>OX336379.1:2282500-3741149 GCA_946902895.1 Fragum fragum
CTACGATTATCGACCCATTGGTGAGAGACAAATAGTCGGAAAGGTTGAGTGCCGCCGTCGGGGATCGAACCCGGGACCTCTAGATTGACAGTCCGAACAATCTTGGCCGTTAATCAAATAATCAATGTACCACTGAAAGTTAACTTTGAACTCCAACATTGGCCGGCATTTAAAAGAAACATCTTTGTTAATTCGGCGACCTAAACGTCGTAATTACAGCTTATTAAAATTGTAGTCACGACGTTAAGGTCGCCAGCCGCCCATAATATTGTCTTGTTTCAAGGTTGTGGTTATAAATTTTGAAATAACTCTGTTAAATATCGATGCCGAACTTCCTGTTGGAGGTAATGGGCGGGGCCAACGGAATAAGTAGGCAAGGCCAGCGATTGCTCAATTAGCTTCAAATATGTCGTTGAAGTCACCTTCAAATGAAAAATTTCAATACAAATTTCCGAGGTCAATAGTTCAATCCCAGTGAAATCGGTTGCGGTTAATGACAGGACGAGATTTTATTTAATGCTGCGACCCGTCAATTAATTTGTTTAATAGAAATATATTTTTGTCATTTGCCCATATTGCATAAATTGTATATTTGGGTGTAATAAAAGATATGTTATGTTATGTTATGTTAATTAAGATGATAAAATCAATCTTAACGTGTTGACGAATGAGGATCTATAGATAGTCGGCTAACTGTGACATTAAAACAGCTCTAAGGATAAATAAAGCCAAGCTCTAGGGATAAATAAAGCCAAGTCAAAATCCGTTTCAATAAAAAAAACACAAACCATTCGGACGTTAAATGTTTCTATTCAAAGGAAATACGAGAAAGAGTAATCATGTTTGGAAGTGTTGATTCACATAATTTCTCGAGACGTAATGTGTGCACGTGATTTAATTTCGGGTCCTTTGGGAGCCACAAATGGATTTTGCAGAATAACGATGATTCTTATAGCCCGTTGCCAATGAGTTGTTTTTCTCGTGGATAAGAAAAAATATCGTGTTAATATAATAGTGTCTCATTGAATCTTAAGTTGTCGAAACTCGTAGTTGCGGACGGGTGACCAATTTAAGTAAAGGAAAAGCAGATATTCGCGGTTCGTGGGCATAAAATGACCTAAACATTTGGCAGATAGCTGGCAAAAACGACTGAGTAACAACAGAAATTTCAAGTTAGATAAAAACCGCATTACTATTCAAAATGTATGGTCGATGTACAGTAACAATGGTAGAAAAACGTTTGCTTTGTGACCCAAACGTTATAACTAAAGCTTCAGCGGCCATCATATTCATAAGTAATGACCCTATAACTTCGAATTCTCACACCTCAGCGCAATAAAGGGTTATCCAAAGAAATGTCCTACATTTAGTGACAATGAGTTTTACCCGATGTGAAAACGATTCGAATTCGTAAAATCTGACCAAGTTTTAAGATATTTCATCAATACAATATGCCCTCTACAGTGTAGACACAGTTTCACAGATATATATCTTATGATCAAGTTTTTGAACACAAGAGTCCGAGATACCATGGAAACAAGCACTCAGACCAAATATCAAAGCATGTTATTTGCATTGCAAGTTTTTGACCCAGTGTCACCCAAATTGGATTCTGTCCAAAATATAATGAAAACAAACATTCTGACCAAGTTTCGTGATATATAAGATAAAATAGAGAGTCCTGAATTGCAAATATATGTTTTCTCTTTATACTCGCTTTAACTAACAAGAGGCCCATGAGGGCCTGAGACGCTCTTCTAGTTATCAAGAAATCTGATAAACAATTGAAAGATGTTATATATGGCCCTACAATCATCCTGTGAAATTTCATCAGAATCTGGAAAGAATTGTGGACTTTATCACATAAACAGGGTTTTTTTAATGAAAATCCATAAGGTTCTTTTCCTGTGTTTTCTGATGGATCAAATTCATTCAAAAAGGAACTTTCCTTACAACCCTACAACTGCCCTGTGAAATTTTAAAGACAATCTGATAATGATTGTGAATTTCATCACATACACAAGAATGTTTTAAATGAAAATTCTTAGGCCCCTTTTCCTGTGTTTCCAATGCCTAAATTATTCCATGCATCTTTGAAAAGAATCCGATAAAACTATTGACTTTAGTATGTTAACAAAGATATTATAAATCAAGTTCTCATAAGGCCCCTTTTCCCGTGATATTTTACCGTTTGTTTTATTATTCTGTGAACGTTTAAACTGAAACGGGGGCTTTCGTTATGTTTACTAGAATATTAAAAAAATAAAACCATATTGTCCCTTTTTACATGATACTTTATGGATTGTACCCAGTTCTGAAAAGAACTATTTAAGTGATTGTACAATCAGTCGGTGAAATTTTGAAGAGAATCCGGTGAAATCAAGGGACATCATTTTGTTAACTAGAATATTTAAGAAAGTCTTTCATAAGGCCCTGTTTTATGTGACACTTTACAGAACAAACCAAATTTCAAAAGGAAAAAATCTAAGGCAGGTACAATCATCCTTTAAATTTCAAAGAGAATCAATGAAAACAATGGTCTGAATAGTGGCAAGAATTATTTGTAATAAAATTTTCATAAGACCCCTTTTCTCGTGAAACTTAACAAGTCAGACCTAATGTACAAAGAACAATCCTAATGATTGATAGTTTGAAGAAAATTTTAAAGACTGAGGAATGTATTGTGATGATGATGTTTTTGTAAAAAAAATTTCTTTCGTAAGGCCTCTTTTCTTGTGTCAATTAACCTATCAGATCTATTTTACAAAGGAACAATCCAAATGATGGTACAATCATTCTTTTAAAGTTTGAGGGTATTCTGAAAAAGACTGAGGACATTCTTGTGTTAATGAGGATATTGTAATAATTTTTAAATTTTTTAAATTAGGAAAGAACCAATCCTAATGATGGTACAAACATACTGTGAAAGTTTGCACAGAATACGATACAAACTGCGGGCTGAATTGTGTTGTAAAGATTTCAAAATAAAGTTTAAGTAATGCTCCTTTTCTGTGTTACTTGAAGGATCAGGTTACAATCGTAATTATTGTACAATGATTCTGTGAAGGTTTAAAGAAAATCTAATGAAAGCTCTGGACTTGGTTACAAGGATTATAGATAAAATTCTCAAAGGGCCCCTTTTCCCATGATACTAGACAGAAGAGGCCCAATTTGAAAAGAAAAAAATCCTCATGGTGGTACAATCATTCTGTGAAAGTTCAAACAGAATCCAATGAAAACTATGGACTAAATTGTGGTACAAGGATTCTAAAATGAAATTCCATTAGGCTCCCTTTTCTGTGATATTTGACGGATCAGGTCTAATGTCAACATCAACAATAATTATTATTGTACAATTATAAGCTCTGGACTTGGTAACAAGAACTTTAAATGAAATTCCCATAAGGCCCTTTTTACCGTGTTTCTTGACAGTTCAAACCCTGTTATGAAAATAATGATCGTTATGACCTAACAATAATTCTGTGAAAGTTTCAAAGCTTCATTGTGTTAACAGGGATTTTTTAATCAAATTTTCATATACCCTCTTTTCACATGCATGTTACTTGATGGATCTGAACCAATTCCAAAAATACTTACAAAAGTATATTCTGTTTGAGTATGAAGACAACATCATGAAATTTGTAGACTTTAAAGCATGAATTGTTTTTTTAAAAGGATTTTTCAATTAAATTTTCATAAGGTCCCTTTTCCCATGTTTCTTGACGGATATTATCCAATTTCGAATTCTTCTAATAGATTTTTCAATTAAATTTCATAAGGCACCTTTTCCAATGTTTCTTGACGGATCATAACCAATTTCGAAAGGGACGATCCTTATGTTAGTATAATAATTCTGTGAAAGTTTGAAGATAATCCGATGAAAATCGTGAAGTGTTAACGAGGATTTTTTAATTAAATCTTAATAAGGCCCCATTTGTTCGTGTTTCTTGACGGATCTGACCAAATTTCGAAAGGAACAATCCTTATGATGGTACAATCATTCTGAGAAATTTTGAAGGGAATCCGATGAAAACTGTGGACTCTTGGTGTGTTAACAAGGAAAAGTTAATGGACGACGGACGGACGAAAGGCGGGCCGGACGGACGGACGCCAGACGAGGAAAAGCCATCGCCTTCGGCCAGTAGAGCTCAAAACGAAAAAAAAATTAACAAAAAAATGCTATATCTATCCTTTTCTTATTATTTCTTTTTCCAATTTGAATATATAAATAATGTAATACAAATTCGTGTTAAATCTATAGAAAAACAGAAGTATACACTCAACGATTATTCTTCTTGATATTGGAAATGAAGGAAGATGCCAAAGACATACGAAAAAATCCTCATTACGTGCTGATATATGAAAAGATTTCTTGCAACGGAACCTTTACTTTTATATGTATGTACATGTATATGAGAACCCTTGATATACTGAAATATGTTTTTCCTTTGACAAAGGAAGGGATAATTTGGTTCAGTAACAAGGGTCGGTCTGCCTATCGTCCCCAAAACGAGGAAAAAAAGAATTTAAAATGTCTTTCATTATGAGTTACGGAAACATTCTAAATCCCATTTGTATAGCCATCTGTCTGGAGATTTTGCATAAACTTTTATTTGGATCTCGACGCAATTTATAGAAGAAAATAGATATATGTATTGGATATCTAACATTCTAACATTCGTATATTTACGTAGATGTTGTTTGAAAGGGGGGGGGGGGTATCGATGTTTCTGAAACCTTGATGAGAAAAAAGGAACGCCTAAACGGACGTTTGACACTTACATTTGAGTCAGATATTGTCCTCGCAGTAATCTGATTGGCTTAAAGTTGTTTTTTGTTGGCTTTACAGGAAAGTTGCAGCGGAATTCCAGGTTATTTTTAGATATCACGGAATTCAGTTGTAAACACCGCATGACCTCATTTGCATTTAATCCGAAGTCAATGGAAGGTAATAAATTGACAAGCGAATCAACTAACGTCTTAAATCATGTCACACCAAATGGTTAGAGCATAACTACTGTAGTGGCTACATTCGTATTGACGCTTATATATAGCAGTTTTGGACTGATCTTAAAAATTGAAGACCGGCTAGCAAACATAACTACTGGTGACGTAACGATGACGTTGGTTCGAGCGAATTCAAACTGAATGCGAGATTCCAATGGTTATACGCATCGAGTGAATTAACCAATATTCTTTTCAAATTTCTCGGCTTAATCTGAAAATAGATCGACAGCCTACGTAGGCTATTAGAGAAATACTCTGGTTTATTCTGATAAACGACCTCTGCTTTTCGCAAAACTTTTTTTCAGAATATTGTATTGAAATAGTATACGAGAGGGTATAAGAATAATCAAAATTTGTGACATGAAAAAACATCTATACCTACCTTCCTGATTACTTAATATATCAACCCATTACCAAAACGCCCCTCTTTTTGACGCCCCTTAATTTAAAGGTTAAAGAAAACAATGTGTAAAATGTGGAAATTGCTTGTAACAAGCAGTTTCCTTATTTTTTGAAATTGCTTTCTACCAAGAAAGCCATTGATATTTGTTTTTTTGTCCATTTGGAATTGTTGTTCTTTCATATTGGACAAGTCTAAATTATTGTCATCTGGTAATGGGTAATATGTTAAAGCATGCTGAATATGTCTTCGACCACTATCAACCAGTATTGTGCTGAATTTAAAAAGCATCCCAGATATACTTTAAAGTTAAAGGTCAAAAAAGCCCTGGAAGCATTCGTTGAGACAATAATTCGTTGGGAAAAAAATACGTAAACAATTATGGTTAGAATTGGACAAACAGGTTGTGTAGACTATTTTAAGACCGCTCATATTTGCAGGCTAGTCTTTGTTTATACCCCTTACAAAATAAGAATATTCCTAGTTCAGATTGACAAGGGCTAACCGATAATGTATAGCAAAACATATGACTTGGAGGAACTGTAGTGAAGAATGTAAGGTTGGTTTGGCGACTAAAACGTCGTTACTACAGCTCCTCCATGTTGTAGTTATGACGTTTACGTCGCCATCCAACCATTTCAATTACTTGTTGCATGTTACTGACTATAAATTTTGCAAAATAATACCGTTGATATCAAAATGGAACTTCCTGTCGGAGTTTTTGGGCATGGCAAGCGGGGTCAATGTGCGTGGTTCGTAATTTGTCAATTGACGATATATTTGCCATACCATTTACATATTTCGTCAGTGAACAAAACCTCAATACTACAGTTTTTCGAGGCTTCAGTCGGTCACTGACAAATTTACGTCCAGAATCTTTTGTAATATTTATATATACAGAAACACAATCGGGTAACATTCCTACCCATTCCCACACGATCCCGCTTCTGTCGCCCCTCAAGAAAAACAAAACAAAAGCTTTGGAAAGGATTGTCGACAATGAAGAAATTGCTTGTGACAAACGCAATTCTTTAGTGTCTACATGGTTTTTCTAGCCTAAAGGCAAAGATTTTCTTAATTCCATTTACTAGAAATTGTCGATGGCAACTCCTTTCATTTGGGCAAGTCTAAAATTTCGTTCAGTGGTAATGTGTTAACGTTGTTGTTTATCGCAGTATAGTCAATGGAGCGTCTGCCCAATTCTCCAGGTAAAAGGAAGACTAATTTCTCTTTACCACAAAAGATTTATTGTAACAACTCTCGGTGGTGTTTTTTCCAGAGAAGTTATTTGAAGTAGAAGAATTACCCCATCAAAAGAGGCGTGTTGATGTATGTCATATTTTACCGCAAGGAGACCGGAACAGCCATCAACTACAAATCACATTTACAGAGTAACTACCCTGAAGTAAATAATGCAGTTCATCAGTGCGCCAGCAAGATAGTGTTGATTTTGGTAGCCCTCAATAATCACCTCACGAAATTTTTCAATTGTATATTCTACTTCACAAAAATAGGTATATAGTCGACATTACACGAGCATCAACCCTTTTCGTGCGTCGAAAATTAGACATTGTCTCAAAGATGTATAAATCTTTTCAACAGTAAATTGACGGATTTTTTGGCACCGTCCGATGAGCTCCAAAAGGAAGTTCCACTGAGATATTAAACGGCATTATCTGTGTACATTTTATCGTCGTTGTCGTTCTAAAACGTCGTAACTACAGCTTGAATCAAGCTGTTGTTACGACGTTTTCGACTACGACGTTATGCTCAGTAAAATGTACGTTGTTGGGTGGCGAACTTAAAGGTCATACAAAGGTTGTTTTCTTATGAAGGCAAATGTTATGAATCGCGTATAGAAGGAAATAATTATGCGTGCCAAAACTATATTGGTTGATTAATTGAATGGGCTTTAGCGCCACTTTTAACAGTATTTCAGTCATATCGCGACGGTTAGAGCTCTTAACCGTGGATTCCCGGTATTTCTCAACAGTTCTACCACTATATCCTTTCCGAGCCTCCAATTGCTCATTCCACATAGGCTTACGTGTATCCGCCCATTGGTAGGAGAGTTATGTCGGAAAGTATATTCGCCGCGACCCCGGATCAAACCCGGATCCCCTTGACTAGGTGTCCTTAGCGCTACCATTACCCTATAACCGCGACCGCCAATATTATAAGATATATTATTAATTATTATAAACCTATACATATTTCTAGAAAAATAAATACATTCCAACACAGACAAAATAGGATAGGTCAGAAAAAAAACCGTATCTGGCTAATGTTCGTCTGCTATGTATTTCAATTTGGATTGTTTGAACAGGTCTAATTATAAAGGGCCGTTCACTCATTTGCTGTTGTCCAGGTAGAATAAAAATCTCTTCAAACATTAATGGATATAATATGTTGTACCTGGAACTGAAGATGACTAGCACAGTACCGCCGTTTGGTTCTAATAGGTCTAGTGGTTTTGGCAAAAAATATTTTTAAAAAATGCTGTCGACGCACACGAAGGAAGACGCACGACGGACACTGAATAATCGGAAAAGCCCCCCGTTAGAAAACTGTGCTGAAGTGAGGTTAAAGAAAAATAACTGAAAATCGTTAAGTGAATGACAATATGAAATACCAAATCAATAAGGAAATAAATAACACTGATATGAAGTCACGAGTATGTTAAACTTTTATAATTGTATGAACTGTAAACTATTGTTTTGGATTTAATTACAATTTATACGAATTTCCCAGTTATGTTTCACTTACAATAGGGAAGCTACTTTCTGTTGCAAAATATTACACCCAAAATTTCATATATCGTTGTAACTGGTCGAATAAGACGAACGATCATTTTTTAGGCAGGTACCTATTTGACGATCTCTTATCATATTGGCAGTCTGGCGGCCTGGTATCCAAAGTTGACTGCCTGGCAGCCAAAGTATGCAGCCCAACAGCCTGAACGTGACAAACTAATAGCCTGGCAATCTAGCAGCATGGAACAACAAGTTAAAAAATACCAGCAGCCTAGCATCCTGGAAACATGAAACTATAATCTGTATTAAGCAACCTTACAGCCTAGAACCGAAAGCTGATAAAACAAAGTTTTGACAACAGCATACCAGTCAAAAGGTAGAAAACAAGATGGACTTTCTTCTAAACTAATTTGTCAGCCGTCGAGGTTAAAACAATCCAATTAAAGTCTCTCGGCCATAGGTCACAGTAGGGAGATTGATTTCTCATTAGAATTTGACATGATATCTTCGACTTTTCTCTCGGTTCGTAGATTTGATGAATCTGTCAAAGTATTTATGTGAACATTAGCCAGACTCATATGTAAGAAAACGCTGTAAGTATCACCGAAAATGTCTGATGATAATGCAGGGAGGGAGTAAAGAGTTCTGATATATATTGCACTTTCTTCGAATTGAGTTGTCAAAGTAACAAAATATATCTAGATCGGCAATCTCGGGAAGCAGGTCAAGATATAAAACGGGTCATGTGGAATCAGAGAACAAATTAAATTGGACAAAGTTTCAGGTCAGGTTGAAGCATGGCAAGATAATTATTCAAATTATAAAATATGATCGGACTGCAAAGCCCAAATACACTTTGATTTTTAGACAACTATAAAAAATAGTCGGCTTTTGTTCCTACCTGCTGCCTATTTACCGCACAGGTCGCATTTGAAGTCAATCGTGCTCAAGCGATCACCTCTGTTAAATAACCAAAATCGAAATCTTTTTTAGGAGCAAAAGCATAAAGAAGTGAAGGTATTTTTCTAAAAGGTGAAAACCATAACTAAATGCTATGTCGTTGGATCTCCAATAATATAGGATTGAACAAAAATTCATTAATTCATGTATGCAATCGAATTAATCCTACATATCTTTTTCGAAAAAGTGTATTTAACGACTACTCTCTTAAGCGACCACTTTCTGGTCGTTCCTTGAATGGTCGCTAAATACAAGATTTACAGTATCTAACTGATTTGAGATTCTTGATGAGGTTTTCTGGGGCGGCAGATGAATTCAACCGCATTCTTTATATATTTGTTTATGCTTGTTCTACACAATCGTGTGTTGACATAAATCATTCTAATCAATAAGACGATGATTAAAGCTTGAATCGCTGCCATCCACTTACAATTAGTTAACTGTTACTTAAGTCGGTTATTATACTACATAAATTAATTCTACTTCTTTCATAACATCTTTTGATAACCTACTTTTTCAGTTTCAGTTATTTCTGGGTTTATATCTGTTTAACATCGGCTGAATGTTACTCGTATAAAATCGCCTTCCAAACACTCCTTTTAGATTTTTCACGCCCCTTTTATGGTGGCTTTAAGTCGAACGTAAAGTCACTTGCCTATTTACATACCTAAGTATGCGAAACCTTGACATTAACCCTTGTCATGCTGAATAAATTACCCTACTGAAATACTGTCAAATCAAAGGGCTGATAGCACTGATAGAACTTGTTGTTAAAAAATCAATATTTCTTTTACAAATCAAATTCATAAACAACTTGTGAAGGAAAAGTATGAGCAGGAGGTGTAGACTACGATCAGCCTGCACATAAGTGCAGTCTGATCTTAGCCTACACCTCCTGCCAAAATCGGAATATTCCGGGTTCAGTATGACAAGGGTTAAGATCGCCCATCATATAATACTGGGCAAATGGGAACCTTTAATTTCTTTAAAACTAAATGCTTGAAGATGTTAACCCGTCTTATGCTGATCCCGGAATACCTCCTGTTTTGACAGGAGGTAAGACAAAGATCAGACTGCACATATGTACACTCTAATCTAGTCTACACCGCCTGTTAGTCCTCTTTATAGTAATTCATTTTCAAAAGAAAAATATCAACCTACAATCAGGCCATCCAGTACTTTCAGGCCTTTAATTTTTACGCAATTCTGAGAAAGCTATTTATTTAGTATAACAAAATTTATGCTTATGTACTTTCCAGAATTGGTCCGGGGTCCGATCTTCGGTCGCGGCATATATCCTTTACTACAGTTGCCTCCCATCAATGGGTGGACAATTATACACTGTAAGCCGCCGCGATATGACTGAAATGCTGTTAAAAGTGGCATTAAAGCCCCATTTAAAAATGTTTTCAGAATTATGCCGCGTATGTCATCTTATCTCTCATGGCAGCTTGTGGAAATTTTAAAATAACCATTAACCGAATACAAGATGGAAAAAATAGTCCGGATTGAAAGGAGTTGTAGACGACATTTTATTCCTTATACCAGTACTACCGTTGCATTCTTTCCGAGCCCGAGCTACTCATCCCAAATAGGTTTACGGTTATCCACCCATTGGCGGGAGACAAATTAGGGAAAGGTTATTCACCGCGGCCGGGGATCGAACACAGGACCCCATGACTAGGAGTCCTACGAGCTACCACAGCGCTGTTGACGCAGACATACGTAAAAGAAAGGAGGCACAGTCGAAGAATGATGTCAATCTTGAAAATTGAATTAAAGATGAGATTCGGATAAACCCCACTCTTTTCATGGAACATGCGCTTTCGGATAGATATAAATAGTGCTTTGACCATGATGGTCATAAATTGCTCACCTGAATCATCTGTTGCTAAACAGGAGCACCGCCCACGGGTGCCAACGCTCGGCTGCAGGTGCTGGATAATGCAAAAATTCTTAGTCGAAAAAGGGGTATAAATCTTACAAATACGCTTTTAGAGTTATCACCCTTGATAGTCTAGATAGCTCTTGTGATGGTCAATATACATGCCAAGTTTCATGAGGATATCTTCAATAACAACAGAGATATGACCATGGTTAAAGTTTGTCACGCCAACGCCAACGCCGACGCACAACACGCCAATGTGATGACAATACATCGGGTTTTCTCTGAAAACAGCCGAGCCAAAATGCAACTTTGGCTAAATAATTATGACCAGTTTCATGAAGATTGATTCATGAAGAACTTTCCTATAACATATAGGGTTCATCCTTATGATCTTACAATTACTCTGACCAAGTTTCAAGAGGATTGATCCAATATTGGGGCCTCTAGACTGAAACAAAGAAATTGTCTTTACCTGTGTTTTCCAAAAGATCAATAGGGTTAAAATTCATGACATAACAATTATCCCGGCAAAGGTTCATGACGCTTGAGTGTAATCAATGAAATTTCCATTAAGGCCCCCTTTCCCGTGTTATCCAATAGAAACTCATTATCAATAGGGTTCGTCCTTTTGAGAAACAAGTTTCAAGACGATTGAGACAAAACTGTAGCCTCTAGAGCGTAAACACTTCTATTGTTGACGCCGCACGACACACGAAGCACGACGCACCACGGACATTCAATGATCACAAAAGCTCAATATGAGCACGTTAAGCTCAGGTTCGATAAAAAGCTATATAAATGTCTAGATGAACTTAAAATATTGTTGTGATAACTTAACAAGCGACGGATGCCAACAAAAAAGTGCATTTCTTAAGTGAGATTCTATTTTTTTTAAAAAGTATTTTGTAATAATTAAAAAATGCGTACAACAAGCTCATTTTTACGCTTTTACAGAATTTTGCACTTTGAAAATGGATACAAGAACTTCCACTTTGTCTAAATTTTTATCTATTAGATGAAGATGTGCATGAATCAGCTTTAAAGAAAACAACAATGATTAAAGGTGTATTGTGTACACATTTCTGCAATTCTAGATTAAATGTGTTTTCAAAATGTAAACATTTCAATCACTGTGATTATTGTTAGGGCTTTGAATAAAGTGCTTTGTCAGTTAAATAAACTGAAATGCGCTTATTCAAAGAGAGGTTATACAGAAATTCATAAACAGGCGTCATCAAGCAGAGACATATTAGAAAATATCGATATATCTCGATAAAATATAAATATATATCTATATAACATTGGACTGTGTTCATTTTTTTTTTCAAAAACATCTATAGATAGATTGTTTAATAAAAGAACCATATGCATCTCTTAAAAGCCATGCACCACCGAGTGTGAAGCGTACATTTAATTTGTGTTTTTCCTTATAAAAAAACAGGTATATACTACCTTGTTAATTACAGAGAAATCTTAGTGAAGGATCATAAGTAATAAAGAATCCCTCTCTGTATCTCAGTTAAAAATCTAAACTGACAAGTTTATTTAATCGTGAAATGCCCTCCATTTTTATAATGATAACTTCCCTTGTAGACTTTGGTTGTCATGTCGTCGAGATTATTCACTGAAGAAAAAAAAAATTTCCACCAATGATCACTCCATTTTTAAAGAGTTATGATGTTCCATTCAAAAATGACATTTCATGTGAAAATTATTTCAATATAATTGAATCATTTACTGATTCGGATTTAAGACCACTTTCAGCAGTAATTCCTTTCTATCCTTGTGGCTATTGTATCAAGATATGCCATCTTCACCAGCACAACCACAAAGGCTCGATCCGAGCCACCAGCCGGGAAGAGTAGCTTATGGCTCGAATCATTTAAGAGATGAAGAGAATATTTCTTGTCGTATTCATACAGTGTGATTAGTTTTTTCGGTCCATACCACCATGTAAACAAAAAAATATTCTCTTCATTTCTTATAATTTAATAGCATGGAGCGAAAAAAACAAAAGCTTTACAAATTTTCATACCTTTTTGTATGGGACTATTTTGTGTGGAAGCATACAAATCGCTTCGTGCTCACTTTTTTTCATGGAGTTATGTATGTTTTTTTTTTTTTTTTTTTTTTTTTCGACCAATCAGAACGCCCGTTTTTGATAGACGAAACTAAAAATTAAATTATTGATGAGACACAAATGACGCTTGTCACAATGACTTATTTTGACTTTGAACAAGGCTACCATGCCGTCAAATGACAAATGCAAACACAAGTCGATTCTTATTTACCAAAACATTAAGAAAACGAGTTACGGGAGGTGTGAAAAAATAGCACTAGTAGTTCTCTCGCTATTATGAGAAAATGAGAAATTAAGTGTGAATCTCAACATTGTTAATCCCAAACTCGCCACATACCGCAATTTATCTCTCGGAACATCGGAATTCCAGCAACACGCTATTTACATTGTTGAGGGAATAATTAACCGTTCCCCTTTCTAGAAACAAGCCCAGATGTTCATCCGTTTAGATAGCAAAAAGGAAGAGATGTGCATGTTTTTATTATTATATTTTGAATTTCATTCATTAACATCCTTCGAAAAGTACCAGAGAATGACATTGTTACTGATTGTCGTTACTATATGTATAAATGTTTTGCTACACTATTTTGAATATCAATTTTTTGACAACCATCATTTTGACCACCAATATCAAGATATCTTTGATATTCATAAAACAGTTTTGTATTAACAAGTATATCGCCGGTTTCGTTCCAAAACCTCGAGACTACAGCTTGAATCAAGCTGTGGTTATGGGGTTTTCGAACAACAACGATTATATATTGATTTGGTGTATGAGCCGTCGCTTATTCGTCGATGTTTTACAGCTCTTTCCAGAACATTAGAAAATGGACCATAGACAAAAGACAATATACCTTTATTTATCGAAAGCCTTTGATAGCATATATAGAAATGGACATTGGTTTAAATCGGTTAAAGGTAAACTGCTCAGAATAATTCGTGAAATATATCAATAATGTGTTATCCCTAAAACTTGAAAGTCTGCTAGGTTTAAACTAGTAAGGGGAAATACTGTCGCCATAACTCTTTTCGAATTTCATTGATGTCATTGGGGTATTTTTCCAGGGTAACCCCGCTTGTCGATTACATTTAATTAAAGAAAATATTGATCGTGTCCTTTATTTTTTCTGGTAATTCTAAGTGCAAGGCTAACGGATTAACAATAATTCAAATGGATCATCTGAGTACTATATGGAATTGGAATTAGAGGTAAATACGGATAAAACAAAAATATAGTTTTCTGAAAAAGAAACAACTTGGGGGAAATATGTAGATAAAACACTAAAAGAGTTCAAAGGTATCGGCGTTATTGTGAATTACATGAAACAATGAATTTGAAGACGGATTTCATTTTCTTCTTGCTTTTTCGGCAGACACTGATAAGTTTAAAAGGCGAGTCTAAATTGACAGGATATTCTATTGGCGTCCAAATATACATAAAATGGCATTGTTGCTTAGGAGTATTTAAATTTGCAAAAGCTATTAAAAAAAACGT
Organism: Fragum fragum; assembly: GCA_946902895.1. NCBI lineage: Eukaryota > Metazoa > Mollusca > Bivalvia > Cardiida > Cardiidae > Fragum > Fragum fragum. The sequence continues at coordinate 2,297,084 of OX336379.1, forward strand.
TTGCACGTGGATCGTTATTGATTAACATATTCCCACACAATCCCACTTTCTACGCTACCCAAAAAACAGGAGGACCATGATGGTCCTATATCGCTGCCCTAAGTATGATGACTCATGGCTTTGTGATGATATATATACAATATCAAAGCCTACACCTAATTATTTTGGAGGAGACTTTTTAAAGATTTTCTCCTTTAATCCTAGCTTTTTTCCAGAGCATTATAATTCTTTGAAGTATTTTAGTAGATGATCAATGGGCATTGATACATACTCAATATCAAAGCTCTAGGCCTAATGTTTTAGGAGGAGAAGATTTACAAAGATATCCTTCTTTATTGCTTTCTAAAATTTTGGATTTCATAGAAAATGACTTATTTTCAGAATATGGTTATTCTAAGAAGAATTTTGGTAAAGGGTCAATAGGTTTTGAAACAAACCAAATATTAAAGCTCGGTGCTTTATGGTTTGGGAGAAGAAGATTTTCAAAGATATCCTTCTTTGTATTTCTCTGAATTATTTTTGTAGAGGGACAATAGATGATGATTTATACCAAATATGGGCCTTATGGTTTGGAAGAAGAATACTTTCTAAGACTTCCTTTATCTATATATGTTATATCAGGGATTATTCAGAAAAGGGATATTTTCAAGATTTGAAGTATTTTAGTAAAGGGTCAATAGACACTGATACATACAAAATATCAAAGCTCTGGGCCTTATGGTTTGGGAGAAGAATATTTTAAAATATATCCTTCTTTATTCCTTTGTAAAATAAGGGGTCACACAGAAACGGGCTAATTTTCAGTGTAAAGTTATTCTTGTAGTATTGTAGTAAAGGGTTAATTGATAAGGATTTTTACCATTTTACCATGCATAAAAGCTCTTATGGTTTGGGAGAAGAAGATTTTCAAACATTCCTCCTTCTTTATTTCTATGTAAAAAAGGGATCGTACAGAAAAGGTCTAATTTTCAAAGTAAGTTAATCCTCAGAAGTATTTTGATATTTTGATCAATAGATGATGATTTACACCAAACATCAAAGCTCTGGGCCTCATTGTTATGGAGAAGAAGATTTTTAAAGATTTTCCTTTTTATTTCTATGTAAAATCAGGGATCGTAAAGAAAAAGGGTAAATTTTCAGGATACGGTAATTCTTTGAAAAATTTTGGTAGAGGGTCAATAGATGTTGATTTTTACCAAATGTAAAAGCTCTGGGCCGTAAGATTTTTGATAAGAAGATTCGCAAAGAGTCCCTTCTTTTTTTCTTTGTAAAATAAGCGATTGCCCATTAAAGGGCTAATTTTCAAGATACAGTAATTCTCGAAGAATTTTGGTAGAGTGCCAATAAATTATTATTTATACTAGATATCAAAGCTCTTGGCCTAATGGTTTGGGAGGAGAAGATTTTCTAAGTTTGTTCTCACTAAGCTGCCATGGCAACTAAATTTCTCAATGGATTTCAATTCTTTGAGGTATTTTGAAAGAACATGACCTAAAGATCATTTCTGTGAGGTTTAGTTGATATTCCATCGTTAGTTAAGGAGGAGAAGATTTTTTTGTAATTGTGAACGGACGGACAGATGGACGGACGGACGGAATGACGACGGATGATGGCCGATCACAACAGCTTACCAAGAGCACTTCGTGCACAGGTGAGCTAAAAGAGAAACTTTGGAAAACATTAAAAAATACTTGTTACAGGCAATTTCTGGATTATCCTTAATGTTTCTATTCCAAAAGGCACAGATTATTAGATTTCGTGAACTGTTGCCTGCAACTTTTTTGAATTTCGACCATTCTAAAACTTTCTTTGTCTTGAAATGGATTAATAACATACACAATAAATAGTTACCGAAAATAATAGTAATAATCATCATTCCAGTTATATCAAGATGGAAATTGCATTTTTCCAATTAATCTAGTTCAGATGTTAAATTTGATATCATTTGATTACTATATTATTTTTGCTTTGTGACATTTATAGTGTTGATAGAATTTGATATGAGAAGAAACTGAATATTTTAAGTAAATAAAAACATGTTTATTGTCTAATTTCTATCATTTTTCCGCCGCAGCGAATTTAAATATTTGGTAAAGGAACGTGGATAGGTATTTGTTTTTCGAAACTGAATAAAAAGTACAGTAAATTTTTATTAAGCGACCACCCATGATGCGACTAAAAGTTGCTTAAGGGAACGATCGATTAAAAACATTTTGTGAAATATATAAAGGATTGATTCAATTGCATACATACACCATTACAGAACTTTCGCTAAGTACTATTTTGTTGGGACTCATTAGAATCGTCTCAGTGAAAGCTTTGGATATTGAAAAGGGATTTCGATTCGCTTGACGGAGGTGGAGGATTAATAGAGGTGGTCGCTTGAGAAAGATCGACTGTATTTAAGATTTTTTCAATAATACTGACTGTATCATGTTATTAACAGTTTAATGTTTCAAGAAACGTAGCGCAAACGTATTCTTTTGGCTAGCAAAGCGGTAGCTTGATAGCGTAAGTTAGCAGACAAAATGTTTAGGTCTCCCTAGGGTTCAATGATTGCAAATGCAACTGGAGATTTAACCACTAAATCAACTGAATGCCTTTGCCATAAAAAATAGTTCTTATGTAAATCAGGAATCTGCATGTCCATCTCCTGTGAATTCATAGCTAAATTGACCGTATTGTGTTCAAAATACAAAGTCTGATATGAGTCTTCACTATGGTGCCAGTCTACAGTTTTGATGGAGATATTCGAATTTGCCATGGTCAATTTCTCCAATAGAAGTTAAATGACATTTTTGACTGCTGAATCATACGTAATAGTAGGAACTGTTGTTCTAAAAGATTCTAAAACATGAAAAAGAGACTATTTGCAAGTGTGAAACTAAAGGTTCATAACTTTTTGAAAGTGCAAATGTTTTCGGCTGAACCAGAAGTGCAAGGTGGTGGTTTTTGCGTATTTTGGCTGTCAGTGCAGGCATTTTTGAATGGTAGGAATAGGCATTGAGATAGTGAAAAAAGTAGCTGGAATCATGTTTCTTTTGACTGCCTTGGTCAGATTAAGATTGTTTTTACTGTCCAGAAATCAAGTAGTTTGTGGGCAACTTGCGTCAGGCCGAAATTGCGCGTTTACGCTCGGTTTTGTTACCAGGCCAGATGTTGAAGAGCCTACAGTTTTGTGCTTCTTATATGGTATCTGTATGATGTGTTGTAATTTTTTCTAGTATTGCATCCTGTTCTGACAAAGAACATGTTTGTTCTGTTGCAGATTGTTGTTTGATAGAAAAGTTTAGCGCAACATTCGAATATCAGGGTTGACGACAAAGGAAAGAGACGTAAAACCGTGGACTGAGACCTAGGCTCTGTATGGCCACATGAATTCGCCCATATTCAAATTGTAGAGATTTCCTTCAAAAGAATGCTGATTTACCCATAACCCAATTCCGCCTTTTAAGCTACCCAAAAAAAAAACTTTGGAAAATATTGTGGACAAGCAATTTCTTCAATGTCCACAATGTTTTCTACCCTACAAGGTAAAGATTTTCTAAATTTTGATTTTGTTGTCTTAACCCGTCAAACATTTTGTCTTGTTGTCATTGGGTAAACTTAACGTCATTCATTTACCATGATAACCTTTGAAAAAGATGATTACTAAACAAATCAATGCTTTCCTAGCTTAAAATACTTTCAGTACTTTGATTTTTATTTCGACGAAGAATGTAGCAAGAAAAGAAAATGCTGAAGAACGTCTATATATATGTGCTAATTGGCCAATCGCTTGCCCCTCCCATTGACTCCAACAGGAAGTCCCATTTCGATTTTAAATATTATCATTTTATCAACATACTATATTATTCTATATTTTGTTATTTTGAAAAAAAATGGCCAGTAGCATGTAACAAATAAGTAGTATAGTTGGTTGGCGACCTAAACGTCGTAACTACAGCTTGAATAAGCTCTACCCCTTTCGACAAAGCAAACTGCGTGTTTTCTCAAAAGTTAGCACGTTGACACATGTTTTTCAGATTTTTTCCCATAAGAATACATTGGTCTAAATGATAAGAAAAAAATCGTATGGAACAGGGTTTTTTTCGAAGATTACTAAATAGTGCTCGTTTGTGAATTCAATTTAGTTAATCTTATTGCAATCTCAAAGCGTTTATCTTAAACAAATTTTGTTTTCACTTCAAAAACCCTATCAAAATATCATATGAAGACATATTTCATCTTTTTAAGTGTATAAAAATAAGATTTTAAAAATGAATGGTTGATAAAATGGTTTAACACTATGAGATAATTGAATATATTACTATTTAGATTACGTCATACAAACGTTAAAATACGCCTGACCCCTGCCGTACTCAGCAACGTTTTGAAGAAAATAAAATCCTGTAGCCCTTTTATTTAGTACATACAGTCGAATACCTATACCTCGAAGTTCAGGGGACTTACGAGAAAACTTCGACGTAGAGATAGTTCGACGTGTAGATAATCGAATATCTTCCATGTACGACCAAAATGGTAGCGAAATACCGTAACTGAATGAGGCCACAAATGATTTGTACTAGTATGATTATCTAATCGAACGAAAAATATAACGACGATGTATTTATGATAATTTCTTATATTAATATAACAATATTATTGTAACTTGTAGCTTAAGTTTTGTTCAGATTTCGCTTTTTTTTTCTTCTTCTATTATTGCTTATTCTTCGTGTCGATTGCATAGTTTGACTACATGCATTTTCTCTTTCCTGTCCAAAAACCCAAGTATCCATCTTGATATGTTACCGGGTTCTTCCTTTAGCGCGTCCCGTCGTTCGAAGTTGCTGGCCATCCCCTTAATCAACCAAGTCCGGCGTGGTATGGGCATTAGATGCCTCTTTATTCATTGTAAAATTCGTCTGTAACATTGTCTCCACTTCATGCAATCTTTCAATTAACAGATCTTAGACAAACAATCAAACAAATGAAAGTAGCAATCGACATCCGATACTGTAACGCACCTATCTCTTAACTGCGTTGACACGTCGAAATGTGTGAAAACTTTGTTGATTGCAAAAATCGACCTTTATGATTATGGTTCGTCTTAAAGAGGTGTGAATATGTGCAAACAATAGTGATGGGACTTTGCAATTGATTCGACGTAGGGGTAGTTTACGAGATAAAGAGAACGACGTATGGAGGTTCAAATACATAGAACTAAAGAGTAATAAGATCGGGACTTTAGAATAACTTCGACGTAGGGGTAACTTCGGCTAAGGGACGTTCGAGGTAAAGGTATTCGACTGTATTTAGATTATGCATAATTTGGTCTACAAAACAGTAGAAATATGAGTTTTCTATGGATTGGACCCAGTTTTAGAAATCTTCCTGATAAGAAGACCCTTTTTTGCCAGTTTCCGAGGTTTATTTATATGGCAAAACACTGTACTTAGTACATACATTTTATTATAAAGTGATGTATCTACATGCAAGTACATAAACACAATCAGACAACACATATACACTTTCCTGCACACCTTTTAGTTGACGTAAAGGTGAATAATTTCAGGAAAGTGTGGGATGTAATTCTCCTTGCTGCAAAATGTAATTTGTAACACCACTCCACGCTTTTTTCCAAGGAAGTTATGTGAAACAGCAGTCTTACCCGATCTAAAGTGGCGTGTTGATGTACATCATAGTTTACAACAAGGCGACCGGAACGGCCTCCGAATACAAATCAAGTTAACATGGCAGAACTACAGAACATTCTTTCTTTTTATATTGCAGAGAAAATTGTCGCAATTTGATTGGTTAATTAAAAACTTACTTAAAGTATTATACCGTGTTTTCCCCAAGGAGCCTTCTGCAAGGGTGACATCATTTTCTCCAACCGGGAATCGTCATGTACCCCGACGAAAAGCCGTATAACTAAATGTAATAATATGACTTTGTTTTGGTACACACTACGGTCGTTTTACTTTTCTGTATTCTTTATGAACATGTACCCAGTACCACATGACGAAACTTGAGGATGGTCCAAATTCAAAGATATTGCAGATGACGATTTGAAGTTTGAAGAGTTTTAAAATATTTGTCCTTTGCGGTTGAAAACACAGTGGAAAATGAAGAAATTGCTTGTAACAAGCAATTTCTTCATTTTCCACAATGTTTTCTGAAACTCTTTTCATAAGTTGAGGGGAAAATCGGGATTGTGTTGGGATAGGATAATACTACAATCGAATTCCGAGTACAATCGAACTCGCTCGACCGTCGATTCGATTTTGATTAATTGACTGAATGGTATTAAATGCCACACGTAACAGTTTTATCAGTCATATCACGGCGGCCGGAGCACCTTACAATGATTTTCTTGTATTTCTCATACCAGCATTACCACTACATCGTTTCCGAGCCTCCAGCTGCTCATCCCATCTAGACTTACCATTATCCCGTCATTGTTGGAACACAAATATGGGAAAGAATATTTGCCGGGACCTGGAATCGACAACCTAAACCTCATGACTGAGAGTTCGACGTGCAACCAACTTTCGTCTTTTTAGAAAGCAATATTTTATCTCTATTACAAAAAAAAAAAAAAAAAAAAAAAAAAAAAACAAAGGACCAATAGTCCTGAGAGTTCGTTGGAAAGATTCAGCTTCAATTGACAGATCACTAGCACAGCCTACTGAACGGCAAAAGGGATTTCCACTTCGATAAAAAACGGCGTTGTCTTGAACAAATTCATCGCCAGTAACATGTAACCAGAGATAAAATGGCTGGATGGCGACCTAAACGCCGTAACAACAATTTTAAAAAGCTGTAGTTTCGCCGCTTAAGTCACCAAACTTACAAATATTCTTCACATAAATGTTGGAGTTCAAAGTTCACCTTCGGTCTTAAGAAATTATTTGATTGGCCGAATGATTAAGCTGAACACAATAGTTTTGAATTTTTGCGAAAGGTTCAGTAACATTAATGTGCGCAGAACCTCTCCTCAGCCTAGGGTCTCGTTTGCACACGGACGAATTCAGATACGTTAGAAAAAATCTGTATCTGATTATACCAACTACAATTTCATATAACGTCGATGTTCTACGAAAACCACATAACTACAGCTTTGAATAAGCTGTAGTTACGAGGCTTTCGTAGAACAACGTCGATCGGCTAGTCCAATATGACGTCATTTACATGGGGTAGATGACGTAATAGTGCGAAAATAATCAGAATGGTATTGAAGAATGGAAATATTTGTGAAAATACAGATTTTATTGGTATTTCACCGTATTTATTTTATCAAATAAAATTGGTACATGTTTATCACAAATGGAATATTTCTCGTCGCTGCGAAAGAAAATTTGATATTCCACTATACCACCGGTCTCGGGAAATAGTTAAACTTTCCTTCGCAGCTCAAAGCAAACACATGATGTTAAATCTCTATCGTAACATGATATTAACTATTTATGGTAACTTTCTTCGTGATTTTTTTATATAAATAGATATTTTTGTTCGGAGATAAACTTAAGGCACAATGTGAGTCAGAACAGTTTCAAGAAGAAATGACTCAGACATAAACAAACTATTGACGGACGAACGGAAAGATGTACAGACGGACGGAACAACCGACGGACAGACGGGGCGTAAATTATACTATAAGTGAGTAAAGAAGTCTTGCATATTGATTTTCAAATTGACCAATCGCGGTTGTAAATCAAATAACCAGTCGACCAATGAAATAAGTCATTTACACAAGAAATTGGTATTTAACTCCAACATTGGCCGTCTTTTTTAAAACCTTTTCAGATATTTTGGCGACTTAAAACGTCGTAACTACAACCTTTTCAAGCTGTTGTTACGACGTATATATCGCCAACTAACTATTTTTCATATTTGTTACATGCTACTTGCCATAAAATTTGTAAAATATCGCTGCAGCGGGAATTCCTGTCGGAGTCGACGGGCGTGGGCGGAGGCCAGCGATTGGTCAATTGTTCACGTAACATGCATGAATCTTCCTCATGATCGGGTAAGATAGCAATTAGACTAATATAACTCAAAGTTTCGTTCTTACATGTCAACAAATGCATAGAAAGCAACAACGCTTCTTTTTATTCCACCGCGTGCAAGCTATTCCGTATTGCATTGCCTTCAACGTTAATTATATACAGCCTTAATTAATTTCCCCTAAAACACCTGCTCCCAGCCATACGATACAAATTCCTATGCAGTTCTTAACTAAGATGCGTCTTTTAAAAGTTTTCTGTTCGTCCCATATAGTTTTCACAACAATTGACGCGACTTACTTTTGTTTACTTGTTTTGAAACAATGATGGGACTTGATACTCTACTTATAACCGCTTTCTTTGCAATTCCGTTCTTTCCTTTTTGCAGACACGGTTGAGAAAATTAAGCTTTAATCTGCCCACAGTAATTTATGCAGCTACGATAAATACATAAAAAGCTAATGCATTGATTGACGGATTGACGGATCGAAGGCCACGCCCACTGAGCAACGCAAGGAAGTTCGATTAGCCCATTACCATACGGAATAATTTTGACTGGTTGATGCGACGTAAACTCTTTTGCGTACAATTTACTGAGTGAGCGGCATGTACTCCGTAACGTACCATTTACGGATTGTAAGATCTGCACTCCTTTGACGTACAATTCAGGAACTGTTGGTGTCTATACTGTGTTATGTACAATATACGGATTTTTGAGATATGTACGCTTTTTTGCAAAATTTTAGGGTTACGAATCTAAAAAATGACTCATTGAGATGTATGCACGTCAGCGACAAGGTGTTTTTTTTTTTCTTTTTTTTTTAATTTTTTTCATTGGTTCGGATAAATACGAGTGTGTATAACTTAGTGGCTAAAAGTAAGCTTAAACCGTCTACTGTTACAGTACGTATTTGGGATGTTATATATTTTTTGAGATATTTTTTGTATCTTTTTTTCCGAAAAAAATTTAATTGGCATGCAAACCCATTGCCTCTAGTTTCACGGATCCTTGCGACTGTCTACGAGTTGTGACAAGTCATTAACGAACGCTAAAGAATAATTACGGATTCTTGCGATTGGCAACTGGTTGGTTACTGTGAAGTCTTCAATAAAATCCGTAGGTATAAAGTATGTATTAACCAATACCCACTTAATGACGCTTTTTGAAGCCCCCCCCCTCAAAACAAACAAACAAACAAACAAACCAAAAAAAAAAAATAGAAATGAAAAAAAAAACGTGGAAAACGAAGAAATTGCTTGTAACAAGCTATTCCTTCATTTTCCAGAATGTTTTCTATCCAGAAAGTTGAAAAAATATACAATTTCACATTCTTTTACTTGTCTTCTGAAACTCATTTCAATTTAGACCAGTCTAAAATTTTAACGGCTGGTAATGGTTTATGGACAGTTTAAAAATCGTACAAAACTAATGACATTTAAAAAGAGAAACAGAGGGTTGGCTGGAATGAAAGTATTTGTATCGTTGAAACGCTTCCCGAACTATGGTATTTATTGTGGTTTTTGACTTAAAGTAAATACTCTGTTTCGGAAACGTAAACCTTGATCATCAAATAGAATATAGGCATAGATAATATTGATTGATCGATTGAATTTGGATTTAACACCACTTTTAACAATATAATAGTCATATCTTGGCGGGTGGAGCACCTAACCATGAATTCCAGGTATTTTTTTTTATCTCCTGTACTACCATTACATCCTTTCCGAGCCTCCAGCTGCTTTCCCAATTAGGTTTACGATTGACCACCCATTGTTCAGAGACAAATGTAGGAAATAATATTCGCCGCGGCCGGGGATCAAACCTTGGGAATAGACAAGAGCTTCAGTTAGTCCAAGAAAATGGGATAAAGAAAAGATACTACGAATACAAAACACCCTGTTTTCAAGATATTATCTAAATTATAATTTTAGTTATTTTAGTTCTGCTCTTCCCCATAAACAAAGAATTCAAGGGTCATTACCTTATATTTATGGGACTTGCACACGCAAAGTGACATAAGTCATCTAGAAAATGTACAAAAGAAAGATATATTATCTGCTTGGGAAACTGAAAATGTTGATGTTTGTGAAACTTATGCTAAAGGAACACTGTTTTTATATTAATGCTTTCCTGAATTTCAAACTTTTAGTCACAGCTAGATTCAAACATTTTGCCGACCACAATTAAATATTCGATTTTAAATGAAATAATCGTTCAGCAGAAAAGAAAATATTATGAAAAAAGAAGAAATTGCTTGTTGCAAGCAATTTATCTTTGTACAATATTTGTAGGCATAAAAACACTGGGACATAAAAAGGGATTAAACAGGAAAGGGTTAAAACAAAATCATTTTGGCAGGCTTTATGTTGACATCTAAGACCTAGGATTATACAACCCGGATATACTAAACATTCAAGTGTGTGTTAATTACAAATGAAATCAAATCAAACTGAATAAGTCGAATAATTATCACTTGTATAAGTTAATAAGTAAATGTAGTTCAAAGAAAATGTCCAAAACAGCTCAAATCGGCTATCAATCTGAAGAGCCAATCCTTATATCCCTCGAGTTATTTAAACAACAATTCGTTAAACCATTTCTCGTGCAATCCTTGGTGTTTAGGTCCCTGTGATTGTAGACTCGGGAAACATTGTGGAAAAAGAAAATAATTTGTTCGCAACAAGCAATTTCTTGTTTTTCCATAATATTTTCTGTCACATAGGGTAATTACTTTTTGAATTGGACTGCGTCGTTGTCGTTCTAAAACGTCGTAACTACAGCTTGAATCAAGCTGTAGTTACGACGTTTTAGAACGACAGTGACGACTTACTTTATAATACCCTCTGCTGCCCCTTTGAACTTAAGCCTTTCTAAAATATTGGAAAGGTAGAGAGTTAAAACCTTTATTCATATTAACAAATGGGATTCTCCTCATATAGCTGCATCCATTTGGAATTCGCGTTTGTTTTTACAGGGAGAATCGTTTCCTCAAAGCAAAGTTTCTCTTCTTAGAATAAAACAGATGAATGTTGAGGCAAACAAATCCACGTCCCACAAAAAAGTAATCTGTCGTGGTTACAGGTCGATTGAGGCGGACAAATTATCTGTTTTCTAGACAGGTTGCCTCGAATTTCTTTCAAACTCATTTGTCAGCCGCCGGAGTTAAAACAATTCAATTACAGTCTCCAGTCTATAGGTCATCCTAGGGAGAATATTCAGACACGATAAATAATTTCTCAATTGACTGTAACATGATATTTCGACTATTTACTAGACTCAAAAGTTTAGAGTAATCTGTCTTCACGAAGGACTATCCGCACGCAAATAACAAATATGTTTGACTTTAAATACAAATATTGATTCAAAGATGATTAGATTGGTTATATGTCATGTTTGGCTTTGTCTATATAAACGAACTTACGGATCGCTTTCTATACCGACTGAGCTCCAACTGAAAATTGTACTTCGACTTTAATAATTAGACGGCTTTCTTTTGTAAATGCAGCCGCCGTCATAGCACAGTTAGTAGCGAATCAGAGTCCACATCTTTGATTTTTGGGTGTCATTGGTTCCATCCACGGCGATGACATACATGCTTCCGACATTTGCCTCTCACTAATTGGTGGAAAATTGTAAACCTAAGTGGGATAGCAGCTGGAGGCTAGGAAAGGATGTAGTTGTACTACTGGTGTGAGAAATACCAGGAATCCATTGTTAGGTGCTTCAGCCGTCGCGATATGACTGAAATACTGTTAAAAGTGGCGTTAACCCCATTCAATCAATCGGAAATTCCAATGCTTTGATGACGATTCAATTGTCTGATTATAGCTACACCCTTCCAGAAAAAAACACTTTCTTTCGACAAGTACCCCCAAAACAGATATTTCCCAACAATTCATCAACTAAACGTTTCGTCTCCAGCATTTTTTTAATTTGGACTTAATGGCTAGTAGCATGCAACGAAAAATAGAATGGTCGTATAGTAATTGGTAACTGTCCGAAATCAATTTAAACTTAGTCAGATTTTAGTAAGTCAGACTCGCTTGTTTGTTCTAAATTTCGATTAATATGGAAAAGGCAACAACATTTTTTAATGGATTGTACGAGTTTGTGTGTGTGTGTGTGTGTGTGTGTGTGGTTTTTTTTTTTTTTTTGTGTGTGTATAACAGATCAATTAAATGCCGTAGATTCATTAGATGTAGGGAGGGATCAGGTTCAATTAGCAAATCGCTGGCCCCACTCACTTACTCCGTTGGGGTCCCGCCTAATGATTTCAACATGAAGTTCCGCCTCGATTTTCGCTGGCATTATTTTGAAAAAAAGAAAGAAATATATCCAGTAGTATATAATAGAAAATTGAAGTGGCTGTCTGGCGACATAACCGTCGTAAATACAGCTTTTAAAAAGCTGGACTCTCTTGATTGAAGATAAGGAGTCTGACGCTCTACCGACTGCGCTATGACGGCGGCTCTGAATTTTCCGAACGTCTTAAAATGAAGACATTACGTAACCATATATAACGAATCAATTACGTTAATGTGTGTAAGTTGATGTTATTTTGAACGGTGGTTTAACCCGCTGTTCTTAAGAAAAGGTATTAGAACATTTCAGGTCCGTAGATTGTGCTATCTTTCGGCTCAGGCCTGTGAGTGGCATTTCTAATAATTGACAGATCGCTGGATACTCCACTGAACTCTAACAGGTAGTTCGACTGACGTATTGACCCTTGTCATGCTGTATAAATTACCTTACTGTATTGCTGTTAATTCAAAGGGCTGAAAGCACCGATATGGCTTGTTCAAAAGTCAATATTTCTTTTAGAAATCAATTTCATATACAACTATGGCATAAAGGTACAAGCAGTGGGTGTAGACAAGGACCAGCCTGCATTTATGTGCAGGCTGATCTTGGTCTACACCTCCTGCCAAAACCGGAATATTCCGGGTATAGCATGACAAGGGTTAAACAGTAGAATGATTGGTTTCGACCTTAATGTTGGAACTATAGCATGAATAAGAATAAGTTACCACTTTTAGCGTGCTAAACTAAAAAAAATGCTTAAAATTAATGTCGAGATCCTAAGTTCACCTCCGGCATAAATGCATTTCTTAATTGGTGTATCGAGATTTCGCCTGACATCGCGATCCGTCAATTTCGTGAAGAGAAGATACTGAGACGCCTGGATATCCGTAAATTCATCGAGAATTTTCGCCATCGTAACATAACATTCACTATTTATTTAAAATATCCTGCAGCCATAGACTCATCTATTACTCAATCGTTGGGTGAGCAATATGTCGTAAACACAGCTTTATATAAGCTGTATTTACAACATTTTGCTCGCCTAAAGAACAAATTACTAATTCAATTTTTCATTTGGACAAAAGTGGGTGGTGAATCCTGATATTTTTGTGAATCATTTCAGAGGTCAACAGGGTTGGCAAGCTATCAGTGAACTTGATCTGTCAATATAAAGGCGGATGTCTAAAGAAGTACCATCAGACTTTTCATAGAATAAATTTGACCATCTCAGGTGAGATAACTGAATTGGGGTATTTCGACCACGATGGTTTATTAAACGGATTATAAAAAATATTTTTTCAAATGTATAGTACGTGGTATTCTTCTACACATACTTTGATTTAAATGGTTTTTACGGACCCGTTACAAAGATCTTAAAAAAAGTATTGTTAGCTATGTGGGTAGGGTATTGTGACAAGGTCTATCTTTCTGTCAATAATTGGAGTTCACCTACATGTTTTTTAACATTCCAATATTTTCGTAGCATTTATCTGGTAAAGGTAAGATATCACTAAATGATCATTTTAGACGAAACATTTCAACCTAACTATGCAGGATTTTCTCAAGTTTCAAATAAGTATTGAAGAAAGCGCCCTTTTTGTACACCAGTTTTGTATTACAGGCCATTTTCAGCAAGATGGTAGATGGGGCAAAATACTTTCTCGTAATTCACAAAATGATTTGGGGATCAAATCAAAGAAAATATCGAAACAAAAATCGCGCTAAAGCGAAACGAAAGGTTCAAGAGTTATATCTCCTTTAAATACTATCGACATTCCCATTTTACCATATTCACGTACATTGTAGTTGGTGTAATGTGTTTAGAAACTTGTTTATCTCAAACATACTCACTGACAATATTGTCAATAAGTTATGACCAAGAAATTATTCATAATTGCAAGGAAGTCGAAAATAGGTTCTAAAGGATGAAGGGTGCAGGCAAAAAGACGCAAATTTAAAGTTAGTTTATACGTCAAAGTCGAGGAAACGAACCGAAATGAGATTGACGTCAAATCCTCTCTTATATTAACAAACGGACTGTATAGATCTATTCAAATGATATTTTCTAGCAACAAGATTTTTCTTGTTTATTTTATTTTATTTTTCTTTTTTTATTTTTCTTCATAAACTCAAATTTGTAAAAATATGGAAAATAAGGTGTTTATTTAAAATAGTGTCCGAAAGGTATTGTTTCAAAAGGAATACTATCATATTTAACATCATATGACATGGGTTATAGTCTTAAGACGGCAATTGCTGAAATAAAGGGAATCCAATTCCGGTATTTACAGTTTGTATACCTTAATAATTTGTTAACCTCGTATCTTTATCAAAAATCGGACTCAAAGTTCTGAATAAGATTTTCATTTGTGGTAAAAGGGGTGGTAAGCCGATAAGTAACAATTTAAATGTTAAAGTTTAATCAATCTTGACATACAACTATCACTCTTGCATCTCAGGAATAAACGAACATTCATCAATCCGATTTAATACTAGTACAACACGCTTTCAAAATAGTATGTAGGAAAACAATCAAAACTACTTTCGAATAGTTGCAGATATATTCTTGAGAAGATATCAAAGCTGATATCAATGTACGTTTTTACACCCTTTTCAGCAACGCGGTATAAGTTATGGGTAAGTGGTGAACTAAGCCTCCTACAAAGTTTTTAGGTAAAACTAATATTTTAGTCGACATTCTGTCAGGTACATGGGAAATCTAAATGTTACCTCGCAGTCAGTTGTATAATAATACCAAATGTTCTATATCGTATTGTCCATAACGTATATTATACCTCGTATAATAACTAGAAAATATTACAACAATGAGTTTTTACATTTGTTGTCATCGTATTCAAGACAAATGTGTAGGTATTTTTATTGGATGAGACCGAAGCTCTCTTTCAATAAAGAACGCCTGCACACGATTCGAGAACACGGTGACAACAAATAGAAAAACACACAATTGTAATATTCCTTTTATTATATAATTTTATATGGCATTAAAAATCCATAGATAAAATAATCAAGATAATTCCAACACATAAATAATTGGCACTATTCTGGGAAGCCCAGAACATTAGTACAAAAACAAGTAGTCCGTGTTAAATGGTACACGCCAAAAATGGATTTTTTTTGTCGGGTTGTATTAGATACCCAGAATTCTATTCAGATCAATTATAGGTATGTGACAAAGTAAGATAGATCAATATTTTAATGGAACATAGGTTTAGTAAATTTTGAAAAATATATTTTTAGAGAAGGATAAGATATCTAAAATAAGGGTACATACTTCAGGGGTTCTAATCTCTACAAACCTACCTGAAAAGAGAAAAAGAAACATTTATTTTACAATATAAAATTTTCCAATGTCAGCCATTCACATAGGGCTAAAGAAACACATCCGTATGAACGTTTTTCTTTTATTATTATTATTGTTATTCATTCGTTAGAATACCCTTCCGACTGTATAATAATTTAAAAACTCTACTGTTTTCTTGAAGACATGTTTAATGAAGGCAATCGACCAACCTAATCATTCTTTTAAACCGGAAGTGAACTTCGAACTACGGCATTGGTTGACACAATGAAAGTACACAAAGAGCACAAAAACAGATAAAAGTCCACAAGATTGTGCTACATACTAAATATCAAAGCTCTATGCCTTTAAGTTTGGGAGAAGAAGATTTTTAAAAAGTTTTCACTAAACAAGCCTATGTTAAACTTGGAGCATCTTGGAACGGGCTAATTCTGACCCTGGGTCCATAATTTTTACAATATTGATAGATATCCACTAAATGATGCCACATACAAAATATTAAAGCTTCAGGGCATCCTGTTTGGGAGAAGAAGAGAAAAATATAAGCCCAATGTAAAATTCGTGATGTCCGGGAATAAGCTTATTATGACCCTGGGACTATGATCATAAAATATTGATAGAGATCCATCAGATGATGCTAAATACCAAATATCAAAACTCTAAGCCTATCTGTTTGAGAGAAGAAGATTTTAAAGTGTTCATTATATAAGCCTAGGTAAATCTTGTGACATCCTGAAATGGGCCAATCTTAAATTTGGGGCAATAATTTGATAAAGGTCCAACAGATGATGCTGTATACCAATTATCAAAGTTTTCTGCCTTCCTGTTTTGGAGGAGAAGATATTTTTTAAATTTCAATTTATAAGACCTTTGTAAATCTTGTGCTATCAGGGAACGGGCTAATTTTGTCTCTGAGGCCATAATTTATACCATCTTTACAGAAATCCACAAGTTGGTGCTACATACCAAATATCAAATCTCTAGGCCCTCTCGTTTGGGAAAAGAAGGTTTTTTAACATTTTCACTATATAAGCCATTGTGAATCTTGTGAAGACCGGGAAAGGGCTAATTCTGTCTCTGGGCCATGATTTGAATAATCTTGATAGAAATCCACCAGATGATGCTACAAACCAAATACAAAAGCTCTGGGCCCTCTAGCTTGGGAGAAGAAGATTTTTGAAATTATCACTATATAAGCCTATGTTAAACTTGTGACGTCCGAGAACAGGCTTATTCTGACCCTGGGATTATAATTTATACAATATTGATAGAGAGCCACTAGATGATGCTACATACCAAATATTGAAGCTTCAGGGCATCCTGTTTGGGAGAAGAAGAGTTTTAATTTTTCACTATATAAGCCCTATGTAAATTTCATGTCGTCCCGGGAATGGGCTAATTGTGACCATGAGGCCATAATTCATGAAAATTGATAGAGATCAACCAGATGATGCTACATACCAAATATCAAAGCTCTAGGCCTATCTGTTTTAAGTTTTCAATAAGTCTAGGTTAATGTTGGGCCAATTTTAAGCTTGGGGCAATAATTTGTAAAATCTTGATAGAGGTCCACCAGATGATGCTGTTTACAAATTATATGCCTCTCTGTTTTGGAAGAGAACTTTATTAAAAATTTCTATATATAAGCCCTTTGTAAAACTAGTGATGTACGGGAATGGGATAATTCTTTCTCTGGGGCCATGAATAACACTAACTCATACCATCTTGACAGAAATCCACAAGTTGATGCTACATACCAAATATCAAATCTCTAGGCCCTCTCGTTTGCCAGAAGAAGGTTTTTTTAACTTTTGACTACATAGGCCCTTGTGAAACTTGTGATGCCGGGGAATGGGCTAATTCTGTCCCTGTGTCTCTGGGGCCATGATTTGAACAATCTTGATAGAAATCCACCAGATGATGCTACAAACCAAATATTAAAGCTCTAGGCCCTCTAGTTTGGGAGAAGATTTTGGAAGTTTTCACTATATAAGCCTATGTTAAACTTGTGACGGCCGAGAACGGGCTAAATCCGACCCTTGGGTTATAATTTATACAATATTTTTGCACCCCCCCTCCCCCCTTGATATGGCCATTTCTTGACAGATTTTTTTTCTTGTACACACTTGATAGTCTTTGCCAAGCTGGTTCGTGACAAGAAGATTGTTAAAAATGTAACCTTTGGCCCCTTTTTCGCCCCTTATTGGACCCAAGGGGAGATAATTGCATGACGTGTACAATCTGAAGCGCCTTCCAAAAAGGATGCTTCCCGCCAAGTTTTCTTGAAATCCATCCAAGGGTTCTTAAGAAGAAGTCGAAAATGTAAAAGGTTAACACACGACGACGGACAAAACACAATCGCAATAGTTCACCATGACGTTCGGTCAGCTGACCTCAAAAAGTTATTCCTTCATTTCTTAAATGGATTGGTCACATTTGAAGGTAATCTTATTATCTGAGATACTCCCAGGCAAGTTTTATGAAGACTCGGCGAGTATATGGCCTCAAGAGTAACTATTTAAGGGGTCATTAAGGCTCCTTCCCTCGCGTTTCAAAAAGAGTATCACTGTTTCTGATAGCGTTTTTTATTTATACATGGCATATTTTCTCAAAAATTAAGCTAAAAGTGTGAAATCTAGAGTGTAAACACGTCAATTATAGACGCTCGACACACATTAAAGGATAACAAAACTTTACTGACAGCAGATTGTTCTCAGGCGTACCAAAGTAATAAACTACGATATTAAATCATTCTGAAATAAGGATTCATCAAGTTAATTATGAAAAAGACACATATTTCGCATTTCATCTCATTTAACGTTTAAAACTAGATACTGTTGATTGCGGAATTGCTTTCCTTTCCCTAGGACAAATAACTATCTTTTTATTTGAACCTGATTATTGAGTATTTTCATTTCCCCAACAACTGCTTTCGTAAACATTCTACAATAAAGGAACAGCATATACGTCTAAACTTTTGAAAAAGAAGAAATTTTCGATAGCTTTTTCTCAAGTGGAAGGTTAACACATCAATTTAAACCGAAATAATTTATTTTTGTTTAAGTTTCGTCTAAAAGAAAGGAGAGTTCTGATTGGCCGAAAAAAATCGTTCATACTTCCACGAACAAAAGTTTGAGCACGCAGCTATCGTGTATGCCTGCGCTCAAAACAGTTCCATCAAATATATCAACATTTGTAAAATATTGGCTTTTTTCGCTTGGCGTCGTTAAATTATAGGAAATGAAGATATTTTTTGTTGTTGTTGTTGTGTTCATGGGGGTACCAAGCGAAAAAACTAATCACACTGTGTGAACCCGCTTCCCTAATCTGGATGATCAGGGCTATACCATTATATACGACCCTTCGAGCGTATAATAAAGGGAAAAATGTCTTTTGAAAGTATAATATTTAAGCTCGAATTTATCAAGGTGAGCCATATTTATAGTTTTCTTAATATTTCATATTAACTGACATGTTTTGGCAAGAAAATTTACGTATACCGATAAACTATAATTTGGTCTGCATTTAAACATTACGCAGCTCTTAATAATTCTCAGAATTTAATTTTAGATTATAAGACTATAATTCGCATACGCTGTGAAATTATATCACCACTTTTTGAAGTTGGTAATTACAGAGCAATGTCACTTTCGCTTTAAATATATCAACATTTAGATTTTTTATTTTTTAGATTATTTCTTCGATAGAATTTGATCATGAGTAACTGGGCGAGTGCAAATGCACCTTATTTGTCGTTGTATGTGGTGTTGTTAACAGTTTGTAATTAAAAATTCATGGCAGTGGAAGTA
Source organism: Fragum fragum (assembly GCA_946902895.1). Lineage (NCBI taxonomy): Eukaryota > Metazoa > Mollusca > Bivalvia > Cardiida > Cardiidae > Fragum > Fragum fragum. The sequence continues at coordinate 2,316,503 of OX336379.1, forward strand.
TATCTTTTCTTATCCGTTAAATCTAGAACAGTTGTCATACTTCAAAGTCATGGTTTGAATAATTTCTGTTCTATTTAGACATATTGCCTTACTTTTCTTTGTAGTAAAAAAGATATATAACAATTTGAGTGTATGATTGATAACTAAAAATAACCGCTAAAAAAAAAAAAAAACCCAAAAACATAGAAATGATAAACCTATCATCAACTTTTTAACCCGGTTCATCTTTAAAGGAAGGTATCGATGTTTTTTAAACCTAGATAAGAAATATTTGTCAATCGCCAAAAAATACGCTAATACTGACGCTTAATATTTAAATTTGAGTCGGATATTGTCTTCGCGGTAATCTGATAGGCTTAAAGTGACCCTTTTCGGTAATATAGGAAAGATTCAGCGGAATTCCATGTTATGTTTTGATATAACGGATTTCGGTTTTCGAAACCGCATGATTCATTTGCATATGACCCTAAGTCAACGGAAGGTAACAAATTGACTAGCGAAACAATCAATGTCCTAAATTATGTCAGATCAAATGGTTAGCGCAAAACTATGGTAAGTGTCTATATTCGTATATACGGCTATGACGGCTTTGGACTGATCTTTACTGAAATTAAGACCGGCTAGCGAACATAGCTCATGATGACGTATTGATGACGTTGTTTGATGAATACGGGATTCCAACGGTTATTCGCACCGCGTGAATGACCCAATATTATTCGCAACTGTCTCGGCTAAATCTTAAAATAGACTACGTAGGCTATAAGAGAAATACTCTTGTTAATTCAGTTTAACGACCTCTGATTTAAGCAAAACTACTTTTCAGAATATTGTATTAAAATAGTAAACGAGAGGGAATAAGAATAATCAAAATCTGTGACATAAAAAAAATCGATACCTACCTTTAAAAAGGAGTTTAAAAACAACATTGATACAAAAGACAATTGCTTGAAACAAGCAATACTTCATTTTCAACAGACTTTTCCTGTTTTATGTTGTTTTTTTTTGTTTTTTTTTTTAGGGGTTGTTGTTGTTTTTTTTTGTGGAGCGTCGAAACGCGGAATTTTGTGGGGAAGTATTACGTCAAGAATGTGAACCTATTGTATTGAACCTTCCTACGGTGTCCAAAGTGGCTACTTAATGCCTCGCGTATGTACATACGTCAATCTAACAGACGTTCTGTCGCATTGTCGATTTCCTTTAAATCTATATATCTGCGACATTTAAAAACCTCGCAAGGAATAGTGGCGTGTTCATTGTCTTAAATGTCGACTTGTCGCCTTCAATGTCATATATTCAAATCGATATTCAGCCTCTAGTGACTTGGTGCCAGAGCGAGGGTTTTGAAAATGTCGCATGTGTTTAAATTTTACGATTTGAAATTAACACCGAAATGTGTCCAATTGAAACGTGGTAAAAAGCAATTGATAAACAGGTATTGACGGTGCTGATGTAAATTTTACCTCGAGCGATGTAGACACCCGCGACATTTTACAAAACCTTTGCTTTGTCGCCCGGTCAGGGATGAACTAAATATCGATTAAAAGATTTAATACGATAAATCCACATTCAAAACGACAATTATCGCTTATATATCCTCGCGAGGGTTTGAATATCGTGTATGAAAGCAAAGAATGCAACATGTATTGACATGCAAGGTTGTCGCATTGTCGCATGTTCATAAACGCGACATGTAATTGACAATATCAGGACACCGTACCATCCAGCTTTAACGACCAATAGGCAGAGCGTCAGTATGTCATAAAGTCTGTATTTGAAACAACATCAATCATTCTAGTTATATATCAGCCAAGTTAAACACAGATCGTGTTGGTACAGTACTAACACAATGAAAATAGATTTGATGTCAATGGTCCGATATTATCATTCCTCACCAGAACTTAGGACGTTCCTTTTAAATCACACCGATACTGAAATGCTTATTCTTATTCAACGCAATCTTTACAATGATAGATCGGAAGGAGGGTTTTGGAATGGTCTTAAATTTACCAGTTGCATAAATATTATTTAAGCCACCTCAATGTATTTGATATTGGCATGTTTAACCATTGTAACTTCATTTGCTGTTTAGATGACCTTATGCCGAATAAAAGTAAGAGAGACAGGGTGAATCCAAGTGCAAATACTAATAACGCGCGAATGATTACTTTTTTATATGATTTCATACTTATAAGTATATTACGTAATACCACTGTTTGATGAACACGCACACTTAATATAATTCTCTGAGATACTTTGCACTTGACCACTCAAAAGGTTTTTTATCTTGTAATAAGTAAAAATAGCATTCTCAATGCCAGTAACGTCAACAGTAATGCAAAGGCCCAAACATATGTGTTCTTTTCAATTTTCTCTGCACTGTTTTGTTTTCATTGTGTCTTCATTACAGTTTACATAACATCAATGGTAACGATTTTTCCGCATGTGAAATATAAACATCCATCTACAAAATGTTACCAGGATATACGTAAGCATTTTAACAGTATCCCTCTCCCTAGGAAAAGGACCCTCTCTATTCGTTTTTGCAAACAAGTGTTACACGACATGACCCTATTTAGTTGAATTTCAAAATCAAAAATATAATTACCAATTAACAATTATATATATAATGTTTTTTTTATTATTTGTCAATAGTCTCTATTTGCTATCAAGCGTTACCGTTGAAAGCGGTTTTAACTCGAACAATAGAATTTAAAAGATGACAGGGAGGTATTGCCCTCAAACGATCGGTACAATTACCAGAGTAACGATTGTACACTCAAAGATAGTTGCTTATATCATCATCAAATTATGTTTGCATAAAATGAAAGGCATCAAAGGTGACGCTTTGCTAGCTAAAAAGGAATAAGATATTAGACGTTTATAGAACAACATTTCTTATATTCATGTAACGGTGAAAGAGATGTTAAACATAAACTTCAATAATGTCTTCGAAAGGTTTATGACATCGATTCCTATTCCTGCTAATGTCTGTTTACCAACGGGGCAGATAGAATGAGTTATTTCATTTGTACTGATACACTTTAGAAAAAGCATCGTTTATACTCAGGTAAATGTTAAATTAGCTAAAGTATTAGCAAATCGACCACCGAAACGGACGTTCATATTCAATCTCTTTCAAACCGTCTAAGCAGTCCTATTTGAAACAGTAATGTCAATACTAATTGATAGAATTGCCAATTCTGTTGGAAATAAAAGTATCTCGAGACATCATAGAAGCAGAGAAAAATCAGTGGCAATTTAATAATCATTTTAATATACACGGTGATTTCTGGAAATAGCTCCTTTCAGGAAACTGTTCTGACTGTACTCAAAGGCTGAAGTAATGCAAGTTCTGTGGATTAAGAAAAGATGCCATAAGTTTCCTCATGTGAACAAAAATTAGATAGGATATTTTTATTTTACACGCCGAAATAATCAACTGCTCTAAAGAAAGTATTGTATTTATTAAAATAAATATCGCGTATTGTGAGGAGACGTTGTATTGTACCGGAAACACTCCTTTAATCGAGTTCGATAATAACGAGAACCCGATTGCCTACGCAATCAGATGGCTCAAGAATATCTATTTTATAAGAACTTAACTCATCTACTTTAGTTGAATATGAAAATGGGTTCACATGAAGACAGTTTGAACATTGTACTTGTTATATTTTTGACATAAGTTGACGAAAACTGATACTGGTCATACCAATCTCATTTAACGGAAATCCTTTACATGTAAATAATTTCTTACATACCACTGTAAGACAAGCCTACCTACATAATAATGGACTGAGACCGAATTAGTCTTACAAGTATTATAAAATTCCAATATGAAAGCCCTATGCTCTCCCATTTTGGAAAAGAAGATTTGTTAAAAGTAATCACTATATATGCCCAGGTTAAACTTTTGATGTTCGGAAACGAGCTAATTCTCTGGAACAATAATTCATACAATCCTGAAAGAGGTCTACCTGATTATGCCACATACCAAATACCAGAGCTGTATGTCTTTTGGTTTGGTAGAAAAAGATTTTAAAGTTGTCTCTATATAAGCCTATGCTCCCATCTTTACCCCCTTCCCCGCAGCACGGCCATTTCCAGACAGATTTTGTTTCCCTGTACAAACTTTATAGTCCTTGGACTAAAGAATCAAAATACCAAATGTGAATCCAATTCAAAAGCTGGTTCACGACAACAATATTTTTAAAGACGTACTCTTTTTTTAGCCTCTCATTGGGCCCCAGGGGAGATAACTCGTGACATGCACAAATCTGGAGCGCCTTCCCATGGGGATTCTTCCTACTTAGTATGGTTGAAATCCGCCCAAGGTTTTTAAGAAGAAAATATAAAAAGTTAACGCACGACGCAAGATAAACGACGGACGACGACGGACGAATTGAACAAAAACGCTAGACTATTCCTGGTGCGAGATTAAAGGTGCAAGATATATAAACTTTTACTTTAATGAATTCCAGAGTAGCAATACCTATGGACGAATGTTGGATCGTTGATGCAACAGATGAGCAAAGTTTCTAAAACATAGAAGATAAACAATTCTTGTGTAAACAATAGGTAAATTCGCCTAAACAAAATGTAAGAGAAAATGGAATATGATCATACCCCGTCGTATGCATACAGAATTGACAAATGGCTTGCCAAGCCAACTAACTCTTACAGGAAATTCCACTTATATATGAGTGCGTGCGTGACATTTCCAACCATTACACATGTGCGCCAAGTAAAGACTCAGATCAGCCTGTGCATCCGCACAATCTGATCAGAGTCTTCACTCTGCGCTCTGTAGATAGATACTAACCCAAAGCATCTTTAAACAATCAGAGAATATTCTAATGGCTGTCCAGAGTGCTCAATGTGTGCGAGTTACGCATATGCGCAATTGTTGGAAATGTCACGCACAGGCTTATATTAATTTACAAAATATATGCCCAGTCAAACGTAACAAAAAGTAAAATAGATCGAGGCTGATCTAAACATCGTAACAACAGCTTGAACGCTGAAGTCGCAAAGCTAACAAAAAGGATTCATAAAATTCCGGCCAATGCAGGATTTCGAAGTTCATTTTCTGTCTAAATGAATGATTCGATTGGTCCGTTTATCCTTTGATTAATGGCCTCGATTCGCCATGTGATTGATAAGTTGCTTGTATGGGGTTGTAGGTCCCGCCTTACAATTGACCAGTCGGTGGTCACGTAGACTTACTACTTTAGCCACGCCCACAGAGTTCTGCATCGTTTTTTAAACGCCGTTCTTCTGCAAATTTTATAACTAGCTGTATGCAACAACAAGAGGGCCAGTGGCCTTGGCGCTCACCTGAGATAAGGCACTTTTTTTCTTTCAAGGCCTTATACAAACTGGTTCGGGAGAAGACGTCCTTTAATATTTAACTAAAATCAACTTACGTTACCATACCAACCAATGCTTTCAACAGATTTCAAATATTTCAGTAAACATTAAAAGGGGCAAACTAACGTTTTTCTGCCAAATTCTGTTTAAATTGGTAAATTGGTAAAACCTAAGCCCTCTGGGTTAGGAAGAGATAATTGTTATAGTTTTTATTAAATTTTCAGTTTTGTTGCCATGGCAACCAGAGTTTTCAACGGATTTCAATTCTTTTAGCAATTTTCATATAGCATCACCCAAGGAACATTCCTGCCAAATTCGGTTGAAATCCGCCCAGCGGTTTGGGAGCAGATGTCGTTTTAAAATTCCTTCTTTATTTCTATATAAGCCCCATCCACCCCCTGGGGCTCCCACCTTGGGGACCCGAAGGTGATGATTTTAGTAATTCTGAAGGAGGTCATTGTACTCATGCTTCATGCCAAATCAAGGCTCTACGCCGTCTGGGTCAGAAGGAGATAATTTTTAAAGTTTTCATAAAAATTTCAGTTTTGTTGCCATGGCAACCAGAGTTTTTAAAGGATTTCAATTCTTCTAACACTTTTTAAAGGGCACCACCCAGGGAACATTACTGCCAAATTTGGTTGAAATCCGCAGTTTGGGCAGTTTGGGAGGAGATGTCATTTTAAGATTGTTGACACACGACGGACGACGCACGACAGAGGACGATCAAATTACCTCACCACGAGCCCTTCGTGCTCAGTTGAGCTAAAAAGTATAAGAATTGATTTGTGACCTTAAAGTCGCAACTACAACGTGAAAAGGCTGTAGCTACGATGTTTCAGTCGCTAAACAGACAAAATAGGTTAAAGAAAAAGGCGGCCAACGTTGGAGTTTAAAACTCCGGGCTGAATGAATTATTTGATCGGTCGATTAATTCCTTGATTACAGCAATGATTGGGCAATTGAGGTCAGATAGAGACGGAGTATAGATTTAAAAGTTGCACCCAAATGACAAGAATGAGGTCAAGGATCCGATCCCCGGTGACGGCGAACATCCTTTTCGACATCTTTCTCCAACCGATGAGTGGATAATCGTTAACCTCTATGGGATGAGCTGCTGGAGGCTCGAAAATGGTGTAGTGGTAGTACTGGTGTGAGAAATACCAGGAATGGTTAAGTACTCCAGCCGCCGCGATATAACTGCAATACTGTTAAAAGTGGCGTTATAATCCATTCAAACAAACAAACCAAATGACTGAAGATATGGGGATCGAACCATAGTGTAGTCCGTTACCACTGAACCAAATACGCCCCGATATTTTATGTCGAAAAACAGCAGATAAATTAACCCTTGTCATGCTGATTTAAATCCTTTTCAGACTTTCGCTAGGATCAAATGGCTGAAAGCACTGCAAGCACTAGTTGTGGTCAATTTTTCCTTTTGAAAATTAGTATCCTAATCATCTCCTATTTGAAAGTGACAAACAGGTGTTGTAGAGGGGGCCGAACAGCGAGTCCTTGATACAACGCATCACTCCATTCGTAGCAATATATATTGCGAAGAACATTTTTTCAAAGGAATAGTAAGAAAGAATTATCACCTTTGACCGAGTTGATTCACATTTTCTCCTGGTGACGTACTGAGTGCACGCAATTGAATTTCGAGTCTTTAGGGAAATACAAATGGATTTTGCAGAAAAACGAGGATCCTAAAATTCATTGCAAATGATTTTTTATTCCAGGGGTTATGAAAAATTTGATGATTTGTAAGCGTTTTATTGTATTTCAAACTGTCAAAAATTGATGTTACGTAATGGCATTCAAAACAGAAACTGTGTTTCTAATAACTGTTAGCTTTTATTTTGTGATGAAAAATTTTCTCATGAAAATTGAGCCAAAATTGTGGTCTCTAGAGTGTAAGCAAAGAAATTGTCATTTAGGCCCCTTTTCCTGTGTTTTCCAAAAGAACCTTGCCATAATCAATAGGCTTCATCCTCATACCCTAATCATTATTCTGGCCTAGTTTCATGAAGATTGAGCCTAATTGTGGCCTCTAGACTGTAAACAAAGAAATTGTCATTAAGGCCCCTTTTCCTGTGTTTTCCAATATAATCCTCCAATAATCGATAGGGTTCATCCTCTTGGTCAAACAATTATTCTGACCAAGTTTCATAAGGAATAAGCCAAAATTATGGCCTCTAGAGTGTAAACAAAGAAATTTTGATTAAGGCTCCCTTTTCCTTTGTTTTCGTAAAGATCCTTCTAATAACCAATAGGGTTCATCTCTATGACCTAATAATTATTCTGGTAAAGTTTTATGAAGATTGGGCCATATTTGTGGCCTCTAGAGTGTAAACAAAGAAATTGTCATTAAGGCCCCTTTTCCTGTGTTTTCAAATAGAATCCTCCAAAAATCAATAGGGTTCATCCTCATGACCTAACAATTATTCTGACCATATTTCATGAAGATTGGGTCAAACTGTTGCCTCTAGAGTGTAAACACTTCAATTGTTGACGCCGCACGACGCACGACGGACGACAGACATTCAACGATCACAAAAACTCACCATGAGCACTTTGTGCTCAGGTGAGTTAAAAAAACATCCTAATGGTGGAAATGTTTGAAGAAAATCCTATGAAAGCTCTGGGCTTGGTAACAAGGATTTCTAAATGAAATTTTCATAAATCCCATTTTCATGAGTTTCTTCACAGTTCAAATCCTGTTATGAAAGGAATGATCGTTATGACCTTATAATCATTCTGTGAAAGTTTCAACAAAACCTGATCAAAGCTGTGGGCTTTATTGTGTTAACAGGGATTTTTTAATCAAATTTTCATAAGTTACTAGATAGATCTGAACCAATTCCAAACGGAACTATACTTACAAAGGTATATTTTTTCTATTTGAGTACGAAGACAAACCAATGAAATCTGTGGAATTTAAAGCATTAATTAAGATTTTTTAATAGAATTTTCCTATGGCCCCTTTTCCTATGTTTCTCGATGGATCAGACCCGATTTGAAAGGAACAATCCTTATGATGGTACAATCGGCCAGTAGAGCTAAAAAGCATTATTAGGGTACAAAATATTGTAGAAAAAGAAGAAATTGCTTGTGTAACTGTTTCGAAATCACAAGTCTGCATGAAAAGGGTTAAGGGTATTCCATAGACATGGTCATCCACTGCCAGCTTTACGTGATAGAACAGAATGAGTTAGTTTAATTTGACCCATTCCAACCAATCCATCTATTTTACGCCCCTCAAGAAGAACGTTTTGGTAAACATTGTGGAAAATGAAGAAATTGCTTGTGTCAAGCAGTTTCTTCATTATTCACAATATTTTCTATCCAAAATGTCGATAACATTGTAAAGTCCATCCACTTGACATTGCTGTCTGCAGCTTCTTTCATTTTAGACTAGTCTTTGTCGTTTGAGAATGTGTCAACACAAATTAGCCAAACTTGAACTGAACAAGAGTTTATCTTGACGAACAATCTGACCAATTATCAGCAATAATTTAGCAAATACTGTTGCTTATAGGGTGCCCAAAAGGATTTTCTGCAGTTTGACTTATAGTGACCAAGTGTTTTACCATCACTTAACAAATTTGAACTGGTTTGTAATATTTGTCATGATTTAGATTCTAGCCACTTTCAAGGATGATTTATCACAATGTAAGACATAATTTTGATAACAAGAAGCCGAATTTCAAATCTGTCCAGTATCTTATCAAAACATCCTTTCTAACAAGTTTGAGGTTGATTGAGTATCAAATGTTGCCTACCAAAGGTGTCTAAGATTCGACTAAGTGACCTAGCATTCAACAAGAGTGATCCATTTGGACTTGTCCAAAATTTAATCATACAAAAAATCTGTAAAATCTTTGGGTAGGTTTGGCATTAAATGATGCTCTTAGATCTCAAACAAGGTTTCTTCACAGTTTCGACCGAGTGATCTAGTTTTAAAGCAAATGTGTCCACTTTTTCGGCGATATCATCAAATATCAAACAAACTATTCTTGCTAATTCTCAGGTTGATTGAGAATCAATTGTGTCTTCTAGAGTGGCGAAGGTATAATTTCTTAATCCAAGTGCCATGGTTTTTTACCTAAGAGACTAAATTTTTGACGATTACGGCGATATGCAATGAACAACGTGTACTGCAGCGATGTTCGAGCATTTTTTTTTTTTTTCATGGAGGGGGAGGGGTCTCAGCGAAGCCTGTAAAATTGTGAGATGCAAGATATTGTAACGCTAGGTGCATGGTTTCGAGTAAGGATGTGTGTGTGTGTGTGTTTATTTGTGTTGGTGTGTGTCTGTGTCTGTGTGCGTGCGAATGATTTAATTGGATGATCGATTATTTGATTGACAGCTGCGTTCGGTAAAATCGTAGAGTACAAGTATATGCACGATTTTTATGACTTCAAGTGGTGCCTTCAATATCGGTCAGTGTGATAAAAATGAAAGAACATTTTAAACACACTTCTAGTTTATTACTTTGCATATGATAAACAGATGAATTCAAGAAATAAATCATGATAGTTTTCTCTCTTTTTTGAAACTTCAACGTCCATGCTGTTCCGAATTGCACTGCCTTCAACGTTAATTATATACTTTCTTTATTAATTTCCCTTAAATCACATGCTTTTAGCCACATGGAATTAATATCTATGCAGTTCTACTGAGTAATGTAAATCTGTTTCATGTCTGGGGGCAACATGTAGCAGTCGTGGCAAAAACGCAACAAAAAACACATGGTTATCTTTTTGAAGTATAAAAAGAGTTTTGTTTGTTTGTTTGTTTGAATGTGGTTTTACGCCGCTTTCAACAATCTTTCAGTTATATCGCGGCGGCTGGAGCACCTAACAATGGAATCCTGGTATTCTCATACCAGTATTACCATTACAACCTTTCCTAGCCACCAGCTGCTATCCCACATAGATCTACGATTATCGACCCATTGGTGAGAGACAAATAGTCGGAAAGAATGAGTGCCGCCGTCGGGAATCGTAGAAAAAGAGTAATGTACTATGATTTACAAAAATCTAACAATACCATTGCTTTGCTGTGCCGGACCATTCCTGCATTGACACAAAGCCTAGAAAAAAATTCAGTCATTGTCTTATGATGCATGTTAGCTGAAAAATGAAAATTATAACATACAAAAGTACACAAAACATTAGAGGTCCATAAGCATTTGGCAAAATTGATTTTATATATTTGAACATTTGAACATTTTATTCAATTTAAGCATATCAGGCCTCCGGCCCATAATACAAACACATGTACATAACAAACAATATAATTCACATTACAATATCAGTAGTTTCAAGATTAATAGAATAAGTTTCAGACGTTTGTTTGTTGTGAATGAATATAAATTGGTTACGTTCCTTGGTTGTTCCATTTCCGAGGTAATCAAATTATAACTTATATATTTATCTAATTTAGCCCCTGTGGTGTACGTAATAACTCCGGTCATGTGCAGTCAAAACATTGCAACTACAGCCTTTTCCAAACTGTAGCTACGATGTTTTGATCGCGTAGATCCAAATCCGAAACAATCAGATTACAACATAAATATTAATCTGCGGTGTATGTAATACCTTCGGTCATGATCATGCAGTCAAAAAATCGCAACTGCAGACTTTTTCAAACTGCAGCTAGTGTAGATCCATATCCGAAACAATCGGATAAGCAACACGAATATTAATTAAATTAGCCTCTGCAGAATATGTAATACTTTCGGTCATGAGCAGTCTAAACATCGCAAGTACAGGGGTCTTACCCCAAGTACAGCCGTCACGATGACTTGACCGCGTTGACTCTACATAACAATCGTAGATCAAGTTAATCAGCCAATAGAATAATTATAATATACACAATCCGATGTTATTTATGAACGTGATTGTTAAATTTAGAACAGGTTTAAAGGTCATCACGCTTGCTAGCACTCGTCCTAGTGGGTCATGAAGTTCATTGAATATAATCTCTAAAATAATTTCTTTTCTTGCCTAGTTAGTATTACTTGGAATAAGATTATGTTTGTTTACATCAAATGTTTAACTAAAAAGTTGTTTGTTTATTCTGTGTGCTGAAGATAATTTTTGATCACTATTATTGAGTAAATACCTTTACACACTTTGAGATTAAAACAGCATATAAATATGTTCAACGGACAACTTGCTAAATGTTTCAGATAAGTATTTATTTCATTGTAAGCTGATTTTGATTGATTAGGTAACAAAACTGAAATAAGTTTAATGTTTTTACATCATAAGGTATTCACCAACAATTACTGATCGTATAAAATAGGAATCATAATGTGTTTTTAGGATTTAAATGACCATTGGAATTGTTCCGTATGAGTGAACACTGAGAACGAGTCTGATGCCTTGTATTAAACTTGCTCGATCTTGCTGCCCTAAATATAGACAAGATTCTTTGTGGATTATTTATATATTTTCAGATTAACCACGTCTTATCAGTCATGACAGAGAATATATACGAAGATTAACTCAGGTAAGTACTGGTGTTTCTTCAGATTTTTGTAGAAGATGGTGAACAAAAATTGCTAGCAGTCGAATTGTTTTCTCATTGGATTGCTTCATTAGGTTATATAGGTTATGGTCATTTTGTCCACCTCTGTACCATGTATATAAGTACCTAGCTCTTATATCATCATATTTATGACATTTAAAAAATACATGTTGTTCAGTTTCCAGGCAGAGGGCATTGTTTTGTTCAGAGCAATACAGGCATATTCTATTATCCTTAGGTATATTTTGGTGTCTGCCAATCTCAATTTGTAATTTATGACATGAACATCTAAATCTTGCCAATGACTTCTTAAAAGAAAATTTAAAATTCATGTTTAAATATTTTTCAGGAGTTAATAAGGATTTGAAATGTTTGTAAAATTGACATCTACTGGAGCTTGCTATTTTGGCATTCCAATTTTGGAGCGCACAGTCTTTTAACCGTTGGTGAAACTGATTTAAGAATTGATTAGTATCACCTACATTCTGAGTTAACCAAACTATTCCATATCCATTCTCAAAGAGAAGATTTTTTATTCTACTAGCCCATGTAATTCTACCCATGTCTTCTAAGGATTTCAGCATATTATAGCATTGTTTTGGATATCTTCTGTCATCCATATGAATTATCTTACACCAATATTTTATGCAGTTGAGATTATATGTAACATTAAGCGGAAGTCTGCCACATTCACCTAAAACCATGCAATTATTTACAGAATTATTTAAACCAAGGAGTTTTCTACAGAAATTGACATGCACCGATTCAATGATTTCACAGTATTCATAACCCCAGACCTGGGAAGCATAGCAGAGTATGGGTTTGACCATGGCATCAAACAGTTTAAAGATTTCTGCATGTAAAAGGTAACCATTTTTAATTTCAAACTTTTTGATACTTTGAATAGCTTTTTGTGCCTGTGATGCTAATTTGATTTTTGCTGATGTCCAGGATAACATTGGTGTGAAAAGTAGACCCATATATTTATAGACTGAAGTTGTTTTAATCTGTTGGCCATTGAAGAACCATTTTTCATAATTTCTTAGGTAGCCCCCTTTTCTAAAGACTATTATTTCGGTTTTCACCAAATTTATTTCCATGCCAGTGTTTGAACAAAAGTCTTGTACAACATTTATTTGATTTTGTAGTCTTACCGCTGTATCGGCACAGCAGGCAACATCATCGGCAAACATTAAACTTAGTATTTCAGGGATTTTGTTATTAATAAATATGCCATGACCACATTTTTCTCTAAGCTGTTCACTTAGGTCATTAATAAAGAGTGTAAAAATAATTGGGCTACATATATCTCCCTGTTTAGTTCCTATATTACAATGGAAAAAATTTGTTATTCCTTTATCTGTTTTAATTGCTGATGTGATATTTGAATAGCTAAGTTTTAAAAAGCGATAAAAATTGCCATTTATTCCTTTTTTACGTAAAGAATGAAAAAGTTGTTCATGTTTAATTTTATCGAATGCTTTTGAGAAATCAATGTATACACAATATAGTCTCCCTCCTGCTTTTGACAAATATTTTTGAATTATTGCTTGTAGTGTGAAAATGTTATCAGTGGTAGAATACCCCCTCCGAAAACCAGATTGGCCTTCGTCAATTTTATCATTTTCTTCTGCCCATATATAAAGGCGATTACTTACAATATTGGACATTATTTTATAAATTGTATTTAAGAGTGAAATTCCTCTGTAATTTTCTGGGTTATCCCTAGTTCCAGACTTAAAAATTGGACATATAAGACTTTCCCCCCATCTTTTCGGAAAAACTCCTTTTTGAAATATTAAATTAAAAATCTTTGTAAGTAGAGGTGATATGTCTTGCATTGTTTTTTTGTAGAACTCTGAACTTATGCCATCTGAACCAGGGCTTTTATTTATATTTAATGCTTTAATGCTTGTTACTACTTCATCTTCTGTTATTGGTCTGTTTAATTCATCTATAGTACAATTTTCATTATTTGGGAAAATGGTATCTTCTATTTGGGTATAATTATCCTCATGCAACAAGGAGGAAAAATAATTGAACCATGTAGATGCTGGGATATTTGGCTTGATGGTTTCCTTTGGACTTAATCTTTTTATAATGTTCCAAAATAGCTGTGGATTAGATCTTGTCTCTACTAATTTTTTCCTCTCTTGGGCTTGATAATTATTTCTTTTTTGTGAAAACATATTTTTAAATTTACCTCTACATTCTTTGTATTTATCTAGATCTCTTTTATCATTTGTATTTCTAAATATCCTAAGTTTTTCGTATTTCTCCTGTTTAAATGTTTCACATTCATCATCCCACCATAATGGCTGAGTGCTGGCAAGTCTACATACACCTAGACTTTTAGTTCTCATTGTCTCTGCTGCAGTCTGAAACACATTTATAAACATGTCAACACCAGAGTCAATATCAACTTTGGCTCTTTGATAAATTATTTCTTTTTCTTTAGTAAATTTAGCATGAAAATTCTGTAGAAAGGAATTAGCTCTGTCCTCACACCATTTGAATTTAACATATTCATTGACATTATTATTCATATCATCAACTATATTAGTTTTTAGATCAGTCTTTTCAAAAGTGAATTGACAGAAGATTGGAAAATGATCGGATTCTGATCTGTCTTCAATGTTAAAATCTGTACATATAGGAAATAGACCCGTGCTGCCAACAGCGTAATCTACAGTACTGACTCCGCTGTTAGCAACACAAGTATAGTTCCCTTCAGTATCATTATACAATCTTCCATTAAAAATATGCATGCTATTGTCTCTACAAAATTCTACTAAACTTTTACCAAATTGATTAAACTTTGACATATCTTTATTTTTCCTAGCTATATTGAAATCATCTTCTTCATACATTGTTTCGCCAAATATGTAATTAAGATTATCAGAAGGTATGTAGTCTAAAAAGTCTTTTGTACGTGCATTTAGGTCTCCTGCTAAAAAGTAATAGGCATCTGGGAAATCATTTTTAATGTTACTGAAGTTGCTTTGAATTAATTTGATTCCATCTTTTTCCTCAATGTTTTCATACACTGGTGATCCCTCGGGTGACACGTATGCAAAATATAATATTACATCTTTTATTTCTGTCCCAAAAGAAGCTTTCAACAGTATGACAATGGCATCTTTAAATTGTTTATAGATGTGTACAACAGATCCACTTTGTATTATACTATTTTTTATAAATACACTTATCCCTCCACTATTTCTAATTTGTTTTTTGCTTTGTTTTCTTACATAGCTAAACTGTGTGAAATCTGATAAGAAGTCATTAAAGTCCTCAGTTTTTCTACTCCATGTCTCAGTAAGGCTTATTATATCAAATTTTGCGAGATATGTTTTTAAATATATATATTTCTTTCCTTTTTTTTAAGGCGGGTTTGCTTTCATCTATGCTTCAAATGCCTGGTGTTTTTCTGGTTTACTTGTTTAGAATACTCCTCAGCCTATTTTAAACAAAGACTTTCATTTATATACAAAAAATATATTCAACATATTGGTGCTATTGATGCAACATTCTTCATTTATCTCTTACAGGCGAATGAAGAATTAAACTAATTTAATTAAAATCGAAGGATTTGTTGAATATTTTGATGATGTTCTGATGCAGAAATTGCTTTGGAATCACTTTGCTTAATACATCGTTCGACTTCATAGCGCGATTTGCAACGACAATCTATATTTTATAATCAATTATGGGGTTAAAAAGTTCTGAGTTAAGACAATAAATCGTCTTGTTTTTCAAGAGCTTGTTTAAATGATACGTTCGTTTTCCGCTCTATTCCATAAATCAGGATACAAAAGGTCATTAGTGTATATTTACGTGATTGCACACGCAGATTCAATAAACGCACTAAATAAAGATTACTTATGTGTACTGATATTAAACTTCAGACTTGGCACTGGATTTTGCTAGTTTCAAAATGTCAATGTTGCAGTGTAACACCCATTTACATACCTCGAAAACCTTCCGAGGGTATACAGAATATAAGATAAGGTTAAACATTTAGTCAACTAAGGGATGAAAATAATGAAGAGAAAACTAAATCAAATCGAATCAAATATGGAATTTTTGGAAAATTTAACATGTTCAGGTTAAATTGAACAGCATACACAATAAAAGCAGAAATCAATTGCAAGATGGTGCGACACAATAATGCCTTACAGAAGAAGAATGAAGAAAAGATGATTAAGAATTGAAGGTTAAAGGTCATGTCACAAAAGATTGTGTAATCTTCAACTCTATTCGGCCCCGTTTGAAAAGTGACGCCATTACATGCGTTGTGACGTCTTTTTTGTGGCAACATAGTTCTAATATCAACCGGATCATATCAGAAATAAATAACGGGTCAATTTCCCTCCCGGGCCAGAGGTCATATGAATTTTAATTTTCGCATTTAAGTACACTCACTTGCAATATCTTGTTTCTCTGATTGTATCACGAACTGTTACCTAATGACCCAACGTCTCTTTTGTGTATAAAACTGATGCATGTAGAATAATACAAATCCTCGGTCACAAAAAAGTAATCTGTCGTGGTTACAGGTCGATTGAGGCGGACAAATTATCTGTTTTCTAGACAGGTTGCCTCGAATTTCTTTCAAACTCATTTGCCAGCTGCCGTAGTTAAAACAATTCAATTACAGCTTCTAGTCTAAAGGTCATTGAAGGGGGATATTCAAACACGATAAATAATGTCAATATTTGCTGTAATATGTAAATAACTTTATTGCCTCTGTTCTAGAGTCTCTCAAAATCAGAAATAGTTTGTTCGATTAATATGGGTTCAGTAAACTGTAATCAAGTAGTTTTATCGGAACATTATTATAGAAACACAGATTTATGTTGATTCAATTGAACCTTGAATGAACTTCCGTGCACATGTAAAGATTGAGAAAAATAAAACATCGGCATCGAAAATATCGAGTTTTTTAATCATTCGACATCGTATAGTACATAAAATGGTAGCAGAGCGAGGTTAGATTATATTACAAGATGGATGAAGCTAAAACGAAATTAAAGGACGAGATATTCGACCTTAGGCTGCAAAAGACCAGATGTAAGTCGGCCTTCACAAAAACCAAAAACAAACTCACACACTTTGTCTCCGGTGAAGACATGGTCAACAAAAACGATGTAAGGGACCTTCAAGACAAATTTGATATGGCCCAAGATAATGTATCTGCAGTTTTACAGAGACTTTGTGTTTCTTATAAGAGATTGGAAGACACAGAAAATATTGAGAAAACACAACAAGAAATAGAGGCAATAGACTCAATTTATAGTAAAACACATGAATTTGTGCATCAGAAAATAGAGACAATGAAAAGCACAAGTGATGTCAGTGAATTTACAAAAGAGACAAAACTGGGCACTGACATGTGGCGTCAAATGAAGCGAGTCTCCATTCCTGTTTTCGATGGAAATAAACACAAGTACCCAAGCTGGAAAGCAGCATTTGAAGCTTGTATAGACAAAGCACCTGCTACAGGCGAGTACAAACTCTTACAATTAAGACAATACCTATCAGGGTCTGCATTACATGCTATAGAGGATTTAGGTCATTCCGCAGCAAGTTACGAGGCTGCAAAAGAGCGCTTAGACAGAAAATTTGGTGGTTCAAGACGTCAAATAGCCTTATACATTGAGGAATTATCCCGTTTTCCTCCAATGAAAGAGGAAAATGCACGAAATATTGAAAAGTTTGCGGACTTACTGGATATAGCAGTTATAAACATGAAAGAAGCAGATCATGAGGAAGATTTGGGTGCTGGTTCTTTGTATCACATTCTTCAACGTAAAATGCCAGAGAGTATGTTGACCCGTTATCACAGATGGATCTTCGAAAGTAGGGAAGACGAAAATGTTGAAACCCTAAAAAACTGGATTAATCAAGAATCATCCTACTATACAATTGCTAATGAAACGATTCATGGGCTTTCACAAAATAAGAATAAGAAACATTCACAGAATGATCGGTCATATTTAACCAACTCAAATACGCAGAGTCCGTGTAAGATTTGTAATGATTTCCACCCTATTTGGGAATGCGAGCATTTTAAAAAACTTTCAATATCAGAAAGATGGAACAAGGCCAAATCATTAAGACTTTGTTTTCGTTGCCTAGGATACAACCACATGGGTAAAGATTGCAAACGAGCAGGACAGTGCAAAATAGACAACTGCCAGAAAACACACAATAGACTTTTACATGATTCTTTCACCAGCTATCATGCATCAGAGTTAAATGAAAACGCTGCGGAATTTATTCCACATGAAGCCACCAACTTAGTTCAAAACATTAGTCAGCAAGTCTTTGCAAGTAATCAAAAGAATGAAACTATAGCTTTAAGAACTGTTCCAGTAATTGTCTCCGCAAATGGAAAAAAGGTAAAAATTAATGCTTTGCTTGATGATGGTAGTACCAAAAGCTATATCAATCAGGACGTTGCTTCAGAGTTGGGGCTACAAGGTCAATTTGAACAGGTCAAGGTCAACGTCATGAATGGTAGGTCAGAGATTTTGAATACTATGTCAGTGAACTTTGAAATGCAAGGTGTAAATCATTCAAGTGAGAGAATGTCTGTAGAAGCCTTCACAACTACAAAAGTAACTGGGAATTTAGTTCCAATTGACTGGAATAAACATGTAGGAAAATGGACTCATTTACGAAACATAGATTTTCCATCACTTGCAAGTAAGCGAAAGATAGATTTATTGATTGGCTTAGATTATTCTGATTGTCATAAATCACTCAAAGAGATTCATGGTAGGGTAGGTGAACCGATTGCCAGATTGACTCCATTAGGCTGGACATGTGTTGGTGCAGTAGGCTCAGGAGTAGATGAGACATACAATTCAACTATGTTTACCCAGAACATCCAGAATAGTAACATTGAAAGGACGTTAAGACAATTTTGGGAAATCGAAACTTTCAGTGAATGTGGTGTAACATTGTCAACAAATGAACGAAAAGCATTGAACATTGTTGAAAAGTCAATTATAGAAGAGGACAATTTCTATAAGGTGCCAATCCCCTGGAATGAGAAGAAAGATACTTTGAATAATAATTATCAATTAGCTCAAAATAGACTTGAAAGTACTGAGAAGAAATTGAGAAAAGATCAAAATGTATTTGAAATGTATTCAAAGACAATTGGACAATATCAAGACAAGGGTTATATTAAGAAACTCCCTGTAGAAAGTGTAAATGATGAAGGTGTCTGGTATATGCCACATTTTCCTGTTGTACGGTTATCAAGGGAAACGACAAAGGTTCGAATGGTTTTCGACGCATCAGCAAAGTACAAGGATGTATCGTTGAATGATGTCATTCATCAAGGTCCAAAACTTCAGGGAGATTTGTTTGAGATACTGTTACGATTCAGAAAAAACCCTGTGGCACTAGCGTGTGATGTATCAGAAATGTATTTACAAGTCGGCTTATTGAAAGAGGATCAACCTTTTCATAGATTTCTCTGGAGACATCAACCATCAGAAGAGCCGCAAATATATGAATTCAACAGATTAGTGTTTGGTGTCAATGCTTCGCCATTTTTAGCACAGTTTGTATCTAGATACAATGCAAAAAAGTATCAGAACATTTTTCCATTAGCTGCAGAAACAGTAATGAAATCGACCTACATGGATGATGGACTTGATTCAGTGAAAACAATAGAAGATGCTATTGATCTCTATCACCAGTTGAAAGAACTTTGGAAAAAAGCAGGAATGCATGTCAGAAAATGGGTATCGAATTCACCAGAAGTGCTTGAACTTATTCCCAACGAAGATCGCTCTTCTCAAATAGATCTGTCTAAGGGAGAATTGCCTTCATTAAAGACTTTAGGTGTGTTATGGCTTGCTACTGATGACTCATTCAGTTTTAGTTTTCGCGTACCTAATATTGCAAAAAACATTACGAAAAGAAACTTTCTCAAAGTTATCGCGACCATATTTGATCCGTTAGGGTTTTTAGCACCATTCATTATGATAGGAAAGATGTTGATGCAAGAAGTTTGGATCAGCGGACTGGATTGGGATGATCAAATAAGCCAAGAGACTTCATGTAAGATAGAGCACTGGTATCATGACCTAGAAAACTTGAAATATATTAAAATTCAAAGGTGTATTACAATTCAATCAAGCAACAGTGAAATAGACACTTCAATTCACACCTTTGTCGACGCATCATCAAAAGCATATGGGGCTGTAGTGTATTTAAAAAGTTCACATCAATATGATAGTTCCGTCAGAATGATAGCAGCTAAAGGCAGGGTTGCTCCGTTACAGTCTATCAGTACACCAAGAATTGAATTACTAGGCGCAATAATAGGTTTAAGACTTACTCAAGTAGTGTGCAAAGCATTAGATATTCCAATAGAGAGTTCAACATTTTGGTCGGACAGTATGAACGTGTTATTTTGGATAAGAAATCATAGTAGACATTTCAAACCCTTTGTAGCTAACAGAATTGGAGAAATTCAAAGTCAAACCACTCCAGCTCAGTGGCGATATGTACCCTCGGAGAATAACCCAGCAGATATTATCAGCCGTGGAATGACAGCAAAAGAGCTTAATGCTCAAGATTTATGGTGGTATGGACCTAAGTTTTTGAAAGATGAAGAGAATAAATGGCCAGAAAATAAAGTTGAAAAGCTTCTCGAATCTCGGAAAGAAGTGAAGAAGTCAAAGCAAGAAGACTGTTTGATCATTCATCGGCCAGTGACAGATGAATATTGGAGGCTCAATCCCGAGCATTTTTCAAATTGGTTGCGTTTAGTTTGCGTACTAGCCTGGATCTACAGATTCTTGAGTAACTGTAAAGGTGAGAAGTTATCAGGTTCGTTAAGTTGTGACGAAATGAGAGACAGTGAAAATAAACTGATTTGTCTAGCACAACATGAGTCGTACAAAGAAGAATTGAGTGCTATGAAAAGAAAAACATATGTATCAGACAACAGCAAACTTATTGGGCTTAACCCAAAAATTGACAAAGAAGGCATTTTAAGGGCTACCACGCGATTAGTAAATGCTGAATATTTGCCGTATGAAACAAGATATCCGATCATATTACCAAACAACAATAGAATAACATTTCTTATAGTGAAACATTATCATGAACTCCGAAAACACAGTGGCACAAATGATGTATTAGCAACATTGTCAAACAAATACTGGATCATTCATGCGCGAGAAGAAATTCGTAAGGTAGAAAAAGCATGTATGGAATGTCGTCGTACAAAAGCAAAAGTGGCAAAACAGATCATGTCGCCACTTCCTGAAATAAGACTCACTATGCCATTAAGAGCATTTGCGCACACTTCGGTAGACTATGGTGGACCATTTGTTACTATACAAGGGCGCGGAAAGAAACGAGAAAAACGTTATTTATGCTTGTTTACGTGTCTAGCATCTAGAGCAGTGCATTTAGAAATGGCATATGGACTCGATACAGACTCATTCTTGAATGCATTCTTCAGATTCGTTAATAGAAGAGGTGTGCCTATCAAAATGCTCTCTGACAGGGGTACAAATTTCGTAGGCGCTGATAAAGAACTGAAAGAAATAGTGAAAGGTATAGACACTGAACAAGTAACATTGAAATCGGCCAAAAATGGAATTTCGTGGCAATTTAATCCTCCGAATGCACCTCATTGGGGAGGTGTACACGAGATAATGATCAAATCTGCTAAACGTGCTATATACGCGATACTTAAAGGAGCAGATGTCAACGATGAAGAGCTTTTAACGGCTTTCTGTGGTGCGGAAGCACTTATCAATTCGCGACCATTGACATATCAATCTGCGCATCCTGCAGATTTACCACCATTAACACCAAATCATTTCTTATTCGGTCAAGTTGGTGGTCAATTTGCACCCGAGGCTATAGACAGTATTACCTACAACCCTACCAGAAGGTGGCGTAGAGTCCAAGAACTCATTCGTCATTTTTGGCAACGTTGGATGAAAGAGTGGCTACCGAGTTTGTCACCAAGGAAAAAGTGGTTTCGAGAAAGTAGAGACTTAGAAATAGGTGACATTGTGCTTGTCATCTCACCAGAATCTCAGCGAGGGCAGTGGCCTTTAGCCATGGTCACTGAAACATTCCAAGGAAAAGATGGTCACGTGAGAGCGGTGAAAATTCGTATCGGCAAAACAGAATACATTCGACCGGTATCAAAACTGTGTCCGCTAGAGGATGTCCGAAATCAAGTCATTCAAAAGTAAATGCAAAAAAATCAGGTTTGCTCTGTGATTAAGGGACATAATAATTCCCATGAGCTACCTGTTAAAAATAAAAACCATTCAAATATTGTTTGATATAAAAAGTCTGGCTTGCTCTGTGGTTAAGGGGCATAATAATCCCCATGAGCATCCAATTCAATAAGAAAATACTTTTTAAAAAGTCAAATCAATAATCGAAAACAGACAATGGAAAACAGACAATGGAAAACAGACAATCGAAAACACAATTGAAAAAAAACAATCGAAAAAGAAAAAAAAAAAAAAAAAAAAAAAAAACAATAAACATACAATTGAAAAGACTATTGATCAAGGACAAAACAATATTCTATATTTAGAACTTTATTAAGTTGATATGTTTCGTAAAGGCTAGTCAGAATTTGTGTATTATACATGTTTACACATAAACATTTTAGAAGTTGCACTATTGTATGCATTGTAACAACTGATTTATTATGTAGCAGATCTTGAAACTTGATTCAGATAGATTAGTATTAAAAGACTGTTGGAAAGGAACAATTGTGCTTGTATCAAGCATATTTTCTCCTTTTCCACAATGTTTAGCCAATTCTTGTGTTATATAGTAAAGAATTCATAGTTTCAAAGTTCTAGAATTATCAAAACTTGAAAAGTGTGAATTTGCAGGACATAAAAAAAATGTAACTTCAGATAAATTGTTGTTTTCAATTTAATAGTAAAGTTGATGAAAAAGGAGAAAATGCAAGTGATAAGTAATTTCTTCTTTTCCTTCAATATTACCAAAAGCTTTCTCTTTATAAGAGTATCAAGTCAGGAGAATGTTTTGAAAATGGTTATATTTAGTAAAAGAAAGAGATGAAATGTAATTGTTGTATAATTCAAGGTGGATTGTGAAAAATAAAATGAAACAATGTCTTAAGAATTGCTTAGATAAAGCTTCTATTTTGACAAAAGTGATTCATTCTTTAATAGTATGAATAGAATTAGGGTATCAATTTAAGGTTATAGTGGTTTAATTTGTTGGTTTGTTTTGGTGTAACAATATTTCAATATATTGTTCTCTATAGTATGATCTTGGCGATCAATCTAAATGGAACAATAGAGTGATTCGTTTGTGGTAATCGATAATATTATTAGAATAGCAGACACCGTATGTTGATATTGCATATCAAAGAGGGGAGAATGTTCTAGAGTCTCTCAAAATCAGAAATAGTTTGTTCGATTAATATGGGTTCAGTAAACTGTAATCAAGTAGTTTTATCGGAACATTATTATAGAAACACAGATTTATGTTGATTCAATTGAACCTTGAATGAACTTCCGTGCACATGTAAAGATTGAGAAAAATAAAACATCGGCATCGAAAATATCGAGTTTTTTAATCATTCGACATCGTATAGTACAGCCTCCATTCTTAGGAGATGTATCACAGTTTAGAAAGTAATGTATAGATACAAATTATAATGAAGAAATATGAGTGTTACAGTTCAAATTCTAGTTCAAACTTAAGTCTAGAAACTCATACCAAGTATGCATTATCAAGCGCACAATCAAATGCACGCACCTCACCCCTCAAACAAACATATACATTCAAGTACATGTTCTAGTCGCATTAAATATATTTCAAGAAACTGCACATTTTATCAAGAACAGTGGGTATATTTTAAGTCAATCAATGATTCTAAGCGGCCGTCAATTCTTCCTAATAAATATGGAATATTTTCTAAGCCCTTTGGAGATTAAAAAGAAAAACGCCTAGACCCGAATTTGTTCCGTCCGAATCTAAACACAAATAAGAAAAGAGTCCATGGTTGTCTATACCGTCACAGTCAAATATTAGGTATACTTTTTTCCAAATAGTTGGCACCCTGACATTTGAAAAAAGAACTTAATTTTTGTGAAAAACAAAATTCAAGACGCAATCGTTCGATAGTTGACAGATATCGCTTGATGCGTTTTATATTTGAACACGACAAAAATGTTATGTACTGATTGGGTACGGTATTGCTGATTATTCTAACTGTTTTCTATTTAACATATAGATATCGTTACAATACCCATAATTGGAATTTGTCTGATTATTAAGAAAACTTAAATAAGATGACCTAGATGGCCCTTCATCGCTCGCCCGAGTTTTTTTTTTTTTTTTTTTTTTTTTTTTTTTAACAATTAAGCATAGAACTGAAACTTCGAAGAGGGTCTCATTTGTGAATACACAGGTAATACACTAGACTCGTCAAAATTTATCGAATATATTATCTAGTTCTCTATTTTTCCCATTTCCAATGGAGTTGTCCTATTTTTTATTATGATTCATCCTGATGACCTCATGAATATTATCAAGGATGACCCACATATGAAATACAATCTGGTTATATGGTTCTTATAGCAACAACCAAGATTTCTTCGTCCGTTGGGTTTGAGAAGTTCATCAAAAGAGTAGACGTTTCTCTAAGTTAAAATAACAAGCATATTTTCCTCGGATAACGTAAAATCGAGTAGACAAGTTATTACATTGTAGCATGAAAATCTTTATATTTGTTTTCGGTCTGACAGGCCCATGTAATCTGAGGTATGATTAATCGTGATAGTTCAATTATTAAGTCTACAATAAAGACAGCCTACCAGACATAAGTATGGACTCTTTTCTGTGATCTACGCTTATCATAGCACGATTTGACATATTGCATGAAAGGCAGCCAAGAGCGAACGATCATTTGTGTTGCCAGACAATTTACAACAGCGACTTCTCACGAGAAAAACGCGCTTTCAATCCTTCATTAACCCGTTTACACACAATGACGCTTTTTGACGCCACTCCAAAAAACAACTGGAACAAGGTGCCAAATTGTCACAAGATACGCCCGTCACACTGCTTAATATTAACTGGAGGTTTGAATAGAACTGAGGTTATTTTGAATGAATATTTTTTCTCAAACAAAGTATGGAAAACAACAAAGGACAAAAACTCAAATTATACGCTAGGTTGAGTTATGGTTCTTGTACACTGCACACCCCCCCCCCTGGAAAGATCTATCCATCCATGAAGTTTCATGTTTCTAGCTATTTTACTTTTAGAGATATACTCCGGACAAGATTCAAGTATGAAAAACAACAAAGGGCAATAACTCAAATAATAGGCTTGGTAGAGTTATGGTTCTTGTACACTGCACTCCCACTTGGTGAGCTCTATCCATCCATGAAATTTCATTATTCTAGCTATTATACTTTTAGAGATATACGCCGGACAAGATTTAAGTATGAAAAACAACAAAGGGCAATAACTAAAAAAATAGGCCAGGTAGAGTTATGGTTTTTGTGCACTGCACTCCCCCTTGGTGAGATCTATACACCCATAAAGTTTCATGATCCTAGCTATTTACTTTTAGAAATATACTTCGGACAAGATTCAAGTATGAAAAACAACAAAGGGCAATAACTCAAAAAATAGGCCAGGTAGAGTTATGGTTCTTGTACACTGCACTCCCACTTGGTGAGATCTATCCATCCATGAAATTTCATGCTTCTAGCTATTATACTTTTAGAGATATACTCCGGACAAGAATCAAGTATGAAAAAAAACAAAGGCCAATAACTCAAAAAATTGGCTAGGTAGAGTTATGGTTCTTGTACACTGCACTCCCCCTTGGTAAGCGCTATCCATCCATGTAATTTCATGATTCTAGCTATTATACTTTTAGAGATATACTCCGGACAAGATTCAAGTGTAAAAAACAACAAAGGGCAATAACTCAAAAAATTGGCTATGTAGAGTTATGGTTCTTGTACACTGCACTCCCACTTGGTGAGCTCTATCCATCCAAGTAATTTCATGATTCTAGCTATTATACTTTTAGAGATATACTTCGGACAAGATTCAAGTATAAAAAAACAACAAAGGGCAATAACTCAAAAAATAGGCCAGGTTGAGTTATGGTTCTTGTACACTGCACTCCCACTTGCTGTGATCTATCAATCCATGAAATTTCATGCTTCTAGCTATTATACTTTTAGAGATATACTCCGGACAAGAATCAAGTATGAAAAACAACAAAGGGCAATAACTCAAAAAATTGGCTAGGTAGAGTTATGGTTCTTATACACTGCACTCCCCCTTGGTAAGCTCTATCCATCCATGTAATTTCATGATTCTAGCTATCATACTTTTAGAGATATACTCCGGACAAGATTCAAGTATGAAAAATAACAAAGGGCAATAACTCAAAAAATAGGCCAGGTAGAGTTATGGTTCTTGTGCACTGCACTCCCCCTTGGTGAGATCTATACACCCATGAAGTATCATGATCCTAGCTATAATACTTTTAGAGATATACTCCGGACAAGATTCAAGTATGAAAAACAACAAAGGGCAATAACTCAAAAAATAGGCCAGGTAGAGTTATGGTTATTGAGCACTGCACTCCGTATTGATGAGAAGAATATAACTGCCAAGTTTAAAGTCAATCGGACTTACGGTGACAGAGTTATGCTCCGGACAAAGAAGTGGACACCGCCCGGACAACCGGACGCCCGGACGACCGGACGGACGGACGCCCGGACGCCCGGACGCCACGGGTGATCCCATAATACGTCCCGTCTTCGACGGGCGTATAAAAATGATTTAAAATGAAAAAAATACTTGTAACAAGCAATTTCTTCATTTTAACAGTTTTTATGGCCTTAAAGTTGAAAAATCTAAAATTTCGTACACTTTGAATTGTTGTTTGCAACTCCTTTCCATTTTGACCAGTCTAAAATTTGGCTGTCGTGTAATGAGTTAAATAATTCCTGGGATACACATATGTGGTCAGGATTTCGTCGATTGTGAAGAAATAAAAAGGATTACAATTTTCATTCTTAAGGGCTATGCCTTCTCTTCCAGCAATAGTCTTTCGCAAAGTACTTTTCAGCTGAGAGTAGCTCTTAAAAGAACACCAAACAAATTCAGTTTCATCTTTGCAAGCAGTAAACAAAATCGTCTTTCATTTGAAATTACGTTTGAGTTGTGTCATTAAACTACCCAACATTTTTACTCGTCTATCAATTCAGCTGCTAAACACTCTTCATGACTTCCTTTTATACGAAACTTAAAGTCGAGTATAATTGAGCACGAGCATGATAACTCCAACAGTTTTACTAGTTCGTGACACGACGTCAAAGAATTATACCCTTTGGAATATAAAACATTGTGGACATTCAAGAAATTGCGTGTTCCAAGCAATTTTTTGATTGTCCCTTTTGTCTTTCAAAAAGGCATAGTCAACAAGGAACCGCAGCCATAGCGGAGTGGTAGCGCGTAGGACTCTTAATTATGGGGTCCCAGATTCAATTCCGACATTTGTCTTCCACCAATGTGTGGATACTTGTATGAGCAAATGGAGGGTAAGGAAATTAAGTGGTGGTATTTCTGTTGTTGGAAATCAGGAATCCATGGTTAGGTGCTTTAGTCGCCGCAATATGACTGAACTACTGTCAAGAGATGCTTTCAAACCCATTCACCACAAAAGCAACAACGGGGATGTGAAATTGTCAACAGGCTTCGTCAGCAATAGTTTAACTCTTCCGAGTTATTCAAGCCTTTGACTCTAATCAACAAGCAAGCTATTTGAAGGGACTATCGTGCTTAATGTAAATGATGGAACTTCGACGTCTATCAAAACAGATTTAGAAATCAAAATATTCATTTAGACCGGCAATTAACTTTGAACTCCGACAATCATGATACGCATTTGTTAGTTTTGATACTTAAAAGACTTGAGGCGTAGGTACAAGCTCGAATAATCTGTAGATACGACGTTGATAGTACTAACCAACAGTTTGACTTTATTCTTTTATCCCTGACCACAAACAGTTAAGTGTATTAAACGACCACTCAATGGCTGGCCAAAATGTGGTCGTTTAAGTGAATGGTCGGTTAATAAACGTTTTGTGACATATTTGATGTATTCTTTCGAATGCGTAATACATTATTGCAGGGTTCTCACTTAACCCTAAAGTTGATTGGCTACTTAAAGGTCGTAACTGCAGCTTGAATAAGTCGCCAAAACCGACAAAAAGGTTAACAAAAATGGCGGCCAATGTCGGAGATTAAAACTTTTTTTCTGGTCTCAATGAATGATTTCATTGGTCGACAGGTCATTTTATTGAAAGCCGTGATTGGTCAATTATGTCGATCCTTTGTTTTTTGAGAGGGAACTTGAAGCCGATCACTTAATACAAATGGTCGCTAATTAGAGATGGTCGCTTGAGCAAGATTGATAGGATTGTACAAAATATGCCGTTTTAATCTCAGTCTATCTGTGAGGACAGTCGACGTTGTGAAATGGTCTGGATAATTGACCTATCGCTGGCCCCGCCTTTTTACTCCGTTGATCCCGCCCAATGACTCCAACATAAATTCCGCTTCGACATTTAACGGCGTTATTTTGCAATAGAAATGACCAGGAGCATGTAACAACAACGTAGAATGGTTGGATGATGACATAAACGTGGTAACTACAACTTGATTAAGCTATAGTTACAAATTTAAGTCGCTATACTAACTAAAATGCGTCTTATAAAATGACGGACAATACAAGAGTTCAAAGTTAGCTTCCGGTCTAAAGGAGCGATTCCATTGATCGACAGTTTATTTGATCGATACCATGATTGGTCCATTGATTGCTGTTTGGAGGAAAAAAATATTTTACAATCTTTAATGTTATAACCATTCAGCATTCAATGGAGAAGGTACTTTTTAACCCTTTCCCGTACAATCCCTGGTTGTTACGTCCCTGTGATTTTAAACTTGAGAAAACATTGTGGAAAAAGAAGAAATTGCTGGTAAAAAGCAATTTCTTCATTTTCCACAATGTTTTCTACCCTATTGAATAATTATATTTCAAATTAAATCAAATTTATATTGTCATCCGTAAATCCTTTGAATTTGGGCAGGTCTAAAGTTTTGCATAACAGGAAAGGGTTAAAGCTGTAGTTTTTGCGATGAGTGCGCCTAACAGTCTAACACGCTAAGTACGGTCAATTTCTTCTATGACAGACCCATCACTGGTTCTAATGTAATAAAACACTATCGGGTCGACATAAAACCAAGAAAACACCGTTCTTGATTAGTTCTGGAAGTGAACCAACAAACTCACAACAGTATAACGAGATAGACGGTCAGTCCTGGCACATAAATCAGAACCATTCTTGTCTATCGGGGCTCGGATGAGGAATATTCCGAGAAGTCGTTTGTTTTGTTTGCGGTCTTATAGTGAAAGTGTCTTTTGACAAGATATATGACTTCTGTTTTTAGATTGTTATAATACTATTTCAAAAACAAATACAAAGATAAATAAACATGAGGTCCATTCGTGCCTGAGAGGCCCTACTGGCTATCAAATTTTACGTTTAAGTAATCTAATATTAAAGGAAGTTCATTGCTTAAAGAAGAGTGCATAAAATGAAAAAAGTACTTTATCCCCTTTATCATTTTGAGCAACAATCCTCAAGGCCCCCTTTCCCGTGTTTCATGACGGATCCACTTACAAAAGGAAGTTCCTTATGACCCTACAATGATCCTGCGAATTTTTCAACAAAATCTGATAATAGTGGTTATTTGTTTTAGTGAAAATCCATACTGCCCCTTGCTAATGAGGACTTTTTACTGAAATTTTCATAGGGCACCTTTACCCGTTATACTTCACAAAACAAACCTTATTTCAAAAGGAACAGTTCTAATGAAGGTACAATCATTATGTAAAAGTCTAAGGAGAATGAAAACAGTGGACTGAATTGTGCCAAGATTTTTTGTAATACATTTTTCAAAACGTCCCTTTTCCTGTGAAACTTAACAAGTCAGACTCAATTTACAAAGGAACAATCCTAATGATAGTTCAATCATTCTAAAAGTTTGGAGAAATAATAAAGGCTGCTGACTTTATTGTAATGACGACGTTTTTGTATTAAGAATTTTCATAAGGCACTTTTTCTCATGAAACTGAACAGGCCGAATTTACAAAGGTACAACCCCTTCTGTTAAAATTTGAAGAGAATCTGATAAAGACTGAGGACATTTCTAGTGCTAATGAGGATTTTGTAATAAAATTTCATACAGTCCCTTTCCTGTGATACTAGACAGATCAGACCCATTTGTAAAGGAACAATCCTAATGAAGGTACAAACATTCTGTAAAGGTTTGAACAGAATCCGGTGAAAATTGTAAACTTAATTGTGTTAACAAGAATTTCATGATGGAATTTTCATACCCCCTTTTACGTGAATTTCTTGATGAAAATTTCGTACAACCCCTTTTTACGTGACACTTGACGGAACTTACCAAGTTTCAAGCGAAACAATCTTTATAATGGTACAAGTATTTTAAAATGAAATCTTGGTAATGATTTTTTTCGGTGATACTTGATGAATCAGGTCTTATGTCAACATCAATGATCGCAATGATGGTAGAATGATTATGTGAAAGTTTGAAGAGAATTCTATGACAGTTCTGGACTTGGTAACAACGATTTTCAAAAGAAATTTTCATGAGGCCCCTTTTCCCATGTTTCTTGGCAGTTCTTCGAAAAACACTAATCTTTTTGTGAACGTGTCAACAAAATCCGATCAAATCTGTAGACTTTATTGCATTAACCAAGATATTTTAATTATTTTTCCAGGCGGACCCTTTCCCGTGTAACTTGATGGACCAAACCCATTTTCGAAAGAAAAGATCCTTGTGATAGCATAATCATTCTGTGATAGTATGAATACGATCCGATGAAATTTGTGGACTCTATCGCATTAAATAAGATCCATTCAGTTAAAACTCCATAAGGCCCCTTTTCCTGTGTTTCTAGACGAATCAAACACATTTTAGAAGGGACAATCCCTCTATGAAAGTTTGAAGTATAACTGGTGAAACTTTGGGACATCATTAAGTTAACAAGGATTTTTTTTTATTTTTTCATAAGGCCCATTTTCCCGTGATACTACATTTTAGACCCAATTCGAATGGAACGATCCATGTGATGGTACAATCATTCTGAGATAGTTTGAAGAGAGTTTCTTGAAAAAAAGGTGTTAACAAGGTTTTCTTTTTTAACTTTTTCGTAAGGCCCCTTTTCCCGTGATACTTGACACATCAGATCTTCTTTCGAAAGGAACAATCCTAATGAAGAACAATCATTCTGTGAAAGTTTGAAGAGAATATTACGGAAACCGTGTACTCTAGAGTGTTCACAAGAGTAAAACGCCATCGCTATAGCTCTTCTGGTCTTTCGCCAGTAGAGCTAACAATTGTAGTTCCAACGCATTAAAATTTGGCAATTCCGTATAGCTACTTTCGTTAGAAAATGTAACATATCCTGGAATATTATAGAACATAACAGAATTTTATTTCATCTTAAGCATACAGAGCTTAATATGTAAGTATGTAATTTTTTTTCGGTGTCATAAGGTAATTTCTTTCAAGCAACCATGAAAACATAAAAAAGGTTTTCTCTTCTTCTCCGTATGTAACATGTTTACAACAAAACGTGATTTCTAATTATTTATAAAGATTATAACCGAGAATTCTCAAGCGATGCAGTTGTTATACATTGTATAAAGGATTAAATGCTTACACTAAGTAATTTCTCCTATTGTTACACTGGCTTCTAAGATTTGTTGTCCGTCGGCGCATCAAAATAAAATGGACTACTTTACGCAAGGAAGTGCTTATTTCACTTGTTCTATAACCAAAATTCTAGGCTGGTCTAAATTGAAAGGAGAAACAGACGATTATTTTAAGTTTAAGAATTTTTACGAGTTGAAAACATCGTAGAAAATAAAGAAAATGCTTGTAACAAGGAATTTCATCATTTCACACACTGTTTCCAATGGCGTCAATAGGGGTAATTGACCAATAGCGGCTGTCAATCAAAAGTCTGTAGTCACGACGTTTAAGTCGCCAACTAACCATTCTACGTATTTGTAACATGCTGCTGGCCATAAATTTTGCAAAACAATACCGTTAAAAATCGAAGCGGAACTTCCTATTGGAGTCAATGGACGACGCCAACGGATTCAGTGGGCGGGGCAAGCGATTGGTCAATTGTGTGGGAATGGTTTAACAAAGAATAAAAGAATGATAAAAGCTAACCAAAATATACTAATATTGATAGACAACTAAAATTCAATTATAAACAAATATACGGATTCAAGTTATTGCAGTAAATTTAAACGAGTTGCATGTATTTCTATAGATACTTCATTACACGTGATAATTAGAATCCATGGCAGCAACAAAAGTAAATGTTTATGCGCTACATCAATAATTTTCGTATTTTCCTTTCTTAACATATCTTCAACACGGAAGATTTAAGTTTTTTTACATACATAAAATTCATATTCATGACCTATCATTAAAACTATTACTAGATTCTCAATACTAGAAAATGTCTTAACTAACTTTCATGTATCTTAATCAAAATCCCTGAATGAAAACACCTACAAAGTTAGTGTATGGGTTTGGAAGAAAACCAGAGATGGATGATAAAAGAGATACTGTCGTATATCTTATATTCAATGCGAGATATAGGCACACGTATATTGTATACCAAGTTTCAAGCGAAACAATCTTTATAATGGTACAAGTATTTTAAAATGAAATCTTGGTAATGATTTTTTTCGGTGATACTTGATGAATCAGGTCTTATGTCAACATCAATGATCGCAATGATGGTAGAATGATTATGTGAAAGTTTGAAGAGAATTCTATGACAGTTCTGGACTTGGTAACAACGATTTTCAAAAGAAATTTTCATGAGGCCCCTTTTCCCATGTTTCTTGGCAGTTCTTCGAAAAACACTAATCTTTTTGTGAACGTGTCAACAAAATCCGATCAAATCTGTAGACTTTATTGCATTAACCAAGATATTTTAATTATTTTTCCAGGCGGACCCTTTCCCGTGTAACTTGATGGACCAAACCCATTTTCGAAAGAAAAGATCCTTGTGATAGCATAATCATTCTGTGATAGTATGAATACGATCCGATGAAATTTGTGGACTCTATCGCATTAAATAAGATCCATTCAGTTAAAACTCCATAAGGCCCCTTTTCCTGTGTTTCTAGACGAATCAAACACATTTTAGAAGGGACAATCCCTCTATGAAAGTTTGAAGTATAACTGGTGAAACTTTGGGACATCATTAAGTTAACAAGGATTTTTTTTTATTTTTTCATAAGGCCCATTTTCCCGTGATACTACATTTTAGACCCAATTCGAATGGAACGATCCATGTGATGGTACAATCATTCTGAGATAGTTTGAAGAGAGTTTCTTGAAAAAAAGGTGTTAACAAGGTTTTCTTTTTTAACTTTTTCGTAAGGCCCCTTTTCCCGTGATACTTGACACATCAGATCTTCTTTCGAAAGGAACAATCCTAATGAAGAACAATCATTCTGTGAAAGTTTGAAGAGAATATTACGGAAACCGTGTACTCTAGAGTGTTCACAAGAGTAAAACGCCATCGCTATAGCTCTTCTGGTCTTTCGCCAGTAGAGCTAACAATTGTAGTTCCAACGCATTAAAATTTGGCAATTCCGTATAGCTACTTTCGTTAGAAAATGTAACATATCCTGGAATATTATAGAACATAACAGAATTTTATTTCATCTTAAGCATACAGAGCTTAATATGTAAGTATGTAATTTTTTTTCGGTGTCATAAGGTAATTTCTTTCAAGCAACCATGAAAACATAAAAAAGGTTTTCTCTTCTTCTCCGTATGTAACATGTTTACAACAAAACGTGATTTCTAATTATTTATAAAGATTATAACCGAGAATTCTCAAGCGATGCAGTTGTTATACATTGTATAAAGGATTAAATGCTTACACTAAGTAATTTCTCCTATTGTTACACTGGCTTCTAAGATTTGTTGTCCGTCGGCGCATCAAAATAAAATGGACTACTTTACGCAAGGAAGTGCTTATTTCACTTGTTCTATAACCAAAATTCTAGGCTGGTCTAAATTGAAAGGAGAAACAGACGATTATTTTAAGTTTAAGAATTTTTACGAGTTGAAAACATCGTAGAAAATAAAGAAAATGCTTGTAACAAGGAATTTCATCATTTCACACACTGTTTCCAATGGCGTCAATAGGGGTAATTGACCAATAGCGGCTGTCAATCAAAAGTCTGTAGTCACGACGTTTAAGTCGCCAACTAACCATTCTACGTATTTGTAACATGCTGCTGGCCATAAATTTTGCAAAACAATACCGTTAAAAATCGAAGCGGAACTTCCTATTGGAGTCAATGGACGACGCCAACGGATTCAGTGGGCGGGGCAAGCGATTGGTCAATTGTGTGGGAATGGTTTAACAAAGAATAAAAGAATGATAAAAGCTAACCAAAATATACTAATATTGATAGACAACTAAAATTCAATTATAAACAAATATACGGATTCAAGTTATTGCAGTAAATTTAAACGAGTTGCATGTATTTCTATAGATACTTCATTACACGTGATAATTAGAATCCATGGCAGCAACAAAAGTAAATGTTTATGCGCTACATCAATAATTTTCGTATTTTCCTTTCTTAACATATCTTCAACACGGAAGATTTAAGTTTTTTTACATACATAAAATTCATATTCATGACCTATCATTAAAACTATTACTAGATTCTCAATACTAGAAAATGTCTTAACTAACTTTCATGTATCTTAATCAAAATCCCTGAATGAAAACACCTACAAAGTTAGTGTATGGGTTTGGAAGAAAACCAGAGATGGATGATAAAAGAGATACTGTCGTATATCTTATATTCAATGCGAGATATAGGCACACGTATATTGTATATGATACATATATCGATGGCTTAGAGCAATAACATAGTATGGCTCTATGTTTTTGCTCTAAGCCCTCGATATATGTTTCATAGATGATCTTGTTTTATTATAACTTTCATTATGTTATTTTACAATAAAATGGTATCATCTAAGAAACCTGTTAATGCAACATATTTAGGCGCTTATATCTTCTTAATAAATAAATGCACGTAAAAGACGCGGATAAAACCGGCCATGTTATGGAAAGCAATGCGTAATAGACTGACGATAATAGTGATAAAGCATAAGCACGATTGTTATGAAGTGTTTGCCATACAACCTTTGTATTTATTGTTTCGTTTTTGTTATTTTGTTGTTTCTTTTTTCTTTTTTTCTTTTTTTTTTCTTTCTTTTTTTTTTTTTTTTTTTTTTGTTTTGTTTTTTTTTTTTTTTTTTTTTTTTACGATAAAAAAGCAAAACAAATGTAGTAGTTCCAAGTAAAGCGAGAAAACGCCAAGTGATTTGCATAAGAGTTAATATACAATGACGCAATGACGCCGATTTTAGGTTCATACTTGACCGAAAATAACACGAATTATCTAAATTTCTTATATTTTTTACCGGCTTTTGACATTTGAAGGAAGGCGATTGAGCTGATTTTCTTATGAAAATTACTGCTAATAACTTTATAAAAATGAATTAAACAAACAGAGACATTTCTCTTTAAGATACGTCAAAAAAGCTAGTAAAGTTCAACCATAACGGAATAGCAGATTTCACTGGGTTAATACGTTATCTGTCGATTGCACAGAATATTGCCTAATATGTGGTTATTATGACGTATCAATTACGCCATTACCTTCCGCTAGCAATTCAGCCTTTATAGACATTACCCGAAGACTAACGACCTCATCTGATAATACACAATAAATAAGTGAATAGTGAATTGAGTAGACTTTTCCATAAGAAAGAACATTTATCGAGATAATAACATTGATAACTATTGGAAAAGAAGATAATTTTCTATGTCAAATTTTCATGAAAATCTGTTCAAGAGCCGCTTTAATTCAATTAAGGCAAACAATACAAATATTTTGCTAGTTTAAGTAAAATTTCATGGATTCACTTTGTGTTTGAGCATACAAAATAGTTGCGTGTTCAAGTATTTAATGGACGTATGAAAAGAAAAAAGAAGCGAATCAAAGGGCTTGAATTTTCCTAGAAGAAACTAAAATTAAATTATTACGGTATAATTCAAAATAATAGAAGCGTTGGACAACGTTTTAGGTCTAGAGAGGGCTATAAAATAATGGAAGATATAATTGTAAATCGAAAAGTTTAAAAAAAAATATTTAGTGCTAATATAATTATGGCCCTTTCGACAGTTTGTACTAAACCATCGAAAACTTCGTTTTCACACAAAAAAAAAAAAAACGCAACTAGGCTTCGAGTGGGTGTTTTTTTTTTCAAGTCCTCGTTCAAAAGTATACATAGATATCGATCATTCTCTCGAACTTCTGCCGATCACGAGGCATTTAGAAATCGTGTCTAACAGATCATTCGTTAGAAATACTTTTTAAGTGCATTTTAGTCATTGCAGGTGTGGATATTCAAACTCAAGAGTTCTAGATAAGAGGGGGTAACAACATTCTAAAATCTTTATTTATCAACGAAAACCTATGTTGTGGGTACTCATTTGAATCGTCTCGCCGATACGATTCAAATGAGTACCCACAACATAGGGTTTATGGCAGCATTGGTGAAATATTTCAATCTAAAAAACGAATTACGCCCTCTATCTGTAGGTCTGAATTTTAACTTGATACATACTCTCAGCATGCGACTTTTTGGCCACTTACCTGAAAAGAGAAATGGGTAACAAATATGTTAAAGATAAAGAATTTATCACAATATCATTAGTAACGATATAGGATAGAAATTGAAAGAACTACTTTTATGATACAAATTTCTGACCTTACAGAAATTCTTACACTCACCGTTTCAGCCGACAGTACAGGGAAGTCAAACAAACCTCTCTACAGTTGGCTGACTGCCGGTCCCGCGAACTGATTCGACAGCGAGCACGACTAACATGGTAAATTGCATTGTTTTGCAAAATATATGATCGATAGCATGTAACGGAAAAATGGAATGTTTTGTTTGGGACCTAAATGTCTTAACTATAGCTTGACTAAGCTGTAATTACTACGTTGAAATCGCTAAACTAACGAAAATGATGTACACAAATGTCGCGGTTTAAAGTTCGTGTCTGAACAATTTGATTGGTCATTTTAAAAGAGATAACATCGACTATCCATCAAATGAAAAGTAATAAGGCAATATATATATCTATAAACTTTCCATAATAATGTACATGTATAATATAATCTGTATGTGGTTATTTTGTTTCTAAGAACTTTACTCATACGTATACCATCATTGGTACACAATATCGGCATTCAGCACTGTGCATTCTTCAATATCGACACAATCAAAATCCTTTTTCATGCAACGCCTCTCGTCTACTTTCAAAGTAGCAATATTCGATCACAATCTTAACAGCCATTATTATATCATACTTTCTAACCCAATCACATTGCAGTATCGGAATGTTTCTTTGTTCAACAGCACTGAGAACAGTTAATTATTTTACCTGAACGAACAAAAATAACAGAAATGCAATGGAACTACGAAACAATTTCTTGTAGTAGTCGTCACGTTCGAAACTATAGTAAATTTTATATTAACCCTTGTCATGCTGTATAAATTATCTTACTGAATTGCAGTAAAATCTAGGGCTGAAAGGACTGATGGAACGTGTTGTTCAAAATACAATATTTTTTCTAGAAATCAACTTCAAGAGCAACTCTGACAGGAAAAGTACAAGCATGAGGTATAGACTAAGATCAGCCTGCACATAAGTGCAGTCTGATCTTAGTCTACACCTCCTGCCAAAACCGGAATATTACGGGTTGAGCATAACAAGGATTAAGCGACCACTCAACGGACGATCAAAAAGTGGTCGCTTAAGAGAGTGGTCGCCTAAAACAAATTCAAATGAAGTATGTGAAGAATTGGTTCGATTGCATACATAAATAATTACAGAGTTCTCGCTAAATCCTTTGTTGTTGGGATTCATTAGAATAAATGCCCATATAATTTATATCACTAGTCTATAGATTAAATCGGAACCAAAATATTACTACTCCATGTGTATTTGATTTTTGTCCATGTTGTATACTGATTTGTACCTGGATGTAAATAAAGTTCTGTTCTGTTGTTGGGATTCATTAGAATCGTCTCATCGAGACGATTCTAATGAATTCTAACAATATTGGATTTGGGTTTGATATGTTTGGCAAATACGACCCCTTGTTTATAACAGCTTTTGATATTTGAAAAGGGGGGTTGATTGTGGTCGCTTGTTGGAAGTGGTCGCTTAACAGATGTAGACGCTCTTGCAGGTTTGATTGTAATTTACACAAAAAATGCAAAGGTTATGTGATTACACGCAGAAAACTAGAACTTGTCACAGGAGGTGACTAAATACCCCAACCAGAGCCTTGTTCAATTTCAAGGAGAGATAATTCTTGAACCAGGGTGAATTAAGAATTCAAAATTGCGTCTTGCAAAACTTCAACATGTGGTTTATATTTGTATATAGTTTCAATGGTATTGAGGCAAAACTGAAGGAGGAGTTAGCGACACAATATTGGTAGTATTTTTTACACAGACAGACGGACACACGGACAGACGTACAGACTGGCTGATTCCAGTATACCCCCGAAAACATTCGTTTTGCAGGAGTGTAAAAATACAAAGATTCCTTTCTTTCCATATGATATTAATTTTAATTGTTTAAAGAAGATTTTTGCATTCCTGTAACTAGTCTTATCTCGATCCAGAGCTATATTTTACTTTTAAACAAATCCGACCCTTTTAATATAGATAACTATCATTTGAAACATGATATAAAAACATGTAACAGATTTTTGAGTTAACCTTTCAATCATGAAGTTGATCAATGTAAACCTTGTCTGTCAACACATTTTCGCATGGTTTTATTTTAAGCCCATAATATTATTCATTCTCGAGAATTACATCTTTAAAACCGGACAGTCATAACCTAATTAAATACAATGACTCACGCTTGCGTTTAAATGTTTTACTACAGTAATATTTATGTTTTCTTCTGCAATCCTCAACCTCTGTACAGTTTATTCAAGTTTTCTTTTCTTTTAAATATAACTTGGGATTTTTCTTTACTTTTTTGTTCTTGAAATAGGGAAAATGAATAGTTTTACAAAGGATGAACTATAAGAAGAATAGTTACTTATAACCTTTATTTGTTATCAAGTAAAGTATTTGCTTGAATCTTTAGCAAAATGGAGAAAAGAAAAGTGTTTAACTATTGAAAGGGATCTTGAAAAAATACTAGGCTTTCATTTAAGGGATGAAGTGAATACTTTTTGGTTTCATGGCAGCATGAAACGAAAACTAACCACATTGTATGAATATCCGAAGCGGATTCATACAAACAAAAGTGGGATTGGGTTTTTCGTTTCATACCTCCACGAAGTAAAAATCTTTTCATTTCTTACAATAGAATGACGTCGAGCGAAAAAAGCAACAATTTTAAAAACTTTGATACATTTTTGTATGGAACTGTTTTGCGCATAAGCATACAAAATAGCTGCGAGCTCAAGATTTTATTTATCGAGGTATGAATATTGTTTTCGGCCAATCAGAACGCTCGCTTTTGAGAGACGAAATTAAGAATTAAATAATATACAAAGGGGACTAAGTCAGTAGGAAATCGATCTTCTAGAAAATAGACACCGTACAGAAGGTTATTTTAGAGATCTACACAACTGTACACCCATAACTACAACGGGTTGGAAAATTCATTCACTGGCTCATTAACTTTCCCATGTTGTTATCACCCGCTTAACGATGCTAATCATTTCTACGAGGCAAGTTTTTGCCTACCAAGACACCACCGAATTGCAGTTCACTGTTACAAAAAGTACACATTTCCGTCCTGTGTTACAGACTCACGATAATTTAGGCGTTTGATGCTACAGAATTCACTTACAGCTGACAGACAGCACCTTGGTCTGTCAATTCTACTATGCCAATATCATTCTGTTTTCGAGTGGTTCGGGAAATCATATACTGAGCAAAATCAGACGATGCAAATCGCTCTTTTGAGTTTACATATACATGCACATATTTGAATTTGAGTCTTCAAGAGCTCGTCAATGGATGGTTAGAGGGTTATTAACGCCACATTTAATATTTCAGTCATCTCGCGTCAGCTGGCGTACCTGACTATGGATTCCTGGTATTTCTCCAGCCAGCACTACCATTGCATCCTTCCCGAGCCTCCAGCTGCTCACTTCTCTTAAGTTTACGAATATACACCCATTGGTTGACGACAAATGTTTGAAAGTATATATGCCGCTGACTCCGAACCTCATGACTGAGAGTTCGACGCGCCACCAACTCCGCTATGGTCGCGGTCCTTTAATAATCTTGGCAATAGGTAAATTCGCTATTCTGACCATTGTTTTCTATATAATTATTTCACAACCACTGTTCTAAATATTATTTATAACTCCTAAGTACTGGTATGTTTAGGTAATATTTAAGTGACCGAACTGTAGATAGTGTTAATATGAATTGCCCATGTAAACTGAATCAGTTTTCTTTTATTAGATGTTGCCTACACGAGTATATTGCAAATTACATAGACTTTTATTGTAGAAAAAGATAGATCAACAATTTGATTTTGAATGTTCCCTTGACTACATTTTGTAATTTCCGTCCTTTGTATATTAATTATACCACTATATAGGCTGTATTAGCATCATAGTTTTACAATTGTAACGGGTACCCTTGACAGCGAGATCTTTGGCTCTCTTTGAACAAAAATAACTAATTAGTAAACAATAAGTTATATGTACATAAGAATTGGCTTGAAAATACACATTCAGGACTCTTTAAGTAGTCAAAACACTTCGGTAAGACAATGATTGAATGTCTTAAACAGTAAGTAGTAAACAACTATTAATGTGCATTGATATATTCCAACGGCGTTAATGTGTCAACTTGCGGACACTGACTTGTGTCTACGTTCAATTGATGCAGATTACAAAGTATATGTTTTAAAGCTTTTATAAAGATAACACTAAATAATAACTGATACACACTAGGTAGTTGTAAAAACTCAATCGGCAATGCCATTATTCTGTTTGTAAACAAGTGACATTTATCACCGGTAAAGTATATGAACGACAAAACGTTAAGTCTCAGATGCATCTTTGGGTAAATAAAGACTAACTTGTGTTAACTTATTATGAAATGGTTGAAAAGCCTAGTTGAGAGGCAGTCCAAATTTTGAAAACAAAAGCCAACGAAACAGAGGAGACGCTGACTACTCTGTGCTATATTTCACAAATTTTAATGTCAAAGCTAAGAACATCTCTAAGAGGCAAAGATCTCAACTTCTCATATTTTTATCAAGAGTGATGAATTTTGAAGGGTATAAAGCTTGTTTGATTGTTTGATTGATCAAATGGGGTTTAACGCCACCTTTAACCGTATGTCAGTCATATCGCGGCGACTTGAGAATTTCTGGTATTTCTCACACTAATACTACCATTACATCCTATCCTAATCTTCAGCTGCTATCCCACTTAGGTTTATGATTATCCACCCATTGGTGAGAGACAAATGTCGGAAGGGGTATGTGCCGCCGCCGGAAATCGAACCGAACGCTAAAAAGAATGCCCTACCCAACGTTAATGAACTGAAGCACAACGTCCTCGCTGGTCACGCCCACTTTTCTTCGACAGGAAGTGCAACTTCGACATTTAACCGTGTAATTTCGAAAAAAAAATATTGACAGTAACATGCACCAAAAGGGTTTAATGGTTAGCGACCTAAACGCCGTAACTATAGTTTGAATAAGCTGTAGTTTCGACGTTTAAGTCGCCAAATCAACAGAAATACCTCAACAATATCTACTATTATCGGAATTTGAAGTCCTTTTCCGATCTGAGTGAAGGATTTGATTTATCGATTGATTCTTTGTTTGACGGCCACCATCCGTCAATAGGAATCCCGGGTATTTCTAAATGACATCCTCTGTAAGGCCCTAATTTGTTTGTTTGAATGGGGTTTAACGCCGCTTTAACAATCTTTCAGTCATATCGCAGCGGCTGGAGCACCTAATAATGGATTCCTGGTATTTCTCGCACCAGTACTACCACTACACCCTTTCCTAGCCTCCAGCTGCTATCCCACATGGGCTTAGGATTATCTGCCCATTGGTGGTGGACAAATGTCGGAAAGAGTATTGCCGCCGTCGG
This sequence comes from Fragum fragum, assembly GCA_946902895.1. Lineage (NCBI taxonomy): Eukaryota > Metazoa > Mollusca > Bivalvia > Cardiida > Cardiidae > Fragum > Fragum fragum. Next base: position 2,358,817 of record OX336379.1, read on the forward strand.
GGATCGAACCCAGGACCCTTTGAATGATAGTCTGACGCGCTACCAACTGCGCTTTGACGGCACTCTGGAAGGCCCTAAAATCGCCATTCAAACTTCATGAAAACAGATACATTATCGCTAAATAATGCGAAAAAATTGAATATGACGATCAGACTATGCAAATACTCAATACAAAGCCTCGTTTGAAATTATATATTAGTATCGAACAGAAAAGTGACACAAGGATTTATTGCTGAATGGTTTGGCATATGATAAATATGACAAATAGCTGGCAAGGATAAGTATGTTTGGCTTTAGAATGACTTGTTTTTCGACAGTAATTACCATTCCGTCTTTAGTGTGTCTGTCTACACCGCATGGTTTTATAGTACACTGTTTGTTTACATGTCCTACAACAGAGATTCCTTACTCGGTCGGTAAATGTGTTTAGGCTGTATACCACTCAAGCTAATTATGTAAGTGCTTTGTCTTCGAAAAGTCTCAGAGAGTAGCCAAACGCCAAGTGTTTAAGTCCTTCTAAAGATTGATTTTCAATATTTACACTTCTTATCTCACGTACCCTGTAAACGAAGTGCAGGACACATCATAATAAAGGTCCCAAGAATATGTGTTGAAAATAGTTATACCCATATGGAAAGCTGAATGTGCTATATCTGAAATTCTTAGTTTTTATTTATATATATATATATTGTTGAAAGATTTAGCAAGCGAGGTTATCCCTGATTAACGTATTTTCGCTCTCTGATGGAGGTTTTAATATTAGTACAGACTTTTCCTACGACGCAGAATCCCTCAAGCATGATGTGAATCCAAACTTACGCGACACCTCTTTAATCTTCTTCGAAAGGTCAGGTCTGAATCTCATATAACATTTGACCAAACGCTTGCTTCGCTCACTTACTCCCTTGGCCCGTCTATTGACTCCCACAGGAAGTTTCGATTCGATTTTATACGGCGTTATATTGCTTAATTTATGCCCGATAGCATATAACCAAAAGGACAATGGTTGGCTAGCGACCCAAAGTCTTAACTACTGATTGAATGATACCTGCCAATACCTTTTTTGTGAATGGCCGAATTTGTCAGTATAAAATCAAAGCGAATTTCTTTAAATTGATCAATGATAATTCCCCACCAGGAAAGTTTCGGAAAAATAATTAAGCGCTTCATTAAATTTGCAATGTTCTTATCAAACCTTCATCGATGCCAATTGCGGTGACTTCATCTTGATTTCCTGGTGGAGAAGTACTTTACAAGACCAAGAAAACCCTTCGCTTTCTTATTGCTACGAGACTCGATTCGGAAGATAAGATAATGTAAACGATTATAAACTTGTAATATATGATTCGTGTCGTCAAATATTACAACATATTTACTGTGGTAACTAGCGCTTGGCTTAGTACCCAAGACAGTACTTTGATTTTTAAAGGACACTTGACGACAGAAAGAAAGGAACTTAAGCTATCAAAGCTGACGCTTTGCTAGCTTAAAGACAAACCTGTTATATGAAAAAATACTAGGTTCAACGAGAGACGAGTTAAAGACCAATGGGTTTTGATTCTACTTAATTGCGTCTTGCAAAAGAAGGATTTACGTCACAAAATTGGTAGTATTTTGTACATTGACGGGCATATATATGAACGAACACAGAGGCTTATTCTAGTACAGCCTCGAAAACAGTTCTGCAGGAATATGATGTATGACATAATGGTATTGTATAACAGAGCCAGCTGTGGCAGCCTTGTGACCTTTGCAAGAAAGATTTACGAGAATTGATAAGTATCTGACTCAGGTTGAAATAACTCTAAGAGAATCGCGTTTTTCAAATGAATTACTGAATTATATATTTCCTAACATAGAAAATATAAACATAAAGGCTGTTTATTCCTTTAACATTTAAGTTCGATTTGTGGGTGAGGGTGGGTGGGTTGGACTCGACTTAAATGCAAATGAATCAGAATTATTCCGTTCCACAGAGACATAATACATAACCCTAGAAATTTTAGTGTAACAAATGAGATTAATACAAGTTTGACATCTAAATTACAGAACATTTTACATGTATCGTTACCATAGAAAAATTGTCAGAAACGACTTTGATAAATGCGTTATTATCTTGTTTCCCCTTAAACTTTGTAAGTTCATGAAAATAATCCGACCCATTTTATAAAGGCTTAACTAAGCATTATCAGAAAATTAGGAGATGATTGTAGGTCGATTTTGTAGGTTATTCTGCACTGTTTCCTTCTTCAAATTGAGAGATCTGCATAAAATTCACTTAGCTGAAAATGGATGTTTTATTGCATAGCACTGCTTTTAAGTTGTAAAGACATGGATACAAGGAAAAACATATTTGAAAGCGCCTCATTATAAAATGTTATACATGCTCATAGAACTGATTTAGACGAAAAGTTTTTGCAAGAGGAAAACCAATATTTAATTTACACAAGAAAAACATTCAGGCAAAGTTTCAGGGAGTTTGAACTACAATTTTAGCATGTGGAGTGCAAACAAGGTTTGTGAGTCGTCCGATTACTCGTTGTTATCGTACCCAATCATTGGGGATGTTTCCGACCCATAACAGCAGGCTCGTAAAACGACTAGGTTTGGGATGGGAGCTATTTAAAAATAACATAAAATTACTCATTGTTTCGGACTCATTTGCTGATACCCACTTAGCCTACAGGACTACACTCATCCAAAAATATTCATTTCTTCTACAGAACTTTGAGTTATCCGTCGATTTAATAATTTCGAAGAGGTATTGACTAAATCACATCTCCTGTTGAAAAGATCTAATATACAAAATCTGAAACTTCTAGGACCCTTCTACTCTAAGCTCTGCCACTGATAACCACATGTTAACGATTTCAGCAATTTTCGTAAATACAAGGAGATCCAAACAGGTTTTTTACTAAAATTCTCAGGTCCTAGTTCTTCTGCAAGGAGACTAGTTTCAATCCGTTTTTTTTTAAACGAAAGTAGATTATTTTAGCATCCTTTTTTTTAGGGGGGGGATTCTATTTTCATGACTTTTTATTTTAAATAAGTATGATAAATCTAAACGCACGGAACTTTTCTGTGAAATGGATTTAAGGTTTAGAACAAATTTTAAAACATTATTATTATCATCATTGATTATGAAGATATGAAATTATAGATCAAGTTGTTTCTGAGCAGACGTTTAAAGACAAGTGTATGTAAGAACGCAAATAATACCATGACCGTAAATTATTTTAAGGTTCTGTTCTTCTCTTAGGGAAAATATCGCATCAAAGGGAATCCTAAAATCTAGGTTAAAATTGTTTACAGATGCCTCTATAACATTTTTTGATTTGGTACACGCCCGCTTTCAAAAGTGCTACCGCACAGAAAATGAAAAAAAAAATCAAAATTATCTTATGTTGCTGAATTATCTTTATTAATTCCTTTCAGCAACGCTTTTAATTTCGGGCATGTGACCTTTTCTGAAATTATTGGTAGTGGTGGATGTCAACAATTTTAACGAATATTTCAGGATTCCGATTGGTGAGGAATGTTGGCCCTACAAGAGCCAGAGGGCCTTTTAGTCGTGCAAAAATAATATTCATTTTTATTTTATTTCAGGTATTTGGTAAAAAAAGCAGTGTGAGGTTAATGTATTGTCGGCCGTCTGGGAGGTAAATATTTCTATGTTCCCAATTAGTATTGACCAGGACTGGCCAAACGATTTGGATATGCATATAAATCTTCACGTCCCAGAGTGCTTGCGATTTGTATAGAGAGAGAGGCATGATTCAATATGCATAAATCAGGCAGTTAATGATACTAAAACATGATGTATGTGTTTGAGATACACTAATTCACAGTTTCTACTTCGGCTACATCTCTCTCTTTGTTGGCCTATTTGTTTAACCACTTTTTGAAGTGTATAGTGTGTGTTTATTTTAATAGAATATTAGCTTTTTTAGCATATTACAGAAATTCTTACTTATATATGCAGAGATTGCTAAACCCATTCAAACACACTTTTTATGACGCCCCACCAGAAAAGAGAGTTCGGAACAACTTTCTTGAAATAAAGAAATCTATTGTAACTAGCATTTTTTTTTTTAATATATATTTCCAAAGTTTTCTACCAATAGAGTCCCAGAATTATAGGATTTTGTGTTCTTTAAACAGTCGTGTGTAACTTCTTTCAATTTTGGCTAATCTGAAATTTTGTCGTCTGGTAATGGATGGGTATTTCTCCTTTCGTGCAAAAACTAACCATGTCTCAAGATATTTAGATAATATTACGTTATTATAACATTCTATTCTTAATTCAATAAAAAGAGAAGGTTTGGACATTGTCTTTTGTATTGCGAGAGGGGACGAATGGATAGAAGAAAGAGAAAGTTGAACTTTAATTCCGGCGGATGATTTATCAAACAACAAAAGGCCTGATTTAAATGGGTAACTATGTATAAGTTATCATCATTACATGTTTGCCGTACCACTATCGGTAATTGAGATAAACCTCTATTAGACATTCAAGCCTGTGAACTTGCATTTACGGCGAATAAATGAGTTTTTGGCATGAAACAATGCCATGTTAAATCCGATTATATAGCAATTCGCCTCAGATGATCTTGAAAACAACAAAGAATGTTGAAACAAAATGGGATTTTATTTAATCTTCTCCATTAGTTGTAAGTAAGCTGGTACTAAACTGAATTATATTTGCTTATATACCAAAAGGCGAGAGTTCACTTCGATTAACCGTATCTTATAGATTTAATTTCCTTTTTGCTTGCGTGACAAAATACAATTACCTTTTTCTTCATGGGTTCGATCCCCGGCGGTTGCACATGTTCTTTCCGACATTTGTCTCTCACCAATTCGTGGATAATCGTAAACCAAATTGGGATAGCAGCTGGAGGCTAGGAAAGGATGTAGTGGTAGTACTGGTGTGAGAAATACCAGGAATCCATTGTTAGGTAGTCCAGCCGCCGCGATATGACTAAAATACTGTTAAAAGCGGCATTAAACCCTATTCAATAAATCGTGTTGCTTAGGGTGAATCAACGATGTCATTACCCGATTGATGGGATGAGAAGCGGCGTTAAACCCCATTCAATCAATGTTCATGAATACGTGTACCATCTTTATTTTCGATATGTCTTATCAAGTTGCATTTGATTAAAATACCCCAAAAATAAAGAGTTGCCTCGCCAATGGTCTGTGTCATTTAAGCAGAATTACTTTCAATTAAAGTCTAGAAAATAAAATATCTGGTATAGAAAGTAATTTTATGTGTTTTTATTTTCTTTATATTGTAAACATACAAAATAAACATTTTATTTTGTTTGTTTGTTTCAATGGGGTTTTACGCCGCTTTCAAGAATCTTTCAGTTATATCGCGGAGGCTGGAGTGTCTAACAATGGAATCCTGGTATTTCTCACGCCAGTACTACCATTACATCCTTTCCTAGCCCCCAGCTGCTATCCCACATAGGTCTACGATTATCGACCCATTGGTGAGAGACAAATAGTCTGTAAGGATGAGTGCCGCCATCGGGAATCGAACCCGGGACCTCTAGATTGACAGTCCTACGCGCTACCAACTTTGCGACGTATAAACATTTTATAAGTAAACAAAACACCCTATTATGAAGAATAAAGTTCATGACAAATATTGTTCGCTGTTGTATTAGATTGTTTGATTGTATGGAATTTAACGACACTTTTAACAATATTTCAGTCATAAAGCGGCGGCTGGAGCACCTAACAATGGATTGCTGGTATTTCTCACATCAGTACTACCAATACATCCCTTCCTAGCCTCCAGGTGCTACCCAACATAGATTTACAATTATCCAACCATTGGTGAGAGACAAATGTCGGGAATGATATGTGCCGCCGAACCCATGACATCCCATTATTTAAGATAAGGTTGTAATTAAACAACATGTATGTATGTATTGTATTGATTCGGTATGCCATTGCTTATGTGTTTGACCTTGCAAATGTATTTGATTTTGTTTGTGACTATAAATCTATGGGTTTTTTGTTCTTTTTTTTTGTTTGTTTTTGTTTTTTGTCGAAGGACGGGTAGTCTTTGGTCGTCTGATACATGTATACTAACGACAGCGACGTATTTAAACCCTAGACAACCCAAAACTTATCTTGCCCTAGACATGTGTTCAGATCAAGTTTTAAATTGATTAATAAAAGACTGCAGCCTGTAGATGGGTCTAAAGGTGTTCCTAGGATTTGACCTATAAGTGCATATTTTACCGTAAAATACCGGAAATCGGACATGCCAGTGGTATTACAGAGACTAACATCGGTATTACAATTAAAGCAATATCAGCAAAAAGGAAAGCTTTTGGGTTCACGTTTTTGACCTCTATGATTTAAGATACTGGCATAGCTGTTAATCCGACATGATCCTGTATGTAACTTTTCCGAGAAAATACACGATGACACATTGCCGTTAAAACTTACGCCATTAAAACACAAACGCTGACATTTTGGATTTTGGTAAGTAAAAGCGTTATTTTAACATCCACGTTTTAGAATGGAAGACGGAATATTGATTGGTAAAAGGAAAACCAAACGAACAGGAGTATCGCTCGCCAAAAGGAAAGAAAAAGTAGACATATATCTACATGTAATTGCATTTTACAATGGTATTGCTAAACAAAAGCAAATTATATGTAGAGGATACATGTTTAAAAGCATGATTGGTCAATTCGTCAAACTCAGATAAGTACAAGGAAACGGAGTTTACATGCCCGACCTGTCCGACATGGGCTTTGCTCCTTGCAGATAAAAACATTTTCATTTTTTTAATGGACACTTGTTCGGGGACAAGTAAATACCAGGGCAAATCTTGAAAAAGTACAAATTAATCTTAAAGATAACTCATTATGTATGTAGAGTTATCATAATATCTATTTTGAAGGGAAAAATATTGAGATTAATGAAAACATACTCAGCTCAAGCATTTTCTTCATTAACAACAATGCTTTCACAAAATGACAAGTTCATTATGATTCAGGACTATTTTGTCATGGGACAAGTGAAGCTCGGGCAAGTGGGACAATCCGTATTTACACATCTATGCTGGTCAAAATTCATTACCAAAAAACAACCAATGGCAAAAGGTTACACATTCAAAAACGTAGCTCACTAGACACGTTCGTTTCAAAAAGCGTCCAACATGCTAATCAATAGAATTCCATCCCATTTGATAAAAAGACTTATTAATATTGCTAGACATCAATGTTTCTGAGCCAATAGATAAGAAAATAAAAAAGAAGAAAAAATGAAATAAAATGCAATGATAAATACAATAACTTCCTCGCGAATGATTGATTGATTGAATGAGGCTTTACGCCATTTTAACAGTATTTCAGCCATATCACGGCGGCTGGAGCACCTAACAATAGATTCCTGGAACATCTCACACCAATACTACCACTACACCCTTTCCTAGCCTCCAGATGCTATCCCACTTAGGTTTACAATTATTCACCAATTGGTGAGAGACAATTGTCGGAAGGGACATGTGCTGCCGCCAGGGATCGATCCGATGACATCGAATGATTGAAGATTGGGCGTCTGATTCGCTGCTGACTGCGCTATGACGGCGGCACTTCCTCGTGAACGTTTCTCGTTATTAGATTATTATCAAGAATGATCTTCTTATTTGGAAGATATCATTTGTATATTCTAAAAGTTGAGGATAAGGTATTTCTAGGACAATAAGCGCTTACGAATTTAATACACAATCCAGTTAGATTAATGCGTTTAAATAAAAAATATTCATCATTATATTCATATAATATAATATAATATACCTATATTCAGAGTAGTAAAGAAAAGGGGAAGTACTTGAAGAAACAAATCTGTTTTTATTTCATCGAATTTATGTAATAAAATGTAGGTATATAATATATTGAATACTAAATACCTGTAGCGATCCAACTCTTGTATTTGTTTCTTGCCGCGGAGAGAATTTTTGATATTCCAACCAACCTTCGATCGCTCGAAATATCAAAAGTTGCATCCGCAGCTCAAGCATATACAAGATTTTGTATCGCTATTGTAACATGATATTCCATACTTATTTACTCTGATATCATAAATTATAGCTATATATCCTATCTGTTGATAATAAGGGCACTGTCTTTGCGACATTACATCCTTAACTGTATCAAAAGGAGAACTGGTTCAGGAAGAGAAATTGTTGATAGACGACACACGATTAACTTCGAAAACCTAGTATATCTCTTTAAGCGATTTTATACAAACTAGATATTAACGGGAGTAAAAGCAACTTTTATGGTTTACAACAAATACCAAACCGTGAAAAACGTTCTAAACATCTAAGGGTGTATGAAATTGGACGGGTTCAGATTTAGATAATGGTTAAATAATGGTTTAGATAGGTCTATTTATATAAAGGGATTAGACCGTCTTAGTTCTATCTAGTCATGCCAATAAATCTGCAAAGTCGACATTAAATTATAAGCCAGTCGCCGCTGGGAATTAAGAAAATTGACTCCATATTCTGATACCAATAGTTTCAAGAAAAAAGTGTATTATCTTAGATCTATGTGTTAAAGTTATTGGGTTTTTTGAAGTGTCCTTGTCCAGAATAGGAAAGAACAAATTTGGCTCCCATCTTTCAAATTTCTAACTGTAATACTTTCTCACATTTGTGAGAAAATGTATAAAGAGATTCTGTAATGAAAATAACGGTTAACGTATTTAAAGACAGAAAAGAAGCAAACAATATTTCGGGTTACAAAGAGCCAAATAAGTCAGCAAAGTAAAACCCGATTGGAATCGCCATTAATCTATTATTGTACAAATTGTCTTATTTATGGTTTCCATGACGTATCATTTATGATTCCGCTAGCAATACAGTCGTTTTCAACATCATCCGAAGACTAACGACTTCAGCCGATAAATCCCGATGTTTCAAACTATGGCAAAGATAATATATTACATTGAATTTAAATTTATGGTGGATTCATGAAATCTGCTCAAGAGCGGCTTTAACCACAGCAACTGATAATCCAACAGAGGATCGCAACTGTCAATCAAAGAATCAATCGGACTATTAATTCTGACTGGACGTGAACTATGAACGACGGCATTGATCACCATTTAAGTGAAGCATTTTCTGTTGATTTGGCGACCAAACGTCAAAACAACAGCTTTTTCAAAGTGTAGTTAAGGCGTTTAGGTCGCCAGCCAACCATTTTACTTTTTGATACATGCGACCGGTCATGCAGCTTGCAAAACAACGAGGCGGAACTTCCTGCCGAAACTCAATTTGAAGGCCAAGGATACGCCAACTTAGTTTCGTGACGCGAAAAGGACTCTTTGTAGAATGTAAAATACATCGACCTTGTTAAGACTGCGAGAAAAAAAAAACGCTTGATTACCATTAGTGAAAGCTGAAAGCCGATATTCACTTTAAAAATGAAAGAAATGGTTTGTAATTAGTTCAGTTAAAGGACCAGGTGCATTGGAGGGACTTTTACAGCTATCTTATCAGGAAAAGGGGATAACTCCTTTTGCAAACTGAGGAATGATTGCTTACGTCATTACCAACAATTTAATTGTATTTTTCTAACCTGACATCTATATTCCTAAATAACAAGGGGTCGTATCAACTTGTGGAAATACGATTACATGATCATGTGGTAAGCATGTACATCTGTATCTTAAATATGTATGTAAAATACTTTTGTTATGGTTTGAAACCAATCAATTAATTTCAAGTAAGTATTATCATCTTTATATTACTTAGATTGGGTTAATTTTCTTGAAGATATCGTTTACAGTGGTTATCGTGTTCGACTTGTATTCTGATGGGTTGTGGGTTCGAATCCCATTGCACGAAGAAAAATTTGGCAGGACACTTTACACAGGAAAAGTGTACAGTGTAAAAGTGGGTCTTTTTATCGTGGTACCCTCGAGTTAAAAAACAAACAATGAACTCAGGGAGTTCAATTATCATCGCTGAGCCAAAAGAATGTGTAAAATTTGAACTAGCGGCGCCATACGGGCCAAAATGAAATTAAATTTAATGACGTCTCTCGCTATTTCAAGATGTCGAAAGTTCGAGTTATCCATCAGTGTTGAAATATTGTTTCCCTGATGACCAATTATTATGAGAAAGAAAAATTTCAACATCTTACTCAATAACTGTTTACTTCAGCAACAGAAGTTAAATAGTTTAGATATTTTATTCAATTCAAATGAAAATAGTCTAAAACTTCGCGTCGGTGTTCGACCAAATTTTCATTACTACAACTTAGAAAAAGTAGGGGTTACGAGGTTTTGATCGAACACGATCGTTATGTTGATATGAATTTTTAAATTTTGAATACATTTTTTTATGAAAAGAGTCAGTATAAGGTTGAACTCATTCGACTGCTATAAATGGTAAGGTTCTAAAGGCCTTACATTTTTTATGAAAGAAGTCAGTATAAGGTTGAACTCATTCGACTGCTATAAATGGTAAGGTTCTAAAGGCCTTACTTAAAAGTTGTTTGTCCTTTTTAGAGTCCAATTCTTCCTTTAGACTTCTAAGAGAGTATGGATGGTTTTCGTGTCGAAGATTTTAATAATTATTTGTTCCCTATCATATTCTTTGAATACAATAACCGTCTAGAAGTCAGGTTGGCAAAAATCAGTAAAAGTTTATCAGAATAAAATGGTATTTTCATATCATTTTCTGGTACAATTCCTGGTTTTTACATGCCTGTGGTATTTTACCCGAGAAACATTGTGGGGAAAAAAGAAATTGCATGTAGCAAGCAATTTCATCTTTTTCCATAATATTTTCTATCATTTAGGCTGGTTACATTTGAATTGTACTTAATTTATTATGTCGTTTGCTACCTATTTGTATTTGGACAAGTCCAAAATTTTGAAAAAAAGTAAATGGTTAACTACTACGTTTTCAGTTAATCTATTTTAAGATTTCACTCAAATTTCACCGTTGCTAATTGTTCTGATCACGCTTTCGGTTTGAAAAGAGTTTGATTACGCACCTTACAACCAACGTCATCGTGACGTCATCGAGTTTTAAATTTGCTAGCCGATTTCGGAATGTGTAAAGCTCGATTGGAATCTGTCGTAAGAGCTCATATTAACGTAAGGATTTTCAACAGTTTTACGCTAATTCCTGAAGTACGAAGTTCGAGTTGATTGTTGCCCTTGTAACTTTGTTAAAATTAAGCACAAAATTCCAATCTTTCTTATCAGGTATGAAACCAATATCTGCTTCAAATGTATATTATGACTTCTCGTTGAAAATATTTTCGGCATTAAAACTTTGTGAAAAAGTTCGTTTTAGGTTTTAGAAATATTTATGCCCCATTTAGAAGCAAGCTTCAATTGAAAACACGTTCTGGGTAGAAGTTACATATTTTGGTGATGCATTACACGTATTGAAATTATCAGGAGCAACAGGTATTCAACCATGTAATGTAGTTAACCCAATACCAGACGACAAAATTTTAGACTGGTCCACATTAAAAGGAGTTGCAGACGATAATTTAAAGCTGATGAAATTTTAGATATTTCAACTTTCTGGGTAGTAAACATTGTGTAAAATGAAGAAAGTGCTTGTATCAAGCAATTTCTTCATTTTACACGATGTTTTCTGAATTGTTTTAATTGAGGGGCGTCAAAGAGCGTCATTGTGAGGGAATGGTTTAATTCTAACTAAAGTAGGCCAAGTGAGTCCATAATTTTCAACTACTTGACTATTCCAATGAAGAATCTAATTAATGGATGGTCATCTAAGGAACATTAAGTCAAAAGATAGAACTGTAGATTTTTATATAATTTTAAGACAAGTTTCTGGACAACTCTATCTATGGAAATAAGATTCAAATTTGGGCAAATACGGACTTTGACACAGAGGCATGTAGTATATGTTATAAGCGCGGACTGACAATCTACATTAAATCAAAATGAAAGCATTTCAAACCACATAAAATGAATAGCATGTTTTAACACCAAGAGACTGTAAAATAACGTCAGAATTTATTTTCATTTTCACATTATACTTAATGATATTTTCCGACATTATCATCAATGATCGAAGTTGCCAATTTCCAACAATTCTTCACTAACAATCTGAAATATGGCTACATTTGCAATTCAACGCATACCCGGTTATACTTTACAGAATTGGGTATCAGAAACTTCTCTATTTTTATAATTTGTCAGGCAATAAATTTTAAGCACACATGGCATTTGTCAACTGTCGTTCATTTCTTTGATCCTGACAAGGGAAAGATAATTTGGCATCTCAGCCGTTTAAAGATACCATTTTAGTCATATTATTACTAAAGTGGCTTTTTACACTCTAGCGTGTATAAGTTCTTACAAGTAAAATGGCATGATACCGTTGAATTGCTTTAAAATGTACTATTTGTGTAAAGCCGTCAATACAACGAGAATACAAAACACTTCGAATTATTATTTGTTCTACATTTATTCAGAAACTTGGGCTTTTAACTTATTCTTTTTCCGCAAAATTATATTGTTCATGTCAAAAGACATTAATTGACCAATCATGGCTGTCAGTCAAGGAATATATCGACCAATCAAATCGTTCATTCAGCCCAGAATTAGGATTTGAACTCTGACATTTACTGCCATTTGTGTGAAAATGTTTTGTTTGTTTGGCGATTTTGACGTCGTAACTACAGCTTATTCAACGACGTTTAGGTCGCCAACCAACCATTCTACTTTTTTGTTACATGCTGCTTTCCATAAATCTAACAATATTACGCCGTTTAACCCTTTCCCGTTCAAAAAGGGGGTTTTACGTTCCTGTGATTTCATACTCAAGAAAACATTGTGGAAAAAGAAGAATTTGCTTGTAACAAGCAATTTCTCCTTTTTCCACAATATTTTCTACCACATAGGTTGGTTTTATTTTAAATGGCATCCAGTTTTCATTGTCGTCTGCAACCTCTTTCAATTTGGACTAGTCTAAAATTTCCAAAAACGGGAAAAGGTTAAAAGGCGAAGCAGGATTTCCTGTCGGAGTCAATGGGCGTGGCCAAAGGAGTTAATGGGCGGGGCCAGCGATTTGTCAATTAATCGCACGGAGAATTATTATTCATCAGATTTCGTGTATTTTCTGTTGTATTGTGTTTCTTGCATGTTTGAGGAAAAGATCTTCAATCTTAATTGTGAAAAACTCATAAATCTGATCTGTTGACTTTGAATTACAGCATCGTCGCCTGCTAGACTCCAAATAAATTAAAAACAACCAGACTTATGTTGTTTCTATCACAATAGACTTAAGAATTATTTGTCTATATTGACTCTTGTTGAAACAATATCGATATAAAATTAATCATGTCCCTCCTATCTGCGATATTCTGGAAACAAAATACATAAAGTTGGCTGCGCCACTGGAAAATAGATAAGGAATATTATACTATAGTTGTGATACGAAACCTTATATTGGATTCGAGCCGCGAAGAAAATTTTGATATTTCACGGCCCGACGAGTGAAATATCAACTTTTCCTAAGCGGCAAGAATCCAATACAAGGTTTCGTATCGCTGCTACACCACAGTATGTGCCTGATAGATACATTCGATTAAACGGTCCCCGAATCGCCTTTGGATAATATAAAGACGCAAGTTTTTAACATTACATGCAAATAAAAGATCTATCATTATCAAGCCTAAACCGTAATATTCCTGTATAGACAAAGATCCGCCAGTAACTTAAGGCCTTATTTCTATCCACAGCACCTGTTTGTCCCTTTCAATCCAGATTTCCTTATCAACCCACTTTTAATAGAAATATTGACCCCCCCCCAACTGCCAATACTTTTACCACTTTGATTTTAATGAATTTCAGAAAGGATTTTATTCTGGGTGTCAAGGGTTATTTCAAAACTTTTGTTTCTGGTTCATGCCGTCTTCTGTAATTTATTCCCCAATTTTGTGAGAGGATTTCGAATCTAAAGGGTGAAAAAAGCTGATAAAACCTGATGTTATTGGGGTGTCCGTGCGGTTGTACATTTGTTTGTCCGAAACATAACTTATCCCATGGCCAATTGTCTTTGAACTTTGCAGGGTTTTTAAAAATGATGGAGTGCAGTGTGTGATATTAAGTACTCCCCCTTGTTTAATACTTAACTTATCCTATGTGGATAAAGACTTTGATATTGTCCATAGCATATCCTCGAAAAGTATACTATTTATACTTCTGAAATTGTGTGGTCTGGTATAGCCTTATGATGAGAAGTACAATGCATAAGAACCATAACTTTACTATATCTACTTTTTTAGGTATATCCCTCGATTACTTCAGACTTTGATTTCATTCGGAGCACATGTCCAAAAAAGTATTGCAATGATTGTGAAACTTCGTGGTAGTAGATAGCCTATCAAAGACAAAAGCAGTTTACAAAACCACTACTGTATCGTGCTGTGCGGTTTAGATATTATTGTATATTGTTTCTAATTGAGCGATTAGACATTTGCTGTAAATGTGTTATTGATTATTGACGTGATTAATTGTATGCATTAAATTAATGTTATATTTAAACGACCTTTTTACAAAGAAAAATAAAGCGAAATATGTTTGAAAAGTTATAGCCAATTGAAGTCTTGCCAAGATACTGCATCAAAACGTTTGTAACTTGTTGCAGAATAAATGCGTCAAATAATTTTAGGATTCAAATAGATCAACCGTCGATGATGAAATCATTGCATTTTAATGGACTTTCAATCAATAGTAGTTGAGCGTGGGTTCTGATGAAGTCGAAGCTTTCGTATGACATGCTACAAAAACTAGAAAAGAACAATCCAAGGTTATATAGTCCACGTTTAAGAAATCACACACTGTCCGAATAGATTTGTATATAAACATATAATGATGTTAATATTTTATGAATTCCATATATGAAATTCAAATTTCAATCAAGGGTAGAAGGCTTTATGTAAAGTGGAGTGGAAATGAAGATTTTTTTAACTTGTCCATGGACAAATAATACTTGATTTTCTTTTTTTTTTTTTTTTTTTTGAGAATTAAAATGAAGTGCAAACAAGTGAAGAGATGAAAATTGAGGAAACATCGTTGTTGTTGAAGAAAATGCTGAAACTCCTTGGTTACTTAACAACAATTATTTATGATGATAACCTTTGTAAAAAAAAGATTACTGAAAAAAACATCCCTTTGCTAGCTTACAGTAATTTCAGTACTTTGATTATAAATAGTTGTATGTATATCAAATATAGAGCCCGTTTCTCGTTTCTACTGCTGTTAATACCAACCCAATGATGAGTTCTTGAATATATTGTTTCAAAGGATTATTTTAACCTGTTCGTTCAGTTCGGGTATTACCCGCAGATTTCCAGGTATCACATATCGAATTTCAAATCGGTAAATAATACTCTTTAGCAGAACTTAAAAAAATTGTCCCGTATTAATTCACTTTTTTCTTAGCTTTCTAGGTAAAAGAAATGTGATTATTTAATCATGATAACATTTCATAAAAGGAACAGTTCCATAACAAACAATGGTGCATTATGTACAAGATATTTATTTTTGACAAAAGCCTTTTTGTGTTATTGCCAGTACCTTACAGGCTCGAAGACTCTCGGAGGGACACAGTTAGATTCATTTTCTGTTTAAGAGATGAAGATAACATTTTTTTGTTTTCAAGGAGGTATGAACCGAAAAACCTAATCACACTGTATGAATACGCGAAGCGGATTCATACATTGTGTGATTAGGTTTTTCGGTTCATACCTCCATGAAAACAAAAAAAAATCTCTTCATTTCTTATGATTTAATAGCATCGAGCGAAAAAAACAAAAGCTTTACAAATGTTGATACTATTTTGTATGGGACTATTTTGTGCGGAAGCATACAAAATCACTGCGTCCTCAAAATTTTGTTTATGGAGTTGCGAATATTCTTTTCGACCAATTAGAACGCTCGTTTTTGATAGACGAAACTAAAAAATTAAAGTATTCGGCAATGTCTTTGCTAGCGGGCTTGTGACCTTTTCTAAAGTTGTTGTTGATTGTCTGTGCACAATTTTAAATAATAATTCAGGATTCCTTTTGGTGAGACATTTCGTCCCTAAGAAAGCTGTAGAGGCTTTAAGAATACATGTAAATTGGCTATTTTGTATACATGCATGAGCCAGAATTACACATCAAAGTCAATATAAATCGAAAAAAATATTCTAACCCTACTTTTTGTTTAGTTGAATGCGAGTGCCTGCTAGATCCAAACCGATGTCTTTGGTGATGGGTGATGGGTGGTCTTGAAAAAACTGAGCATAAAATTAAAATTCACCATTCATTTGCGTTAAAGTATAAGGAATTTACTATTCAGTGTTTAATTTTCCAAACATCTATTTGGAAATAAACATTAAAACTTACACTTTCAACGATCGGAAAAAATATATCGAATGTCAATGGTTGGTTGGTTGAAAGGTGCTTAACTCCACTTTTAACAGTATTTCAGTCATATCGAGGCGGCTGGAGCACCTAACAATGGATTCCTGGTATTTCTCTCACCAGTACTATCACTACACCTTTACCAAGACTCCAGCTGCTATCTTACTAGGGTTTACGATTATCCATCCATTGGTGAGAGACGAATGTCGGAAAAGATATGTACCGCCGCCGGGGATCCAACCCATGACATCCCATGATTTAAGATTAGGAGTCTGATGCGCTATGCCGGCGGCTCACCGCATTTGAAACATTAATCAACAGGTACAAATGATAAAGGCATTGATAATCATTACCTACAGGAAGTGAAGCAAAACAAAAAATAAGAAGAGTTAAGTTTCATATAAACAATAAAATTTTGGTTAGAAAAATAGAAACCAGAGAGGTATTTAGTCTGGCTACGAATTTTTTTTCTGTCTTCTTTCAACTGTTTTAACTGTCCACTCTAGACCCATCAGAAGCCGGCACTGTATTTGTTTTCCTTTTTCGATACATATAGCTAAATGTAGTAATATTAGCCATGACTGGTTACGACATTTTTTTACAATATAATCACAAGCTTCATTCTTAAACGGCAATAGTTAAAATTGATATTTTTGTCTTTCTCTTATGATATTGGGACATTAAAACATTTGAATATTGTAGTGGTAAATACGCTTTGTACAACGGAATCCTTATCTTTTAAAACTCATCATGTTTCAAAATATGGTATGTTTTTGTGTGAAATGTATTAACTTCGATTTTACAAGAACATGTACCACTACAAATAGATGATACATTACTACCGTATAGATTTCTGAAGCATCTCTAATACATATATAAAATATCACGATTTTATGTGAATTAATCACGTCTATTGACATAACATGAATATATGACAGCAGGTTCCCCATTAGAGCTTCTTTATCCCCGACGTCTGTGATTTATTGAAGAAATATCGACGAAAACATTCCATCCAATATTGAGCATCTTGAACGTAAAACCTTTAACCCATTCCCACACAATGACGCATTTGGACGCCATACAATCAAAAGAAATTGGGAAAACATTGTGTATAAGGAAGATATTGCTTGCTTCATTTAACACAATGTTTTCTACCTAGAATGTCCAAAATTTTGAGGTCTTCCCAGAGTTCAACGAGTGCAAACTGTCTTTGGAAGCTTACCCACTAAACCCATACGCCATAAAAAATAGTTCTTATGAATTTAAGGAATATTGCAAACTCTGCCTGAGCACATCCTGTTCAAATGACTCAGATCAGAGTCTTCAAAGAAGTTGCAGACGACAATATTTAGTTGATGGAATTTAACGGATATTGTCTCTCTAGGTAGAAAACAACGTAGAAAATGAAGAAATTGCTTGTAACAAGCAATTTTTTCATTTTCCGCATTGTTTTCCGGAAATATTTTCTTAATGGGGTAAAAAAGAGGGATCGTGTAAGAATGGGTTAACCTCTTGGTTACTTTAACGTCAGTTTTTAATCATGGTAACCTTTGACAAATAGCATTAGTTAACAAAACAACGCCTTGCTAGCTTACAGTACTTTCAGTACTTTGGTTTTACCTAATGTCTTTATATCACTCTGCGCAATTGCTAGATATTATCTTTCTGATTGTAAAAATATGAACACTTCACGAAGTAGTATATTCTCTTCCAAACGTAGAGGAAAAAGTAAATTACGACATTGATAACAATCTTTTTTGTCGTATTTGCAACCCAATCAAAAAATGGTGTTGTTCTTTTATCATGAATAACACATGTAAATTCGTTGATTTAATTGGAAGTAGTTCACATCAAAATGCATATACAATTAGATATCTTGCGATTTCCCTAAAACTGAGATATCTCGGATTTTTGATTTGTAAGACCCAATTTCAAACTATGTTCTATCATATCTTTTAGCATTTATAAAGGATGACTCAACAGAAATCTTTCTGAAAAAATAATCAAGGGGTTCATTAAATTTGCCATGTTCTTATCAAACCTCCATCGATGCCAATAGCGGGAACTTCATCTCGATTTCCTGGAGGAGAAGTGATTCCCAAGACCAAGAAAACTTGCCTCTTAATATTTGGTACGGAGGTGTTGTTTGCTGATATAACGCATAATGAAATAAATAATATTGAATTAAATAGATATCCAAAGCGTCTTGTAGTAAAGCAAATTTGTTTTTTAATAGTTTAACAGGACAATTTAAATCCCAAAAAGCTAAAGGAACGTATAGGTTATAAGATACTCGTTATTGGCCCTTCTAAGCACGCCTCGACTATCGGGAGGAAGGGTCGGGAAGGAATGTCTTGGACGGCATCGGCCGGCGTTGCTGACTGTAAAAATAGGGAAGAGATCTAGTAGGTTAGCCCTATAAATTTAGGGAGTAATTCAATATCGTAATTCTACTGAAGCGGTACTTGACCGCGACCGTAGGAAGAGATCTAAAATAGTTAGCTATCATTGGTCACGTGGGAGTAAGTGTGAGATCGTGTATACTCGAGCTAGTCTAGAATGAAGTAGCCGCCGTCCAAGCGCAGTCGGTAGCGCGTCAGACTTCTAATCCTCAATCATGGGATGTCATGGGTTAGATTCCCGGCCTCGGCATATATTCTTTCCGACATTTGTCTCTCACCAATGGGTGGATAATCGTTAACCTAACTGGGATAGCAGCTGGAGGCTAGGAAGGGATGTATTACTGGTGTTAGAAATACTAGGAATCCATTGTTAGGTGCTCCAGCCGCCACGATATGACTTAAATACTGTCAAAAGCGGCGTTAAACCCCATTTAATCAATCTCGAATGAAGTAGCCTTGGCCTCTACACAGGTGTGCCAAGTAAAGACTCCATTCAGCCAGTGCAACTGCAGAGTCTGATCAGAGTCTTCATTATGTGAAGAAATATGAAGGCCTTTTCTATCACCTTACAAAGTATAGTTGCATATAGGAAGCATTAAAGTCTTTGTCATTTACTTACGCCTTGTACAATTTGATTTTAAGGTCGAAATCGAGACTAGATTGTACACAATCTGATTTTTATCTCCTTGAACTTTCAAAATTACAAATTGTTGATTTTGTATCTGATATACATAATTTAAGGTTGATTAATTTAAGGTTGGATTATAGATAATTGAAGAGCCTTCAAAATGTCAAGTAAAAACTAAATTTGTAGGGTCAGAAGAGCATATGAAAATGATACAGATCACAATGTCGTGTCAGTGTGAGAGTCATAGGTAAGAGTAGTTTTTATCATTTTTCGAATAACACAATGAACTCTCATGTAATAGTCTTTATTTCTTCGAATTAAAATGAGAATATTTGAGGTAAAAGGCTATAATCATTCAGCCTCAACTAATTCCGGTTCTAAGCATATCCAGAGGATTGTAAGACAAATTCTAGTCGTTTTGGAAATTTATTTTCGTTTTATCACTATTTTACACGCATCAATCCATAGCGATTACTCGAATATCTCAGAAAAGTGACTCCACTGAAGTGTTCAATAACCCATTGATATAAAATGTTTCATTGGAAATCACATTCGACTATGTCTTCGTTAGATATGTTGCGCTCATTTTTCAAAAGGTCCTTAAAATGTGGACATGGTATGGAAAAAAAGACGACTTTTGTCGATTCCTTTTCGTTATGCTATGCGTTACTAAATGGATGGAGATCACATTCACCTTTTTTTCGGGGGGGGGGAGTAAATTACATTTTATAATCTTGCAGATGTTAAGAAATCATAAAGTTTATGTATGACAAAAGTTCTTGTTTCAACCTGTATGCAGTGCATTTCTTGAAGGGCGTCAAAAACTGTCACTGTGTGGGAACGGGTAAAAGAAGCAAGTTTCGTACCTATATCAAATCAATCAAAGTATGAATTTATATCTACTTGTACTTAAACCTTTCAGGGCATTATTAAAGTAATGTGATTATATTTTATACGTAGGAAAATATTTGGTCTCCATAAAAAATGGCTTTGCCTGTTTTGTTGAAGAAGCGTTTGAGTCAAATATTTTCAAACATAAAAGTTATTGTAAAGAGGAAAGGCAAAATTCTATTCGGGTTGCTGATACGAAATTGACCAATCTCTAGCCACTGACCTTTGACTTGATAGTTTCGACTAAAATTTCAAATGACGGTGATCGTACTCAAGGACGAAGTACGAGCGAGTGAGAGGTGTAGAGAAAAAGATACAAAGCAAGACAAAGAAAATGAACGACAAAAATGATACATTTGGAAATAGAAAAAACGTAGAAAAAAAGAAATACTTAGACATAAAAGTAATCAGAGAAATAGAAGTTGCAGTGAGAGAAAGAGATTGATTGGTTGAATTGGATTTAACGCCACTTTTCACAGTATTTCAGTCATATCGCGGCGACTGGAGCACCTAACAATGGATTCCTAGTATTTCTCACATTAGTACTACCACTATATCCTTTCCGAGCCTCCAACTGCTATCCTACTTAGGTTTACAATTATCTACCCATTGGTTAGAGACAAATGTCGGAAAGGATATGTGCCGCCGCCGCGGATCGAACCCATGACATCCCATAGTTGAAGATTGTGAGTCTGATGCACTACCGACCCGCTTTGGTGGCGGCGAGAGAGAGAGGGAGATAGAGGTAGAGACAGGAAGAAAGAGAAGAGAGAAAAGGACAGTGTATTCGCTTCAGCGGGAAGTTATCGTAATATCTCCATCAGCTTACATCCCCCACCATGTTGTCTTGTGACAGTTAGCAGATATTGGTTCTCCAAAGAAATGCCGATACGGTTTTGTCTTATTGAGATAACCAGTTCACGCTTCGTGTTATATATGATGTTGGCAGGACGTTGTTAAAAGTGACAAGTTTAATCAAGAACCAGTCCGCTTCCGAACATACCGTTAAATTGATCTAGACGTTAATTCGTACAATAGGGGACTGCTTTCTACAACAAATGTACAAGCAAAATGATATTTATTTCTTCATAGAATATTTTTCAAAGTGTTTATAATTTAAATTTTCGTTTCGTCTATCAAAAAAGAGCTTTCTGATTGGTCGAAAAAAAATTCATAACTGCATGAACAAATTTGAGCACGCAGCGATTTTGTATGCTTCCGCACAAAATAGTCCCATACAAAAAGGTATTAGAATTTGTAAAATATTTCTTGTTTTCGCTCGATGCTATTACATTATAAGAAATGAAGAGAATAATTTTGTTTTCATGGAGGTATGAACCGAGAAACCTAATCACACAATGTATGAATCCGCTTCGCGTATTCATACAGTGTGATTAGGTTTTTCGGTTCATACCTCCATGAAAACATAAAATATTATCTTCATCTCTTAATAGAAAAAACAGACAGAGAATTGACCAGTTGCTGCCACCGCTCACTTACTCCGTTGAACCCGCCGGTTTACTCCGTTCTATCTCTATCAGCAAGTGTCATGCTGTGTCATAGAGTCGTAAGATCACATTAATTGTTTACGAGTGCAAGTAACCGATTTCAACAAAAAGGTATTACAAAATTCTCGCTTAAACTTTGTTGTAGGAACTCAATAGAATTGTCTCTTTAGTTATGCTACTAGATTTTAGCAAACTGTCCACACTTTATTTAGAGACTTAGCTTTTAAAGATTGGATTTTGGTTATGGTCGCTTTATAGATGATGTCGCTTTATAGAGGTAATCGCTCGAGCAGTATCGAATGTAGTTTTTTGCGGAATTGGCAAGGATATAAGTGAAAACAGCAATTATATGTTAAGTTCCACTCTTCATATCAAATAGTGTGTTTTGCAGCTTATTAGCCCAACTAGGTAGAAATATAACTTTTCTGTCGAACATATATAACTGTATCAAGACAAAATTGGTTGTACGAGGTTAATGTATTGTCCGTCGTCTGGAGGGAACAAAATCTATGTTTCCAATTTGTTCTGGTTATTGACCAGGACTGGCCAAACGATTTAGAGATGCGAATAAATCTTAACGTCCCAGAGCGCTTACAATTTGTATAGAAAAAGAGACAAGATCCAATATGCATTAATCAACCATAATTATACTAAAACATGGTGCATTTATTCGTGATACACTGGTTAGAAGTTTCTTAATAACAACGTTGTGTAATAATAGTTTTCGACTCGCTGTTGTTGTTTGTTGATTTGTTTTATGATTTTTTTCATTTGATTTTTGCTAAGAGGATTCAAATTGACGGATCTCGATGTCAAATAAGAAATCGACTAATGATATTATTCATTAAGACCTAAAGTTAACTCCGTGTCACGTTTTGCTTTGTTTGGTGCCTTAAACGTCGTAACAACAGCTTATTAAACACGCAATTACGGCATTTAGGTCGCTAATCCACCGTTTAAATTTTGTAACATGTTACTGGCCATATTTGTTCAAACTAGCGCTGTTTAACCCTTTCCCGTTTTTTTTTCAAAATTTTAGACCAGTCCAATTCGAAAGAAGTTGCAGACAATAATCAAAAGTGGGTGCAATTTGAAAAGGAACTAACTTACAGGTTAGAAAATATTGTGGGAAAAGAAGAAATTGCTTGTGACAAGCAATTTCTTCTTTTCCCACAATGTTTTCTTAAGTATGAATTCACAGGGACGTGATAACAAGGGATTGTACAGGAAGGGGTTAATGTCTAAGTGAAACTTCCTGTCTGAACGAAGTGGGCGTGGTCAGCGACCTGTAAATTGTATAAGCAATTGTGCCGCTGATAGTCAAATACACACGATATAGATAGGGAATATTATGTTATGTTACAACATTTTGTATTTGCTGTGAATTGCTGAGAAAATTTTTGATAGTTCACTAGACCGAAGGTCGAATGGAATATCAAAGTTTTCCTCGGCAGCGTAAGGAGAATAAGATATTTTGTCAAGTTTCATGTTTCAAGTTTATTTCAAAATAGATGCCCAATGTGCACGATGGTACAAACATGAACCAACTGTTCAAATTTTAC
Organism: Fragum fragum; assembly: GCA_946902895.1. Taxonomy (NCBI): domain Eukaryota; kingdom Metazoa; phylum Mollusca; class Bivalvia; order Cardiida; family Cardiidae; genus Fragum; species Fragum fragum. The sequence goes on from OX336379.1 coordinate 2,382,247, forward strand.
AAAACACAATGGTCAATATGCTTGGAGGACAATACATATTATATAATATACATGTAGAAAAAAAATGTAAATTAATATCAATTAATTTTGTGCTAAAAAAAGACTAGGCTTACATGTATATAATATTATATCTCCGGTGCTATTATAAAATCTCGCAGCTGCAGTATAGATTATACGACAATTATCGCTATCGTAACTTATTAATTCAATTATTATATACCAACATTTTTATTAAATAAAAACAATAAATAACGTAAAAAATGTACTTCTTCATGTATGTCCTTTCTCCTTTACCATTCTGATAACGCTCAATCGCATAATGACGTCATATACAGAATGAAGTAACGTTAGCTTGGGCTATCTTATATAGAAGCGTATTTGACAACGTTATATACTCTTTTTTGTTGTTGTTGTTGTTTTTTTACGTGTCCTTTTTTGTATGTGTGGATTTTCATATTTTACTAGAAATATTCATAGGTTTTCAATAAATATTGTTATCTAAAAATCTCCATTAGTTTACGGGTGTCGTGTATTCAAGACAAACGCTGTGGATCAATTTAACCTGTATTTTATATTTATATATATATAAAAGCGAGAATACGAACTCGTTAAACTTGTAAATAAGTATATAAACTGAAGTACGTTATATGACGTTGATATCTTTAAAATGGCGTCCCGTGATGATTTCTTTTATTCCGAAACTAGTCGGGAGTTACAATTTAATTACATAAACTTGAAGTCTGATCTCTATTTCATATTATCATTATGTACACTGAAACGAAGAACAGTTAACTTAGGTTGTAACAAAACACTGAAAAAAATGATCGTTATATCCGAATTTCGTCATCACTCCAACCTCAGTGTAAACTATATATCGTTGTTTTGCGTTCTAAATTTGGTAATTACTACTAACTTCTAACTACTACTACTTCTACTATCTCTCTCTCTCTCTAATTAGGTTTACGTGCGTTTATCTAATTACTCGATTTTTTAACACGTCGTAAACAGATACAACATCAAACTTGCCTAGCTTAGGAAAAAACAGTCTGAATCTAAAACTAATTATTGGAGATGATTTGGAATATCTATTTATGAATATCCTCAAAAAATTAAGAATTAATTTCGCAGAGGAATATAAAAGAAGATTGTTTTCATAGATGATAGATGGGTGGAATGAATGTAAAAAATTCCAGATATTTTCAACACCGACCTATGTAATTCTTATTGAATTTTGAAGTATTACCAAGTGGCACAGCATGGGAAGAAATGATATCTTGATCTCAAGAGCTTTAGTTTTAAAGTCGACGTTAGGTTGATTATCAGTTTTATAAGACGACAGTAATACGAGCCAGAAAGGAATATTTACTTTTAAGATTCATTGATTGATTCATTGATTTATTTATTAGTTGATTTGTTGATTGATGACTGTTTGATTGGATGATATACTGTTTGACTAATTGATTGATTGATTCATTCATTCATTCATTCATTTATTCATTCATTTATTCATTCATTTATTCACTACTAGGGCTGGTTGATTGATTGGTTAATTGATTGGTTGATTAATTGATTGGAGTTTAATGTCACTTTCAACAGTACATGTATTTCAGTCTCTAACGGCGACTGGAGCACCTAACCATGGATTCCTTGAATTTCTCACACCAGTACTACCACTACATCCTTTCCGAGCCTCAAGCTGCTCATCTCACCTAGATTTACGATTATCCATCCATTTCTGGAAAGGAAATGTGGGAATAGATATTTACTGCAATCGGGAATAAAACCCTAGACCTCGCGAATGAGTGTTAGACAAGCTACAAACTGCGCTATGGCCGTTTCCGCCTCATTTTTTTACAGAATTATACTAACTACGGATTTACAGTGCAAAAATCTTATTGTATTTTAGTTATTATTATATGTTCATTTCTCATTTCCATTTTTTATCGATCGTTAATTTTCCAGGACTCTGTGACATATCAATTTCAATTGTGTGGGTTTACTTTGTTGTTATTTTTGTTTGGTTGGTTGGTTTGTTTGCTTTTGTGTCTGTGTGTTTGTGTGTGTGTGTTTTTGTTGTTGTTGTGTTTTTTAACAAAGTTAAACCTCCTCGTTAATAAAAATGTTAAAATGAAAATCCTCTGCAATATTTACCTCTGTCCATCTCTAATCCTTAGCGTATTCAAAAATATAACACATGCGTATCTTTTTTTTTTTATGAACTCTTTTCATGCTGGACCGGAATGTTTCTGCTTTGGCAAGCAGGTTAGACTAAAATAACCTTAGTTTAAATTACCTATTTGATGTTTTTGAGAGATGTGACAGATTAACAGAAGAAAGATTAATCCATATTGGCCTTTTAGCGCTTCTGGCCCTTTGAATTTAGTGCAATTTTGAAAAAAAAGTGATGCATTCAGCAAGACAAGGATTTAAACTCTAAACATTGCCAAATAACATTTTTTTTCAGATTGGGACAAGACGAATTGAATGCAAAGCTAGTTCGTGTATATATGAGATCTCGGTCGTGTGGTAGCATCTATATTAAACCATTCCAACACAACAAAAGAAACTACAGACGACTATTTCAGGTTTAATTTTAGGGTGTGTTTTTTGTCTTTTTGGATAATGAAGTGTCTGCTTGATTCAAGCAATTTCTTCATTTTCACAATTCACAATGTTTGCAAAAGCTTTCTTTCTTGAGAAGCTTTAAAAGGGTGGATTTTGTGAGAAAGGGTTAAAAAACAAAATGACTGATTTACGTCCGAACATGTCATTATAACACGATTTCTGCTCGTAAAGCTACTGGTAATTGAACTGAAACTCTTTTAGACATTCAAGCCTATAATTTGGTATTTATGGCGAATACATGAGTTTTGGCATGAAACATAGACATTTGAAATCCGACAATATTGTAATTTTCCTCAATTTGATCTCTAAAACAACAACGAATGTTGAAACAAATTTTCTTAAATTTAATCTTCGTCAATAGTTGATGGTAGGAAATACTCAAAATTGATACTTAGTATTAATGTAATTACATTTAGTCCCCTAACGACAAAGCCGAATGGAACATAATGTTTGCAGATTGTTCTACTGTTCATCTGTCTGTCTGTCCGTTCAACGAGCTTTTGTTTTTATATAAATGCTTATAGATATTTAGTTGATAGTTTATATGGGAATCCAGAACCACAAATTATAGAGTTCGAGTTTCTTTTTGGTCCATTTAATACGAAAATCTGGTGTTGGACTTCGACATTTCACTTTAATTACAGTTTTCCGGACTTTTTAATTGGCAGACTTTCAATTTCACGATCTGTCAAACGGCATCGTTTGGTCTGCGCGCCCGATGCTTAAGCCTAACGTAAATAAAGCGAATAGAACTACAAACTAACATGTACATTTTATAGGCTACTTATTTTTAATCATGAGCTCACAACTAAAACTTGAAATCATAATTTCTAAAAAAAAAAAGCAAGGCATTTCGAAGCAAGGGGACATCCTTTGAGCATAATTGAAAAACGTCATTTTTCAAAAGCACTATTCAATCAAAGGGCCAGCATAAAAAACTTGGATCCGAAGCATGTAACGTCTGTAAACGAGACACGTACACGTCAGGTCATGTCGCCAAAGCAACCATGTTGTATTAGTGTTAATCATTACGTCGGTGAGCGAGCAAAATGTCGTTAGTACAGATTTGATGAAGCTACAGTTACGACATTTTGCTCTCGCATAGACGAAATGGTGGTAGACACTATTAGCAAGTCATTTAGTCCAAAAGATTATCAACCCATTACCACAATAGTAATTTTTGGACTGTTCCAAACTGCAGGATATGAAGACAAGTTACATTGTTGATGAAATTTCTTTACTTTTAGGGTAGAAAACATTGCAGACTATGAAGAAGCAATTTATCTATTTTCCATATTTTTTCCAAATCATTTTCTAGGGGGGAGTAAAAATGTGAGATTGTGGGGAATGAGTTAAGGGGCTGATTGGTTGAAATATATGTCATTAGTATTAGTTCCTGAAATATTTCTTCACCTGACAAGAATGACGTATTATTGTCAAAATCATTTTCACGTGGCGCTCTTAGGTCTTAAAAAATATAAGCCAGCTAGGTGGTGGGATTTTAAAGAAACTCATTTTATAAAATCCGGTATATTACAGAAAACAAAATCATGAATCGGTAAAAACGAAAATAGAAAGAATGAATGTGGTTTTTCGACGCATCGACAGCTGCTGTTATTTTGCGCGCTCAAAACGAATAAAGAAAATTTAGCTTATGAGCCTATGCGTGACATTTCGAACCATTTCGCATTTGCGCAAAGTAAAGACTCAGATCAGCCTGTGCATCCGCACAGTCTGATCAGAGTCTTCACTCTGCGCTCTGTAGATAGATACTAACCCAAAGCTTCTTGAAACAATCAGCGAATGTTCTATTTGTCCCGAATGGCTGTCCAGGGTGCTCAATTCGTGCAAGTCACGCACATCGAAATGGTTGGAAATGTCACGCGTAGGCTCTTATGTAAAATTCGAAGTAATAAATGCTTAGTAACGTTGTGTCGAAGATAAAAGAAAACTGTTATGTATTCTTTATATACGCATGTATGTATCACAGGCAAATGATGTATGAAATGATGTTTATGATTTATTGTACAGGACTGCAATAGTCCAATGTTAGCACGATGCTATATCGGCTCTCCCCAGACCAGGAGCCACACATTGAGATTTTATATATTTATATATAATTTCTGAATGATAGTGAAGGGTGGCTAAAGACTAAAACGATATGTAATAAGATAACGAAAGTAGGATAGAAAATAATGTTTAACAATTGATTCGTGATAGAAAAATCGAATTTTGGGAAAAAGACTTTCTATGAGGTGAATTTATGCATGAAAGCGGGGATTAGACCATTTTAGATATATACAGCCACTATGCATATCAATCTATAAAGTCGACATTTAATTATAAGCCAGTCGCCGTTGGGTATTGAATAAATTGACTATACACTCATCCAAGATATCGTTCATTTGTTTGAATTTACGAATAGTTCTTTCTTTCTACTAAGATATAGCGACTTATGGCCAATTAGAATTGACTAATCGCTTGCCCCGCCCTCTTACTACGCTGGTCACACCCAGTGACTCCAACAGGAAGTCCCTAGTACATCCCTATATGGTTAAGGAGAAGACGTTTTTCATTTTTTATATAAAATCAGGTATCATACAGAAAAGGGCTAATTTTCATAGTACGGTAATTCTTAAAGTTGTTTGATAGAGTCAATAGATAATGATTTATACCAAATATCAAAGCTCTAGGCCTTATGGTTTGGGAGAAAAAGATTTTCAAAGCTATTGTTCTTTATTTCTACGTAAAATCAGGGATGGCACAGAAAATGGCTAATTTTCAAGATGCGGTATTTCCTTGTAGTATTTTGGTAGAGGGTCAATAGACGATGACCTATGCCAAATATTAAAGTTCTGGGCCTTATAGTTTTGGAAAAGAAGATTTTCAAAGATTTCGTTCTTTAGTTCTCTAATTTCCATAGTACGGTAATTCTTTGAGGCATTTTGCCAGATGGTCAATAGAAATGGTTTGGTAGGAGAAGATTATTTAAGCTTTTTTTTACTCGGTTGCCATGGCAACCAAAGTTCTTCATGGATTTCAGTTCTTTAACGTATTTTGAAAGAGCATGGCCTGAGGATTATGTCTGTGAACTTTAATTGAAAATCGTGTTCAGGTGAGCCCTAATGTAGAATGGATGGTTGGATATCTAAACGTCGTAACTACAACTTGAATAAGATGTAGCTACGATGTTTAAATCGTCAAACCAACAAAACAGGTTAACAAAAATGGCGGCCATTGTCCGAGTTCAAAACTCATTCCTGTTCTAAAAGTTCGATTTCATTGGTCGACTAGTTATTTGATTGACTGGCTCGATTGTTCAATTAAAACAAGGAAAACTCAGATTGATAGATCACGATTGTTGATCAAGAAGTCGATAGATCCAATCATACAATTAGTCCGGAGATGAACTATGTACTCCGACATTGTCCCACATTTATGTGCAGCATTTCTGTTAGTTTGACGATATAAACGTCGTGACTACAGCTTATTCAAGCTGCAGTCACGACGTTTCGGTCGTCAACCAACTTTTTATTTCTGTTCCATCGGTAAATGTAAACATTTTTTTTATTAAATAAGATCATTTCATATTTCAGTCGAACTTCCTGTCGGAGATAAGCGGGTGCGGCTGCCGATCTCTGAATCACACGCCCTTTTTGATGAACAATCTTTTTCAAGAAGAAGTTTTTCAGGAATAACAATTTGGGAAACATTGTGTAAAATGAAGAAATTGCTTGTTACAAGCAAATTCGTAATTTTACACAATGATTTCTCCCCAGAAAAGCAAAAGATTCATAAACTTTAAATTGTCGTTTGCACCTCCTTTTAAGTTTGGCGAGCCTAAAGTTTTGTTATGTGGTAATGGGTTAAAAAGATGCTTTGCCTGTGTTGTAAATTTTTAAGTAAATTATATTAGTAAAATAGCACATGAACGAAGTCATGGTTAGAACTATGAAACACAAGGCGTTGTAAACATCTTCTAATGGCATTTTAAGATTGACAAGGGAGTAACAATAAACAGCGCTATCTTGACATGGCAATAACAAGGTCTCTCTGACGGTAAACAGATATCTAGTTCTCGCCACAGATCTTCAAAAAAAAAAACTTTCGAGAAAAATGGTAATCAAATTTCTATTAGCAGTACAGATTGATTGATTGATTGATTGATTGATTGATTGATTGATTGATTGATTGATTGATTGATTGATTGATCGATCGATTGATTGATTCATTGATTCATTGATTCATTGATTCATTGATTGATTGATTGATTGATTGATTGATTGATTGATTGATTCATTGATTCATTGATTCATTGAATGGAATTTAACACCACTTGTAACGGTATTTCAGTCATATCGCGGAGGCTGGACCATCTAACCATGGATTCCTGGTACTACCACTGTACATTTTCCGAACCTCTAGCTGCTAATCAGACTTACGTTTAAGATTATCCACCCTTTGGCGGGTGACAAATTTCGCGAAGGATATACGCCTTGGCCGGGGATCGAACCGGGACCTCATGACTAGGTGTCCTCCGCGCCACCACTGCGCTATGACCGCGGCCCAAGAATCAATTATGTTTGGAACTATAAGAAGAAAAATACATTTTCTAATGACTGGTGTATGTTCACATTTTATGCACGTATCTTAATGTGTAGATGCAATGCTTTCGGTATATTTTCTTCAGGATAAACCTTGAGTTTAAAACTTGATTTGTGATAACTGACCAATCACTGCTGTCAATTTAATCATGTCGACCAATGAAATCTTTCATTTAGATTTGAAATGAGTTTTGAACTCTGACATCGACCGCAATTTTTGATAAGCTTTTTTTGTGTTTCGGCGACTTAAACGCCGTAACTACAGCTGATTCAAGCTGTAGTTACGACTTTTAGGTCGCCAACCAACGATTATTTATATCTGTTACATGCTACTTGCTATACTTTCTTCATTATAACGCGTTAAATATCGACGTGGAACTTCTTGTCGGAGTCGATAGGCGGGGCCAGCGATTGGTCAATTTGATGATTGCAAAATCGAAATACTCAATGTTGTAAATATGGTTGTTAAAACCATAATTCTGGGATACATATTTTTCATACAACAGATTAAACATATGCTGTAAACGAATATCCAAGATTTATGAGTTATTAATTAGATACATAAAACTTGGTTCTGATTGTTGAAAAACGATCTATAATGTGTGCAAAGCGATAGTGCCAATTGAAGTGTTGCCAAACGTTTGCATCAAAAATGTCTTTTAAATCTGTTCCTGGGTTATTATTTTAGATAATTTCATCATTGAATATACGATGTTAAAAAATGAAGGAGAAAAAAAGTAGCTCTTTGACAAGTAGATGGTACATGAAGGATTGACGTGTCACGCCAACTGGTCCTCGACAGATAGATCAATTTTGATATACTGGATGGTTGTCCTTGGACAACTGCTGTCGAGCCCGCAAATTTTTTACCATTAACTTGACCTTGACCATCAATTTTAGTGTTTGACTTTAAGCTTTGACCTTAAGCTTGAAGCTATCCAAAAAAATTCTTTCAAATAGCACATCTACTCATGATGAAGAATAATTGTGCCAATTTATTTTGAAATCCATCCATAATTGTAGGAGAAATGCTCTTGACAATCACAATTTTATTGTTTGACCTTGACATTAGAACTATTCCTAAAATTCTTTGGAATAGCACATCTACTCATGATGAGATAATTGCATTTTGAAATCCATCCATAAATGTACGAGTAATTGTCCGGACAGATTCGTAGGGACGGTCGGACAAACGGACTCTCGGATTAACGCACTATCGAACATACACCGACTTCATAGTGACAACTATGTCTCGCTCACCGCAAGCGGGCTCGACAAAAACGGTCTTAGTTTAAATAACGCATGGTCAAAACCATGTAACAAAAAAGTTAAATTATTGATTGGCGAACTTAACATCGGAACTACAGCTTGAATAAGCTGTAGTTACGACATTTCAGTTCTAAAACCGAAAAAAATGACTCATCTGGATGTCGTCCAAAGTCGGAGCTCAGACTTCACCTCTGGCCTAAATAAATGATTTGATTGGTCGATCGATTCTTTGATTGACAACGCGATCCTGCAATAACATAGACATGTAGGTACAGTAAGGGTTCCCCCTCAGATAAAACAGGCGTATTTATATGTCAGACAGAAAAACAACAACAACAACGAGATTGATTGATTGGTTGATTGATTGAATGGGGTTTAACACCACTTTTAACAGTATTTCAATCTTTTCACGGCGGCTTGAGCACCTATCAATGGATTCCTGGTATTTCTCACACCAGTATTTCCTATACATCCTTTCCTAGTCCTCAGCTGCTAACTCACTAAGGTTTACGTTTATCCACTCATTTGCGAGAGACAAATGTCGGAAAGGATATATGCCGCCGTCGAGGATCAAACCCCTGGCATCCCATTATTGAAGATTAGAAGTCTGATGCGCTACCGAACCAAAACGTGAAGCCTAACAAGTCAGAAAAATCATTTTACTAAGCAAAATTACTTGTATTATTATTGATCGCTATTGAAACCAAAAATACGTAGTTATCTTCAAATCTATTAAGAGATACATATATACACTGTAAAAGATCAGTCCTGTCGACTGACTGTCAATTGACTTTGTATCTATTTCTCCACTTTATACTTCAGAATAAAACTGTTTTAAGACGTCTGTGTATTCATATGGTTGATATAGTTACATAATACCATACTTCTTGAGCTTTGTCAGCTGAACCCGGAATATTCCTGTTTTGGAGGCGATATAGATTATTTTAGCTAGCAAAGCATTAGCTCGTTTATTATCATAATAACCTTTGGCAAAGAAGATTACTTAACAAAACTATGCTTTGCTAGCTTACAGTACCTTTAGCACTTTGATTATTAACAGTGCGTTTAGTCAATTATCGTTGCAACCATTGTATCGGATAAAGAGGCATATTCAGTGTGAAAAATAGAGATTTGGCCGAATCAGATTTGATATTACATAATTGTGTTAGTCAATAGGTAACATAAATCAATCAAATCGAATAACTGAACATTTTAGTTCATTTGTAAAATGACTGATTCCGTCAGTTATCTCACAAAATAATTGAAAACTAAAATTGTTATGTAAAGTTACTGATATATATCATAAATAAAATTAAACCATTTGCACTTTTTCTATGTATAAGGTTTTAATAGATAGGTTTGAATCAGCATGCTTTTATGTGTATTTGTAATGAATTGATCTAGAAAGTTTTGGGGGAAAACAGAAATGCAATATCACCACAATCGATGTATTTGATTCTTGTATTTGTAGAACAAACCATACAGAAGCATGTTTATTTGTTCTCAGTGATCGTGATTTATTGCGATAAACATGATGTTTATTCCCTAGAACAGTTTCCGAAGAATTTCTACTTTGAAAAGAATTCAGACAGATCATGCATGGGACGCTAAAGCTAAATCTAAACGGCGACAATACGTTAACATGAAACGTGATCGGTTTTATATTACACATAAAAACCAAGCCTAAGGAATGGACTGATCCTACAGGCTTTGTTGAATTAAAGTTTGGCACTGAATGTATATAAGAACAACTTGTATTAAGTAACCACTCAAGGGAAGACGAAAAAGTGGTTGCTGGAGAGAATGGTCGCTAAATATATTTGTTTTGACACGATCATGATAAATCGATTTGCTTGCATACATGAATTATTGCAGAAATTTCCCTTAATCCGATGTTGATAGAACTCTCATTGAGAAAATTCTAATGAGTTCAAAGGATTTAGCCACAGTATTTTTTAGCAAATTCTTCAACTTCTCCACAGTTTTTTTCAGCAATAAAAGAATTTTGATTATGGTCACCAAATAAAAGTGGTCACAACAAAGAGGTGATCGCTTAAGCAAGATTGGCTTTAGGTCATTTTAAAGCCCATTTGCATAAATAAATTATTAACCAGAGGGAGATAAGTTTATCTCTTGGTATCGCGGCTGACTCGTGTAATAGGAGCCTCAATCTCGGTACCCCACTATCGAGTCTCTCAGGTAAGATTGCAAAGCAAAATATCCGCTATAAACAACCAGAACAGAACAGAACATATCCTTTTAAAATATCCCCTTTAAACAACCCCATACAAAATTGTTGCGGCATTATTCATAACTTTGTCAGCAACAATATTTTTCCAGACAATCTGATGACCAGGGTTGTGTGAATATATTTTCAAACCTTCCGAAGAAAATATACGGGGGGGGGGTCGTTTCGCACGGCTTTCGAATGATTCTCGAAAGATTATCTTGAACTGATCTTCGCAGAAATTGAATAAGATATGACAATCAGTCATATCGGAAAAACGAACAACTTTAGTTGCTATATATGGCATGTTGGTTGAATTGTAAGAACAGTTCGTCGAGTTTTCATTTTGTGAATATAATTGATTGATTGAATGGGGTTTAATGCCGCTTTTAACAGTATCTCAGTCATATCGCGGCGCCTGGAGCACCTAACAATGGATTCCTGGTATTTCTCACACCAGTACTACCACTACATCCTTTCCTAGCATCGAGCTGCTATCCCACTTAGGTTTACGATTATCCACCATCTTGCAAATATCTCGACTTGACCGTACACTGTATACCTACACAAAATTCGGACAATAGAGATTGAATTTACAAGGTCTTTTTCGTTAATGAAATCCCGTAATTGATGTTTGAGACGATTCTAATGAGTTCTAACAACATTGGTTTTAGGTTTGATATGTTTTAGCAAATACGACTGCTTGTTTACGACAGATTTTGATATTTGAAAAGAGGATCTCGGTTGTGGTCGCTTAATGAAAGTAATCGCTTAATAGAGGTGGTCTCTCGAGCATGATCGACTGTTATCGTAAATATTCTAAAATCCTGCACTGTCATGTATCATAACACATTGTTTGTCCCGCATTCACCCGATGTCTTGTGCCGAATTGGTCCGAGCAAGTTTTCATTGCTTCAGTGGGCTTACGCGTTCCTTGCGGTCATATTGATCCAACAATCAAATAAAAGGTAAGGGTAAAAGAAGGCTTTATTGGCATATGTAGCCAATTGACAAATCGCAATGTCAATCAAAGAATAAATCGACCACTCAAATTGTTCGTTTAGACCAAACTTTAAACTTCCGCCAATGGTCGACATTTTTTGACAAGCTGTACTTACGACGTTTAGGTCGCCAACCAACCATTCAGCATTTTTTAAATGTTACTGGCCACGAAATTTGCAAAATAACGCCGTTTGACATCGAAGTAGAACTTCATTTCGGAGCTCGGTGGGCGTGGCTAGCGATCCGTCAATAGGAGAAAGCATTTAGCACTGATTATTGGAGGTACAGACTGTTGCTGCTTTGAATGTTATTCATTTCCTTTTGGTTTGCCTTGAACCTCTGCTCCGTTTTTCAAGGAACAATTACATCGATTCATCAACTTTCGTCATAGCAGGAGTGTTGAACTCCCATGATTGTCATTAGTTGAGAGAGATTTATTATCATGGATTTTCAATTAAAGAATGCTTTGCAAGCCATTCTCCCACATAAAAATGTAAAAATATTATAACTTTATCTTATCGAGTCCGCTCAAATAAAAAAACATCTAGCCCGTTACACAATTTCTTTTATTGTTGTTATTTACTGTCGTTGCGCCACAAATGGCCTACATTTGTATTTTAAATAAGATAAACTTTTACAAAGCATAGCGTGTATTACTGTTCTGTTATTATTTCAATCACGGCGGATCGCTGGTTTCGCCCAGGAAATTTGACTTAGATAACTCCTTCCCACACAGAGACGCTTTTGGACGCCCCCTAAAGAAAAATAATTTGGAAAACATTATGTAAAATGAAGCAATTGCTTGTTACAAGCAATTTCTTCATTTTGTACACTGTTTTCTACCCAGAAATTTGAGAAAATGTGAAATTTCATCAACTTGAAGTCGTCGTCTGCAACACCTTTGAATTTGGTAAAGGGTTAAATTGCAGTAATATGGCTTGTAACATTTAACAAAAAAGTAGTTCGTTTGCGACCGAAATATTAAAGCTAGACTTAAATAAGCTAAAGTTACGCCAAACCAACAAAAATGCATCATACAAATATCGACTGATGTGGGAGTTCATAGTTCACTTCCGTTCTAGATGTATGATTTGGTTAGTCTATCGCCTTTTTGAGTGACAGCTGCAATCTGCCATTTTCTTCTTTTCTCGCAATGTTTTCTACTTCACATGGCCTTTTTTGCAATCTAAACCAACTTTGTTTTGTCATATGTAGCCTCTGTTAATTTGGACCAGCCCAATATATGATTTTGGGGAAAGTGTTAATTGAAAAATGGGTTGAGATAATTCTACAGAAGTATAAATACTAAAATTATCTCACGTAATGTATAATATGTATTTTCTAGTGTAAAAACGGATTTTCTTCATTAAATATTAGTCCCTTTTTCAACCCGGAAAAGTGTGAAAAGACTTCCGTTCAATATTTCAATATGGTATCGATAGGTTAGCTTATTAGATCATCAAAAATCGGAATCAATCAAAAATAAGAAATATGCGAGTCAAAACTCACTGAGTACACCCCGCATGCTCTACCGCATACTGCAGTGAAAATGAAATGGATAATATTTAGGAAGCACCATGTAGGGCACAAATCTTCAACTCCACATCAAGCATTGAACAGATACCACTTTACTAGGTAATGTCAAAAAATGAACTATTGGCTGAAAATACTGAAAGTCAAGAACCAGGAAGTAGATAACATGCAGCGCAATGGAAGGTACTAAGATGAACATCTACAGCAAGTTTCAACTTGATACCACTAATTTGGACCTAAATTCGGCAAGCACCATATAGGTACCCTAGATGAATCTCCACATCGAGTTTCAAGTCGATACCACTATTCCAGGCATTGCGGACCTAAATTGGGTAAGAACAATGTAGGACCCCTAGATAAACATCCACACCAAGTTTCAAGTCAATGCTATGAATAAGTGCTGAGAAAAGTGCGACGAGTTTTTGTTTGATTGGGGTTTAACACCGCTTTAAAAAAAATTCAGTCAAATCGTGGCGGCTGGAGCACCTTACAGTGGATTCCTGCTATATCTCGCACCACTACTACCATTACATCCTTTTCGAGCCTCCAGCTGCTATCCAACTTAGGTTTACGATTATCCACCCATTGGTGAGAGACAAATGCTGGGAAGGATATTTCGCCGCCGGGGATCGAACCATGACACAAAAGTGCGACGAAAATATACCCTCATACCATCATTTTCAGAATATAAACAATGTCGTAAAACAGTAAGTAACCTAAATTCGGTAAGCTCCACGTAGGACCCATAGATGAACCTCCACACCAAATTTCTAGTCGATGCTATAAAATAGTTGCTGAGAAAAGTGCGTTGAAAATATTGGTAACAGACGGATGGGCGGACGGACGGAAGGGTAGACGGACGGAAGGACGGACACGAGTAAACCATTATACCCTCCTCATATTCCAGAAGTATAGTTACATAATTTCGTCCAAGTTGAATATATTGACCAAGATTCGAAAGATTGGAGTCGAACGTTTTCTGTTACAAATTCTTCCGGTCTGTTGAGATAATACCATCAATTTGCATAATTATCTGGACAAGATTCTGTATAATGATGCATTTCGTAGACTTGTACAGTATTGTGAGTTTGAAATGGAGCTTTTATTTATATTGAGTCAATTGACCAATTGACCAATCGCGGCTCTCAATCAAGGAATAAACCGACCAATCAAATATTTTATGAGCTTTACACCATCGACATTGGTTGGCATTTTTGTCAACCTTTTTTGTTGGTCTGTCGACTTACCCGTCGTAACTACAGTTTATTCAAGCTGTAGTTACGACGTTTAGCTCACCAACTAACCATTTTGCTTAATTGTTACATGCTACTGGCCATACATTTTGCAAAAATATCGCCGTTAAAAATCGAAGCGGAACTTCCCGTCGGAGTTAATGGGTGGAGTCTAGAGAGTCAGTGGGCGGGACCAGCGATTGGTCAATTATGTACATTGGCTAAAACGAACTTAAACCAAACATAAAATAAGAGATTTCTGTTCTCAAAATTTGAACACAATACACACTCACTAAAGCGACCCTGTGTTCTTAAAGGGAGGTATCGATGTTTCTGAAGTTTAGATAAGAAAAAAATACCAAGTGCCGAAAAATATACTTAATCGAACATTTAATACTTTAAGTTGAGTCAGGTATTGTCTTGGTGGTAATCTAATAGGCCTAAAGAGGGTTATTGTGGTTATGTCGGAAAGGGCCAGCGAAATCCCTAGCTATTTTTAGATATCACGGAATTCGGCTGTCGACATCGAATGACCTCATTTGCATATGACCCAAAGTCAACTGAAGGTAACAGATTTACTAGCGAAACAGCCAACGTTATAATTCATGTCACATGAAAGGGTTAACGCAAAACTACGGTAAGTGTTTTTATTCGAAATAACGCTTACGATAGTTTTGGACTGATCTTTACAGAATTAAAGACCGGCTAGCGAACATTACTCCTGATGACGTAACGATGACGTTGGTGTGATGTAATTTAAACTGAATTCAAGGTTACAACGGTTATTCGCACCACGTGAATGATCATATATTCTTCGTAACGGTCTCGGATTAATCTAAAAAAAAGATTAATAGCCTACGTAGGCTATTAAGGAAATACCCTGCTTTTTTCTGATAAGCGACTTCAGATTTTTGCAAAACTGATTTTCGACATATTGTATTCAAATAGTATACGAGAGGAAATAGAAATAATTAAAATCAGTGACATGAAAAAAACATCGATACCTACCTTTAAGTAAATCTTCTAACAATAAAATATCTCATTTATATTCACTTTTAACTCGTTTCAAGAAAAAAATATATTGGCCAGATCAAACTGTGCAAGGCAACAATTTAAGTGGAAAATCGCTACATTGACAAGAGTTGTGTCCGCAAATGTATTGCATTATTAAACACCATATCACATTCGGTTTATAAGCTATCAAACAATCAGAAAAGAGGTTTCAAACATTGAGGGAAACAGAAAATGCAGATTTCTCGGCTTCCATCAATGCATTTCAAAGGTACATATTCATGGAAGCTGAAACACATGATTTTGTGGTAGCGGGATAATAAGGAAGAAATAAAGCGATATCCTACTGATTGAAAGAGCGTACAAGATGGGTTCGATCCCCGGCGGCGGCAAATATTCTTTCCGACAATTGTCTCTCGCCAATGGGTTGATAATCGTAAACCTAAGTGGGATAGCAGCTGGAGGCTAGGAAAGGATGTAGTGGTAGTACTGGTGTGAGAAATACCAGGAATCCATTGTTAGGTGCTCCAGCCGCCGCGATATGACTGAAATACTGTTAAAAGCGGTGTTAAACCCAATTCAATCAATAAAAAACAAGATGACATGCAGTCTAAATCGTATTTCATATTTCTGTAACAAAAAGGCCACTCAAACGAGTTTTCGAAACCTATTTAAGTACAAAGTGCCTCATTAAAATCAATTTCACACACAGCAATATGCTGCTAATTATATTAGTTTATGTATCAAATTTAAAGATCAAACATAGCTTGTAGTAGAGCTTAATTGGAATTCAAACAACTTCAAGTACTCTACCCTTGTCGAGCTGAACCCTGAATATTTCTGTTCTGGTAGGAGGTATAGAAAAAGATAAGCCTGCACATACGTGCAGTCTGATCTTAGTCTACATCTCCTGCTTGACGCTTTAGCCAGAGCTGTCAATAACTGAATAGAATAGATCAACAAGAGAAATAGCGGCAAATGATTAGGGCCTTTCTGGTGCTTTCAACTTTTTTTTTATTTTAATGCTATTCTGTACGGGATTTAATCAAGCAGGACAAGGCTTAACCCTTTCCCGTTTTCAAAATTTCAGACTGGTCCAATTTGGAAGGATTTTCAGACGTTAATGAAAGGTGGGTGCAATTTGAAAAGTAAGCAAAGTACAGGTTAGAAAGAATTATGGGATAAGAAAAAATTGCTTGTCTCAAGCAATTTCTTCTCTTCCCACATTTTTTTCAAGTATGAAATCACAGGGACGTAATAACAAGGCATTGTCTGAAAAACGGTTAAGTATTGTGATAGAAATAAAGCAATGAACGGCGTGTTTTTGTATAGAATTGAGTACACGGTTTACATAGTTGTTCTTTTGAAATTCATTACACTTTGTGAGTATATTGGTGAGGAGGGGAAGTGGTGAGGGTAAAAGGTGGATCGCTGGCCGCGACCACTGACTCCGACAGGAAGCATGGCACAATTTAATCGGATTTATGGCCAGTAACATTAACAACAAAGTACAACTTTTGGTTGGCGACCTGAATTTCATAGTGTTTCTATTGCTTTGTTTTTCTAATGACAATTTTTTGTATTATGTGAGACGTAGTCATTCACCTTTTTCGTACGTTAAAGTCAAATGGACAATATAGCCGTCTCCTGTTATTAGCCTCACCAGTTTGTCAGTTTCTTCTTTTTAATCTCATTATAGTTGTCGTCTCTGAAATAATGTGGTTTGAGTTAATCAATGTATAATTAATTTTCAGTTTCGTCTATCAAAAACGGGCGTTCTGATTGGTCGAAGAAAAATAACTCCATGAGCAAAATTTTTAGAACGCAGCTATTTTGTATGCTTACGAACAAAATAATCCCATACAAAAAGGTATCAAAATTTGTAAAGTTTTTGGGGTTTTTTTTGCTCGATGCTATCAAATTATAAGAAGTGGAAAGGATATTTTTTGTTTTCATGACGGTATGAACCGAAAAACCTAATCACACATTGTATGAATCCGCTTCGCGTATTCATAGAGTGTGATTAGTTTTTTGGTTCATACATACATGAAAACAAAAAAAATTCTCTTCATCTCTTAAACATATTTTCTGAGCAAAACAGTTATATACAAAATGGCAAGATCGATCATGATCCCCTTTAGAGTTTTCAATTAAAATGATACGAGTATTTGATTTTCATTAATATCTTTCCGGTGGATTATCACTTGATAGTTTCTCTTGAAAACCAGTGAAATTGTCAAATTGATAAACTCAATGTTTTTATAGGTTAAGCCCTGCTTTCGTCCAACGGCCTTACTGGCCGTCATCTCGGCGGGGGCAAAACACATTGATGACATCATTAGGTTACCCTGTAAATCACGTGCAAAATGATGCGCCTTGAGAGATTTTCCCCCGAAAATAGGTACTATTTCTATCCTTTTATTTGCTACAATCATTTGGTGTTCATGTAAGATCAACATATCATCAATTCTTGAACAACAGAGGCTATATTTTCACTCGTGCACGCCACTCGTTTAATCGTGTTAGTCATGATTTTTTTTAAAGACAATTCTCTGTTCAACATTAGATAAAAGTAAACTAAGGTTTATTTTAATATTTATGTTTTTTTTATAAATGTGTATATATTGCACCTACTCCACTTGTTTGCATCGTTATTTTCTTTTCTCCTTTTTTTAACGATGTGCTTATGTTAAAAAAAGTGGCCAAAGCCAATATATGTCGATTTTATTTTCTTGTTTTATAAGATAATGCTAAGTTATTGTTTTACTCGTTTTCGTCCAAAATCAAGATTGCATTATTCAGTTGAATGATGTACCGTAAGGGAAGCAATATTCCGGTATGTCAGCACTGAGAATGATAAATAGTTTTACAATATTTTCAGATTTCAAATTTCAGAGAGATTATTTGAAAGCATATGCAAGCGTTTCATAAAAATTCTCCAATGGTTCATTGAATCAATATCGAGAGAACAATATACTGACATATTCAAAAATAACGTTCACCTTGGCTGTTGGGATTTCTTTTTTACTCCAGAGTTTAGCATTTTAGAATACCATTTAAATCGGACTGTTTAATGAGTTAAGCATTTCTCACCGTGATAATCACCTACTGCTTAAAGTCTAATACGTCGCAGTTACTCTGTAACATATGTCCGTTTCGTCAATAAAGAACCCCATAATCGTGTATTCTGATTTACTAAAAAATATCCAAACAATCTGTGGTACTGCCGATTTCCATGGAAGAGGCGTTGGTAGACCCACAAATCAGATATATCCAGATAAAATCACAGAAGGAGATGAACCCATTAGCAGAACACACACCTTTACCCTGAATCAACTATTTTATCAGATACTCACTTCAGTTGACCCAGACCAACAAAAAATCTGATCGTAAAGGTCCTGTTTATCGGATTTAAGAGAACAAGAAACTGGTGTTCAAAAAATGTTGAAAACTGAATTGTTTAGCAGTTTCAAGGGCGTTCTCCGACAATGTTTTATCCTGATAGCCTAAGTGGCTAATTGATGGATCGATAGCAACGCCTTCAGAGCTCCAACAGGAAGTTCTATTTCCATATTGACGGAGTTATTTTGCGAAATGTAAGGCCGGTAATATGGAATAAAAAGTCAATTTTTGCGACTTAACTTCGTAACTACAGCTTGAATAATCTGTAGTTACGATATTTAAGTCGCCACACAAACAAACATTCATATATTGTGGGTCGATGTTGGAGTTCAATGCCAGTCTGAATGAATAATCTGATTGGTTAGTCGATGAGTTGATTCATCAACTGAGGTCAAGACAGAGTATAACCCAAGACCAACACCACGTGATATTAACATTTTTTGCTTGAAATGCTAGGTAGTCAGGTAATTTCGGGCGAGTTGTATGTGTTTTCATAAGAGGAAAACATGGCATATCTTTTAATCTTGATGTCTGGAAACGTTTTATTGTTTTATTAGATGGAAATGTAAATGATTTATTCACGCCTTGAAAACAGATACATATCACAACCCTGCATTGAAGGAATAGATGGTAGTAGAACCGTCCAAAGAAACTTTTAAGTGCAATTTTCACTTATTTTGAGAACATCTATCAAATACACATACAGTCGATATTGCTCGACCGACCACCTTTATTAATTCACCACTTCCCGGAAGCGATCACAATCGAATCTCCTTTTCAAAATTAAAAAGATGTCATAAACAAGTGGTCGTATTTACCAATACATATCAAACCTAAATCCAAAGTTGTATGAGCATCTAGACGATTCTTATGAGTCCAAACAACACAGGATTTAGCGAGAATTCTTCTACAGAAATATATATGTACAATGTATTTCAATTGAGCCTATCCTTTATAAATTTCATTTAACTGTGTTATAAGCGACCATTTTCTTAAGCGACCACTTTTTGGTCGCCCCATGAGTAGTCGCTTAATACAAGAATTACTGGAAGTTTAATTTCCCGAAAACTTAACTGTCGGCTTCAAAGTAAAATTAAAGACTTTGAAATAAATGTTGTTTTCTTGTTTCTATCAAGTTTAATTATTTCCAACGTAAATGCATTTTCATGTTTTATCCAACAACGAAAAGATGTTTGGTGTTATCCATATCTCTCCAAGGAATGAAAACATATGAGCGCATGCGTGACATTTCCATGTGCGCCAAGTAAAGACTCAGATCAGTCTGTGCATCCGCAAAGTCTGATCAAAGTCTTCACTCTATGCTCTGTAGATGGATACTGACCCAAAGCTTCTTTAAACAATCAGCGAATGTTCTAATTGCCCCCGAATTGCTGTCCAGGGGGCTCAATGTGTGCGAGTCACGCACATGCCAAACTGTTGGAAATGTCACGCATAGGCTCATATAATACCCATGCATATTAATACAATCTAAAGATTGTGTAATTAGACAAGGAAGAAGTACAAAGTAAGAAAACAACATCTAAAACTTGTTTTAGAATAGTGACCTTGAGAAATGAAAATGATGAAACTCTGGGACCGCCCACAGAATCCACTGGCCACGCCAACAAGAAGTTCTCCTTCAAGTTACAAAGCCGCCGTCATAGCGCAGTCGGTAGCGCATCAGACTCCTTATCTTCAATAATTGGATGTCATTGGTTTGATCCCCGGCAGCAGCAAATATCCTTTCCGACATCTGTCTCTCACCAATGGGTGGATAATCGTAAACCTAAGTCGGATAGCAGCTGGAGGCTAGGGAAGGATGCAGTGGTAGTGCTGGTGTGAGAACTACCAGGAATCCATTGTTAGGTGCTCCAGACTTCGCGATATGACTGAAATACTGTTAACAGTGGTGTTAAACCCCATTCAATCAAACAATCAATTCAAAATTAAACAGTTTGATGACCAGTTACATATAACAAAAAAGTAAAATGGTTAGTTGGCGACTTAAACCTTGTTTCATTCGCCAAAGCAATAAAAAGGGTTTTTATGAAAGTTGGCCAATGTAGGAGTTTAAAGTTATCCTTCGGTAGATCTATGATTCAATTGGTTCATCGATTTGTTGGATGACATCACCTTGCGTCTATTGACCAATCGCTGGTCGTGCCCCTTATTTCGTTAGCTCCGCCCATTGACACCAACAGGAAGTCCCGCTTCGATTTTAAACGGCGTTATTTTGCATTAGCATGTACCAAAAATTGGAATAGTCGGTTGGAAACCAAAACGCTTGAATAAGCTGTAGTTAGGACGTTTCAGTCGCCAAAAACAACAAAAAATTGTTATCAAAGATGGCGGTTAATATCTGTGTTCAAAACTCATTTCTGGTCGCAATCAATGATTTCATTGGTCTACTGGTTATTTTGTTGATAGACGCGATTGGTCGTTAGACCAGTCGCAACCGTCAATCAAGGAATAAACCGACCAATAAAATAATGTATTCAGCCCGGACCTAAGGTTATCAACTCTGACATTGGCCGCCATTTTGTTTACCTTTATTGTTAGTTTGGTGACTTAAACGTCGTAATTACAGCTTATTACTGTTGTAGTTACGACGTTAAGGTCACCAACCAACCAACCTTCTTTTTTAGCTTGCAAAGCGTCAGCTTTGATAGCTTAAGTTAACAGACAAAATTTTGAGGTCGTCTCAAAGTTCAACGAGTGCAAACTGCCACTGGAGGCTTAACCACTAAATCCGTTAAATGTCTACGCCATAAAAAGCAGTTCATATATATTTCAGGAATATTGCAAACTCTGCATGCAAGTTCATCTCCGAGGTATCTAGCTCACTTAAGCACATCGTTCTTCAAAGAAGTTTCAGACGACAATTTTAAATTGTCGAAAATTCTAATATATTTATCTCTTCAGGTTGAAAACAATTTTGAAAATGAAGAAATTGCTTGTAACAAGCAATTTCTTCATTTTCCATTTTGTTTTCCACAACCATTTTCTTGTTAGGCGTAAAAAGGAGGGATTATGTGGGAATGGGTTAACTCCTTTGTTACTTTTACCTTGTTTCATTATCATAATAACGCTTGACAATGAAGATTATTGAACAAAACAATGCTTTGCTAGCTTACAATACTTTTCAGTACTTTGATTGTTACATGCTACTGGCCATAAATTTTGTAAAACAACGCTGTTAAAAATCGAAGCGGGACTTCTTGTTGGAGTTAATAGGCGGGGCCTTGGGATTCAGTTTGCAGGGCCAGCGATTGGCCAATTTATACTATCAGATGAATTTTGACGATGGTATAAACGGATTCGTACCATACCATTATTATTATATATCTTGAAATGACTCCAAGTAAAACAGAAAATTAATGCCATTATTGATGTGTATTCTTGATTAAAATGAAGTGGAAACTTGATATCTATTTAAGCTTGATCTTGGAAACAATCACGGCGGTCATCACACTCGGATCATACACCTGCATACCAAATATGAACCTTTTAATTATTTTATCAAAATTTTGCAGACGTGCAAACGGAAATGACTGATTGACGGAACGATAATAGGAAAACAGCCTGCCTCAAGTACGATTGGGGAGGAGGTTAAAAAAATTATCACCGAAAGTTAAACCATGTTCAAAATGCCTTCCTTTACTTCTCCTAGAACTCATACAGATAGAAAATAAAATAATCCAAACTGGCTTCTATAGGATATCCATAAAACGCGTTAAAAATTATGAAACAAGTCTTAAGGAAGGACCACACTTGACAATACATACAAAAACAAATAATTTGTTCTCTCGTATAATGCTACTCGTATAATGCTACTAAATAGAGTAACAGTCTTGTCCCGTGTATTCTGAGACACATCTATATCTAGCTAATATATACATATATCACCGCCGGGCGTGATTATACAAGTTGCAGTTATGACATTTTTCACGTCCAACGACAATATGTTTGTTATGAGAGAACGTGATTCATTTAGATTGAAACTGTCAATCTTGGCATCGGTGGTCGATTGGTCAGTCGAGACGTAACAAAAAACACGAAGGTTGAAGTACTTTAAGGTATTTTCTTTGTCAGTAATGATACTGCAAAATAATTGACCACCCGCCGGCCCCGCCCACTTACACTGTTGACCCCGCCTACTGACTTCGACACGAAATTCAACTTTGAATTAAGATTTTAAACGGCGTTATTTTACAAAATTATGGCCAGTAGCATGTTACAAAAAGAGAGAATAGTTAGTTAGAATAGTTAGTTGGCGACTTAAACGTCGTCACTACAATTGACCAATCGCTGGCTCTTCAACTTACTCTATTGACCTCCTAAATTAGTCTGGCTACCAGACTCTTCTTAAAGGGACTTAAATCTTTCCATAGCTGGGCAAGGATGTCAGTTAAGTTCCCTGACTCCGAAAAGCACTAGCGATACATATAAACTTTGATTAAAAAGACATACTTGAGAAAAATATGGTATACACGAAAGGTCGAAAACAAAAACGACTGCAGCCAGTCTACCCCTCAATAGACTCCAACAAGAAGCTCTGATTCGATTCTAAACGGAGTTATTTTGCAAAAGAATAAGGCCAGTAGCACGCAATAAAAAGTAAAATAGTTGGTTAGTGACTTACGTGCCTTAATTACAGCTAAGTTAAGACGATGAAGTCACCAAACAAATAGAAATGTAACATAAAGATAGCGACCAATATAGAAGTTCAAAGCTCGATTCTGGGCTGAATGAATTATTTAGTTGGGAAATTGATTCATCGTTTGACAGTCGCGATTGGTAACTGGAGCAAGAACAACGTCCTACATAATGTTTTCGTGTATTGTAACAATTTCATTGGCTGAAAAACAATGATAGTCATAGTTGTGTCCACTCAATCTATTGTGAAAATACATGGTACTGCCGACAGAATCGCGTTTAAACATCAACCGTCCGATTACGAGTCCAGCATGCTATCCAACAAGCCAGATGTATTTAACTTATTTCCTTACAACAGAATGTTGCACCCGTCAAAATTCAAAGAAGTTGTAGACAACAGATGATATTGTATGTGTTTGGGGTAGAAGGCATTGTGTATAATGAAGATAAAAGAAATTTCTTCATTTTACACATTGCTTTCCTAAATCTTTTAACATCAGGGATCGCAAAGAAAAGGGCTAATTTTCAGAGTGTAGTAATTCCTTGAAGGATTTTGGTAGAAGGTCAGTAAATATTGATAAATATCAAATATCAAATCTCCGCGCCTCATTGTTGGGAGGAGAAGAATTTCAAAGATTTCCATAGTTATTCCTTTGTAAAATCAGAGATCGCACAGAAAAGGGCTAGTTTTCATGGTATGGTAATTCTTTGAAGGATATGGTAGAGGATCAAAAGGTGATGATACATACCAAATATTAGACCTCTAGGCCTTGAGGTTTGGTAGAAGAACTTTTTCAAAGGTTTCTTTCTTTATTCCTTCGTAAAATCAGGGATTACACAGAAAAGGGCTAAATTTCATGGCATAGTAATCCTATGAAGTATTTTGGTAGAGGGTCATAAGACGATGATACATAACAAATATAAAAGCACTAGGCCTTATGGTTTTGGAAGATAATATTTTCAAATATTTCCTTTGTAAAGCCAGAAATCGCACAGAAAAGGGCTAATTTTCAGAGTACAGTAATTCTTTAAAGTATTTTGGTAGAGGATCAATAGGTGATAATATGTACCAAATGTCAAAGCTCTAGGCCTTATTGTTTAGGAAAAGAAAGTTTTTTTAATAAATGTTTACGGACGGACAGACGGACAGATCGACAGACGGACAGACGGACAGACGGACCTCGGACATTTACCGACCACAATAGATGACCTTCAGCAAGTAGTGCCCAGGTGAGCTAAATATGAAGAAGATACTTGTAACAAGCAATTTCGTCATTTTTCACAATATTTTCTACCTAATTGAATGGTTATTTTTCAAATTACATCGACTTTAAATTTTTGTCTGCAAAGCCTGTGAATTTTGACAGGTCTAAAATTTGACAAAACAGGAAAGGGTTGAAAGTTAAGTGGAAAAGGGATATATTGTTACCTCGATTTTGGAAATAATAATTGCCCTCATTAGAAGCAGATCACAGACAGGTTATGAATGGTTATATATCAACTCAAATCAACTTTACGTTTTTGTCCGCAAAACTTTGGAATTTGGCCTAATCTAAAATTTGGTAAAACAGGAAAGGGATATGAATATAATATCATGATATAGAAAGGCAATTATTTGTCCTGAAAGTCATAGATAGAGGCGCGATCTAGTGATAAAATTACACAATAAAACTGGATTGTCTCTCTGGCAGTCGCTAAAAGGCTATTTGTGTCTCCACAATATGATTCTTATTTGGAGAAATGAAACCACATTAAGGTCAAAACATACTTGTCAGAACTCATATAAAGCGTTGGATATAATCTTATTATATACTTGACCCTTTTTCAGAAATAAAGAAAATAGTGTGTTTCTTTAAGGTATGAAAGTGATAACCTTATTTTGTAAAATGACGCCATGAAGCTGATTCAAATAGAAGATTGATTATGTTTTAGTTTAGCCAAAGAGAACACACAAAACAGAGCCTTTCACTTATTGTAATTTTATACTGTTGTAGCATATGGCATTAAAAGATATTAAACAAGTAAGATTTTTTGCATATTCTGGCAGTTCTCTTATGGCAATACTAATTTTTTTCATGAAGGTGTGAAACTATTTTTTTAGCCAACCCGAAATTAATATTTATAAAATATTACTTAAGATTTAAGGTAATAATCAAAGAAGTAAACAAGAATATATTGAACTTGTTTAAAACTCTATTTACAAAATTGAATTTTGGATATCACCGACTTTTTCCCCTTCAAATCATACTCACACCAGTTCTACCACTACATCATTTCTGAGCCTCCAGCTGCTATCTCACTTAGGTTTAAAATTATCCATCCATTGATAGGACGCAAATGTCGGAAAGGATATTTCCCTCGACTAGGGATCGAACCCTTGACCAAGAATGAGAGTCCACCGCGCTACTAACTGCGCTATGGCCGCATCACCGACACCGAAACTGAAGTAGCTGTTGAATAGGTAATTTCTTAGGCGTTTATCTTTCCGGAAATATCCTGGCTTAAAGAAGCACCCATAGATGAACTAGTTCGTAGCCAGAATAGTTTGAAAAAATATATGCTGTAAATTGGTACATAATGTGAATTAGTACATCATGTAAATGAGTACATATTGTAAATATAAATGTGTATCGTCAAAATATAAATTCTTTCCAAAAATTGCCCAATTTCAAGCATGTAACAACAATTTCAACTCGGCTAAAATAACGTAATCTTTGCACTTAGATTCTATAAAAAGTTTTTCTAAATTGGACCCTGTCTAGACACAATTACAAGCAAACGTACGTTAACCCATTCCCACACACCGATGCTTTTGGATGCCCCTCAAGAAAAAAAAAAGAATACCTCCCTTGCGTCTTGCAAACAGTCACTGATAGAAAGAAAACAAACTTGTGGATTAGAATTGTATATACACGTATCTAAGTAATACTCGGGGTCTGAGGTTACTCATTTGGTCTGAAAGTTTCACCTCGAAAGATGCTGAGAATTGGGAAAACATTGTGGAAAATGAAGAAATCGCTTGTAACAAGCAATTTCTTCCTTTGCCACAATGCTTTCAAAAAAAGAAAAAGAAGAAGAAGAAGAGAAAATCTAAAATTTCATAGACTTTGAATTATCGTCTGCAACTGCTTTGAATTTGGACCTGTCTAGAATAGTAATGAGTTAAAATGTATTAAAAGTTCCTAGGAGAGAATCAAACTGTGAGAAGAAATGAAACTGATAAAGTACCACGTTTTTCTTGGATTTGTTTAATATTTATTTCTGAAAGCATATAGCTTTATCGATTCAATTTTGGAATCCGTTCATTTCCAAAATGGAAATATATGCAGCTTTATTTCCAATACTAAGGTGAGAAAAAGATTTTACTCTTTATTTATTGGTAAGACAGTATTGCGGTTGAAAACACTGAATACAACGTAATAAATGCGATTTTTTGTGGTTGTCTTTTGTCTGCTGTTCCTTTTACTAGCTTGAAGACAACCTGAAGGCCACCACAGACTTAGCTGTGAAAAACTTAAGAATTTATTGGAATATTCGTCTTAATAAAATCAACGAAAATATTGAGTAATCATCTATAAAAACATTTAGCCACTTGATCACATCTTAGAAGAGTATATGATGGTACTCTTAAGGTCACTGTTCAACCACAAGCGACTAAACCTCTAAATGTACGAAAGTTGGGTCAACGGATCAAATGGTAGCAAGCGTGATGTTCAATCTAAAAGATTTTATGCTGATAATAGGTGATACATTTATCATTAAGAAGAGAAATTTCGAAATTTGTCAAGTCCGATATAAAAAAACTAGGTTAAAGGTCATATAATAGGGTAGACATGTTTTGAAAATCCAGAACCCGTAGCTAAATCTACCTTAATACTTTAAAATCTTGGAATTGGGGCCTTAGAATTTCGTTAAAAATTATGTCACTCGACCGATTTACCAATCGCTAGCCCCGCCCATCGACTCCGAACAAGAAGTTCCGCTACGAATTTAACGGAGTTCTTTTACACATTTAATGACCAGTAGCATGTTAGAAATAAGTAGTATCATTGGTTGGCGGCCTAAACATAGTAACTACAGCTTGAATAAGCTGTAGTTACGACCTTTTAAGTCGCCAAACCAACAAAAATGATCAACCAAAATGGCGGCCTATGTTGGAGTTCAAACTTAACTTCCAGTCTTATCTAAATAAATGATTCCATTGGTCGAATAATTATTTTGTTATGTGACAGGAGCAATGGGTCAATTATTTGAGAACTTTGGGTACCGTAAAGACTACTCATTTTTCTCAATTAGTCTGACTTGGTAAAATAGTGTGATATTTTAGCTATTAAAATCACAATGAGTCAGATTTTCGGGTGGAAATTCGCTCACTCGAAGTAAATAAGAGGACCATATGCGGATTTCTGAGGATTTCGAAAGCTGTTGAGTGCCCGAAAGCGAACGGAATTGCTAAACGAGACACGATTCGTACAAAAGTTAGAGTTTAAAATTGTAGTCAGATCAATACATATGAAAATAAGAGACATTACAAAATGTCCAAAAACGACGGATCCCGTTGTCAAACAAAGGATCAATGGACGAATCAAATCAACCATTTAGACCGAAAGTGAACATTACGCTCCAACATTCACCAACATTTGTGCGAAGCCTTTTAGCTGGTTTTGCGACCGAAACGTCGTAACTACAACTTATTCTGGTTTTAGTTACGACGTTTAGGTCGCCAATTATCCATTTTACTGTTTTTTAAATTGTTATTAACCATTTAATTTTCTGAAATATCAACCTTTGATATCTAAGTGAAATTCCTGTCAGAGTTCAGTGGACGGGCCAAACATACCGTCAATTGTAGCTGACGATGTCGACGATCACACTGAAGCAAGATCTTAAATGTTGAGTTCTCCCCTGAAATAATAGAGCTAAAATTAAATTGAAAAAAAAATTTAGAGACTCCTAAGGGGACATTTTCGATGAAATTGATCAAACTTTGGCAAAAATGTTTGCCTCAATGATATTTGTGTCGTGAAATAGTTAATAAAGTGAAAGATTTAGGACCAGTTGGTCTTGTTGTTGGATATAATACATGTACTTCACTTCAGGACACAATGATACAAAATGACACTGCGACACACCGTTGACATTCACGTAAACTTTATTGTGGGAACATCTATGTTTTACATGCACACCAGAGCTAGCTACCTATTTATGAATATCAAATAAGGTAACTGGTTTGCCCAAAATCATGTCTTTGACAAGACTTTTATTTGATAAAAATAGCGAAAAAAATCCTACTGAATAATTCAATTATGCTTCGTCTTTCATGATTCAAGTATTTTGATCGGCTGAGTTTTTTTATGAACACAATTGTGAGCACGAAACTATCTTATATGATTGCGCACAAAGTAAATGTTTGCTTTCTTTTACTTGATTGCATGAATGTATAAGAAATGAAGAGAATATCAAACTGTATGAAACCGTGTTTTTAGGTTCATATCTCAATGAAAGTAAACCATTTTCTCTTCATTATTAAAAGTCTTTGGTTTCCTTTGTCTTGATCAGCAAATTTATAGATTACTAGTAAATCAAATTGAATTGTTTCACAATAGGAGCTGACACCTTGGTAACCTTGCCCAAGTCATGATTATGAAAAACATATCCTAAACTTTTGATACGAACAAGAAACAGAGACATGTTGAAAGAGGCAAACTGATATGAATTGTCTATTCGTTTCTCTAATGGATATTATTTTGTTATCTACATGAAAGTGTCTCTGACAAAATGCAGACCTTTTCTTCTACGTAATTTATATAACAAACGACTGTCTATAAATTGCAACATTGATCACGAATGCCACTTTTGAACAATTATTTGAATATTTCATGTAAAGAAAATGCCTAAAAATTTATTTTCAAGCTTACCTAGATATTAATGGTTACATTAGTATTTCTTGTTACATTTAACAATCCATTGCCACAAAATCCCGATTTTAGACGCCCTGAAGAAATATGAATAATTTCTTATGGAGTAGGAAGGAAGGGGAATAATTACTATCTCCTCTTTTTTTACTTTATTTTGCGTTTATTTTCGTATTTTAGCACGCCATGAAATGTCCTCTGCAACTTCTTTAACCCAATACCAGACAACATTTTTAGACTGTACTAAACTGAAAGGAGTTCCAGACGACAGATTAAAGTTAATGCATTTTAATTGTTTTTAACTTCACAGGCAGAAAAAAATGTTAAATAAAGAAACTGCTCGCCAAAGAGCGTCATTGTGGGGATATAGGTTCACGGAAAGAAAGAAGGCTGTTATGGAAGTGAAAAACGCTAGCTTATCAGCCACACCCAATTAGATGATATCAAAGAAATTCATGTGAGTATGGCCGGAATACAACCTCAAGCATTACTAAACAATCAATAGCATTTTTAACATTTTGAGAAATAACAGATAAAAGAGCATGTATTTTTAAAAAGTCTTTAACGTTTTTTACCTCTCGATATAAAGAGGGTCAAAGAGCGTCTATTCATCTGACCCTGGTTCATTTGTACCAGTGGATATATCAATTTAAGGATATTCTGGTGTGAAGGGTTTAACATGGTATATCTCGTAATCTTGATTTCTTAAAACGTTTTATTGTTTTATTAGACGGAAATGTAAATGATTTATTTACGCCTTGATAACTGATAGACATTATTACTCCGTGTAAACGGCGTCTTGGTGGTGGAGAAAAAATAATAGGAAGGTAATAAGATATCTGAAAAAAAATTTCAAAGCTAATAGCTGAATAAAACCCCTAAAAAATTACCTGACCGTTTTTTATAACCCGTAACAAAACGACACAAATCTAGATTAGTCAAAGTTTAAAGAATTTGCAGACTCTAGTTTTTGTTGAATTTTAATGCTTTGTCTTTTGATGAACAAGCATTGTTGAAAATGAAAAAATTGCTTGTATTGCTTGTTAAAAGCATTTTTTCATTTTCCACATTTCATTTTGAGGGGCGTAAAAAAGCGGAATGGTATGGTTTTGGATATAGACAGGGTTGTCACCAACATTGAAATCCCCAATAAAATGATCAAAGGTGTTCGATAATGCCACTATTATACTTCCTAGTCTAGATATACACACGTATACATGTACATGCACCGAAAGACTAAATATATACCTTAAAGTCTCATTGTAATTGATTTCGAACTGAGTTTTGTTCATACGAATTTATTCTAGTTCGATTGCGACGAAAGCTTTAACCCTATAGAGTTGCTCTCGATCACTCAAAATCAACATGTTTTTATTTCCCCGAAAGAGAGGTAGTGGCATAAACCAACTGCTACCCAATTTTACAGCTGGGTAGAAATGGGCTGGCTATTAAGTGTCTTACACATGAACACACCCTGGAGACAGTTGGGCTCGAACCTGCGACCATTAGATCATGAGTCAAGTACCTATATACATCGTAATTCGGTCATCGAGGCAGTCGATTTCGAGCTTTGTATATGACTCAATAATTCTGTATAATAAATACATAACAACAATTAGTATTGTTCTCTAAATCATGCTGTCAATTACGTTTAATTAAATTTGCGATTATTGTGATAGCAGTTTCATACACCAAACAAAGCTATAATATATTTTTGGATAATTATGTTTTAATCCGAAGAATTTTTTCCTTCGATTTTACGTTTCGATATTCACATGCTTTTTCTATATATTTTGAAACAGTAAAAACCATAGATTACAAGTCAAATTATAAACTTACTTAACACGATTTTTGTCGATGGGGGCTGAATATAACGGCCTCTTCTTCAGCCAATAAATCATGATGTCAAAAATCTGTCTTTTAAATTATAATTTATACATTTTGTACTATGAATTAAACTTGAATATACACGTATTCTTAATTGGATACGACTGTATAAAGCTGGTATTATCTTGACGTCATCGTGTTTTGTTGACGGCGTTTTATCGTTGAAAACTAAATGATTTCACGCGTAAATCCAGACAGGTTTCACTGGTTTGACCATGCTAACTGGTAAACTGAACATTTTAGGCAAAGTAACGAGATCGCAATCATACCCCCCTATACTACAGTCTGTCTTGCTGGAGCGACCATCTCTATTAAGCGACCAATTGAATTAAGCGACCAAAATCGAACTCCCCATTTAGAAAGCAAAATCTCTCTAGAAGTGAAAGCATTTTTCTTTTAAAAAATCCAAATAAAATCTTATGTTGTTGGGACTCATTTGAATCGTCTCAATGAGACGATTCTAATGAGTCCCAACAGCATAGGATTAAGCTAAAATTCTGTAATTATTTCTCTATGCAATCGAATCAATCCTTCATATCTTTCACAATAAAGTGTATTAAACGACCATTCTTTTCAGCGACCAATTTTGGTAGTTCTTTCAGTGGTCGCTTGAAACAAGATTTACTGTACTTCATTTTCTCACTACGTGTAGATAATTAGAACGTAGGATACATTCTTGCGTGATTCACAATTGACGAATTAAAAATAAACAATAGATCTAGACTCTCTGGGAATCTATTCATCACAGAAGTCATGTTTAATTACATTTGGCGCCAAACATTTCTTACAAGAACTTCGAGTACATTTCCGTAAAGCGCTGTAATCTGACGATTAGGTCGCCCGGTGGGCAAAAGCGTTACAATGGATTGGTAAATCTAAGTAACCCATTCTGCACAGAATTTCACTCACAACGCTGCAGTCGAAAGCTTAGTATGTGACCTTTAAGTATCAAGCAAAATGAGAATATTATGAGTACAATTCGAATAGAGTTTAACCCTTTCCGACATTATGAAGCTTTTGAACGCCCCTCAAGAAAACCAATTTGGAAAACATTTTCGAAAATGAAAAATTGCTTGAAACAAGCAATTTCTTTATTTTCCAAAGAGTTTTCTACCCAGGAAATAGAAAAAATCTAAAATTTCATAAACTTTAAATTGTTGTCTACAACTCCTTTCAATTAGTAAAGAAAAGAAACTAACATTTTACGCGTAACGACACGCCAAAAAGCCGGCAAACACAACTCTATTGGAACCGGAAATCATCAGGTAAAATTGCACGGAAAATTGCCTTATTCGTAGTTTTCATGACGTATGAATTACGTCACAGCTTCCGCTTGTAATACAGTTATGATCTACCTCACCCGAAAACTAACGAACTCAACCGATAAATACCGACGAAACAAAGTAGGGTATAGGGAATATATCACATTATATTAGATTTCTAGCCAATTTAGTAGATTGAAAACGAAGAAGAATATTTATTGTGAAATTAACATTAATAACTATTGGAAAGGCAGAGAATTTTTCTATATCAAATATTCATGAAAATCTGTTCAAGAACCGCTTTAATTAAAGCTGCCGTTACGAGATTTTGCACTCGCAACGAAGATATCTTATAAAGTGTTTAATAAAACGATATTTCACGTTTTATTCGTTACATGTTATCTTACTCTGTAAACATTTAATGTACAAATAACATTTTATTTCTAGTTGCAATATAAAGATCACAAAAATAACGATTGGGTAATGCATGTTTATATTGAAATTAGCATAAAGAAATACGAAATTGAAATTGAAACACGTGATCCAAAAGTGCGTTTTTTTATTTTTTTTATTTATTTATTTATTTATTTATTTTTGGAAACCATCTCATCATCTTCTTTATTATTGACATCAAAATCTCCATGGACGATAAGGCCTGTAAACTTTTGAATCGTATGTGTGAGCAAATAAACTCAGCGGCTTTATTAGCCCATTCCAACATGATTACATTTTAGACCAGTCAAAATTCAAAGAAGTTGCAGAGCACAATTTTAAGTTGATGAAATCTTTAAAATCTTTGTCGCTTGGTGTAGAAAATATGAAAAAATTGCTTGTTATAACATTTTTTTTTTTTTCATTTTCCACAATATTTTCCAAAGCTTTCATATTGAGGGGCGTTTAAAAGCGTCATTGTGTGGGAATGGGTTAAGTAGCAAGATTGTTTACTGTGACTCAAAGAAGCGCTTACTAATTTCTATGGCTTAAATATTATAATATATAATTGAATCAATCGACTGAACGTATCATTACTTTAGCCCTAAAGAAACTTTTTTTATTACATGCAACTGACCACAAATGGTTAAATATTGATGTGGAAATTCCTTTTAAAGTTCGGGGGCTTGGCTAGCAGAGTCAGTTTGCTTTACAATTGATCAGACAAATATCTCAAAACGTAGGATACTTTAACCCTTTCCAGGTTAATCCCTGGTTTTTACGTCCCTGTGATTTTGTAATTGAGAAAACATTGTGGAAAAAGAAGAAATTGCTTGTGTAAAGCAATTTCTTCTTTTTCCACAATATTTTCTTCCCTACTAAATGGTTATTTTTCAAATAAGAACAACTTAAATTTTCGTCTGAAAAACCTCTGAATTTGGACAGGTCTAAAATTTTGCAAAACAGGAAAGGGTTAGAGAATTAATTCGGCAACAGATATACCGGTCAGTTAACTTCTAGGTACAAGTATTAAAACTAAAATTCCTTAGTACTAAAATTCCTTTAGCCTTGTTTTATCACGCCACTACCCACGGATTAAATGGCCCAAGGTCTCAGTTGATAGTTTAATAGCTTTATAAACTGTACCAGTGTCTGTTTCCAAAATTCATTTAATATTAATTTTACAAAGTACGTTTGACACAGAAAGAGTATGATGCATCATAACTTTCAATTACTGATCCCAGTTCTATGTTGCGAGTACTTATAAAACAGTATAGTCTGATGGGTGCTTGTGACCCTCGGCCACTCAGATGAGATATAACCAGAGCTACAAATAGAGGACAAAATTCGTTTTGGAGATTGAAAATTTTCACCAATACTTCGTCCTAGCGATAATCTTTTGTGATCCTCTAAATATGTGAAATATGTGTGAAATGGTTGTTATATCATAACCATACAGACAATTATTTGTCCTGTATGTCATGAACACGGACGCCAACTAGTAATAAAATGACACAATAAAACCGCTTCGTCTCTCTAGCAATTGCTAAAAGGCCATTTGTGTCTCCGTGGAACAATTCTAACATAAAGAAATGAAACCATATTAAGGTCGAACATATCAGAAACCATGTCAGATGTGCAGATACCAACAAATTCTCCTACATTATTCGATAATATTCCTGGTATGGAAAAAACGAGTGAAGTAGAAATTCTTTGAAAATTAATGTCATCCAGATATTTCGTGCATTGGCCCAAGTGACAATTAAGCTCATTAACGTAAATGAGTTTGAACATGGTTTATATACAGATACAAGAATCTTTAACGGGAATTTTCAATTCTTTCTCCAACAATGAATGCAAAGAAACATCTAAAAAAAAACACAAGCAAACAAACCAAAAAGTACATATTTCCTCAGTAGTATGTGATAGAGAAGTATGTAGAGCAATAGGTAATATCGAATGCAGCGGTTTTACTGACGTTATAAATGACAGGAACACGTTGTTGCGTGCAAAGGTTGCAACAATAAATCTCATTTATCTTAACGATCAATACAACAAATAATCGTTGACCATTCCCTCTAGTTTCACTTCGATATGAAATGAAGTTATTTTGAAAGAGATTATGTCCAATTACATAACTTAAAAAGTTAATTGGTTGGTTGGTGACGTAAACATCGTAACTACAGCTTGAATAAGCTGTAGTTACGACGTTTAAGTCTCCAAACCAACGAATCTGCTTCAAATAAATTTTTGCTAATGTCGAAGTTCAAAGTTCACATTAGATCTAAAAGAATGATTTAATTGTTCAACTGACTTTTTGATCGACACCTGCGATCCGCCAATTTAGAAGCAGTAGATACAACCATATCAACGCTGAACTCCTCCGACAAAGAAGTGCAAAAATCTAGAGAGTTAAAATCCCAAGGAATAACTCACAAGAAAATCTCTTCTGTAGATGATTTATTCTATTACCTAAAGACGGACAACGTATCCTAGGATAATAATACAAATTCTCCAAACGATTCCATAGAAGATGCAAATTAAATCTCAAAATTATGACGTTTCAATTTCAATTTTATCGACCATTGAAATGCTGGCTCCATTTGGATGTTTGCATGAATACAAGAAAATGGTAATTTCTTGAGGACAAGAATAATTCTTTTTTGCTAAATAGTGGTGCTTCCGCTCGCGATAAAAGTTCATAGTGAACAACTTTCGATGTCTAAATGCAAAAACATCACATATGTCTATATAATGTATTGAAATGAACTAAGCCGTTGATTTGTAATTTTGTCTTACGATATGGACTATATTCAAATGAAAAGCATGATTACAAAAAACAATGCACGGTTATTTATTTAAATACGGTATATTCCGTAATCATAGATGGCCCTAGATATAATACCGCTCGGAATTTCTTCAAAAAATGTACATAAGTATTTCATGTCGAAAGTGACGGATATAGATATAAACAGCCAAGGTAGCGAGATGAGGTCCTTTTGATAGCAAGGAACCAACATCAAAATTGTTAACATAAATATTAAGTGAAATTCATCAAGTGGAGAATATAAAATTTCTCAAATTTCTAGGACCAGCAGCATTCGCCTTATGTAAGCTATGATTAGAATCAATATTTCAATGATTTCATTTTAACGTCATATAAGCACTCACTATTTTCGGAGTTTCTCGGTCCTAGGATCCCAAGAATAGTGATGAAAATGCAAAAACTTGTTTAGGTGGGAAAAATTATATGTCGCTTGACTTTCTTTGGGTCAATCTAATTGACGGATCGCTGGCGTTAGTTTTTGGGAACTTAGTGCCATCAACGTGTAACAGAAAAGTAAAATGATTGGTTGTCGACCTAAACGTTATAACTCCAGCTTGAATAAGCTGTAGTAACGACACTTTAGTCGCCAAACCAACAGAAATGCTTCACAAAAATATCGGCTAATGTTTGAGTTCAAAGTTCATATCCAAATGAATCATTTATTGGTCGATTGATTCTTTTATTGACAGCTGCGATATGTCAATTTAACCTCGTCTGGGATGGAAATAATGTACTTTTGTAGACAAGGTCTGACAGAAAACTTCGTGACCGATACTGCATATCCAAATAAATTAAGATCGTCTATTTTTTTATAATTTGTACATAGTTTAAAACCCTTGTGAAGACAGACAAAATTAATATTCCATATATATATACATGTATATATTCGATTTTATTTGAGAAAAGCTTAATTGAATATAAATCCAATTTAAAAC
Organism: Fragum fragum; assembly: GCA_946902895.1. Lineage (NCBI taxonomy): Eukaryota > Metazoa > Mollusca > Bivalvia > Cardiida > Cardiidae > Fragum > Fragum fragum. The sequence goes on from OX336379.1 coordinate 2,419,066, forward strand.
ATCCCAGGACTAAAGGAAAAACGCAAACTCATTCGGTAAGATGACGTCAACATGACGTCAAATAAAGACTGAGTAACAAGGCTAGCGCAATGATTGCTGATCAACAAAACGTGCGAAAATATACGCTTATATTTTTCCCGTTTCTAAAAGCTTCTGTCTCGAACACTTCTTGATATATACAATCGGTCGAACGTAACGTTAGGTTTCTGGTTGTTATAGCTAAAAGAAATTGGTAGCACATAACCGTTTTACATATAGAGTTAAAGTCTTGCAAAGCAAATTAGCCTTGAGGTTCAAAACATTTTAGAACGGCCGTTTTAAACTTTGAATTATCATAATTTTCAAACTTAGATTCTAGAAAACTTAATTTAAATTCTTTAAACCCATTATCTTCGCAATATTGCGTGATCCACATATATTGAAGATGTAGTGAGGTTTCTCGAGAGCAATTCACGCTGGGAGAAAAAATTAAACTGATAAAGTACAAAATTTCCAAACTTTGTTTACTTTTATCAAGTCATTTTTGGAATAAGTCCATTTCACTAGAAGAACCACTTGACCTAATGTTCCATCTTTTATTCTTAAAATTAATTTTATTTTTCAAAATTAGATGAAAGTGACGTTGATAAAAAGGAAATAAACGCTGATTTATAAAATAGTTAGTTTCCATTTCCTATTCATTAAAATTGAACGATCACGACTATTTATCAAATAATCAATCGACGAATCAAATAATTCATTCAGACCGGAAGCGGACTTTGAACTCCAACACTTGCCGATATTTATGAGAAGCATCCTTGTTTGTTTGGTGATTTCAACGTGGTAACTGTAGCTTTTTCAACCTGTAGTTACGAATTTTGGTCGCCATACAACCATTTGACTTTTTCTTGTCCTTAAATGTTTCAAAATAATGCCGTTTAATATCGAAGTGGAACTACCTGTCAGAGGGAGAGGGTGTGATCAGCGGGGTTAGTGGGCGGGTCCGGCGATCAGTCGTTTGTCACGGGGATTTTGTCATAACATACAGATTAATTGTAATATATAGCGTGGTTTGATAGGAATAGTTCAATTATATTGTGTATCTTTCCTTTATTTAAGTGGATTCTTATCTAACAAACCCATCTATTTCATGGAAATATTCACTGCTTCAACACAAAGCAATAACATAAGCCACAGTAGCGGTATGATTTAAATAAAGCGTCGGTGCACGAGCAGAATGACGTAACTACAGCTTTAATAAATCTGTAATTACGACACTTCGGACGCCTACCGACGAAATATGATGAATAAAACTTTTTTCGAACGATATAGTGCTAGTTTGATGAATGTCGGGCTTGGTGAATGTCTAAGACGTTCCCCCTTTACATAACAACATTGATATTTGATCGTATCTCACCAATGCGCGAATAAACAGTTCAGTAGTATGTGGTGTTCGCCGTCGAGAGATAGAGCGTCGGTACCTCAACCAAAAAGACCCGTATTCGATCCCGGGAGCGGCTATCGAACTTGGTTCTGTCTTTGCAATTATAATCGGAGCAAGTATCGATGTTTTTTCCAGGAAGCAGAATTGAGAGGGATTAATCTAAGTTTCGAGAGCTTGCCTCCGAATTCCCCCTTCAAAAAGAATAGGTTTAAACCTTAATAAATAGCGCGCCACAGTTAGATGAATAGCTGGTGGCTTGGATCGAATACTGCTGAAGCTATTTTTAGGTACACTGTAACTGAAATACTGTTGAAAGTGACATTGATCCTCAGAAAACAACTATTCATTTTCTTCGTAAATCGTCAAATTGATTTGGGTAGAATAAACTCTCACGAAGAAACAGTTGATAACGACAACGATGCTAATATGAATTGTAAATTCGTATCTTTATACGGCATTAAATGTCTTTACGGTTTAAAAACGTCTTTGACACGATGCAGACCATTTCAGACAGACTTATTTAACAACAGTTTTCCCAGGGCCTTTTCTTTCATCGAACGTTAGTCTAGAGGTGTAGATAAGAGGGGGTAATAGCATTCTAAAATCTTTATTTCTCAACGAAAACCTATGTTGTGGGTATTCATTTGAATCGTCTCGTCGAAATAGTAAAAATAAAACAACATTGTTGAAGTCTTATGCACGAAGGAGTTGCATAGAAGAAACAATCTCGAAATTGTGATTTCTGTTTATTTGATTACATGATTGTAAGATAACATTTCGTATTATTGTGATCTAAAAACACAATCAAAATCCTTTACTCTTCGTAGCTTCATACACTGCGAATAGGTGTTCACTTTGCCTCTGGTGCATAGTCGAATTTCTCAAAATAACATTTTTGAGATCCCCAAAAAACGAGTATCGTTATTTTGGATGAAAACATTCTATGCCGTTTACCCATTTAAGCCAATGTCGAATTCGCTAGTATCCTTAATGTGTATTGCTAACATTCTTATTTATATAAAAAAACATTTTATCTTAAAATCTAAATAAAAGTTTTAAGAATCTCGACGAAAAGAATACACCTTTGGTTGTCCTATTTTCGCGCATGAACGATGGTTATTTAATCACTGTTCACAAATGACACCTTTACACGCGACGTATCACATAAATTTGGATTCAAGGTTTTTCCTGGACGAGTTAGATGAAATTATCGGATTATTCCAAATAAGGTCGTGAAGTAATCAGCGAGAGTTACAAGTGTTTACATTGTCTGGAGCCGTATGTCTAGTTGAATGGGAAACCATACGTCGTCTATCCAAACCTCATTGTGTACACGGTCATCTAAGAACCAAATATAGATTGATTTCCACGTAATTCCAATGAAGCGATATAAACTAACACAAAATATTAAGGTACAATCACAATATCAAATAAACGTCAATTATCAATAATTTGATTTTTAGTTTCGTCTATCAAAAATGAGCGTTCTGATTGGTCGAAAAAAAGTATTCATAACTCCAGCACGCAGCGATTTTGTATGCTTCCAACCAAAATAGTTCCATACAAAAAGATATCAGAAGGCCTGTTTTTGATAGACGAAACTAAAAATTAAATTATATTATTTTTAATTGAAAACGTGAAAACATTTCACGATTATTGATCCAAAGACAAACAGACATCACATGTAAATGTCGATGTCCACATTACCTAATTTCATTATATACCTTGCTGTGAAATGTTGGGATTTCTCAGTGTAATAAATTTTGATATCGTCACTCCAGTGACGATAACACTTCTCAGTTTCACTCTCTGAAATAAATCTTTAATCATGTATTCATTCGCACCTTTTTCAATAGACCTTGTCTCTATCAAAAAGATTATTTTCGATATTTTAATAAAAAATAAAATAATAAGGTATATAATAAATAGAATAATCAACTGGTTACTACAGATATGAAAACATATTTTACTCGGATGCGTTGTTAGACGCACTCGTTTTTTCAACGCCTAACAACGCATCCTTGTGAATTTTTTTTTTTTTTTTTTTTCATATCTGGAGTAACCAATTGATTATCATCTATGTCATATTTAAGACTGGTCCAATTTGAAAGGAGTTTAAAGCTTATGCAATGTTATATATTTCAACTGTGTTGGTGGAAAACATTATAATAAATGAAGAAATTGCGTGATACAAGCATTTTCTTTTTCATTTTACACAATGTTTTCCAATTTGTTGTCTTGAGGGGCGTTAAAAAGCGTCATTGTGTGGGAAATTACCTGACAACAAAATTTAAGACTGGTCCAAATTGAAAGGATTGGCAGACAACAATTAAAGGTAATGAAATTTTAGATTTTTCAATTTCTGGTTAGAAAACAGTGTGGAAAAACTGAAGAAATTTCTACATTTTGTAAAATGCTTTCCCAATTGTCTTTCTTGATTGGCTCCGAAAAGCTTGATTGTGTGATAATGGGCATTTTAATATGTTGAAAATCTGAATCTTAAAGTGAGAGAAACGTGGCACTAAATTAAATTATCATTAGGAACTATATAAAGCAATGTTTCTGTGTTGAATTTTCCTAGTGCCACATGGGCCTTTAATCATTTTTATCTCACGGGTCTTGCTATACATGGCAGATACGAGCTTTTGCCACTCTATTATGTTACGTCCAAGTATTCATGCTGGTAGTGTGATTTCACTCAAAATCAATGTTTAGGACATATTCCCAGAATGTAATGAAATCCGTTGATATACGCGTAAGCGAACATCTTTAAATTTTCAATCGCTCCTCTTTCTCTTCCCCTGAAAGATCTCAATTCGAAGAAACATTGAAACAAAATTTACGTTACAATTTGTTACTAGTTTCCTGGGTTAGTTTGGAACCCCGCTCCAGACTTTGCGAATTACTGCGTTCCTAAAACCCAGCATGTAACCGATCATTTTAATGTTTTCTCTATAAAACTCCTATTAAACAATAGCAAAAGCAAGCCTAGGTACATCAGTACACGTGTTAACAAGAAAACCTAAACATGTTTATTACAAATAAATATAATGTAAATAAATGAAGCAATTAATATTTATCCCTCAAAGAGACAAGTGAATTAGGAGTTGGTATACCAAAATCATACTTGCCTTGTTTAAGTGTACTTTCATTGCTTTATAATTCGACAAATACATGATAACAGCCATGAGGGTTTAATAAATTGAGCAGCTGAAATACATATGAATATTATCAAATAGGTCGACGATTGCTTGGGACGTTCTACTGTTTCTCCAACCTTTTTAACCCTTGTCATGTTTAACCCGGGATATTCCTGTCTTGCAGGAGGTATGGACAAAGATCAGCCTGCACATAAGTGCAGTCTGATCTTAATCGACACCTCCTGTTTGTCCCCTTTCAGCAAGAGTCGTTTAAACAATTAATTTTCAAAGGATATATTGACCCTCATTTAGACCTTGAAGTACTGTCAATCCTTTGATTTTGAAGCAAATCTATATAGGATTTCAATCCAGCACGACAAAAGTTAAGACTATTTCACCAGTGGCAGCATTACATGTAACTGTCGCGGAAATTCCACTGTGTTATAGTAAAACATTCTAAAATGCTTGTCTTTCGAGGCGAAATGCATTTTTGCCAATACCATCAATTTATCGATGTTATGTGTTCACAAAACCAATCAAGATGCTACAATGAAATAGACACCGTTTATGTCGTGTATTTACCAAACAATGAAAATCAAAGATTTTGAAATCCACAGTGGTCTTACACGGTGTACGAATCTACAAATGGCACAGAAGGAGATTTTTAGCAGTGCATATATTACTTATCTAAGTTACAGCTTAGTGTATATATCATTTTTATAATTTTCATAGAATCTGATCAAAGCATTCAGAAAATTTGTTTGACGGATCGCGTCTTTTAATCAAAGAATCAATCGACCAATCAAATCGTTCGTCTAGACCGAAGTGAACTATGAACTCCGATATTGACCAACATATATGCGAAGCATTTTTGTTGGTTAAGTGACTTAAACGTCGATATAACAGCTTATTCAAACTGTGGTTACGACGTTTAGGTCACCAACCAACCATTTTACTATTCCGTTAACGGTTACTGGCCATAAATTTTGCAAGATGACGCATTTGAGCGAGTGCGTGACATTTCCAACCATTACATATGTGCGCGAAGTAAAGACTCAGATCAGCCTGTGCATCCGCACAGTCTGACCAGAGTCTTTGCGCTGCGCTCTGTAGATAGATACTGACCCAAAGCTTCTTTAAACAATCAGCGAAAATTCTAATTGCCCCGAATGGTGCTCAATGTGTGCCAGTTACGCACCTGCGAAATTTGTTTGAAATGTCACGCACAGGCTCATTTTATGTCGAAATGGAACTTCAGGGCAGAGCTCAGTGGGCGTGGTCAGCGATCCCTTCATTATGTGATAATCATCCGTGTCCAACACATTATGGCGTTGAAACGAATCTTGATACCTATTTCCAAAAAATACAGTTGAGAACATCGTGAATTTGACAAAATGAATTGTAGTGGGATGTTTTTTTAATTAGATAGAATGAGCGAAGCAAACGAGGTTTGAACGAATTGGGCGTTTTGAAAAAAATTAAAGATATGTACTTGACCAATCGCTGGCCCCGCCCGCTGACTCCCTAAGCCCTGCCCATTAACTCCAACAGGAAATTCCGCTTCGAATTTTAACGGCGTTGTTTTGCAAAATTTATGGCCATTAGCACGTAACAAAAAAAGTTAAACAGTTGGTAAAAATGTCGTAACTACAGATTGAATAAGCTGTAGTTTTGAAGTTTCAGTCGCCAAAACCAACAATAAAGGTAAACAAAATGGCGACAAAAGTTGGAGTTGATAAGTTCAGGTCCGGGCTTAATAAACTATTTGATTGGTCGGTTGATTCTTTAATTGACGACCGCGATAGGTCAATTATTCCTCTTGAGAGAAATTTGCAAATTATTCTATAAATAAATTGTTGTCGTTGTTGTTGTTGTTTACTCGGAACATTGTTGATACTTCCAAATTCAGGCCAGGCTATAAACTCGCATAATAATTTGAAGTTGAATTGGTTCGTTGAATGTTTTGAATGAATTGAGTGAGAAATTTGAATGATATGAATGGAACAGACAACGATTAATTTGGAATGATTTTGGTAGGAAGAGCGTCTATTTCACGATCTTCCTGGTCCAGTGCCCTACAATGGCGTTCCTCTGCGCCCTGAAGAAATATGATTATTGAAACCCTTGAAAGGAGAAATTTCTTCTTTTCTCAAAATGTTTTCTGTCCTCTTTTGCTCTTATTTCCGAATTAAGCGCTATTTGAAATGTTGTCTGCAACTTGTCTCCCTATGAACCAGTCTGAATATTTTGTCGTCTGGTATGGTTAACGTGGCTCCAGTAGTAATTCTAGAAAAGATGTTCGACCAAAATCTATTGACTTCAAAATATTGGACAATTTATCTAAACAATCGTAAATGCAAAGATCTCCCAGACATATGCGATTTACATACAATTCAAATGTCATTTCATATCAGCTTCAATAATGTCAGGCGTGTTTTCATGTAGATTTCAGTGTATGGATTGGCCAACCGAAACTGTCAATTAAAGAATCAATCAACTAATCGTATCATTGAGACCGGAAGTGACTTATGATTCCAACCTTGGTCGATTTGTTGTGTAGTGTTTTAGTTTGTCGGAATTAATTGCAGTTTGAATTAGGTCGCCAACCAAAAGCTGAACTATTTTGTTGCATGTCCTGGCCATGAATTTTGCAATATAAACCCGTTTAATATATTGAAGAAATCCTTGTCGGAGGCAGTGGGTGAGGGAAGCGGAGACAGAGGGTGGGGTAAGCGGAGGTAGTGGGCGTTGTTAGCGATCCGTCAAATGAACGTTTTTGCAGGCAGCCGCTTTTCTAACTCGAGTTATAAGGTGAGACGATAATGAATGAAATATCCACAAATATTCAGTTTTTCAAGGTATATCATCAAAAGCATGAAAATGTATTAACCGTTTCCTATCAATCCCTGGTTTTTACGCCCCTTTGGTTTCTACTTTTTAGAAAACATTGTAGAAAAAGAAGAAATTGCTTGAGACAAGCAATTTCTTCTTTATCCACAATGTTTTCTTCTCTACTGAATGGTTATTATTCAAATTATATCCACTTTAATATTTTCTTCTGCTCATCCTTTGAATTTGGACAGGTCTAATATTTTTTAAAAACGGGGAAGAATTAAGGTGTTTCGGTGGCTTTTTTACTAATCATTCATATTGTATTGCCGTATAATTGAGGAATCGCTATCTATGCTCACTGAGCAAGAACGGCAATTTCACTGACTTGATATTACCTGGCGATTTTTTTTCAAAATCTAAAGACAGCAATATCTAACAAAAAAGCAAACTTGTAGGTTGGCGAACTAAACTTCAATATCAAAGATGGAATAAGCTGTAGTTACGACGTTTAAGTCGCCATGAAAAATCTTGCATCAATGTCGGTCAATATGGGAGCTCAATAATTACCTGTTTTTTACGTCCCTGTGATTTCATAGATCAGAAAACATTGTGGGAAAAGAAGAAATTGCCTGTAACATGCATTTTTTCCCCACAATATTTTCTATCATGTAGCTTGATTTCGATCGAAAATTTCATTCACATTTAGTTGTCGTCTGCAACTTCTGTCAAAAAGGAAAAGTCTAAAATTTTGAAAAAAGCAGGAAAGAGTTAAAAAATATTGAGTTCAGTTTAGGAGGTGAAGCCAGAAAAAAGATTTGTGATTATAATTTACACGTAATGTGGTTTAAAATTTGACAAAGATGACGATAATAAATTCATCATCATTTCCCGTATTTGGATAGATTATGTAAGTCGGACAGGGGTCACTTTAATCCGATACATCTCAATTATTCTTTTTAACGAAAAATAAGGTTTTTTAAGATTTTGTGGGAAAGGAGAAATTGCTTGTGCCAAACAATTTCTCCCTTTTCCCACAAGGTTGACTACCTTAATTTTTTCACTTATTTTCCAATTTTAGCGCACTTTTAAATTTCGGTTGCAGCTTCATTCAATTTCGACCAGTCTAAAACTTTCTCGACTGATAATGGGTTGAGTAATATTCGTCGACCACAACAATCGGAGGTCCCATTTTTCGAAGACAGCTAAATAACAATATCCGTCTCTAGACCTTATCAGATAAACCATCTCGACATGTCGGTATTAAAACTATAGATATACTTGTAAAGATAACCACGGATCACACACACAGAGCGAGAAAGAATATTACAATGTTAACATTTACTCTCTTTTACCTAAATTGTACCGGCTATACAGGTGTTTCTTTACACCAGGAGATACCAAGACTGTTCAGAGTGTTTTTACTTGTATAGACTCTTAGAACAGTATTGCAATTAACCCTCGATATAGCATCCTCTTCTGGATATCATTTTATCGATGGCTTAAGCAAAAACATAGTATGTCTCTATATTCCCGATAAAGAAACAAAATGCTATTAAATCGTTTGTTGGATTTATCCCATTATAGGACACAATGATATCATATTGCTTTTGGGGAGCCTCTTATATATGACTCAATCGCAAAGTTACATGTATAAAAATTATTTAGGCGAAAACTGATAAACAAAAAAGAGCAACCATTCGTGTCGACATCTATTGGCCTTTCCAATTCGCGCTTTTACCGTGTTGCAAATTCAGATGGAAACAGTAGAACAGCTTAAACCCTTTTTATATATGAATATTCGACATGAAACCTTTCGCAATATTTCAAAGAAATAGCTCTTAATACAAATGATACACTAAAACACAATTATCGCTTTGAATTTTTGATAACTTTCGTGTAGATATTTTAATGATCGTATGTTTTTCAATAAAATATTGAAGACGGAAGGTATACCTACGATGACATAATAACGTGTACGTTATCCTTTGAAAAGATGAAAGCGCCAATATATAGACACATCGCTCGTCCGGCTCACTGACTCCAACAGGAAGTTCGACTTAGTTAGTAAACGGCGTTAATGTTAGATTGATTGGTTCAATGGGGCTTTGTAGCGCTTTTAACAGTATTTAAGTCATACCGCGGCGGCTGGAGCACCTAACAATGTATGGATTCCTGGTATTTCTCATGCCAGTACTTCCACTACATCCTTTCCTAGCCTCTAGCTGCTATCCCACTTAGGTTTACGATTATCCACTCATTGGTGAGAGACAAATATCGGAAAGCCTATGTGCTGCCGCCGCCGGGGATCGAACCCATGATACCCCATGTTTGAATATTAAGAGTCTGACGCGCTACCGACTGCGGCTTTTTGAAAAGAAGAAGGCGCCGATCGATAGCCAAGCTCTCTAACTGAAACAGAAGTTTGACTTAGCAAATAAAAGGCGTTATTGTTTAATACAATGTGATCAAATAATATATTGGTTGTTTGGTGACTTAAAAAATGAATAAGCTGTAGCTACGACGTTACTCAACACATATATAATAGTTCAATGTTAATATCCGCACGAAGTGAATTGTTTAATTGGGATACCAAATTTTGATTTATAGTCGCGTTCCGTCGAGAGTGTAACTACCAATCCATCACCTCGTAATTGACCATTTTAATCGACTCCGACAGGAAGTACCGCTTCGATCTTTATTTAACAAAAACGTAGAATGGTTGGTTGGTGACCTAAACATCGTGACTACAGCATGAATAAGCTGTAGTTACGACGTTTAAGACGCCAAACCAACAATAAAGTTAAACAAAATGGCGGCCAATGTCGGGGTTAATTAGCTCAGGTCCGGGCTGAATAATTTATTCGATTGGTCGGTTTGTTCCTTGATCCACACACACTTACTCTGTTGGCCCCACCAATTGACTCCTACAGGAAGTCCCGCTTCGATTTCAAACGACGTTATTGTGCAAAATTTATGGCAAGTAGCATGTAACAAAAAGTAAAATAGTTGGTTGGCGATCTAAAAGTCGTAACTATAGGTTGAATTAGCTGTAGTTACGACGTTTAAGTCGCCAGATCAACATAAAAGGATAACAAAATGTGCGGTCAATGTCGGAGTTCAAAACTCATATCTGGTCTCGATGAATGATTTCATTGGTCGAATGGCTTTTTGATTGCCATCCGCGATTGGTCAATTACGTTACAAATTCGGGTATGGTACATCGATAAATTGCGCCTGCAATCAACCTTTTACTCAGATGAAGTGTGCTTGTCTGTTACAGATTCTGTATAGATTAGTAATAGATCGGAAATCTCGTAATTAAGATATTAATTTCTTAATTATGAAGATTTTAGATCTATAACGAACCTACAGACTGTCTCGATAAACGAACGCGTATGCTACCTAAATATCTACGGAGTATCGTTAGGGCCATCATGATTTAGTATGCTGACTATTCCATGAAAACGCTTAAAGGAAGGTATCGATGTTTCTGAAACCTAGATAAGGAAAAAATACCAAGTGCCGAAAAATACACTCTAGCGAAAATTTAATACTTTAACTTGAGTCAGGTATTGTCTTGGTGGTAATCTAATAGGCCTAAAGTGGCTTTTTGTGGTTATGACGGAAAAGTTCAGCGGAATTCTAGGTTACCTTTAGATAACACGGAAATCGGCTGACATCGAATGACCTCATTTGCATATGATCGAAAATCAACTGAAAGTAACAAATTTACTAGCGACACAGTCAACGTCCTAAATGATGTCACAAGAAAGGGTTAGCGCAAAACTTCGGTAAGTGTTTTTATTCGCAATAACGCTTACGACAGTTTTGGACGGATCTTTGAAGAATTAAAGACCGGCTAGCGAACATAACTTCTGATGACGTAACGATGACGTTGGTGTCATGTAATTTAAACTAAATGCAATGTTCCAACGGTTATCCACACTACATGAATGATCATATATTCTTCGCAACTGTCTCTGATTAATCTAGAAATAGATTAACAGTCTACGTAGACTATTAAGGAAAAACCCTGCTTTTTTCTGATAATCGACCTAAGATTTTTGCAAAACTACTTTCGGCATATTGAATTCAAATAGTATATGAGAGGAAATAAAAATTATCAAAAACTGTGATATGAAAAAGACATCGATACCTATCTTTAAGAATATTAATAGTCACGCCTTCATATATTAATAGTCACGCCTTCATTAGCGCATGCCTTGTATTGTGGCTTAAACACGTACCACTTTCAAAAACTTTCAAACTGCCAAAGATTACGTACATGTCTATATCCTTTTTGAGTTAATACAATCTAGAATTTTGTTGTCAGGACATTGGTTTTAATGGCAGGTTCTCGCCGGGAGATGAAATAATACAACACCGTAAATATAGCGGATTTGTGTTCAGTTGTTTGATATTCACAAGTACGTGATTTATCAGAAGGTAAAGTTTTTAGCTAGCTAGCAAAGCGTCAGATTTGATAGCTTAAGTTACAGACAAAATTTTGATGTCGTCCACGAGTGCAAACTGCCACTGGTACCTTAACTACTAGATCCGTTAAATGCCTACGCCATAAAAGTAGTTCTTATATATTTCAGGAATATTGCAATCTCTGCATGCAAGTTCATCTCCTAGGTATTTTGAACTCACTTGAGCATATCGTGATCAAATGACACTGATCAGATCAGAGTCTTCAAAGAAGTTGCAGATGACAGCTTCGAATTGTTGAAAATTCTAAAATATTTATCTCGTTGGGTAGAAAACAATGTGGAACTATTTTCTTTAGGGGCGTAAAACGGAGGGATTGTGTGGGAATGGGTTAACTCCTTGCTTACTTTAATATCGTTTCTTTATCCTGATAACGTTTGACAAAGAAGATTACTGAACAAAACTATGCTTTGCCAGCTTGCAGTACTTTCAGTACTTTGATAAACACACCTTTCCAATACAAAACTTATCATTTTCTATAATTCCAACCCATTTTGAGGTCTGTGCACGCTTGAGAATTTCAACAGCTGACGTAAAGTAAGGGAGAAGTCTAAGCCACCCTTCCTCACCGATTGCATCATTTTGTTGGCGGGGTTTATGTTCACGCAAATAATCCCCGTTTTAGTGCATGTTTTTCCTACACATTGAATTACTAAGTACTAAATCAAGTGAACCAGAACAAAATACTTGCGTTTTATAGGTTTATAAAAACGGCAATCTGTAAGAAGACTCCTTAAAGAAAGATCACGGGTAATTGTTAAGATATACCCTAGTTGAAACAAACTTATGATGGTGGGTGGGTGGGAGGCGGAGGCAATTATTTGTTCTTCAAATATTTAAGTTAAGAATCGAACACAAATGGAAAAATAGTAGTCGGGAAAAACGAAAAAAAAAACCACACAAAAAATCCCAACAAGTACCCAGAAGATAATTGTAAGAGAATCTCGTATACAGTTGTCTTATTGCTGTCACAATTTCAAAAGGCTATAGTGATCAGCTCGCTAAATATAGAAGAACTACCAAGTCAAGGTTACATCAAATGGCACTAAAGTTAGAAAATCTTTCTCCAAAACTAGGCATAAATGGTAGCAGACACTGCACCTGTCACAACTGTCCCCACATATCGATTGACTAGAAAATGTCGTCTATTTGAAAACACAATCTAGTCTGATGTTTTATGGTGGGTTTCACCTTTCATATCTGCAATGGGATCACATGTACAATTGTTCCAAAACCGGATATAATCATTTAGACCGGAAGTTAAATTTGAACCCCAACATTGACTAACATTTATGTGAAGAATGTCTGTTGGTTTGGCGACCTAATGTCGTAGCTACAGCTAATTCAAGCTGTAGTTACGACTTTTAATTTGCCAACCAACCATTTTGCTGTCAATGAAATTCGCAGTATACTCCATTTAATATCGAAGTGGAATTTGCTGCAAACGAATTGTCAATTATTTCTGAAGACTGAAAAAGTCTCGTACTGGAATAAATGTAAAATTGGGTTACCTACAGATGGCCCATATCAATTTATAACCTTTATACATATTAAGGAAAGGGTGTTTTTAAATGATAATACATAAACTTTAAAAACATTTTGACCTTATAAATTGTCACTGGAAATAATAATTTATTATAGTGTAGCGTTTTCTCTTAACCTATATACGGGCGACAAAAAATTACACTGGTCCAAATTGAAAGTTTACACTGGTCCGGATTGAAATTAAACGAAATGTTAGATTTTTCAACTTTTTTGATTGAACACAATGTGTAAATTGAAGAATTTGCTCGTTAAAAGCAACGTTTTCATTTTACAAAATGTTTTCATTTATTCTTTATTCTATGTATATATTTATTTATTTGCATGGGGCATTCAAAAGCGTCATTGTGTGGGAATGGTTTAATCGACCCCGGATATTTCATTTTCTCATGCGCTGTATAATGATAATCATGTAAATTTTCCCGGTAGCGCTCAAATTAATTATAGCTTTCAGAATTAAATATAGAACAGCGAGAAACAATGCTTAAGTGATTCAATTTGAATAAATACAGTTGAATTAAAGCGCCTATAATGGGGTTATTTCTTCATTAAGGGAAAGTGTGCTGGTGTAAATACTGCTGTTGCAGATCTCGCCTCATTTACTTGCATGCTTTCAGAGAGAAAATACACGGAGGACGCAATCAGTGCAAATGTCTTTTCACCTTCAAATAAATTAATCACAGTACTGAAAGTACTGTAAGCTAGCAAAACATTTTTTTAAGTAATCTTCTTTGTCAATAGACAACACGATAAACAAACGAGGTTAAAGTAACCCATAGGTCAAGCCATTACAACATGACAAAACCTAGTCCAAATTAAAATAAGTTGTAGACGATAATTTCAAGTTGGTTGAATTTCGATATTTTTTTCCCATTTTGGATGGAAAACATTTTTGACAATGAAGAAATTGCTTGTTACAAGCAATTTCTTCATTGTACACAATGTTTTCTAAAGCCTTTTCTTGAGATTCTCAAAAAAGCGAAATTGAGTGGGAATGGGTTAAATATAATGCTTCAAAGAGTTCTCTACAAATTGAATAGAGTTTGAAATATTCCTGAAATACATAAGAATTACTTTTTATGGCGTAGACATTCAAGGGATTGGTGGTTAAGCTTACAGTGGCAGTTTGCACTCGTTGAACTTTGAGAAGACCTCCAACTTTTGTCTGTTAACTTAACTCATCAAAGCTGCGGCTTTGCTAGCTAAAAGCTCTAAGCTAGCGAAACTTATGCCTCTAGGAGAGTTGATGCGTGTTTTTTATTACACCAATTCTCCGTTCTGTGCCGACTGGCTTTTGACAAAGGCGCTTCGTCAGTTTGCATTTATATAAACCAACGGAAACTAGAATCACATTTCTTTCAATTATTTAAGTAAGATCGTATGAAACCGTTTCATAAATGCATTTAACATCAGTTTACAAGTATTGGTTCTACCGTAAATTAGAACAGCTTCATGCAAAATGCATTCATTTGTTTCTTATTGTTATCGATTAGAAAAACTATTGGAAAAATAATGCCTCATTATACATAACTAAGAACTGAAAAAGATAAAGAATTTTAGAGTTATCTACATAGAAGATATTCATTTTGACATTCATTACGGTCGTTAATGCTGAAAAATGCCGCTTTACATTATACAGATCTGTCAGTTATTGCTTTTGACTATCAATGTTGAATATTTTACTGTATATCCTATTTGATTGTAGGAGATTTTTAGAAACCCTTGTTCCAGGTGGTTTACTATTTACATGAAGTGACATGTCGAGAAATTAAAAACATATGAAGTTAGTTATGGTGAATTTGCAGGTCGAGCAGTCTTTTTATCCTCGATAGAAAACGGAAGTTTGATGTGTCTATTTATTTCTAAAAGATATATGCTTAGCTGAGAATGGTTGTCAAATGCATTTCAATATATTAGGTAGTTTGATCGACGTTAAATGACCAGTCACTGCTGACAATTTTATCGATAGACATATCAAATTGTTCGCTTAAGTCGGAAGGAATCTGGATCTGACCTTCTTGGGGCATTTTTATTGGCTCCGCGACTTAAAGGTAGGTATCGATGTTTTTTTCATGTCACAGATTTTAATAATTTCTATTTCCTCTCATATACTATTTGAAAACAATATGCCGAAAAGTAGTTTTGCAAAAATATGAGGTCGCTTATCAGAAAAAAGCAGGGTATTTCCCTAATAGCCTACGTAGGCTATTAATCTATTTTTAGATTAATCCGAGACAGTGACGAATATTATAGGGCATTCACGTGGCGCGAATAACCGTTAGAACCTTGCATCTAGTTCAAATTACATCAAACCAACGTAATCGTTACGTCATCAGGAGTAATGTTCGCTAGCCGGTCTGTAAAGATCAATTCTTTCATGTGACATGATTTAGGACGTTGGCTGTTTCGCTAGTAAATTTGTTACCTTCATTTGACTGGGTCATATGCAAATGAGGTCATCCGATGTCGACAGCCGAATTCCGTGATATCTAAAATAACCTGGAATTCCGCTGAACCTTTCTGATATAACCAGACAAAGCCACTTTAGGTCTATTAGATAAACACCAAGACACTACCTGACCTAACTTAAAGTATTAAATGTTCGTTTGAGTCTATTTTTCGGCACTTGGTAATTTTTCTTATCTAGGTTTCAGAATCATCGATACCTCATTTTAAACGTTGTAACTTTAGCTATTTCAAGCTGCAGTTTAGGCCGCCAACCAACTCTTTTGCCTTTTCTTACATGGAATTGGTCATAAATATTGCAAAATAACGGCGTTTGATATCGAAGTGGAACTTCCCATCGGAGTCTGTGGGTATTACTAGTGGTCTCAGTGGGCGGGGCCAGCGATCTGTTAGTTGTTAAAGATAGTTTTAACCTATTCCTAAACTGTGAAATTTTAGACCAGTCCAAATTCAAGGAATTTGCAAGCGACAAGTTAAAGTTAATGAAATCCTTTATGGTCATTCTCGATTGGGGTAGGAAACGTTGTGGGTATTGCAGAAATTGCTTATAACAAGCAATTTCTTTATTTCCCACAATGCTTTCCAAAGCGTTCACATTTTTGGGCGTTTAAAAGCGCCAGAGCGCGGGAATGAGTTAATTTACCCTTGTAATTGAATCACAAAGCTTAGATAATGTATCGGACGTATAATTTATATTTAAAGCCTTTTTTGACAAATGTTTATGAATGATAAAATTAACAATTGAAAAAACAACAACAACACTTTACATCTATTTAACATACTTAACTGTCAATTTTACCTATACATATGAAGGATATATTGAGAAATGTGTGTATATATATTCAGGAAGAAGTCTTGTCTATGAGACATCTATATCTACACAAAAACATCTTATATGGGGAAGGAATTCTGTCGAAAAAATGTAATCAAGTTAGTGTCCCATAAGATCTAATATATGTCTTTTTAATATAATTTCGGCAGAGAGGTGTCGAATCTCCCCAAATTTCTAACTCCTTCAGAATATGCTCGGGTCTAGAAAAAACTCGTCGGAAGCACGTTTTACTATACTGACTGCCATTAAAAACGCCTGATTTAAAGATGGAAAAACTTAACCCACGACCGGGATTTATATGCTATAATATGTCCTTCTGTACCCTATTTTAAGTTCAGGCTCAGGGCCAGTGTTGTAAATTTGTTAACATCATGGCCTTTTGCAGCGTTTCTTGCCGGCAAGCGATAATAATAACGATCGATCGATTGATTGATTGATTGATTGGCTGATTGATTGATCGATCGCTCGTTCGATAGATCGACGATCGATTTGATTGGTTGATTTATAGTTTGATTGATTGATTATTTGGTTGATATATCGATCGATTGATTGATTGGTTGGTTGATATATCGATCGATTGATTGATTGATTGATCGGTCGACCGATTGTTCGATAGATAGAACAATTGATTTGATTGGTTGATTAGTTGATTGATATCGATCGATCTTTTGATTGATTAATTGATTGGTTCATTGATTGATTGATTGATTGATTTATTGATTGTTTTATTAATTGATTGTTTTATTGTTTGATGTGAATTGAGAAAGCGCGAAACCAAATTCCTCAGAGTAGGTCAATCCATTTTTAGTGTAAGCGAAACCTGTCCCTTTGTTAATCACGTGCGTCAAAAGCCAAACACGAAATATTGTAAATTCTTTCGTACAATCAGTTGTTTTCTAGATTCTGAGATAATTGATTCATAAGATATTTAGGGACAAGGGGGGTTTAGTTGTAAAAAGACATTTCGGTTGTGTTTTTTTTATTATTATTAAATACGACTTTCCATTCATATTCACTTGCATATATGTCTTCATTCAAATTTACACATTAAAGCGGATCTTGAACAGATTTTCATGAAAAATTGATATTTATAATATTATCTGCTTTTCCAATAGTTATTGACGATATTTTCACAATAAATATTCTTCCTTTGTTTAAAACATACTAAATTCACTATGAATTAAATTCAATGTAATATATTCCTTTTGGCATACATCGAAACATCGGACTTAGTCAGATTATTCACATTCTTACAAATGTCTGAAAGCATTTCAGTTAGGAATTTGAGAATTGAGAGGCAAATTTTGTCTTTCATAATCTGGGCAAGAGCGGCTTTTTACTTCTCTGTGAATGATAGCTTGAATGATCAAAGGACTATTATCTTCAATAACGTTAAAACTGCTATTACTATGAGAAATTCCGCCTACAATAACAGAAATACCCTTAATCTTAATACTATTTCACTGTAGAGCATTGCAAGCTGTTTTCTCCTAATTTTTTCCATGTCAAAGATTTTAATATTTCTTATTCCCTTTCATGCACTATTTTAATAAAATATTCTGAAAAGCAGAGGTCGTTTATAAGAATAAACCAGAGTATTTCTCTAATAGCCTACGTAGGCTGTTAATCTACTTTTAGATAAAGCCGAGACGGTTGAAAAGAATATTTGGTAATTCACGCGGTGCGTATAACCGTTTGAATCCCGCGTAGAGTCTCAATTTGCCCTAACCAACCTCATCGTGACGTCATTAGGAGTTATGTTCGCTAGTCGGTCTTCAATTATGTAAAGATCAGTCCAAAAATGTCGCAAGTGTTAATACGAAGATAGACACTTGCCCTAGTTTTGTAGTAACCATTTGATGTGACATAATTTTGGACGTTGGTTGTTTCGCTTGTCCTTTTTTAACCTTCAGTTGTGTTTAGGTCAAATGCAAATGAGGTCATGCGTAAACCAAATCAGTGATATCGAAAAATAACCTCGAATTCCGCCGAGTCTTTCCTATAATAAGCAATTTTAAGGCTATCCGATTACTTCGAAGATAACGTCTGACTCAAATTTAAGTATAACATGTTCGGTTTAGTTGTATTTTTCGACAAATGGCAAATATATCTGTGTCAGATAAATAGATACCTCCCTTAAAAAAAATGTTTTTTAAATGTAAATGGGCCTTGGTCATAGCGCAATTGGTATCGCGTAGGACTCCTATAACCATCGGGTTCAGGTTCGGTCACCGACCGCGGCAAAAATCCTTTTCGACATTTGTCTCCCACCAATGAATAATCGTACACATAAGTGGGATTAGATGTTGCAGTCTCGGAAATGATCCTGCGGTAGTATTGAAGTAAGAAATACCAGGCATACACGGTTAGGTGCCCTAGCCGCCGAGATATGACTGAAATACTGTAAAAGTGACGTTAAGCCCCATTCAATCAATCAATAAAAATGAAAATTAGATATTCTCTTACAAAATAGTACTTATATCAATAGGAAAAAACGAAAGGTTAATCAAAAAGATAAAAGAAGTTTCTTCTGGTCCACAATACGTTAAGAGGATCTGCGAAAGGAGTTATCACGAACGAAAGAAAATAAATAAACTTCGTAAACCCACGTTTTGTATCTAAACTCCGGGAAGCAATTTATACCCTTCGCTTAATTACATAGCACTTTATAATAGTAATCCTTCAAAATCCATTTTACCTTATCCAAAAAAGATTAATACATAGCTAGAATATTCGAGATAAGATTAGTAAAGTAGCAAGTTCGCTTTTGCTAAAATCGATTTCCTTCTCATATTATACTTGTTTTTTGTCATTAAAAAAAACAAACATGTGTTTATACTTTCGTCTGTTATCCGTTTCAATTACTACTTATTTTAATGTAAGCCTTAGCAAATAATTTAACCTAGACAGTTGATCCGAAATAACCCTTTCAGAATCGATAAAAATGATTTATAGGTTCAAACCTTCTTAATTTACATTGATTGGGAAACAAACCGAGCGTGCGAACAATGTTGTGGGCTTTAACACGGAGGGCCAACGCTCGACGGCGGCCGACCCTTGCGTGCCGGGTATCGCTCACTACGTAGACCAGCGCCTCTTTTAACCCATTCCCACACAGCAAAATTTTAGACTTGTCCAAGTTAAAAGAAGTTGCAGACGACAATTTCAAGTTGATGGAATTTTATTTTTTTTTTTTCGTCTTTTAAGGTAGAAAATATTGTGGATAATGAAGAAATTGCTTGAAACAAGCAATTTCTTCATTTTCCACAATGTTTTCCAAAGCTCTATAATTGAGGCGCGTAAAAAGGAGGGCTTGAGTGGGAATGGGTTAAACTGGTTCAGTCGAACTTTCGAGTTCCGTGGTGTAGCCAGAGATCTTTCAATAATGATTGATGACATTGTCTTTAAGGGTCCAGACGTTTTGTACTCTATTAATTTATTTATATTAGTTGACGAAAAGGATTTTTCAATATTAAAAGTTCGAACGATCACCATTTAGGATATGAATTTTTGTAATATGGTCGTACATGAATGACGCAACACAAACGAGTCAATCCAAGAGAGAGTGAGAGAGAGAGAAAGAGACAGAAAGAGACATAGTGGATGAAGAGAGAAATAGAGAAAGAGAGGAACAGAAGGAAGGGAGCGAGGCTATGACCTTTATACACCTATTTAATATCGTCGTTGTCGTTCTAAAACCTCGTAACTACAGCTTGAATCAACCTGTAGTTACGAGGTTTTAGAAAGACATGGATGAAATAGTCTTAATTTTTTGACTATGTACTTTGTACTTTTCTGAATAAACCATATGTTCTGTTGTGTACGCTAATCATGAGTATAACGATAAATGTTGCATAATTGAGAGAACGACTTTGTATGTCACTGTGAATCTGTACAAACATTTTGTTGGAAATTTACTTCGTAAAAATAGTTTAGAACGTGTTTTGTTTATAGTCAGACAAACAAATTGTTTATGAATAAGACTTGTACTCGTAAAATATCGGTCTTGATTTTTCTTAAGATTTTACATATACAATTCGAATTAAATGTTGCTTCATTGATTATTATTATATTTTTTATTCATAGTTTTCCTTTTCTTGTTTACTGTTGTTGATTTTTTTTCTTTTGTATGTGTGTCTATATCTATTTTGTTCGTTTTATTTTAACTGATCGATTGAACGACTTTGAAACATAAAAGTTCTTTTTGTTTTCTTAAAGTAATGTCATTATGTTAAATTAGATATTTGTTTTGAATCATCGACCTTCGTTATCCTAGTGTCGCCATCATAGCGCACCAGACTCCTAATCTTTGATCATGGGATGCCATGGGTTCGATCCCCGGCGGCGGCACCACATATCCTTTCCGACATTTGTCTATCACCAGTGGGTGGATAATCGTAAACTTAAGCGGGATAGCAGCTGGATGCTATGAAAGGGTGTAATCGTAGTACTGGTGTGAGAAATACCAGGAATCCATCCTTAGGTGCTCCAGCCGATGCGATAAGACTGAATTGCTGTTAAAAGTGGCGTTAAACCCTGTTCAATCAATCAAGTGTTATCCTTGTTTCAAAGTCAGCTAAACCGAATGATTATTTTATGTATTCATTTTTCAGAGAATTGTGGAAATAAAAGATCCGTTTAAAGAATAAAATGATAATTCACATATTGAATAAAGCAATAAATTAACTACATGGTCTACATGCCTTGCCTCTTGCGTTTCAGATAATTCGTTAGGCGAAACGTGATGCATTTACCTTCAATATTTCGTGTTGTACATGTATAGTTTGCAGTATTTATTATATACCTTGCTGTGAAATCTTGGGATTTCTCAGTGTAATGAATTTCGATATTTAGATAAAAAAAATGAAATACTAAGGTATATAATAATTAGAATAATTATCTGGTTATTCCAGATATGAAAAAATATTTCACGAGGATGCGTTTTAGGCGTTTAAAAAAATATTTTTTTCATATCTGAAATAACCAGTTGATTATCCTCTATATATAACTAAATGAGACAGACAATTCTCTAATTCTACGAATATGTTAAACGTTTCCTGTTCAATCCCTGGTGTTAACGTCCCTGTGAGAAAACATTGTAGAAAAAGAAGAAATTTCTTGTCAAAAGCAATTTCCTCTTTTTTCCATACCCAACTGATTTTTTAAATCAAAAATAAGTTTAAATTGTCGTTTGAAGAAACTTTTGAATTTTGCAGGTCTAAATGTCTCAATACAGTAACGGTTATATTTAAAAAAAAAAACTTGTGTATATTTCATTTCACCGAATTATTTTCAAATCAATCTCTCATATTCTTTATTCATGTACCTACCTGGAATAGGGGACCAAAGGTTCAAATAAAGACAATCCTCCTGTTGATTTTTCAGCTTTTCCATTATCCTGATAAACTTTCTTTTTGATCCTTCAGCCGATCCTTTAGCCAATCGTTCACGGTAACCGATTTCATCTTGTTTACAAACATTTGTAAAATTTGTAAAATCACGGGTATTTACCCATTTTGGCATAATGCTATTTCCATGGAAGAAAGTGGCAACTTTTCCCCGGAGGCCAATAAGGGAGGCATATTTGATCCCTGTGTACCTCTCAATAGCCCTAAGATTGTCGAAATTATTCGGAAAATCAACCTTGACCCCTCTCATCTTACCATTCTTGGTATGGATCTTTCTCTTACTTAACTGAGTTATTGAGATCCCTACCCCTTCATCAAGAACAAATATATTTAACAAAATAAAGAAAAGCATAAAGCACTTAATTAGCTCCATTGCAGACGTTATTTTTTTCTATTGATGAGAGTGTTTATAATTAAAATATGATTGATAAACGTACAATACTGAGGCTATCTTTGTTAGAGAAAGTGTATTAAACCTTGTCTAGCGTATGATGTTCTAAGTACGCGAAGACAGCATACTTAACTCAAAAGCACTTAAGTCCAATTACAGATAGATTCACAATAATTCCAATGTATCAACTATGTTCGCACATTTTCAATATGAAAGAGAGACAATACATCCATTTCTTTGACCTCGAAAATAATTCGAACGATCATTAAAATTCACAATCACAACCTAAAAGAAAAAATACTAACAACACAATTTTTTTATGTATACTTTAAATTACTCACTCTTTTATTATAACTATTTTGATCAATTTGCTTAACTCTAATTCAATTATGAATACAACTTTTACTAATTTCACAAATTTAACTCACTGATCCTGTATTACGTATCCTATCATATTTTGATATATCCATTGCACGTGTATGAAATACCTATAAATCCATATAACAGCATGATACTAGATCTACTCTTCGAAAATCATTGAGCTATTTTCTATGCTGCAGATCATCATAAAATAGCCCTAAAATATTTCAATATCATACAAACACACGCATTGTATCTAAAATTAAACTGCCACTGCCTCCAAAAGTCTCAGTCTCTCTTCACCCTGCTCTAGTTCAATATTCGCTATCATAACAATGCTACAGTACTGACACTATACGTTATATGTTTTATCCTTACGCACTCCGATATAATCAAATGTGCAAAACTCTAAAATGCATCACAATGCAGTGGTCAATTTATTATTTCTTTTAACAAGACTAGCAACGTCGACTGAGCTCCGAAAGGTACTTCGAATTCGAGATATAAAGACTTTTTTCTAAATTCATTGTCATTAAAATGTAACAAAAAATAAAATGAAATAGTTATTTACGACCTAAACGTCGTAACTAAAACTTCGATAAGCTAGGTTGAGCCATTTAAATCTCCAGACTGAAGAAAAAATGCCTGAAATAATTGTCAGCGAATGTGTAAGTTCAAAGTTCACTTTCGGTCTAAATAAATAAATTGCTTGGTCGATTGATCCTTTGATTGGCAGTCGCGGTCCGTCAATAATGTACATCTATACTTTGTTGGACTATACATGGATATTAATTTGACCTCGTACATATATAGGTAAAACCAATATATCTGCAATTTACTGTTTTTCCTATTAGCCTATTTCCACATAATCCTCATTTTAACTTCCCTGAAGAAAAAGTATTTGGAAAACATTGTTGATAATAAAGAAATTACTTGAAAAAAGCAATTTCTTTATTATCCACAATGCTTTCTGCCACAAAAGACAAAGATTTTAAAACTTCATCGACTTGAAAATGTCGTTTGCAACTCCTTTCAATTTGGACCAGTCCAAAAATTTCTCAAATGGAAATGTGTTAAATGATAAACGTGTAATGAATTTCATAGTAACTAGTAGATCAATTTAGGGAAATAAAAGGGCACTATCCGATCGTCGTCTACGGGTATAATCTGAACGTTTAGTTGAACATTTATCTAAATCTTCTAGCCTACATTATCTAAAAATTTTAGAGACACACGTCTGAATTTACGTTTTCTTCAAGACGTTTAGCTATGTAACTTGTTGCAACAAGCCTACAAATACATGTAAAACACCCCGTGTTCATAACAAACCATCACTAACTTGTAAAATAAATGCCACAGTTCTCGGAATATTCTGACAGTTAATAGGCGCGTTTCGACTTCTTCGTCCGCACGCCACACAATTTCAGGCAGATATTAGAAACATTATAGGGAAATCGCCCAAAAAAGAAATACGCTTCGTTTGAAACTTGTGTCACATTGGAGAGAAAAAAGAAATAACAGCAATATTTCCGATAGCGGCGTGAGCTAATAACAGTATACAGTCTGCAGTTCTCGAGTAGATTTTCATTCATGACAGTTGATAGGTCTGTACTGTTAGTCTATTAACAAATGTACGTAAAATAGTCAAAGCAAATGTTCAAGTGCTACAGAAAGAGGGCGTAATTTTAGATTAAAATGTTTCATCAATGCTGCAATAAACCGTATGTCGAAGGTACCCATTTGAATCGCCTCGACGAGTCGATTCAAATGATTACCGACAACATAGGGGTTCGTTGAGTAATAAGTATTTTAAAAGGCTGGTACCCCTTCTTATCTAGACCTATGAGTAACATTTTATTCTTTTGAACCAAAAATTGTAATTCATAACCTATGACTTTATACGATTGGCAGTTAATTCATAAAACCATATTTTTATTTTACCTTCACGGAATTCGAACCCTAGCGTCACCTAACTCTACAATATCCGACGCCCTTACTCACTGCGCTACCCTCCCCCCCCCTCACACAATATATATTCACATAACGCATATTAAGCTATTTCAAAACCAGCACACTTGTTTTGTGAAAATTAGTGGTGTACGCAGAGAACAACACATTGGTTTTAGCCGAAACTGCGATACATGAACTTTTATCTTATAATATGAATTACCCCTTTCCAATTCTTGTAAATTTGATTCATGCATGTAAGTAATGAATAAATTAAATCATATGATTTTCATAATATCAGACAAAACTCTCGGTCGAAAAGAGGCACAATTCTAACAGAAAGCAAGTACATCTACATCTCTTAATAGTATTGGTTGCTCTCTTGATAATAAACATATATTTCAAGTTTGGTATGAATGCCTTCTGTAATACCAGAGACGACAACAACAACAACACTTACATTTCTCGGGTTTTCTTCGAAAAAAGCCTCGCTTATGACTAAGTTAGTATATCCACTGAAATGCTTGTTTTATACTTTGAAATTAATTATAACAATATAAAGAGATAGGCGATATATGATGTTTTATCTTAAACCAAAAAGATTATAGATGTAAAGCACGACCTATAAGATTTTGGTAGTCTTTTTTAAAGATAATTCGTGATATCGATGTGGTTTTTGATATAGCTGAGAAGCACAATATGTGTCAAGAATGGAAGACATCTGTGGCGATTTTCCATGCAATATCTTAACAAATATCAAAGTTTGCTTATACAGTGTTTACTCTAGTCAGGGGGATTGGGGATTCCCCACTTTTCTCAAAGATTCCCCCTTATTTTCCACATTGATGGGGGGCTTTTACTCTGTCAACAAAGAGCATGGAATATCCAATATTTCTGAATTGTGTAGAATTTTCGCTGGTCCCTCTATTCTGAAATCCTAGAATGAATACGACTTATATCAATAAAGCCTGGGATATGAGCAGGTAGAGAATCAAGATTTAGGTTAATTAGCATAGGATCGCTTATTTATGCCTGTTACAAAGGTATTCAATCAAATATGATAAATGACAGAAAAGTACTTTTCTCAAACTTTTATATATCAAACTACCTAACAATATTTGTATAATGAACATATAGATTTGAAAAGTGTCCTGTAAGATTTGACAAGTGTCCTGTAGAAAATATCCAGTGCATACTCGTGTCACACATTTTAATCGTGCATGAAAGTTTTATTTTTCTTGGAGATTTCAGAAACAAAGACAACCTTCTAAACTCAAAGTCGCTAGTTAACCTTGTAATGAGATGAGACATATGACAGTTGCACGTAAGGTTTTACCAATAATTTTTAAGTCGAAAAGGGGTTATTATTCCACTAGAATGAATGACAGAGTAATGAAACGGATATTATTG
The DNA here is from genome assembly GCA_946902895.1 of Fragum fragum. Taxonomy (NCBI): domain Eukaryota; kingdom Metazoa; phylum Mollusca; class Bivalvia; order Cardiida; family Cardiidae; genus Fragum; species Fragum fragum. The sequence continues at coordinate 2,445,308 of OX336379.1, forward strand.
TCACAAAAGCATGTGCAAAGTTTCAGAGCAATAGCATTAGTAGAAACTGAGATATGACACTTGCGCGTAAGGTTTAACCAAGCCATTACGCCGACACCGATGCCGACGCCCGGGTGACCGGAATAGCCCCCCCCCCCCCCCCCCCTGCTATGAATAGTCTAACTAGAAGTCTTTATTTAAGCCATATCTTCCCTTCCAGTAAGGAAAAACGGTTTCAACAATCTATCGTTTATTGGTCACTAAAGCAACAAGAGCCTTTTTTATATCAATGTACGAAAGGAGGGTATGAGTGAAGTTCTCTAGAAAGATATTTTTATGATTTTATTACCGATTTCAACTAGTGTTTGTTTACATTTTGAGATCCCGCCGAATGTACCCGATTCTTTAACGGAAATGTTCGCTAATCTTCGTAAATGACTGTTGTACGCACATGTGCTGATGACTATACTTTACGAACGATTTCTTGAAGATCAATAATCGAAATAGTTTGAATGATTAGCGAAAGTGAATAGGTCATCACTGACGTCATCGTTTATGTACAAAAACTTCAATAGTTCACAATTTACGATATCGAAACGTGTTTCATGAATTGTAGGCTTACCGCGTTGAATAATTTTGATCTTATAATTTCAATCGTCATATTTATTTATGTTTTTAAGCCTGGTGTATTATTTCTTATTAATTTTGCTATGTATTTGGGGGGAAGCTATGGCTTTAAACTCTCTTTCTCTCTCTCTTTCTTTCTCCCCTCTCTCTCTGTCCCTCTCTCCCTCTTTCTTTCTCTCTACCTCTCAGAAACTTTTTATCTCTATAACTCCTATTTCGCATTTTTTGGGAACCGCAAGAGAAAACACAATTTACGACGTAACATAATTGTGCTTTGTCGAGATACGGTATAAATTTAAGTTTAGTTCTTCAAAGATGATAAGATATGAATCAGTTATCACATGTGAATACACATGATTATAATATACAATCTTGCAGATTTTAATATGAAACAAATTTGAGGTTTTACGTTTAATGGGGCAACCGATGCAACTGTCTGCGCACATTGACTATGTAAACCAAATAATCGTTTTAAGCTTGATTGATCTTCAATGTCACATATAGAAATTGCTCCTCTATATAATTTGTTAGAGCAAGTGTTTACCGGTAATTCCTGGATAAAGAAAGAAATATATAGTCTTGAAGTGAGCCAGATTATTTATGACATTTCCGAGACCATCGCCACCCTTTAAATATAGCGGTTACCAAAGATATTATGTTTTGTTCACTTTAATAAAGAAATTCTCCTGAACTTAAAACGGATCGAATATCAATATGTTTCCTTTTATTTACTTTTGAAACTGAACAACCAAGTGATTAGTTCTCTGTGAACATCGCGTGCCTGGAATACCTTTTTCTTTAAATCTGGTGGATAATGATTATTTATTTCTTGGAAACAAAGATCATGAAAAAGATAGATATCCTTGAAGCAAAAACCAAATATAGTTCTCTTTGTCCAACATCATATTTACATGCTCTTATTTTTTAAAAGCTTACAGTTTTCGATTTCGCGAACCTTATATCAGGCAACACATCAAAGCATTTATAAAGCCGCTAACTATTTTATCTAGACCATAACGTGCTTTGATTGTTGCAAAAACTAATATGTTAATCTCGACGTACACATGTGTGTTTCAGGGATGCTAAGATACATTCTGATATGCTTATTTAGAATCCTTAGCAATCAAAAATGAAAAGTTTGTTAACTAAATTAAAGAGAAAAAAGTATGTGGGGAGTTGTAAGATAAAAAAGAAATGTTATTACTGCTCATATGGGACCGCCGTCATAGCGCAGTCGGTAGCGCATAAGACTCTCAATCTTCAATCATGGGATGCCATGGGTTCTATCCCCGGCGGCGGCACATATCCTTTCAGATATTTGTCTCTCACCAAGGGGTGGCTAATCGTAAACCTAAGTGAAATAGCAGCTGGAGGCTAGGGAAGGGTGTAGTGGTAGTACTCGTGTGATGAATACAAGGAATCCATTGTTAGGTGCTCCATCAGCCGCAATATGACTGAAATACTGTTAAAAGTGGAGTTTAACCCAATTTCAATTAATTCAATTCCTCTTATGGGACATGCTAGGTACGTCCTCTGCGTTAACTTTGCGTGTTAGTAAAAACAAAACTTCTTTGATTGTGATTTATTAGTTATATAATATGAAATGAGAAGCGTTCAAGCTGAAAGACTTTGAAAACGCCATTAGATTTGAAACGTGTATTCATTTTTACGTATGCTCCAGAACGGAGAAAAGATCTCGGCGTACACCGTCTTTTTGCATGCTCATATTTTTACAAGACTTGCATTTTCGGACTTAGCACATTTCTTGCACTCTCAAACATTTCGTCCTCGACCACACGAGTAAAAATTGACGCTAGCTCTAGGACTTTTAAGACATGTTAATTTTTACAGAATGTCCTCGGCTAAGGCTTCTTTTTAAAAAGAAAAACAAAATATCAAGTTTTCAATAGTAATTGAATATTCCCTTACCAAGGGAATATATTACCGTTTTCTGCATACGTCTGCTGTTTTCAGCTTTGTTTCGTTATTATCATCATTGACATTTAGATAAGGCACAACAAATATGTTCACTTTCAAAATAAAAATCACCTCATTCAAATTTACAAGGTTGTGTTTGTTTGCAAACGATATTGTAGAAAGAACAGCTTTGACTTAAGGTAGAGTTGGTATTTATCAAAGATTAATGAACTTTTTAAACTTGTAGAGAAATTACGACGGACAGTTATCTACATTAAGATTTATCCCATGCTGATGCAATCTTCCGTATGATAAATATTCATAGTAGAATCAAGTTGAAATTATCTGTATATCTGACAAGAGCGACCAGAGATTTTCAATTTATATGATAAATTTCAGACAGTCACTAATACTCCAACTGTTTATGCATTCCAATGTTTCACATGAATGGTGCATATACCATGCCGGTGGTTAAAATTTCTAATTGCCAGGGACAATACATGTATGTTATTTAGGACAAAGTTTCGAATTTTGATAGTTAGTTTGATAATGTAAAACTGTTTGATTTAGATAGTATTAATGAAAATAATGAGAAATTGCCAATACGAAATGTGATAAGTAAGGTACATTCAGTTGATGGTAGATTACATTTTTGGGGGGCAATTAATATCGAAGTGTTTTCACCGGGACTTGAGAATTGACCAATCGCTGGCCCCGCCCACTGACTCCCTAAGCTCCGCCCATTAACTCCAACAGGAAGTTCCGCTTCGATTTTGAACTGCGTTGTTTTGCAAAATCTGTTGTCAGTAGCATGTAACAAAAAAGTAAAAAGGTTGGTTGGTGACCTAATCGTTGAATAAGCTGTAGATACGTGTTTAAATCACCAAACCAACAATAAAGGTAACAAAATGGAGGCCAATGTTGGGGTTGATTAGCTTAGGTCCGGGCTGAATGAATTATTTGATTGGTCGGTTGATTCTTTGATTGACGGCCGCGATTGGTCAATTCTAAAGCCATTAACTAGCGGATTGTAATTATCAAAGTGCAAAGTGAGTGCGAAGTCAATAACCAGCGGGTGGTATATGACCAACTTATAGAGAGAGTGTGAAGTCAATAGCTAGCGGGTGGTATATAACCAAGTAATAGAAAGAGAGCGAAGTGATTTACTAGCGGGTAGCATCTACAGAGTTGCAGAGAGAATGTGAAGTTAGCAGGTGGTATATAACCGAGTTACAGAGACATTGTGAAGTCAATTATTAACAGGAGGTATATAACCGTGTTGCAGAGACATTGTGAAGTCAATTATTAACAGGAGGTATATAACCGAGTTGCAGAGACATTGTGAAGTCATTTATTAACAGGAGGTATATAACCGAGTTGCAGAGACATTGTGAAGTCAATTATAAGCGGGTGGTATATAACCGAGTTGCAGAGACATTGTGAAGTCATTTATTAACAGGAGGTATATAACCGAGTTGCAGAGACATTGTGAAGTCAATTATTAACAGGTGGTATATAACCGAGTTGCAGAGACATTGTGAAGTCAATTATAAGCGGGTGGTATATAACCGAGTTGCAGAGACATTGTGAAGTCATTTATTAACTGGAGGTATATAACCGAGTTGCAGAGACATTGTGAAGTCAATTATTAGCGGGTGGTATATAACCGAGTTGCAGAGACATTGTGAAGTCATTTATTAACAGGAGGTATATAACCGAGTTGCAGAGACATTGTGAAGTCAATTATTAACAGGAGGTATATAACCGTGTTGCAGGGACATTGTGAAGTCATTTATTAACAGGAGGTATATAACCGAGTTGCAGAGACATTGTGAAGTCAATTATTAGCGGGTGGTATATAACCGAGTTGCAGAGACATTGTGAAGTCAATTATTAACAGGAGGTATATAACCGAGTTGCAGAGACATTGTGAAGTCATTTATTAACAGGAGGTATATAACCGAGTTGCAGAGACATTGTGAAGTCAATTATTAGCGGGTGGTATATAACCGAGTTGCAGAGACATTGTGAAGTCAATTATTAGCGGGTGGTATATAACCGAGTTGCAGAGACATTGTGAAGTCAATTATTAACAGGAGGTATATAACCGTGTTACAGAGACATTGTGAAGTCAATTATTAACAGGAGGTATATAACCGAGTTGCAGAGACATTGTGAAGTCAATTATTAACAGGAGGTATATAACCGAGTTGCAGAGACATTGTGAAGTCATTTATTAACAGGAGGTATATAACCGAGTTGCAGAGACATTGTGAAGTCAATTATTAGCGGGTGGTATATAACCGAGTTGCAGAGACATTGTGAAGTCAATTATAAGCGGGTGGTATATAACCGAGTTGCAGAGACATTGTGAAGTCAATTATTAACGGGAGGTATATAACCGAGTTGCAGAGACATTGTGAAGTCATTTATTAACAGGAGGTATATAACCGAGTTGCAGAGACATTGTGAAGTCAATTATTAGCGGGTGGTATATAACCGAGTTGCAGAGACATTGTGAAGTCAATTATTAACGGGAGGTATATAACCGAGTTGCAGAGACATTGTGAAGTCAATTATTAGCGGGTGGTATATAACCGAGTTGCAGAGACATTGTGAAGTCAATTATTAGCGGGTGGTATATAACCGAGTTGCAGAAATAGAGTGAATCCATTTACTAGCGGGCAGCTTCTGACAGAGTTGCAGAGAGAGTTTCAGGCCAGCCATGAGTATGTACAACAAATGTAACGTTTCAATACTAAATGAACGCGGCAAAAAAACATATATCCACTCGTTCAGTTTATTTGGTCATTGCTTGGGCTTGATCACACTCTCATTTAAATCGTATTCTTATCTCATTCTCTTTACATTTGAATTGCGTTTGTTTATATGCCCGAAGGGCTTATTATGTTATGGCCCCGGTCGTCCGTCTCTCGGTCTGTCTATCCGTTGGCATTTTTTGTGTTCGCAACTCCTCCTACAGTATCAATAGGTTTTGTTTTGTTTGAATGGGGTTTTACGCCGCTTTCAACAATCTTTCAGTTATATCGCGGCGGCTGGAGCACCTAACAATGGAATCCTGGTTTTTCTCACACCAGTACTACCATTACATCCTTTCCTAGCCTCCAGCTGCTATCCCACATAGGTCTACGATTATCGACCCATTGGTGAGAGACAAATAGTCGGAAAGAATGAGTGCCGCCGTCGGGGATCGAACCCGGGGCCTTTAGATTTAAAGTCCGATGTGCTACCAACTGCGCTATGACGGCGGCTCAATAGGAATGGACTAAAATGTGCAACAACGATTCTCTATGATGTCCAGTTATGCATTAGACGTTAAAGCATAAATAACTCTAGTCGTTCTACAATTATCTTGAATTATCTGCCCTCGAATTGAAAAAAAAATATTATATTTTTGTGTGTGCGCAGCTTACAGTATGAATGGGTACGAACTGCAACTTGCTATTATGTATCTCTATGACGTCGAGATGTGCATAAGATCTTTGGAATTCAAATCACTCTAGTCGTTCAAGAATTATCTGCCCTTGAATTAAAAAAAAAACACTATATTTCATGCGCACTCCTCCGACAGCACCGATGGGATCGAACTGAAAGTTGCTGTAATGTATAGCTATGATGTCTAGTGGTGTATAATCACTCATGTCCTTCTTCAATTATCTGACCTTGAATTGAAATAAATCATCATATTTCTTGTGTGTCCGATTTCCCTTACAGTTTTAATCAAAAGAATATGCAACTTTGCATAATGAATCTTCATAGTCTCTAGCGATGCGACCTTTAGAAAAAAGATAACTCCAGTTTTTCATTAATTCTCTGCCCTTGAACGGAACAATCGCCTAATTTCTAGTGTAAATAACTTTTCAAATGGCCATAATTTGTACCTAGTGTTGATTGAAAATGATTAAAATTGACTACAATGATTCTCCATGATGCGTACTTGTGCTTGAGATCTTATACATTTTGTCTTGCGAGTAATTAACAAATTATCTCCCCTTTGTTTAGGGAATTGCTTATTATTATCGTGTTTTTGTGTGCAATGTTACACATAGTGCTATTAATACAAACAGTGTTTCACAGGGACGAATTTTAGTGTTGAAATAGTGCATAGGTCAACCAGGACTCGCATTACAAAGATTGTTATATTGTAAGTAGGATAATCATTCTAGATACAAAAGATATACCGAAAGTGAAAGTTCCAACCCTGGTTAGCCTGCACAATTTGCACAGTCTCACTAGGTTGAAACTTTTTACACTTTCCTGATTTTCCTCTTGCAAGACTAGTCACAGTTGTATTTTGGGGGGTACTGCCATTTCGATTCCAAGTTTAAGCTTACTGCCATTTATCAAGTTCTTATCTGTCAATCTCAGTTTTCAAGGTCATTTTTATCATAAAAACTATAGTAAATATTATATTGCACTGACATATGCGCCGCTCTGTGAAGCTTTAAAAGTAATTATATTTTCATTCTTTTTTTGTTTAATTATACTTTGATATCACAGTGGCGATAGAATTTAATTATGTAAAAACAGATGTATCGATGCCACTGAAATTGAAATGACCTGTAATCAAATGGTGCGTGTTTTAGATATAATGAATATTCGCTCTGATATAACTGTCCTGTAGGCAAAGAATACTATGACTTAAAATCATGCCATTTCAACATCCATAAAACAGGAATTACACGATGATAATTTAATGTTTAGTTTCGTCTACCAAAAACGAGCGATCTGATTGGTCGAAAAAAATTATTCGTAACTCCATGAACAAAATTTTGAGCACGCAGCGATTTTGTATGCTTCCGAACAAAGTAGTCCCACACAAAATGGTATCAAAATTTGTAAAGCTTTTTTTTCACTCGATGCTATTAAATTATAAGAAATGAAGAGAATATTTTTGTTTTCGCGTATTCATACAGTGTGATTAGGTTTTTCAGTTCATACCTCCATGAAATCGGAAAAAATCTCTTCATCTCATAGATGAAATATAAAATTGAATGATCGAATGTAATTACTTGATCGAAAGTGTAATTAATTTGGTAGTTGACATTAGATTGCATACAGTGTTTGTAGATCCCAACTTAACTCTTTCCTGTCCAATCACTGGTTTTTACGTTCTTGTGATTTTATGCTTGAGAAAACATTGTGAGAAAAAAAAAAGAAATTGTTTGTAACAAGCAATTTCTTCTTTTTCCACAATTTTTTCTCCCCTACTAAATGTTTATTTTTCAAATTAAATCCACTATAAATTTTCGTCTGCAAAACCTTTGAATTTGGACAGGTCAAAAATTTTGCAAAACAGGAAAGGGTTAACAAGAACGCCTTTCATTTTGATTGCGGAAAATCTCTTATTAGTTAAAAAGTCGAGAGTATTAATCTTGTATTAATCCATTACCAGACAGCAATGCTTAAGATCAGTCCAAGTTGATAGGAGTTGCAGACGGCGATTCAAAGTTATAATATTTAGGATTTCCTTTTGGGGTTGAAATCATTTAGGATTTTAAGAAATTGCTTATAACGAGCGATTTCTTCATTATTAAGCATGTTTTCCAAAAACAAATTTTTTTTTTTTTTTTGTTGAGGGGAAATGACTTAAAGGAAACGATGGAAAAAGCTTCGGAATTCATTGTTGTTGAAGAGTTCTATTTAGTTTGCAATTTGAAAATAATACACAAAAATGTATCGTAACAGCAAATTAGTTCCGGTTTTAATTTGGAACTTACTATAAGTCGATCTATCTCTACATCACGATAACGTGATTGGATTTTACAAATATTTCTTTTCACTGATTGAGAGTTCCTCAATGTTGATATTGTCTTGGGACGATTGATGAGGTCACGTGACGTTCAAGCGTTTCTTCTCATTTCCGGTCCAGTGCCAGTTTTTGCTGAGAGGGGAACTCCGTCTAGTATATTGTAATTGAATTTCGATACACATGCGATAGCTGGTCTGGACAGAGACGGTTTACGACATTGTTTAGCTATAAAGCTTTTTAAGTACATAATTATGAGTTTCTGATAAAGTATGTTTCCTCTCTTCCTTAAAAAAGACAAATTGATTCACATGCCATAAATATATGAGTATTATAGGTAATGATCGAACATAACGAGTTTTTGGAGTAAGTGAAGTCTATGTAATCATATTCTATTGTACACATATAAATTACTTCGACTAAGTCAGGGAGAAGCTACAAAATAGTATTTACACAAACCAGCATAATGTCGCTTTTTAACGCCTCTCTGGAGACAAATTTTGGGGAATCCTCTTTAAATTGTCGTCTACAACTTCTTACAATTTGAATCAGTCTAAAATGTTCACGTCTGGTAACGAGTTTACCTTCATATTGAGCCCTATTGTTGCAAAGTAATATCAGAATACAGATGCCACTATTTGCAGCTGGATTTCAATATCCCACATTTTATACGGGTACTGAGACAAATATTATCTCGCCAATTAACCGTTTCCTGTTTTTCAAAATTTCAGACCTGTCCAGATTCAAAGGTTTTGCAGACGACAATTCAAAATTAATTGAGCGTGTGCGTGACATTTCCAACCATTACACATGTCCGCCAAGTAAAGACTCAGATCAGCCTGTGCATCCGCACAGTCTGATCAGAGTCTTCACTCTGCGATCTGTAGATAGATAATGACCCAAAGCTTCTTCAAACAATCAGCGAATATTCTAATTGCCCCAAATGGCTGTCCAGGGTGCTCAATGTGTGCGAGTCAAGCACCTGCGAAATTGTTGGAAATGTCACGCACAGGCTCAATTTTATTTGAAAAAAAATCATTCTGAAGGGTAGAAAAAATTGTGGGGAAAGAAGAAATTGCTTGTTAGATGCAATTTCTTCTTTTCCACAATGTTTTCTTAAGTATGAAAACACAGGGACGTAAAAACCAGGGATTGAACAGGAAAGGGTTAACGAATTTACTCCAAACGTTTGATTGATTTACACATTAAAACTACTATAACATATGTATAAACTTAGTCTTGGTTAGTGAGTCACCATAAGATTGCTTAGCAGATTGTTCAAGGATGACGTTACCTTGGTAAAATGTCATTGGTCTGATTTAAATAAACGTAACAAAAACAATGTTACAAACATACCAAATCCGTCCTTAAACGAAGCATGGACTTACCTGAAAAGAAAGAAAAAGAAACTTACGAATTATTGAAAATGAGCAAACAGACTAAAATAGTCTGCTAAATACCATTCAAAAAATAATAATAATAAATGATACAAAACAGAAAAATCCACTTTTCGTTCCTTACTTGTTCCCTCTAAATTTAAGTTTGTAAAAAGTTGACCGATCGCGACTGTCAATCACAAAATCGATGAACCAATCAAATCGTATACTTAAAATGGAAATGAACTCTGAACCCCGAAATTTGTCGACATTTTTGTGAAGCATTTTTGGTGGTTTGGCGACTTAAGCGTTGTAACTACAGCTTATCTAAGTTGTAGTTACATTTTCGGTCTTTAATTCGCCATCCAATCACTTTACTTTTTTGCGGATCATAGCGTGTGCAATAGAATGCCGTTTAACCCTTTCCTGCTCTATCCCTGATTTTTTCGTCCCTATGATTTTATACGTGAGAAAACATTGTAAAAAAGAAGAAATTGCTTGTAACAAGCAATTTATTCTTTTTCCACAGTATTTTCTACCCAACTGAAAGGTTATATTTAAAATTAAATCCACTTTAAATTTTCGTCTGCAAAACCTTTGAATTTTGATAGGTCTAAAATTCTGGAAAACAGGAAAGGATTAAAATGTAAGCGGAGCTTTCTGTCGGAGGTAAGTGGGCGTGACTGAAGGAATGCCCATTACTCAGAAAAACTACATTAGGAGATGTGCAATATGTACGGATATTCAGACAAATACCTTGTATCAGGAAATGGTGTAAATGCCTATGTTCATAACGAAGGTTAATTAGAGTCAATCTTAACGAAACTCAAGGGGCACATCGGTAATGTTATATACGTTTAATTGAGTCCAATCCATGTACAAAAAATACACATGGCAATAGCTAAAATACCTATCTTGATCTATAAGTACATGGTCATTCATAATTAGTATTATAAGAGACTGCAAAATGAGTAACATCTTTGACAATACTTATATAATGTTCTTGTAACAATTAGATAAGAGAAGGGGATGCTTAATGAAACACCCCATGCCCCCATCAGAATGTTACTTAGTTTTAAACAGATTGAGACTGCTTGTTAATTAATGGTCTCTTAAAATATTTTACACGTGGTATGAAGATAAAATACTAAAACAAATAAAAAGAGCAAAGGAATCCATTTTGCTATTTATCGTGTGTGTGTGTGTGTGTGTTGTTTTTTTGTTGTTGTTGTTTTGTTGTTGTTGTTGGTGGTGGTGGTGGTGGTGGTGGGTTGTTTTTTTTTTTTTGTTTTTTTTTTGGGGGGGGGGTGTCAGTAATGAGTAACAACCTTTTTTTTAATTATTTTTTACTCTTTCTCATGTCCAGAAGAGAGAATAAATGTACAAAATAAATTAAACTAAAACGGTAAGTCCACAATAACATAACAAAAGCAGAAACAGTCCTCTTCATGTCAAAAACCTACTTCTAAGGTCTTAAATAACTTAACCCAATACCAGACGGCAAAATTTTAAACTGGTCAAAATAGAAATGAGTTACAGACGTCAATTTAAAGTTTGTGAAATTTTAGACTGTTCCATCTTATTGGATAGAAAACATTGTGTAAAATGAAAAAAATGCATGATAAAAGCAATTTCTCCATTTTACACAATGTTTCCCTAATTGTTTTTCTTGGGACTGTCCAAAAGCGTCAATGTATGGGAATGGGTTGAAGAGAAATTAGAAGTCCTAAGTAATTCAAATGATGTAAAAACCATTACTCTTTTAAATTTCTTCCATGATGACGCATACGATAACCCTTGTGCAGGCTGATCTTAGTCTACAACAAGAATTTTATCCGTCATGGCAAGGGTTAAATAGACATCTTTGACCTGTGTTTTCGATTGCCAAAAGAATAAGTCGATATATCCTCTGACTCAATGTTGTAGAAATTTAGGACTAGACAACAGGAATGGTCACTCTTTTCATAATGCAATGAACAATTTCTACAGTTTACTATTAAAAGCTGCTTTGATTGATTGAATGGGGTTTAACGCCACTTTAACAGTATTTCAGTCATATCGCGGCGGCTGGAGCTTCTAACAAGGATTCCTGGTATTTCTCACACCTGTACTATCACTACATCCTTTCCTAGCCTCCAGCTGCTATCTCAAGTTTATTTAAAAAAAAAACACTTTGGTTTAAGATTAGCCACCCATTTGTGAGAGACAAATGTCGGAAAGGATATGTGCCGCCGCCGGGGATCGAAAGAAGCTGCTTTAAACAGACATTATTGATTCCATGCGCTTATAGGGCAATGTTTGATATTATTGATATTAACAGGGGTATCTGTAAATACGTGACGATCGTGACTAACGATAACCGGCTATGAAACAGCATCTGTCTCTATGGACTTATTTAGAGCGTTTTCAGATAGTTGTTACTATGTCTTCCATTCAGTTCTCATTTGGGGTAATTAACCTTACTGAGATAATCATTGAATCCTTCGCAAATGTCTTTATAAGGAAATCATGATAAAACTGGTGTAAAATTATACTAAATATACTTATTCTTTCATTCGTTCTGTTTTTATAAATAATCATTTTACTGTTGTTGTTTTTGTTATATCATCACCTCGTTAGCTAAATGACTTATGTAGGAGTCGATCTCTGGTAATATTACTTTTTTCTGAAGCTCTAAGTTATTACGCTTTTGCGCGACGAGTCACATAATGCTGAATAGATGACGCTTGACCCATTACTGGATGATAATATTTTCGACTGGTCCAAATTGAAAGAAGTTACAGACGACAATTTTTTGTTGATGACTTTTTTCTCTTCTTTTCTTTTTGAGGCTAAAACATTGTGGCACAAGCGATTTCTTGGTTGTCAACTGTGTTTTCCAAATTGTTTCTGTTGGGGTGTCAAGAGTCATTATTATGGACTCATGGGACTGGGCTAAAGGTTGTCGTCATAAACGGTAGGACAAAAAACGATCTAAGCGAATAAATGCAGGAATACAGTGTTCTTTTACTTTCATTTCGTGTCAGAATGAATGCAGGATATTTTGCTCTTCACATTTCATCTTTCTAACTAACTTTCTGTTGAACAAACATGTAGTCTGACCAAACACATGTTGTAGCCTGACCAAACACAGGTTGTAGTCTGACCAAACACAGGTTGTAGTCTGACCAAACACAGGTTGAAGTCTGACCAAACACAGGTTGTAGTCTGACCAAACACAGGTTGTAGTCTGACCAAACACATGTTGTAGTCTGATCAAACACATGTTGTAGTCTGACAAAACACAGGTTGTAGTCTGACCAAACACAGGTTGTAGTCTGACCAAACACAGGTTGCAGTCTGACCAAACACAGGTTGTAGTCTGACCAAACACAGTTGTAGTCTGACCAAACACAGGTTGTAGTCTGACCAAACACAGGTTGTAGTCTGACCAAACACAGGTTGTAGTCTGACCAAACACAGGTTGTAGTCTGACCAAACACAGGTTGTAGTCTGACCAAACACAGGTTGTAGTCTGACCAAACACAGGTTGTAGTCTGACCAAACACAGGTTGTAGTCTGACCAAACACAGGTTGTAGTCTGACCAAACACAGGTTGTAGTCTGACCAAACACAGGTTGTAGTCTGACCAAACACAGGTTGTAGTCTGACCAAACACAGGTTGTAGTCTGACCAAACACAGGTTGTAGTCTGACCAAACACAGGTTGTAGTCTGACCAAACACAGGTTGTAGTCTGACCAAACACAGGTTGTAGTCTGACCAAACACAGGTTGTAGTCTGACCAAACACAGGTTGTCATTTCATTTTTATCTAAGTAAACATGTAAAATCCACTTTTTTTATTTTTTTCCAGTATAGCAGGTTTCCCGAGATTTTCAGAAAAAAAATCTTACAAAGTTATGACTGTCTTTGTACATTAACAAATTATTTGTACACACACTTTTAGACTGGTCTACCTTTAACGAGGTAGCAAACGACCATTTAAAATTGGTGGTGTTTTTTCCAAAATCTGTAGTTTTTGATAGTAAACATTGTTGATATTAGCTTCAGTGAAGCAATTTCTTCATTTGTCAAAATGTTTTCGGTGGTGTTTTCCTTGAGGGGCGTAGCAATAATTAGACAATGTGACGTAAACAAATCTTTAGAATGAGGGACATTCTTGGATTATCTTTCTTGGATACTCCCCAGAAAAACATTGGTCCCTATCAGTGTTTTACTTGGACTTAATCCTAGGTTTCTTTGCACTGTCTGGTTTTAAGATCAGCTGTTTAATGCACACTTTAGAGCTGGAAAATTCGTTTCATCTTGAAAATACATTCTGAACCATAAACTAACGCCATCGAGAGATTTATATTTATTATAAAACTAGAAAAGGCAAATAAAAAATCGAAACTTCTCCATACTTAACAAAGAAAAGAACAAGGGTAATGAAGTGAAAGGACCAATGTGCAATTTGGCACATCGTCACAGGACAAAGGAAAGATAACACAGGAATGTCCCTTAATTTCCAACATCATAATGTAACGTCATTTAGTCCGGTTTTCCTGAATAACATGATTTGAATGTGAGTGTGATGTGATGCTGTATGTTTGTGTGTCCGAACACAAATCTATTAGGATGTAGTATTCAATGTTAATTCAGGTAATAATTCCTTATTTGGTCCTAGATGGAAACGTAAACAATCTCCAAATAATTACTTAAATTGAGGGATGGACAAGAGCTCTATTCCGAATCGCAATTCCCCTCCTGAATACCATTACAACACTCGGTCTATGCACGCAAAGCTTCTCAAAATGATTACTTTAATAGAGATGTACTGAACAACTAGATCAGTAAACCTATTATGACAATTAACTCTTATCCCGTGATTCAAGAACACTAAACTAGCCGTTTTTCTGATCGAGGATGGCGTGCATGTATCTAAAAAGAATAATTTAAGTCCAAAATATGTATATTTTTCTGCCAAGGAAATTTAAGCGGTCAACAAAAATTACCCACTAGCTTAAAATCATCGGTTGTAACATTTTCAATTGGGACAAGTCAAAAATTATGTCGTGAGGTAATGGGTTAAATGAATTAGTAATCTGCAATCCACGAGTGTTATAAGAATTTAATATTGATTGATTGAATGGGTTTAAACGCCACTTTTAAAAGTATTTCAGTCATATCGCGGCGGCTGGAGCACCTAACAAAGGATTCCTGGTATTTCTTACACCAGTACTACCACTACATCCTTTCCTAGCCTCCAGATGTTATCCCACTTAGGTTTACGATTATCAACCCATGGATGAGAGACTAATATCGGAAAGGAAATGTGCCGCCGCCGGGGATCGAAGCCATTTACACAAATATACAATTACAAGTGTACTTGTTATACTATTTAACATTTTGAAGCCCTGGAATCTAAGCATTTCAAGTTAGAATACCATTGAATAGAGCTAGGAAGATAATACGATAAATTATAGCAGAAATTATATCAAATATTAAATAATTGACTGTAAAATAGCATCATTTATCTGTAATTTTCTTATTAAAGGTTCTATCATTTTATACCGAAATTGGAAAAATATCATTCAATTATCTACTGGGAACAATAAGTTTAAAAACTCCTTTTGCAGTTTCGTTAATCGAAACTATATTAATATGTAAGAATAGTTAAAAGGTCAGATCGATCTTTAAAAAAATATATTTTAAATTCTTTAAACGAAAATTGATTGAAAGAACATAAGCCTGATTAAAATATGACTAGCCTGTATAAAGCCAGAAGAAAGAAAGCTCCAGCTTTACCGAAGACAGTAGCAGACATTTACCTGGACGGAAGATGGACCCAGACGTCCACCGGCAACAGATTCCTGCTATTCGACGACCACTCGTAGCATGGGAGAATCGTGGCCTTCGCAACAACAGAAAACCTCCACGATCTAGCTGCTGCCGACACTATCTACTGCGACGGTACTTTGTACAGCTGTCCACGACTGTTTCACCAGATCTACTCGCTTCATATCAAGATAGAAGATGTAATGATACCAGTTGTCTACGCCTTTCTTCCGGGGAAAAGTCAGGCAGTCTACCGGCGATTCTTCTCCTTGGCCGCACAGAAGATGGAAGACATTGGACTGAGACTTCAACCAGCAACCGCCCTCCTTGATTTCGAGGCTGCTGCCCAGGGCGCTTTTAGAGACTCATTTCCTGGAATCACTTTACAGGGGTGCTTCTTCCATTTTACCCAGTTTATTTGGCCGCGAGTACAGGCGACGGGTCTGCAGAACGAGTACAGAAACAACCCTGACGTGAGGATACTGGTACGACGGGCAGCAGTATTACCACGACGACATTACTGACATTACAGAAGCATTTACGGACTACGTGACAGAACAGTGGGTGGAAGGCGACCGACGTGTGTGGAACCACTTTGGCACTGTCGGGCCTAGAACTACCAACAACCTCGAGGGATGGCACAGCAAACTGAAGAAGATGACCACGGCCCATCCGAATATCTTCAACGCCATTCAGATGTTCAAAGACATACAGAACGCCAACGATATCAACAGAATACAGAGATCTGCAGGTGGAACTGTCCGTCCCCGCGCTAAGCGCTATATGAACACCGACAGACGTCTAAGAACACTCAAAGACAGATACCAGGCTGGAGAAGATACGCTGACTTGGCCGCACAGTTTCTCCATCTAGAGTGATTTAATTCGAGATATTAATATTGTGATATTGAAATTTATGAGCATCAGCTGATATTCAGTTATAATTGTCGTCTGCAACATCTTTGGAATTTGGAGGAGTATAAAAGATTGCCGTCTGGTAATGGGTTAAATAGAAAATATAATTATATGTATACATGTATTTTAGATGTAAAACGATAAATAAATTTCTGTCAAACGAAATAAGAAATTACGATTTCTTACTATATTAATTCTTCTTACTCAATAATTCCCCCCTTCGGGTAGCCCCTTTTCACACTTTTATAAAAGGTGCGATTCGACGTTCCGGGAATAAACCATGTCATCATGTCTGATAATGTTTGGAAGTAGCTTGACTATAGCGGAGTATTTGTTGCGACATCTGACAGACAAATCTACATTATATTTGATATCCTTAACCCTTTCCTGTATAATCCCTGCACTTTACGTCCCCAATACAAATACATTTCAGAAAACATTTTGGAAAGGAAGAAATTGCTTGTTACAAGCAGTTTCGTCTTTTATCAACGATGTTTATTTCCCTACTAAATGTTTTTTTTTCCCAAATAAAATCGACTTTAAAATTGTCATCTGCAAAATCTTTGATTTTGGACAGGTCTTAAATTTTGCAATACAGTAGACGGTTAACATTTACAATATCCTTGATTACCGATTTCGTCGTTACATCATGACGTCGTAACAACAAAAAGACCTCAAGCAGGACCTCCAGAGTATTTTCTTTGCATTTATTATCGCATTGTCTTTACTTGCATTACCTAGGTGAGGTCATACCTTGCCCTAATGTGTCTTGTCGTATTGTTGCTATTGTAAAAAAATAAAACAATAAAAATTCCTGTTTCTGTCACTTCTGCTCAGTTAACGTCATTTATAGAAGTCGGTCCAATTAGATTTTTTTGTTTTATTTAACCCGTTTTGTCGATTCATGTTAGCTTTAATACAGACAAACGACTCCGGTATATAAAACTAGACTCTACACGATACCAGAAAATATCACTAGAACAACATGAAAAATGCGCTTAGAGAGATAGCTCAAATGTGTTATTCAACTCAATTTACGGACAATGGAAGGCGTGTAAGAGAAAAAATGATTTCAACAGTAATAATGATAGTTCAGCTCATATCTCCAAAGAATTCCGAAAATTTTGTGTTCATTATATACATATGCCTTTCCAATCTTTCCACTTTTTGCAATATATATAAATAGTATTATATCATTATTTTTTTTTTTAATTTTAGTTTCGTCTATCAAAAACGAGCGTTCTGATTGGTCGAAAAATATAATTCATAACTCCATGAACAAAATTTTGATCACTCAGTGATTTTGTATGCTTCTGCACAAAATAGTCCCATACAAAAAGGAATCAAAGTTTGTAAAGCTTTTGTTTTTCCCCTCGATGCTTTTAAATTATAAGAAATGAAGAGAATATTTTCTGTTTCATGGAGGTATGAGCCGAAAAACCTAATCACACAATGTATAAATCCGCTTCGGGTCTTCATACAGTGTGATTAGTTTTTTCGGTTCATACCACCATGAAAACAAAAAATATTCTCTTCATCTCTTAAATATTTCACTGTATTATGGTATCTTAAAGACTATCATTAACACTATCATTATTATTATACAGAAGCAGTATTTTGTTATTTCGTTTAAAGATTTAATATCTGTATAATAACAGAAGAAAATGTACCATGAATAGTTTACTAGCAACCTAATCTCGTTTTTCCCTGTTCAAACAAGCTACTGACCATTGACAAATCCCTGGTCCCGCCCTTTGACTTCAACAGGAAGTCCCGATTCAATTTTAAACGGCGTTAAATTGCAAAATTTATGGTCAGTAGCATGTAACAAAAAAGTAGAATAGTTGATTGTCGCCGAACTAACAAAAATGTTTCACAGAAATGGCGGCCAATGTTGGAGTTGAAATCTCAATTCCGCGCTGGATGAATAATTTGATTTGTCGATATATAATCCTTGATTGATAGCCGGGATTGATCAATTGTACTGTGGGAGTGTTTTCCACTGATGATTACTTATTAGTTTAGATTGTATGTGTATTCGGTCGTAACATTCTTCTTTTACTACATGTACACTGAATCGAAGAAAAATAGATTTAATTTGCCCGAGATTATATGTTTTTGACAGAAAGATATTGATATTCGGGAACGGACTACCGCTATGTATTGGCAACCTATAATTATTTCTTTATTTCATATGAAATTCGGATATCAGATCACGTGAATTTAACATACCGCGGTGTTGTAAATGAGACTTGTGTGGGTTTCTTTGTTTGTTTGGTTGCTTTTTTTTTTGTTTTCATTGTTGTTGTTTGTTTTTATTGTAGTTTAAAAGAAAAAAGAAATTGGCCTTTCAATGTTATTTTTATATTATGAGTCTGCCTTACGTATACACGGGTTTCTATATGTTGTAAATAAGACGTTTTTGCAGTCTCAACTCCCGACCAAACTAATAGATCAAGCATTTACACCGAGGGTCATCAAGCCAAGTCGCCATATACTTAATTGACCTAACCCTCTCCATACAATCCCTCGTGCCTACGGCAAATTGATTTAATGTAAAAAATGTTGTGTAAAAAGTAGATATTGTTTGAAACAAACAGTAGTCATAATGAGTTTAACTGTTACTCTTTTTTTTTTCAGAAAACTGGCGAGACACAGTTTACAGTGAAATACTTTGTCATCTACATGAACCAATCAAACCGATCGACTTGCAACGTTTCAACATGAAATAATTTCAACATAGATTTGAATATTCCTGTCAAGTCCTGAAACACAGTTTACCAAACTGTTTAACTTATCTCTGACAATTACATTATTAAAAAAAAAATGCTCTCAACTTATTTTCTACCAATATTGGGAAAAAGTTAAAATTGCTTATAACAAGCTATTTCTTCGATTCCCACACTATTTTCTACTACATGGGATGGTTTCGTTTCAAATTGCACTTAATTTTCCGTGTTTTCTTCAATGCGTTTCAAATTACTCCAGTCTAGAATTTTGAAAAAAGGGAAAGGATTAACAACTTTTTCTGAAAAACATTTGATGAGCTGAGTGAATAAGTGAACTAATAAGCAAAACAGTTTAGGGGGGGGGGGGTCATAATCTCCCTTTTATATTTCAATCCCCCAATTCCCTCCTTCTTACGCCCCTTAAGAAAAACGCTTTGGAAAACATTGTGGAAAATGAAGATATTGCTTGTATCAAGCAATATCTTCATTATCCACATTTTTTTCTATTCAAAAAGAGGAAGACAATATAATATTCCATCAATTTCAAATCGTTGTCTTCATGTTCTTTCTTCAGGGCGTACAAAGAGGGACTTAGTGGAAACTATAAAAAAGGGGATCTCAGTAAAGTGGGGTTATTTCGGATAATTGTTTTACTGCCCAGTTGTTTTCTACGTCTTCATTATTGCTATCTTTTGGAGATCTTCGCGTGCATAGCTCATTTTCCAATAAATCTTGCGAAGTATGTAAAACCTTTGATGGAAAAATCGTTAACCATATTTTTTAATATTAATACATTTTTCACCAACTAAATAAAATCATTTCTAAAACGTCTTTTTGTGAATTATCGTGGTTTCTCGTTGGAATAAAACTTGATAACTTAAATGGTAGACAAGTGAAATTATCAAAATGATAAACGCTTTCTCATCTTCGTTCGTACATGTCTACGTAACGTTAATTGCGTAAGATCAAAGCAGCTGATGGCGTCTCCTGAATGCGAAATGCATTTTCTTAATACATTGTATTTGGTATAGAATTAGTTTTCTATTCTTTTTTTTCTCTCTTTCTCTTCAATTAAAGAAATATATAATTGTTCGCATTACGTGTAAGATCGATGAATCATTTTGTGAAGCCCAGAACTAATTTTTCACTCGTGGCCCCAGAACTAGTAAAACTGAACATTAGCTGTTCATTCAATGGAATTGAAATCGATCTTAAATACTTAAACAGACAAGTAATTTCTACACCTCGTAATTTTAGTAAATAGTTTGAATCCAAAGAAGCCTTGGACTGAAGCATATCTAACGAATATTTTCAATAGGGTATATTAGCCGTTTTGTTGTGTAAATGGTTTGCCTAAATCGTTTGTGCTTAAACGAAGGTAATTACTTGTTTTTGGTTACCGAAATAAGGAAGGATTTAACAATTATCCTAACGCACGCCAAATAGGCCCTCGGAGATAGATAGAATTTCTAAATACCAAGGAAAGATACCATGATAAATATCTATTACACTTTTTTTTAGAAAATACAAAATCCTCTAGGTGCAGAATGTATCGAATCTCAGAAATAACTGTTTCTTCACAACATTTGAGTTGGGACATACGAAAAGATTTCCTACTTAGTCTTATCAAAACCTGACGCTGGAATCTAGAAACAAAGTGCCTCCGCAAGCAACTTTATAAGCCAAATATCAGGTTACAAATATTCAATCGCTGGTTGATTGCTAGGCCAACTAACCTCCGATAGTTGGCATTATGTAACAAAAGACATTTTTGATAAATATATGGTCAATGGCATTCGATAAAAGGCAAATCGTTGGTTTGCGACCTATTCATATGCGGGTTTAAACAGAAGT
Organism: Fragum fragum; assembly: GCA_946902895.1. Lineage (NCBI taxonomy): Eukaryota > Metazoa > Mollusca > Bivalvia > Cardiida > Cardiidae > Fragum > Fragum fragum. Next base: position 2,466,291 of record OX336379.1, read on the forward strand.
TACGACGTTTAGGTCGCCAAACAAACAAATACTTTACATGAATTTTGGAGTTTTAAGTTCACCCCCGGACAAAGTGAATGGTTCGGTTGGTCAAAATTTCATTTATTTTTATTTATTTTTTTTTTTTTGACAGCAAGATTGGACAATATGTGATAAGCTCTTCGATCACATAATTCGCATTTCCTTGGCATCAAAAGAAAGCAAATACAAATGCATTTCATGAAAAAATAAGATGAACATAGTATCATGAAAAACTTCTAGTAACTAGAGTTGCTTGAGCGCCTGTTTCGCTCCACAGGCCTGAACATACTGATAAACAATTTAAATTCTATGCAACTTCTTCGTGACCACCAGGAAAATACTAAGAAAAACATTATGGAAAATGGAAAAATAGCTCAAAGCAATCAATTTGTCCATTGTCCACAGCGTCTACAACCCTAATACACAAATAATTCTTAACATTCACGAGCAAAAAATTGTCATGCATTTTCTTTCAACTTGGATCAATCTAAATTTCTGTCGTCTGGTAAAGGGAAAGAGACAAAGATAAATCTTTCTTTACAATCAAATAAAGTAACTCTTATGCAAGAATTTTGAAGACCAGAAAGGAAATCAACTGAGTTTATTACTTCCCTTTAATAAGGTTTGTAAAATTATACCTATCCAGTCCAAAATTTCAACTCATTAAAATCTTGTCAAAAAATTTACTTATAAGTCATCCAAAAAATATCCAAACTTACATGAAATATATTTGATACAGTCTAAGGAAATAGACATGTGCTAAAAAAATACATGTTTGTTATCGGATCAGTGTTTTCCGAGGTTTATGTGAAAGGGCACTTAGGGACCATTTCTGTGAATTTTTGTTATAAAACAATCCCTGAAAAAAAAAAGATTTTCGAAGTTTCCATACACTATGTATCGAAAAATGCACCGCCCCACAAAAGCCGTGCTTTTCATAAGACCAGATTTCTTTGAGGAAATCTAATAATGGATCACCAAAGTACCATTCCAGTGCAATTTGGCTGAATTCAAACAGGTTTTGTCTGAGGAAGAGATTTTCAAAGAAAAGGTTTACGAACGGACGGACGGACACAGGACGGACACTACGCCATCGACAATAGCCTGCTAGCCTACGTCATTCCATAGCCATAGTTGCGTAAGAAATAAAGGATTAAATTTGCTGGAAATGCAAGGTCATGCTTTAAGGCCAAGGATCAAAATCACAACTAACGCCTCTTTGTATTTATTGGACAATTTTGACATGATTTCACACGCATGTTTCGTATGAATTCGAATTGCAAGAAAGTAAGTTAACTAATTATAAGTTTCTTCAACTTCTCATAGTTCAGGGCAGATGATCTAGGTAAAATCAATGTTACAAATCTTTCTATTAAAGTACGTAACGAGCATAGATTGATTTTGTCGAATACGTTTAGGTCTATTGTCAGATGCTTAATACGTTCCACGATTGGTATCCAACCGGATAAAAATGATTTGTCGTTAGGAATTGTATAATAATTCGTCGTTGGGTGTGCGAAATGTTGTAGGTACAGCTTGAAAAAGCTGTAGTGACGCTAAACGACGAAAATGTCTGGTTTGCTGAGCTCTCTTCAATCTCATACATAAAAAGCATTATTTAAGATATTTTAATTAAATTTTCATAAGGCCCCTTTTCCTATGTTTCTCGATGGAATTTTGAAAGGAAAAATGCTTATGATGGTACAACCATTCTAAGAAAGTTGAAGTGAATCTGGTGAAATCTGGGAACATCATTGAATTAACTTAGAATTTTTTATTAAATTTTCATAGTGCCCCTTTTCCCATGATACTTGACGGATAAGACCCTCTTTCGAAAGAAACAATCAACACAATGGTATAATTATAAGGTGAAAGTTTGAATAGAATTTGTTGAAAACTGTGAACTCTGGCGTGTTAACTAGAATTGTGTAGTTAAATTTTCAGAAGGCCCATTTTTCCTTGTTTCTTGGCGGATCATAATGAATTTCGAAAGTAACCGTTCCTAACCACGGTACAGTCATTCTGGGAAAGATTTAAGAGAATTTGATGAACGTTATGGACTCTAGGGTGTTAATGAACTATTTAATTAGATATTATTAAGGCATCTTTTCTCATGTTTCTTGACGGACATACACAAGTTCAAAAGGAATGGTCCTTATGATGATTTTCAATCATTATGTGAAAGTTTGAAGAGAATCCGGTGAAAACTGTGGACTCCAGAGTGTTAAGGAGAAATTTTTAATTGAATTTTCAAAAGGCCCCTTTCCCATGTTTCTTGGCGGATCATACCAAATTTCGAAAGAAGCGATCCTCGTGATAGTCGACCTTTCTGTGAAAGTTTGAAGAAAATCCGATGAAAACTGTGAATAATAGTGTGAAAACGAGATATTTTTATTAATTTCTTAATAAAATTTTCATAAGGCCCCTTTTCCCCATGTTTCTTGATGGATTTGACCAATTTTCGAAAGGAACGATCCTTATGATGATTCAATCATCCTGTGAAAGTTTGAACAAAACCAGATGAAAACTGTGGACTCTATCGCGTAAACGAGGATCTTTTATAGATTTTTAATCAATTTTTCATAAGACCCTTTTCCCGTGTTTCTTGACGGATCTGACCTTATTTCCAAATGAACTATCCTTATGATGATACAATCATTCCGAAAAGGTTTTAAGAAGATCTTATAGAACTGTGGACACTATCGGGTAAGCCAGGATTCATTGATTAGAATTTACATCTAATTAGGCCTTTTTTCCGGTGTTTTCTGACGGATCGATACCTTTGATTGTACAATCATTCTGAGAAAGCTTTAAGAGAATCCGATGAAAACTGTGAATTTTATCGCGTAAACGAGGATTTTTAATAGATTTTTTTAATCAAATTTTCATAAGGTCCGTTTTCCCGTGTTTCATGACGGATCTGACCCAATTTCGAAAAGAACAATCATTCTTAGAATGTTTGAAGAGAATCTGATGACAACTATGGACTGTATCGCGTAAACGAAGTTTTATTAATTAAATTATATTAAGGCCCCTTTTCCCGTTTTTCATGACGAATATGACCAAATTTCGAAAGAAATGATCCTTTTTCTTGAACAATATTTCTGAGAAAGTTTGAAGAGAATCGTGGACTCTATCGCTAAACCAAGGAAATATTACACGTTAACAAGGAATAGTTAATGGACACACGGACGCACCACGGGAAAATCCATCGCTATAGCCCTTTTGGCTTTCGGCCATCAGAGCTAAAAACAAAAAAAAAAAAAAAATACAAATTCTTACAGGCCAATGTGAGCGAATTTTGAATTCCGTTCTGCAAAAAAGAAATCAAACAAAGAAAAGTACTTTTCTAAATTCAAAGATCCATTCGAGCTTGCAGAATACATGATCAAGTTGAATAGAAAATGATGCTTTGACTCTCTTGAAATTTAGAACAATGGTAATTGGTTAAAGTGCATGTATTAAGCTAGGTTACAAAATATAGTTAAAAGAGTTACAAGTAGTTTCTCCTTTACCGAAATGTATTTATTGTATTGTAACTATATGAATGTTGTACCTATATGAATGGAATCTTCATATATTTGGAGGAAATAAAGATATGAATTGAAAATTGTATCAAAAGCGGATTGTTTGATAACAAATTACAGAACAAACATCTAGATTAGATACCATAGTGATAAAGGCAGAGATTGCTTTTTACAACCGGCTTGCCTTAATATCAATGTTCCTCCAGTAAAAATCTTCTTGTATCAAAAATGGACTGTGTGATTACAAGTTATAGCTTTAACTCTAGTAATAACATGAATAATACAATATACAATACAATGACATTTTTATTGCGCAAAAACTGCCAAGGAGGCATTCTGTTGCGCTGAACAAAGCTATCAGTACATTATTTACATATCATATCAGTAAAACTTTGAAAAAAGATAAGTCTTAAGAGATCGTCTAAAGACAGATTCTTGTTGAATTTGTCTTAGATGGTTTGGCAGTCCATTCCACCACCTTGGTCCTGTCACTGCAAATGACCTATCAGCAATACATGTACGTGTTTTTTGAAACATTAAGCAAAGACTTCCTACTTGATGATCTCAGTCTATGTCCAGTTTGATTGATCTTAATCAAGTTAATTAGATATTTAGGAGCTGTTCCCCTTACACATTTAAACATAAGTGTTAGAACCTTAGACATTGTCCTTGCTCTAACCGGGAGCCAGTGCAGATGTTGTAGAATCGGTGTATTAGGTTGATAAAATCCACATTCACTAACAATTCTAGCTGCTTGATTTTGAACTTTTTGGAGTTTATTCATTTGGTACTCAGGAATACACATAAATAGTCTATTGCAAAAATCTTGCTGAGAATGGATTAAGCCATGCACTAGGATCTCGGTACTTTTTTTCGTCAAATATTTTCTGATTTTTACTAATCCCTTTAATTGATAATGACCGATTTTACATTTGTTTTTAATATGGCGATCAAAACTAAGGTCATTTTCCAATAGAACACCTAAATCTCTGACATGATCAACGCACTTAACATCGATTCCACCAACATTTACACTAGAAATATTGACTTTGGATAGCTGCTGTCTTGTTCCATATACAATTATTCCTGTTTTAGAGTTGTTCATTTTTAGTTTATGATTACTCATCCATGAAATTACGTCACTAAGGCACTTATTTAGAGCAACCGACGTTTGGGCTTCATTATCATATACTCCAGCATTAAATCTCATCGCCAGTTTATGATCATCAGCGTACCCGTATAACTCGATAGGATATTGGCGGACATATTGACTTAATGCCGCAATGTACTTGGTAAAAATTACCGGTCCAGCACATGATCCCTGCGGCACACCATATTTTAAGTTTTCAAGCTTGGAAGAGCTATTATTAACGATGACCCTCATAGATCTTTGACTGAGGTACGACTGGACCCATTTTAGCGGAACATCCTGTATATTGAAGTCATTCTGTAGAATTTTAAGAACTATGGAGATATCAACAGTGTCAAACGCGGCACTAAGATCTATCATAACAACAATGGTAACCTGTTTGTTATCAATGGCATCTAGTAGATCACTGTACATTTTGATTAATGCAGTCTCAACACCATGATTTTTTCTGTATGCACTCTGATACACAGGGAGAAGGCTGTTTCTCTCCACATGATCTGTGATCTGATTTAATGCTGCTTTTTCTAGTACTTTTGAAAGAAAGGACAAGTTGGAAACTGGTCTATAATTACTCATTTCAAAAATAGCTCCTTTCTTTTTCAATAGTGGTTTTACAACAGCACTTTTCCATGCTTTAGGGAATATCCCAGTGTCAAGAGATTGATTTATTATATCTTTAATAATTGGCAGAAATGATTGAATGTGGGATTTCAGAAATGGAGTAAGTACTACATCTAGTTCACACGACGTCGATTTTGAGCAGTCAATAAGTTTAGGTAAGTCCACCTGTGTGACTGGTGTGAAACTATCAAATGGTTCACATGACGAATCATATACCGGAGAGGGAATATAGACCTGGTTTCAAACACAATTGTCTAGATCATTTATAAGATTAATTATCTTAGTAGAGAAAAAATCAAGAAACCCGTTTGCAAGTTCATCATCTGTGCCGCTGTTAGGTAGAGGATTTTCTTTGGTGCGACCAAGGAGATCAGATGTCACACAATATAGGGCTTCAACGTTACCACAAGTTTCATCAGTTCTGACTTGATAGTAGTCATGCTTAGCTTTATTCACGATTCTCATATATCCATTCCTCACTCTTTGAAGATAGTAGAGGATAAATCACATTTATGTTTTAGATGAACACGCTCTGTGCATCTTCTAAACTGTTTTAAACTCTTGATATATGGTGAATACCAAGGAACCTTAGGCCGACAGACAATGTATCTTTCCTTCAACGGAGCATGCTTATCAATGATTTGTTTAGTAGTACTTTCGAAGTTTTCAACCAAAGTGTCTACATCATCCGATTTGTAGGACAGGTGGTATAACACAAATAATGACAAACAGGCTTGCTGATGATTGATTGATTGTTTGAATATGGTTTAATGCCACTTTAAATGTATTTAAGTCATATCACGACGGCTGGAGGACCTAACCATGGATTCCTGGTATTTCTCACACCAGTAATACCACCGAATCCTTTCCGAGCCTCATGCTGTTCATCCCATTTATGTAGCGATACGAACAAAATGCCGAATAATCGAGCTTGTACCTGCCACCGGCCAAACCGGACCTATTTAAAATACTGTTTTTATCCACCAATCTTTAAATTTGGGTGCTAAATCCATTTCATGTATTAATATATCTTCATTCTTTACAACAATATAAAAAGAAAATTGTCATACTCATATTTTCTTTGATTACCGCTACATTCTGAAATGTATAAAATGACTAGGAATGAAAAGTGACGTCGTCGTCTTTCAAAAAGAGTCGATCACGATTTTTCTAAATGTGTCACTTAAATGCAACAAATCATAATAAAAAATGTACTATTTGACAGTTATTACTCGATTCTTCATACTCGTTTTTTTTTTGTAAAATAACCTAGATACCCGAAAATTACGTCTGAAACGAGAAAAAAATAATCGAATTTATATTTCTAACTATTTCATTACCATTCAGAAACTAAAAGAACATTCTAGTGACCATTTCTGCAGCTTTTGAACAAACGAGTTAGTAGCGCAACACAGCGCAGAGCCTTTAAAGAGGTGATTGGTATTCGGAAATTTTCGTTAGTCTCCAGTTATCACGGACATGAACGACGATACGTTCGTCTAGATCAGTATATTCAGAGTGATTTCCCTTGGGTTATTTCCCTTCTTTGCTTTGGCAGCTGACACGTTTCTTGATCATAACTTTATTTAATTTAATAAAAGCTGTTTAGTGAAGGCTTGTATGAGACTCCAACACTCGACATTAATTCATCACCAGTAACAGTATCAAATGTGTGTGGATAAGACGAATGACAACGTATATTTGGAAAGCTTCATTGATTTTTCAAGTTACCTTGGTATCCCCACCCACTTTTCTGAACCCATAACGTTACTCATTGGACAACTATGTGTCTATATTTACTTGTCAGTCAAAATGCTACAGAAAACGTGCAAGAACATACATTTATATGAAATTCTTTAAGAATATAGAAGTCAAATTAATTAATCAGTTTTGATTTTGTCCCGTTTTGCAGCAGGTTCACGAACCGGGCACCGTTACAATGAAGTGGGTAATATAAAAATATAGAATAACAGGTGGTCATCCTAGCCGTTTTTCAGTTCAAGTTACAACCAAGTGTGCCCATGCAGCAAACTGACTCAGAATTTTAATTGGCCAAAATTTAATTTCATAACTTTGTTTCATGTTAGCTGAGCTAAGTCGAAAACTGCTGTTTTTAGCTTCCGGGGTCATTGCACAAAACAATTTAACAGTCTTTCAACACAGATGTAAATAGAAAGCAGGTAAAAACACCTAATGAAATAGGATATAACACCCATTTAAAGATAAATCACAACTATCATTCTTACAAAATATAAAGGTTAATTCTTGAAGAATGTTCAAACTGTATGGACTTTGTCTGCTTGGTAAAGCAGAGTCTGTCCTAGAACAGTTAAAAAATGTCCTATACCGTAGTATGTTTCAGACAATTCCAGATAAACCTATTACTGCCGATTCAAGTTTTATTGTATTTATTGAAACAATTAAATTATGTATGATTCTGTTTGAGTAACTTTATATTTTTTTTAATAAATAATGTTGTTGTTAAATATTTTTCATGAGTAAAGAAAATATAAGACCCGAATCGGATTCAGACACGGAAAAGAACCCACCAGAAAAAAAGAGAAAAAAATCTTTGGAGGTAATTACATTAACACTGAAGTTTCACTATTAGTTCTGCAATAATCATAGTTGCAAAATTCCTATTGGAAAATATATGTTAGTAATCACACAATATTGTAACATATGGAAAGTCTATAAACAAATAGTTGAACATATGTTTCAGTCACGATTGGTATTCAAATTTTATTGTCTTCTAACTTGTCTGCTTTGCAAAAATTGTAGTTAAATCTGGTCAGGTCTAGCAAGTACCAATAGACAAGGGGCCGTTGATTATATTACAATAGTAACCTTAACTATTTTTTATAAAATAATTACTCTTCATGCATGACTGTGAAAAGGTGCTGTCTGTGGTTTACAGGTATAGCGAATGAAGATAACCCTACTATGATCTTAATTTTCTACAGCTTAATCATTTCTTGTGTATTCTCAAGGAACAAGAATCAAGAGGAAACAATAATAGTTGGAAGACCTTGTTTCCCAAACAATCTAAAATAAATACATGTAGATTAAAAACTTTATCATTCATGTGCGTTTCATTGCCTGTAATTGTATTTATCTCCTTTCTGTACATGAATACCTTTGTTTATAGGGACTACAATTAAAAACTTGTTTTAAGTCCGGCTTTTCATGAACTAAAATTCAAGTTATTGTGATCACCCTGTCATCGTCAGTGTAAGAGTACAACTTGGTGGCATGACAACTATCAAACTTGGTCATATCTCAGTTATTTTCCTTGGGTCTTGCTTGGCAAGTGTATTTTCCATCACATGAGTAGCCTATGCTATGAAGGGGTTTTACTATAAATGCATTTTAGGTCACCTGAGCACGAAGTGCTCTGGGGGAGCTATTGTGATCGGTCATCGTCCGTCTGTTCTTCCGCCCGTCCGTCCGTTCACAATTACATAATATCCTCTCCTCCGAAACTTGCCATGGAATTTCAAGAAACTTCACAGAAATGCTCTTTCAAAATAATTCAAAGAATTGAAATCCATGAAGAACTCTGGTTGCCATGGAATTAGAGTGAAAAAACTTAAAAAATCTTCCCCTCCCAAGTGGTAAGGCCTAGAGCTTAGATATTTGGTACAAATCATCATTTATTGACCCTCTACCAAAATACTCCAAAGATTTACCGTATTATGAAAATAAGCCCTTTTCATGGCGATTCCTGATTTTACTTAAAAATAAAGAAGGAAATCTTTAACAATCTTATTCTCCCAAACCATTAGGCATAGAGCTTTGATAATTGGTACAAATCATCATCTATTGACCCTCTACCAGAATACTTCAAAGAATTACCGTATCCAGAAAATAAGCCCTTTTCTGTGCGATTCCTGATTTTACATAGAAATAAAGAAGGAAATCTTAAAAAATCTTCTTGTCCCAAACCATAAGGCCTAGAGCTTTGATATTTGGTACAAATCATCATCTATTGACCCTCTACTTAAATACTTCAAGGATTTACCGTTTTATGTAAAATAGCCCTTTTCTTTGTGATCCCTGATTTCACATAGAAATAAAAAAGGAAATCTTTAAAAATCTTTTTCTCCCAAACCATAAGGCCTAGAGCTTTGATATTTGGTACAAATCATCATCTAATGACCCTCTACCAAAATACTTTAAAGAACTACTGTATTCTGAAAATTAGCCCTTTTCTTGGCGATCCCTAGTTTTACATAGAATAAAAGAAGGAAATCTTAAAGAATCCTCTTCTCCAAAACCATAAGGCCTAGAGCTTTGATATTTGGTACATATCATTATATATTGACCCTCTACCAAAATACTTCAAAGAATTACCATACGCTGAAAATTAGCCCTTTTCTTTGCGATCCCTGATATTACAAAGGAATAAAGAAGGAAATCTTTGAAAATCTTCTTCTCCCAAACCATGAAGTCGAGAGCTTTGATATTTGGTACATACCATCAGCCATTGACCCTCTACCAAATTACTTTAAAATAGCCATTTTCTGTGCAATCCCTAATTTTAGTTAGGAATAAATAATGATATCTTTGAAAACCTTCTTCTCCTAAACCATTAGGTCTAGAGCTTTTATACTTGGTATTTATTGATGTCTATACTTCAAAGCATTACCATATTCAGGAAATTAGTACTATGTGGTGGGATCATCAATATACCTAGGATTAAAAGAGAAATCCTTAAACATCTTCTCCAAGATAATTAGACAGAGGGCTTTGCTATTTTGTTTATATCATAAAGCCATGAACCATCATACTCAGGGGAGCGATTTAGGACCATCATGGTCCTCTTGTTGGAAGAATATGTCCCTCTTCCTATTTAGTTTTATTATGTATGAAGCAATTACAGCCGACCATGGAATCAATTTGCAATGGTCTTGATAAACAAGATTTTGAGTATTTAAACAGAGTATTTGTAAAGATAACTTTTTTAAAACATACTTACTACTATTTGAATATATAGGTTTGCGAGGATACTCAAGATAGTGATAGTTCCATTGGCTCAGAAACTTTACCAGCAAGTCCAGAAATTAACCTGACTGATGAACAAACAACAGAAAAGTTATCAGAGAGAAACACAGTATGGCTTGTAAAATTCACTTATTTCATGAATAAAAAAGTTCATTTAAATTCACATAATGGTAAATGCTTATAGTTAAGATGATTATAAACATAATTCATGAAAGATTTTAAGGGCAGATTTGTAATTTATTTGTACCTCTTGTCATAATTCATTTCATACACTTTATCTGTACAAGATTAGGTCACATTATAAATTTAATCATTACAGAAGCACATAATTTGTATGTGGAAGATGATAATTAGTTTAGTTGGTACCTATTTCTTTGACATCAATCCTACTACCGTTCTATTCTATTTCCCGGAGAATGATGTAAATTTTCAAGTTCTAAGTTTAGTTTCTAGCTCACCTGAGCACAATGTGCTGAAGGTGAGAAGTTCTGATCCGTAAATGTCTGTCTGTCCGTCAGTAAACAATTATTAAAAAATCTTTTCCTCCTTAACCTTAAGGCCTAGAGCTTTGATATCTGGTATATATCATCACCCTCTTCCAAAAACTACCATACAATGAATATTAGTCCTTTTCTTTGTGATCCATAATTTTACAAAGGAATAAAAAAGGAAATACAGCTTTTTACATATTTGATATGAATAAATGTCTATTGATCCTCCACCAATACTTCTAAGATTTACCATAACCTAACAAGAGGCCCAAGAGGGCATGAGACGCTTTACTGGTTATCAAGTTTTCTGTTAAAGAAATCTGATATTTAAGGAAGTTAATTGCTTAAAGAAGAATGCATAAAGAAAAAAAATGGACTATATCCCCTATATTATTGAGAAAACTGGATGACTTTAAACCTGGCAGAACAAAATGCATCAAGTTCTTTAAATGTTTTTGTGCACTTCATGCATCGAAGCAGGTAGCTGCAAGTGCAAATACCTCAATAAAACTAATTGAAGATGATTTTTTTTGGAAAAAAAACAGTGCCCATATATGATCATTCATTAAAAAAAGTTAGGTGAATCGGGCGCTGTAAGTAAATCATTTTCATTTGGTGGGGATGAAAAATGTGGTGTATATGGAGGTTTCAATATTTCCATTACAGACTTTTTAGAAGACACAAATTAAATAGTAATCCAACGAAAAGATACCATGGGAACAGGTTCAATATATTATTTGAAAGTGCATCTGCAGTGTTTTTTATGATTGAACAATTAAAAAAAAATGTTTAAATTGAGGATTCAAACAAACTTTTAAAATCTATTAATCATGATATACATATTCCTGAGTTTCTTACAGGCGTGAAAACACTTGGACTAATACCGTTCATTATTACTAGACCACTGTGGTCTTATATTGAGCAGAAAGATATCCATATACTTGATAGTTGCCAATACTGCTCATCTTTATAAGCTTATCCCCACAAATGTATTGATAATCTTTCTTAATTCATTTAAGGTATATACATATTGACAAATGTTAGCGAGGACAAACTTTTGGCCAAGTGCTATATTCAACCTTACACACATAACACAATTGTTATAGTTATATTATAATCAGTATTACCACCAATAGCTGAAAAATTGAAGCAGCTATTTGTTGAATTCATAGAAGGAAAGTGGAGTAGCGCTTCAGGAAAAGTAAAGGAAAAAACTCGATCTGTCACTTCCCACAACAAATTTTTCCGAATCAATAATTGGTCATATTGATCGGCTTTTGAGGGGAAAACCAAGTTTTTTTTATATCTGAAGAGGCATACATCATGTTTGTGCATAACAAAACAAGGGAATGGTTACATGAAATGGATTCTTGGAAAAGGAACAAATGTTAGTGATTTATTAGTGATTCATTTAAGGAAGCGTGAAAGTCAAATTACTGCTTAGATGAAACTGTACCAAACTGTACCAAAAAAGAGAGAACAGCTTCTCTGAAAGCTCTACTGAGTTTGAGAAAAGATTTCTTAAACAAGTGTCCCAAAGATGTATCGATGATAGATGTTCATCGTCTGACTTAAATTGTTGGTGGAAAGAGTGTGGTACTGAGTGAGGATGAACTCCTTGACGACGTGAAATCTCTAACAAGACATGCCTTGGCAGCTCAAGTGGAACATAGTTCAACAATAAAACTGACAGGACACGAAATGACCATGATGTTTGAAACTGATGATTGGCCAAAATGGTACAAAGGCTATATTATTTCAAAGGTACTCATTCACGGAACACATGAGCATAGGAGTGTTAGATCGTTCACTGGGAAAGGGCAATAATGAATAACTCGCTTATTGAATGTTCACATAACCAATTAACATGGCACACATAATTATTTTACTGAAGAAATAACAACTTTTTTTTTTGCTTATGTTTTTTTTGTTGTTGTTGTTGTTTTTGTTTTTAGAAATTTGTTACAACAGTATGTCTCAGAAAAAATGGAACAGTTCTTACATATTTACGCATTACTGATAGGTTTATAAGCTTTAAAAGTTTTATATGGGTTCAGTTCAATTATGTTTCGTCACATTCTCCTGTATTTCAAAAGATCAATAAAAAGTTGTACATTATTATAGCAGTCAACTTTCCTTTTTCAAACAATTAACCCATTCCCACAAAACGATGCGTTTTTTATGCACATCAAGAATAAACAATTTCCTATTTTTACTCAATGTTTCTTTGATAGAAAGGTAAAAAATTGTAAAATTTCACAAACTTCAAATTGTCTACCACAATCTCTTTAAATTTGGAATAGTTTAAAAGTCCGTGGTTTTGTAACGTGTTAACACATAAACAGAATATATTTGTTTCATGGATGTTTGAAAACAACTCTTATCACAAATGTATGAACATGTGTGATTATTTCATAATATAAAATAAAACGAACATTTTACTAGTTTTAAGACATTTTCTGGGATCTTTCTGCTCAACCATAGAAGATATATGCATACTCAAATAGTTTCATTTGGTATAAAATAATTATGAATCAATCTGACACTCATTTTATCGACAAAAATCAAATTTAAATTAATGAATTTAGGAATGAAACAAAAAAGGTTTTGTCTACAATCGGGAAAACAGTGTATAAAATAAAGAAATTGCTTGATTCGAAGTGATTACAAAGTAATTTCTATCTGATATTTTGAAAAAAATCTTATCTTTTACCAACTTGAAATTTCTGCCTGCATTTTTTTTTCCTTGTCTAAAATTTTGCTAAAATCTCCAAACGGGTTAATGTATCATTGCAATAAATTCAATTTAGGTTACACAGTTTTTAAAAATGAAAGGATAAAATGTGATAACAGTTAACTAGACTCATGTTAACATTATTTTAAGAAACATAAGTGTACATATTTTTTCTCATAACAATCCAAACTATTGTTAAGTATTGCAGGGTTTTGTCCTTCACTATGAAAAATTGGGGTCAATTTTCCATTTCATGACCCTTTTTAAAATACATAAAGAAGGCTGTCCTTACAATTTGGGGGATCGTTTCTAAAAATGTGGATTGAGTTTGAAAGAAAAAGGGATTCAGGGAAAACCCTGTATTGGCTATGCCAAATGTTAAGTTATATTTGAAGTGAAAATCTATTAAATATGTCTTTTTTGTGTTTCAGATCCCAGGATATCTCAAATGGTTTAATGATAAGTTTAAAGATGACCAAGCAATATATACATACCAGTTAATGGAAGATTATTAGAATGAGGATTTAAAGATTTTGGTATGAAAAGATAACTAACCTTGCATGTTTAAAACTCACTCAGTGGAGAAATTGTATCTGTTGGTTAAAATAGTTCTGTGAGGTGACTGCTAGTTTATGTATTTAAAATATGTAAAATTTGCTTTTATGTTGGTGATACAGAAGATAGCATTACCTGTTCAAATCATTAACCCTTTTCTGTACAACCCCAGGGTTAAACGTTGCTGCAGTTTTATAGCTTAGATTGACTAATTGATTGAATTGGTTTAACGACACTTTAACAGTATTTCAGTCATATCGCGGCGGCTGGAGCACCTAACAATGGACTCCTGGTATTTCACACACCAGTACTACCACTACACCCTTTCATAGCCTCCAGCTGCTCTCCCACTTAGGTTTCCGATTATCAACCCATTGGTGATAGACAAATGTCGGAAAGAATATTTGCCGCCGCCGGGGATCGAACCCATGACTCATTATTGAAGATAAGGATTCTGGCGCGCTACCGATTTTAAAGCTAAGAATTCAAATTCGTGGAAAAAGAACAAATTGCTCATAACTAGCAATTACTCCTTTTCCAAAAATGTTTTCTGACACATAGGATACTTTTAGTTCAAATTGCATCGAATTTTCATTCCTCTTCTGCAACCTCTTTCAACTGGGACCAGTCAAAAATTTAAAAAAATGTGAAAGGGTTAATGTACAATTTTTCTCGGCTATTTTGCCGCCGTAATTTGACTGAAATACAGTCAAAAGTTGCATTAAACTCCATACAAAGAAACAAATCATGTATTTTGAACAAAGTGTGAGTTGACCTTTAGTGATCACTTATTGTCAGTTTGTCAATTAATCCATCCGCAATTTCTTTTAAAAAAAATCTTTCTAAAAACCAGCAACCCAATCAAGGTGAAACATAGCAGGATTATCGTTAGATGAAGATTTATACATATTTTAATAAGAATTTAACTCTGTCAATTTTCGGGGGGGGGGGTTAAAAAGAAGTCCACGGAACTTTCATTGAAGCTAAACTTAAATGAGAGATGCATAATCTCAACCATTAATCCATTAACAGTAAAGCCAAGGCCATAGCTAAGTGGTAGCTCATAGCTAAGTGGTAGCTCATAGTGATCCTAGACATCGGGCCATGGGTTCAATTCCCGGCTGCAGCAAATATCTTTTCAGACATTAGTCCCATACCAATAGGCAGATTATCATTGGATGAGTAGCTGGAGACTCTGAAAGGTAGCACTGGTGTGAGAAATACCAAGAATCCACGGTTAAGTGATACAGCAACCGCGATAGGGCTGAAATACTATTAAAAGTGACGTTAAACCACATTCAACCAACCAACCATAAACAGTTAACCCCCTTGCTACTTACAAAAATTTAATATGTGCACAGCTACGTAGAAATCCTGATTACATTTTTTCTTTAATTCAAATGGAGAGCACTTACAATAAGTAGCTTAGCTATAAAACTAGAAATTATAATATGAATTATTCTTATGGTCTTATGCTGTTATTTAAGCAGTGCACTGCATTCATGGTGCAGTGGGTAGCGCATCAAACTCCAAAACTTCAATCATAGGATGTCATGGATTCGATCCCCTGTGGCGGCACATATCCTTTCCGACATTTGTCTCTCACCAATGGGTGGATAATCGTAAACCAAAGTCAGATAGCAGCTGGAGGCTAGGAAAAGATGCAGTATTAGTACTGGTGTGAGAAATGCCAGGAATCCGTTATTAGGTGCTCCAGCCGCCGCGATATGACTGATACAGTTGAAAGTGGCGTTTTACGCAATTCAATCAATGAATATTTTACAGTAGTTTCTATTTTGAATTAAAGTTTCTCATTACAGATAGTGTTATGAAATATAGATGCCTGTAGGTTAAGAGTGAAAAAAAATCATATTATTCATTGATGGTTTTAAGCAATCACAAGATATATACCTAGTAACATTGTTGTAAAGGTACATTCCTTGCATAAGGTTATTTTGTCAAATGTAGTCTACATAAAAAAATGTATAATGAAATCAAATTTCTACTGTAAAACATGAAAATACACTTTGACAGAATTTTTTTTCTGCATGTCAAAAATTATTCAAACAAATAGTTCTTAAATCTTTAAATATTCAAGTGAATGTGAATTATTTCTTCTTTCTTTGACGTGTAGAAAAGAATCCAGTGCGATTATTTTTACTTTCTCAAAAAAGACATTGTTATCGTTAACTTATGTTTCCGATTATCCACCAAGACTTACTGATAAAGCAGCGGGGCTTTGAACACGCGCAGACACTACAAACTGCGCTACCTGAACATGACCAATACCCGTCTGTACTTGAAAAGCATCTATGCCATAGTAACATGTTAAAGATTTATATAATGTCAATTTCATTTTGTGCACGTTTTCCCTATCCTATTATCTACGCCGTCTTCCAACACATTTCTCTTCCAACGAAATAAACATAGTACGGACCTGTTAATCCTTGTGTAAATCCGTTTTGAAAATATCCAATTACATGAATGAAAATTTCTTAACATAGTAATCCAATATAATCAGACCAAAATTAGAACTTGGCGACAACCAATTCACTGTTACTGGTCTAAACTAACTCATGTAAAATTATGCACGTGCTGATCGTGATTAATTCGGCATAAATTCCGATTGTGAGTGCGCTTCTTACAATCAAATAAAATCTGATCTATATACGAAAACTCTATGTGAAAACAAAGCAAATTTAAACTAAACTGCTATATTTAATTTACTGCTCAGAAATATTATTATTGTGATATTGTGTTATCGGTTCATAGAATAGTTGACAAAAGACAAATTAAGAAACAAAATGATAATAATAAAAGTGGCTCCCCACACACATACACTTTAGAGTGTTGAAACCCCCCTTTCCGCCCATCCTTACTTTTCCTCCTCTTTTTTTCTTGTACTTCCATATTACATGGTCAAATCTATTTATATGTTTATACGATAATTATTCTCAAACACCCTATAATTTGAAGTGAGAATTAAATTGAGTTACGAACGTGTGTATGTATGCTAAAAAGGACCATGCCCAGAGCACGAAAATTCTATCGACGAATTTCAAATTGATATGACACTGTTGTTCTCCATCTTCAGTAGATATGACATTTGAAACAAATGATTGGACAGCTTAAGCTCAAGATTCGAGATTAATTTAAAATTTTGAAATTATGTGTCTCCATAACACACTACATTTAAGGGTGGATGCCAGAAAAAAGCTTGTACAACTGTTTTCCATTATGAGTAAATTGTCCCCATTTTAAATAAATGTCTACAAAAATCAAGGTCATTGTGAAATTTGTAAATTGAGATAGTCCGGTTCACATCCCCTATACGAATGAAAGAGTTGATTATTATTATGTTTAAGATTGTCATTAGAAAATATGTTAAGATAACTTCAAGTTCCAGATCGAGTGTTAAATTTTAACTTTTTTCGTTTCATTGCTAGCACATTTATGGATTGATTTCAAAATAGTTAGGACAGTTATTTCCCATCAAATTAGATGAGCTATTTTGAGTTAAGTCAAGACAACTTGAACTCAATATCAAATAAGAATAAAAAGAACTTTTTATCAGCATTATTTCTTCACTGTTACATATAATTGGACGTACTCAACTCACTTACCAGGCGACAAAAAAATCCCGGTCTAAATTCAAACACATCGCAGACGACAATTTCTAGTTGGGGAATCTAAATAATTTTGGGGTAGAAAACATTTTGGACAATGAAGAAATTACTTGTAAACAAGTGCTTTATTGCCAAGAATGTTTTTAAAAAAGTCTTGGGTTCGTAAAAAGCGGAACTGTGTGGGAATGAGTTAAATACCTACAATGCATATCCCTTTCAGCCATTATTGCAATATTCATAAAAGTTCTCTTTTTATAATCGGTGGTTTTTTTCTCTTTGCATCTCTTACAATAAGGGAAAAGTAAGCATTAAACAACATAAGCATAAAAGTCTGACCCATTTCGCAGACAGGGGGCTATCAGCATAAAAGGACCGGTGAGCAGGACCAAAAGCCCTAACTCTAAACGAGAAAACGTGGACAGATAAGCAGTTGGATTCTCTTGTCTCTTTGCTTCTTCACAGAGATATGTTGATATGAAAAACAATACGTTAAACTACATATTCTGCCATACGACAATGTAGACATTTACTTGGCAATTATCTTTTTATATGATGCCAACTAATTCGGAGCTGTCACCTTGAGTATTATGTTTTGGCGGGAACCAAATAATTCTGTCTTGTATTCAACATTGAATTGACCCTTTGCTTATAAACCACCTGATTATGGCATATTGTATTCTACAAAACACGGAATACATATATCAAAAACCGTTTATATATTTTATACGCAAATCGCATTCTGCAGTTAAAACCGTTTCCTACACACAGGCGCATAAAACGGTTATAATGATAAATGAAAAATGGCCTTCGTGCCTATTTTTCGATTTTTCGAAATTCTAAATTCATTTTCAAACTCTCTGACCAGTTTTGCTCGATACTGTTTGTAGAGACTCAAGTAAGCTAATCTTTGTCCTTATGTCCGGTGGTCGTCCGTCATGTGTTGTCCGCGATATGTCGTCCGACATATGTTGTCCGTCAACGGTTCTTTCAACGACATTTACCTAACCGCCGGGCCAATTTTAACCAAATTTTACTTGATATTTTTCATAAGTGACCCAGAACTGAAATCCGTTCAAAACTCTGGTTTTCATGACAATAAATTTCAATTGAAAATCTAATTTTGAAAAATCTTCTCCTCCTGGCCAAGTAAGCGTAAAAACTGTGTACCTTGAATTAATCATCAGTGCATAGACTCTTTCAAAATTGCCCGATTGCCAAGGGCTTCTAAAAACAATGCTAAATTCTGAGTCTTAGATGCCACGGCGGGAGAAATGCCTATATATGAATAATCCTGAACTTGAAATTACATTTGACAGTTGGATAAAATATGCCTTTTGTCTTGGGCGAGCGCACTGGGGCAAGTCCCCTCTTTTTAAATAAGCGAACTCAATTTTACGCGCTAAAAAGGAAAAGCTCCGGCTTACATTGTGCACAGAAATTTCTCATGGATGTAAAGCTTTTGTTAACCATATTTCATATTTACTTTAAGTTTTAAAAATAATTCAATCAGCCGAAAGATGTGTGTCGATCCAATTGACAGGTCGCAGCTGTCAATCAAAGAATCGATTGACGAATCAAATACTTCATTTAGAACTAAAGAGAACTTTGAATTCATAGGCTGACATTATGTGAATAATTTTTGTTGGTTGAGCGACTTAAACATCGCAACTACAGCTTATTCAAATCACCAACCAGTCATTTTATTTGATTTGGATTTTGTTGTTTTATGATACTGTCTATAAGTTTTGAAAAATATTACTGTTTAACCCATTTCCACACAATCCCTCCTTAAGATAAAAGCTTTGGAAAACATTTTGGAAAATGAAGAAATTGCTTGTATCAAGCAATTTCTTCATTGTCCACAATGTTTTCTAACCAAAGAGACGAAACACTTCAAAAATCCATCAAATTGAAATGGT
This sequence comes from Fragum fragum, assembly GCA_946902895.1. Lineage (NCBI taxonomy): Eukaryota > Metazoa > Mollusca > Bivalvia > Cardiida > Cardiidae > Fragum > Fragum fragum. The sequence continues at coordinate 2,485,939 of OX336379.1, forward strand.
CGTCTGCAGCTTCTTTCAATTTGAACCAGTCGAAAATTGTGTTGTGGGGTAATAGGTTAATATGGAAATTGAGCTTCCTGTAGAAGGCCAGTGATTCGTCAAAAAGTCGAAAACTCCGTATAGCGCGATCCGAAACAGAGGCCCTTAAGTATTACTGAGAACACCAAAAACTTGTTCTTCTTCTAAAAGAAACGCGGATTTTTTAGGCTTAGAGTACTTTGAAGACTTTGGACGTATTCAGGAATCGACTTGCAATTTCTTTTTATCGGTTTATAACACTTGACCAATCATGGAGGCCAATCAAATAATCAGTCGACCAATAAAATCATACATGTTGACTTGAAGTTAACTTTGAAATCCGACATTGGCCGCCAAAAATGTGAATTGTTGTTGTTGATTTTGCGACTCAAACGTCATGACTACAGCTTATTCAACTGTCCTGTCCACCTACGTATGTGAGATTAAGTAGCCCTAGTACTAGACTTAGACTTTGTTTGTTTTGTGAAAGAATATACCTCTTTGTACTCAAGAATCATAGTTTTTATCTACAAACATGCTTCCGTCATGCGGTTTTAAAGGAAGGCGATATTAGTTTACACCACTGCCTTTAACCCTTTCCTATCTTACAAATTTTAGACCTGTCCAAATTTCAATACTTTTACAGACGAAAACTCATGTTGCATTTCATTTGAAAAGTAACCAATTCGTTGTGTTACAATCAATTTCTTCTTTTTCCACAATGTTTTAACAAGCATGACATCAAAATTGCGTTAAAATGCCGGGTTTGTACAGGAAAGGATTAATATTATATTTCATATTACTTGTGTCTTCGAAACTTCCCGCATTCTGATCGGCTTACTCGTTTCATTCGTCCAGAAGTACTGGTAAGTCCAATAATTGTCCCCCTTTTTTTGTATAGTATTATATGAAATAAAAGGATAAATCAGGAAACGAGTTGCTTCAAGTTTTCACTCATTGTGGTGAAGTTTTTCATTTCAAACCTCTATGGAAATAAAAAATACTTTCTTCGTCGCTTAAACAGATATAATTCAACGCGATTCTGAAACCTAAGGTGTATCCTTGTTCAATTTGTTTGTTTGTTTGAATGGGGTTTTACGCCGCTTTCAACAATCTTTCAGTTATATCGCGGCGGCTGGAGCACCTAACAATGGAATCCTGGTATTTTCACACCAGTACTACCACTACATCCTTTCCTAGCCTCCAGCTGCTATCCCACATAGGTCTACGATTATCGACCCATTGGTGAGAGACAAATAGTCGGAATGGATGAGTGCCGCCGTCGGGGATCGAACCCGGGACCTCTAGATTGACAGTCCGACGCGCTACCAACTGCGCTATGACGGCGGCGTATCCTTGTTCAATTAAGCTGTTGAAATACACCTTTGTAACAGATATAATTTCGGGAAAGCATACAGGAAATTTGATAAGATCCGGTGTTGGTACCCATTGTACTTTTACAGGTTCCACTTATATTCTGCTTTATTGACATAGGATCTGCATTGTGCCAAATTTTGGATTACTCTGGCGCCCTCAAGCGTATATTCACAACCTCAATAATGATTGATATTGTAGTTATACTTTATCCGTGTTCCTGTATTCATTAGATCCCTCAAATGATTTCCAGCAGCTTCGAAGCTTTATTATATCTTGAGTCTGAGATCAGGAAGAACACATGTCGTAATTTTAGATATGTATCGATTTGGTTTACAAATTTGGTTGTTTGAAGCGTAACCCCGCCTTTCCCGACCCGAAAAAAAGAGAAAGCGTCTGAAAAAAAGAGAAATTGTCCTAAAACGGATGAAGAATAACATCATTTTAGTAATTTTTACATTTTATACTCCGTAAATACTTATTTTAGAACACCTGATCGTGACAGTTTTCGGGGTATCTCGAGTAACGTAACTAGATGGGAGTGCTTGCATATTTATTACCATATATTTCATTGTCTGTGCTAGAAATATTATTTCGCTTTTACAACAATTCAAAAGCCAACTGTATTCTAAATGCCTTTGGAAATTACTGACGTATTTATATAACTTTTATGACGTCAAATATTGCCTTGACAAAACAGAACCATCAATCATTGTAATGATTTCAAAGCAGGGCTTATCATTTTTGTGGTGTCCAAAAAGAGGAACGCTGATCAGTGAGGGTTGTTTTTTTTCTTGTGTGTGTGTGTGTGTGTGTGTTTTGTTGTTGTTTTAAATAACAACCCAACAGGAAATATGTAACGGAAATTACTTACTCGCTTTTCGTTTCGCTTGAAATTTTAGATTGACACCCTTCTCTTAGATATTTACCAAAAACTCTAGAAAACACCCCTTTCAAACTTGTAGTTGTTACCGGATTCTTGTCCTTAAAGAATGTCCAGTTGTGTATCACCAGACAGGCTATAGGTGACGTCATCATGACAAAATATCATTCTTTTATCCCATAATAAACTTTTATCTGATCAATTCGTAATGGGCTTTAAGCAAATGCCCTGGAAATAATATATCCCATTACAAAGCGAACATGATTTATGGACAATGTGTTCCAATGCAGTCTTGGTATCAGTTCAATTACCAGTCGTGTTTACAGTGGAGAGTGTAGCTGACCATTTTCATTTAACTTGTTTAAGTTAACCCATTCCAAAACAGTGACGCTTTTAGACGCCACTTCAAGAAAAACAATTGCAAAACATTGAGTAAAATGAAGCAATTTCTTTATTTTACGCAATGTTTTCTACCCAAAGAGTTTAAAAAATCTAAAATTCATAAACTGTTAATTGTCGTCTACAACTCCATTCAATTTGGACCAGTCTAAAATTTTACCGTCTGGTAATTTGTTAAATAAAACTAAGTAGGTGTGTCCTAATACGGTTGCCAACACCCAATCTAATTTCCTTTATTCGATATATCTCGAAAATTGTACCTATTGGTTCTGTAATTACATGTCAACCAAAACTATCATTTACAAAGTATAGATAGGATCTGAGTAGCTCATATTTGTTCTTTATTAGCCATTGTGTCCAATTCGTAAATTTAGGACCGAGTTACATGTAAGCGAGGATTGGCTGAAACTAAACTATTTCTTAGTCCGGCTACTGAAAGCAATGGTGGTGGACGTCTAGGCATAATGTAGTGGTATGCCCGTTTTGGTGTAGAAAAATGCTTTTCCATGTAGATATTTTGATTGAAACAAAACGTCTGAACTAACCCGACTAATTGAATAGGTAATATAACATGTTTTCTAAGCTAGGGTCATGAGCACGTTCGCCAGTTTGCCAATTGCTGACTCCTTTGGCCCCGCCCATTTACTCTATCAGGAAGTTTCGATTCGATTTGTCAAAATAATCGGCGTTATTTTGCAAAATCTATGGCCAATAGCATGTAACACAAAAGTAAAATAGTTGGTTGGCGACCTAGCTGAATAAGCTGTAGATACAACGTTTAAGTCGCCAAACTAACAAAAAAGGTTAACAAAAATGGCGGCCAATGTTGGAGTTGAAAGCTCAGCTGAATAAATTATCTGATTGGTCGGTTGATTTCTTGATTGACAGCCGCGATTGGTCAATTGCAATTGCTATACATTTGTCTTCAGCAGCGATTGGTCAATTATGTTCGCTTGTCTATACATTTCTATATATTGTAGCAATACAATTCACCTCCGCGATATATAGCTTGTATGCTGAGTTAGTTCAGAGTTCCATAATTTGTTAGAGAATAGAAACAATGGTTTTTGTACCAAATCTACGAAGCGAAGTGAACTGTAATATTACGAATGACTGGAAAATTATTCAGTGTATATGGTGTATAAGGCCTAAGCTTGATATAACGTGAATTAAAATGATGTACATACACATAGGATGGTTTTACACAACGTATAATTTATACTGAATTCTCATAACACGTCCTTTTAAAAATACAGCTGGTTTGCTGAAATGAAGATATAATCAAAGAACTGATAGTACGGTATGCTAGCAAAGTATGGTCTTGTTCTTTGTAATCTTCTTTTTCAAAGTAATCATGATAAATAAACGATATAAAGTAACACATTGCATCATAAGAAAATCTTCGACTAGTTAAAATTGAAGTAAGTTTAAGATGACAATTTCAAGCTTGTGGAATTTAGAAAATCTTTCCGTCATAGGATAGAAAACATTGTGGACATTGAAGAAAATTGCTTGTTACATGGTTTCCAAGCATTTTTCTTGAGATGCTTAAAATATGGAATTGAGTTGGATTGGGTTAAAAGGCATGCTTTTGCAATATTCCCGAAATACATAAGAACCACCTTTAATGGTGTATGTGTTCAATGGATTCAGTGGTTAAGCCTGAAGAGGCAGTTTGTACTCGCTAAACTTTGAGAAGACCGCAAAATTATTTTGTCTGTTAGCTTACGCTAACAAAGCTGATGCTTTTCTTGCTAAACAACTGATAAATTGAGCTTAATTGGGTATTACTTTTCCCATACCAGAGTTAGACCATACTTGATTTTTCGGAACGTGTTAACAGTGGTAGGTGTTGATGGGAGGTGAAAAGAGCTGCTTATAAAGTATAACACGTTATAACTAAAAATAGTTTATAAATTGTCTGTCGGAATCCCTCAAGGATCGCTAATCAACTCGTATGATCATAGATGCCATTTGCAAATGCTAGAATCGCATCACAAATGCCGGTCTCTTGGATATGTAACCTTTGTTGTGTAATAAAAACAATAAGTTTGATTCTTAAAAAATACAGGATAAGAATTCATGAAGGAATATTTGTATTTTAGATGAGTGAAGTGAATTCCGTTAATTTTGTTCCAAGGGAAATTAATTTATTGCAAAAGGTTTTTTCTTTCTTTCTTTCTTTCTTTTGGAGATATTTCGTTAACGTTTTATCAATCTTCATTCTCCTTTTTTAAGAGACTTTTTCCCCAAAAAACTTCTATAAATCTGAAAATAATTCAACGCGCAAACTTGTTGTTGATACGTTGATTAACTGTTCAATTATGACGTTGAAAATCTATTTAAATGCATTGTTTTGTATTTCCGTTTATTTATCGTCGCTACCGTAGCACATGCCCATATGAGCGACGCCCTCAGAAGACGGTTAGTTGTTACGGGGGATAGTGCAAGGATACAGGACGAAACTGCTGAGAGCTCCGCTTGGTTCTTTAACGTACTCGATGGATAGCATCGTCACACGGGGCCTCGGTTTAACGTCTCATCCGAAAGACAATTAGTTGAGTTAGTTGATATGGTCAGCCCAGGGCTCGAACCCGTGATCTTGAGGTTTGAAGTCAAGTGCTCTACCAACTCAGCTAATCGGGCTGAAAATGCATTGTTGTACGTTCAAATCAGCTTATAAGCAGTGCATTAGTCAATTATACCAACAACTTTATTGTCATTTTATTGTTTTAGCTGGCAAAGCGTCAGCTTTGATAGCTTAAGTTAACAGACAAAATTTCGAGGTCTTGTCAGAGTTCAATGAGTGCAAACTGCCACTGGAGGCTTAACCAATAAATCCATTGAATGTCTACGCCTAAAAAGTAGTTCTTATTTAGGAATATTCCAAACTCTGCCACTGCTTTTTATGACCACATGAATTAACTTATTCAAATCGTAGACAACTCTTTCAAAAACATGTTATTCAACCCAATTCCATTCAATCGCGTTTTTTTATTCATCGCAAGAAAATAGCTTTGAAAACATTGTGAACAATGAAGAAATTGCAATGAAGGAATATTGATTTCATCAATAAATAATCTAAATCTTTGTATTTCATTTACCAAGTGGAAGAATGTATAAATCAAATATTTTGTAAGAAATAATGGGGTCGCTTACAGATTAACCATGTCAGAAACGAAAATAATTCGAGTTGATTATATCGGCGTTAAGCTGCAGATTTTGCGCGTCCATCGAAGATATATTACACCTACTATACAATTCATTCGAAAATCACAAAGACAGCAATTCAACGCTTTGATTGAATGGACACTCTAGAGCATCACGTTTAACCCGTTAATAAACGATAAAGCTTTAGGCTAGTCCAATTTCAAAGGAATTGAAGAATTTGAAGTTTGTTTAATTTAAAGATTTTACCTTTTAGGGAAGAAAACGGTGTGGAAATAAAGAAATACATGTAACATGCAATTTCTTCATTATCCACAAAGTTTTTTAACGGCGTAAAAAGCGGAATTGTTTGGGAATTGATTAATGAATAAGAATATTGAATAAAACTATACAGCATGTGATTTCTCGGGCCCGCGGAATGAACGTACGAATAGGTTCCGGAGAGAAATGAGTGTCGATCACTATATCTGCATTATCTTCAGATTTCACAACAAAACAATTGAACATAAAAAAATTGCCATCGAAACGGGTTTTTATTGAAAACGCTTTATTCAGAGGCTTTACTGTTCTTATTAATAATATTGTTGTGAATTATTGTTCCGTTTTGGTTTACAGTTGGTTTATTGTTGTTGTTCGCTATTTGTTACTGTTAATTCTTTCGCCAAAATATGGACCATTCGTAACTATTTTTTTTAGCAAGACGAGCAACATAGGACCAGGTGATAATCCTGCGGTGGTTTATACATGCAATTGAACGATTCTTCACAGATATCATTTAAGAGATGAAGAGAATATGTTTTATTTTCATGGAGGTATGAACGTTAAACTATTCTCTTCATTTCTAATAATTTAAAAGCATCGAGCGTAAAAAGCAAACTCTTTACAAATTTTGATACCTTTCTGTATGGGACTATTTTGTGCGGAAGTATTCAAAATCGTGTCGTGCTAAAAATTTTGTTCGTTGAGTTATGAATATTCTTTTTCGACCAATCAGAACCCCCGTTTTTGATAGACGAAACTAAAAATTAAATTATGTAAAAGAGTAATAAACAACCATTCTCCAAAGCGACCACCTCTGGTCGTCCCTAGAGTGGTAGCCTAATACAAGCTTTATAGTGATTTATACTATTTAAGAAAATATTCGCAACATCTTTGAAACTAGAGTGGTATACTTTTGATGTCTGGGTGAGGGTTAAACGTTGGTGTATTTTTGTGTGATGAGAAACGTAAGCCTAACGGTTGCAATCCCTGTGATATTTATTAAGTCATAAGTCACCGATAAGCCAATCAGGCTGGGTGCTTCTTTGATCACTGCGGGTGTAAATCTCGTGAAATTTCAATTATTTCTATGAAAACAATTAATCGAAAAAACACATGAAAGCGAGAACATGTAAAAAACAGATGTTAACGTATTGGTTTACCGCGACTGTAGTTCATTTATCATCATTTAGGGCGCTGCGTGTAAAAACTGGCTCGAAAGCAGCATTACCAAGATATTTTTAGAAACAGTAATCGAAATATTCAATTTTATAACTACAAACCGCATGATAAAGAATAAAAAAGCAGTTTCTGTAAGTTGTCTACAAAACGTTGTCTTGAATCTGAGCTATTGATACTGACAGAGAGAGAGAGAGACGGAGACAGAGGAAGGAAGAAAGAGATAGAAAGAAGGAAAGAAAGGGGGAGAAAGAAAGATTGAAAAAAAGAGAGATGAATGAATGAATCGATGATTCAATCAATCAATCAATAGATGAATGATTGATTGAGTGATTCCGTGAGTGAATGAGTTTGAAAGAAGAACTCCTTCATTCTGTCAGTATCAAACAGAGATTTTCCTATATAAGAACATCGAAATATACCCTTGATTAACTTGTAATATATTTTTCTGGGTTTTGTATTATTTCCATGTGGCCCTTATATTTATCACACCATATAAACAAAGAAATGGAGAAAAAATATTTCAAGCCTTCTTATGTTTAGGAATGTATATACATATTAATACGTTAATAAACTTGAAACATGTTCCTTGCCCTTGATAAATGAACGTATTATTTTATGTATCAATTGCAATAAGTCCGTGGTTGGAATCAGTCGAATTCTACACAATAATGTTAGTTTGTATTGAAATATAAAATCCTACATGTACATGTACTTGATTCAAAAAGGACTGATTTTAATGTTGTCCATGTTTGTATTTCCGTTTATTTATCGTCGCTACCGTAGCACATGCCCATACGAGCGACGCCCCAGAAGACAGTTAGTTGTTACGGGGGATAGTGCAAGGACACAGGACGAAACTGCTGAGATCCCCGCCTGGATAGCATCGTTACACGGGGCCTCTGTCTAACGTCTCATCCGAAAGACAATTAGTTGTGTTAGTTGATATGGTCAGTCCATGGCTCAAACCCGTGATCTTGAGGTTTGAAGTCAAGTGCTCTACCAACTGAGCTAATCGGGCTGAAAATGTTGTCCATTCTCTCAATCCGTCAAATATTTAGGGAAATGAGCTTTGTGGTGCCGCGTTACTCATTTACTTAATACGATGATATACGGGTTTAGTAGAGATTCTGTTAATACTGTTGTTTTCATCTCGGAAATTGTTGTTAATTACCGAAATTACACAATCATTTGATCTATATTCGCATCGAAATTAATACGTTATGCCCCTAGACACGAGGGAAAAAACGCGTTATTGCGTCTTGACTGTGCGATAAAACAGAAAATTACATCCCTTTAATGTGTCTTTTTAGCATCCGTTTTGATAATAATGTTAAATTGTAAATAACCCAGAGATAAGAATTGGATACCATAATGTTCACACTTCTTTATTTATTATAAATCCTTTCTGTTTATTGAACATTGTCAGAATACCCCCATGTCGTTGGTTCATAAGGGCCATATTTATTTAACAGAAGTCTAGATAAGAGGGAGTAACAGCATTCTAAAATCCTTATTTCTCAACAAAACCCTATGTTGTGGGTACTCATTTGAAACGTCTCGTCGAGACGATTCAAATGAGTACCCACAACACAGGGTTCATGACAGAATCGGTAAAATATTTAAATCTAAAATACCAATGATGCTCACTATCTGTAGCTCTGGTCATAAGGTATTTACTTTTATAAATTCATTCTAATGAGTTATCGAAACTGTTACATAATTATAGTGATCGACGAAACAGGGCTGTCAATAAAAGAATCACTCGATCAATCGATTCATTCAATTAGACCGGGAATCAACTTTCAGCTCAAACGTGGGTGATGTATTTATATAAAGATTTTTTGTTGGTTTGGCGACTTAAACGTCGTAACTACAGCTTATTCACGCTGTAGTTACGATGTTTAGGTCGCCAAAGAACCATTTTATATTTGAGTAAATTGTAACCGGTCATACATGTTCCTGTCTGATATTAGCTCGCGTGGCCATCGACTGAGAGAACTTTCAACTCCGACATTGGCAGACAATTATTTGAAGCCTTTTTTATTGGTTTGCGACTTAAACGTCATAAATAAAGCTTATTCACGTTGTAGTTACGACGTTTAGGTCGTAAACCAACAAGTTTATGTTATATATGAGATCATGTAGAGGGGTTAGAGCAAAAACATAGTATGGGTCTATACAATGTATAGATCCATACTATGTTTTTGCTCTAACCCCTCGAATTATTTTACCGGCAATACACTATACTGTTGGAGATCAGCCTGCGTGGCCATCGATCCACCACTTAAGGCCTGGAAAAAAAAGATTACCACAGAATTGGAATAATTTGAGGAAGCGTTAATGATCTAGGCATCTTGTTGTCGAATAAATTTCGAATTTCTTGCCTTCTAATTCATGTCGAAACGTTGATACTCTGACATTGATTCCTCGGTCATATTTATATGAATCCCTACCCACATTTTGTAGGAAAAAAAAACACAGAAAGTGTGAATCATTTTAACATTACCCAGATAACACGTAAAATCCTTTCCAGTTGGTTCGGCGTCTATTTAATCTTTCAAAGTAGAATGGATATCATGTCTTAAAGCAGTAGCGCTTCGGACTCTCAGTTATGAGGCCCATGGTTCGATCCTCGGTCGCAGTAAATATTCTTTCCGACATTTGTCTCCCACCAACAGGTAGATGATTATAAACCTCAGTTTGATGGGTAACTGGAGGATGTAGTGGTAGTACTGCTGTGAGAAATTCAGTAATCCATGGTTACGTGCTCCAGCTGCTGCTATATGACGCGTTAATACCTATTCAAACAAACAAACAAAAAGGCGCCTCTTCTGTTTCGATGATAATTCATTAATATTTCACCTACTCATTCGCTTATTCTCCATAACAATAAAATCATACCAACTGTTAAACCACTTCTAACATTAACAATGACCATATAGTCCCGCAGGTATGTGCAGCAATGGAAATAAGATGTGTCTAAAGCAATTATAATTTGCCCAAAATATTTCCTACCCTCTTTGCTACATGCCATGCAACTTAACCCATTACAAGATGAAAAATTTTAACCTGTTAAAAACTTATAGAAGCTGCAGACGACAATTTTAGGTAAGTTTTTATTTTTTTATTTATTTATCTATCTTTTTCTTTTTTAAGATAAAAAAACATAGTGAATAAAAAAGAAATTCCTTTTTATAAGCAATTTCTTCATTTTCCACAATGTTTTCAAAAGCTTTTATCAAGGAGCGTAAAAGAAGGGATTGTGTGGGAATGTGTGAGTTGTAACTTGTACATTTTTCTGTTACTATACAATTTGACCAGTCTTAAACTGTGTCGTCTGGTGGTAACTTCCTGGAGAAAAAGCTTCAGACAAGTCAAATTTCAAACAAGTCAAAGACGACATACCTTTCGAACTTCTTGCAAAAAGTAATTCCTCCTTTTCCACAATGGATTGTAATATTTCATGCAGGACACCGTAACAAAGATGTGTTCATGAAGGGTAACGGTTTAAGAAAAAGGCCCGGAACAATAATATTGTCGAACGAGAAAAATAAAGTTTCTGTACCATTTTCTGTGAGTGTAAGGTTATTTGTTGAAAAGAAATGTTTTATGAAAAATATTTCTTCAAATTGTTTGGTTTGTTAATGCTTTTTCAAACCTTTTTTATCATTGAAATAATTGGTGTTTATAGAACTAAACATGTTTGTCGAGTATGTATATAAAATTAATCATTTGGATCAGGGTTAGTATCTTTTCTCACGATGTTTTATAGTAAATTTCATTTTATCCGCTTATTTGTCCATTTTTAAAGTGTCTCCCGCCTTTTCTTTACTTTTAGTGTGTATATTTTATATCATTCCTTTTAGATTTTCCAATAAAATTTGGTTTCATAAAGTAGGGGAAATAACTCCGAGATAAATTTTCCATTCGTGTATACAGTGTTATCTATCTTGTATGTCCATTCATTGTAGCACAACTTTAGAGTGTAAAATTTTACAGACTGATAAACAAAACCTACGTTAAAATTTGAAGAATCATGGCTTTATGCTCCCTTCTCTCTAAAGAGAAGAATTCTAGACTAGAACTCTAGAGAGAAAAATTTATATAAACTAGCGAAACGTACTTTAAAAGCCGTCTTTTTCACAAATAGCAAAGTCAAGTCGTAAAAATAGGTACAGAGGTGATCAAGCAAAAAATATGTTATTAACCGAGGACAAGGACTTGTGGCTACTTTCTGACAAGTCGTCTATGGGCGATCAGAATGTCGTAAAAACAGCAAGAATAAAGCTGTATTTACGACATTTTACCCGCCCACTAGCGATGTGCAGTTCTAATAATCTCTATACTTGTTTTCTTCCTTGTTCATTTCACTTCGGTTAAAAAAGTATTCTATAACGCTAACATCATTTGTCCTAGTTTGTTGCTATGTTCTTTCTCTTTCATGGAATGTACTTTATCCAGGATCTACATACTTTCTGCTCAAATAATCCGCTTATCTAAAGAGTATTAGCGGTTTCATTAATAAAGAGAATTAGATCTAGTTCAGAAAGACAAATCACGTGACATGCATTTTTGGTGTTGTTTTTTTTTTTTTTTTTTTTTACCTTGATTGGTTGATTTACCTTGGTAACGAATACAGATGGCGTATCGAGACCTTGGTAGGGTATACAGTTAGCGATTCGGAACCTTGGTAACGGTAACGTATATAGTGTATCGGGACCTTGGTAACGTATAGAGATGGCGCATCGGGACATTGGTAACGGTAAGGTATATATATTGCGTAACGGGACCTTGGTAACGTATACAGATGGCGTATCGGGACCTTGGTAACGGTAAGGTATATATATTGCGTAACGGGACCTTGGTAACGTATAAAGATGGCGTATCGGGACCTTGGTAAAGGTAAGGTATATATATTGCGTAACGGGACCTTGGTAACGTATACAGATGGCGTATCAGGACCTTGGAAACGTATACAGTTGGCGTATCATGAACATGGTAACGAATACTGATGGCGTATCAGGACCTTTGTAAAGTATATAGATGGCGTAAAGGAGCCTTGGTAACATATACAGATAGCGTATCGAGACCTTGGTATAATGTACAAATGGTGTATCGGGACCTTGGTAACGTTTACAGATCGAGTATCGAAAACTTGGTAACGTATAAAGATGGCGTAAAGGGACCTTATTTACGTACACAGATGGCGTATCAGGACCTTGTTAACGTTTACAGATGGCGTTTCAGGACCTTTGTAACGTATACTGAGGGTGTATCGGAACCTTGGTAACGTGTACAGATGGAGTATCGGGACCTTGGTAACGTATACAGATGGCGTATCAGGACATAAGTAACGTATACAGATGGCGTATCGGGACCTTGGTAACGTATACAGATCGAGTATCGGGACCTTCGTAAGGTAAACAGATGGCGTATCAGGACCTCTGTAACGTATACTGATGGTGTATCGGGACGCTGGTAACGTATGCAGAGGGGATATTTTGATTTTTATAACGGCAACGTATACAAATGGCGTATCGGGACTAGATAACGGTAACGTTTACAGATGGCGTATCGGGACCTTGGTAACGTATAGAGATTCCGTATCAGGACCTTGGTAATGTATACAGATGGCGTATCGGGACCTTGGTAACGTACACTGATGGCGTATTAGGACACTAGTAACCTATCCAGATGGCGGCGGTTCGGGAAGTTCTTTTTTTTCTAAATGGCCCAAATTAATTGCGAGAAAAGATTCGCTTTTCTGGCATCAGTAACTGTTATTGCTCAGAATCGTTTACAGGTCCTTTTAACCCACTAAATGGCTTATATGTTGCAGACATATCTTAAGAGTTGTGAACAAATTTTCAATGTAGCTTTGTGCCAGAGTCGTCTGTCCTTAACCGGTATACGCTAAATTCCGTGAAAACGGGTATACATGCCTAGCTTTATTTAATTTTCTTCACGTATACTCTTGTCAGGTGATAGACTTTCATATGTGACCAAGGTCATTGTATCTGTGACCTTTACCCCAACCCACACTATTAACGCTCTTAACTTTTTTCCATAACATAATCATAACTATATTTTGTGTGACAAGTACCAACTATAGCGAGTTATGTTGTCCGCCAACATCTTTGTTGGTGTGTGTGTGTGTGTGTTTGTTATATCTTAAATCTAGTTAAATCTAGTTCGACCGCAGGTACGAGGAAAGCAACTGATTTTATTGCTTTTTTGGTGGACGTAGACTTCAGTCCATGTGAATTTGTCAGAATCAATTTCTTTGCCGGCTCCAGCTTTTCCGTCAGCGGGATCCAGATTTTATATCTTTCAGTAGTTTGATACTTTGAGCCGATGCAAAATATGTAAAAACTCAAAAAGGATTAATAAATTTGCAGTAAATGACGTCACGATGTCATCAAATCATGTGGATTTTATTATTGATGTCATATATTTGTTTATTATTTTTGGTTTCCGAGAATCATTTCTTTCGTACTTCCTCTAATCAGGTCAGTTTGTTGGTTTTATATAATTTGAATCGGTTCTGAGCTTAGGTACGAAGCTATTGAAAGATATAAACCCTGGCCAAACGGCGGAATAATTGAAGCTTTTGAATAAGTTCGTTATGGTAAAGTCACCGGGTTAACGCCTTTGTGACCTTAAAACATGGCGGTTTAGCGAAAGATTGCAAAAGGAATTGCAACGACATTGCCTTCATAACAAAGGCATATGTAAGGTAATTAAAGAATGCGTAGAACAGCAGAAATAATTAAGTGGATTATAAAACGTTTTCCTATGTAATCAATTGTATTAAATGGGAATGATGTGTATTTTTCGAGATATCTGCTATTAAACGTACTCTCTTTCCCTATTTTGGCCTAAATGTTTTATCCTATACGTAAACCAAAAATGATATCACCTGCATGTTGGTGTATGTCCGGTTCAAGTAGTTCCAAGATTATGTCTTTAGAATACTTGTGGGTTCGGTATCGTGAAATATCAAAATTTTCCTCCGCAGCTCAAAGCAAATATAAGATGTTGTATGTCTATCGTAACATAATTTTCCCTCGCTGCATCATAACTATAGTTAATAACGTTTTTTATGTAAATATTTTTGTATACTGATCAGCTAAAATTAAAAAGATAGAATACTTGTTTGTTAAGAAACATAAATTGAAAAAAAAATGTTTATATTCTTTCATCCCATTTGATTGAATAAAACAGAATACAGAATTCAAGATAAAAGCGGGTAACAGCATTCTAAAAGCCATATTTCTCAATGGAACCCTATATTGTGGGAACTCATATGAATCGTCTCGTCGAAGCAGTATTGGTAAAATATTTGAATCTAAATTACGAATTACGCCCTCTAACTATAGCTCTGAGAATATCTTACGGCTGTATGACTCTGAAGAAATTAAGCTTTCACTTAATTTATTCCATAAATCACATTCGTATATTACAGAGAGATTACTATTGTTTTTGAAGAAGCAGGAATAACAATAAAGTTGTACTTAGTGACAAAACGCAGATAAAATCTGTTGAAGTCTTATTATCTTAATCAAATTTGAATATCTGTTATGTAACAGGTATTTATCTAATTACTGTCGGACTGTAAGATTTCTAACACATTCTCGAAATTTCGGACTTGTTTCAGATGATGCACGTTTGTACAATTTTAACCTTTTTTCTGTTCAATCACTGGTTTTACGTCCCTGTGATTTCATACTCGGCAAGACACTTTAGAAAAAGAAGAAATTGCTTGAAACAATATTTTTTTCCACAATATTTTCTACCGTACTAAATGGTTATTTTTTTAATTCAAATCCTAATAAAATTCTCGTCTGCCAAACCTTTGAATTTAGACAGGCCTAAAATTTTCCAAAACACGAAAGGGTTAAGAATTGTTATATAAGATGTTTATCGCCCTGGACAATGCTAGTATTAAGTTGGGAACCTGAAATGCACTTTCTACCAATAAGCACGTAACACACAAAGCAATCAAGATTTCAAACGCAGCAGTTGTCACCATTATTATCACAAGTCATACATCCCAACCACTGTGTCATGCATGCAGAATCCTTCCTTGATAGAGATAAAAACACAATCAGAAAGTAAACCTGATACTTCATGTTCCCCTGATATTTAAATAAAACTGTAACTTTAAACTTGTATGATTTATAAAGAAGGGGAAAATAAATGAGGTTGATATAAGATTTTCAGAGAAATCACGCGAGCGTTATCAATACAGGGTCTGAAAAACAGACTTCGTTATATCTGGCTATAATTGGACAAATTGAACTTTTTAAACCCTTTTAAACTGGAAAGAAAATATTAAGTTCTATTTCTAAATCGCGTTTTCGTACTAACACTTGATATGTAAGTACAACTAGAATTTACATTTACATTATAAAAGATAAGCTGAAATATCCAATCAATACAAAGAAGGTCAATATTCGAGAAGTTGTTGGCATTATGTTTAATTTTTAATTTCGTCTATCAAAAACAGGCGTTCTAATTGGTCGAAAAAATATATTCATACCTCCATGAACAAAAGTTTGAGAACACAGCCATTATGTGTGCTTCCGCACAAAATAGTTCAATAAAAAGTATCAAAATTTGTAGTTTTTGCTTTTTTCGCTCGATGATATTAAATTAAAAGAAATGAAGAGATTTCTTTTTTGTTCAAGGGCTAAGGGATTAGGTTATTATGGTTATTAAGACTTTCCCAAAACTTCCACCAAATTTCGAGGAATTCGGACAGAGTTTATCCTTGTGCTGTTTATTTCAAATTTTACTAGAGTTGTAAACTATCAAATCTACTATTGTCAAGGAAGCAGAAGCGATAATTTTTGAAAGACCCTTTAACAGTATTCTGGCTAACGGGAAAGGCTGTAACATAGACGATGGACCAGAGACATTGTTTTGTGGACTTTCATGTAAATTGGCAAGATTCTAAAGCCGTTAATTTTCTTTTCTACATATTGCTGTAAACAATGAAAAATATTGAAAATGTTTGCAACTATATTTCTTCGAAATGAAAATAAAAATATAAATAAATGTTTAATCGGAAGCAACAGAAAGAAAGAATAATATCATTCGAGCTTTAACAACTGTTTTAACGTATATGCTTAAGATATCACACAAATTAGATAGGAATATACGTGTGAAAGTTGAAAATAAAGTATTTTAAATAAATTAAAATAAGTTTGTTACATCTTAAAGCCGCCTGATTTATCACAATGCCAACAGACACCAGAGTTACTTATGTACGTGTAACAAATTTAGTGATCTCTCTGATAAACGAGACATAAGACTGCACCTGCAGCCTTAGTGATTTGTGGTGGTTTCAGGGATTTATTCCAGAATAAAGTTCTTTATCAACTTATTCTGAGACATAATCGAGAGCTAGGCAAATTTTCGTGAAATATCTCAATAACTTGCGTTTTCTAACTCTGCTTATTATCTTCATATATTCAGTGTTGCTTATCATTGATTTCTTGACAAAAGATCATTTTTACATTAACTTTAACCCGTTCATGTACAAATCCAGGACATAACGTTGATGTGATTTTATGCTTGAGAAAACATTGTGAGAAAAGAGTAAATTGCTGGTAAAAAGCAATTTCTCATTTTCGAACAATATTTCCTACATCATGGGCTGATTTTATTTCAAATTGCACCCAATTGTCATTATCGTCTGTAACCTCTTTCAGTTTGGAATAGTCTAAATTAAAAAGAAACGTGAAAGGGTTAAATGAGTACATGTAAAACTAAGTGTTGAAATTGACTTCGACATTGGCCGTTATTTTCGTGAAGCATTTTTGTCGATTTGGCAACTTAAACGTCGTAATTACAGCTTCCTCAAGTTGTAGTTACGCAGTTTAGGTCGCCAACCAATCATTTTATTTACTGACCATATATTTTGCAAAATATCGCCGTTAAATATCAAATTAGAACTTCACGGCAGACGTGTCCAGTGCTCCGCCGATTAACCCATTACCACACAATAAAATTTTAGACCAGTCCAAATTCAAAGAAGTTGCAGACGACCATTTTAGGTTTATGAATTTTTTACAATCTTTGTCTTATCGGGTAGAAAACATTGTGGATAATGAAGAAATTGCTTGTAACAAGCGATTTCTTCATTTTTCACAATGTTTTCCAAAGCTTTCATGATGAGGGCCATTTAAAAGCGTCACTGTCTGGGAATGGGTTAAGACAATGTTAGTTTTTGATTTCTGTATGTGGATTTATGTTTTTGTGCGTTATTCACGCACATATGTACATGAATGGGAATGCTGGTTTAAGTTTAAAGGAGGCTTACTCGGAAAGTAATAAATGAATTTGAACCGAATTCCATAGTTATGACCCTTTCAGCGCATTCCAACTTCTCAGTACTTTCAGTCCTTTGATTTTTGTATTGAATTTATTCCATGAACAAATTCTGAGCACGGAACTATTTTCTTTGGTGATCTATAACGTTTCCATAAAAGAATAGTAAGATATTTGCGCTGCTTAATGGTATTAAACTATTAGAAATGAAAAGAATAATTTTGTTCCCATTGACGTTTTAACCTAAACACTTGATCACACTTATGTAATAATGTTATCAAGTTTGGGGGCTCATACCAAAATGAAGACAAAAAATATTCCTGCATTTTTCTTTTTGAATAACCCAGCTCTATATAACAACCAAGTGGTCAATGGACAAATCAATGGCTTGGAGCCAAAACATAGTATGGCTCTATACATTGTATAGAGCCATACTATGTTTTTGCTCTAAGCCCACGAAATGTTGAAAGAAAACATTTTAGTTGAATGATTTTGTTCTTGGATATCTACTGTCTATGTAGGTGTTTTCGACAAGTACTACATGTAGCGTCTGTCTTTAACCCATTATCAGACCACGCATCTTCTCCAGACTGAAAACAGTTATAGACGATATTTCAAATTGCGATATGATTTAAGAAAAAAGGTGCCAAATAGGTAAGACAATATTGTGAGAAAAGGAGAAATTGCTTGTTACAAGCAATTTTTCATTTTCCCACAAAGTTTTCCGTGAAAGTATTTCTTCAAGGTGTTAGAAAGCGTTCTTGATTGTTAAAACATTAGTTATCTTTAAAAAGATAAAAATCTGAAAAATGATACATGAAAAATGAGGCACAAATTTGAAAAAATGACCTGATTTCACATATCAAGTAAAGGCTAACCGAAGCGAGCTGACAAATGAATTATATTTGTCAAAAGATGGGGTAATATTGGAAAAACTCGGCTTCCTTTTAGCCTTGATCGAATTTCAATAGACCAACGTCTTTCCACATTATTGGAAATGTCTGATTGCGTGCCGAGTAATGTTGTTTGACATCAGCCTGTTTCCTAGCCTGAATCTCAAATCCTAGGAGAGGAATTACGGATTTCTAGTAATTAGGCCCTTTAATAGTAGTTGATTCAAACGAAATGGAGTTATGCGAGACTCTGTAAAAAGAGATTTGTTGGCCTATTTTTACGTATAATTTCTTTTTAACAAAAATATTTCAAATCTGTTTCAACTTATCAAGATGCAGATATAAGAAAAGAAAATTCTCTTTGGAAATGATAAAATGAAAAAAATCATTGGTTTCCCCAACCTTTATTTCATCTGATTAATATTGGTATAAATGACAAATATTCCTTTTCTTAAATATCAATCTTTCGGTAAAAAAAACTGTATCTAAAGTATATGATTACATCCTCACAGAGATAATAATGCTTTGCAAATAATCGCCAACTCAAAGATGTTTAAAAGCAGAACCACCTTTTGAAGTCTTATTTGAGCGCATGCGTGACATTTCCAACCATTAAACATGTGCGCCAAATAAAGACTCGGATCAGGCTGTGCATCCGCACAGTCTAATCAGAGTCTTCACTCTGCGCTCTGTAGATAGATACTGACCCAAAGCTCCTTAAAACATTCAGCGAATGTTCCAATTGCCCCGAATGGCTGTCCAGGGTGCTCATTGTGTGCGAGTCACGCACATGCGAAATGGTTGGAAATGTCACGCACAGGCTCATTAATAAATAACATTAAATATCTGTAATTGAAGGATCGCTGTTGTCAACGACGGTTTTACTAACCACTGAAATCATTCCTTTACACCAAAAGTGAACTTTGAACTCAAGCATTCTATCAGCCACTTTTGTTGGTTTGGCGTCTGAAACGTCGTATCTACAGCCTATTCAAGCTGTAGTTTCGGCGTATATGCCGGTGACAAACGATTTGTCCCTAACCAAAAATACTCCAATTAAAGTCATTTAAAAACTCAGTTGAACTGCTATTTCGGAGGTCAATCAGATTGGCCAGCGATCCATCAACTGCATGTATAATATTGCTGTCGGTTTAATTGACATATTACATATATTATTGATGTTTACGCGTTGAATTACGCTATGCACCAAAGAAAACCTTCAACAAGATCCTTGAAAAGGCGGGAGGGAGAGATAGAGGGGGAGGGGGAGATAGAGGGGGAGGGAGAGATAGAGAGGGGGAGAGAGGATGGTACGAGAGAACTGAGAAAGACAGGGAAAATGATTTCTTCAACCGTTTACTTCATTGCAAACCTGTCCAAATTCAAAGGATTTGTAGACGAAAATTCAAAGTTGATTTGAAAAAAAGAATTCATTTGGGTAGACAATATTGGGAAGCAATTTCTTGATTTTCCACAATGTTTTCCCAAGTATAAAACACAAAAATCAGGGATTGAACGGGAAGGGGTCAACGAAACAATCAAAATCAATTTTATGGTTGATAAAGAGTATGTGTTCGTACATTGTTTTCTAAA
Source organism: Fragum fragum (assembly GCA_946902895.1). Lineage (NCBI taxonomy): Eukaryota > Metazoa > Mollusca > Bivalvia > Cardiida > Cardiidae > Fragum > Fragum fragum. The sequence goes on from OX336379.1 coordinate 2,506,042, forward strand.
TAAATAAAAGAGAGAAAAAAACAGGAGAAGTTAATAAGAAGACTTATGACAGACTTCGATAGGGGAGATAATAAAAACGTGTTCCCAATTTGCACTTTTAAGGCTTTTCATCCTTGGTACGTTACTGTATGAATGTCTAACTGCACTTTGACAAAGAAAAAACACTTTAACCATTCCCATACAATGCCACTTTTGGACGCCCCCCCTCCCTGAAAAACAATGTGCAAAATGAAGAAATTGCTTGTAACGAGCAATTTCTTCAATTTACACGATGTTTTCTACACAGAAAATTGTAAAGGTCTAAAATTTTATTAGCCTGAAATTGTCGTCTGCAACCCCTTTGAATTTGGACATGTCAACATTTTGCAATATGGTAATGGGTAACAGGAATCATACGCCGGAGAAAAAGATAAAATACATTTTCTACCGCGTGAAGAGAAATTCAAAGGCTAGGTTCGTCATTGAACGATCTGTATAAAATCCGACTTTATTTATCTTCTTTATAATTTACAAAGAAAAACTAGTTCAGGTTTAAATAAAAGTGTACGGGTACAGTTGATCAGATTTTGGTCTTTAATTACCAGAATCTCAAGTGCATTTATTAAAGGTATATGAAATTAAAAGAACGATCGGATTAAATTGAAAAGAAAAAGAAAACGTCAATGCTGAAAATAAAAGGTAAATACAGTCATGGTTGGTTGGTTGGTTGGTTGGTTGATAGGTTGGTTGAATGGGATTTAACGCCACATTTAACAATATTTCAGTCATATCGCGGCGGCTGGAGCACCTAACAATAGATTCCCTGTATTTCTCACACCAGTACTACCACTACATCCTTTCCTAGCCTCCAGCTGCTAGCCCACGTTTACGATTATCCACCCATTGTTGAACAGTCATGAACTTTGAACCGACAGGTTGTGTATTCGTCTAAAAAAAACTAGATAACAAACTGTTTGTCTTAGATATCACAAAGGTTCAAAACAATATTTATGAAAGCAGAATTACACATAATTTATTTCGGGTGCTTGTTTCAAGCTTAACCCTTTCCTGTTTTATAAAATTTTAGACTGGTCCAATTTCAAAGAGGTTTCAGACAACAATGTTAAATGCATGCAATTTGAAATCTGACCATCCTATGTGAAGGAAAATATTGTGGGAAAATGAGAAATCGCATGTTACAATGTTTTCTCAACTATAAATCCCAGTGACGAAAATCCCGGGTTTGTCCAGGAAAGGGTCAATAGATAAAGATATTTCTGTTAAAATAGAAAAGAAAGCCTTTGTTATATCATTGATAAACTCTTTATTTACAATCATATCTTTTTTTAAACAATATCGGAAAATCTTGTATTCATAGATCTACCTACCTTAATGAATCTCACTTCATTAACCCGTTACCAAACGACAAAATTTAAGACTGACCCAAATTCATAGAATTTGCAGACGAACAGTTTCAGTTGGCGAGTCATAAAAAATATATATGTTTTCGGTTATAAAACAGTGTTTACAATGAGGAAATTGTTTTTGTATTTAAGCAATTTCTTCCTTGTCCACAATGTTTTGCCGAAGCCCTTCTCTTGAGGTGCGTAAAAGGTATTTTAGCAAAGGTTTTTGTTGTTGTTGTTTTAACTTGGCGGTTCTGCAGTTTTAAAGTATAAGCTCTCCATGCAAAAAAGGTGACCTTGAATAATTAAAACATGTGCAAAAAGTAAGGATGCATGAAAATACGGGGTCGTGACAATATGCTAAAAATCCCATCTATAAGTCAAATGAAGTCACTTTCAACTAAAATATTTACCATCCAAATTTTATCTGATGTTCAGGTAACACTAATTTATTTCAATCTGTTGACAACTTGTCAGACATTCAAACCTCAAAAGACAAGTATAATACCGTAGCTAGACAGTATATATTTAGTTTTAATTGGTTCCCGGAGGTTTCAGGAACTGGCATTGTGCGGTTTTCCCTGTTTCATTTGCATTTACCAAACACCATACATTTTTTCTATTTGGGTCTTGGACAGAAATGTAAGGGAAATTAATGTTCGGAAACGATAAAACGTTTGAATAAGGCCATCTTATATTTTTTTAACAATATATTTTCGTAGAAAACACAATAAACTTACCACGTAATCACCTCTCATAGCATACAATAGTTTGAACAAGCAGAAGCTTTTATCTACAGCATGTCACGCAAATGTTGTTTTTCCCCTGACAATTTATGGTCCTGTCTAGTTACTCCGTTTGCCCCGTCAATTGACTGCGACAGGAAGTTCCGCTCGATTTTGAATGGCGTTATTTGCAAATTTTAAAGCCATTAGCATTCAACAAAAAAGTAAAATTGTGAGTTGACGACCTACACGTGTTAACTAATCTTGAACAAGCTGTATATTCAAACTGTCGTTATGACGCTTAAGTCGCCAAACCAACAAAATGTTTCACAAAAATGGCGGCCATGTCAGAGTTGAAACCTCAAATCCTGGCTGAATGAATTATTTAATTGTTCGATCGATTCTTTGATAGACAGCCGCGATTGGTCAGTTATCGGATGGCTTGCCACGCGCATTTGATTCAGATAGGAAGTTCAGCGTACATATTTAATGCCGTTTTCTACAAATAATGGATAGTAACATTTTGTAAAAGTCGATGGTAACGTAGAAGACAATTGAAGCAGCCAGTAATCCGTTAATTCAAGTACATTTCAGTCACATGATTTCGGCCTTGTTAAATAAGAGAAACAACAAACGATAGAGGGAGAATCTAATTTTAATAAAATTAATTTGGACCTACTGATTTTTCAATTTGTCCGTTGTCTACTTGGAAGAATAGAAATTTGATAAACATATATGTCAGTAAATGCATTCGTTGCAAATTGTCAAAAAGGTCCGTATTGTCCGATAAAACTTGAGAGCAAAACTAGTTTGAACTTCTTTTTGTTGATCCTATGGCAGAAAGACACGAATCGGGTCGAAAATATCTGAACGGTTCGTGATTAAGATCAGTGGAGTGCTATTGAGACAAGTGTGTCATATTTGATTTCTGTCAGAAGTTAAATCAACTGTAAGGGTCCAGGGGTTAGGAGAAATTAATGCATCACTGACAAACATCTACAGAATCGAATAACAACCCTTAATCCAAAAAAGTAGCTTATTTCCGTAACCATTTCTTAGATAAAAATCTTGTAGAACTGACGGGGATCCGATCGTGAGTTGTGATAATTCAGATAAATCGATTGTTTACCAAAAGTTGTTTAACCCATTCCAACTCAACCCCTCCTTATTACGCCCACCAAGAAAAAGGTTTTGGAAAACATTGTGGAAAATGAAGAAATTGCTTGAATCAAGCAATTTCTTCGTTATCCACAATGTTTTCTATCCAAAACGACAAAAAAAAATCAAAAATTCATCAACTTGATGTCTTGATGTCTGCAGCTTCTTTCAATTTGGACCAGTCTAAATTTTTTCTGTGTTGTAATGGGTTAATACCTTCAATGCTGCATACGCTTTGTATGTCGTCAAGATAAAATTTACGGATTACGGTTGTCAACCAAAAAATCGATCGACCAATTAAATCATTCATTTTTAGACCGGAAGTGAACTTTGACCTCCAATATTTGTGTTAAGCTTATAGATAAGTATTTTTGTTAGTTTTGCAACTTAAACGTAGTAACTAAAGCTTATTGAAAGTGTAGTTAAGACGTTAAGACAAGCAAGCAACAATTCTATCTTTGCATGCTTGTAAACTAACACCGTTTGTTATTAAAGTCGGACTTTTTGTCGGAGCTCAGTCGACAGGGTCTGCGATCAGTCAAGTCTGTAAGTTCCAATCTAGACATCATATAAGTTAAAATCGGTAAATTTCGTCGAACGTTTGTCAATTAAGAGGTGAAGAAAATACTTTTTGTTCTCATAGAGGTATGAACCGAAAAACCTAATCACACTGTATGAATACGCGAAGCGGATTCATACAGTGTGTGATTAGGTTTTTCGGTTCATACCTCTATGAAAACAAAAAAAAAATCTTCATTTCTTAAAATTTAATAGCATCTAGCAAATTTCCAAATTTGAAACCTTTTTGTATGGGACTATTTTGTGCGGAAACATACACAATCGCCGCGTGCTCAAAATTTTGTTCATGGAGTTATGAATATTTTTTTGACCAATCAGAACGCTCGTTTTTGATAGACGAAACTGATAATTAAATTATTCGAAATTGAAAGTTTTCATGGCGGACCATGGAAATGGAATTATATTCTTTTTTTATAATTAATTATAATTATTATGATTATCAATACTTCTTCATTGCTCGATTTGGAAATATTGATCTTAACTTCTTCGACATCAGTCAATATGTAAAACCGACGGCATAACTTGCAGATATCATTGCTATTGTATAACACTACTTTTACTTTTTTCTATTTTCGGACTCAAATTATCTTTTGCAAATTAGTGTTCTGTTTCATTATCACTGAAGTAATATACAGATATCCGTGACATTAATTTTGTTAGCACGCAGTGACTTAAACGAAAACTCATTGTAACAGTCACGTCTGACAGGATGGGTGTTTTGTTGTTGTTGTTGTTTGTTTGTTTGTTATTTTGTTTGTTTGTTTGTTGTTGTTTTTTGAAGAGAGGGGCACGGGTTCAGGTCTCTCTTATAACGGATTTTCTTCAGTTTTCTAAACACATCTTTAACAGATTATCGATGAAAGATGTTTGGTTTCTCAATTTCAGTTTCTAATCCCAAAGCTTTTAGACACTTGAAAGAATTGGATTAAGCTTACCTTGTTAGAAAAACAAATTTCATAACTTAAGAAAGAATGAGAGAAAAATAAGGTCAGAGCCACGAAGTACAACCCGAATCGACTAATAATCAATTGAGTAATCAAAGTACTGAAAGTACTGTAAGCTAGCAAAGCTTTGTTTTGTTATGTAATCTTCTTTGCCATTTGTAGGGTAGAAATCATTACAAGCAATTTCTTCATTGTCCACAATGTTTTCCAAAGCCTTTTCGGGGGATTCTTAAAAAGCGGGAATGGCTTGTATAGCATGCTTTGAAGGTCTTCTCTACAATTTGAATATAGTTAATTAATGTGGCCAGTAATTTTGAACACAATATGCTCGAGTATAAACAAGAACTACTTTTTTGGCGTAGACATTCGGTGGATTTGGTGGTTAAGCCTCAAGTGGCAGTTTGCACTCATTTGAACTCTGAGAAGACCTCATAATTTTGTCTGTTAACTTTAGCTCGCTAAAAACGTTATCTTTCGATTTCACCGATTTTTTTTTTTTTTTTTTTTTTTTTTTTGCATGACTCATTAATTTCGTCATGGCTTTTAAATTACAAATAAGATAATATTCGGTGAAATCGGAAGATGGCGTATTTACCAGATGGATTCCGAAATAAGCACATCGGATGCTTAATAATTTGGCTTCTATTCTTTATTTTTTTATAATTTAATCTTTAGTTTCGTCTATCAAAAACGAGCGATCTGATTGGTCGACAATTTAGTCGTTATCAACTTGATCCGTAGACTAACGGCCTTACCCGAAATATTTCGATGTTGGAAAGAAGGGCATTAGGAGTACACGCAATTAAATTCCGATTAGTGAATGAAGTAGATTCAACAAGAAGAAAATAATTTTATCGTGGAAATGACATTAATGAATATTGAAAAACAGATATTTTCCCTTTCCGCTTGAAAAAAATAGTAGTATGGGTTTTAACATGATTATTTTCATTCATGTTTATTTTTATACAACTGCATGTATTCGTAAAAGGACGAGTTTTATAATTGACTAATCGAAGGCCACGCCAACTGACTCCAACAGAAAATTTGACTTAAAAATTTAAGCGGATATTTAACAGATAAAGGATGAATAATTTCATAATTTCTAACTTAAATTAGTTGAAACATTTGCAAGAAGGGGATTAGTCTGATTTTGTGATGAAATTGGGTGATCATATTAAAAAAAAAATAATAAAGAATAGAAGCCAAATTATTAGGCATCCGATGTGCTTACTTTAACTCGAATGGAATCGGAATTCATCTGGTAAATACGCCATCTTCCGATTTCACCGGATATTATCTTATTTTTAATTTAAAAGACGTATCAATTACGCCAACGACGTATCAATTACGTCACTGGATTCCTCGACTAACGACCTCACCCAATTAATTCGATTGTTTCAAAATAGGGCATAAGGAATAAAGTACTTTACACTGCAATTTATTTTGATTATATTAGTTACAGACTCCTTATTTTTTATGACAAAGGAAGTGCGATACGCAATTTTAAAATTTCCCTGACGACTGGACCCCTCGACAACGTCGTGACATTAGGTTACCCACAGAATTACAAGCAGAAGCTAATGAAGAAGTAAAATCGAAATATCATAATATCAATAAAAGCCAATGATCGCCTAGATCGAGATGTAATGACGTCATCCGTGCCCGCCGGGCCGAATTGTTGTGTGCATGTCATATTCTCCAAAGACTGACCTGTCTTCGGGACCGTATCACTTATCCAGATTGAGATAAATATTATACGTCGTACGCATAACTCCATATTATTTCAACAAAAAGTAGCAAGTGGAGAATTGCAATAAAAACTATATTTATGGGGAAATCAAACTTAATTGTCGTCAGAAGTTATTTAGAAAACATAATTACTTAAAATTGCAAAAGTATCAATGCCTTACCTATGCTCCAAGAAGTCGCATCAACAATTTGAAGCGAGCATTTCAATGGGCGTTGACATTTTGAATGTAGTTCGACGGAATCGATCGAGTTGTCACGAATGGCATTACCAAGAATGCTCAAATTAGATAGGTCAGTATTTGAAAAATGCCTACTATCGGAAGATAACGCGGGCCGAATTTAAAATCCCGCGTGACGCTTATCCCCCCATAACAAATCGAGAATTGATAAAGTCCCTCTTATGACTAAGATGTTTCAGAATGGCTTGTAAAAAATGTAGAGCCGTTCTCGCCAAAACTGTGATCAATGATTTAGACACGAGTTAAATTATATTGGCTAGAACTGTGGATCTGGTATATATTACTGGTCTAACTACGACACTAATTTATTGGAAAAAGACAAATTGTTATGCAGAGCAAACAAACCGGCGTTTCCTCCATTTTTTTATCTCGAGAAATGTAGGGACACGTGGAGCCACCCTTTCCATCTAGAAATACTACTAATCGTTTAACCCATTCCCACACAACAAAATTTCAGACTGGTCCAAATTAAAAGGAGTTGCAGACGACAATTTAAAGTTCGTGAAATTTATATTTTTTCAGCTGTCTGGATAGAAAACATTGTGTAAAATGAAGAAATTGCTTGTCACAAGCAATTTCTTCATTTTACTCAATGTTTTCTCAATTGCTTTCCTTATAGGGGTGTCCAAAAGTGTCACTGTGTGGGTGGGAATGGGTTAACCGCATTGTAATGATCTTGATATGACAGTTCTCTACAGAGTATATCTGAGATCTCAAGCGAAAAGGGCCACCATGTATATTTCATAGGACAATTAGATACAAAGAAAATAGTTCGTATTTAGCGCATATGAACATTTTAGAAAAGACACTTAACCTTATTACATTTCAGATTACCCGCCTAATACAAACAAATTTGACACTGGTTTGAGTTCATGTATCAATGTATCAATGTATCACCGAAATACTCGATGGCCCTATTTCGTTGAAAAGTCCACGTTTTCAGTCTTTTTTTTCTTTTTTTTTTTTTTTCTAGTCAGGGCCACATTTGATTGGATGCGACCACCAATCAAAGAATTTATCGAGTAATCAAATCATTCTTTTAGACCGAGAGTGTAACAAAGCAAAAAGGGTTATTTTAATATGCAAAGTAGCATATTGGACCAGTACTGCGTGTATGCAGTGTATCATTTCTGTAATTATGATGAATAGAGTCTTGTTATTTCTGTCACAATTTCTTCTGTAGAGATGATATTTTCCCACCACTTTTCCATTCAATGTCCATTTTCCTTGTCAAATATGATGCATAACTCTCAAATAGCGACAATATCGCTTGGTCTCAGAAAAATCAAAGGATATATCAGAAAAGTAGAAACGGGCCTTTCGCTTTGAACATTTCTTCGTTTCTGTAATTCTAAAACATCGTAACTACAGCTTGAATCAAGCTGTAGTTATGAGGTTTTAAAATTACATCAACGATTTGCCACAACTTCCAGTCTTTACAAAGAGAAAATATGTTATATTTTCCTGTAACAGGTAATCCATATGTATATTTACGTGTTTTTGCAAACGAAATCCAAACATCCCATCCTGTCTATATCGTTTTTCGGATGAGCTAGTTATCTTTTATCCTAGGTCAATTTCATTTGTGTCCTTGTGTGTGTTAATGTGTGTGTGTACGTAAAATTACATTCTATTATAATTATTATTTATTCATTCATTTCATTGAGCGGCTTGTTGGCAACAATATGTCCCTTGATCGTTTCACAGCTTAATTGTAAAACGGAATATGATAACCAACCAGAGAAAGCAAAAGACAAACAGACAGACAAATGATGAAGTATGTGATGTCAAGGTGAATAATAACAATTAACCCACTCCCATAAATTGACGCCTTTTTACGCCCCCAAGAAAAAAAATGTTGCAAAACATTGTGGAAAGTTCAGAAATTGCTTTTTTCAAACAATTTCTTCATTATCCACAATGTTTTAACCCAATAGACTATTACCCTCAACTTGATACAGTCTAAAGATTTGTCATCTGGTAATGGGGTTTATCCATTTAACTTATATTTCCGGTGAACGTCCGACCCCTCTAAACCTCAACTCACCTAAGCTGTAGCTACGTGAGTTTGGAGCCCCGGTAAAGTAGTTTATATTAGCAAAAGTAAATGAATACACACTCATTTTTATAAGGTTATTGGAAACAACTTCTAAAGTTTTAGACGAATTTATTGCAATTTGTTACATTCCTTTCAATTTTTTACATAGAACGACGGCAATTGCTATCACTCATTACCAGACGACAAAGTTTATGACGGGCCGATAATGGTAGGAGTTCAAGACAACAATTTAAAGGTTATAGACATTCCGATTATTTCAATTTTATGGGTAGAAAACATTGTGTAAAATCCAGAAATTGCTTGTTACAAGCAATTTCTTCATTTTACACAATATTTTCAAAATCGTTTTTCTTGAGGGTCATTGTGTGGGAGTAGGTTAACTGGGGTCTCAATGTCCAAGGCTGGTGCTGTTTTTATAAAATGGCGCATATAGGAATTACTACTGCCATAGTTTCTACTGGTGTATCAAATCTATAAACAGGATGTATCCGTGACCAAACTATTTCGTCTGGGTCATAAATTATTCTGGACAATCTAACCATAGTCTAACGGAGACTATTATTTTAATTGACGACAACCTGAGAATTACCAGCATTGATTTATGTGCTAGAAACTTTCTGACTGGCAACATTTCGCACTTGGTTCATTGTACAAATAAGAAAATGGTCAACAACATCTTAATGGCCTTCAATTTCGATCTAGAACTTGGCAAGGTATATAACTGCATATCCACAGAACTAATTTGAAAGTCTTGTTCCAATTAGCTAGCTGATATCTAATAGGTGAAAATAGATGAATATCTGATATATATGTATTTATTTCAAATGAAACAATAGAAAAAGGACTGGTTAATGAAGATTAAATAATAATTAGTTGTTAGATATTTGTATTTGTATGGATATTTGTATATGTTGGTTGTTCTATGTATGTGCATGTTATCATGTAACAGTTTGTGTGGTCAAAGGCACATTAAGTGTCGACATGCCTAATAAAGTAGTTGAGTTGAGTTGAGTTGATATATTGATTTACAGAGTCCAGCTGTAAATAAATGAATATCGGAAGTATTTTTTCACAAAGTCCTAATACAAAACGTATAAAATTAGATACATTTTGTTCACGTTGTATTTCTGAGTACGGACAGATCAAATACGGATATACTCAAAACTCACATTTTGATAGAGATAACAATTATTGTGTCTTTCTACAGTATATTTATACAACAAATCATCAAAAAATAGTAAATTTGGGTGTTCCGTAAGTGGCGAGTATTTGACAAAGAAATTTTTGAGACCAAATATTAAAACCATGCCTTGTAATAGAAATATAAAAAAAGTTATACACAAGATACATTTGGTTCAAATTATGTTATGAAAATTTCCACAAGAACAAACTTTTTAACATACCAAATGGTATACATGTAATTTAGATGATAAACCAATAAGCAAAATGAGTTTCCACTGTGGTTACCTGGCCTTCGTCTATGGACTGGTTTGTCTTTGATGACCTAATTCATGCTAAATGAAAAGTCGCTGTCTAAATTGCATCAAAATCAAAGGGCTGAAAGTACTTGAATTACAAGTTGTTGGTAAATTATTGCCTTGACATCTAATATTATGAACAGTTCTAGCTGAAAGGTAATAAACAGGTGGTGTAGACAGAGATCAGACTTATGTGCAGCCTGATCTTTGTCTGTGCCATCTGCCAAAACATGAATATTTTGGGTTAAGCGTGACTAGGGTAAGAATTGTAAGTTAGAAAAGGGAGCTTTATTCGTACAAAACAATGATTCTAGAGATACCGCTCTTGATATCGTTGAGTATTCTTTAGATATTTGTTTTTATTCAAGCAATTTATCTGCAGTAATAACAGAGATACCTCGAAATGTCGAAGTTTATATCCGGTGATGAGACGGAAGCAGCCAACGACAAAATACTGGAGCAATTTATGTGGTCTTCTTCTTGTCCTCTAGTATTAATACGAAAAAAGAAAAAAAAATCAAGCTTCGATCAAATATCAACAGCAATTTCTCTTCAACGGTGAAGTCTAAACTGTAATTGTAAATCGATCAGTGGGTAAAAAGCACGGAGAAACAGTACTTATCTAGTCTATTAAACGAATAATGACCGGTTAACGTTTTGTTGTCTGTTCAATACGGTTGACACGTGCTTGTTAGAGGAAGATATAACTCAGACAAAATCTGACCCGTCAGGCAAAAAACGGTCTGCCGGGGAAATGAGTAAAACAAACACGTGAAAAGGAGAGAGAAACAAGCAGATGTCAATTAACGGATCGTTGACTCCATTTACGGATCTGACAGGAAACTATACTTGGATACTATACGGACTATGTTAGACAGCGTGTAGCGAGTTGAATTGAATAAGCTGTAGTTACGACGTTTAACCCTTTCCCGTTCAAATACGGGATTTTACGTTCCTGTGATTTTATGCTTGAGAAAACATTGTGGAAAAAGAAGAAATTGCTTGTAGCAAGCAATTTCTCCTTTTTCCACAATATTTTCTACCACATAGGTTGGTTTCATTTCAAATTGCATCCAGTTTTCATTGTCGTCTGCAGCCTCTTTCAATTTGGACTAGTCTAAAATTTCCAAAAACGGGAAAAAAAATTCGTCAATTGAACAAAAATGCTTCAAACAAATATCGGCCAATATCAAAACTCAAAGTTAACTTCCGGTCTAGATGAATAATTTGATTAGTCTATCAATTGTTTGATTGACAGCCGCGATCGGTCAGTTAGAGAAATGATGTCGGAAGTTAACATATAATAAAGTGTATTTTTAGAACATAGTGAAACGTTTCAACTTATGGTAATCTGCGTCCGGGTCTATACTTCCATACGATGGAGAAGTTTCCTTTCACTTTGCCGATCATTTGTATAAGATTAACTTAGATAAGATTTTACCAGCATCTCTGACAATCTATGTTCAGTTGCCCTGTTATTCTCTCCTAAACATTAATATTAGATAATTAAAAGCTCAAGAAACGATTTCGACCAAGATGCACCATCTCAACAGCCAATTACTGTCTTCTACATCAATTTGCAATATGTAATGTGAAATAATACTGACTTTATATCATAAAACTATTTTGAATCGGATGCATATTGATTTACGATAGCTGGATACCATTGAAACGATAAATTCTTTCAAGAGAATACTGAGACATGAATATTACTTTCCTTTAATAGAAGTTACTAGTTCTATTATTTTCGATAGAAGAAAGCACCAGGTTTCAGTTTTCTATTATTTATAAGAAAATTGAGCCTGTGCGTGACATTTCCAACAATTTCGCAGGTGCGTGACTCGCACACATTGAGCTCCCTGGACAGGCATTTGGGGCAATTAGAATATTCGCTGAATGTTTATAGAAGCTTTGGGTCATTATCTATCTACAGAGCGCAGAGTGAAGACTCTGATCAGACTGTGCGGATGCACAGGCTGATCTGAGTCTTTACTTGGCGCACATGTGTAATTGTTGGAAATGTCACGCACGCGCACAATTAATATAGAAGAATACGACAAAAAAAGCATAAGGTCCTGATACGAAATAGCAATTGTGCTTTGAAAAAAATTGTCGGGTGGAAAAACGGTCCACAAACCATATCCTCTATATTAATCTTTCCTGTACAGTTCCGGGATTCCACGTCCATTTGATTTTGTACTTGAACAAATATTGCGGAAAAAGAAAAATTGCTTGTAATTTCTCCTTTTTTCACAATATTTTCTACAACATGGGATGGTTTGTTTTCAAATTGTACCAACTTTTCATTGTCCTGCGCATCTTGTCTCAAATTGGATGAATCTAAATTTTAAAAAGGGTTTACTTTCGACAAAAGTATTCCGATTGAATATAATAAAATGTACTGGCATTCTAGCATTAATTTACCATTTCAGTAAATCTTGAATTAGCCGCTATCATAGCGCAGCTGGTAGCGCGTCGGACTGTCTAGAGGTCCCGGGTTCGATCCCCGACGGCGGCACTCATCCTTTCCGACTATTTGTCTCTCACCAATGGGTCGATAATCGTAGACCTATTTGAAATAGCAGCTGGAGGTTAGGAAAGGATGTAATGGTAGTACTGGTGTGAGAAATACCAGGATTCCATTGTTAGGTGCTCCAGCCGCCGCGATATAACTGAAAGATTGTTGAAAGCGGCGTAAAACCCCATTCAAACAAACAAACAAAATCTTGAATTAAGCGACCGCTCAAGGGATAACCAAAAAGTAGCCATTTAATACAGTACTTAGCGAAAGATGTGAAGGATTGATTCGGATACAAAAATACACTAGAATCCTCGCTTAATACTATGTCGTTGGGACTCATTAGAATCGTCTCAATGAGACGATTCTAATGAGTCCAAAAGACACAGAATATAGTCATGAATTTACTTTTTTTTATCAAATATTCCATAATCTAATTTAAAGGGGCATTTGATTATGGTTGCCTATGAACATGTCCGCTTAATAGTAGAAGTTGTCGTTCAAGCAAGTTCGACTGTACTATATTTATTATTCCAACTACACCCTTCGTTTTCGGTAATTCAGAAGTTATTGTTGGAAAAGAACAAGCCGCTTCATGCAAGAAACTTTCTAGAACTGTTTTCAAGGAAATATATTTCTTTAATAATTAATACATTTGTAAAATCTTTTAAGGTCTGTAATGGGTAAAGGAGATTAAGGGTCATCCGTGGTTTATGCATGTCCTGTTCCGCTAATAATTTTGTTGGCACAAGGGTGGAGTAGCATCCCCTCATTATTCAATTGTTTTGATATATATATTATTTGAGAAATTAGTTTGGAAAACTCAATCAGAGAAAATATGTCATTTACCTCTCCACCCCCTCCTCTTAAAATTGCTGTTTAGTCATCAGCCGTTGAAACTAAAATCCCAGGTAAATAAACGTCAATTTTGCACCTGTAATTCAGGACAGGAAAGGGAAAGCAAATCATCGGTGGGCGAGAAAAATATTATGAAAGCTGTTTTTGCGATATTTTGTCTGAATCACTCGCGGTATATTGTTACGTACTCATCGTGTAAAATCTATAAGCTGAAAACAACAAGTGTTACACGCCTAAATTAGGAGTATTGGTTGTTTTGTTTACTCGAAACTGTCATAATTTGCCTAGAGACATATGACTTTATTTCATGACATTTTTTCTGCTTTTTTCTTTTTTACCAAATAATATTCTTCAAAAAACGTATTTAGTCTTTTTTAATAGAAGGGGTATATTTCTACACATTTTGAAATTTTGAAATAACATTTCTTTTAAAATGCATATTATTATTTAAGAATGTGTTTCTTATCCTTTAACAAGTCAATGTATTGTATGTTTATATTTATTTATCATTTATTACTATTATTGTTTTCATTGAAAATGTGCACCACTTCTATAACTTTACCATTAATTTAACGTTTTATTGACCATATTCTGTCATATATGCATGAAAAAATCCAAAAGGTCAATTTTCTCCGAAAATTGCATTGAAAGCCAACTTGAATTTTTCAGAATGTAAGGACATTAGGTTACTAAAAAATTGTTTTCATTTCATGACGATTGCAAAAAGTGCACAACTGTATCGGATGATCACGTATGTAGTGAAAATATTTGCCCGAATCGTTATTGTATCCTTGGTTTGGGTGTTTGGTCATACTAGAACTAGCTTTACTTCCCAAAGTTGAAGTTATGACTGATTGATTGAATGGGGTCTAACGCCAGTTTTAACAGTATTTCAGTCATATCGCGGCGGCTGCACCTAACAATGGATTCCTGGTATTCCTCGCACCATTACTACCACCACATCCTTTCCTAGACTCCAGCTGCTATCCCACTTAGGTTTACGATTATCTACCTATGGCCCTTTCCGAAAACGTGGTTTACTTCCCTTTGACCCAAAGTCGTTAGAGTGATTTCCCTTTGTACGGGTAGCAAATTTTGATAGAACTCCGTGAACCACGGAGGATGACGGCTTTCTACCAGACGAAAACATCGACTTTTCAACTTTCAAATTTGCGATTTGAAGAAATACTTCAAAAAGAAAACTGAAAACTAAGGTGTTTTTAGACCGACAGCTTAATTTCAAATTATGTGTTTCAACCTATATTGCATCAAAAATAACCTTGACAGATGCATATTATGTCAAAGTTATACTAGAATGAAGTCTTATGTGGAAAGATTATTTATTTTTTTACCAGCCATTTTCCTCAAGATCTTTTCCTTAACATAAGTAATATTTATCTATAACATAGAAAAAGGCATGGATAAAGAATTATAATGTAGAAAAAAACAACAACAAAAAAAACACTCTCCTATCTGAAACAGGATTATTATCATCATATTAACATGTAAAAATATGTCCAGCATCATCAAATACACGTACTTGAAATAGATTAACCTATAAATATGTTACTGTTTTGCCAAATTTTAGACCCGTCTAAAAATCAAAGGCCTTGCAGACGACAATTCAATTTTATCTTAAAAATAATCATTCAGTAGGATAGAAAATATTGTGGAAAAGGGAGAAAGGAAGAACGTAAAAACACACGGACGTAAAAACCAGGGATTGAACAGGAAATTGTTAAGGGGTTGCTAATTAAAACCAATATATATCATTGTGAAGCATTGTCGTGTGTCCTATCAGCATGTCATGTGTGTACTTTACTTTGATCAAAAGAAGTCATCTCTTTGTCACATCTGCTGTACTTAAGTTTTCTTGGTAAATAATCCTTGCAAACCCTTTAACATTTTCTTGTTTCAGTTTCGTATAACTTATTTTGGAAACTTAAATGAGTTGTTCATTCTTTTCAAAAATATTTCCATCAAAACTGTATTTATACATTTTTTCTCTTTTATCGAAGATAACTTATTTTGACAAAGGTCTAAATTTTATCTCTCATTTCTTTTCGTTTACTTTGATGGATTATGTTATAAATTTCTCTGGAATAACTTTGTGCTCATTAATTTTGAAACAATTTTAAAGAAATAACATGGTGTATATTATTTAAAGGGGTATTCAAAAGAAAGTCATCATTAGACATTGACAACAATTTGTTCAAGTTTAATGTGCAATAATTTCTACATCTCTGCAATGACTTGAGATTTGTTTCGAACATTCGCTCATTTATAATGGGCCTTACAATGTAAGTCAATCTTTTAACCCCCTTACCAGGCAAAAATCTTAGACTGGTCTTAAATGAAAGTTGCAGAAGGCGATTAATTTCGGGGATGAAAAGGAATTCCTTGTTACAAGTAACTTCTCCTTTTCTCATTATGTTTTCGACAGTTTATGTTCTCTAGTGTGTAGAAAAAAAGAGACAATGAGGTAATGGGTAAACCATTTCCCACACAATTGCTGCCTTTTGACAACCTTCAAAAAAAGCGATTTGGAGACATTTTGGATAATGAAGAAATTGTTACAAGGTTGGAGCAATTCCTTCATTGTCCATAATGTTTTCTGTCATAAATGAAGAATTATTCAATTTAATCAGCTTAAACTTGTCATCTACATCTCCTTTGAATTGGGACCAGCATATCAATTTGTTGTCTGAGAATGGGTTAACCCATTCCCTCACCACCCTGCTTTTGTTATGTGGGAATGTGTTAACTACCTTCCGCTTATTTACGCCCCTAAAGGAAACAACTTTGGAAAACATTGTAGGAAATGAAGAAATTGCTTGAAACAAGCAATTTCTTCAAATCAACAATGTTTCCTACCCTATACGTGAGATATTTAAATTCTAGTTGTTATTTGTAACTTCTTTCAATTTGGACCAGTTATATTGTTTTGTCAAGGGTGTTTTGTCAAGGGAAAGCAAGGATTTATTACCCAGGCGATCATTGGAGTTGAATCTAGTTTTGCTGTTTACTAACAGCTCTTATTTGGTATCTTACAAAGGTTCGTTCACCCCTGAGTGTGATTGCATCTTACCTCTAATAAAATGTGTTTGATCTGAGGAATCATTTTGACTTTTTTACTAACATGCGCATTTCAAAGCATTTCAACACATAAATTACTATATTTCTTTATTTTTCGAAGAAAGCAAAAGATTTGTTATTCAAAATAGATATGGTGTACACAAATGAAATGTGAACTTCAAACACAGATTTATATGCAATAACAGTGGTTACTCTTATCCGAACTAGAGTTTGAAACTCGCATTTTTTTTAGCGGCGAGCTTTAGTGATGGTGCCGTGTCCATCGTCTGTTATGATAGATTGGCCATCAACTATTTTCCGTCGATAATTAAAGTATACGGAACAATAAACTCGTTTTTTCTGAGTCGATTTAATTAATGCCTTATTATCTGCCATTTCTTTTATCTAAATTTGCTACCCGGAAGTAGAATTGGGACCGTTTTGTAGTTTCACCACGTTGGGGAGTATTCAAGCGCAATAACTATTTAAACGTATTTTCGGAATGGGCCATTGGTGAATGACTAATGTCGGAAAGGATATGAGTCGCCACTGAGGATCGAACCCATGACATCACACGATTTAAGATTGGGAATCTAATGTGCTACCGACTGCGCTATGCCGGTGGATTCGAAGTTATGAACAACCTAATATATCTAAAAGAATGTTTGTATATTGGCTGGTTAATACTTGTAAACATAAGCTCTCGTCACTGTCTTTCTCGGTTGGCTAAATTATACATGTTCCCTAATTAAACTCTTTTTTTTTTATGAACGGTTGCGAATAGTCGTGTTTGAACATAGTTTGACTGTGTTCATATTAGTTTTACGACCTATTTGGTGTAAGAAATAAAGTACGGCCAACTACGTGTATTAATATGGGCGTGGCGATCTGTTTATAACGAGCTCTTCTGTTTAATTTCTAGATTTTACTCGTACGAAATATGGCGAGCCAATGGACGGATTTTGAATAAAAATTGAGATATTAGCGAGTGGATGATAAACGACTATGAAGATAATTGCAGACTAATATCCTACAGGCATGTATAGTGATCCTGTGATATTACACAACAATACAATGAATCTGGACAGAAATAAATAAGGGGCTTCAAATCTAATTGATATTATAGATGTACAAACCTTTTTTTAGTGAACAAAAATCAATTTTGTCTATACGTGTACAGACAAAATTGACATATGATCATTAACCATAACTTGTACATCTAAAGGTATATAAATTTTAGATTTATTATGAAAGTATTATCCAGTATTCAGAATATCAATTTAGAGTTATTTGTTATTGTTGTTGTTGTTGTTGAGTATGAGTGTTTTGTTTCAACATTTCTTAAGTGGATGGTAATGAAAAAGTAAACGGTCGTGTGTTCCAAATTAGACAGCGATTGTGAATTTTAATTCAAGCAAGTTTTTGATGTCGTGGAAAATAAGTTCATGCCTACTTGACGTGACAGATTAACGTTAAAACAGACCCCATGACAAAATACCGGATGTTGCAAGATAGCTTCAACTAATCATTACGAAAAAAAGTATGATTTTTTCATTGATTTCCGAAGTAGAAATATATATATTGTGATGTATCTACCTTAAATGTATTGAAAAGACGTGTACCCCCACCGATTGGCCCTGGGGAAGAAATAAGGAAATCTTAAAAGAAACTTTTCAATTCTTTAAGAATAATCGAAAAATACACTCAAACGAAAATTTAATACTTTAATTTGAGTCAGGTATTGTCTTGGTGGTAATCTAATAGGCCTAAAGTGGCTTTTATTGGTTATATCGGAAAGGTTTAGCGGAATTCCAGGTTATTTTTAAATATCAAGGAATTCGACTGTCGACTTCGAATGACCTCATTTGCATATTACCCAAAGTCATTTGAAGGTAACAAAGTTACTAGGGAAACAGCCAACGTCCTTATTCATGTCACATGAAAGAGTTAGCGCAAAACTAGGGTAGGTGTTTATATTCGTAATAACGCTTACGACAGTTCTGGACTGATCTTTACAGAATTAAAGACTGGCTAGCGAACATTAACCCGATGACGTAACGATGACGTTGGTGTTATGTAATTTAAACTAAATTCAAGATTACAACGGTTATTCGCACCACGTGAATGATCATAATATTCTTCTCAACGGTCTCGGATTAATCTAAAAATAGATTAATAGCCTACGCACCCTGCTATTTTCTGAAAAGCGACCCCAGATTTTTGCAAAACTACTTTTCGGCATATTGTATTCAAATAATATACGAGAGGAAATAGAAATAATTAAAATCTGTGACATGAAAAAAACATCGATACCTACCTTTAAAGGACGATTGTGATGATTTTCGTTTAAATCGATGTGTCCGGAATATGGTGAAACTTTAGATCTTAAGGCTTAGCAGAAGATTTCTCTTCCGTTTCCATGAAAACAAAAATTCTTTGAATTTTTAATTTATCCTTTGAGGTATTTAGAAAAAGCATTATATTAATAGCAATTTTCGTGAATTCTTGCTGAAGCTTGGTCCTTTTTAAGAGCGATTATTCTATATTTCTCTGATAATGGACGGACAAATAGAAGAACGGAAAGGCTTATGGATAGACGAACATATAAAGGAGCAGTGAACAATGGTAGAACACAAAAGCTATCCCTAGAATTTCGCGCTTGAATGAGCTTTGTACTCATTTACATTTGAAATACGGACCTATGTGTTATTCTTGTTCATTGAAGCTCTTTGAATTCGAATAAATCTTGTGTAATAGTTTACATGCAATACGAGTGACTTCGCGTTGGTTTTATACAACGATACAGAACAACGAGTTTGTTTTCTAGAGGTAGGAAAAATCTATTAATAATAACAACCACAAATTATATGAAATGTCCATGCCGCCTTTGAATCTGAAACATTCTCATTGATTTTTTTTGTTGTTGTTGTTTGTTTTGTTAGAAGGAGTTAAATACATACACAAACACATGCGGGGCATTTACGACGTTAGATTTGCTGTTCAAATTACTTCGTTCATTTTTGGAATCGCCAGAAGAATTTCTGGATTGCGTGTAAGCCGCCATAAACAACTAGAATTCCATATCTATCACCCGTAAATAGCTTTCGAAGGTGAATGTACATATCGTCTTGCACCTGATCATTTCAAAAACATAAACATAAACATGGTACTTAGCATTATACCATATTTACAAATAATTTCAGAAGCTACACTCGCGCGGAAACACGCACTCACACAAGCATGTCATTTCAATGGACAAGAAAACCCGAATGTATTCCATGTATATTGGCTTGACTCGTGCATTCTACCGTTATTTTCTTTCGGATATTACACTAGTATACCACAATCGTCCATTGCGAAATACTAGTCCCTGCTTATTTTACTTCGGCGCACGAGTAATGATTAAGTAGTTTAAGTATATTGATCTATCTTCTATCAACCTTTTGCACAAGAAACAAGCATTCGTTGCATTTAAATATTTACAGCTGGTACACTTTTTATCTTTTCTTTTTGTGAGAGTTGTTTTTTTTTTTTTCTTTTTTTTTATTATTATTTTTTTCTTTTTATTTTATTTTTTTTATTTCGTTGTTGTTTATTTATTTATTCATTTTTTATTTATTTTATTTTATTTTATTTATTTCTTATTGGGGGGTGGGCTTTTTCTGGGTTTATTTGTTTTCTGTATTAATGTTTTTGTTTTGAAGAGCATGTCTAAAAGACCAATTATACAGCAACCGAAGCAAAGCATTTACACATTTATAATAACAGTTGGAATGTAAACGAATGATGATTCATTGATTGGAAGTGTCAGGTCAGAAATTTGTTTTAGATTAGAGTCGAAAATTGAAATATAGAAAAGCTTTTAAACAAGTCTTTCACATTACTCAACTTTAAACAGGTGAAATATTAGCCGGTTTGTGCAATTGAATAAACGCATTTAGCTGAGTGAATGGGTCAGATATGATTTATTTCAGCTTCGTAAGTACGACATTAGAAAATGTACGTTTTGTAACGTAACAGGCTGGGATACAAAAATTCTCAAGCGTGTGAGGCGAGGATATATATATATATATATACAGTGATTCTTTTGGAATGTTTGTTTGTTTGTTTGAAGGGGTTTAACGCCTTTTAACGCCTTTTAACGATATTTCAGTCATATCGCGGCGGATGGAGCGCCTAACAATGGATTTCTGTTATTTCTCACACCAGAACTACTACAGCATCCTCTCCGGCTGCTAATTCTACTAAGGTTTACGTATCTACCCATCCACCACAGTACCAACAGCGCTATGGTCGTGGTGATATTCTGTGAACAAGTTCATTTTGTGTGCAGGTAACACCCTACCCAGTACAATGTTTTGGCGTATTGTAGACTCTCTCTTATCTCTCATTTGTTAACCCTTTACCAGACGACAGAATCTTCGACTGGTCCCATTGGAAGAAGTTGCAGCCGACAATTTTTAGTTGATTGAACTTAAAGAATCTTTGTCTTTTAGTGTAGAAAACATTGTGGAGATTTTTTCCTTTTTTTTTCTTGGTGGGGGTAAAATGTCCGATAATCGTCATATATTGCTATTTGGAAATAAGTTCGATTATGGTAGTCCATGATTAGAGTAAAATCAAAGTCGTCAAGAGGCATTGGCGGGAATATTGGGCAAAAAAACTTTAACCCATTCCAACACAGCAAAATTTTAGACTGGTCCAAATCGAAAGAAGCTACAGACGACAATTTCAAGTAGATGGAATTTTAAATTTGTTCGCCTTTTTGGATAGAAAACATTGTGGATAATGAAGAAATTGCTTGATACAAGCAATTTCTTCTTTTTCCACAATGTTTTCCAAAGCTTTTTTCTCGATGGGCGTAAAAAGGAGGGATTGAGTTGGAATGGGTTAAGAGCATCCTTTACTTTTTATCGTCTTTAGCCATTTTGATATTCTCTCTCTCTAACACACACACAAACACACACATTCACTCTCTCTCTTTCTCTCTCTTTTTCTCTCTCTCTATCTCTCTCTCATCCCTCGTTCTCTCTCTCTGCCTCTGTCAGTCTCGCTCTACCTTTATTTCTTTCTATCTATATCTCTCACTTTTTTTCTCTCCCTTTTCACACTTGTCTATTATATGGTGGCCATTGTGTATAGTGCACTCTTCTTAAATAGTAAGAGTTGTTTTTGATGGATTACATATTGCATGTGTTGTAAAAATTCCAGCAAACAAAACATGTTTAAATTAAATAGCGTGATTGTATAGGAATGAGTAAAAGTGGAGCCAACAGTGTAAAAGACCTTTGACATACAATCCTGCAGTAACTGGTAAATGATCTAATCGTCTGTAATTCTTATAAATCACTTCCATTCAATCAGTGCACAGCGGATATAACGGAAATTGTTTTCTCCTGTTTTTATACAACTCCAATTTTATACCGGAACACCATGCAAACTGCGATCATTTCGGGGAGTTTTTGCATACTTATTTTCTCTAGCAAACTGGTGTTTATCAGCGAAATAGCTTCCATTTATGCAATGTCGATTCGTTTCAATTATTTGTTAAATTTTCCTCCGCTTTCTTGACTCGGTGCAGGCGAATAATGTTTCTATTGTATAGTTACAGGTTTTACATTCCTGTGGTGATAATAGTATCTTTTAACAATATTCGTTATAACTGGCAGATCGTTGACCCCGCCCACTGAACTCCAACAGAGCAGTTCGACTGGGGGAATATGCGACAATCATTTAAGTTTTAGTCTCGTCTATCAAAAACGAGCGATCTGGTTGGTCGAAAAAATTTATTGATAACTCCATTAACAGAATTTGGAGCACGCAGCAATTTTGTATGCTTCCGCACAAAATAGTCCCATACAAAATGGTATCAAAATTTGTAAAGTCGCTCAGTGCTATTAAATTATAAGAAATGAAGATAATATATTTTGTTCTCATGGAGGTATGAACCGAAAAACCTAATCACACTTATGTATGAATCCGCTTCGCGAATTCATACAGTGTCATTAGTTCTTTCGGTTCATACCTCCATGAAAACAAAAAATATTCTCTTCATCTCTTAAGTATTTTTGTAAAATAATTGGTTAGAGACTTAAAATAAATGGTTGGCGACCTAAACGCCATAGCATTAGCTCGGAATTAAAACTAATTAGACGCGAACGACCATGCTAAATCTTTTTATCATTATATTTCAACTAAACATCAAGTAAAACAAGGTGCCAAACAGTCACAAGATACGCCCGTCACACTGCTTAATATATGCTGGGGGTTTGAATAGAACTGAGGTTATTTTGGATGAATATTTTTTGTCAAACAAAGTATGAAAAACAACAAAGGACAATAACTCAAAATATGCGCTAGGTAGAGTTATGGTTCTTGTACACTGCACTCCCACTTGGAGAGCTCTATCCATCCATGAAATTTCATGATTCTAGCTATTATACTTTTAGAGATATACTCCGGACAAGATTAAAGTATGAAAAAACAACAAAGGGCAATAACTCAAAAATAGGCCAGGTAGAGTTATGGTTCTTGTACATTGCACTCCAACTTGGTGAGCTCTATCCATCCATGAAATTTCATGATTCTAGCTATAATACTTTTAGAGGTATACTCTGGACAAGATTCAAGTATGAAAAACAACAAAGGGCAATAACTAAAAAAAATAGGCTAGGTAGAGTTATGGTTCTTGTACACTGCACTCCCAGTTGGTGAGCTCTATCCATCCATGATATTTCATGATTCTAGCTATTATACTTTTAGAGATATACTCCGAACAAGTTTCAAGTATGAAAAATAACAAAGGGCAATAACTCAAAAAATAGGCCAGGTAGAGTTATGGTTCTTGTGCACTGCACTCCCCCTTTGTGAGATCTATACACCCATGAAATTTCATGATTCTAGCTATTATACTTTTAGAGATATACTCCGGACAAGATTCAAGTATGAAAAAGAACAAAGGGCAATAACTAAAATATAGGCCAGGTAGAGTTATGGTTCTTGTGCTCTGCACTCCTGCTTGGTGAGATCTATACACCCATGAAGTTTCATGATCCAAGCTATAATACTTTTAGAGATATACTCTGGACAAGATTCAAGTATGAAAAACAACAAAGGGCAATAACTCAACAAATAAGCCAGGTAGAGTTATGGTTCTTGTACACTGCACTCCAAATGGGAGAGCTCTATCCATCCATGAAATTTCATGATTCTAGCTATTATACTTTAAGAGATATACTCCGGACAAGATTCAAGTATGAAACACAACAATGGGAAATAACTAAAAAAAAAAGCCAGGTAGAGTTATGGTTCTTGTACACTGCACTCCCAGTTGGTGAGCTCTATCCATCCATGATATTTCATGATTCTAGCTATTATACTTTTAGAGATATACTCCAGACAAGATTCAAGTATGAAAAACAACAAAGGGCAACAACTCAAAAAATAGGCCAGGTAGAGTTATGATTCTTATGCACTGCACTCCCCCTTTGTGAGATCTATACACCCATGAAATTTCATGATTCTAGCTATAATACTTTTAGAGATATACTCCGGACAAGATTCAAGTATGAAAAACAACAAAGGGCAATAACTCAAAAAATAGGCTAGGTAGAGTTATGGTTCTTGTGCACTGCACTCCCCCTAGGTGAGATTTATACACCCATGAAGTCTCATGATCCTAGCTATAATACTTTTAGAGATATTCACCGGACAAGATTCAAGTATGAAAAACAACAAAGGGCAATAACTCAAAAAATAGGCCAGGTAGAGTTATGGTTATTGCGCACTGTTCTCCGTATTGATAAGAAGAATATAACTGCCAAGTTTAGAGTCAATCGGACTCAAGGATGACAGAGTTATGCTCCGGACAAAGAAGTGGACACCGCCCGGACGCCCGGACACCACGGGTGATCCCATAATACGTCCCGTCTTCGACGGGCGTATAAAAAGGAAAATGGAAGACAATTTTTAAATGTACTCAGTTAGTTTGAAAAAGGTGGCGGATAGAGATGTATCATTAAGTACTAGTTTGGACTGTGGACAAAAAGGGGTCGCCTCAAAATAAAAGGTACTTTAGGGGTACTATATTCTAGAGGCTCAGAACACACGAAAACACGGTTGACTTTGTTTTTCCGTCTTAAAATAATGACTATTAAAATATCATAATAAAACACTAATAGAAGTTTTATATATATATACATTTATTGAATAATAAACACAAAGCCAGGCATTTTCAAAAATGTTTCTATTGAATCGAATTTCTTTTGCACCTGTTATCTACATAATCATTACGCGATATCATATGTCCGTTATATTATAATCTAGTACCATATGTAAAATGAGTGGTTATATAAAATTATGAAACTTTCTATTTAGCCTATATGTAATGTATATATGTATGATAATGTACTATGCACAAATTTGTAATAAAGTTATCTGTCTGTCTATAATTCTACCTCCCATTTTAACGATTGACAATAATAGCTGCTTAGACTAAAATGTTTAATAACAATCGAAATGTAAGTAGTTAAATTACTGGAGTTTAAAAAGTAGAAATCAATTAATCAAAAACTGCACGACATGTATGTATACCGTATTTTGCTATTAAACCATAACTGTACGTGGTGAAATGAGAAACACCCGTTTGATAACATTTCCTCAATGTAATTCTAATACCTCGTAACTTTTTATGTAAAAAAAAAGCTTGATTCAAGCTATAGTTACATAATTTTAGAACTATACCGACGATTTGCTTTTTGGACTACTCTAGTAGATTATGTCTATTAAGTTGACCCTATTGTAAATTTACCTTAGCGTAAAAGGCGTGGTCTTTTCCCAACTCTCTTTTAGGAGCCATGACGTTATTACTGGAAAAAACTCCCTCCATAAAGATTATATCACAATCGCGTTCATGTTTATTGCTTTTTATTAAATTCGTCATTGTAAAAGTACTAAAAACGAGACAAAACCGACAACAAATGTAAAAAGCAATAAACATTCATATAACGTCGGTAGACGAGCAAATACAGCTCAAATAAATTTTGCTATAGGAAGCTATATACATCGATGGGTCAGCGCGAAACAGTTGTAACTGCCTATAAACTTATAGGCAGTTACAACTGTTTCGCGCTGACCCATCGACATCTCACACGTCAATTGAATAGGTGTACACAAATATACAATATAGTTTACGGGTGATAAATGTATTATTATAATATATATAGCAAAGCAATGAGAGTGCTGATAGTCTTAGCATCAGGAGAATAGAAATGCTAGCAAGGCTATAAAGCTTAAAATTTGGGACAAAACATTTTTTATCATCAGTATGAAAGGAGCATTCCTGTCAATTTAAGTTGAATCGTTCCCGTTGTTTATGAGAAGTTGTTGACGAAGCATAACGAACATTTGGTGATCTCCGTGACAAAAAGCTCACCTTGAGTAACTTGTGATCAGGTGACCATAAGATTACAACGTATAGTCAATTTTTATCAAAACAATCTATAATGGGGAAAAAGTTTACAATTCTATTTTTATTTGAATATACAGGCAAGATTTGTAGTAAGAATTTATCATGCTATCAACTAGTAACGACCTGCATTACAAGCCCATTACCAAACAAGCTATTTCAACCTACCACTATAAAACCATGTGACAAGGACTGTCGATTGGAAGAAAGGATAATAGCCATTTAGTTTGGAAAACAAGCAAATGCATTTTTTCTCCGCTAAAAAAGAAAGGCGGCTAACGACCCTTGCTAATAAAAATAGGTACAATCCGTTGAAGAATAATGGTAAGCAATGTCGAATGACAAATCAAGTAATACATCAGTACCTTTTTACAAACAGCCTAAATACTAGTATAATGTGTCAATTAGAAAAGTTCAATAGGGGCTAAATAAAGGTTAAAAAACATACACTTTTTCATGACTCCATTTCTACAATTATAATTGAGTTAAAAGTTCGTATTTTACGTTACTGCAGATATCACAACAAGCGATACAATCCAGAACCGTCAAACACAAAGTGGTTATGAAGTCACAAGGGATTCCTTGTCAATATTTGTAAATGGGTGTATTAACAAATGTCAATTATCATATACGATCTTCCACTTCGTTTTATGGTTAGATTACATTAAGAACAGATTAGTGCCCGTTTAATTATCTGTGGGCAGTCACTGTATTTATATGAACATCTAAAACCTTAATATACTATGACTACTTAGTGAACACAATAACTTTTATTGGTGATTCCTGATCCTTTGAACGTCGCTTTGTAGTCGATAAGAGGCAAATCTTGAAAGGGAATGCGTGGGCTACGAGAAGGCGACAAAGTAAGAATTATGATTTTCTTACTTTCTTCTCGCAAAAATTTCGTCTAATAGCCCGTTTTTCGAGAGGCCGTATGTATGTTTTTGAGTAATGTAATACCGCTGTTGTATAATCGAGACAACGTCCACATTAATTGCCTATGAAAGAGGAACTATTTAAAGCTGTATCGTACACGTTTCGACCAAATTACTTATCTTTGTATAATGTCAGTGACGTTTACAAGACGAATCTCATTTAGGATCATAATGTCAGTACAAACTTACTGCGGGTGACCCGCTGTCATGATTGTTTAACTCCGAACTTTTATTTTAATCAAAGTAAAAAATATTCTTGGGGTAAAATAAAAATAAACCAATTTAATATTTTTCTATTACATTGACAAGAGCACATCCCTGACAAAACTACACAAAATAAGCTTAAGCCAATACAGGTAGTGCTAACAACCCCTTGATGTCGGTAAATTGATTTCATTATGAGTTTTGTGTCGAGAGACATGTTTTAATTCATTCCCACACCATGATGCTTTTTGATGACAATTGGGGAAAAATTGTGAACTATGAAGAAATTGCTTGAATCAAGAAATGTCATAATTTCTATTTCTTGAATCAAGCAATGTCTTCATTTTTCCACAATGTTTACTAGCCAGTAAGGGAAAAAATCTACAATTTCATAAACTTAAGATTGTTGTCTGGACTTTCATTTCGGACCAGTATAAAACCCTGTCGTCTACTAATGGGTTAAAGCGTCAAATTTCTGGCATTTATCCCAAACATTAGAACGTACTGTTTATAGAACAACAAAATCGGGTCAATTAAATATCTAATGCACGAGACTTCCCATAGTTGAGGACCGTTTTTGTTACTAAGGTTAGAAACATTTTTTGCATGCACGTCTCGCTTCCCAAAGGTAGGACAAACAAGGATTGTTCTACCATATTGTACGAATGGTAGATATGGAAACTCCATTTAAAACCAAATTCGAAAAGGAATCAGCTCCCCTCTTGTATTCACGTTTAAGCGAAAGTCGTTTTCAAGCTAGCGTTAATATATAAACATATATGGGTCAACTTCACTCCGAAATTACTTCAAGGTGGTTGTCCATTAAGAAAATTTGATCCCATCCTTTTGTCAATCTGTTTTAACGTTTAAACAATAGCAATTTGCTTGATGTTAGGTTCTGTAGAGTGAGAGATCACTGCTGCATATTTCGCATGCGATTCAAAGAATTTATCTGGGGACTATTTCCTTGTAGAAACTGACATTTGAAGGTGGTACCCTACAAGACTTTCACTTCCGAGCCTAAAAATTCCATGGCTTGATTGGAAGAATGAAGATTTGAGAAAAACCTTATCCCTAATGATACCACTTTTCTGGCCTGTAATTCAAGACCAAAGACTGCTCTTTAAACCGGCCAAGGATTTAAGGCAATACGAAACTTTTGGGAGGAGCTACAGATTGAGAAAATGGGCACTTTTTGCTCTTTATTTAAATGAGGCAAAAACGGACAGGAGTGTAACCATATATTGTTTGTTCTACCTTTTGCGACTTGCGTACAACGTTTTGCACAATGCATATATTGCTAACGTCATAGAAGATCGATGCTACAGACTAGATAATCAAAGTACTGAAAATACTGTTAGCTAGCACAGCATGGTTTTGTCATAAATAAATGTTAGAGTAATCCAGAATTTGACCCATTATAACATGACAAAATCTTACACTGGTTCAAATTGAAAGAAGCTACAGAACACAATTTCAAGTAGGTGGAGTTTAGAAGACCTTTGCCTTGTAGGATAGAAAACATTGTGGGTATTGAAGAATTTAATTGTTAGACACTGTTTTCCAAGGCCTTTTTCTTGAGATGCTTACAAAGCGGGTTTGAGTGGGAATGGGTTAAATAGCATGCTTTTCAAGGGCTCGTCTACAATCTGAATAAAGTTAATTCATGTGGCCATACAAAGTTTGCAACATTCCTGAAATACATGTGAACTACCTTTTATTTGTCTATGCATTCAATGGATTAAGTGCTTAAGCCTCCAGTGGCAGTTTGTATTCATTGAACTCTGATAAAACCTCAAACTGAAGTTATCAACTTCTCGTTTTTGTCTGCTACTAAATGATTCGTTTAGCTAGGTTGGAAATTCAATATTTCCTATATTCACTACATATGAGTCAATCCAGGAACAGGATGGTAGTATCCCCGAGTTTTGCAAATGACCAATCGCTGGCCATTCACACTTACTTCGTTAGCCCCGCAAATTGACTCCAACAGAAAGCGCCGCTTCGATTATATAAACAGCGTTATTTTGAATGTAACAAAAAAAAATTAGTATAGTTGTTTGCGATTTAAACGTGGTAACTACAGCTTGAATAAGCTGTAGTTACGACTTTTAAATCGCCAAACCAACAAAATTGGCGGCCAATGTTGGAGATCAAATCTCATTTCTGGTCTCAACGAATGATTTGATTGGTCGGCTGGTGATTTGATTGACATTCGCGATTGGTCAATTGGTAGGTCGCTAACCACGCCCTCTTGCCTCCGAGTTTGCAGTCCGACAGAGGTAATAAACTACATAATTTCCTAAAGTATATTGTCAGCGGCATAAAAATGCAAATTATTCGGTTTTGAATTAAATTTTGTAACAACAGCTTGAATACAATGATGTTACGAGGTCTACGCCTGTAAACCAACACAATGCTTGGTATTTATGTGGGAGCTCAACTCCTAGAATGACTAAACGGTTTGCTAGGTAAGTCGCTTCTTTGATTGACATAGGCGAAACGTCAGTACGTCCTAGTATCTTGTTAAATGACATGGCTTTTCCCTTATACATTTCACACTTTCCTGTATTGCAAAAAAAACGCAGACCTGTCGAAATTCAAATGTTTTGCAGACGATTATTTCAAGTTGATTTAATCTGAAAAAAAAAATCATTTTTGTGGAAAATATTATGGAAAAAGAAGATGTTGCTTGAAAGAAGCAATATCTTCTTGTTACAAGCAATTTCTTCTCTTTCTACAATGATTTCTTAATTATAAAATCACGGGGACGTAAAAGCTAGGTATTGAACAGGAAAGAGTTATTAATCAGATAAAAGATTTAGACTATCGATTCAAATCGTTAATTAACCCTTTTTCAATGCTGCGTACAAATGAATTAACCCATGTCCTCACAGCAAAATTTTAGACTGGTCGAAATTGAAAGAAGCTGCAGACGACAATTTCAAGTTGATACAGTTTTACTGTTGTTGTTATGGATTTGAAAAACAACATTGTGGATAATGAAGAAATTGCTTGATCCAAGCAATTTCTTCATTTTCCACAATGTTTTCCACAAATATTTTCTTGGGGCGTAAAGAGGAGGGATTATGTGGAAAAGGGTAGAGAAGCAGGAACTATTTTTTCACTGATCTGCCATCAAACACTACACGTAGTATCAATGCGCAATGCTTAGTTCTTATGGGAATGGTCTGATAATTGAAGCTATCGTTTATTGTTACAATCAATTTAACTTGTAAAGTTTGGGTAGTTAAAAACCTGTTTTAATGCAATTTTCATAATTTCGTATGATATTGTTGCATGTGTTCAAAACAGCTCTCACACGATTCCACCACGGAAGAATAATAATTCTGTATTATCTTTTATATTGACTGAGATAGTGAGATAGGCCAGCTGGGAAATCATTGTCATTTCTCTGACATTTTTATGGCATATTATATTTCTAGTTGCAACGGTCATCATCATATCATGCAACTGGAAAAGAGAGCTGAAGGAATTTAGCCGAATCCTATCAAAAATACATTGTCGAAGTCTGGGTGGAAATGATTTCAATTAAATGGCCTTTTGATCTCTCATATATATATTATTGTATATCTTCTGGTCCGACCAAAAAGTGTGCGCTCAAGACAATGGAAGCTTAAACACATTTGTGTGAAATATATATGAAGGATTGATTCGATTACATACATAAATTATTTTGAATTCCCCCTAAATTCTATGTCGTTTGGACTCGTTAGATTCGTCTCAATGAGACGATGCTTAGAAAATCTATTGACATGGGGTTTAGTTATTATGTCTTGTAACAAATACGACCACTTCTTTCTTAAAGCTTTTCTTTGTAAAAATGGGATTTCGGGAATGGTCGCTTTAACTCATTCCAACTCAATCCCTCCTTTTTACGCCCTTCAAGAAAGAAGCTTTGGAAAACATTGTGGAAAATGAAGAAATTGCTTGAATCAAGCAATTTCTTCATTATCCACATTGTTTTCTATCCAAAAAGGTGAAAAATTTTAAATTGCCATCAACTTGAAATTGTCGTCTGCATCTTCTTTCAATTTGGACCAGTCTAAAATTTTGTCAAGTGGGAATAATTAAGCAATTGTTTAATAGAGGTGGTTACTCGAGCGAGGTCGACTGTATATATGCCTTGTTTCATCACTAATTCTAATCAACCCATTACCATACTACACAATTTTAGACTAATCCGAATTGATAGACATTGCAGACGAGATTTCAACGTGCATGAAAGTGGAAAAATAGTGTCATTAAGGGTATAGATCATCTAAGGGAAAAAAAGAAATAATAATGAATAAATAAATAGACAAATAGAACTAGTTTGAAACATGCAATATCCTTTGAATTCTAATTTTTTGTCTTAATATAAACCCATAGGGCGTAAAAGAAGGGATTGTGTGGGAGTGGATTAAATGAAAGTTCCGTTGACAAACCAAGTTGAACATGCGGATTCCACTACATACATACATCACTGCAGAGCCGCGGCCATAGCGAAGTTGGTAGCGCGACGGACTTTCAACCAAGGGGGTCCAGTGTTCGATTCACGGTCGCGGCAAATACTAGTGCCCTATTCGAAATTTTGACAGGAATCTATGGTTAGGTGCTCCAGTCGACGCGATATGACTGAGATAATTTATAAGTGGCGTTAAACACCATTTAAACAAACAAACAAAGTATCGCTGCAAAGACTCGAATAAAATACTATAACATGATATGATATTACTTTGAACACATTCTAATAAACGTTTTTAAATGGAAAAGTACTTATCTTTCGAGGAGAGTTGTGTGAACAGCAAAAACTATGGTTTGTACTCTCCAGCTCTTTAACGATCATTCAAAAATTGCTCACGAGAGTATGACGTGAGTTATTGGGAAAGCCTAATGCACGGGTGCGTTATACACAAATACTTAAAACATCTTAGCCTAATAAACTAGTGGATCCTTCTTCAGAAAACTAGACAGTGGTGTTCCTAAAGGTTGACGAAAAGCTTGAATTTTACTATCAACCGTGATTGCCATGGCAAAAAAGAGGATTGAAAATAATTACATCTTTAAGAAGTTTCTTAATGATTCTTGATGATACAAGAATACCAAAAACTTTGGTGTTTGGTTTGCAGAAACTTATTGCATCTCTTCCAGGTGTATTCATTTGATGACCTAAAGGTAATTTTGGGGAGCTTACATGCACATTTGTTGAAGAGCATGACGTCAAAAATCAAACGAATTGTTCTATGCGACTACAAATGCTATTTCATCGGAAAAAAAGCCCCGATTTGTGGAATAAAAATCTGGCACATGTTTTCTGCTATAACTTTCATGATCGCTGGTGGAGAACTCGATCTCAGCCTCCAATTGTCGTAATAGAAGGGAATGTCGTACTCTTAAAATATCTTTGGATGAAAGAGAACCAGAAGACTGCACTGGTACTCGGACAGGATAGTCACAAGATTCTAACAACTCGTTATTACGATGCTTTCGGATTATTTCCAACGATCTTATCACAGGTTTTTATCGCTGCATATGCAATGGCGTGATTCTTAGGTAGACAATGATTCAAGGTTAAACAGTTGTTGAATTTAGGCTCATGACCTTGGATAAAGAAAAGTTTGAAAGATAATGACGCCGCTATAGACTTAACAAAATGTTTTGCATAATCCGAAGAGATTTTACACTCCAAATAAAATGAACTGAAAGAAAGAAAAGTGAGTTACTGTTAATCTAGGTACCACCTTTCAAATAACATTTTCCTCTTCAACGGGATTTAACGATATGATTTTGCGAATAGGTGAATTCAGAGTACTGCTACCAAAGTTGATCATCAATTACAACTGACAGACAATAAAGTTTACCGCTAAATTACCTAGGAGAGCCTAGCAGGCCTAGTTTGCGATTTTCCTAAAATACATAAGAACTACTTTTTATGGCGTACATATTCAATAGATTCGGTGGTTGAGCCTTCAGTGTTAGTTTGCACTCATTGAACTCTTAGAAGACCTCAAAATCCTGCCTGTTAACTTAACGTATCAGAGTTAACACTTTCCTAGCTAAAAACGGTTTCGAAGAAAAAGCCTGAAAATTTACAGGAGTTAATGAGCTGTCTGGGGGTCTAAATTAAAGGGATACAGGATGCACAAACTGTGAGAAAGCGAAAGTTATAATATCCACTCGTATTGGGCTGATTATCGCGCCAAACTATTTATACATTACCAAACATGTTTTGCTTTAAATGACTCAATTAATTTATTTACATTTTGTAGAAAAATGTTTCATAAATCATGGTATGTTTTCACTGTGTTAATCTGATTTTGTTTTGTATCTTGTTTTGATAAGTATGGGTTGTTGGTGGTGTTGTCTCCAAATGTTGTTTAATTTCTTTTCATCTATTCTTTTAAACTCTTTAGGTCTATTTTGTGTGATGTTTCATTTATCCGAATTCTCGAAGGTTTCGCCAATCTAGTACTAGAAAATGCTATGGAGATTTTAGAAATCTTCTCTGAAACCAAAATATCTAAATCCTTGATATGAAACATCTCCTCGATGCGCCATACAGAATAATAGATATGACATCCATTTGGGTCATATTCTGGCACCTCCCAAAAACTTTTTTTCAAAAAGAAACCATATGAAACCATGAAGTCTAGAGCATTGACCTTTGTTCTTAAATGTCCCCTACCACTACCAAGTTTGATTGTATCTCTGTTGTAATACTTTATTTCCGCAAAAATTAATCCAATTTAATCAAAAAGCAAAGAAAGAAATGTGTAGAAACCATCTTCTCAAAAACCAGAAGGTGTAGCGCGATAATGGTTTGGGATGAAGCATCTTCTTGTACACATATATCAATTTTATTCATGTTATTTCCTTTGGGTTTATGTAGACTTAGGTTAGCGATGTAGAACTAGCACAGTCCTCGTTATTCCTTTTGTCCTGTTGACAATTTTGTGAAAAATAGGTCTGTTTAGGAGCCGTTGAACTTTTAAACAGCTCTAACCTTATCTAGATAGACAATATATTTCCGAAAATATATATATAATGATTTACAGCATATAATGTAACCCTTTGGGAGTTTTTATCACGGCATCTGCTTCCTAGAATAGACAATAAACCATTGGATTCGTTGTATTTCTCATTAACAAATAGACAATTTAACCATAGGTTAAAAATATCAGTAATTGTCTGTCGGTGATGCTTTGTGATGAAATGAAATGTGAAACGAAAAGCTTTAATCTCATTGATTTAACTCAGCAACTAATAAAATCAAACGACTTTAAAAGATTTCCTTCTTTATTCCTTTGTAAAATCAGGGATCGCAGAGAAAAGGTTTAATTTTCAGAACACGGTTATTCTTTTAAGTATTTTCGTACAGGGTCAAAAGCTAACCATACATACCAAATGTCAAAGCTCTAGGCCTTATCGTTATGGAGAAGAAGGTTTCAAAGATTTCCTTCTTAAGTCCTTTGTTAAATCAGGGATCGCACAGAAAATGGTAAATTTTCAGAATACGGCTATTCTTTGAAGTATTTTGGTAAAGGGTCAATAGGTGATGATACATACCAAATATCAAAACTGTAGGGCTATCGTTATGGAGAAGAAGACTTTAAAAGATTTCCTTCTTATACCTTTGTTAAATCAGGGATAACACTGAAAAGGGCTTATTCTCAAAATACATTTATGCTTTGAAGTATTTTGGTACATGGTCAATAGCTGATGATACATAACAAATATAAAAGCTCTAGGCCTTATTGTTTTGGGGAAGAAGACTTTGAAAGATTTCCTTCTTTATTTCTTTGTAAAATCGGGGATAGCACAGAAAAAGTTTAATTTTCAGAACACGGTTATTCTTTGAAGTATTTTGGTAGAGGGTCAAAAACTGATGATACATACAAAATATCAAAGCTTTAGGCCTTATGATTAGGGAGAAGAAGACTTTCAAAGCTTTCCTTCTTTATTCCTTTGTAAAATCAGGGATCGCACAGAAAAGGGTTAATTTTAAGCGTAAAGTAATTCTTTGCAGTATTTTAGTAGGGGGTCAATAGATGATGACGTGTACTAACTATCAAAGCTCTTGGTCTTATGGTTTAGGAGAAAATGATTTTTCAAAGATTTCCCTTGTAAAATCAGAGATCGCGAAGAAAAGGGTTAATTCTAAGAGTACAGTAATTCTTTGAAGTATTTTGGTTGAGGGTCAATAGGTGATGGTATGTACCTAATATCAAAACTCTAGGCCTTATGGTTCAGGAGGAGAAGATTTTTGAATAATTGTTTACGGACGGACAGACGGACGCAGGACAATAACCGATCACAATAGCTCACCTTGAGCACGTTGTGCTCAGGTGAGCTAAAAAAATCGATTGCCGAGTGAAATAGCTTCTTTTATCTAGAGTTGCTATGTATACAGCTGACAATATATAAGACAACTAGGTCAGTTAGCGATTGTAACCTTCCAACCTTAGCTTGACATCAATGTCAAAGTTAGATTCCGGTTTAAATATCTTATTCGACTGGTGATTTTTTTTTTATTATTCGCAAGGACGCAAGGAACCACACACTGCTATATTTCTATTACCTACGAAAGTAACATGTATTGATAGAATGGTATTTGAAAAAAAATCGCAAAATTACATGCCGCCCCATCAACCCCATTACCACGCGGCAAAATTTTAGACTGGTCAAAATTCAAAGTAGTTGCAGATGACAATTTCGAGTTAGGAGAATTTTGAATATCTTTGTCAACAAGGTTCATAATCAATATTGCTTTCCTTCAATCATTTCTCGAAGGACATAAAAAGCTTGAATGTGTTGAGGCTTCTTGCATACTTTAAAATAACCGCTAAGAAACAAAGCTGGAAATGAATCAATTTCTTCTTTATCAACCTTGTTTACCTTAAATTGTTTCTTTAGGGGCCTAAAAAGGAAATAGGTTAACACTTTTTGAATTCTTTAAAAGAACTACTCAGAATCAATAACCATTTTAGTGGTGATCAAGTTATGCTTTTCTATTTGCCACGACATAGCCCTGTCAAAGATCGGTTCGTACAATTAGTTTGGTACGATATTTGTGTCTTTATTAGCCCATAATGTGTCGATAATACCATAGGCACATTATATTACCCCAGGGGACTCTTGACGTCGACAGCTATTTCCTCACGACGACAACAAATCACCGGTCTTCTTCTACACCTTATTACTGTAGGTTAGATACCAGCTTGATGCTGTGTCATAGGATTTTCTATGAAATAGTCAGTTTACTGTTACTGTATTCTTATGCCTTCCGCATCGATAAGATCGGGGACATATTGTTTAAAGTAGTATCTTCCCCCAAAAAAGAAAAAAAAAGTTTGAACAGTCTATCGTATATTTGGACACTAAAGCAAACAAGATATCATTATGCAAAAGGAGGGTACGAGTAAAATTATCTGGAATGAGTATCTTGTGTTTTTCTTAGTAATTTAACTCGTGTTTGTTCACATTTTAAAATCGAGTCGACTACATCCGATTCTTTACCGGAAAGGTTCGCTTATCTTCGGCATTGCCTGTTATTTACCCGGGTACTGATTACTAAACTTTATATACGTCATGCTTAATCTCCGTGACCTAGCTAGTTATTTCACCGGCTAGCGAAAGCTAATAGATTTATGTAAACATATTTTAAATTGTCGCGGATCATAATTTAAAATATCAAAACTTCCTTCACGAATCTAATGCTTACCGCTTAGAAGTCTTTTGATCTTATAGTTTAAATCGTCATATTTATTTATGCTCTTAGGCCTCGAGTTTAGTTTTCTTATTAATTTTGTTAAGTGTTTTGGTTGAAAATGTGGCTTTAAGCGATGTCCGCCTGTATGTCCGTGTGTCCGTCCGTCTGTTTGCGAGTCGTTCACTTTACACACAATAACTTAACAATTTTCTTTTATAGAAACACTTTTGCAGATACATGGCTAATATTTGAGATAAAGGTTTTTTATATGGATAGGCATCGCTTGGTTGTAAGATCGGGGTCATCAATTAAGGTCAAGCTTATTTGTCAATGTCACGAGTTTTGTAAATTTAACTTAAAGACTTAATATTTTACTCTTATTTAGACACCGTTCTAGATATATGGCTCATATTCAGGATAATTTCTGGTCAATGTATCTTGTCAAGATCAGGAGTGACGCAAACACCATTATTCTATTTGTCAAACACTGTTGAAGATCCATAGCCCATATTTGGGATAAAGGTTCCTTACATTGTTATGCATCATTTGATTGGAAGGTAAAGATTATCAATTATTAAGTTCACATGTCCGAAATAAGGCTTTCGGGGGCATTGGCAGTACCACAAACACATCTTGTTTCTTTTTCTTTCATTTTTTTCTAACTCTGGACTCATTCCATTGCAATCCATGCCCGTTATGGGAAGAAGGTTTCGGACAACAATGAGTAAAATAACGAAATTACTTCGCACAAGCAATTTCTTTCTACTCAAAAAGATAATTATTGTTAAAATACCACAAAATTAAAATTTTCCTCTTCAACTTCTTTAAATATATACCGATCTAAAATTCTGTCGTCCTGACCTAAGTTAAGATGCAAAACATATACAATGATTGAATTGGGTTTAACGCCACTTTTAACAATATTTCAGTCATATCGCGGCGGCTGGAGCACCTACCAATAGATTCCTGGTATTTTGCACACCAGTACTACCACTTCATCCTTTCCTAGCCTCCAGCTGCTATCCCACTTAGGCTTACGATAATCCACCCATTGGTGAGAGACAAATGTCGGAGAGGATATGTTCATCCGCCGGGGATCGAACCCATGACAAGCCACACTGTAAGGGAATGAGTTGAAAATGCAAAAGTCATTAAAGGGTAATTATCGTCGGTTCCTTTTTCGAATACACCATGGAATAAAATATTCCATTTAGCTATCCTTCCTAGCACTGACCTGATATAGGCCTTAACCCGTTACCAGACGTTACGATTCTAGACTGGTCATAATTCAAAGAAATTACATACGTCAATTCTTAGTTGATGGAATTAAAAACAAAAATAGACAGGAACAACTGTAGATAACGAAGAGATTATTTATATAACCATATGAAAGAAAGAGAGAAATCTACAGATTTATGAAGTAATTTGGCTCATAGCGGATAATCTATATGGAATGAACATGTGCGAACGTTGTTTTATAATCAAACATGTTGTATAGTATAGTACATTAATTGTATATTGTTCTCTGCCAAGGTTTATGCAGTAAACGCTTTTCACTTCATTTCGGTTACATAGACTCGATTTTGTTTATTCTCAAGTGTAATACTTATCAAATAGATATATTGAGGTAGAATAATCAATCTAGAACAACTTAATTTTAGTTTCCTCTATCAAGGTTCGGGCATTTCGAACAAATCGACCACGCTATAGAAATTACCTAATTATTTAAATAATGAAAAATAAAGATCAAACTTCAAGGTTTTTTCTCTAAATCTTAATTCCCTACTAGTT
Organism: Fragum fragum; assembly: GCA_946902895.1. NCBI lineage: Eukaryota > Metazoa > Mollusca > Bivalvia > Cardiida > Cardiidae > Fragum > Fragum fragum. The sequence goes on from OX336379.1 coordinate 2,544,917, forward strand.
TCGGTATAAAAACCCTTTCACTGGACACCATTTTAAGCAATAACAAAGGTTAGTTATTTCCGTCGAAATTCTTAATATTTTTATTCAGATTTTAAGAAAAGGCGTTCTTAAGGTAACGATTTTTAAGCCACTAAGCAAGAATCTTAATAATTCTAAATGAGGAATATAAGCATGCTCAGCATTGGCTTAAACGAGTATACTTGATGACCCGGAATATTTTAACTCAAAATAACAAAAATCGTTTTTAAAGTCCTCTCAAATACCATTTTTAGCGGGATCTTTCATCTCGACGAAAAGATCGCACCTCTGAGGTGCGTTCTTTTCGTCGAGGTGAAAATGCCAGCTATATAAGATTTTTTTTTTGACGTCTTGAGGAATAACTTAGTGAAAATATTCGACGTCGTCAAGGGTACTTGAATCTCGACGAAATGATTGCACCTCTGATAATAATGATATCAACGCCACATGACGTCAACGGCCAAAACGTCAAAAACTGGTAATGATTTTGCGGGAAAAAGTTATGACCAGGCATTATATCAAACCAATACGTACAGGATCTCAGGAGATAGAAAATCACAGAAATGTAATTTTTCAAGCGAAATATGATCAAAAGCCTGGAAAAACTGCATTTTTAAGTAAGAAAAATCATGCAAATCCAATCAACTTATCCGAGAATCATTGGAGTAAACATCTGACCAGTCACGTGACCAGGGCTTCAGATCACGTGCGACTATCAAACTGACCAGCTTCATTGAATAAAATCTAAAAATATTTTGCTTTAAATAATTGTTTTTCGGCGTGCAAAAACACCATAATTACCGAAAACTAGTGTGAAGCTGACTGATTTTAGAGGATATGTGTGATTACTTGTGTTTTAAGACTTATTTGTATTAAAGCTAGAATTATCTGTGTTTCCTTTGTTTAGGATTACTGATAAGCCAAATGGCTTCGCCTTCAGGAAATTCAGAATCAGGGGAAAACCGTGAAGGGATCCTGCAAAGTGACAAAGTAGAATTAAATCCTGCTACAAACGATTTTGGCACATCCACTCTTCAGGCAAAACGGTCTCAGACTACTGGAGTGCATGGGCAGAAGAAGCTTCATGAAGGTGTGGGGTTCCCCTTTAGAGTGCCCACTCAATCAAGCAAACAGGTGCGTGATACAAATATACAACAGACCGAGACGACTTCTGGGATCGCCCACAGGAAGTCTAATATTCCGGATGAGCACAAGGAAGTGAATATACAAAAACAATAAGAGAAATCAATCTCTCATTCTGTCACAACAAAATGCTATTGGGGAATAGTTTGGAAAGTGGAAAGTTTAGTCAAACTCATTCAATCTAACAGTAGAGATGACGAGCAACTGTCGGAAAGAGCTGTAAATCAGTTTCCGATAATGAATTGGGTGATGACAACTCGACATTGATGATCGAAATTATCTGGATCTACTGAAATCAACGAAGCAAGAACAATGCTGATACAAATGAGTGGCGATTTCAAAACATTAGAGACTATGGGCCCAAAATTGACGCAAATTTAGCATAAGTAGTGGATTTTGGGATCAGTCAGCCGACCAATTGACAAATTGCGACGGGCTTATGTGAGAAGTAATTCCGACCGGAAAATGTTGTTTAATGCATCAATTATCTTAAAATTATTAAACCAATTATCAAACGATAAAATTTCTATATGATCCAAATTGAAAGAAGTTCCAAAACACCAATTTATATTTTTGGGGAAAAAATGCATTTTTAGTCACAACACAGTTTTGGAAATAAAGAAACTATCAACAATTCTCTCAAAAGCTCCCATCTTGTCGGGTGCGAAAAATCTAGATTAACTACAGACACTTCGGGTCTTTACGTATATATGACGGTGTAGACATACAGTGTGGTCCCAGACTTTACTTGGTGCACCAGTGAAATGGTTGATTGACCAGTCGCTGGCCCCTCCATCTTAATCCCTAGGCCCCGCGCATTAACTCCAACAGGAAGTTCAACTTCGATTTTAATGGCGTTATTTCGCAAAATTGATGGCCAGCAGCATGTAACAAAAACGTGCAATGTTGATTGACGACATAAACGTCGTAACTACATATTGAAAAGGCTGTAGTTACGGCGTGTAGTCGCCAAAACAACTAAATATGTTAACAAAAATGGCGGTCAAATCGGAGTTATAAACTAAGGTCCGGGCTGAATAATTGATTTGATTGGTCGGTTGATTTTCTTGATTGACAGGCGCGTCTAGTCAGTTCTGTCACTTACAGGCTCATGAATATTTTTTTATTCACCCATCATTGACCCGCACTCTACAGGAAAGGATAGGAAATCATTGTTGGAAAGGAAGAATTTGATTTAATTCTTAATATTATCTACCGAAGGGTTTTAAAATTTTATCGAGTTGAAATTATCGTTTGCAATTTTTTTTGAAATTCGACCGGTTTCTAAATTATGTCGTTTGGTATTGGGTTACGTTGTAATTAATATTTGAAATCGTCGTACTATTATAATGATTGTTTAAGATATAATTAAGTTAATCCATTTACAGACGTCAAAATTTTATACTTATCCAAATTTAAAAAAAATTGAAGACAACATTTTTTTGTTGGCAAAATTTTGAAATATTTGTCTCCTTGGGTAGAAGACATTGTGGATTATGAAGAAATTGCCTTTAAAAAGCAATTTCCTCATTTTTCACAATGTTTTCCAAAGCTTCTTATTTAGGGGGTGTGAATCAAAAATCAGGATTGTATGGGAATGGGTTAAGAATGCTCACGTGCGAAAGTAGAGAAAATATATTCTTAATTTAGTTAATTTGCGGAATCGGATTCACAGGGTTCTTTAAACAAAATGAATGCGTAAAGCAACGCCTTTCAACATATTTTTCGAATGGGGAAAGTGGATTTACTAGTTAAGCAATATGTGGATAACGAGCGAACAATAATCTGAGGTGTCATAAATGTAACGTTCCAACTGCGCAAATTTACGCTTCTTTCTGAGTCGAAATTCCGCGAACTAATTATGAGAACAATTGAGACATGTAATAATAAGAATCTACATGTGAGCATTTTACTTCTAATGTAACGAGTAAGGTATATTACCTTTTCCTTAATTAGTTTAAACTTATTTATTATAGTTCGAATGCGACGAATACTTTAAACTTATAGAGTCGCTCTCGAACACTCACAATTCAGATGATTTCACGTCCCTGAAAGAGATGAAGTGGCTTTATCCCACTGCTACCCACTTCTACAGCAGGGTAGACTGGGGCTTACTTTTAAGCGTCTTGCCCATGGACACACCTCGATGACGGTGGGGCTCGAACCCTTGACCTTCAGATCACGAGTCGAGCACCTACACCGCTCATCCATCGAGGTAGTCCTTATTTCTGAACATTAATTTGACGGATCGCTCGTCTTACCCACTGAGCCACGAAAGGAAGGTCTACTCACATATTATACACCGTTATTCAAACTATTTGGCTAGTAACATGTAACAAAGAAGTAAAATGGGTGGTTGGCCACATAAGTGTCGTAGCTACAGCTTAAAGAAAGCCAAAAAGCCAATGTTTAAGTCGCAAAAGCAACTATAAAGTTAACACAAATGGCGGCCCAAAAACGGAGTTAAAAACTCATGGCCAGGCTGCATAAATGATTTGATTGGTCGGTTGATTCCTTGATTGACAGGTGCAATTGGTCAGTTCTGTCACTTACAGGCTCATGAATCTTTTTTTTTATTCACCCATCATTGACCCGCACTCTAACGGAAAGGATAGGAAAACATTGTTGGAAAGGTAGAATTTGATATAATTCTTAACCCAAAGAAATATTTTCCACCGAGAGATAGAGATTTTTAAAACTTAATCAATTAGAAATTGTCGTCTACGATTTATTTAAAACTGTACCGGTCCCTTAATTTCGTGCTTAGGTGATGAGCGTAAATAATTGGTGAGATAATCGTACTGTTAAAATGATTGTTTCCAATATTGTTAAGTTAAGTTCGCCCATTTACAGACGACATTATTTTAAACTGATCCAAATTAAAAGAAGCTGCAAGGAAGGAGACAACTTTCTGAGGGGAATTTTTTAAAATCTGTCTTTAAAAAGCAATTTCTTCATTTTTCACAGTGTTTCCAGAGCTTTCTATGGGGGGTCAAAATTCAGGATTGTATGGGGTGGGTTAAGAATGCCCAAGTGCGAAATCAGAGAAAAAGATATTCTTAATTGAGTTAATTTGCGAAATCGGATTCACAGGGTTCTTTAATCGAAATGAATGTGTATTGCGACGCCTTTCTACATGTTTTCGAAAGGGGCGAGTGGATTTACTGGTTAAGCAATATGTGTTTATAACAGGCCAACAACAATCAGAGGTGGCATAAATGTAACGTTCCAACTGCGCAAATTTATGCTACTTTCTGAGTCGAAAATCCGCGAACTAATTATGAGAACAATTGAGACATGTAATGATAAGAATGTATATACTTGTATAAGTATTTTACTTCTGATGTAACGAGTAACATTTATTACCTTTTCTTTGTTTATTTATGTTAAATAGACGGGTCGCTTGCCAAGCCCACTGGACTCCGATAGGAAATCCAAATTACATATTAAACACCGTTATTTTTCAAGATGTCTGACCAGTAACATGTAACAAAGAAGTAAAATTGGTGGTTGGCGACCTAACGTGGTAACTACAGCTTGAAAAAGCTGTAGTTACGACGTTTAGATCGCCAAGCCATCACAATGAATCAATAAATGTCGACCAATATCGGAATTCAAAGTTCACTTCCGGTCTAAATGAGCGGTACGATTGGTCGATTTATTCTTTGATTGACAACCGTCAATTTACGAGATTTCTAGGTGATCGACAAGTGGGATTATCAAAAGGTTAATCTCTCCGTTTTACCGCTTCATCGTTTACTTTGCACTATTTAACGTTAATAATGCAATCCTAAAGCCACTAACGACGTCATAAAAATTCAAACGTCAATCGCGTTTCCTTAATAGTCTGAAAATTATTCAAATTTTATTCAGCTATTGGCATTAAATTAAACGAATAATGTTCGTTCTCCGCGTGAGGTCGAAAGCTTTTCATTTTGTGAACATAAAAAGCCATACTCCCATGACTGGCACATACACTCGTGAAAAATAGATCTTCTGCTTATCAAGTAATCGAAGTTTGTTCTTAAACTGAAATTGCCTCTCATGACCTTTAACCCATTTCCACACAGGAAAAAAAAATAGACCAGTCCAAATTCAAAGAAATTGCAGACGAGAATTTGAATTGATGAAATTTTTAAAATCTTTGTCATTTGCGGCGGAAAACACTGTGTATAATGAAGAAATTGCTTGTGACAAGCAATTTCTTCATTGTCCACAATGTTTTTTCTAAACCTTTCACATTGAGGGGCTTTTAATAGCGTCATTGTGTGGGAATGGGTTAATTGATATATAATTTTGATTTTCACATTAGAAATGCTTGGAACAAGTAATTTCTTCTTTTCAGAAGAGATTTTTCTATCATGCATGTTGGCTACCTTTTGAACTGCACTAGCTTTACAATATTCTCTCCTACCTGCATGAATTAAGACAAGTCTAGAAAACTGTAGCTCTTATCGCAAAGGAAATTAAAATGTGCACTTATAAATCGACTTGCTCTTTTGCTCGTGCTTGAATGCGCTATCCAGATAGGTGCCTATACCATAGGAATATACGGGATAATCTTTTGTTTCAGTGTAAGATCGATGTATATTTCATTGAGTGAACAACAAAAGCTATATTTTCACTCATGGCTTGGCCACGAGTGAAAATATAGCTTTTGTTTTTCACGAAATGAAATATCAATCTATCTTACTCGAAAAACAAACGATTGTTCTAAATATGACAAATTTTCTTAAAGCACGTCATTATGCACGTGACCGCTATGCAACGCTTATGATGACGTCACTTATTTGGTTCTGCTTAGATAACGTCAGATAGGGTCAAATGAACGAAAGCGGGGCAAAAGTTTTTGATAATTTCACTGGATAGGCTGTGAGTTTATTAAATGATAATCTACCGTTTTTTCTCGATAATCCACCTGTGAGCATTAAAAAAAAGACATTTACATTACATTTGATCGATGTATTTGACGTGTCATTGGCCACGGTCTTCGACCGCCGAACAGACAGTTCGACCAAGATATCAAATAATGCCAAATTGCGGTATTCATGATCTGTTACACAAAACAAAGAGCGACTCGCTTATCTGCGACCCAAACGTAGTAACTACGTCTTGCATAAACTGCAGTTACGGTCTTTAAGTTGCAAAGTCACCAACAAGTGTTTACATGAATGTCAGTGGTCACAGTTCATGTCCGGTCTACATGTATGCACTAATTGGTCAGTCGACATTTTGATAGACAGCAGCCCACAACTTTTAATTTGTAAGAGTCAAACGATGTATGTCGCGATTACTTCTTTCAATTGTCGCTCTACTGACTGAGATAACGGAGCTCCAGGTAATTGATGGATTGGATGAGACAGGGACTGAGGGGATTCTCTCTTACCTGTTGGCACATAGACGTTTAGCCGCATGCATTCTTCATACTGAGACATCGTGAATGAGGATAGTCTTTTTAATCTCTCTACTTCTCCGACCGGCTTCTCCTTCAACAGCTCCTCTTCTTTAATCAACTTCTGTGGGCAGACTGATCTGTGTCTAAATACGACACGTATAGAGCCGACCCATCGTTCTGCTGGACTCTGAGGGGGCATAAACCTAACTGGTTGATTCCCCATTGCCGTACCGTACTCAAGACTGAGAAACGCACTAACCGGCTTCAGATTTGTACCGGGGAATTCAACAAGAGCACCTCGCATTTGGCCGTATCTTGTTTGTACTGTTTTAGACAGCTTCTTTGTAACCACTGAACACTCAAAAATGTAGCAAACACATGAAAATAACACAAGTACGCACAACATCTCCTTGATCATCATAGTTGTTGTGTACCACACACTTTTCTTGTAAATAATATCAATGAAATTATTGGATAAAGACAAACTTCCTTATACAGTATTGTTCACAGGTTTTTAAGATATAGAACATTCCATATTGTATTTCATTACTTTAGTACAGGCTGTTTCATTACAAACTGTGGTCTTTGAATAGTCCACAACAATTTCGTTATTCCGACGCTGTCCTGGAAAAGAAAGTGAAGTCCTTACAAAGCACCTAGAGTTTGACAAAGATGTCTGAATGGTCCGTTATGCAGAAAATCTTGTCTAAGCGACGTTATTGTATAATGTTCGAAAAACTCTAATTTTTGATGACACCACAATTGTCTCATGAATGCTTAATATTGTATGAAAGTTTTTCGGAACAGGTTTGATATCTAGTTACCTAAATATCACATTTAGTGTTGTCATACACTTGCACCAATGCTTCATGGATTGTTAATAGAAGCACCAGATACAGTATATAGACTCTAACTTTTAACCCATTCCAGTATAATTGCGCTTTTTACGCCCCTAAAGAAAAAAAAAGCCACTGCAAAAACATGGAATATGAAGCTATTGTTCGTTATAAGCGATATCTTCACCATCAACAGTTTTTTTCTAAACACACCGCTTAAAAGTGTTTTAAAAAATTCTCACATAAAGATTGCTGACAGTACCCTCTTTGAATTTGGAATTTTCCAATGTCATAAAGGCAAGTTTTCCTGGCTATTGGATCATATGCTTGTTCGAATGTTTTGTGAAATGGTATTAACCCATTCCCAAACAGTGATAGACTGGTTCAACTTGAAAGAAGTTGCAGACGACAATTTAAAGTTAATGAAATTCTACATTTTTTCATCTTTCTGGGTAGAAAACAAAGTGAAAAATGAAGAAACTCTTATTAATTTAGGGGCGTCCAAAAGTGACATTGTGTGGGAATGGGATAATATATGCAGACGGGATTTGTGTCAGATAAAGTCTTGGCAAAAGTTCTAACCGGTCACTTTGAAAAAATTAAGATCAAAGTCTTAACACGGAAGTTCTTCCCTGCCACTTTGAAATTTTAGGATTAGAGTCTTGATATAAATATTCTTTTACAAAAGTTGATACATGTATACGTTCGCAGAATCTTTATTTCGATTATTTTTTATCAAAACCAATAATTTATCCATTTTATTCTAATGAGCATAGTGGAAATAGATAGAGCACTCGATGCAAAATATTTTTTAAAGACGAAAAGTTCTTATCTAAAACAAGAAAAGCGTCAAGGTTTGTCAATATCTCGGAGTTTATGAGTATGACAAAATTGTGTGGGTGGTGATACAGCAATGTGCTAGAATTCGACGGATATACCATCTGCTAAGAATGTTCGACAGACATACGGTTTCTTGCACTTGAACAATACCAATAATGGAACTATGCGCATATTTTGATTTTTTTAAGCCGCCAGTTATGTTTATTTTGACCACAATAATCGTTCGGCGAGACTGACAGGGTCGTTGACATGTCCGTAAATGACAATGAAGTATGACAATGGTCCGAATTCTCTATTTCGTCATAGAGGTCACTTCAGATTCATATTTTGCAAGAAGCAAACCTTTGGGCGTTGTTACACATCTGTGGTTTTATTTTTGCATGCCTCTACATCAACTTATCTTAAACGCCTCTTTTGGTTATATGACGGCGATCAAAATATCAGACGACAACAAATGTTTGGGCCTTCAGAATATTGTTAGCGTGACACATTCAGACAAAGTGGTAAAACTCTGTACCACTCTGTACAAATAGCTGTTAACAAAGTTTATTATGTAGCAGTCGTTAAACAATCTTTGCACGTGCGCGCCTCACTTTACAAAAGGTATGTGAAACAAAGAATATCCTATCATATGATTATTAGCTAGCAAAGCGTCAGCTTTGATAGCTTAAGTGAACAGACGAAATTTTGAGGTCGTCTCAAATGTCAACGAGTGCAAACTACCACTGGAAGCTTAACCACTAAATCCGTTAAATGCCTACGCCATTAAAAGTAGTTCTTATGTATTTCAGGAATATTGCAAATTCTATTCAAATTGTAGATAACTCTGTTAAAAGCATGCAATCTAACACATTCACAATCAATTCCGCTTTTTAAACATCGCAAGAATAAATGTTCACAATGTTTTGTACCCAACAAGGTGAACTATTTTCTAAATTTAACCATGCTTTGCTAGCTTACAGTACTTTCAGTACTTTGATTATAACAGATATGGAAACTCAGGTCAAACATCTGTTTAAAACCGAATTGAAAATGGAATAAATTCGCTTATTTTATTTTATTCAAGCTAAGGTTGTTTCCAAGTAAAAATATGCTGAATTGTTTGTTTTTCATGAAAAGCGAGGTGTTAAAGATTGTTTCTAAAATTAGTAACAAACCTCTTAAACGATCGCTACTATTTGGAAAAAAATCTTTTAGCCTTGTCGAAAAATGTACAACTTTGTTTTTCTTGTTTATATAACAAAACTTTCTCATTCGGAATTTCATGTAACAAATATTTGACACTACAATCAAGATTGACTAGACTGATTACTACTTTGTATACGATTGAATATGTTTGTGTAGGATTAAGGGCACTTTTAACTTATACACACGTATATCGACGAAATCCAAAGCTTTTTTTGCTGAGTGACGTAAAGGAGGAGATTGCTTGGGAATGGGTTAGTGTGTTACATTTGAAGTTTCTATCTAAAAGACGATTCATATATTGCAGTTACTAAACATTTTATATATGCATTAATGTGTATACATGTCCAATTTGGGCGAAGAGGATTTATACATACATGTAAGTGTGATAAAGTTTTTCGGTTCATACCTCCATGTAAACAAAAAATCTTCTCTTCATTTCTATAATTTAATAGCACTGAGCGAAAAAGGCAACAACTTTACAAATTTTGATACCTTTTTTGTTGTATGGGAGTACATTGTACTTTGTGCAGAGGCAAACAAAATGACTGCGTGCTCAAAATTTTGTTAATGGAGTTATGAATATTTATTTCGGCCAATCAGAACGCCCGTTTTTGATAGAGGAAACTAAAGATTAAATTATAGGTCAATGGTATGAGTTTGCTAAACTAAAGAAGGAAAGAAATCTCATTGATATGCCGATCGAAATGTATATTAGGGACTTACGTGGTGAACGGTGTAATTGACCAATCGTGTCTGTCAATCAAATAACCAATCAACCAATGAAATCATTCATTTAATCCGGAAGTGAGATTATAACTCCTGGTCTACATTATTGAGATGCATTTTTGTTGGTTTGACGACTTAAACGTAGTGACTACCGCCCACTGACTCTGCTGGCCCCGCCCACTGACTCCGGCAGTAAGTAACATTTAGAAAAATATGGCCAGTAACATTCAACACAAAGTTTAATAGTTGCTTAAATAAGCTGTAGTTACGACGTTTAAGTCCAAAAACTAAACAAATGCTTTTTAACAATGTCGGCAAGTGACGGAGTTCAAAGTTCATTCCGGTCTAAATGAAGGATTTGATTGGTCGATTTGTTTTCTTCTTTATAGTCGCGATCTGTCAATTGATAAACTCCTGTAATAATATTTAGTATCTGAACGACGATATTCGACAGCTAGAAATTTCTTACGTAACAACCCGCTATTATCGACAAGAAACAAGGGGCACTAGGCGCCGGAATGGCCCTGATCTTTGGTGAAATAACTAGTTTTTAGGTTTCATCGCATCCCCCTATAATTAAGCTGCGTCGATTCGATTTAGATATTCTTTAAATGCAATAATATACGCTGAATTCTGTCTGTTTGGAGTAGACTTTTGATGAAACAAGTGAAATATTTAGACATTCTTGCTTTAAATTCACATTGTGCGTCTGCGTTTGTATGAACATTTTATTTACACACGAGAATAAATGGTTTTATAAACTTGTGTATAGGTTTAATCTATTTCCTTATTTAAAACGGATTTTGAATAGATTTTCATGAATATTTGATACAAGTAATTTAATGCCTTTCCAATAGCTTTTAATGTCATTTGCTCGATAAATATTCTTTTTTCGTGTTAAATCTACTAAATTCACTTTAAATTCAATCTTATGTGATATATTCTCAGTGCCAAACTTTGAAACATCGGAATTTATCAGACGAGGACGTTAGTCTTCTGATAATTTCGATAACGACTGAATTGACAGCGGAATCCATTGACGTAATTGATACGTCATTGAACCAGTAAATAATGCCATATTCGGTGCAATCGATAGACATAAATCGAAATGACTTGAATATATATCTAAAATTGTTTAAGAGATGAAGAGAATATATTTTTCTTTTCATTGAGGTATGAACCGAAAAACCTAATCACACTTATGTATGATTCCGCTTCGCGTATTCATACAGTGTGATTAGTTTTTTCGGTTCATACCTCCATGAAAACAAAAAGTATTCTCTTCATTTCTTATAGTTTAATAACATCGAGCGAAAAAAGCAAAAGCTTTACAAATTATGATACCTTTTTCTAGGGGACTGTTTTATGCGGAAGCATACAAACTCGCTGCGTGCACAAAATTTTATTCATGGAGTTATGAATATTTTTTTCGACTAATCAGATCGCCCAATTTTGATTGACGAACCTAAAAATCAAATTAATTGTCACACACAGATTGCACTTGTCCAAGTTTTAAAATATCACTACATAAAATGATAATAGATTTTTCATCGATGTCGACCTTTCTTTCGGACTTAAATGCCATAAGCAAAATACTGGTGATTTTGTGATATCAAATAAATTATATTTTTATACAAGAATAATGTACGCTCAAATGCTTATTTCTTCTCATTTCGAAGAACGAGCACTATCTGAATTATGCATCTAAACAATTAAAAGGAAGAATTACCTATGTGATTGTTCTTCTAATGGTTCATTCGATGTCTTCTAACGTCGTAAGCACTTCAGAGCAATGTCGTCTCATACTGTGAAGTAAAAGATAAACATTAAAAAATTAAGTGTTATTATTCTTTTGTTGTGGAAAAGTTACTATTAGATAAAATGCCATTATCTCCACCTTTTTATTACGTCATGGAAAATGGGCCATAAAGAAAACCAATTTTTTCAGATATCATACGCAAAATACTTGCAACAATTGTTCCGGGTACAATTGTTCCGGGTTGTATCTTTTCAAACGCTGGCGTGCTAGGTACAGTAGAATGCCATTTTCCCCTCAAAAGCTAAAAGCCCGCGCTTGATCTATGTTGTCTTATAAGGCTAACATATATTCCGATTCGTTTATTTACAAAACCGCCTCCCTTTATCCAATTAAAAAACTCTCTTTTTCACGCCTCTCAAGTAAAAAACTTTGTGGAAATCAATGTTGAAAATGAAGAAATTGCTTGTTCTATCCAATAATTACATAGATTTCTAAAATTTCAACTACTTGAAATTGTCGTATGATTTTTTGCAAGTCCAAAATTGTATCGTTTGGTAATGTTTACATATCGCCCGGACAATAATCTCTTCTATCAAGTCAAACGGATACGAGATATCAGAGTTAAAAGTCAGACTTCTTGAGAAACCTGTATTGGCGTTTCTGTCAATAAGAAGTTCAAACTAGACTACAAATATGGACTTTCCTACACCCAAATATCTATTCTCTCAAACAAAAATAGAATTTCGATTTTCAGAGATTCACTTACTTTGAGATACAAATGAATCTAAAACTATTTAAGGCCCGAGAAATAAATCGTTGCGAATAAATGCTTGATATTTTAGCGTCGCCAAACGTCGCACTTCCAGGATTCTTAAAGAGTCTCCGAATATGAAATTGACTAATCACTTGCCCCGCCCACTAACTACTTTTGTCACAACCACCGACTCCAAAAGGAAGTCCCGCTTCGATTTTAAACGGCATTATTTTGCAAAAGTTGCAAAAGTTATGGTATGCTGTATGCAACAAAAAAAGTAAAAAAGTTGGTTGGCGACCTAAATGTAGTAACTACAGCTTAAATAAACAAAAAAGTTGAACAAAAAATGGCGGCCAATGCTGGAGTTCAAAACTCGTTTCTGGTCTAAATGAATGATTTCATTGGTTGACTGGTTATTTGAGTGACAATCGCGATTCGTCAATTTCGATAGCATTACCACAGTCCAATCGACAGAGATCCGTCGCACAGACATGGTTAGGTCGAAGCAGGGCTACCACTTCAACTCAAGACTAGCTTTTCTCAATGCAGTACCAACGTCAACGTCAATTGTTCATTAACTTTATTTTACGTTCGAAACAAACTTCTGGAAAACGAAATGAATAAAGGGAATCCGGATAAACGTCCAAGGCAGGTTACATTTGACAGAAACCATATCAAACGGACATTTTAGGATTGAGCGCTTGTGCCATTGAATGATCAATTAGGATTATGCATATACTTTACTTATCAATGTAATTTGACGTGCAGAATGCAAAGTTACAATTTTCATTATTAGGTCTCCAAGCAATCATTTTACTGTTTTGTTTCATGTTACTGACGATAAAAAATTCGAAAATGAAATTCCGTTTTATTATCCAAAATCTTACAGAGGATCGGTTGGCATAGGCAGAGATTCCTCAATGCTTAGAACTCCACGCATAAAGTTTCGTCTTGTCATGTTATAAAACCTTTCTTTTCAGTGGGGAGAATTAAAACCATTTTATTTGATATCTTTAAGGCGAAACAAGTTTAATGACTGGTAATGGTTAGTTTAAAAAACGAATTACATAAAAATCCTTTCTTTACTTTTAGTCGCTATCTTATTCACAGATCGCTTGGCGCACCAACTGACCCCCGAATAGTTTTTCGAATGAGGTAATTGACGAGATAATTTTTCAAAAACTGTAGTGAAAAAATAAAAGGTCAGTCATTGCCTAGCGATATAAAGGACGTATACGCCAAGAAACTAAGAAAATGTTTAATATTAATGTTAAGAGTTCAAAGTTCACTTCCAGAATAAATGAATGATTTGATTGGTCTGGTTTATCGATATATTTGATTGGCAGTGGCGGTCAGTCATTTTGTACTGTATGAGTTTTCGCGATGTCCTAAACCGTTTGTTAGTTGAACGCTATATTGACAAATATGCCAATAAGACTTCCTTAAAGATACCGATTGTTAACCTCGCTCTGTCAACTCCAATTAATTTGTGAGGGAATACAATATCTAGACTTCTGGTTATATAGTTATACTGTTAAGCGAAAAAGAAACTTCAGTGTATTCCATTAAACATTTCCGTTTTTTTTTTTTTTTTGTTTTGTTTTGTTTTGTTGTTTTGTTGTTTTTTTTAATTTGTTTGTTTGTTTGTTTTTTCAAAATGGCCAAAGTCAAAAAGATTGTAGACGAGAATGAAAATTGGATGAAATTTGAAAGGAAAACATCCTGTGATAGAAAATATTGTGAAAAACGGAGAACTTGCTTGTGACAAGTAATTTCTTCTTTTCCGTACAACATTTTTCAAGTATAATATCACAGCGACGTACAGATTTGTACATGAAAGGGTTATACAAATACCTGAAAAAGTGATTGGGACAAGCAGAGGTCAACCAGAGGTTTCATTCTGAAAGTAATATCAATTAACTCTTATCATTCTGAACCCGGAATATTCCTGTATGAGCAGGAGGCATAGACAAAGATCAGCCTACACATATGTGCAATCTGATCTTAGTCTACACCACCAGCTTGTCTCCTTCAAGCAAGTCTGTTCATAAAATCAGATTTCAATGAAAAATTGATCTGCAACTAGTTCTTCAAGTGTTTTCAAACGTTAGCACAATTCTAAACTAGGATTTTATCAAGTATGACAAGGATTAAAGAGCAATGATCATTCTAGATTTATATAACCGTGAAAGACCAGAAAGTTAGCCAGCACGGTTGTCACAATATGACAAGGTACTATACTATTCGAACATCTAGTGAGCTCCTTATCGCTTGACATGCCTGTGTTTTGACACCTACGACAAATGATCATAATCCAAAATTCCGATACATGAATATTAGTGAATGAATGATTGATTGATTGATTGATTGATTGAATGAATGAGATTGAACGCCACTTTAAACAGTGTTTCAGTAATCTCGTGGCGGCTGGAGCACCTTACAATGGATCCCTGTTATTTTTCACCCCGATACTACCACTACATCCTTTCCTAGCCTTCAGCCGATATCCTACTTAGGTTTATGATTATCCACCCATTGGTGAGAACCAATGGGTGGATAATCGTAAACCTTAGTGGGATAGCAGCTGGAGACAAATCTAGATTGGTTTACTTCTGTTTCATAAACGAACATGCGGTATCTTAAATCAAAAGATAATCGACCCCATTTAGTCTGCTCGATCCCGCTTACTGTCTGTTTTGATACATTTTCGCACTTCTGCGATGGCCTTTTTAACGTTAATGGTAACTTATTTTCCCTTTTCCCCGCTTTTGGATTTGGCAAACTGAAGCCGTTGCAGAGGTTACCTTGGGTTCTGGAAGACTTCAGCTTGCTTTCATTAACAGCTTATGTAGAACTGCAGCAAATTGTAGTACGACGAATACACGTAACTACACTGATTGGAAAAAAATAAAAAGAATAGAGATAAAAAAAATCAACATGATTTTGACAAAGAAAATGGCAAGCAATAAGCAGGTCTTCAACGGGGTACCATTGTTGAAGGATCTTATTCTGGAGAAGTAGTTCGTTTTCTGGGCTTACAACTCCAAGTTAGAAATAAACCAAATAAATGAAATCCTATACTGTATGAAATCATCCGATAAAAGATCAAAACAAATAAAGTTTGTGATGAAATAGCGATTGCCCATGTGATTTATAGTTCTTGGTGTTTTACAAGAGTCAGGATGGCGACATTTGTCAGCAAATTAAATAGCAGATAGGGAAAATTTGAAATAATATATGAAACACATGAGCACGATCATGACATGCGTAATAAACTATAAATTGACCAATCGCTGGCCCCAGCCCACTTACTCATATGCCCACGTCCATTGACTCCGAAAGGAAGTCCCGCTTCGATTTTAAACGACGTTATTTTGCAAACTTTGTGGTCAGTAATATGTAACAAAAATAGAATGTTCGGTTGGGGACCTAAAGGTCGTAACTACAACTTGAATAAGCTATAGTTACGAAGTTTAAGCCACCAAACCAACAAGAATGTTTCACACAAATGGCAGCAAATGGTGGAGTTTTATTTGATTGGTCGATATATACACTGATTGACAGATGCGACTTGTCAATTAGATACCGATAACGTAAACAAGTAGCGTTACATGTTTAACAATTACTATAACTGTATGGATCACAGTACGCTGTGCACAGAAGTGTACCCTATAGCCGTGTGATAGAGCATCGGTTTCAAGGTCAATAGGTCCCGAATTCGATTCCTGTGGTGTATATCGAACTCGGTTCTTTCACAGGACATCTCACTTTTTTCAAGAACCTTATATATAAAGATATGGGTAGAAACCTTTTGCTCCAGGTACAGACCCGCTCAAATAGTTACTCAAAATAAATGAACAAAATGAAAATAGATAGGTCATGTTACAAGAAAACGACACAAGTAGTTGGGGGTTTGACCGACCCATGTTGCCACGCTACTTATATAATTGTGAAACAAAAATACACAGGATTCTGTAAAGAAAAAGAAGACAAAAGAAGACAAAATGTTATCTCGTCAGTGCATGAACTTTTGACAATATTTATTCACAAGATCTTTGTTCTGTTGTTCATTCAATATCGGAATAACTTGGTGAAGATTGCTTGTAGGACACGCTAATGAATCATAATTTCTTAAGAACACAAACTTTCAATTACTTTCTTTATCGGTGTTCACTTTCAAGTGTTGTTTTTGTAACTTCATAAATCTTCTAATCATGTTAGCGAGGCACCCATACCACATGCATGTTGGTTGATTCGAAAGAGAGATAATCGAAAACATAAATTGAGACAAAGATACCGACATCAATTGCGAAGCATTTGTCCACTCTGGGGGAAAGGCACTAATATGCCAGGGTAACATCGTCAGAAAAGTTAAGACGCACACGGCAGCAGATGGGTTTGTGAATGATCCGAGGACTAAGTAACATTTCTATTGCAATAATAACCGACCACGAGAGACATTTTACCCAGACAATGATCGGGTCTTAGTGACTGTCTTGAATAATGCTGATATTACCTGTGATTGCTGTCTAGTATAGTCAAAAAATCAAATGTAAGTTTAGAATGCATTTTAAGATCTACCGTCGATATATTCGTTATTCAAAATGAATGCAGATATAAATGTCACAATAGCCTTGAATCATTTATTTGTGGATACTAAAAAAAGATGGAGTGGAGGACAGTAGACGTTGAATATGTGTTTTAAGCCAGATTGGTAAATGGTGACTGGGAATAGCCTAAACCTTATGTGCAAGATAGTTTCAAATGGGCGTAAGAAAATGAATAATTTTAAAAACCTTAAGGTACTTCATAGAATCAACTGATTTTATCAGCATATTTGGGTTTGAAACTATTCAGGGTTTTCAATGAATAAAGAGAATTATAGGTAAATCTTTCTAAATTGACGTCCACTATAGGTTTTTGCGAGACATATCTATTGGAATAATATCTAACCAATATAAAATTGACCAATCGCTGGCCCAGCTCACTTACTTCGTTGGCCACGCCCATCGACTCCAAAAGGAAGTTCCGCTTCGATTTTTAACGGCGATTTTTTGTTGTTGTTGTTGTTGTTTTGAAAAAAAATATTGCTAGCAGCATGTAACGAAAAGGTACAATAGTTGGTTTGCGACCTAAACGTCGTAACTACAGCTTGAATAAGCTGTAGTTACAACGTTTAAGTCTCCAAACCAATAAAATAGGTTAAACAAAATGGCGGCCAATGTTGGAGTTGAAATTTAGGTCCGGGCTGAATAAATGATTAGATTGGTCACTTGATTCCTTGATTGACAGCCGCAATTGGACAATCAGGATATATCAAGCTGTAATGTTGAAATCTTGGATAATACTACTTGTCATGATTTAGAATGGTCACCGAAGTTCAAAGGTGACATTATTATAATTTTCAGATGACCTGTCTAAAATTGCATGCACACGTTTTTATTTTTTTATTCTATAAATGTAATTTCTATTTTTAGCTCACCTGAGCACGTAGTGCTCAAGTGAGCTATTGTGATCCCCTTTTGTCCGGCGTCCGTCCGTCGTCCGCCGTGCGTCGTCCGTCAACAATTTCTTTAAACGACTTCTCCTCCCAAACCACTGGGCAAATTTGAACCAAATTTGGCAGAAATGTTCCTTAGGTGGTCCCCTTCGAAAATAGATAAAAGAATTGAAATCCGTTAAAAACTCTGGTTGCTATGGCAACAAAAGTAAATTTTAAAATAATCTTTTAAAATCTTCTCCTCCTGACCCAGAAGGCGTAGAGCATTGATATTTTGCATGAAACATCAGTATATTGACCTCTTTCAAAATAGTTAAAATCATGATCCTCGGGTCCCAAGGGGCGGAGCCCCAGGGGGTGGGGTTATAAAGAAATAAAGAAAGATTTTTAAATGACATCTCCTCCCAAACCACTAGGCCAATTTGAACCAAATTTGGCAGAAATGTTCCTTAGATGGTCCCCTTCAAAAATAGCTAAAAGAATTGAAATCCGTTAAATACTCTGGTTGCCATGGCAACAAAAGTGAAATTTTATAATAATCTTTAAAAATCTTCTCCTCCTGACCCAGAAGGCGTAGAGCCTTGATATTTTGCATGAAGCATCAGTATATTGACCTCTTTCAAAATAGCTAAAATCATGATCCTTGGGTCCAAAGCGGCGGAGCCCTAGGGCGGGTGAGGTTTATATAGAAATAAAAATGACGATTTTTTAAATTACATCTCCTCCCAAACCACTGGGCCAATTTGAACTAAATTTGGCGGAAATGTTGCTTAGGTGGTCCCCTTCTAAAATAGCTAGAAGAAATGAAATCAGTTTAAAACTCTGGTTGCCATGGCAACAAAAGTAAAATTTTAAAATAATCTTTAAAAATCTTCTCCTCCTGACCCAGAAGGCGTAGAGCCTTGATATTTTGCATGAAGCATCAGTATATTGACCTCTTTCAAAATAGCTAAAATCATGATCCTCGGGTCTCCAGGGGTGGACCCAAGGGAATGGGTATAGGCATGAAGCATCAGTTCACAGACTTCTTTCTTAATTCTGAAATTACAACACATGGAAAAAGTATTTTCCTTCTTTCAAATCAGCACTAAAGCCTTGGAATATGTAATTTAGACTTTTGGATCCCCAGGTTCATAGCGCAGGTGGTAGCGCGTTGGCCTATCAATCTATAGGTCCCGGGTTCGATCCCCGACGGCGGCACTCATCCTTTCCGACTATTTGTCTCTCACCAATGGGTCGATAATCGTAGATCTATGTGGGATAGCAGCTGGAGGCTAGGAAAGGATGTAATGGTAGTACTGGTGTGAGAAATACCAGGATGCCATTGTTAGGTGCTCCAGCCGCCGCGATATAACTGAAAGATTGTTGAAAGCGGCGTTAAACCCAATTCAAACCAAATCATAGTCTTTATTTGTTATTGTGGCCCAATTGATTCATAATCCTAACTTGAACATGAAATTAGACTGTTGAAAGAAAAAGAGCCTTTATCTCAGGTGAGCGCCCCAGGGCCAATGGCCCTCTTGTTATGATTCATAATCCATAACTCGAATTTGAAACTAAGGCCACTTGGTACAAGAAGAGAATGACAAATTAGAAATGCTATATACCTTTTTTCATATCATGTATTATTATTAGATACGATACTGAAATCTTTTCTTTGATTGATCTAAAAATTTGCAAAGATGGTACACAATCTCAGGCTAAAACGAAATCTAGGCACCTTAGATTCAGCTATTTTCAAAATGGCCATATAAAAGCCGCAAAATTTCAGGCAAATGTATAAGCAAATCAGGTATATATTCATCCCTTCAGTTCAGTTCAGTTCAGTTCAGTTCAGTTCAGTTCATTGTATAGAGTTGACATAATGATGGAATCTATTCTCATGTGTTTTTATTGCGTCGTTTTAAAAGTAAAATATTATTTGGATTGATTTCTTTTCGTACACGAATGTTATGTTTGTTTCCGCGTCCTATTGCGCCAATCATGGCCTTAGTTGTCGACGGGAATGAAACAATATATGCATTCGATCTTTAACTTTACTCACCTCCATAACATTTATGGACAAGTTTGTTGAGAAGGAAAAAATGTCTGTTAAAATTAGTTTCAAATGTGTTTACTGTTTTCTTCCATATATAAGCCTTATATGTAAAATGATTCTCAAATACCTACTTATTTTGAAAAGTTGCCTTCAATTTATTTATTTATTTTTTGTATGTCAATTTATTGACTTATAAATGTGAATATATAAGTACTTAAAAGTTCTTAAATCCCACTTATTTACTAAACTTATTATTACAACTTATTGCATCGTATATCATTTTAAATTTCGCACTTATATATTTTTCAGTCTCATTCTTGAACAACAATATCATAAGTTTTAAGGTAACTTGCCGGGGTCTATGGCGACTTATTCCTGGGTAGAGAAAATAATGTAATCCGAACCGCAGGCGAGGGTTGACATCGTTTTCTCCTGCAGCCGGTAGTAAATCGTCATATGCCCCGACAAGAAACCGCATAACGAATTTATTATACTACAAAGTTTGAAACTTAATTTTGATCGCGTTACCCATTCTGCGGATATCACTTTAACCCTTATACACATTCAGTCTAAGGCGTTTCTTATTAAATAATTCCGACGATTTAAATTATAAGATCAAAATAATTCTGCGCGGCTACGATACAATATTTATAATCACAGTGAAATACTAACTTTTCCATCGATTTCTTTTGTCCTATATCATAACAGTGTTTCTCCTAATAAGAAACATTCTCTTTTTTGATTATGAAAATACATTCAATGTCTT
Source organism: Fragum fragum (assembly GCA_946902895.1). Lineage (NCBI taxonomy): Eukaryota > Metazoa > Mollusca > Bivalvia > Cardiida > Cardiidae > Fragum > Fragum fragum. Next base: position 2,565,880 of record OX336379.1, read on the forward strand.
TGTTATTAATCAGTACGACCATCACATTTACCAATATCGTGCTTAGTACATTGGGCCGGTGGCAGACGGCGTTTTTGAATTCTAATGATAAATCCTATTTTTCATATGTGATTTCAAATCTAATTCGGAAAAAAAATTTCTCAGCAAAAAAATCTTATTCACGGAAATAAATCAAAGTACTGAAAGTACTGTAAGCTAGCAAATCATTGTTTGTTTAGTAGTCTTCATGTACTTTGACAAAGGTTTCTATAATAAATTATCAATGTTAGAAAAATCAAAGAGTTAATCAATTACAACATGACAAAATCTTAGACTGATTCAAATTGAAAGAAGTTGCATACGACAATTTCATGTTGGTAGAATTTAGAAAATCTTACCGTTGTAGGATAGAAACCATTGTGGACATTGAAGAAATTGCTTGTAACAAGCAATTTCTTCATTGTCCACAATGTTTTCCTATGCTTTTTTTCTCGAGGTGCTTAAAAAGCAAGATTGAGTGGGAATGGGTTAATAGCATGCTTTTGAAAGGGTTCTTTGTAATTTGAAAAGAGTTTGCATTATGTCTGAAATACACAAGAACTACTTTTCATGGCGTAGGCATTCAATGGATTTAGTGGTTAAGTGCACTCGTTGAACTCCGAGAAAACATCAAAAATTTGTCTGTTAACTTAAGCCATCAAAGTTGACACTTTGCTAGCTTAAAAAGACTCCTCCAAATTATAAATGATACGGACGTAAAATAGTTACAAACTGTACGTCTGACTGACAGTTAAGACGAAAACATCAGGCCTCTGTCTATCAATGTGGGAGTCAAGATACAGTTGTTTAAAATTCATAACTTGACACCTTACCACAGAATGACGCTCTGTAACGCCCTGGCGAAATACAATAACCAGGGAAAACATTGTATGAAAATTGCTTGTAAGAAGCAGTTTTTCCCATTTCACAGGGTTTCTACCCTATTAGGTACTTATTCAAACTGTAGTAACGACGTTTACGTCGCAAACCATCCGTTCTGCATTTTAGTGACACGAAACTGGCCATAAAATTTGCAAAATAACGATTTTCAAAATCAAAATTGACCTTTCTGTTGGAGGCAATGGAAGGGTCAATGGAGAAAGTGGGCGGACCAGCGTTTGGTCAGTTTGAAATTGCGTCTTCGACTTTCAATTGGACCCGTCTATAATTTTGTCGTCAGGTAAGGGGCTAAACAAGATTGACATTTACCAAACAATGAGATAACTTCATATTAGTGCTTTCAGTTAGTTGGAGCATGTGTCATTTAAGAGATGAAGAGAATTTCATGAAAAAAAAATCTTTTCATTTCTAATAATTTAAGAGCATCGAGCGAAAAAAGCAATTATTTTACAAATTTTGATACCTTTTTGTATTGGAATATTTTATGCGGAAGCATACAAAATCGATGCGTGCTCAAAACATTTGTTCATGGAATTATGAATTATTTTTTTCGACCAATCAGATGGCCTGTTTTTGCTAGACGAAACTAAATAATAAATCATTGAAAAGTAAAGTGGCGCGTACTAATATGAGGCTTAGTTAAAGAAGTTATCTTCAATAGAAAGAAAAGAAATAGACGGAAAGTGCAATGCATCACATCTACAATAGATTGCTTTAATAACATCCTACGTATTTAAGGAAACCTAATTCAAAGACTTATAAAAATCGATTGGTTGCTAAAGGAATTAATTTCAGGTTGGAGAATCTACAGAACGTCTATATTTTCCCTTTTGGAGTGCAGTTGATATCTCGTTTCGTTTAACCCTTGCCATTCTGAATTCGGAATATATCTTTTTTGGTAGTCGGTCTAGACAAAGATCAGTCTCCACATAAAAGCAGTCTGATCGTTGTCTAGACCTCCTGTTCGTCCCTTTAAAACCAGTATTGCTTATACCATTAATTTTCCTAAAAAATACCAACCCAAAGTTAGTGTTTTTGGTGCTGTCAATCCTTTGATTTTGACACAATTGTGTGAATGAAATTATTCAGCATGACAAGGGTTAATTTCAGAAATAAAGCATCTATATTTCAGGGTTTTGGGCTACTTTTTTTCAAAAGCTGAATACTTTCGACGTTTTCGCTAGTTTCCAATGTTGATGCTTTTCAATTAAACCGTTCCTGTTTTTCAAAATTTTAGACTTGTCCAATTTGAAAGAAGTGGCAGACGACAATAAAGAGTGTTTGCAATTTCAAAAGTAACCAACTTACAGGGTGGAAAATATTGCGGGAAGAGAAGAAATTGCTTGTAACAGACATTTTTCCCCACAATATTTTTTCAAGTATAAAAGGCACAGGGACTAAAAAAACAGGAATTGAACGGGAAAGGGTTAAAAGGGAGGTATCGAGGTTGGAGTTTCTTTTTTAACATTTCACAGATTGTAATTATTTTCGTTCCCTGCCATATATATTATTTGTGTACAACTCTCTAAAAAGTAGTTTTTAGAAAACCAGAGGTTATGAACCAAAATAAACCAGGGTATTTTCCTTATAGCCTACCTACTCTATTAATCTAATTTTAGATTACGCCCAGAGAGCCAATCATTTTTTTGGACATTCACATTGTGCATATAACCGTTAGAATCAAAGATATGTTTTTCAATTCTGTACAGATCAGTCCAAAGCTGTCGTACGAGTGAATATAAATATAGACACTTACCGTGGTTTTGCGCTAACTACTTAATGTAACATAATTCAGGACATTGGTTGTTTCCCCTTGTCACTTTGTAATCTTCAGTTGAATTTGAGTCATATTTTTACAAAATTGTATTTCTTTAGAACGTAAAATTGTCGGATAGAGTGGTAATAGATTAGTTTGCAGGTCGCTGGCCACGCCTATCGACCTCCGATTGGAAGAATGACTAACATAGATACGACGTAATTTTGCAAGATTTAATGCCATTAGCATGTAACGCACAAAAAAAGTTTGATGGCTTAAAAGTTAAAACGCCAAAATAATAAAAGTGCTAGACATAGATGCCGGAGTTCAAAATCCACCATCGGTCTACATAAATGATTTGATTCTTCGATCGATGATTTGATTTACAGCAGCGATCCGATAATTTTTACTCGTAACCTATACAAAAAAGGTCTTTCTGAAAAATCCGAAAAGTATCAACTCTGGCCAGACTGCACAGTCTCACTATAGGCTAAACATCATATCTAGTTGACCTCTGATGGACTGAATCTCTATTTTCTTATTTTTGTTTCATAGACTTCCAAGGAGGTTCCCGGAAGTGCATAAAAGGCCTTTTTTGTGTGACTCAAAATACATACCAATCTTGAAATAACAAAGATTCTTACATTCTGACATGTAATCCTATACAAAACCAACATGAACATGTAAATATTGTATTTAATCTTGAATCCATATCTCGAATGATAGACATTATTGGGAGATTAACATCTGCTTTTTCTTTCACAGAAAGGTATAGTTCCAACGTTCAATGACTTGTTCAGGTGCAGATTTTGGACACTGGGTATATAGTCAAAGAGAAAACTTCACGTATACATAGATGATATACCGGTGTATATTCTTTATATCATAATAATTTAATTTTACTTTCATCTTTCATTACTTAAGCGTTCTTTGTTTCTTTTCATACTACAATGAACAAAAGTCTGAGCACGCAACTATTTTGTATATAATAGAGCAATAATCAAAACAAGTATACTATTTAATGTAGCTTGGTTGACATAGAAAATTACATAGAAAATTTTTAAAGAGATTATTAAATGTCAAACAATCAACTTGTAATTCGGCGATTTATGGTGAACTAGGAAGGTATCTACTCCATATAAATATCAAAACCAGAGTAATCAAGTATTATATAAAACTATTTTCGGAGAAATACTCAAATTGTATATTGAGGACAGTTTTAAATGAAATTAGTAACATAAACAACACAAATCTTTGGAGCTATAAAGTAAGGGACTTACTACAGAGAACTGGATTTTATGACGTGTGGTTATTCCCTGAATCTGTTTGCCTAAAAAGATTTTTACCAATATTTCGTAGTAGATTAATAGATATTTATATCTGCGAGTGGTTTCAGGATATAGGTAATCGGTCATCTTTATTGATTTTTAGAAACTTAAAAGATAATTTTTGTTGTTCTGGGTACTTAAATAAAATGAAAATAACAAATTATAGAAATGCAGTAGTCAAAGTACGTATATCAGCACACCATCTTCTTATAGAAACAGGACGTCATAGAAATGTCGCAAGGAATGAAAGAATTTGTAACTTGTGTAACCTCAATCAAATAGAAGACGAATTTCATTTCCTGTTAGTTTGTCCTTTTTATAAAGAATTAAGACAAGTTTATTTTAAAAAAAAATATTACAGCAAACCGAATATGTTTAAATCAATAGATTTGTTGAACTCATATAACGTCAAAATTCTTAATAGTATTGGTATTTTCTATATCAAAGCGATGCACAAAAGAAAAACCGAGTTAAATCTAATTAGTAATTAACATTTGATTTCCTAAGCCTTGTTTAACCTTTCCATTCTAAATACTCTATTAAGACTTTTTTTACTTCATTATTTCCGCAATCGACAATCTTTTATATGTCATTTTTTGTTGTTGTTGTTGTTGTTTTTTTGTTTTGTTTTGTTCTGTTGGCTTTTTTTTTTTTTTTTTTTTTTTTTGTTTTTGATTTGGTCCATACCCATACATGTTATTTCATTCATTATGTATGTACATGTCTTATTTTGACGATGAACCGTATGTGTTCAAGTCAAATTATTGAATAAAGAATCTGTTCTGTTCTGTTCTGTTCTGTTCTGTTGAATGCATTGAACTCTAAGACATGAAGCTAATTGGTTTTGTTTTGTTTTCATTGAGGAATGCACCTAAAAACTAAATCACACTATTTACGTCGAATTAGAACGAAATTAGGACGGCTGGAATTTGAGAGAAGAACAAAGAAGGAGACGTAAATAACGAAACTAAGAAGATTACTGGATGAAAGTTGTAACAATATTATATGGCCATCCGAAAATGAAGACTTCGGCGCAAGCTGCAATCGAACGATAATTAACGGATTCCGGCTGCCAACCAAAAATTTGATTGCCTCAGTCGAACTGCCATGTCGGGGGTAATTTGATAACGATTGCCATCGATACGTCAACTTGGACAACAATAATAATAAAAAATAAGCAAAGTATTCTTCTATCTCTTGCATTCCCATACGAGCCCGATCATGAAATATGCCTTTTTTCTGTGGATCAAAGGTCGTTGCAATCCCTATCTAAATACAAGTCCGTTTGAACCAGAATCATGACAAGTTAGTGGAATCAATCAACTTGAAGTTGTCATACACACGCGATTGCGACATTTTTAATGGTTTGGGGCTGAATGATCGAGATGTGAAATTAGATTCTGTCAGAATGATTGGTTTGTGCAATCGCTCCGTCAAAATAAAACAACAAAAAAAAACAACAAACAAATACAAATTAAAAACAACAAAAATCAATTTTTGCACTGAACAACATTTAGACATGACCGGAAAATATAGAAGTGCTTCGAAAATGAACATTTGAATTTGCGGAAGCTTGTGTGTATACGTGGAATAAACACATGTTAAAGTCTCACACGCCTTGTACATGAGTCTCCAGAATTACGATGGGAACTTTCTTTAGATCGCCGTAAAATATAGACATACATCGTAATTTTGAGACTTACTTTAGTGAACAAATAGGTAAACTCTACATAAAGACTCTACTCTGGAACTGACCAATCGCGCATGTCAATTAAATAACCAATCGACCAATGAAATCTTTCTTTCAGAAATATTTCTTTTAGACCAGAATGAGTTTTTAACTACGATATTTGCGGCCATTTTTGTTTAGCGTTTTTGTTTGTTTGGCGTCTTAAACGTCCCACAAACATGAGTTGAAATCGACAAAAAAAACATAAAATACGCTTTCTAGAGAACATCCCTCAAACCCTCACTCCATTGTATAATGATATTAAAAAAACCCTTGTTGGCTTTAAATAGTGAACTAACGATACTGACTTTCCTTCCTTGGAGGTTAGATATGCCTTTAACAGATATCAGACCCAACATACCCGCTGTTGATTTAACACTTTAATATTTATTACATTTTATTTCTATCATATTTAAATTTACATAGTTTGACTTGCATGTTTAACCCATTCTCACACACAAAAAAAATAGACTGGTCCAAATTGAAAGGAATTGCAGACGACTATTTAAAGGTTATGGAAATTTAGTATTTTTCAACTTTCCAGGCAGAAAACATTAAGAAAACGAAGAAATTGCTTGTTGCAAGCAATTTCTTCATTTTGCAAAATGTTTTCCCAATTGGTTTTCTTTAGAAGCGTTTGCAAGCGTCATTGTATGAGAATCGGTTAAAAACAATAGGGGTTAATTAGCATGAAATGTTCATATGATATCAACCTATTTCATAATCTTAGACAGTAACATGTAATGTGGTCTCCCCTTGACGAGCGAAGACGGCGAAAAAGACTTCGAAAGGGGGTCAGAAGTACAACCAAATTTCGCTGTCCTTGATACTTTGATAAACATTTAGACTTTTTCCGGTATATTGATTGTTGACTAGATCAGATAAATTGCACAAGAACTACCCTGATTAAATCTTCGAGACGATTGACCCTAACACAATTGTTACAAGAGGCACAATACAATCAATAACATAGCTTCATATAATAGAGTTCATGGTATTGTCCTGTCTAGTCTTCGCGTTATAAAAGAACATGAAAGGCTTCTCTGCTTGTTGTTGTTTCTCTCCTTTTTTTTTTTTTTTTTTTTTTTTATTGTTTGTTTGTGGGGTTTTTTGTTGTGTGTTTTTTTGTTTGTTTGTTTTTTTTTTTTTTTGTTTTTGTTTTCTTTTCTTTTGTTTTGTTTTTTCAGTTGACCAAACTCGGCGTTCAATCAAGCAATTAACCGACCTATCAAATCATTTATTCAGACCGGATCCGAGTTTTCAACTCCGACACTGGCCGCTATTTCTGTTAACACTTTTGTTGGTTTGGCGACTTAAACGTCGTAACTACAGCTTTTTAAGCTGTACTTACGGCGCTTAAGTCGCCAACCAACCATTTTACTGTTTGTAACATGCTACTGGCTATTAATTTTGCGAAATAAAAAAATCGAAGCGGAACTTCCTGTTGGAGTTAATGGGCGATTGGCCAATTAAATGTTAACCGTTATATAGGACAACCTGCCTAAATGACGTTACATTATGACGTTCGAAAATTCCAGTGTTTTGAGGACGTCAGAATTGTTTGATTATTGCTACAGTGATCAAGAATAAAGCTTTGGAAAATATTGTGGAAAAAAAGAAACTGTATACGTCTCGGCAAATAACTGCCCTTCGATGTGCAATGTAACTTGTAAATAAGACCGGTAGGAGAACACGAGCTAACTTTTTTTATTATCCTCTCTGGAAGAATTATTCGACAAGAATAAAAACAATAATTTTAAGCACAATAGTATGATAAATACAGATTATTAAACAGTAATATTAGTAGACTGATACATTGCATCTCAAATTAATATGTTTTAATAGCACTAATTGGTATAAAATTGTAGCCCGTCTCCCAGGCTGTCAATAAGTGTTTGTTTGAAAGTAACGGTAACTAAGGTACATTAATCATGTTTTACATGTTAATCGCTGAAATTACCTCCCTTACGTCTCACAAAGAGACACTGATCAGCCAAACAGAGAGAAAGGAGCTAGAGAGGGAAAAAGGTTTCACTTAGAATTGTACATTCCAAATAAATTGAGCGCGTGCCCGACATTTCTAACCATTACACATGTGCGTAAAGTAAGCCTCAGATCAGCCTGTGCATCCGCACCGTCTGATCAGAGTCTTCACTCTGCGCTCCGTAGATAAATACTGACCCAAAGCTTCTTTAAACAATCAGCGAATATTAACCTTGCCCCAACTGGCTCTCCAGGGTGCTCAATGTGTGCGAGTCACTCACATGCGAAATGGTTGGAAATGTCACGCATAGGTTCAATTAATATCAGCGAGTCAAATAAAATTTGCAATTGAGCGCTTGCCAATAAGCTATCAAAGTAAACATATCTTTAGAAAATAGACACATATTCGTTCGGAGTGCAAAATATCTTACCTACAGTTTGAATAAAGCTGTAGTTACGACATTTTGCTCGCCGATATGTCGTGTTGTATCTGTTTTGTAAAGTTGTACACTCATTTCAACTTTTTACATGATTGCTTTTTAACAACATGCCTTCGATGATTTAGACAAAAGTCACGCACCGTCTGTGCAATAAATGAAAACAATAGCAATCATTCTATATTTACATACTATCGATCTCTGTTATATGAGAGGATGGACTTTTCGAAGACAGTGTGAGAAATGTACCATTTGCTAACAAACAGGGTTTCTCTGTAAAACAAACTTCATGTATTTCCTTTCCCTTATCGTGGAGGAAATATACCATAACATTTTTTTTTTTTCAAAGTTTAGGACACGAATAGTTATAAACTCACATTTTTTTTTTTTATTTTTAGAATCTTCAAACCGATTCTCGGTAATCTGACTACTCTCTTTTCTTGAAAAAACGAAGTCAAAAGTAGGCCTGTGCATTTTCGGGAACTTAAGAAATGATTAACACGTAAAGGGTTATATTTAGAAAAAGATGAAAAAAAAAGATTCACGCCCTCCAACTATCTACTGGTTTCCTTCTGGTTTGCAGGTTGTTAGTTATTATTCCAAAGCTAATATTTTTTATAGCGATGTAAATAAAGTTTGGAATGAAGCGAACTAGTCTGTGTGGTTAAAAGGGGTATAAGAATAAACCAAATAATAAATAAATAAGGCTTACCCCTGTAAAATTTGTCATTTCATCTGGCGGACGAAACGTGACAATCGCTATGGCGTAAGAGGCGACTAAAAGGTCTTCATTTATCATTTTTGTCTACCATTTTTAGCTCACTTGTGCACAACGTGCCCAAGGGGAGATATTGAGAACACTCAATTTCTGTTGTGCGTCGTGCGTCAACATTGTCATTGAACAACTTCTCCTTCTAAAGCGCAGGGCCAATTTGGACATAATTTTACAGAAATGTTCCTTGGGTGACCCTTTTCAAAACTTCTCCGTGAAATTTTATTTTGCAAAATAATGTTGGCGTGGCAGGACATGGCTTATCAGATTTAGAGAAATCATGACATCACTCTTTGAAAGTTTTCTCCTACTAAAACACTTGGCCAATTTGAACCAAAATCTGCAGGTATGTCTTTTTGGTGACCCTTTTCAAAACCTGTCGTGAAATTTTGACTTGCAAAAAAATGCCGGCGTGACATGGCCAGAGTAATCAGACTAAGAGAACCCATGAAACAATTCTTTAAAAATCTTTTCCTCCTAAACCACCAAGCCAATTTCGACCTAATTATGCAGGCATGTTCCTTGGATGACCCTTTTCAAAATTTGTACGCGAAATTTTTATTCGCAAAAAATGCGGGCGTGGCAGGTAGGGTTAATCTGATCAAATAATTCTCAGAGGAGCGATTTAGGTCCATTTTGGCCTTCTTTTATATGTTTTGTGGTTGTTTGTGTATTATTCTATGTTTTGTATTAAACTATCATTTAATATCCCATTCCCACGCAAACCCTCCTTTTTCCGCTTTTCAAGAATAAAGCTTTGAAAAACATTGTGAGAAATGAAGAAATTGCTTGTATAGAGCAATTTCTTCATTATCCACAATGTTTTCTATTCAAAAAGACAAACTAAAACAAAATTCCATCATCTTTAAATTGTCGTATGCAGCTGCCTTCAATTTGGACCAGTCTAAAATTTTGTTGTGTGGGAATGGGTTTAATGACCACAACTATAAGACACAAATCGAATTTTAATAAATCCAAACAGATTTTTTTTCAGGTTTATGCAAATAACTGATTGTCATCATAAATGACAGATCGCTGGCCACGCCTATCGAACTCCGACCGGAAGTTCTACTTAAATATCAACCCGTTCCCACACAGTGACGATTTTTGACGCCACTCAAGAAAAACATTTGGGATAACATTGTATAAAATGAAGAAATTGCTTGTACAAGCAATTTTTTCATTTTACACAATGTTTCCTTTCTAGAAAGTTGGGGAATAAATCTAGAATTTCATTAATTTTAAATTGTCGTCTGCAGCTTCTTTCAATTTTGACCAGACTGAAATTCTGTTTAATGGGAATGGATTTAACGGTCTTATTTTGCCATTTATAGTCTGTCACATCAGAAGATATCTGATTCTTCAATTTTATATTTTATATATTATGCGGGAGTCATCCCTTATAGCAGACAATTATTGCTGTTTCCATCGGAGTACAATACAGACCACAAAGGAACAATTTCCTTTCGTATACAGGTCGGTTACAGCTCCTGCTTGTGATTCAGTTTTCTATAGCAATTTGATAAATTTTCAAAAATCATGTTTGTCTTCTTTAATCGAATTTGTTATTCCACAAAATAAATCAATAGCCAACAAGAAAAAATCTAAGTACTGAAAGTACTGTAAGCTAGCAAAGCATGCTTTTGTTAAGTGATCTTCTTTGTCCTCTTTGTCTTTTGTACGGTGTAAAACATTGTGGACACGGAAGAATTGGTTGTTACAAGCGATCACTTCATTGTCCACAATGTTTTCCAAAGCAATTTCTTGAGATTCTTAAAAGGCGGGATTGAGTGTGAATGGCCTTTGAAGGAGTTCACTACAATTTGAATAAAGTCAATTAAATATGCTCAAGTGAGCTGAAATTACCTAGGAGATGAACTTGCAGGCAAAGTTTGCAATATTCCTGAAATACACAAGAACTACTTTTTGGCGTAGACTTTCAATAGTTTTAGTGGTGTAGCCTCCAGTTTCAGTTTGCACTCATTGAACTCTGAGATGACATCAAAATTTTGTCGCTTTGCGAGCTAAAAACTTAATTAGACAACATTGGGTCTCATGCTACCCCACGAAGTCCCTCGGAAATGAATGGTGAACGTTTTCCACTTGATGGTTATGAATCAAGGAAAAAATACCTTAAAACCTACGGGCGACTTAGAGTTCCATTAGCTTGGGTTCTTGACATGAATTGTCATTAGTTCTTAATCTATATATCAATTTAAAACGCATGTCAACACAATGGCTGGTTGGCGCCCTACACGTCGTTACTACAGCTTGAAAAAAGTTGTAGTTACAGCGTTTCTATCCCAAAACAAACGAAAAATCTTTACATAAATGTATACCAATATTTTGGTTCAAAGTTCACTTCCGTTCCATATGTATGATTCGATTGGTCTATTGATTTTTTTTATTGACATTTACAGAGGTAAGTTCCTCCTTTGTTGTTATTGTTGTTGTTTTTCAAATTAAAATGTCCATATTCAACCCATTACCAGATATAAATTTTAGAATGGTCCAAATTGAAAGGACAATTTATTTATTTATTTATATATATATATATATATATTTTTTTTTTTTTTTTTTTTTTTTTGAGAAAATATTGTTTAGAATGAAGAAAAAACTTGTTACAAGCAATTTCTTCACTTAACACAATATTTTCTCTTTTTTTCACGAGGGGAGTCAAAAAACGTCACTATGTGGGAATAGGTTAAATCGCTTATTCAATAATCAAAGGTTATTCGTAAGATGTAACAACATTTCTATACAAAATGAAATAAATAGTAACCATTGATGTCATGATTCAATGTTGTAGACTGGAGACCCTGTTATAATTGTAACAACGAGACACAACACAATCGATACTCGCTTCATGCTTTTGTCATATTCCATCTACAGTTTATTAAGATTCTTGGATTCTTGGATAACAAATTATTCGATATAGACTGCATTTGTCGAAAGGAGCATTTTTTCTTGAAAAATTGATGCATGTCGTCGGTATTATTCAAAAACCTCGTACTTACAGCTTTAATGAAGCTGTGGTTACGAGGTTTTAGAATTACACCGACGATATATAAAATGGACAACAAACATAATATCCTGTTTAACTTAATCTGAAAAAGGGCAGATGACCTTGAAATTTGACCCCAAAATATGGTCTTGACCTTAGAACAAATGAAAGGCCAATCAGCTCTATACATTGGGAAAAACAGATTTCTTTCGTTTAGAAATTGGTTCATTTGCCTTGATAATTGTTGTTTGAATATTCTTGGCTTCAACTAATGAAATAAATCTTAACATTCTTGCCAAGTTGAAGAAATGGGTTATGTCAAACAACTGGATGTGGAAATTACTCATTGAAACCTTCAGCCGTTAACTGTTGAATTCGCATTAATTAAAAAAAATCGAACGACTCGAACGGCTTTCTAGCAAAAAAAAATAAGACTAGTTTAACTTGGTAATAAGTTAGTCTCGCTGCTTTACTTGCACATAATTACTTGTTAATGTTGTTTTAACCTTTCTAACCCTATCCTTTCTGTACTATTGCTATTATAGGAGGACGACCCTTACATGCAAGTTTATTTTCTTGATACATATCTTATATACAGTTCTTGAATAGACGTATCGCTGACCACGCTTATTGAACCCCCCCCCCCCCCCCCGACAAAGTATTTCGATATATAAAACGATTGGTGTTTGCATGATTTGTAGTAAGGAACTTAAAACAAAAATTTAATAAAGTTTGGTGACGAAACGTCGTACATACCACTTTAATCAGCTGTATTTAAGACGTTTAAGTCGCAACACGAACAGAAGTGCTTGACACAGATGTAGGAGGTCTAATTTCATATACGGTCGAAGTAAATCAATTGATTGGCCAATCGCCTATTTTATTGATATCGTTGATCCTTAATTTTTTTATCACATCGCCTTTTCCGCGAATAAAACAAGTAGAAGATCACCAACGCCAAGTTTAGAGAAAAACAAAATCATATAAGCTAATGGTTTCATCCGCCTTAATTCGAGAGCTGGATTGGTCAATACTCCCGCTGGGAAAAATTCCAATTTGTTCCGATAAAATCGCATTACTTGGTATTATATCAGATGCTATGTCAGGTCTTTCAGCTTCAAATTTACAGACGGTAATCCATTACTGACAAATATTTTCTGTATGTTAAATTTTAGTCCGTTAGAAGATTTTCAACAAGTGTTCGATTTAACGTAGAAATTCTCTTGACCATGTGGCGTATCTTTAATAGTATTGTTATTTCTTTGGGATGAAACACACAAACTGAATATATACCCAAAGGATATTATTTTAAGATAATTCGTTGCACATGGACAAAATCGGACTCGATAGGAAAGTAATCCATATCATGTATATATCATACTGAACTTATTCATTTAAGAGATGAAGAGAATATTTTTTTGTTTTCATGGAGGTATAAACCGAAAAAACTAATCACACTGTATGAATACGCGAAGCGGATTCATACATTGTGTGATGAGGTTTTTTGGTTCAATCTTCATAAAAACAAAAAATATTCTCTTCATTTCTTATGATTTAATAGCAACGAGCGAAAAAAAAAGCTTTACAAATTTTGATACCATTTTGTATGGGACTATTTTGTGCGAAAGTATACAAAATCTCTGCGTGTTCAAAACTTTGTTCATGGAGTTATGAATAAAATTTTTCGACCAATCAGAACGCTCTTTTTGATACACGAAACTAAAAATTAAATTATATGGTTAGATGACGCCATTTGTCTGGTAAAATGACGTCAAGTTAGGAATAGCCTTATTACGGTTTTGACATTTTTTTAAGTTTCTGTTCGTGGGTATTAAATAAATAGAATACTATGATGTAGAAGTGATACAAAACCTTGCATTGGATTCTCGCTGCGTTTGGTAAATTGTCCTACGCGATTCGAATCAAATAAGAGATTTTGTTTCACAACATAATATTTATCATATATAAGCTTCATCTGTTCCAATCATGAATATAAAGACAACTGAATTGAATTCAAAGAATGATAAACTATATTGTTGTTGTTGTTGTTTTATCGTTTCCCCAAGTGTAGTAGAATATATACAAAATGAAAAGAGAAAACTTTATAATAATGCTCAAATTGTTTTTGATTAAATTGGATTTTACTTGGAATCTTGTGCTGACGCAAGATAGTTTCCAGATATCAGTGGTGGATTTAGAAGGGGTTCGGGGTTCGTTTGAAACCCCTCTGTTGCCTAATTATTTTGTACACAGTTGATCTTGCTCGTGCGACAACTACTATATACAAACAAAAACGGGACAACATCAAACAAGGGACCACAATCGAAATCCCATTTTATAAAAGCGAAAGCTCTTAAAAAGTGAAGGTATTTTGTTAAAAGTAAAATCACAACTAAATCCTATGTTGTTAAAACCCATTTGAATCGTCTGAATGTGTCCCAACAAAATAGGATTAACCCTGTCCCACACAAGAGAATTTTAGACTGGTCCAAATTGAAAGAAGCTGCAGACGACAATTTAAAGTTGGTGGAATATTTTTTTTTTTTTTTTTTTTTTTTGTCTTTTTGGATAGAAAACATTGTGGATAATGAAGAAATTTCCGAAGCTTATTTCTTGATGGGCGTAAAAAGTAATGGGGAAAGCGAAAAATGTGTAATAACTTATGTAAGCAATCGAATCAATCCTTTTTCAAAAGTGTACTAAGCGACCATTCCCTTAGGCAACCGCTTTTTGTTAGTCCCTTGTGTGATCGCTAAGCCCTTGTCATGCTGTTTAAATTACCTTACTGAAGTGCTGTCAATTCAAAAGGGCTGAAATAACTGGTAGAACTTGTTGTTCAAAATCAATATTTTTTTAGAAATCAATTTCATAAACAATTCTGGAAGGAAAATTGCAAGCAGGAGGTGTAGACCAAGATCAGACTGCACTTATGTGCAGGCTAATCTTTGTCTATACCTCCTGCCCAAACCGGACTATTCCGGGTTCAGCATGACAAGGGTAAATACAAGATTGACGTAATAGTAATACGACCCCCCCCCCATCATTTGTATATTTGAAATCCTTGATCCACCATTGGATATGTTACAGTTTTCATGTCTTATATTTTAACTACATGGATAATTCTAGACAATATCATAAACGCATTTAAGAAATAACTTTGATAGTATGAAAATTAATGAAAATGATTTTTCAAAGGACGTACATTGAGGGGAAAGTTTATGTCTAGACTTTTAACGTTTTGGTCATCAACTCTCTATTACCGCCCGTAATTGAACAATCGCGGCTGTCAATCAAATAACCAGTCTACCAATGAAATCACTCATTGAGACCAGTCATGAGACAGGAAGTTCGAGTTTGATATGATCGGTGTTATGTTGCAAAATTCGCGGTCATTCACTTCTACAAAAAAGGGTAAAATGGTTTGTTGCAGACTTAAACATCGTAACCGAACTTTCATAAACTGTAGCTACCATGTTTATGTCGCCGATCAAACAAAAAATACTTTCTCATAAATTACGAGCAAACGTTCACTTCCGGTCAAAATGTATTATTTGATTGGTCAATTTATTTTTTTAATTCGGCTATGGGAGGCAAAATCGATGCTTGGGTAGCCTATTATCACACAATCCCGCTGTTTTACGCCCGTCGTGAGGAAAAACTTTAGAATACATTTTAGAAAATGATGAAATTGCTTCTTATAAGCAATTTCTTCATTCTCCACATTTCTTTAACTATTAAAGGCAACGATTATTCAATTTTCATCGATTTGAATTTGTCTCCTGCACACCCTTTCAAATTGGACCTGTCTAAAATTTTTGTTGTGATGTAATGGGTTAGATAACCTCAGACAATCTCAATAAAGCGATAATCGACTAGCGTCTCGTATACATGTGTTATTCAATCAGCCAGGCTAATGGTTTCATCCGACATATCTCGATCTCAATGGGTCAATATTTCTCATGGGAAACTCTTGAAATTGAGTGATGATCGACTCGCTTTAAGTAACATTCATCTCGGGTTATAACCATTTCCAACACAATAATGCATTTTGAAGCCAGAGAAACGATTCGGAAAACATTGTTAAAAAAGAAGACATTGCTTGTAACAAGCAATTGCTTTTCACATTATGTTTTCAACCCAGAAAGTGGAAAAATCTTAAATTTCATAAACGCCGAATTGTCGTCTGCAGCTGCTTTCAAATTTAACCAGTCTAAAGATTGTTGTTTTTATAGAAACAAAAATGAATACTGAAAAACCAATGTGTCAACTTTATTTCATCGGGCTTTGTTGTTGTCGGTGGTGATGGTGTTTTCCCCATAGATTGATTGAATGAGTAGGGTTTAACGCCACTTTTAACAGTATTTCAGTCATATCGCGGCGGCTGGAGCACCTAACAATGGATTCCTGGTATATATGACACCAGTACTACCACTACATTCTTTTCTAGGCTCCAGCTGCTTTCCCATTTAGGCTTACGATTATCGAACCATTGGTGAGAGACAAATGTCGGACAGGATATGTGCCGCCAACGGGGGATTCCCCCATAGAATTATGGAACTAAAAACGTTATAACATGGGGCCACGCCATGGAATCATTCACAGGTAAGAAAAACGTTTATGTTTCATAACTCATTGAAATAAAATAAACACATATTGTAATTCGATAAATCTATTGGTTGGACATGTCACGGATGGGGCTTGTATGTGCATGTTTGCAAAGGGGCTAATTCAATAATTCCCCGAAATTACTGAATCACTGAATGCGTTGGTATTAAGTCTTGATTAAACCGTAAAAATGTCGAAAAATTCCACCCGTATGCATCAGAGCGTTACGAAAATGGTAGCAATATTAAAATCAGAAAGGCAATCAACCCCTTCCAGAACAATCCTTGATTGTTACGTCACAATGTTATTATACTTAAGAAAACGTTGTAGATTGTAACAAGTAATTTCTTCATTTTCCTTGAAATTTTCTGTCATATAGGATGGCTACTTTTTACTTTTCCTTACTTTTCCTTACTCAATGCCGTCTAAAATTATGTAAAATGTAAAGATTTAACCCTTCACTGCGAAATCTTAGACCTACATACATGTATCCAAATTCAAAGGCTTTGCAGACGAAATTTTAAAGTCAGTTCTATTTGAAAAATAATCATTCAGTATTGCAGAAAATGTCATCGAATAAGAAATCAAACCGTGACACATTTAGAATTATTCAATTTTTAATACTTTATCTAGCATCTCGACTCAGAAGACAAGAAACCATATATCTATAATGACATTTATTTATAGCAATTTACTATTTTACTTCTTTTGTCAAAAACTCGAATATCACAATATTTCATCTAACTTATCAAGAAAAAGTAAGCTGAGATGTTTTCCTTGAGGTATTTCGATGGGACTAATTTATCGAAGGTATATCTTAAATGCAAATGTGTTGAAATTAATTTCATTCTCATCTCTTGAATTTGTTTTGCTAATAAATTTGCTAAATTTTAAATCAAAAGTATTTAATTTACAAGATAAGATAGCTTCTACACACGCGTATTTTAATCTCAGATTTGTCATTACTTGGAAAACTTCCGAATCAGTAAAGTAAATATTCTGTTTGAAATGAGATAACGGGCGATTACCAATTCCCTCTGGCCAGGAAAAGTGTTGTTTTTGTTGTTTAATCCTGCTATCTTTCCCAAATTTAATGCTCTTCTATATCGATTAGAATCCAAGAATTACTTGATACCATTTGAAGATATAATTGAACCGGTCCAGTGTCGCCTTTGTCTTTGAATCTAAAAGATATATTAGTCCGTGGAGGGTAATTAGAAATCCAAGTTCTCTCTGAAGTTGTGTGCTGATTTTTATCTTAATAAAACAATTTTGGGGTTGTTGACTTTCATGTTTTCCGAACTCATTAGCTTGATACGAAATGAATAAAATATCTTCTTTGCTCGAAGTAAATGGGAAAGGTATTGATATTCAGCGCCCTTTTCTGCAAAGTCGTTCTTTCGTATTTCACGTTTCTTTTCAAAATGATAAAGATACGAACTCTTATTTCAATTATGGTCCTAGAGAAAGAGAGGCAGTGGATTCCTATCATTTATACCGATTCATACGAATTGTATAGAAATTCGAGTCATTATCTTTCCGTCGGGTACAAACAAAAAATCTCTCATTAGAATTCTACTTGCATGGGCTGATCTAGTCCTTACTCGGCACACTTTTTTAACTGTCGTAAATGGTTACGCACACACTCATTTAGACTGTAAAACACGTAAAATTTAGTGACAGATAAACAGTAAAATAAACATTATTTGGCGTATAATTTATAGCAATTCATTCGAAATTTCTTCCCTAGGCAATCGTAAAATTCTAGCGGATGACAGTTATTCTAAACGTCTTCTCAGAAAATCACGAATAATTAGTATCGCACGGATGATTTTATACATTAAAAGTGCACGGTTAAATGGTGCTGCTCTGGAGCAATAACAAACGATGATTATCTACAGAAAAATAGGTTTACTGTAGTTCTTACAATCACAAATATTTATTTATGGTTTGAATTCAGGTGAAACAAGACAAAATAATTATTTCCATTTCCCTGCATCGAAATATTAGGGCATATTATTCTATTATTGTCCGTTCGTCTCTTAGTCAGCCCTTTGTCTGTAAAACATAATAGAAAACCTGATATATTCTATTTCTTATAAGTTATTCAAATTACATGGTTCATATTTTATTTGGTTTATCATTTTTAAGGGGTCAACTTTAAGTTTTCAATAAGCTTTTAGAGAGGCGGTACATAATTTCTACTTCACGTGCCATCATAACTCAAGCGGAAAAGGTCGAACTAAGTTAAATAGTTTTCCAAGATAGTAGCGATCCGTTACGTGGGCATAAGCATATAAGGACTTACTAACTTTATACCAATATGTCCAATATGAGGTCTAGATTTCAACTACCTAGGTTCGTTGTCTGCAAAATTTGATCAAATGAATATTTTGATTGGTCGATTGATTCTTTGAATGGCAGCCCTAATCCGTCAATCATCAATATATAGTTCCTTTATAAAGTCCAGATTTCAACTAATCAGGTTCGTAATCTTCAAAATCTGATGAAAATGGATGCTTTGAATTGTCGATTGATTCTTTGATTGGCAGCAGTGAGATGTCAATTATCAATATTTTCAACATGACCTATGACCCTCGGGAGTGAAATAAACCAATTAACTAGTTTCGATATCACTAAGGTGATAGTACTATAGTTTGGTAACTATGTTAATGTACTGAACCGCGAAAATGAAGTCACACAATACATGTTATGACGTCATTTACAAGCAACGTCATTTGTTTCGCGGTATACCTTAAACTTAAATCGATAGAGTGCAGGAAAATATGTAGGTCATTTTATAAATAGAACATCAAATTAGTGTCCATTTACTAACCAAGTCATTAAACTTATCATCCATAAACGGATAGAAACGAGGCTTAGTTGAATTTTTACCTGTTTGAGATGATGAAAATATAGGTTAGGGAAGTAAATCGTTATTTTTTATTTTAAAATTATGTGAATTGGATGCGCTTTCTCATTATACGGGTTATTTATTCACTTCATAATCGTCTTGACGTTTGTATTCTTCCGCAAAGCGCTTGAGTAACTCAGGAAGAGTAACTCCGAACGAAGCAAATGGAAAAAAACTACCGAAATGTAATAAAAACGTACATTTCGAGAATTTCGTGGGTCGGATGAAAATAAGGATGAGTCGGGCATTTTATTTTTTTTTTTTTTTTTTTTTGCCGATAAAAACAGCAGAGTCGGGGTCATGCAGAAACAAGGTCGGTCGGGTTAGCGGAAACACAGCATTTTTACTCCTAAGTGCGATACTGTATAACCATTCATTTAATTATCCTCTATTTTTGTCCTGCGTGTAGTCCAGATTTCAACTACCTATGTTCGTAATTTGCAAAACCTGGAATAAACTTTTTGATAGCATATTCCTGATTACATTTTCCTGATAGTATGTTATAAGAATTTAAATGATTATGCACATTTTGATTTAAAGGAAAAATGTTGCCTTTTTGTCGAACCAGAAAGATATCTTTAGTTTATTGTTCGACTTTTATATTCATTTCATATTATTTATCAAGTTGTTAAAAAACATAACAAACTTTAATTGATAATACTATGATATAGAACCTCAAAATTATTCTCATTGCAACGTCGAAGAATTCGTGACAGTAAATCCATTTCAGGTGGATTATCTATCAGCGCATCGCTAATCTAACCATGTTGTAGGAGCGTTGAGTTATGAGTGTTGTCTTCTACCCTTGCACTCTTCCGGTCAAAACAAGTGGAGTGGCGCCACTATTAATCCGGTAAAATATAAGTGGGAGGAAAAAGATTATTGGAAACTGTCAAGACACGAATATACATATTTAAATGTTTGCAATGTAACTTATGAGGTAATTATTTATCTATTAGTGGGTTATATACACAAATATAGAATTTCAATAACATATTTTCCTTTTTTTTTTGACTGTTTCATAATTGATTTTCTCTCAATTTTGAATTGGTTATGAATTTTGTTTTGCTATCTTTTCACCAATAAGACTAGAAAGTTTGAATACATAGTGAAGATTCCGTCACAAAAGCGATACACCATCTTTTATTTGCTTTGAGCTGCGGAGAAAAATTTTGATATTTCACGAGACCGAAGATCGAATGTAATGTCAAACCTCCCTCCAACTCGAGAAGCAAATACAAGATGTTCTATTGCTACCGTAATGTAATATAAGATTTATTATATACCTTGAATCGATCTGTACAAGTTTGTACCAATCTGATAACGTTTATTCGCATTATGACGTCATCTACAGAAAAATGACATCATTTTAGACTTAATAATATGGAAGCTTATTTGACATTGTCAGATACGGATTGTTTGGACGTGCCCGATTTTGTCTGTCAATAATGTATGTATTTTACTAGAAATATGTATAGATATATAACAAATGATGTTACTGTAATAAAAATCACTTTGAAATGCCCTACAAATTGAGTGAATTGAGGAAAATGACTTCAATCGAAGAATTGAACTTTTCCTGCTGGACTCGTTTCTACTATATTTGAAATAGTTTATTTGGAACCAAAAATTCCAGAACACAATTAATTTGAGAACGGAAATGTCCATGTCGGACTAAGTTTTGCCACAACCTGATCTAATTAATAATAAATTGACCCATTTTCATACTTTCCCACTTAATTATGCCCCTCTAGAAAAAGACTTCGGAAACGTTGTGGAAAATGAATGTATCAAGCAGTTTCTTGATTATCCACAATGTTTTCTATCCAAAACACGAAAAAAATCATCATCTTGAAATTGTCGTGTACAGCTTCTTTCAATTTAGACCAGTCTATTTTTTATTGGGGGGGGGGGGTGGAATGGGTTGATCATAAATGTACATTTAAGGATTTGCGATCTCTGGACGATCTCATTTCTAGACTGCAGAACATCATCATTAATCCATTGTAACAAATGAGTTCGGTAGACGTGGTGTTTCTTTGGTCAATATTTCCCCGTGGGAACCGTCTCCAATTTGTCCCGATAAAATTACATTAGGGGAGATTATTACCGACGCTTCGTCAGTTTTGTGTATATCTGTTGAACTGACGACCATTTTATACTCATAATTTAAGCTAACAAGTGGATATGACATTAACCGCATCTATGATATACTGCAATCATCTGTGACATACTGCAATCATCTATGACATATTGCAATCATCTGTGACATACTGCAATCATCTGTGACATACTGCAATCATCTGTGACATACTGCAATCATCTGTGACATACTGCAATCATCTATGACATACTGCAATCATCCGTAATAACTGTAATCATCTGTGACATACTGCAATCATCTGTGACATACTGCAATCATCTGTGACATACTGCAATCATCTGTGACATACTGCAATCATCTGTGACATACTGCAATCATCTGTGACATACTGAAATCATCTGTGACATACTGCAATCATCTATGACATACTGCAATCATCCGTAATAACTGCAATCATCTGTGACATACTGCAATCATCTGTGACATGCTGCAATCATCTGTGACATACTGCAATCATCTGTGACATACTGCAATCATCTGTGACATACTGCAATCATCTGTGACATACTGTAATCATCCGTGACATACTGCAATCATCTGTGACATACTGCAATCATCCGTAATAACTGCAATCATCTGTGACATACTGCAATCATCTGTGACATACTGCAATCATCTGTGACATACTGCAATCATCTGTGACATACTGCAATCATCTGTGACATATTGCAATCATCTGTGACATACTGCAATCATCTGTGACATACTGCAATCATCTGTGACATACTGCAATCATCTGTGACATACTGCAATCATCTATGACATACTGCAATCATCTGTGACATACTGCAATCATCTGTGACATACTGTAATCATCCGTGACATACTGCAATCATCTGTGACATACTGCAATCATCCGTAATAACTGTAATCATCTGTGACATACTGCAATCATCTGTGACATACTGCAATAATCTGTGACATACTGCAATCATCTGTAACATAC
The DNA here is from genome assembly GCA_946902895.1 of Fragum fragum. Lineage (NCBI taxonomy): Eukaryota > Metazoa > Mollusca > Bivalvia > Cardiida > Cardiidae > Fragum > Fragum fragum. Next base: position 2,588,436 of record OX336379.1, read on the forward strand.
TGCAATCATCTGTGACATACTGCAATCATCTGTGACATACTGCAATCATCTGTGACATACTGCAATCATCTGTGACATACTGCAATCATCTGTGACATACTGCAATCATCTGTGACATACTGCAATCATCCGTGACATACTGCAATCATCTGTGACATACTGCAATCATCTGTGATATACTGCAATCATCTGTGACATACTGCAATCATCTATGACATATTGCAATCATCTGTGACATACTGCAATCATCTGTGACATACTGCAATCATCTGTGACATACTGCAATCATCTGTGACATACTGCAATCATCTATGACATACTGCAATCATCCGTAATAACTGTAATCATCTGTGACATACTGCAATCATCTGTGACATACTGCAATCATCTGTGACATACTGCAATCATCTGTGACATACTGCAATCATCTGTGACATACTGCAATCATCTGTGACATACTGAAATCATCTGTGACATACTGCAATCATCTATGACATACTGCAATCATCCGTAATAACTGCAATCATCTGTGACATACTGCAATCATCTGTGACATGCTGCAATCATCTGTGACATACTGCAATCATCTGTGACATACTGCAATCATCTGTGACATACTGCAATCATCTGTGACATACTGTAATCATCCGTGACATACTGCAATCATCTGTGACATACTGCAATCATCCGTAATAACTGCAATCATCTGTGACATACTGCAATCATCTGTGACATACTGCAATCATCTGTGACATACTGCAATCATCTGTGACATACTGCAATCATCTGTGACATATTGCAATCATCTGTGACATACTGCAATCATCTGTGACATACTGCAATCATCTGTGACATACTGCAATCATCTGTGACATACTGCAATCATCTATGACATACTGCAATCATCTGTGACATACTGCAATCATCTGTGACATACTGTAATCATCCGTGACATACTGCAATCATCTGTGACATACTGCAATCATCCGTAATAACTGTAATCATCTGTGACATACTGCAATAATCTGTGACATACTGCAATAATCTGTGACATACTGCAATCATCTGTAACATACTGCAATCATCTGTGACATACTGCAATCATCTGTGACATACTGCAATCATCTGTGACATACTGCAATCATCTGTGACATACTGCAATCATCTGTGACATACTGCAATCATCTGTGACATACTGCAATCATCCGTGACATACTGCAATCATCTGTGACATACTGCAATCATCTGTGATATACTGCAATCATCTGTGACATACTGCAATCATCTGTGACATACAGCAATCATCTGTGACATACTGCAATCATCCGTGACATACTGCAATCATCTGTGACATACTGCAATCATCTGTGACATACTGCAATCATTTATGACTCTTCAATCATCTGTGACATACAGCAATCATCTGTGACATACAGCAATCATCTGTGACATACTGCAATCATCTGTGACATACTGCAATCATCTGTGACATACTGCAATCATCTGTGACATACAGCAATCATCTGTGACATACTGCAATCATCTGTGACATACTGCAATCATCTGTGACATACAGCAATCATCTGTGACATACTGCAATCATCTGTGACATACTGCAATCATCTGTGACATACTGCAATCATCTGTGACATATTGCAATCATCTGTGACATACAGCAATCATCTGTGACATACTGCAATCATCTGTGACATACTGCAATCATCTGTGACATACTGCAATCATCTGTGACATACTGCAATCATCTGTGACATACTGCAATCATCCGTGACATACTGCAATCATTGGCTTCTACCATTTTTTCACGATAATTTTGAATGCTATAACTATTCCGCTATAATTTGGATATTTTTGTTGTTATCTTTATTCTGTTTTGATTTGTCTGTGTTTTTCTTTCGGTTTGGGTTGTTGATGCTGCTGTTACTTATATATACTACTCAAATTTTGCTAAGGATCAATAATGTAATGCTAGAAATAAATCGACTCATATTTTAAAAAAAAAAAATATTTTCATATCAGGACTTGACGACCCTGTAAGAAAAATGTCGATTCGGCGTGTATACTACGCACAAGGATCTCGGGAAAAGACATACCCCCTTTAATGTGTTTCATTTTGCCTTCTATCTTCACGTGCGTTGGTACATTTAGCGAACTTTTAACAAGATCATCACATTTTTTTTTTATTAATTTCAATTCCAATTTGCCAGACGTTTAAGATACCATCTTAGTCAACATGAGATGCATATAGGGGTATATTGGAATGCTTTATTCTGGATTATCCTAAAGGTATGCACCTAATGTCCTTAGTATGTACCAAAATGTTGTTTCCATAAAATGAATTCGGTTTATTACGGCCGGAAACTTTAAGGCATTTGCATGCTTTGGGCGATAACGCTCAAAAATTGAGGTCCAAGTTTCAAGCACGGCGTCGCCGATTTGACAACGCAACAACGTTACATATGGACTTCTAGATCGTGACCGGTGTGCACATAAGTACTCAAACCGCTAGAAATAGGTTGCATGATTCTGGCTTGAGGTCAGTATGACCTGCAACCCGGGTTCCGTTGACCCAATATCACGCAAATAACACGTAATCACGTCACTTGGATCCAAATTGACTGGGCTCCAGTCATATTTACAGACGAGTATTTACCGTTAGACGTGCTTAGGTATTGAGAATACCAAATAAGCGCTTTGCGACAGCTTTGTATGGCAAACCATGATCGGTTTGACGGTGCCTAAGACTTTGTTTAGGGAAAACGGACCTGTCCATTTATTTTTCAAACTATCGTCATTTAATATTTTAGTCAGATGTTCGTGGTATTGAATACAATATTGTCCTTCTAATTTTCTGCATATTACTTGTAGTTGAACCAGGCCGAAGGGACCATTGCTGAAAGTGTGTGCAAACACGTGACGGGTTATCCGAGTCACCTATTTTCCACCCTCTGTCAACTAAAGTAATGGCAAATGTTAAGATATCAAAAGTGGTGTACTGATAAGCATGTAACGTTTGTAAAGACGTTGGGATCCTTATATGATATAGAGCTTGGGGGTGATGCCAACTTATTTACTTAGTAAAACTTTTCACGATTATAATACGAAGTTGCAGACAAAATTGTATTTGTCTAGACTAAAAGATATGGTATTCATCCAAATAATACATAAAATATTTAACTCTGAGAACGTTTTATGGATCGCCATGTCTTTAAGTTTTATAAGTTTTATTTTGTAGTATGTTTTCAAACCGAAGTTCGCTCAACGATTTTACAACGTAACGAACGCTCATTGATTTCTGAGTCGGTTGTGAACAGATAGCGCGAGTGCAACCACAGCACATTGGCTGACCCTTGCGTGTACCATTTATACACCTAGGTGGAGAGGAGCAACGTGGAGTTATTTAATTTTTCTCGGGAAAAAATGCCATGGTACGGATGAGATTCGAAACAGGAACCCTGTAGTCCCGAGTCCTGCGTCTAATCACTAGAACAAGGACCCCAGAGCCTTTCAGTGCTGATAAGCTTTACAGAGGATAATCAAGGGTTATCTTTTATGTGAAATTTAACTCTCGGGTGAATGAAGGACGTTGGAAAAACATGGACTAGTTTTCATGCGCCTAACAACACATTCGAGTCCGAGACTTTTCACATAAAAAGTGATAAATTTCATTTATCATATTCAAAACAGCTTTATTGTCATGTTGTATTTATATGTATTTATTTTCATGATTTTTTTTTTTATTCTTAGGCCCTTCCACAATGCGCTCTATTAAAACCATTCTATTTATTTCGATAATATCTTGTGTGCATATTCGATTGCATTTTCAAAGTTTGCGATGGTATTAAAACGCTGTGTGAAGACATCCTAATTTGTCATATCTGTATAGTATTTTGTAATTACGAAATAATTTTCATCATTTGCATATTAAAAAGAAGTCTGGATTGTCACTTTAGTGGCCCCAAAATATTATTATACACGGTTATTTTCTTTTATTTCCATTTTTGTGTGAGTTTTTCTATCATTATTTGTAATCGCTGGAAATGTTAGATTTTTAATTTTCGGTCATCTTATTTAGAAAAAAGTAGTATTCGATTTTCGAAGTATAGGGTTGACTATCATCAATAGTGAAATTCTAGGATTGCAATGCTAGGGATATAATAGAGGTGGATTGTCTGTTTCAGTGTAATATCGATGCATCCTACTACAACCGAACAAAAATCGCTGTGCTTTCACGATTGGTGGTACGACCTGGAAAATATGCTTAAGTTGTTCCCAAAATGAAAGATATGTCGATCATACAAAAAATACGATTTCTCTCTCTCTTTCTTTCTTTCTGCAAAATTTATGGCAAGTAGCATCTAACAAAAAAGTATAATGGTTGGTTGGTAACCTAAGCGCCATAACTACAGCTTGAATAAGCTGTAGTTGCTACGTTTAAGTCGCAAAAATTGATAAAGGTAAACGAAAATGGCGACCAATGTTGGATAAATGAGCTCAGGTCCGGGCTGAATAAATTATTTGATTGGTTGATTTATTCCTTGATTGACAGCCGCGATTGGTCAGTTCCAAGGAGCCAAACGGAGAAAAGCTTACATTCCCCAAATGCACACAAAGATCGAGTTTATAAACCCTATACAGTTAGATATTTCCTGAATCCATAAGCTGCAACCTTTATCCTTTATTGCACAATACCTTGTTTTTACGTCCCTATGCTCTTAACTTGAGAAAATATCATGGGAAAATAATAAATTGCTTGTAACAAGTGATTTATTCTCTGCCAACAATGTTTTCTACACTATGGGTTGGCTACTTTTCAAATTGTACTCAGTTTTAATTGTCGTCTGCAATATTTTTCAAATTGGATAATACTAAAATTTGAAAAAAGGAAAGGGTTTACAGATAAACACCAACGTTTGTCCAGATCATGTAGCCAATATCACAATCAGAAGGAGCTGCAGAGCATGCTATGTGTACAAGAAGACGCAAAAGTAGGACTGTCAATAAAAAGTTTAGTGTTTTAATATTTTGGAACCACTAAGGAGACATTCCAGACTTTTTTTACACGAATCGATGTTTCACACAAATCTCAGAATACTCAGGTCGCCAGACATTTTGATCCCCAGTATTTGACCGTTTGGCACAAGTTTCAAGAGACTGGAAGCACCAGTAACCTGCCTCAGAAAAATAAAGGTAAAAGGCAACGTTACAAGTCTAAAGTAATCTCTAGGATATTCTCGTTTACTAGTTTTACTACGTTTCCAGATATGAAGTCTTGGTGAATTGTATCACTGTACACTCACTACTATTGTAACTTATCGATCGCAACTGTCAATGGAAAACCCCAATTATATAATTCATTTAGACCGGAAGTACAATGTTTAATTCTTTCATCAATCCACAGCTGACATAAAAGACGTCATGCTGTAGTTACGATGTTAAAGTCACCAACAATAAGTTTGCTTTATGTTTTATCCCTTTTCCTATTCAATCCCTGGTTTTAACGTCCCTGTGATTTTATAGTTGAGAAAACATTGTAGAAAAAGAAGAAATTGCTTGAAACAAGCAATTTCTTCTTTTACCACAATATTTTCTGCTGAATCGTTATTTTTCAAATTATATCCACTTTAAATTCTCGTCTGCTCATCCTTTGAATTTGGACAAGTCTGAAAATTTGAAAAACGGGTAAAGGTTATGGCCCATATCATCGGTTGTCTAGACTGACGTGGGTTGATATCTCAATAGAACTGCCGTAATGGAAGCCAGTATGTGTTGCCAGCGATTTGTCCATTGAAGCGCCTGTTTATAATTCGGATTTGGGTTTCTAGTCGTATTTACATCAAAGTATTGAAAGTACGGTATGGTAGCAAAGCATTGTTTTGTAATTTAATCTTCTTTGCCGTTTGTAGAGTAGAAAACACTGTGGACACTGAAGAAATTGCTTGTTACAAGCAATTTCTTCTTTGTCCACAATGTTTTCAAAAGCCTTTTGACGGGGATTCTTAAAAAGCGGGATTGAATGGGAATGGGTTGTATAGCATGCTTTTGAAGGTGTTCTCTACAATTTGAATAACATTAATTCATGTGTCCAATCATTTTAAACACAATATGCTCAAGTATGCACAAGAAGTATCTTTTTGGCGTAGACATTCAGTCGATTTATTGGTTTAGCATTCAGTGGCAGTTTGCAGTCATCTGAACTCTGAGACGACCTCAAAATTTTGTCTGTTAACTTAAGCTATCAAAGCTTACGCTTTGCTAGCTAAAACGCGGATAATTAGAGCATAGCGGTCGTTAATACCAGTTTTGGCGCGAGTACTGGTTTTCTAGGAAGCATAATCGAGAGGGATTAATCTAAGTTGGGAGAACTTGTTTCCCAATCGATGTAAAATAAATAGGTTTCAACCAAAATCATATAAAAAAACCGGAAGTGATCTTTGAACTCAAAGATTGGCCAACATTCTTATGAAGCATAGTTTGTGGTTCTGCGACGTAAATATTGTGACTACAGCAAATTCAAGCTTTAGCTACGATGTTTAGGTCACAAACCAACCATTTTTTCTTCTTTTTTTAGGGAGGGGGGAGTTACATATTACAGACTATAATTTGAAAAAAAAACCTCCGTGAATATCAAAGAAGTACTTCCTGTCAGAGTCAATGGGCGGGGTCAACGATCCGTCGAAGTACAATTAGTATCATGACAGGGGTCTAAAATTATTTACTAGATTTGGTAGGTGATTAATGACCTCAGAGATACATGTATCGTTGACAGCTTTTTGATTCCCGGTCTGGTGTATATGATCTTGTGCGTTACTTTTCAGTTTCTCACCAAATACTTTTGACGTATCGCTGGCCTCGCCCATTGACTCCGCTGGCCCCGCCCACTGACTCCGCTGGCCTCGCCCACTGACTCCGCTTGCCCCGCCCACTGACTCCGCTGGCCCCGCCAACTGATTACGAAAAGAAGTTTCACCTAGAAATTTTAACGCCGCTATTTGAATAAAAATGCCAGAAACATACATGTAACAAAAAGGTAATAGTGTTGGTAGGCGACCTAAAATTCGTAACTACAGCTTAAACAAGCCGTAGTTACGACGTTTTAGTCAGCAATCCAATATAAATGATTCACCTAAATGTCGGCAAATTTCGGAGTTCAAAGTTCAATACAGGCTAAAATGAATTATTTGATTGGTCGATTGATACTTTGATTGACAGCCGCGGTTGGTTAATTGTAAAGTGAATTTAGATGTGATCTAAATGTAAGACTGTTTGATTCTAATAAAACATTTACATGAACGAAGACAACAATATCGAATTGGTAAGAGAAATGTGTTTTTCTTTCACGTATGTTAACCCTTGTAATGCTGAACCCGGAATATTCCGGTTTTGGCAAGAGGTGTAGACCAAAATCAGCCTGCACATAAGTGCAGTCTGATCTTGGTCTACACCTCCTGCTTGTACTTTCCCGCCAGAGTTATTCATGAAATTGATTTCTAAAAGAATTACTGATTATTGAACAACAAGTTCTTTCAGTGATTTTAGCCCTTTGGATTTACAGCAATTCAGTAAGGTAATTTATACAGCATGACAAGGGTTAAAAGACCTTGATACGCGAAACTATTCTATCGTTGCAACGATATAATGAGGTGAACTTAGAAACGGTTTAACGAGAGTCAGCTGCCAAGTTGGTTTGCATTATTCAAATCTTCTCAATTGAATTTGACTTGTAATTTTCACGGAATGCCAATTTGACAATGATACAAATTTATAGTGGAAACTTCCTGTATAATGCTCGTTAAAATGGTTCAGAAAATCGCTCACAGGAACACATCCGTCAACTTGAGGCATCCTTAGGGCAAACTGTTTAGTCAATCCAATTACTTTGTTATCCCTTCCATGCTGGTATCAATATTTAGCCAGTGCCATGTATCGACAGTTGACAACGTCTGCATATATCTGCAATGATTAGATGCTGTCCTTTTTTATATGCTGAATATCGCAACGCAGCCTCTAAAGTAGGTATTCAGTTAATGCGTGTGAATCAACCAAATATACATGCGGTATGTCATTTCGTCGATGTTCCACAAAAACCTCGTAACTACAGCTTATTCCAAGCTGTAGCTACGAGGTTTTGGTAGAACACCGACGATTTATTCCATAGACGACCGTGTTATCCATACATATATATAATTTCACTTTTATCTTCAAAGAAGCAAAATGTTGGTTTCTAGTTTTTACTTATTGGTTTATTTTTTGCATTTTTTTGTTTTGTATTTCGAAATAGATTTTTTTGTTCCGAAAGGCGAAACACGTTATAGAGGATATCGCATGGGTAGTCAATTATGCTGAATCTATTTACCCCTTACCAGACGGCAAAATTTTAGTTTTGGTCAAATCTAAAGTTCATGAAACTTAAGATTTTTTTTCTTGACAGAAAACATTGTGGAAAAAGAAGCAAATGCTTGTTGCATGCAATTTCTTTCTCTTTTTTTTTTTACAGAATGTTTTCCCAATCTTTTTCTTGAGGGGTGTCAAAAAGTAAGAATCAGCTACAATGTTTGTTTTGCATTATTCAAATCTATACTCAGTTTCTTGTTTGTTTTTTTTTTCACGATATACAATCGTTTTCCAACACTTCATCTCTTCACAGATAGGAACCAGATTTTGCCATGTTTTTTTTGTTTGTTTATCTGTTTCAAGATGACGAGTTATAAAACTTCGGTACATCGTATTTCATGAACACGATCTTTACATTCCATTTTTAGTATTGCCTGAATGTTCAAAATAGATCAACGAAACATCAGATATTTATTGACTTGAATCTTTTCACGTGTCAGATGGGATATGAATGTCAAGTGGTTAAGGTGAGCAGCTCTTAACTCAAAGATTTCGTTTGCTACCTTTTTTCAGTACATGTCATATCGTGTGTTTGTTTTTCAGCTAGCCACTGGAGGCTTAACGGCCAAATCCATGGAATGACTACGCCATAAAAAAAATAGTTCTCATGTATTTCAGATATATTGCAAACTCTATTCAAATTGTAGAGAACTCTGTCAAAAGCATGCTATTTAACCCATTCCTATTCAAATTCCGCTTTTTAGCATCTAAAGATAAAAGCTTTGGAAACCATTGTGGACAAAGAAGAAATTGCTTGTAACAAGCAATTTCTTCAATGTCCACAATGTTTTCTACCCAACAGGGTAAAGGTTTTCTAAATTCAACCATGCTTTGCTAGCTTACAGTACTTTCAGCACTTTGATTTTGTACATGTAATCGACCAATCGCTGGCCCAATCCGCTTACTACGTTTGTCCCACCCATTAACTCCAACAGGAAGTTCCACTTTGATTTTAAATGGCATAATTTTGCAATATTCATGACCAGATGCACAAAATAAAAAAGTAGAATTGTTATTTGGCATCTCAAACGTTCTAACGGCAGTGTGAATAAGCTGCAGTTACGACATTTAAGTCACCAAACTAACAAGAAATCTTAACAAAAATAGCGGCCAATGTAGGGGTTCAATATTAAGTCATTGGTTGACTGATTATTTGATTGACAACCGCGATTGATGAACTTGATGTATTTGTTAACAGTATATGTGAAAATGTATGTGTTTGTAGTACATGAAATTAGCGTATGTGTTTATAGTACATGTAAATTAGTGTATGTGTTTATAGTACATGTAAATAATTGTCTGTGTTTATAGTACATGTAAATAAGTATATGTGTTTATTGTTTTCAGCTTCTCGTATTCATGCAGCGTGATTAGTTTTTTAGTTTCATGCCCCCATGAAAACAAAAAATATTCTCTTCATCTCTGAAGTAAAACTAATGCTTAAGCTGCAGACTATTCTAAGTCTATTTCAAATCTCACCTTGCTTTATCTTACGTTAATTCATTCTATCTGATCAAAACATAGCATTTCTGTTATAATACGTCTGAGGGACATTAATATAGAGATGTCTATCAACAAGAATGGCCGTCTAGACATCGAACTCTTTAAATCAGTCTGGAGATTTTGTTTAATGGGTTAATATCGGGGCCCATGAGTTTTCTAATGCCTATAAAACGGTAGTAAAGTTCCTTAAGGGGCAGAGGGCTTACGATTTTCGAAAAAAGGTGTCTTTATAATACATGCTCCTAATAACTGATTACATTTTGAAAACACGTGTAGAAACTGAACTTGAGTAAATTCTCTGTTGACCTATGATTCACTTGATTTTGGAGATACTTCTTGGAGTATAGTGCCGATTTTATTAAGTAAGTGACGGTTATTTTGGTAAGTATTGTCTGTGATTTTACAGCATGGAATTTTGTTGTTAATATTTCGGGTTCGGTTTGTGTGTGTGTGTGTGTTTTTTTTTTTTTTTTTTTTTTTTTGTATGTTTGTTTTGGGTTTTTTGGGTTTTTTGGGTTTTTTTTTTTTTTTTTTTTTTTTTGTTGTTGTTTTGAATTCATTTTAAAGGGAGGTATCGATGTTACTGAAACCTAGATAAGAAAAAAATACCAAGTGCCGAAAAATACACTCAAACGAACATTAATGACTTTTCCGTCATGAACAATCTGCATTCGAAGTTACAATTGAAGGACCGATGGCTACGTCCACTGAGATTCGACAGGAAAATCCACTTATATCTTAAATAGCGTTATTTTGCATTCACGGCAATTCACATGTAACAAATAAGTAAAATAGTTGGTTTGACAACCTATACGTCGTAAAGCTGTATTTACGACGTTTACGACGTCGACAAAGCAACAAAAATGATTCACATACATGTTGACTTATGCTAGAGTTCAAAATTCACGTGCGGTCAAAACGAATGTTTTGATTGGTCAATTGATTCTTTAATTGACAGCCGTGATTAGTGAAGTAAAATTAATGGTGATGGCAACTCGCAAAACAAATTAAATGTTCTACTGGCCTTAAAATATGACCAGAATGAGCGCCTTGTGCTAAAAGGTGATTATGAGAACATACCGTCATCGAAATGGGAACATTGTCTAGCCTAAATCATCTAATCATGTCAAGAGAAAAGGTACCTTCAACAAATAGAAATATTGCCTCAGCTAAATCATCAAGCAATGTCTTCTTTTTCCATTGTTTTCTCAAGTATAAAAACACAGCGACTTAAAATCCCGATTTTTTTCAGGAAAGGGTTAAGAAACAAAGATATTTTTTGTTTTCATTGATGTGTGAACCTAAAAACCTAATTACACTGTATGAATACGCAAAGCGGAGTCATACATTAGTGTGATTAAGTATTTAGATTCATACTTCAATAATTTAATTTTTAATTTCGTCTATCAAAAACGAGCGATCTGATTGGTCGAAAAATATTATTCATAACTCAATGAACAAAATTTTGAGTACGCAGCCATTTTGAATGCCTCCGCACAAAATACTTCACTACAAAAAGGTATCAAAATTTGTTAAGTTGTTGCATTTTTCGCTCGATTCTATTAAATTATAAAGAATGAAGATAATATTTTTTGTTTTCATGGAAGTATGAACCGAAAACCTAATCACACAATGTATGAATCCGCTTCGCGTATTCATACAGTGTGATTAGGTTTTTCGGTTCATACCTCCATGAAAACAAAAAAAAAAATTCTCTTCATCTCTTAAATAAAATAAAAAGAAATAATTATATTATCTCCATTTTTTATGATTCAATTACATCAAGCGAGACAAAGTAAATAGTTGACCATTTTTTAAAAACAATTATGGATTTACTTTGTGCACAAGCATTCAAGTAGTTGTTCTTAGTAGTGTGAAAGGAAGACAACTAGCCAATTAAAACGTTTGAATCTTGATAGACGAAACTAAAATTGGCATATTTACAATCTAATTGTTCTTCATGCCTCTCTTAGTCTATTGCTTAGTGGTAAGTATTTCGCAAATATTCAGAAATTAAATTACCCCAGTGTAGGTAAATTTAACTTCATTTGAATTTCAAATCTAACGAGTTTTATGTGTTTTACTTCATTTCTAAAACGATATTACGTAACATCCCGAAGGCAGGGGAACCTTGAACACGTAAAGGAAATGCGGGCAATTTGGTCAGTGTTTTGTCATCAAGATGTAGTAACTTTCGGCAGAAGGTAGGGAATTCAAATTTCAACGTTCGGCTGCAAAAAACTATTGAAACTGTGTTCACGATGTTTTGATAGTTCTACACGTCGTCATTACACTGTTTCTACCAGAAAGTTTATTCCACTTATCTTAAAGCGTCTCTTGAACAGATTCTAATGAACATTTGATATAAGAATCCAATTTCAATTACTGTTACTTTAACGATAAATAGGTTTTCTCCATGTTAACCCTTTCCCGTTTTGCAAAATTTTAGACCCGTCCAAATTCAAAGATTTTGCTGACGAAAATTTAGATTTGATATTATTTGAAAAATAACCATTTAGTAGGGTAGAAAATATTATGGAAAAAAAAGAAATTGCTTGTTACAAGCAATTTCTTCTTTTTCATATTGTTTTCTCAATTATAAAATCACAGGGACGTAAAAACCAGGGATTAACCAGGAATGGGTAAAATTGACTTTATTTCATGTCATATATTCCCTATGCCTTAATGCCTTAAGTTGAAACAACGGAAGTTATCGGGCGAGGTTAATAGTTTTCTGTTGATGTCGATATCGACTGGTTTGCTAGCGGAATCCAATGACAAAATTGTTACATCATGGAAGGCAAATATACGTCAATTTTTGGTGCAATTTTAACCGATATATGCCGGTTCCATTCGGTTGTATCGCTGACTTATTAGGCGTCTCGAGATACTTATTTTTTTTTTTTTTTTTTTTTAGTTGTGAATTGTCTTTCCATTTCATATCAGCTTAATCACCTTCTTTCAAATATCTGATATTCTTTAATGCTTTCAGGTGGATTATCGAGAAATAACGGTAGATTTTCATTTGATAAACTCACCGCCTATCCAGTGAAATTATCAAAACTTTATGCCCCGCTTTCGTTCATTTCACCCTATCTGACGTTATCTAAGCAGGGCCAAATAAGTGACGTTATCATAAGCGTTGCATAGCAGTCACGTGCAGAATGACACACTTCAAGAAAATTTGTCTTATAATTTTCGCATTTTGTCTAATTTTTGCATTAAAGAAATAGAACAATCGTTTTTTTGTGTTTTTTTTTTTAGTTAGATGGATTGATATTTCGTGAACAACAAAAGCTATATTTTCACTCGTGGCTTTGTTGTCTGTTTGTTGATGTTGTTGTTGTTATGGGGGTGCCGAGTATTTATTATTGATCATCACTTAACTCGTAAGGATTTCCCTTTTGAAAGGAAATTTCGATGCTGGCCCAACAATGACAGTGGTCGCTTAATAGAGGTGATCGCTTGAAGAAGAGCATCTGTGCACTCTTGAAAATATATCAGCTGTGCTCTGGATGGGTTTTGATTGGAAGATATACAATCACGATAACCGATACCGTTTTAATGATACAAGTAATTTCAGTGTTGAAAACTTGAAAGAAAGAACTGGTTTCCCCAAATCCAAGTGTTTATTGCTGATCCTTCGTATTTTATACATTTCACAGGCTTCACTTCCCGCAGGAAAGCAATAAAATATTCGGTTTAATTCCTTACCTATTAAGTAACTCCGCCCGTTATGTTTGATATTTCCCATAAAAACTGTTGATCTAACGGTTTTTTATCTCCGAACTCTTGCATTCTCGAAGAAGATTTTCGTATCACTAAAATACTTATTGTTACTGCTATCCTATCATCTAGAAACTGCATATTGTCTTTGTTGTTCTAAACCCTCGTAACTACAGCTTCATTCAAGAACGACAACAACGTTATATAGAACACGGTATAAGGACTTAAACTTTATGTTGTGTCATCGTGACGTATGATGCGGAAGACCAAATTGCTATCTTGCAAGTTACAATTCAAGAATATAATTGACGGGTCTATGGCACGCCCACCGAGTCAACAAGCCATACCTATTGTCTCCGTCAGGAAGTTCTATTTTGATATTAAACGGATTTATTTTCTAAAAAAAAAAACACGACCAGTGACATGTAACTAGACAATAAAACGTCGTAAATACAGATTAAATAAACTGTAGTTTTGACGTTAAAGTCGCTAATCCAATAAGAAATGCTCGACTAGTTTGGAGATCAAAGTCCTTACTGGATTCCGACACGGAGTCCCTCTTACATATTACACGGTGTTATGCGAAATTCGTGGTAAGTTGCTTGTAACAAAAACGTAATATCGTTGGTTGGTGACCGAAACGTCGTATCTACAGTTTGATAAGCTGTAGCTACAACGTTTAAGTCGCCCAACCAAAAATAAAATGATTCACATAATTGTCGGCCAATGTCGGGGTTCAAAGTTCACATCCCGTCTAAATCAATGTTTTGATTGGTCAATCTATTCTTTGACTGACAGAAGCGATTTGTCGATTGGCTTTATGTGACGATAAAACACTAGCTGCCATTTAACTTCACACAAACAGCTTGCAAATTCTGATATAAATCTGGCAAAAATTGCAAAAGCTGCAAGGATTCAGTTAATTATGACATATTCTTTAAATTTGACCGCTCTTGCACTATAAAGTGGCTTTCTCAAGACGTCATGAGAAATTAACCCTTCCTATCAATCCATGAATTTTTACACCCTATCTATCTATGTAATACTGCCCAACTCCCCTACCGGGAATTACTGGCAGGTGACATCCCTTGAATGAATAAATGAGAAAATATTGTTGTAAAAAGAAGAAAATGCTTGTTACAAGCAATTTCTTCTTTATTTCCACAGTATTTTCTACCCTATACTAAATGGTTATTTTTAAAATTAAATCCAATAAATTTTCGTCTATAAAACCTTTGAATTTGAACGGGTTTAAAATTTTGTAAAACAGGAAAGGGTTAATTGTGATTGATTTTGTCGATATTCTCGGATATTTATGCGTCCCCATGACCATTTTAGATTAATATTTCCCGCATTCGATGGAGTGGAAGAAGAAAATGTATCGGCAAACTAATAACAAAACCAATAGTACTGAGCATTGACATATGTTTGTGATACAGTGGAAACCTGTTCGTTGTAACACCGATTTGTAAACAGTTTGATGCAATTAATGGGATAATGCTATTAAATGGAACTATTTGTTCTATGAGTCTATCGTTTGTGCATAAAGCTAAGCGAGTTTCTTTTATTAGGATTGTAATTAAGAGGATCCCAATATATTATCTATGGGACAGGACTGAAGTTGACCAATCGCGATGTCAATCAAGGAATCAACCGACCAATCAAATAACTTATTGAGTCCGGACCTGAACTTTCAACTCCTGCATTGGCCGCCATTTTGATAACTTTTTTGTTGGTTTGGCAACTTAAACGACGTAACTACAGCTTGAATAGTTACGACATTTAGGTCGCAAACCAACTATTTTACTTTCTTATTACATTTTGCAAAATATCGCCGTTTAAAATTGAAGCGGAACCTCCTGTAGGAGTTAAAGGGAGGGGGCAAAAAAGAAAGAGGGCGGGACCAGAGATTGCTCAATTACACGGGTGAAGTTGTACTAGTATAATGACTATGCAAATGAGCATAAGAACGTCGTAACGTCTTTCGTTGTCGTGAAAATGACGTCACTTAACGTATTCCATGCAGTGACCTCATTTTACAAACGGTACTACATGTATGAGTTTTGGGAATGTGACGGATTTAGAGGGTCGTTTTGTTTTTTTAGATGACTCGTTAAATGAGTTGACTGTTGGTTTTGCGACTTGAAAGTCTAACTACAACTTATTCAAGCTTTAACCCATTCCCACTTGACAAAATTTTAGACTGGTCCAAATTGAAAGAAGATGCAGACAACAATTTCAAGTTGATGGAATTTTAAATTTTTTCACCTTTTTGGATAGAAAACATTGTGGATAATGAAGAAATTGCTTGATACAAGCAATTTCTTCATTTTCCACAATGTTTTCCAAAGTTTTTTTCTTGAAGGGCGTAAAAAGGAGGGATTGAGTTGGAATGGGTTAAGTACAAAATCAAGGTCGCCAACAGACCATTTTACTTTTTTGTTACATGTTTATAGGGCTAAAATTTGCAAAAAACGTCATTTAATAACTAGTTGGAACAAGGAATATCTCCATGTTCGACGTTGTTTCTAAAATTATTTTCTTGTTAAATAGCTGAATTGTATTGTAATGAGATATATTTTAGATATTGGTAATACGGATAGGTTCTGCTACCTAGGATTGATATTTCATAGATCAGAAAAACATCTGCATGGTGCTAAAACACTACAGGAACATTCTTCAGAAGCAATGTACTGTTTGCTGTCTCTTTTCAAGCGAGTAACGATGGACATCAAAACGAAATTATCATTGTCATTATTCCATCAAATGGGTGCTCCTGTCATGACGTATTAGGCTTCAGTTTGTTAGTAGATACGAATAAAAAGTAGTACGGTTTATAAAATCCTTCTTCAAGCAATGCTTTGTTAGCCGAACTAGGAAGATTCCCTATGTCCCTTATTTGTCTCGAAAAATCCTTAAATTAATAGATGAACATTGAACTCATTTCCTTTGCTAGCACTACTATATATATATTCATTATATACCTATAAAACATATGGATTAAAACCTGGCTATTTAATACAACTCGACAGGAAAAATCCATATTCGGCGTATACCAAAAGACGTATTCGTCGAATACCGTTAATTACGGACTACTTTTGTGTATTGACGTTCGATTTTTTATCGGAAAATTGGTAATTTCCTAATAATTCAAGAGAATTTTCTTAATGTCATTTCCTAAAAGGAATATAGTAAAAGGAATATTACGACAGCGTGTTTTTCTATTTGTTGTTATCGTGTGCTCGAAACGTGTGTAGGTATTTGTTATTGAACTCGACCTTTAGTCTCATCCAATAAAAAAATCTACACACCATTCTCGAACACGATAACAACAAATAGAAAAGACACTGTTGTAATATTCCATATACATCTGCGTTGATGCATTTAACCCTTAAACCAAACAATCCCGCATTTCTACGCGCAAAAAGATTGTAGAGTTTGGAAAACTTTTTGAAGAAAGAAGAAATTGCTTGTAAAAAGCAATTGCTTCTTTTACCTTAATGTTTACTATCTCATTTCGTCCTTTTTTCTTTTTAAATAAACTTTGTTTATCATATGCAAGCTCAATCACTATGAACCAATCTTAAATTTTGTTGTGTGGGAATTGATTAAATAATGTACGTCATATTAATATATACTAAAACAAACAAATATTTAATAACTTAGGCTTAAGATGATTTATCTTTTTTAACTTGATTCCTATGTCAATGATCTTCCTCTGATTCAGCGACAATGAAAGGACTAGTTCGTTGAGAGATGGTTTGCAGAAATACCAAGATCTCCGAATTTTATTTACTTTAAATGTTTTATAACAATCTTTTGAATTTGTACCTTACTTGAAAAAATGTAACTTATGATCCTCAAAGAATATGTTTAACAACACTATGAATTTCTGACCATAAGCTTTGGATTGAAATCGGTCGATTTTCAATTATCTTAAGATTAAAGAGATATTGTAAACTTTGTCAAACTAAGTTTTTGGAATTTGAGTATCGTTTTCTAATAGGCTCATTCATAATAGCTCAAGTTAATTCTTAACCCTTATCATGCTGAACCCGGAATGTTCCGGTTTTGGCAGGATGTGTAGGCCCAGATCAGCACTTATGTGCAGACTGATCTTGGTCTAAACCTCCTGCTTGTACTTTTCCTGTCAGAGTTGTTTATGAAATCGATTCTAAAAGAAATATATGTTATTGAACAACAAGTTCTATCAGTGCTTTCAGCCTTTTGATTTTACAGCAATTCAGTAAGGTAATTTATACTGCATGACAAGAGTTTAAGGCCAACATGAAATTACAGTCTCTTTTATCACTTTTATCGAGCGACCAGCATCTAATTCCCTACCTAAAACAAAAGATCATAATAGGACGGTTTTGCTTACAGAATTTCAAACTAAGCTGGTTGATCTCATTAGAATCGTCGTAAAGAGATGTTTCTAATGAGATCCATCAATATAGGATTAAATGAGAATCCTGCAATAATCTATGTATGAGAGAATCCTGCAGCAATTTATATATACAATAGAATCAATCCCTCATATATAAGTAAGAAAAGAGTGTAAAGGGCGACCGGTTCTTTTAACCCTTGTCATGCTGTATAAATTACCTTACTGGAATTCTGCAAATCAAAAGGCTGAAATCACTGATAGAATTTGTTGTTCAAAATCAACATTTCTTTATGAAATCAAGTTCATAAACAACTCTGGCAGGAAAAGTACAGGCAGGAGGTGTAGACTAAGATCAGTCTGCACATAAGTGCAGTCTGATCTTAGTCTACACCTCCTGCCAAAACTGGAATATTCCGGGTTCAGCATTACAAGGGTTAAACGACCACATTTTGGCCGTCTCTTGGTTGGTCGCTTAATACATGTCTAGCTGTAAACGTAGTCGATTAAAAAAAATCGCCCGTTCTCTCTTTTTCCTTAGAAAATAAACAACCAAATCATGCAATATTATCCTCGAGACATTCTATTCGAGTTTATTCAATTTGCTTCAATTTCAGAGAAAACATACGACCGTTGCCCCGGGGGAACAGTCGTTAAACTTATAACCTTATTTGATCGTGATAGCGCCATTTAGCAGTTTTTCTACCATACAGACAATTATTCCTTCGTTTCGCACGACCCCGAAATAATTATTTTGATATTTAGTAAGAAAAACAATGAAACTTGATAGTTTTGACAAGTCAATTATCAATATCTACCAACATTTTGGTAAAACACAGCCATCATCTAAGGCGTGAAATTTTAGTGTTTTTTTAAACCAGAAAAGACAAATTTTGACTAGTATATCGTCGGTGCTTGAGCAAATGTCGTAACTACAGCTTTAATAAAGCTGGAGCACCTAACAATTGATTCCTGGTATATCTCGCACAAGTACCACTTTTACATTCCTTTCCTTGCCTTCAGTTGCTATACCACTTAAGTTTACGGTTATACCCCCCTCCCATTGGTGCGAGACTAATGTCGGAAAAGATATGTGCCGCCGTCGAGGATCAAACCCATGACACCATGATTATACTTTTGTGTTCCACATGAAGATAATCATTTAAGAATTACTTAACCCTTGTCATGCTGTATAAATTACCTAACTGAAATGCTGTCAAATCAAAGGGCTAAAAGCATTGATAGCACTTGTTGTTCAAAAATCAATATTTCTTTTAGAAATTAACTTCATTAATAACTCTGACAGGAACAGTACAAGCAGGAGGTGTAGACTAAGATCAGCCTGCACATAAGTGCAGTCTGATCTTAGTCTACACCTCCTGCCAAAACCGGAATATTCCGGGTTCAGCATGACAAGGGTTAATATTTCTGGTTAAGAAAATAACGGTCACTATAAGGACATCGAAATAAAAATTGTTACGGACGTGGAGTCAAATCGTTCTCTGCAAATTGCCGATACACAGTCAAAGCATACATGTGACGGTGAACATGACATGAATAAGCACTTTATAAAATTGCATATTAACTGCGTTTAGAAATATAAATGCTCGATAACGTTTTTAAACAAAGGTATCCAGTTTTGCTCTTTTCTCAAAGGTGGACGTTCGCAAGTGCTTTATCGACCTGAATGTAGGTTTGAACCATCTGCTATCTAATAACAATGTTTGGCATTTAAGGCTTTGCTTTTACTTAAGCACTATAAATTTGGGCCTGTAGAACATTTCCCAATTTAATCTTAATACCACAAAAATGATCAAAGGACATAGTGCCGCGAATCGCCTGATTATGCCCTGGGCAAAGTGAACATTTTTTTTTTTTTTTTTTTGCTCAAAGTGCACCAATGTAACAAAAATGTACTTGTAGAATAACTACGAAGTTTACCTGATATTTGACTCCGTGACTTAGTTTTATCCCGATTTATCAATCATCGAACGTTTAAATGATTTCGAATGGATTGTCAATAATATCCTGAGTTTCAAAATAATTACAAAAAAATGAAGTCATTAGAGAGTGCACACTAGACATTTTCAGTTTTAATGAAGTAGCATAGCTTTCCATCCCACTGGACCAAAATCTAACTGGTCCGGGAAATTGTACTAACAAACACTTTGAAAATATTCAAAACAAAGAAGCAAACAGAACCATCTAGATTAAACACAAGACATACGACTTGATTATAGGCTGAGTGCTTGATTAATAGTGCACTGAAATCATCATATAAAGTACTTGCTATTTGAGGTTTGAGAACAAAAATTAGTCGATTAATCGATAAAAAGGATAAAACAGAGAAAACAATGGAACGAAGATAAAAAAATATATGTATATAAATATCATGCATAGGCGTATTTAAATTAATGTGAATTACGAGCGTATTAAAAGCATTGTGGGAATATTACCTTAAACGGGAACAACGTTAAAATTAGGATAACAGCTTTTATTAATATCTGAAATCGATGACCAACAGAAATGTTATTCCCCCCCCCCCCCAAAAAAAAAGCTGTGTGGCGTAGTTGTCTAAAAGATTTGGTTTCCTTGGCAAGTCATTCATTTAGACCGGAAATAATACTTTGAACGCCTCTATAGGCCGACATTTATGACAACAGATTTGTTTGTGTGGCGACTTAAACCTCGCTGTTACAGCTACCCAGGCTGTAGTTACTACATTTAGGTAGTCTGTCAACCACTTTTTTATTGATACCCATAAATTAAGCAAAACAACGCCGTTTGATATATAGAAGATAATCAGCTGGTTAATTTTGATATGAAAGATCTCTCACGAGAATCATTTTCGTCATCTTCGGCCCCTGGGAACCGTACGCATTTATATCAACGAATTTTGTTTTCAATAATTTCTGTTCGCCATCATGGATGTCTTTTCAAGTTGACGAGGGTTAGAAGGGATTTTTTTAGGAGATTTAGAGACTTGCGGAGTCAGGCACGAAAATTATTAGGACGAAACATATAATGTATCTAAGGGCGACAATCTTATCGACGATCTAAAGGCCCCGGGATATGTCGAACATCGATCGACTATTCAAGACCTGGACAGAATCATAGTTTAGGCAGTCTGTGATCACTCAGTCGCCTGACTTGAGCGTACAGAATAAGCGTATGCGGGTTAGATTTGGGTGTTGGGTGTCTATCACCCTAACTGCAATATCATCAGTATTCGAGGTCTGGGATGATTTTGGAGGTTACGGGTAAGTATGCATTTGTTTGAGTCAATCAGTTATAACACAAACATGCAGGTTGGTTATTGTTTAAAACCATTTGTTAACAAAACGGATATTTTGATGTTGTAATTATGAACGCTTATTTCTTCTTTTTTACTATTTTAAAGTGACTTGTAGCCTAAAAAAATAAATGTAAGGTCACCGTGCATTTCTCACTCTCCCCATACCCATTCGCCATTATTTCCACGGAAAACTTGTAAAATATGTAACTTATGTTTTAAAAACATATTACACTTGATTTTTTATGTGTAGGATTTAGTCAAAAGCTTTCCTTAATCTAGATATACAATTGGCAATCTAAGCTATGAATATTAACCAGGAGCGACCTGGCCCTTTGGAAATAAAAGTAGTTCCCGATTTTCGGAGTGGAAGTTGATATCATCACTAGTGATGATATCAAAATGTATTACACTAGGAAACTCCAAGATTTCACTGCTAGGAATATGATATAGCATTGTAATTTTTTGTAACTTCCTGTAGGAGATTAGTGGGCGTGTCCAGCAACACTTAATCATTTAATGAGATGTTTTTCTTAATTATCGCAGAGTATTAATTTCCTATCTAATGTACACCAGGAAACGGCATAATCTATGAAGTTTTCTCGTTACGTTACGTCAGAACTATACCCAATAACCTAAGCTATATCAACGCGAATCAACCGATCGCTGGCCCCGCCTACATACACCATTTACCACGCCCATCGACATTCTTTTGAAGCGGTTCTTGAAAAGACTCTCATGACAATTTGGTATAGCAAAAAAAACCTGCTTTTCCAGTAGTCATTAATGCCATTTTCGTGATAAATATTCTTCATTAGTGTTAAAACTACTAAATCCACTATAGATTTAATTAGATGTGATATTTTTCCTTAAACCTTTGAAATATCGGTATTTATCGGGTGTGGGCGTTAGTCTTCGGGTGATGTCGATAACGACTATATTGATAGCGGAAGCAAAATACGTAATTGATACGTCATGGAAACAAAAAAGTGCAACTTTCGATGCAATGGACCGACAACGTTTTTACTCGAGGAATTCGGGTTGTTCTTCGCATGTATTTGATTTATTTGGTGTCTCGTAACGCCAAATATTCTGTTTAATTTCTCCCTTTTATTACAAAATCATCTTAATCACCTTCTTAAAATTGTCTGAAAACAGAAATTTCAAAAATTGATAGCCAAATTTTATTTTCAAAAACTGTGCATGGGCCGCTTTAAAAGAAAAGAATGAAACCAGCATACATCCTTTCTGTACTATTCACCTGCTGTAAACAAAATCCGGTACACCCTCATCATCAATTAAGCATCAAACAATTCGACTGTTTATCCTCCTAGCTCATAATACAACACAAGATCGTAAAGCGGGAATAAAACTGTCTTTGAACTAGAAGTACCGATCATCAAGTCAGTTGTAACAGCATAATGATATGATTGTACGACATTATTGTGAATTTTTGTTTCTGTTGTGTGCCTATTGAAACATACTTGTGAAACCCTTCATACTAGAACGTGCAGCTAGAAATAATTTTAAAAATCCAGATTGAGTCCATATGTAGTTATAAAAGTAAAATGTCGTACATACAGCTTGATAAGCCGTATTAACGCCATTTTGCTCGCCGAAAGACGCCGTGGGTTTTACGTCCTTTTACCATTATAATACCATATGGAGACAAGACCTCAACTTAAATTCTCACCCGGCTGACGGATCGCTGGCCCCGCCTACTCACTCCACTAGCCCCGCCCACTGAGTCCACTGACTCAAACAGTAAGTTTGTCTTCGATATTACACGACGTTACTTTGCAAAATGCATGGGAAGTAATTTGAAACATAGAAGTAAACTGGTTGCTTGACGAACTAAACGACGTAACTACAGCTGTACGACGTTTAAGTCGCCAAACCGACAAAAATGCTTGACAAGAATGTCGGCCAATAGTTTAAAGTTCAAGACCGATCTAAATGAATGCATTGATTGGTCGATTAATTCTTTGACGACGCTTAAGTCTATGCGTTACTACTGGACCAAAACGACTTCAGGAGTGAAAAAGATAAGAGAAATATTTATCAAATGATGGCAGCACGAATAAAAGTATTTTGAAGAAAAGATAAACGACCGATTTTCGTGCACAAATATGACACAAGCGAGAAGCTACTTTTCTATCATCTTGTCATATCAAGAGCGGCGAACGTTCTACTTATCCAAAACGATATTCGAGAAAAGATGATCTCGATATCTTTTCACTCGTGTGGATTCTCTTTGTAATTTGGGGATTCTGAGTGGCTTATCGGTTAACCTTTTCCGTTTTTTTAAAAAAGTCAGACTTGTCCAAGTTCAAAGAAATTACAGACGACAGTGAAAAGTTAGTGCAATTAAAAAGTAGCCAGCCCGCAAGGTAGAAAATATAGTGGGAAAAGGAGAAATTGCTTGTTACAAGCAATTTCTTCTTTTCCCACAATGTTTTCTAAAGCATAAGATCACACGGACGTAAAAACCAAGGGTTATACAGAAAAGGGTTATGGCAGTGAACTCGCAATCGAGGGTTGCTGGTTCGAAACTCGGCCGCTGGTCACGATGGTAAGACCTTTGGTAAGACACTTCACAGTCCGAGGTTAGTGCCAGTAATATCCGGGAAACATATGAATAATTAAATTTCGCCGTGATATAACTAGAACATTGTTCAAAGCGGCGTTAAACCCCATTTAATGATTAAAAAGTCTGACCTGATTTCGTTTCCAAAATTATGGATTTTATGTGTTTGACGTATGTTAATCATTGGAAAGAAACGATTGTTCGATAATACACGTATTTTGTTCATAAACTGTATTACTGAGCATTATAAAACGACATAAGATCTTCATTTTAAAGACTTGGGAAAATGTACCCAGAATCGTATATCATATTTCATTTCTCAATAGAATATTGCAGTACCATCAAGGGACAGAGAAATTCCAACCTGTTCATAATTAAAAATGACTCTTGAAATAGAAATGTTCGAAAAGACAAATGTTTAAGAAAGATTAGGTTCGCAATTCAGTAGGAAATATAATAGAAGATTAAAATAGAGAAAGAAAAGATTATGATTGATTTTACTTAAATCATTTAAATCAGTCTCCCCTTAATTCACTTGTGAATTGTATGGTTACAGATGTGGTGTATGCCCTGCTAGAAAATATTTCTTGTCGATGGTGGAACAAAACGTGGTAAATACAGATTGAATAAAGTTGTATTTACGACATTTTGCTCGCGCTCCGACGAGATATGTCTGAACCACAGCATCCATCAGAGATTCAAGTCAGTCTGCACATGCGTGCAGATTGGGCTCAACACTATGTAAACACATGATAATTTAATATTTTCTATAGATGAATAGTTATTATAAAACAAGAAAAGGGGCTAAGTATGCTCAGTGCGTTGGCTTATCATGTGTGAAATTGACCGATCGCCGCTATCAGTCTAAAAATAGATTGACCAATCAGATCACTCATTTAGACATCTGAAGTTTGAAGTACACGAATGTTTTTGTAAGAAATGGGTTATCGAAGAACGTACGTATTCTTTAAATTCCTCGTAACACCTAATCTAATTGGTAACTTACCAACCTCAGCCACTATAGTTTCTCAATTGTGAACGTCAAGACACTTTTTTTCAGGTCCTGTAATTGAGATTTATATTGTCTACTTTAAAGATTATTTATGCGTCTGCAACGGGCGCTCTCATGAATGGCATTATCGGTATGAATTGAATAGGGCTCTGGGTGAACGGTCATGGGCAAAAAGCTGACTTGGGTGCTCGCACATTGTGCAAATATTGCAATAATTGACCAATCCCTGCCCCCCCCCCCACACACACACACACGTACACTTACTTCGTTTGCCACGCCCCTCGACTCCAACAGGAAGTCCCGCTTCGATTTTTAACGGTGTTGTTTTGAAATTGTTATTTCCAGCAGCATGTAACAAAAAAGTAGAATAGTTGATTGGCGACCTAAACGTGGTAACTACAGCTTGAAAAGTCTGTATTTACGCCGTTTTAGTCGTCAAACAAACAATAAAGGTTTACAAAATGGCGTTAAATGTTGGAGTTGAAAATCTCAGGTCCGGGCTTAAATAACCGATTTGATTGGTCGGTTGATCTCTTGAATGACGGCAGCTATTGGTCAATTACTACTGAGAACAAATATCAGTTTTATGAAATCATTCATTTAGACTCGAAGTTAACTTTGGACTTCAACTTTGGCCACTATTCAGGCGAAGAATTTCGTTAGTTTGGCGACTTAAACGTCATTTATTTTCTTCTTGAAACTTTAAATGTGTAAATTATTTCATATGGATGAAACTCATGAAAAAGGGGGTTGTAGAATTCTGTTAAAGTCTCTTGGTGGTTGAAAGGCCCGTCTTTAAAGCTTTTTTAACCATGGATAAAATGGAAAAAGGGCAACTAACCATATCAAATTTATCCAAAGAGTATACGAAACTTCGCTAATTTAGAGTAATAACATTTTTTTATGCTAGCTATGACAAAAAAGTTTGAGCGTTAAGAATAATTGATGAGTACATGTACTTCTAAGAAAGAAAAAAAAGTTTCGATTGTGAAAAATTTCTTTGTTCCTGATTATTGTTTCGTTTATGTAAAATCTCTTTTTGCCATTATTTAGCAGCTTTATACTTGCATGACTTGGATCTAGATCTGGAATGATCGAACAAACAAAATCTAATTGTCTTTCGGATGAGACAATAAACCGAGGCCCCGTGTGCCGATGCTTTAGGTCGAGTCCGTTGGTCTCCCGGCAGTATTGCACTATACCCCATATAAACTAACCGTCTTTTGGGGGCATCGCTCACATGGGCATGTGCTACGGTAGCGACGATAAATTACCGGATATATGCACTTGCAATATTAAACTGTCTTTTGTTCTTAATTTACCTTTTGGCTGGTTTAAAATTGTTTTCGTGATTCCATAAACAAAATTTGAGCTCGCAACTATTTTATTTGCGTACTAAAAAGTACCATAAAGGTTTACTCAAAAACTAGTAAAAGAGTTAGTCTATTTTCTTGTCTTTTCTTTTCTTTGCTTGGTGGTATTAAATTAATAAGAAATAAAGAGAATTTGTCTTTTATTATTTCATCGGGGTATGAACCTAAAAACTTAATCACACTTATGTATGATTCCGCTTCGCGTGTTTATGAAATGTCATTACGTTTTTAGGTTCATACCTCAATGAACTAAAAAAAGTATTTTTTCATTTCTAAAATGAATCAAAAGAGGTTCATTCTTTTTGGTTTCGCTGTTAACCTTCAACTATATATATTTGTGTATTCACAATTCCGTTCATTGAAGGATAAATCTCCGATAGAGAACACCATTCATCTTCGAGCTTAAGCACTTTAAAACACATTAATTTCAAACAATTTATAACTAAAGTACAAAAACTTTGAACTGCATTCGTTTGGAAAGATGGCAGAGTGACAGAAATATTGACTTGACTCGGGAAAGCTGTCATAATTCTGTAGATTGTAAAAATGAGTTGTTTCGTCCTTTTGAATTTTCCAATTTTCTCTACGTTCCCTTCATTTCTTTCGTAGAAAGAGTTTTGTAGACTTTATTATCATCAGTCTGGTCATTTTTATCTGGAACTGCGGTAAACTTTCGAGAAACTTATGCTGCTCAAGCATTGATCCTACATAAACTGTATTGAATTGGTCAGCAATATACTTCGGAATACCGTTAGGGCCATCGTAAAATGAATTAATTTTTAGTCTCGTCTATCAAAAAACGTGCGTTTTAATTGATCGAAAAAAATATTCATACCTCCATGAATAAAAATTTCAGCACGCATCCTTTTTGGGTGCTTCCGCTTAAAATAGTTCCAAAAATGTATCAAAATTGGTCAAGTTTTTGCTTTTTTCGCTCGATACTATTGGATTATAAGAAATGAAGAAAATATCTTTGTTTTCGTGGAGGTATGAACCGAACAACCTAATCACACTTATGTATGAACCGAAAAAACTAATCACACTTATATATGAACACGCGAAGCGGATTCATATATAAGTGTGATTAGGTTTTTCGGTTCATACCTCCATGAGAACAAAAAAAAAATATTGTCATCTCTCAAATATTGATAATTGCATGGACTCATTCCTGAGATTTATCCAACTCTGTAGCTATGTACAGCTTGTCACCCACAGATCTTCCTAAAACATGTAACGGGTTTTATTTTATGTTATTCTTTGAGGTGACCTTTCAGGAAAGAGGTTATATTCAAGACTATCTCTACCGCGTTTAAATTCACTGGTTTGGTTAATTTCTTTTCCGTGCGATAACTTGGGACATGCTTCCTTTATGTTTCTACCATGACCTTGTAAATTCACTAGGGTGATATGCGTTTTGTACCAAGGTATTGCATATCTGCAGGATGACCAACATTGTCCATTTGTTTAGAAGCAGTCATAGTGGGAACTTTAAGAATCACATTCTGTCAAAAAAAATAGAGAAAAAACCCTTCAATTGCTACAAAGTAATTATAAACCTTAATTACAGAGACTTTACTTAACATGTTTATAAGAAGTCTGATTTAGCTCACGGCCATGGACTTTTCAATTGCACTTGGCGTTTATACCTAAAATAATTGCAATACTTCAAAATAGAGTATTTTCATTGGCCCAAATCGTATCACGTGATCAAATCAATGGCATTTTATACCTAGATAAAAGGCAGAACTATTTTCGACAAAAATAGAAACAAACAAGGTCAGGGATTTCCGATATTTGGGAATTCACTTCCAAGAAATACCAAACTTGTTTTGTTACTATTTATAGTCATCACCTTTTGAATTTCGATTTCCTCGAATTCCTTTATACTTCCATGGATTTTCAATAAATAGATAAACAAATAGTGTCCTTATAACAATTATAATGTTCGTTTTAAACATGAAGATTTCGAAAAACTCACATTTATTAGCCGTAAATCCGAGATGTCGAATCGGCTTCGTCACATCAGCATGCATCGTGTCCATGTGGTAGGTTTATATTTCTTGTCTATTACAAAGCATCTATTCATAATTCTAACTGTTATCGACCCAGATATCATAATTTACAGAGTTTAAAGTTAGTATTTCCTCATAATAATTCCAAATAAATCCAACGAATGTTCGAATTTCCATTTCAAAAAACCCAAGCGACGAAACAAAATGTCCGCCGTTACAACGACTCGAGCGATAAACTGTGTCAATGTATCCATACGCCTGTCAAATACAAGTAACTCCGCCCACAGTTCGTTTATTTGTTTTTATTTTCATCTCTCTATCCGTTTCCGTTTTGAAAATAGACGTATTGCAATTATATGGGCCGAGTGTATTTTTCACTGCGTTTATTGGAGTAAAAAGTGCAATTACCTTAGCACATGGCTTAAACATAACGCCCTACGGGCGTTATTTGCCATGTGCTAAGGTAATTGCACTTTATACTCCAATAAACGGAGTGAAAAATACACTCATCCCTATATTGTTGGATCGCTAGACACGCTCCTGACCTTCGACAAAGAAGTAACTGAGATAACAAACAACATAAATTTAGATGTATATGACAAGGCATATAAACAAATAGTGAATATTAAGCATTTAATTTGTACGCCAACGAAACTGTTCGGAATAAAAGTTCTTGGTCGAAGCTAAACTTCCGGTTTAAATGAATTATTTGATTTTACAATTCGTTTTTACCAACAACAGCGATGTCTCGATTCCGCTGATTATGGGATTAATTTCTTTTCTAGATTAGAAGTAAAGAAATATTTAAAAAGTTCCCATGATTTCCAGATCTTACTTTTCACGAGACGTCACTGCTTAACTTATCGCTTTCATACGAACTGAGATCCGACAGGAAATTCTACTTCGATACAAACGGCATCATTATCCACAGGTTACGGTCAGTAGCATGTAAAAAAAAAGTAAAGTGGTTGGTTGGCGACCTAAAAGTCATAATTACAGCTAATCCATATAAATTAAAATGAATTCCGGCCAATGTCTGTCTAAATGAATGATCTGATTTGCCGATCGATTCTTTGATTGACGGACGCAATCCATCAACCATAAACATAACTCTTAAAATCATTGCACAAGACTAAACGAAGGAAACCTAAACAGGTAAAATTTGCTGAACTCATAATGTACATGTACCTTGAGCAGACGATAAAGACATTTTATTGGTACATCACTAATGAGTATCCTCCTCATTTGTTTGTCGGTGTCTTTTGAGTTGAACGAAACATTCTTGAACAAAGAAACCCCTTTCATAACGTGTCTCTACCCTACAGCTATTTATGTTTGTATATAATCCGCATAGAAGTACATTTTTAGAGCTTTGTATTTTTCCGCTACATACAAAAATAACACGGTTACATATCGGCGATTTAGATTTTGATCGAATTAAGCCATTGTCGTCGCAATCTTCCTTCAACTTGGACCAGTCTAAAATTTTCTCATGTGTGAATGGGTAAACTTTTAGCTACAACTTTTTGGTCGCCAACCAAACATCCTTTTTTCTTTAATGGTTTCAGGTGGATTATCGAGAAATAACGGAAGAATATCCTTAGATAAACTCACCGCCTATCCAGTTATATGATCAAAAACTTATTCCCGCTTTCGTTCATTTCACCCTATCTTACGTTATCTAAGCAGAGCCAAATAAGTGACGTCATCATAAGCGTTGCATAGCAGTCACGCGCAAACTGACGCGCTTTAAGAATACTTGTCATAAAATTTTCGCAATTTGACTAATTTTTGCTTTAAAGATATAGAACAATCGTTTTTTTTTTTTTTCGAGTAAGATCGATTGATATTTCATTTCGTGAACAACAAAAGCTACATTTTCACCCGTGGCTTCGCCACTCATGAAAATGAAGCTCTTGTTGTTCACTCAATGAAATATAAGTCGATCTTACACTAAAACAAACGATTATCCTCTATTTAATTAAACGTAACTGGTCGTACATTTTGCAAAATAACGCTGTTTAATATTTAAGTCGAACTTCCTGTCAGAACTCAGTTGGCTTGGCAAGCCAGCCATCAATTATATTTTTGACGTTATAATACATATACTTTGAATACATATCAGAGCTAAGGATATGTAAAAAATCAAATTATTGTCCATCTATTCAGGCTCATCCAAACATCAACCTTTTTGTTCAATATAAATCCATTCTTTGAATTGAGATCTCCAGAAAAGCACCACACGAGTTCTAAGAAACGATGTTTCTGAATCTTAAACAAGAAAAAATTCTAAATGTCACAAAATACACTCATTAGGAACATTTAATACTAAAGTTTGAGCCAGATATCGTCTGCATGGTTATCTGATGAGTTAAAACTAGCTTTTTGATGTTGTGACGGGTGATTTTTAGAATTCAATGCATTCGGTTATCAACACTGCGTGTCCTCATTGTTGTGGAAACAATGTGATAATTAAAACAACCAACGTCCTAATTCATGAATAAATAAGTAGTTAGCGCAAAACTATTGTTATAGTTCAGGTTTGAATAAACTTTTACGACAGTTTTGAAATGATCTTTAAAGACTAAAAAATGGCTGGCGAATATAACTACTGGTGACGTCACGATGACGGTGATTTGAGCGAGTTCAAACTTCAACGGTTAAACTCTCCCAATATTTATTGCAAAAGTCCCGGAAAAACGAAAAGCCTACGTGGGTTTTAAAGGAAAAATCCTACTTTATTTTGATATTTTTGCAAAACTTCTCTTCAGAATATTGAACTCAAATAATATATTAGAGAAAATACTCGTAAAAATAAATAAAATCTAAGGTAATAAAAAAGCTCCGATACCTCCCTTTAAAAGGCCACGAAAACCCTATTAAGCAAGGTTTAAACCACGCAAATAAGATATAATCTATTTTTGTCAATTGAATTTTTATGTCTGCTAAATATATTTCATAAAAAAGCGCCTTGGGCTTCAATTGGTAATTTGCAATCTAATTCAATTTTACATCTCTGTTTCTGACACCCGAAGGAATTCCGTTTTGTTTTTCCTTTGTTTAAAAGAAACTTGAAATAACAACTTTTCTATGAACTTATTATTTAAGTAAAATCAATTGGAATTCATCTGTACAAGTTTTCCATTGTGTTTGCTGCCAGGGATTTCTTAACATGTTGTCCGACATTAAAAAAAATGGGGAATATCAAGTTGTGTACTTTTTTTTTCAATCCAAAGATATAGTCGACTGCTGGTAAAATTATCTTTAGCTAGCAAAGCGTCAGCTTTGATAACTAACGTTGACAGACAAAATTTTGAGGTCGTCTCAAAGGTCAATGAGTACAAACTGCCAATGTAGGCTTAACCACTAAATGTGCCTACGCCATAAAAGTAGTTCTTACGTATTTCAGAAATATAGCAAACTCTATTCAAATTGTAGAAAACTCTTTCAAAAGCATACTTTTTAACCTATTCTCTCTCAATTCCTCTTTTTATGCATCTCAAGAAAATAGCTTTGGAAAACATTGTGGACAATAAAGATATTGCCTGTCACAAGCAGTTTCTTCATTATACACAATATTTTCTACCCAACAAGGGAAGACTCTCCAAAATCAATCAACTTGAGATTGTCGTCTGCAACATCTTTGAATTTGAACCAGTCTAAGATTTGGTCATGTCTAAATTGATTAACTGTTAGGTTACTTAAACCTCGTTTATTTATCATGCTAAGCTTTGTCAAAATGAATACTTAACAAAACTATGCTTTGCTATGTTAAAGTACATCAGTGTATTAGGCGAACACAATTGACCAATCGCGGTTATCTATCGAATAATCAGGCGACCTATGAAATTATCAACCTTTTAGGTTAAGACTTTTGTTGGTTTGGTGACTTAAACGTCGTAACTACAGCTTACTCAAGCTGTAGTAACGACGATTACGTTGCCAACCAAGCATCCTACTTTTTTTAAAATGAATTCTGACCATAAATTATGAAAAAAAGCGCCCTTTAAAATCGAAGGCCAACGGAGTAATTGGGGAGAGGCTAGTGATTGGTCAATTAAGGAGACGAATAACAAAACGGTTCTTACAAAGCATTGATAACGTTAACTTTTTCAAAGGTCAATGAATAATAAGAAACTTCTCTGTTGGTCATTAGAGTGTATTTCCTATTATTTATCGTCGCTACCGTAGCACATGCCCACATGAGCGACGCTCCTAGAAGGCGATACTTGTTAATAGGGATCGTACAAGGATACAGAAACTACTGGGAGCCCCGTCTGTTTTTTTTTTTTTTTTTTTTTTTTTTCTGTTGTTGTTGTTTTTTTTTTTTTTTTAACGAGCTGCATGGATAGCAGCGTCACGCGGGAACACAGTTTAACGTCTAATCCGAAACACAATTGTCCAATCGCGGCTGTCAATCAAGGAATCAACCTACCAGTCACATAATTCATTCAGTCCGTAAGTCGGCTTCGAACTCCTACATTGGCCGCCATTTTTTGTTTAGATTTGTTTATTGGTTTTGCGACTTAAACGCCGTACTAAGCTGTTGTTACGACGTCTAGGTAGCCAACCAACCACATCATTGTTTTGTTACATGCTACTGGCTATGACTTTTTGCAAAATTAAGCCGTTTAAAATCGAAGCGGATCTTGTTGTTGGAGTCAATTGGCGTGGCTTAAGGAGTAAGTGGGTGGGGCCGGCGATTGGTCAATTAGTTTGTTATTTTTTTCAGCCCGGGGATCGGACCCGCAGTCTCGAGGTTTAAAGTCACCTCCAACAGGAAACAAGACTGAGATATTAAACGTCATTATTAAGCAAAATCACGCTTGGCTTTACAAGGATTTTTCTTCGTATAGAGGGGCGTCACAAAGGGACCCAGGTCCCAGGTCCCAGGTCCCAACTATTTGCAAGCATCCGTTCATCCGGTTACTTTTCGTTAAAATGATACACCCATGAAATACATATTAAGTCTACTCAGAAACGATGAATGAAGATATCCTTTACAGCATAGAACAACTCGCCACTAGTTGATTACAATCTGATTTTAAATGTATACCCGATATATACAGAAACAAAGAGAAATGTAGATAAGTGATCCGTAAGTCATTATTCATGTTTATCCCAAAAGACATCTAAACCACGATCAATCTTCAATAACAAATGTATCGACTGGTTACTCTAGTGGCAATTAATCATTTCATGTAAACTGCAAAATTTAGCAGTGTTTCGTTGAAGTTGCTTTTTTTCCTAAACCTTCTATCACAGTTCTTAAGCACATTACCAAAGACATTTTTTTCGACTCGTCTAAGTTGAAAGAAAGTGCAGATGGCAATTTAAGGGTGATTAAAACTCAATAACCTTTGTCTTTCTGAGTAGAAAACAGAGTGGGAAATGCAGAGAATGTTTGTTACAAGCATTTTCTTCATTTCTAACATGTAGATAGATATTTTTTATTATATCTCTGAAATGTCTTGCCAAAGGACATGATGACTTGATCAGCGACGCTACTAGGATTCGGACCCGCTACCTTTTTACTATCTTTGATAACTTGGTCTTCCAGCCTTACTATGGAGCCCCACAGGAGCCCTAGTTTAATTCAACCCAAACAAAATTTGTTAATATCACCAAACATAATCTATATCAGGGGTTGAAACTAACTTTGCTTCGATTGGATCCCACAGGAATCCCTACTTATTACTCCAAGGTGTCCTCCAGATAATCAGTGATCCCTCCTTCATATACATTAATTCATTCACACACAGTCGTATCCTTCTAAGCCCTACTTTAAAAAAAAAAGCTTCTGAAAACATTGTGGAAAATGATGAAATGGCTTGTTACAATTTCTTCATTATCCACAATGTTTTCTACAAAAACAAGCAAACAAAAAATCAGGAGCATTGATACATTAATATCTAATGGGAAATATTGAAAGATCCTGACGGAATACCTAGCCTGATAATGCTTGGTCCCTATAATTTTACGGGATCCCAGGGATCCCGGGGCACTGCTAGTATATGTACTCTGTACCATAATACGGCCACGATAATGTGTCACCTGGCGAAGATCGAAGCTCAAAATTATGTTGTCGGTTAAAAATGTTTTTTTAAAAAATTAGCTTATACACCGATCTAATAATTGATATATAAATCAAAGTACTGAAAGTACTGTAAGCTAGCAAAGCATGGTTTGATTCAGAATATCTTTCCCTTGTTGGATAGAAACATTGTGAACATTGAAGAAATTGCTTGTTACAAGCAATTTCTTCATTGTCCACAATGTTTTCCAAAGTTTTTTTTCTTGAGATGCTTAAAAAGCGGAATTGGTTTGTAATGTATTAAATAGCATGCTTTTAAGAGAGTTCTCTGCATTTTGAATAGAGTTTGCAATTTTCCATAATAACATAAGAACTACTTTTTATGGCGTAGGCATTCAATGTATTTAGTGGTTAAGCCTCCAGTGGCATTTTGCACTCGTTGAACTTTGAGACGACCTCAAAATGTTGTCTGTTAACTTAAGCTATCAAAGTTGACGCTTTGCTTGAGCTGACGCTTTGCTAGCTAAAAAGGAAAGGCGCTAATTGGTTATAACAACACAATCGCAAACGTTGAGTTTTAAAGGTTTTTGTTCCTAAAAAAAATACAATTTTACCTTCGGTGAAGTATAAAGGAGACAGTCTCAAGCTTCAAAATAATCAAAACAAATGTCAACCGATTTATAGGAAGAAAATTTTGACAGGGAAATATATTGACATGTTCTAGACCAAACTGTTTACCATACAAACATCTTATTGAATGTTCTTCTACAAATCCAAGATTATAAAATAACATGATGGGGTCAAGTGACATGAAGAATGTTATTAAATTGTCGGTGCGCGAGTAAAATGTCGTAACTACAGCTTTCATAAAGCTGTATCAGACTTGGCATTCTCGTGGATGCTGACGTTAAATTATACTGAATGACCTATAACAATGACAACTATAAACATGCATTTTGAACTTAAAAATTTAAAAAATGTCACATAAATCTGGACATTCTCCAAAAATAACATATTGGCATTAAACATGCACACACGTTTAAATGCCAAATTTGACTTGAATGCTGTCGAACATAAATAACCATGTATAATACAACATCTTTAAGAGTCATATATTGCAACAGAGAATGAAGGTAGATACGGACACGTTTTTAGCATCCAGTTAATCTAATTACCCGTTGACTTAATTGACCAATCGCGGTAGTAAAACAAGGAATCAACCGACCAATCTAATCATTATTCACCCCGTACCTGAATTTTCAACTCCGACATTGGCCGCCATTTTCGTTAATCTTTTTTTGCTGGTTTGTGACTTCAACGTCGTAACTACAGCTTATTCAAGTTGTAGCAACGATGTTTATGTCGCCAACAAACTATTCTACATTTTTGTTACATGCAGCTGGCCATATTTTTTTTAAATAACGCCGTTAAAAATTGATGCCTGACTTCCTGTCGGAGTAGGTGGAACCTACGAAGTAAGTGGGCGGGGCCAGCTTTTTGTCAATTCCTGATCAGTGATTACATAGGTCACTATGTTGCAAATAGACGTTTTCAGACTTTACATAATTTTACGAACTATACAGTCAATAGAAAAAAACATGAAATATCAAATTGAATTCTTTAATAGCTTATTAGATTTGTTCAAATGGTGGATAGCTACTATCCGGGTATAATATACCAATCGCTTGCCCCGCCCACTTTCTACTTTGGCCGCGCCTATTGTCTCCAGCGGGAAGTCCCGCTTCGATTTCAAACGGCGATAGTTTGCAAAACTATGGTCAGTAGCATATAACAAAAGATTATAATTATTGGTTTGCGACCTAAACGTCGTAACTACAGCTTAAATAAGCTGTAGCTACGACGTTTAAGTCGTCAAACAACAAAAATGATTCACACAAATGGCGACAAATGTCGTAGTCTAAATCTAAATTCCGGACTGAATGAATTCTTTGATTGGTCGATATATTCCTTGATTGACAGCCGCGATTTGTCAGTTGGCGAAATAGGTATCCTTATGAGATGTTACATTTGTAGTCCTTGTCACTTCCCTGTAAATAGATGACCATCGATAAAATGGATAAGTTCTCACGCGAATTTGTTTACAATCGACACTTTGAAATGGAACTTGAACAAGTTGTAGTGTATTTAAACCAATTCCACTCAATCCCTCCTTTTTACGCCCCTCAAGTAAAAAGCTTTGGAAAACATTTTGGACAATGAAGAAATTGCTTGTCTCTTTTCTTTTTTCAATTTCTTCATTATCCACAGTTTCCGTTGTCAACTTGAAATTGTCGTCTGTAGCTTCTTTCAATTTGGATCAGTCTAAAATTTTGTTGTGTGGAAATGAGTATGACATTTATCTATTTTGGCAGCACCTACATGACAACAACAAGAGAGAGATTGAGAAGCCTCAAAATAGAATACAGAAGGCATTCTTGATGTATCAGACGAAACTACGACCAAGGAAATGGAACTCACTTATTTGATCGGATTAATTAAGTTGACCTCGATATTCTGACAAACGTTTAATTTGATATAATTACACAAGATTCTCTAGTGACAGCGTTTTTAATAAGTTACAAGGATTCCCCCGCCACAGTCGGGGAACTTGTCGGGAAACCATTAATTTCGATTCGTTTCTTAATTTTTGCCCCCGGTATAATTTATTCCTGTTCACGTCTCCAATTCTTTAACCCTTTGTCTATAAAATCATATTCTTTCTTGAATTCAAAGGCATGGAATTTCGAGTATTCTAAGTGGCCAGCATTTCCAACAATGTTTTCTACACAAAAAGATAAAAAAAAAAAAATGATAAGATTTCATCAACTTTAAATTGTCTGCAACTTATTTAAATTTGGACCAGTCTAAACTTTGTTGGAATGGTAAAAGGTTATTTTACGTCGCCGTCGCCGTCGAAACACTGATTTTCTTAAATACTTATCTAATTTATAAAAAATATCAAAATTATGGAGTCTCGCATCACAGTAAATGTGATGTTAACCCTTGTAATGCCGAATAAAATTATCTATAGAATTGCGGTAAAATCAAAGGGCTGAAAGCACTGGAGGTACTGCTCGTGGATTGATATTTTATTTGAAAATTTGTTTATAAACAACTTAGGCTAAAACAAGGAGAATCAGGCTGTGTAGATTAAGATCAGACTGCATATATGTGCCGGCTGATCCTTGTCTATATATCCAGCCAAAACAGGGATCATCAGGGTTCAACATGACAAGGGTTAATATCACGGGGCCAGTTTAACGCTAGATCAATTTAAAGCCTGACTTTCAGTTTCCGTTTGAAAGTTCTCTTACCAAAAAAAATCTATCGACGAGGTTAAAAGTGCATGTTAATATGGCGATTTTAACGCCCTAACAGTTAATAGCTTAGAGCAAAGTAAGGAAAGTTGTATGTTTGTGTGTTTGATTTTGGGTAGTTGTCCACAGTTTTTTGAAAGAATGATACTAAACAGAGACCACACGTGCCTGACCCTTCTTCAACTTGGCTGGCTCTCACAAGGATCACTTGTCCACCAGTGTTGCTATTAGACCGTAGTCATGCTGGACCGGAATATTCCTGTTTTTGGCAAGAGGAATATGTGCAGGCTGATTTAGTCTACACCACCCGTTGGCCAATTCAAACAAAAAATGTTATTTAAATCAGGTTTTCATAGAAATACGATCAACAGTCAGTGCCTCTAGTGCGTTCAGTCCTTTGATTTTAATGCATTACTGAACTTATTTTTCAATTCAGTAGGACAAGGGTTTATCCATGAACCACAATATTCGGTGGTTAAAACCTATTCATTTTACATCGATTGGAAAACAAGTTCTTCAAACTTAGATTGATCCCTTTAGATTCTGCTTCCTTGAAAATGCATCAGTACTCGCGCCGAAAGTGTGGGCCAATGAAAGAACCAAGGTCGATAGCCGCTCCCGGGACTCGAACTCAGAACCTCTTGATCGGGAAGCCGACGCTCTACCTCCCGACCACGGACACCACGATTATTCTGTATTGACAAATAGCTAACTTTTATGGGGGTTTTTTTGTTGTTGTTGTTGTTTGTTTGTTTGTTTTGTTTTGTTTTTTTCCTTCACAAAACACATTATTTCTAAGGTTCATGATGTTTTATACTAATAGCAGCGATCGTTTAAGAGCGTTGTCTGCGCGTGTCATATTATCCGAAGATTGACCTGTCTTCGGAACCGTATCACTTATCCAGATTGGGATAAATATTACTACGTCCTACGCATAACTCCATATTATATCGTCAAAAAGTAGCAAGTGGGTAATTGCAATAAAACCTACAATAGTGGAGAAATAAAACTTAACTGTCGCCCAAAATTAATTAGAAAAATAATTATTTTGAATTGCGAAAGGACTCATGTCTTACCTGTGCTGACATTTTGAATGTAGATCGACGGAAGCGGCCGAGTTGTCACGAAATGCTCAAATTAGATAGGTCAGTTTTTGAAAAATGCCACCTATCGGAAGATAAGCGTTTAAGAGATTAGAAACAACTTTTGCACGTACGCGCCTCGCTTTCCAAAAGGTTGGGTTATCATAATAAGTATGAAAACTCAAGTCAAACTTCTATTTAAAATCGAATTGAAAAGGAAATCAATTCGCTTCATTTGATTATGTTCAACTAAAGTTATTTCCGAGACAAGATATGCTCATCGATTTATTGATTGGGGTTTAACACCACTTTTAACAGTATTTCAGTGGCGACTGGAGCACCTATTAATGGATTCCTGGTATTTCTCAATCACGTTCTACCACTACATCCTTTCCTAGCCCCCACTTGCTATCTCACTAAGGTTTACGATCATCCAGCCATTGGTGAGAGATAAATGTCGGAAATGATATGTGCCGCCGCCGGGGACAAGGTATGCTCAATAGTTTGTTCTACCTTTAAAGTTTATGTATTGCTTTTTACGCAACACCTGTATTGCCGACGTCATGGAAAACGCTGCTATGAATTATTGATATACTCCACGGTTGATGATTTTGAAACTACATGAACGACCAAAGTCTAAATAACATCGCGTACATATAAATGTATATAAATTATTTCATTTTTTTGTTTTGTTTTGTTTTATTATCTTTCCATCTACACATATCGGTAATTGTAAGTTTGAAAACATAATAATTGATATTTGCATTTTGCAATCGACCAATCCTTGACCCAGCCCACTTACTTCGTTGGCCACGCCAATCGACTCCGACAGGAAGATCCGCTTCGATTCTAAGCGGCGTTATTTTTTAAAATCATTGCAAGTGGCATGTAACAAAAAGGTAGAATAGTTGGTTGGCGACTTAGACGTTGTAACTACAGCTTGAATAAGCTGTAGTTTTACGAATTGTAATTGGCAAAACAAAAAAAATAGTTTTAACAAAATGGTGGCTATTTTTGGAGATGATATGTCAATTCCGGGCCGAATAAATGATTTTATTGGTCGTTTGATTCCTTGATTGACAATCGCGATTCGTCAATTGTATTGTCTATTGATTTTAGATGTTATAAGATTAATAGAAAGAAATACCAAACCACTTTTGAAACTATCTTTATATACACTTAACATTTCATGATTTTGTGTAAGTTTCATGAATCTTCTTCGCAAGACATCTTTACTGGTATGCAGCAGACGACATTATTTCCAGTCGGCTAAAAGATTTCAAAGTGACACTGTAAAAATTATTTATAGCATTCTTGGTATAAAGTTGTCTGTCTCTTCCTTTATTTTCCTAATTTGGCAGGTCAGAGTAACGGCAGTCTAAGTTATTACGCACGTGGGCGAACCAAGTGTCGCAACTACAGAACATTTTTGTCCACATTCTGACTTGTCTCTAGTGACACAGTTAAATAAGATGCGCATCGGATGAAGAAATTGAGGAATCGCGAGCCCTGCCCAATAACTCCGTTAGCCCCGCTCACAGACTCCGCTAGC
Organism: Fragum fragum; assembly: GCA_946902895.1. NCBI lineage: Eukaryota > Metazoa > Mollusca > Bivalvia > Cardiida > Cardiidae > Fragum > Fragum fragum. The sequence continues at coordinate 2,628,722 of OX336379.1, forward strand.
CTCGCCCATTGTTACCGATAGCCCCGCTCACAGACTCCGCTAGCCTCGCCCATTAAACGGCGTTATTTTGCAAATTTTATGAGCAGTTATATGTTACCAAAAAAGCAAAAAATGCTGGTTTAGCGACATAAACTTATTTGTAGAGCAAAGATTTGATTGGTGGATTCTTTGATTGATCAATTACTTGTGTACTTGTGTTCATGTTGTTTTTTTACAACACATATGTACAATTCAGCCAACCCAGACTGACAGTGACGAAAGCCTGGGTTTACGAGTCTTCACTTATAGAACCCCGGTATAAACACATTTTTAAGTAAACAGTGTGCACATGACTTTCCGCCTATAGGGTAAGACAGAAAAGCTAATATATAAAAGTACATGGCCATTCAGTATAAGAATTATAAGAGACTTTTGCTTTTAGTTTGAAAAAAATCCACTCTTCTACCTTGATGGTGTGATTAAGAGCCCCTGCTAGTGCACATACACAATATTTGCACCGACAGCAACTCTGTGTCAACCACGCAAGAGAGACATAGCTAGAGAGTGAGAGACAGAGTGGGTGAGAGAAAGAGAGAGAGTGAGTGAGTGGGTGTGTGAGAGACAGAAAGAGACAAAGGGAGACGGGGATATAAATATACCAACCATAGTGAAGATGTGAAGATACAAACGCATCCTCCGTTCCAGCAACTATACGACGCATGCATTAGATTTAAATTCTTACCCTGTGTGCAAAAAAGCAGAAACTTTTAACACATTCCCACATTGACGCTTTGTGACGCCCTAAGAATAAAAACGTAAGAAGACATCGTGGAAAATGAAGAAATGGCTTCTTTCAAGCATTTTCTTCATTATCCGCAATGTTTTCTTTCCCAAAAGACAGCGATTTTTGAAATTTTACTAACTAAAACTTCTTCCAATTTGGACAAGTCTAAAGTTTTGACGTCCGGTATAAAGTTAACCCACGCTACTCTTATTCGACAGTGTCGACTTCGACTGGCTATAAGTGTCTTAATCCTTTCCTGTTTTTCAAAATTTTATACTTGTCGAAACTAAAAGTTGCTGACGACAACTAAAAGTGGGGGCAATTTGAAGTGAGACCAACTTACAGGTCAGGAAATATTGTGGGAAAAGAAGAAATTGCTTGCTACAATCTTCTTTTCCCACTTACTTTTTTTCTCAGGTATAAAATCAAAGGGACGTAACAACCAGGGATTGAACGGGAAAGGGTTAAGAGATGCGGAACATATATATATGATATACCTATTACTGATCTGAATAATACTCTGGCATTGATTACATAGCGACAATATCTTTGTAAAACTCTATGAATACAATCTGCTCAGGTTGATGCCCGCACCCACAAATCTTGAATCACATTTGTGTTATTTCAAACCCTTATGTCGTTTGATACAAACTATATGTATACCCATGCAATTGACCAATTGTTGGCTCAAACCACTAACTTCTTTTGCCACGCCCATCCGCTCCTACAGGAAGTTCCACTTCGATTTTTAACGGTGTTATTTTCAAAATCTATGGCAAGTAGCATGTTACTAATAAGTGAAATAGTTGGTAGAAGACCTAAATGTCGTAACTACAGCTTGAACAAGCTGCAGTTACGACGTTTAAGTCGCCAAACCAACAATAAAGGTTAACCAAAATGGCGGCCGGGCAGAATAAATTATTTGATTGGTCGGTTGATTTCTTTGATTGACAACGCGACTGGTCAATTTGAAGTTAAGCGTGAAGTAAAACCAAATTCTATGTTCGAGATTCAACCAAAACACTGTTTTTATTCTGGTAATTCTTAGACAATCATATAATTATCAGATATTTAGTTCCAAGATTTCCCCTGTATTGTAGGATATTTTCTTTAATCGATAGTTAACATTTTCAAGTCCAATCTATTTACTTGCTGGTCTTAACATCTTTGTTTCGGTGTGTCGGGCGGGGGTGTTAGTTTTTTTGTAAATGGGTATTTTTAGCAAGGGAACGAAATTTTGTCCGGGTCAGTCTGTAAAGTACAATGTTCATTCTTTACATAATTATTACTTGTGTATTATAATTATCATAATTTTGAAAACTTACTCTTCAGGTTGCCTCCTTTTAATTAATTTGGTTATTTGGAAATATATATATAGAAACCCGGTGTATTTTAGGGGGAAAAGGAACGCACACAGAAAAGAGGACCATATACATACATGAAAGCATGATTCGTACTTATGATACCTTGCCTCGTTTTGAACAGGAAAATGAGTAGAAGAAACATGATATACATCACATCATCTGTCTTGTTTGTACTTCAAATTGAGTATATATATGACTTATATATGCATCAGACGCAAAACAACACACAGAAGAGTTGAGATTCACCATGTCTATCTAATCAAATGAATACTTGTATTTTTTAGATATGCCCATGGGATCTTCTTTGGGACCGCTTATTACCACGTTAAGGTTATTGACCAACCATTCTATATATTTCCCATGTTAAGGACCCTACATTCTGTAAAATGATCAAAGTACTGGAAGTACTGTGAGCTAGCAAAGCATGGTTGAATTTAGAAATTGTTTCCCTTTTTGGGTAGAAAACATTGTGGACAATGAAGAAATTTCTTTTTACAAGCAATTTCTTCATTGTCTACTTTTAACAAGCAATTTCTTCATTGTCCACAATGTTTTCCAAACTTTTTTTTTTCTTGAGATGCTTTAAAAGCGGAATTGAATGGGAATGGGTTAAATAGCATGCTTTTGACAGAGTTCTCTACAATTTAAACAGAGTTTGCAAAATTCCTGAAATACATAAGAACCATTTTTATGGGGTAGGCATTCCTTTGATTTGGTAGTTAAGCATCCAGTGGCAGTTGCACTCGTTGAACTTTGAGAAGACCTCAAAATTCTAACGCTTTGCTAGCAAAAAAACTGACCGAGCTAAGATGAAGATCACACAGTTGACTACTGCGGGTTCAAACTTCACATCACAGGTTCGAGTCCTGGGCTGACCATATGCACACACTATTGGAGGGTTTTAATACATAATTATTGATAAAAAGTAACGCATTTGACCACATTTCATCAACCCGTAAATATATTTATTAAATAATTATTAGCTCATAAATACTAATTCTGTAATAAACTATGAACGGCATATATTGAGACTGGCGGCGAGGTTATGTAAGACAAAATAAAATGGCTTAATCTCGGACGATACCGACCAAAAAGATCTAAAAGTTATGCCCAAACCTAACTGTATTCAAAGTATTTGCAGACCATTATTTTAAGTACAAAAGACTTGACAACGGCTGTCTTTTTGGATAGAAAACATTTTTTGAAATAAAAAAGTTGCTCTTATGAGCAGTTTTCTTATTTTCTACGATGTTTTCAAAAACCTTGTGATTGAGGGGCGTGTAAAGGCGAAATTGTGTAGGAATAGATCAAAGGGACCAGAAATAAATCATGTTTTTTAACCCATTCCCCTACAATCACTCCTTTGTACGCCTTTCGTAAAAAAAAGGTTGGGAAAACATTGTGGAAAATGAAGAATTGGCTTATATCAAGCAATTTCTTCATTATCCACAATATTTCTATTCAAACAGATGAACAAAAAATCATACACCTCAGACTGAAATTGTTCTCTGCAGTTTCTTTCAATTTTAAGCAATCTAAAATTTTGTGTAGTGGGATTTGGTTAAATAAAAATTAGTAAAAAGAATTTGAAAATGAAAATTTAAGGAAACTTCAGTGAAAGAGAATAATTTTACCAGCTCGTGCCCGTCTTCATTTACTGCGAATTGAATAGGAAAGCGGTTCTAGTTTTGTAAACCTACCACGGGAATTGGAAATTGATATTATTGCATGAACTGTTAAATTATGTTCGTCTGTGAAACATTTGTCTAAAGTTGATAATTCAAACAGACACCGGATGGTGCTATAGTAAGTAATCGTAATATCGTGATAAATGGAAAAAGAAGGCTGATTTTATGTGTAGGACGACGTTTGCTTTCTGTGGTTTGTTCTAGACTCCACTATTCCCGTGACTGTGTATGGTTTGAATTGATTGATCGCTGGCCCCGCCCACCGTCCTCCGACAAGACGAATGATTGATTGAATGGGCTTTAACACCACTTAAAACAGTATTTATGTCATATCGCGGTGGCTGGAGCACCTAACAATGGATTCCTGGTATTTTTCACACCAGTACTACCACTACATCCTTTCCTAGCCTCCTGCTGCTATCCCACTTAGGTTTACTATTATCCAACAATTGGTGAGAGACAAATGTCGGTAAGAATATGTGCCGCAGCCGGGGATCGAACCCATGACCCAATATTGAAGATTAAGAGTCTGACGCGATACCGACTTCGCTATGACGGCGGCACAAGAAGAATGACAAAGACAGCAAATGTCATTATTTTGCAAAGTCTGTTGTCAGTAACATGTAACAGTAAAATTATTGGTTGGAGACCTAAACGTCGTAATTACAGCTTGAATAAGCTGTAATTACGACGTTTTTTGTCGCCAAACATCCAATAATGCTTGACATAAATGACGTCCAATATATAAGTTCAAAACTCAGTTTCGGTCTAAATGTTTGATTTGCATCGTCCATCGATTTTTTATTGTACCTCGACGATCAGTGATTTGCCAAGATCATTTAAGGCTTTAAATGTATGTTACTATGCATCTATATTTAAACTAGAACAAGATTTAGGCATCAATTTTGTCTTCAGAAAACTATACACTTGCCTTGTTTGTATTGAAATCAAAAGCTAGTCATTTGAACAAAGGCTGTGTTTTCTTCATTTTCGCTAAGGATTTTTAAAATTGAAACTTTTTCATAAAACATAATGTACTTTAACCAATTCCCATAAAAACCCCTTTTTAACGCCCCTTAAAAAAAGAGCTTTGAAAAACATTGTGGAAAATGAAGAAACTGCTTTCATCAAACAATTTATTCTTTATGCACAATGTTTTCTATCCAAAATGCTGAGGAAAAAATTAAATATCCACCAACTTAAAATTTTTGTCTGCAGCTTACTTTAGTTTGGACAAATTTTGTCGTGTGGGAATGAACTAATAAGACAATGCCTCGAGATAATACAAATATAATACGGCTTAATTTCATCAGAATCAAATTGATGCCATTTAGATTGAATTTAGACGATTGTTAAATCATGCCGCAGACACCAACATGAGCGGCAACCATATCAATGACAACCACATCAATTTACCAATTACCCAACTACAGAATTTTAGAGTCGTTTGGATTTTAAAAAAAAGTTTTAGACGACAAATTTTTAGTCGATTGAATTTTAAAATCTTTTGGTTAGATAACAGTGTTAACCCATTCCCACTCAGTAAGCTTTTAGACGCCCCAAGTAAAAAAAAGTTTGGAAAACATTATGGAAAATGGAGAAATTGCTTGTTACAAGCAGTTTCTCCATTATCCATAATGTTTTCTATCCAAAAAGACGAAAACATTTAAAAATCCATCAACTCCAAATTGTCGTCTGCCACTTCATTCAATTTGGACGGGTCTAAAATTTCATAGTGTGGGAATGTGTTAATCACGCAGGTGAATTGCATGGGGCAACTTGAAGACGCCATCGGTATCTTTTCTCCCGCTTAGATGATGTTCAGTATAGATCTAAATGAACAAAAGGTCGACTGAATTTTAAAATAAAACTGAGTTTACGCACTACGTTGGCAACGCGCAAAGATTCCGACAGAAAGTCGCTTTTCGAATTTTAAATGGCGTTATTTTGAAAAATTTATGACCGCTACCATGTGACAAAAATGTTAGAATAGTTGGGTGACAACCTAAACGTTGTAACTAAAGCTTACTGTCATAAAACCTTCTATATATAAAATCTTACAATACTTCTCTTCCATTTTGTAGAATCTTGTACACATGATACACTGTCCTTATCATTCTTTAATTTCATTGCCGATCAAGGACGATTTTTTCCTCTATAACTGGAACATAACTGTCTTCAGCTACAACATTTCGAAGTACCGATGCTGGACGGTGTAAAGAGCCTATACACGGTACGGGTACTGGCAACCTTTCAGCGTTGGTACTTCGATTTAAATCTTAGATAGATACTAGATTCTAGATACTCAGAAGACTGAAAAAAATATGTAAGCTAAACAAAGGGACTGGCCGAAACTAAGGTGTTAGAACTTGTGGCCAAACCCTTTGCTAATTTTGTTGATTGTTCGTGTCTCATATATACTATGTAAATCGTTGTTAAATAATGGCAATAAAATATGTTTAAACTAAAGCTTGAAAAAGTTGTAGTTATGACTTTTAAGTCACCAAACCTGCAAAATAGGTTAATAAAAAGACGGCTAATATCGGAGTGCAAAACTCTTTTCTGGTTCAAATAAATGATCTAATTGGTCGACGGGTTATTTGATTGACAGCTGCGAGTAGTCAATTTCACTGTTTTTAAGGTAACATTATCAAGCGCTAATCCACCGAGATATCTCTATAATTCACCGAAAAGCACTTAGCTGATAATAGTGATATAAACACCAAATAAAACAAAATGTGGGCTTTGGTTCCACCTTATCTCGAAATTAGGACGAAAGTGCCTGTAATTTGAATTTCAAATTTCATTCAATTTAAACCAATATATTAAAACATCCACATTATATGATTACATTTGTTATGCATTTGAACGAATAAATCAATCAGTCTGGGAATAAATCTGATTTGAAATTGTGATATAACGCCACACAAATTGAAATGAACGAGAATGCTAGCGACATTAGTAACAGTGCTACAAGTGTGAGAAGTGTAGACACAGATCGACTTGTGGATCCACATATTATGGTCTGTATGTAGATAGTATCTATACATGCTAATGTGTTATCAGCGAGAATACTAAATGCACTTATGTGACTCTCTGCTTTGCCAAATGATTTGTTTGTTTGAATTGGATTTAACGTATAAATTGCGCGACGGCGAGTAGAACACCTAACATGGATTCCTGGTATTTCTTGCGCCAATACGACTACTACATCCTTTCCGGACCTCAAAATGCTGATCCCACTTGATTTATATGAATATGTACCCATTGGTGGGAAATAAATGTCAGAAACGATATTCGCCGCGACCTGGAATCGAACCCCCTGAACCTCATAATTGAGAATCTTATGCGCTACAAACTGCGTTCATTCCGCGGCTTCCACTCCCATGAAAAACTGCTTTGAATGTAATGCAAAAGCCAAATTGACGGATCGCTGGATACCTCCACTGAACCCCGTTAGGAAGTTCAACTTCGTTATAGAAAGCGTTATCTTGAAAAGTTTATGGTCATTAATATGTAATGTAAATGGTGAGTTTTGTTTGGCGACCAAAAATGTCTGCTAATGACCGGTCTAAGTTGATCATTCTTTTGATAAATTGATTCTTTGGTTGACAGCATCTGTTAATTTACGGATCGTCATTATCAATCCAAATTTGACTGAGAATTTAAATCATTCACTTAATGTGTAATGTTGAAATCAGAAATTCATATTTAACATCAGTAATTTATTGGTTTTTCGAGTTAAAGGGAAGTATCGATGATACTAATAAACTGCCAAGTGTAGAAAAACACGATCCAACGAACACTTAATACTTAAATTTGAGTCAGGTATTGTCTTGGCGACAATGTTATAGGTGTTAAGTGGATTTTTGTGATTATACAGGAAATGTTAAGCGGTATTCAAGGTTATTTATAGATATGGCGGAATTCAGTTGTCGCCATCACGTGACCTCATTTGCATATGACCCAAAGTTAACGGAAGATAACCAATTGACTAGGGATACAATCAACGTCCTAAATCTTATCATATCAGATGGTTAGCGCTAAACTACGGTAAGTGATAACGCGTACGACAGTTTTGGACTGATCTTTTTAGAATTTAAGACCGGCTAGCGAATATAGCTCCTGATGACGTAACGGAAACGTTGGTTTGATGTAATTCGATCCAAACGGTTTTTCGCACCACGTGTTTGACCCTTTATTGTTTGCAACTGTCTCGGGTCAATCTAAAAATAAATACCCTAATTTTTCTGATTTGCACAAAACTACTTTTCAAAATATTGTATTCAAATACTGTATGAAAGTGAATAAGAAAAGTTAAAATCTGTGAAATGAAAAAAACATCGATACCTACCTTTAAGCTTCAGAACGTAATTTGATAGGCGCTAATCAACATTGAGAACTTGGTAGATAGTTTGAAAATAATTTGTCTCTCACCAATAGGTGGATAATCGTAAACCTAAGTGGGATACGACTGGAGGCTAGGAAAGGGTGAAATGGTAGGACTGGTGCGAGAAATACAAGAATGTCAATGTTAGATGCTTTTGACTCCGCGATATGACGGAAAATTCGTTAAAAGCGGCGTTTAACCCCAATATTCATACAAACAGAAATTTGACAAGGTAAAAAGAACTGATGTAGTTTGAAAAATGCGTGTAATTTTATCTTTTCCAAACACAGATGTATCTCATCAACATGAGTGCCAAATTAATGTCAATTCTCAAAGTAAAGTCAACAATTCTGGTCTTTTTTACAATCCACTGCATTTGAAAAATATCTTTACCTTAATGAATTCCCGATTTTCAAAATTTTCGACAGTACCAACTTGAAAAAAGTTACAGACGACAATTACAAATGGGTGCAATTTGAAAAGAAGCCAACCTCCAGTTTAGAAAAAATATTGAGGGAAAAGAGGAAATTGTTAATTAAGCCGCTGGGCGAGCAAAATGTCGTAACTACAGCTTCATGTAGTTACGACATTGTAATAGCCCATCGACGATATATGCCAGCATATCTCCAGGAAAGTCTAATGAACCTAATTCTCTGGTTTACAAAGCTTTTCCTAAATCACAAATAAAGCTGAAAGGGGATTTGCTTGTGCTTTAAGAATCTGGAATGAAAGTTAACATCTTAAATCATTCCCACACAATGAAACTTTTAGCGCCCTTAAGAAAAAAAGGCTTTCGAAAACATTGTGGACAATGAAGAACATTGTTTACTACAAGTACTTCTTCTTTACGAATAATGTTTTCTAACCACAAAGTAAAAAAATCTAAAATTTCATCAATTCAAATTTGTCTTCTGCAACATCTTTGAATTTGGACCAGTCTATACTTGAGTCGTCTGGTAACCGGTTAAAAGTTATTTGCACAGTGCAAAAAATATAAACTATTTTATTAAAGAAAAAATCTCTTAAGAAGTAAGGTTTCATCGTTATATTAAACGAAAAATGCCCTCATATTTTTTGAGACGGAGTGCAAATATCCTGCGGCTTTGCCAGATCAAATAGACGCCCTCAAATCATTGAACCATATGACCTCGAGCGAACGATGACGTCAAACTACTCAGTGGTTAATTACTAGTAATTTTACGTCATACATCTATCTACACAGTCGGTAGTGTACATACATTTGATCAGTTATAAAGGCAACATACATTATTGGCCAAAACAAATTTTTTTGTTTTTCCATTTTTTTTCAAATATCACAATTCACTTTCTCTCTGATTCAGAGATTCACAAAAAAGGTGGCAATGTAGTAAAAACTGATAAATCCATACCAAACGACATTTTTAAAGTGGTGGAAATTTAAAAGAGTTGCAGACGACAATCGTTGGTTGTTTGATTTTAAGCTCATCTGATCACGAAGTGCTCAAGTGACTATTGTGATAACTTTTTGTCACTTTTTGTCCGTCGTTCGTCCGTCGTCCGTCGTCCGTCAACTTTTTCTTTAAACGACATCTCCTCCCAAACCACCGGACCAAATTGAGCCAAATTTAGCAGGAATTTTCCTTTCTTGGTCCCCTCTATAAATAGCTAAAATTATGACCCTCGGGTCCTAAAGGGCTGAGTCCCGTTAAAATCGAAGCGGAACTGCCTGTCGTAGTTAATCGGCATGGCCTATGAAGTCAGTGGGCGCGGTCAGGGATTGGTCAATTATGACGTCATAAAAATGTTATAAAGTAACGATATTTATTATATACCTATAAATATTTCTGGTAAAATATAAACATTCCACACAGACAAAATCGGACCCGCCAGGAAAAAAAACGTATCTTTGAGTCTCACATACGGTTCCATGTAAGGTAGTCTAAGATTACGTCATTTTTTTATTATGTGACGTCATAATTTAAACAAACGTAATAAGAATGGTATAGGAGAACGGAACACTTGTAGAAATACATATTTGTTTATTATTACATCGAATGTATTTGATAAAATGCAGGAATATGATAAATGGAATATTAGGTTACGATTACGTTACAATATCTTGTATTTGCTTCTCGTTACGGAGGAAAATTTGATATTCCACTCGACCTTCAGTCTCGCGAATCTCCGCAGCTCAAAGCAAATACAATATGTTGTATCTCTATCGTAACACAATATTCACTAATAAGGTGGGGTTTTTCCTTATTAACGGATCACGTGTAAAGCTTCGCAGGATTTTATTTGTATTGAAAAGGAAAGTGCAGATTGAAGATAATAAGGTTGAAATTGATCCATGTATCAAAAAGGCAGTGAAAAAATCAGTTTATTAACCGGGAAATAATGGTGCCAATTTTAATGTATTTGTTTTGTCTAGTAGATATTTGTTTAATTTAGTGTAGCAAAACAAAAATAGTGTTTAACTGTTAAAAACAAAAAAGGTTCAAAAATAATGAAATGGATACAAAATCATCCAATTATCAAATTTTGTTTTGCTCAAATAATTTTTGTTTCGTGCACAACTAGACATATTAGAGATTCTTTGTGGCAAGTTTTGGAAAATATCGGAGTTGCACACACAAAAAACACTACAATTTGAGTCTAAATTGCTAAGTCAGGGGCACATAATTCCTAACCGACTTTGGGGGGGGGGGGGTCACCATACTTTTGTGTCATACAGAACGATAATATACTACTACCCTTCAGGCGTGTGAAAGTAGAACCGGGTTGTATACAATTGTTATTAGTAAAGAAACTGGTGGGCAAAAGAAACATGATAATACAATCCGATCTTAATACAAACACTTTGATATCGTGATTACTCGATGTATTCAATATTTCTGCCATCTTTCTTTTTGTACGTCTTAACCCTTTCCTGTTCAATCCCTGGATTTTACGCCCTTGTGGTTTTATACTTGAGAAAACATTGTGGAAAAAAGAAGAAATTGCTTGTTTCAAGCAATTTCTTCTTTTTCCACAATATTTTCTACCCTACCTTGTGGTTATTTTTTTAAATCCACTTTAAATTTTCGTCTGCAAAACCTTTGAATTTGGACAGGTTTACAAATTTTGAAACAGGAAAGGGTTGATTCAATAGTATTACGCTAGTATGTAATGTAATATTAAGAGCTTTAAACTATATCGAAGTATATATTTTTGATAGGAATTAATCAATTTTATTGCATAATACAGGCCTGTTTGTTTTATGAATTCTATGTTGTTAGTATAATCTCTTAATGGTGATTTTACAAAGACCTCATGACATGGTAACTCGAATAAATAGGCATTATTACAACAGTGACTTTTTCTTATTGTTGTTATCGTGTTCGAGAATCGTGTATAGGTATTTTTTTATTGGATGAAACAGAGGGTCGAATCCAATAAAAAATACCTACACACGATTCAAGAACACGATAACAACAAATAGAAAAAACACACTGTTGTAATATCCCTTTTATTATATACCTTTTAGGTCATGACATTAAGAAAATTCTCTTAAATTATTAAGAAATAACAAATTTTCCGAAAAAAAACGAACGTCAATACACGAAAAAGTAATTCTTGTTTAACGGTACTCGACGAATACGGTTTTTTGGTACACGCGGAATACGGAGTTGTTTTTTTTTTTTTTTTTCTGTCGAGTTGTTTTAGATAGCCAGATTTTAATCCATATCTTTTATAAGTATATAATAAAATGTAATATCTACATTAACCCTTGTCATACTGAAATAAAAAATCCTTGGTCAGAATTGAATTAAATATCAAAGGGCTGATGGCACTCTAGGTCTGATTGTCAGGGACAAATATATAGTCTTGAAATTGATCTTGTGAATATTTCTGTCTGATAAAAAGGACAATCAGGTGGTGTAGGCTTAGATCAGACTGCACATGTGTGTAGGCTCATCAGTGAATATTCCGGGTTCATCATGACAAGGCTTAGGTGTATCTAAGTAAATTGAGACGACGAACCTTGAAATAATGCCATCAATTTATCTTACAAAATAGCCACATCGCGGCCGGAAATGAATTTTGAATCCCGTCTTTGGCCGTCATTTTGTTAATTTTTTTGTTGGAATGGCGACTTAAACGTCGTAACTACAGCTTTAGGTCGCAACCAATTATTCTACCTTTAGGTTAATGCTACTTGCGATAAAGTTTGCGAAATAACGACGTTTAGAGTCGAGGCGGGACTTCCTGTCGGAGTGGTTGGGCGTAGCAGATGAAGTAAATGGGCGGGGTCAGCGATTGGTCAATTTTTGTAAATTATTTCAATAACAATGATGCTCGTCTTTGAAGTCGGTTTTTTAGATTCGTTCCTTCATTCAGTTAATCATTCACGCGCGAAATAAAGATTAATCGCCTTACTCCTCGCAATATACGAAGGTTGTCCAAAAGTATCTATATTTGTTAAGTGTTTTATACTCTGTGATACCGCATTATTTTGAATATTTGTCTATAAATTGAACTATTGAGAAATATCAGATATAGCAAGCTTATCGAATAAATTGGCTTTATGGGCCATTCTTATATCTATAAAATGTATGGATTGAACAATTCCTAGGGAATATTTACCGTCGTTTTATTTAGCAAAAGTACTACTTTTACGTTTGTTTGTGTATGTACAATAGTTTCAATCATGATGCACGCCAAAAATACGATAGTATTTGAGAAATAGTTATTATTAAGTTAATACTTGTCTTTTCTATGTTTGAAATTCGTGCAAGAAAAGAAGTTATTTCATCTTTTTCACATGAACTTGCTTATCTTTATTAAAGAACATACTGGTATTTAAACCCTATAGTATTGTCATGTAATTCATTTGAACATGTATCTAACCCATTCCCACTCAATCCCGTCTTTTTCGTGTCTAAGGAAAAAAAGCTTTGAAAACATTATAGAATATGTAGCAATTGCTTGTATCAAGCAATTTCTTCATTATACACAATGTTTTCTATCCTAATAGATGAAGCATTTTAAAATTCCACAAAGTTAGAATTGTCGTCTGCAACTTCTTTGAATTTGGATCAGTCTAAATTTTTTTTTTTAAATAAATACACTGTTCGTCAGGGAACACAAACTACATTCAAGAAATCATTTACTCTGATTTCAAAATTTCGGCAAATTACCATTTTCAAGAAAAACTCATGAACTTTCTACTTCTACGTTTTCACATTATTTGCCCCCAATAACCACCATGAAGAAGTAGAAAATGTCATGATTTTTCTTTAAATGGGCATTTTTGCCGTAATATTGAAATCAGAGGTAAAAATTAATTGATTTGGAATGGTTTAAATATAAAATCAATGAAACATTATGGTGAATAAAAATTCTCTATCAGAACATTTTTGCGGATCGCTGGCTAACTGATTCCGACAGGAAGTTCCACTTCGATATTAAACGTCTTTATTTTGCAAGTGTTTTGGCCAGTAACATGTAACAAAGAAGTATTTTTTGTTTTGCAATCTAAATGTCGTTTCCATTTCAACGTAAATGTCGCCTAATGTTGGAGTACAAAGTTCATTTCAGGTCTGAATGAATAATTCAATTTTTTTATTGGTTGCGTGATTGACAATACGATCGTTCAATTGTTTGGCTTTTCAATTCGTTAAACATATGATGTAATTACGTCTCCGGCCTGCGGAAGACTTAAGTTAACTCAATCTATTATAAATAAACTTGATAATGTTCTTCGAAAAAGAAAAAAGTCAATTAGAAAAGACGAATATCAAACTTGAAATCATATTCCTGTGATTATCACATTGCCCTGTAATGTGATGCTGTTATAGGTCGTATGTAAAAGTTAAGGCTAGTGAGTTGTTCCTCAAAAGATCTTTAGAAATTTTATAGAAGCTAGGTATCGAGCATTGGACTTCTGACCTTGAAATCTAGTGCTTACATGGTTGAATTGGTTGACAGTTTTTAGCACAACGCGAGATCTTAGAATATCCATTTACTTTTACCTTAGACCTAAGTATCACATCTTACAAGAACTCAAGATCTCAATCTAGTTGTAAATAGTTTTAGATGAATAACGAGTCGTCTTTTCAAAATTTAACCCTTATCATGCCGAATAGAATCTTTTAGAACTGCTTAAAAATCAAAGGGCTGAGAGCACAGATAGATCTTGTTTTAGATCGTTAATACTTCTTTTGAAAATTATTTTCATGAACAACTCTGGTTTGAAAAGGAGAAACAGGAGGTGTAGCTCAGACTGCACTCATGAGCAGGCAGATCTTTGTCTTTACCTTCTTCCAAAACCGGGATATCCGTTGTATCTATGGAAACTGGTGAATTCAAATTGAATAAAAATTCCTTTCTTACCTATTTGAAATAAAATTTTTGAGAACGGATCTATTTTATATTCAAATATAACAGAGAGATTCTAAAACCTGTCTCAGATAATTTAAATTCAATTTGAAATCTGATACAAATTAATAAGGAATGAAACCAATGTGTCCTTGTCTTCATTGTGATATTAAATCAAAAACTTAACCGTTGCACATGAAGTGTGATTAGCTTTTTATAGTCAAACCTCCATGGAAACAAAAGATATCCTTTTTTAATCTTAAATGATAAAAAGAAACTGTAAGCCAACAAATCTAACACAACACATTCCAATTTCAATTAACACCAATTGCAAAATGCATGTCTGAAAATCTACTAAAACGTAATGATTTCAATATGAAACATCAATGAAGTTCAATGATGAAATTTATGGTTTTCTATTATTGTCAAATTGTCTGTGGTTATTTTTTTTGGGGGGGGGGCTGTTGTGGGTTTTTTTATGACATGGAATAACATATGTCGACAGGAAAAACTAAAAACTCACAAAATGGTATTTTCGGTTGATTCTCCTGGTGTTAATAAAATTCAAATTGAATTCTTTTTCACCCATTCCCATACAATGACGCTTTTTGAGGCTCCCTTCGGAAACCAATGTAGAAAATGAAAATATTGCTTGTTTTCTACCCCAAAAGACGAACATTTTTTAAAATTTCATCAACTTGAAACAGTTGTTTGTATCTTCTTTAGATTTGGACCAAGCTAAAATTTTGTTTTGTGGGAATGGGTTAACACGTCTTGATTCGTTTGGAAACAATTAGTATGAAAATAACTATCATCATCAATATTATCGTTTTCAGAAACATCAATTTCCTATTAACGTTAAGATTTTTATCACATTTTATTATCAATGTTTCCCTCTTTTTTTTGAAAAACAAAGTCTGTTTTCCTTTATTTAACTTATTATATTAATCAACGATAAAGGAAAGAGACAGACAAGTTAAAATTTCTACAAGAACATTTAGTGTGAAAGCCGAAGTTACTTTATATAATTTAGAAGAAAGTATTGCAGAATGCCAGTAACTATGGCAAGTTTAAATGGCTTTAATAAGATAATAGTCCATTGTGTCTTACATAATATTTAATTTCGAAAAGAACTGTTCTTTTTGTCTCAATAGACGAGTATGTTTACACGCTGTATATAACAAAAGCCAGGTAAATAAACTTGTTGGAAATATAAAATAGATATCTTTACTCACAGCATTCAACGTCTCGTAAATCCAAGTATCTGAATCACAATTATACAATTAACAAATATAGAAACCAATTCCAACACAAACGGCTCGTTATCGAGGTGTGAAGATCACAAGTGGCAGAACGAAGGTTTTTACGTTTACAAACTGAATTCTAGCTCAATATAACAGCTGTAACTAAGTTTTCCAATGTTACTTGGACCTGTATAATAGAGATAGGCGCTAGACGCATACGACAGTATTATAAGGCAATCTTCGATGATGTTTTTGTTACAGCTCCATGAATATCGGGAAGTAATTCGTTCTATTAAATCTGTGAGCCTACAATCCGCTACAATTGATAGCAATAAATAGATAGACTTATGCGATGTCGAATTGTCATATCGCGCGAGCCTTTTGTCTCAAATACTGTCTTTGAATTTGCCTAAAATCTAATCAAATTGATCCAAATTTTATGTCCGAAATATAATTTACCTAAGACATCATTTTGCCTGTAGAATATAATGACCATAAATTTTGCAGAATAACACCGTTTGATATCGAAGTGGAAATTCCTGTTCTTTCAGAGTCAGCGGGCGTGGCAAGATGAGTCACCGAATTGGGCCAGCGATCTGTCAGTCACATTCGTCATCAAACAGATAAACAAACAGTAGTATTTGTAGGATACCGTTAAGGATGCCGCGAAATTGACAATAAGAATGATTTTGAAATAGAATAGAACGAGCGAAATAAGAGAGTTTTGAACCGAATTGCGGTTTAGGTGAAGGGAACAAATGAAATTAAATCTCTTATATTAATTTTACATACCAATCCATACGTAGATTTGTTAATCAAAACGGATCAACCAGGTCAACGGAGTCTTTTGAGTGCTGTGAACGAGGATGAAAACGAAGAAGTTTAATATATATCATGAAAAAAAGAAAAATACTAAGTGGAGAAAACAACAATGAAAAAGATCACACCAATTGGCAATACATATAATTCTACTGATGTGTTTGTTCTGGATAAGTTTTATGCCGCTTTCACCTATCCATCAGTTAAACTACAATTCATTTCTAGCCAAGGGTATATATTCAGTCTTTTGCTATGATAATATAGGCCTTAAACCTTTCCTTAAACCCGGGATTTTACGTCAATTTGATTTTATACTTGAGAAAACATTGTGAAAAAAGAAGAAATTGTTTGAAACAAGCAATTTCTTCTTTTCCCACAATATTTTCCAACACATATGACAGTTTGGTTTCAAATTGCATCCAACTTCTTTTGTCGTCTGTAACCTCTTTCTATTTGGACTACTCTAAAATGTCATTAAAACGGGAAAGGGTTAAATGTACATAAAAGAGGCTCATTCAAAAGTAGTACATATCAATTTGAGTGTCATCTATAAAAAGAAAAAGATTAGTTACTCAAGTAGATTTCTCCAAAATCTATTCTTTTTTCACCGACAAAAAACAGCATGGATGCATGTGTCAATATGTCAATAAGCAAATAATTAACGTAAAATTACTTTATCTACTGTGAATTTGGGCGACTCCCTTTGAAAAAATACGACTTTCATACATCATGAAACTTTGGCTTAAAACAGCAAGAGCTGGTCCTCAAACACAAATAATTGGGTACTAAAAGTAAGAAATCTTTTACAACAAAAAAAACCGGCTTTCTATATGTTTGGCTCTATCAAGGCGTCGTAAACATAAAGGCGTTTTTTTTGTATTTTTAAATGTCGATTAAGATATCTATGTACAAAATTAGGACGAAGAACTAAATACATCATCGAGGGCTAATACATACAATGTCACTCGGACCTTTAATATCAAACCTTATTAAGACTCAATAAAACATAATAACGTCAGAACCTCTATCTCAAAAGTTAGATTATCTAGTCACAGACTTGAAATTGAAAACTGGAAGATGGACAAAACCGAAAATTTTAAGATCAAACAGAACATGCAAAATTTGTAATTTGCTAGAAGACGAATAACTTTTTCACTTTAGAATGTCCTTTATACAATGATTTGATAAAACTCTATATCAAAAAATATTATTGGTCAAGGCCTAACATGCAGAATTTTACAGAATTAACTACATGTAATTAGAAAAATAATAATAATTGAATATCTCGGTATCTATATCTACAAAAGCTTTAAATTAAGGAAAAGCTCTCTTTACCAGTAGCCCCTTCTTAACTTATCGACTTAAACTAAATATAACCCCATATATAATTAGGGATATTATAAATATAACTCATTTCTTCTTAATTATTATTATTATATTGATTAGAGGTTTTTCAATCCATTTTTCAACCCACAATTAATTTTCAACTTAGTTATTCATTTAAGCCAATCCACACTTTAAGACTTGTCTTTTTTTTTCGAACAAGAAAGAATGTCCAGGAGAAATAAGAACTTTCAAATAGAACAAATTTTAATGCCTTAAATTTTGCAATTCTTTTGTAAGAATTATAAAGATTTTGATATGCTCCAACTATTGTTTCAATTAAACAGTTAAGTTAAGAGCGTAACTACCATTACGTACATTATGCAGGTGCGCAATAAGGTTATCCTCTGAAAGAATATCGCTGATGGGTGACCGTAGTATAGTAGCTTCAGTTTATTTAAACTGCGATTTTTGATCACCTACCTACATTCAATTTTTAAACTAGACATTCTTTAGAAAACAATTTCCAATAAGCATATATGCATCCCTTTATCTATTTTTTTCTTTAAAGCAATTTAGGTTGGCAAGTTATTAAATGAGAGAGGGTGAAGAAATGATTCATTCGTTTTCTTCCAAACTCACTATTTCTCTCCGGTATTTCTAAATAACGACCGCTTTTATCCTTATTTTGTAAACAATTTGGTATTTGAACAACTGTAGTTATTATGTATATGTATATGATAGACATTCTGTCTTTTGTTTCTTCAATAACTTGTAAACTGTATATACATATGTGAGCGGACAATTCCTACACCCCGAATTTAGAACTATCATTTGCCGATTTACCATTTTCCTTTTCGCTTGGTAATAGGGTAATATTTAATATTTGTGTGCGACTAAGACAGCACTGCAATTGCTGGCCAAATTAAATACCTGACCTTTCCATGAAACCTTGGAATATTTGTCGAATATGGGTGCACAATTGACTAAGTGTCAGTACGGGACCCTTAAGGTCTCATATTGGAAATTTAGTAGATGCTCGACCAATGCCTGTCCTCATGGGTCCTATATGTATCTCGGCTAAATATCCCATCGGCAGTCCGTATTGTATAAATAAAGTTTCTCATGCCGGTCCTCAATGGATCCCATATTCTTTGCTTACCAGGTACTCAGTTATCACAGTTTAATCTAAAGTAATACAATAAAATGAGATCATAAATGATACTTGGTCCTAATGGTATGTTGACTTTGGAAAAAAAATATGAAAATGGGGGAATATCTCATCAGTAGCAATTTCTTCATTTTCCACAATGTTTTCTATCCTAAGGAACACAGATTTTCGCGAAATGAAAATTGTCGTCTTAAGCTCCCTTGAATTTGAAAGAGACTTTTTGTCGTTTTGGGTTTACTTAACGAACCAATATCAGAAGTTTTCGAGGACAAAAACTTGTTGTTTTTTACCAAAAGAATATGACTACATTATGTCTTGATAAGAATACATGCAAACACTATATTTATCATTGTTCCTATACCAGAATTGACAGATCAAGTCAGAGGGTCGTCTGATAACGCTAAAGATGAAACGATCAACGACCAATATAGACAAAACATTAAGTACATTGTGTTCCTACAAGACTTCTATCTCTACAGTTGCTGTCTGACACGAAAGAGGATTAAGTGAGCTGTTACGAACATTGTGATTTACTCGTATCGATCATGATTTCATTCTCTATCCTCCATAAAATTTGAAGCTGGATTTTCTGAATTGAAATAGACAGCGAGTTCATTTTCAATGAAGAATTGTAGAAGCAACCATTTTCTTGGAGAGTCAAAAACTCCGGTTATTTCCCTTTAACTAGCATATCGTTCGAACAAAGCATAGTTAAGTGGACATACATCGTTAATTCATTCTTGCAATATTTCGATAATTGAAGAATTTGACGAATTTCTGGCTCCTACGGAAAGAACGCCGTTAATTTGCAAGATTTATGGTCTGTAATATGCATCTTAAACACATTAACTACAGACTGAATAAGCTGTACTTATGACGTTAAGTCGATAAACCAACCACAATGCTTCACATAAATGTCGCATGATGTCGGAAATCAAAGTTAACTTCCGATCTAAATTAACGATTTGATTGGTCTCTCGGTTTTAGATTGACAGTCTCGATCCGTCATTTTAGATAATAATCAGTCTATTATTACGCCCTTGATTCAACTGTTTTTAAGTACATCAAAATTAGCAAATTCTAGAAGGTTGACAAAAAATGAGTCATCTTTCAATGAAAAATAATAATTAAACAACTAGTTTGTGTTATTGGGAAAAATGTAGTTTCATATAATAAAATTTAAGAAAGTTGTAATATCGCTACTTAGTTAAAATATCTATGTGTTCTTATGATCTTAGATTATAAGAAATTAAGACTTTTTTAATTCAGTTATGAAAATAAAAAAGTGAATGCGCGTCGAGACGTGTTACAATGTTACATGATTAATGTTTTCATACTACCATCAAAAAAGCATAATATTCATTTTCATATTCATGTTAATCCATTCAATGTTCGAGAAGTTAAAACCTAAATCGAGTAATCCACATTGAAAGCACATGTAATGTGTGTAATTTTATTGGAGTCTGAAAAAAATAATAATTAAATGCGTTTTCATTCGCCGAAGAATAGTTTTTAAATCCTTCATGAAGTAGATAACAGGGCTTCTCCCTGACAGATCGCTGGCCACGCCCACTGAGCCGTTGAGAAGCTCTACTTTGATATCAACCATTGTCATGCTGCATAAAATCCTTTTCAGAATTGTAAAAAATCAAAGGGCTGAAAGCACTGGTTGTACGTGTGGTTCTGTTGTCAATACTTCTTTTGTAAATTAATTTCGCAAACAACTCTGGTTTCAAAAGGACAGACAGGAGGTGTAGACTAAGATCAGACTGCACTTACGTGCAGACTTATCTTTGTCTATACCTCCTGCTAAAACCGAAATAGTCCGGGTTCAGCATGACAAAGGTTTAAGCGGTTTTTTAACCGATTTTAGATAAAACTTTTCGTCTCTCTTATTCAAGATTTATATCTTAAGGCTTTACCTATTCCAACACAATTGCGCCTTTGGACGCGCCTCAAGAACAACAATTTGGAAAACATTGTGTAAATTGGAGAAACTGCTTGTGACAAGCATTTTCTTCATTTTACTCAATGTTTTCCACCGAAAGTTGAAAAAAATTAAAATTTCATTTATTTCGATTTCACCGAACAAAGCCTTATTTGTGGGTTCCATGACGTTTCAGTTGTGTCGCGTGCTAACATTAGTATTTCAGTCGTAATCGACTTAATCCGAAGGCTAACGACCCCATCCGAGCAATTCCGATGTTTCAAAATAGTGCATTAGTGATCTGCAAAGAAAGAACATTTATCGTGAAAGTGAGATTAATGAATTTTGAAAGAGCAGATACGTTTCCTTTCACAAATTGGCATAAAAATGTTTCATGAAATTTTTGTCCAGTAACATGTAATAAAAATGTAAAATGGGTGACTGGCGACGTAAACGCAGTAACTATAGCTTGAATAAGCCGTAATTATGACGATTTGGGACATAAACGCTTGAATAAGCCGTATTTACGATATTTAAGTCGCCAAACGAACACATATGCGTCACATAATTATCAGCAATTGTTGGAGTTCAATGTTACCACGGTATAAACGAATGATTTGTTTGGTCAATAGAATCTTTGATTGATATTCGCTATCCACCGATTTGTTTTCAAAGCTACAAAGAGTCTGAAAACAGTATCATCAATTGCCGAGTTATTTTCAATCGACAAAGCTATCATGAAACTATCGAATGTTGCTATTTCAGCTCATACCTTACAGTATTGTTTTCTCGTAAATATCTAAACAAACTAATTTTCTGGATACATTCGTTCTGTCTTCTCATCGTTTAGTATTTCTGCGAGTCTGCTTAATCGGCCCGGGTCCAGACATCATGCATTGTGTCCGTATAAATGGATGGGGTCAGAAGATTGGAAATACAATGAGGGGCTAAAATTTTGACAAGACAGTTTGTAATGGCATACTTGATTTAATAGCATGAGAAGAAAAGCCTACATTAACACATTTAGGTATGAGACAAACTAACGTTTCATAACGGTTGCAGCAAGTCGTCTAGTCCTATAGAAATTCCAGAGCAGACGAGATATTATAGCAATAATATCTGCTAAAATTACTATTCAAGGATTTAGTGCAAGAGTATAATAAAGCTTAATATATTTATACTTACTTAGATTAGTTCTTATCCGACCCCTCGTATTACCTTTAATCACTATAATTCTTTCACTAGATGCTAGAAGAAAGATCAGAATCTATAAAATGTTTACTAAATATCGTAGCTTTCCGTGGTTTTATTGTGTTGTTTTTTAGTTATCATGCCGACTGAAATATTTAAATGATTTAAAAGTATTTTGCACATAGTTTTTACAAATTAGATTAAACGATTTTACTTTAACCAGTTCCCGAAAAACGACGCTTTCTGACGCCACCAATGCAAGTAATTGGGAAAATATTGAGTAAAATGAAGAATTTGCTTCAAACAAGCAAACTCTTCATTTTCTACAATGTTTTCTATAAAGAAAGTTTACAAAAAATATAAATTACATTAACTTTGAATTTTCTACTGCAACTCCTTTCAGTTTGGACCAGACGTCTGGTAATTGGTCAAAAGTAGGTTACAGATATAAAATTTTCTCTCTTTTTAAGTTGTTATTTGTCTGTCCTTATCAAGAAAGTCAATAATGGTATGCCAAATGAATATTCGAAGTAGAACTCGGCGAAAAAGTTAAGTATAGAGGCATTACTCAGTACCAAAAAAAAAAAAATTCAAACGAAAACAGAACTAAGTAAAGAGGAATAACTCAGTACTAAAGAAAAATTCAAACGAAAACAGAACAAATTATAGAGGCATAACTCAATACCAAAGACATTTCAAACGAAACCAGAATAAGGTAAAATAAAAAATGGTATGGCCCCAGACTACTTGAGTGAGCATTTTGTTTCCCAAGATTCTGTCCATGGTTATAGCACTAGGTTTAGTCAAAAAGGTGGATATTGTTTACCTAAGGTTAAAGGCAATGGTGCCAAATCCTTCTCCTTTTCCAGCATCAAATTATGGAATGGGTTACCTGTTGAGCTTACTGAATTGAATAAGCTGCAAAGTTTTAAAAGTGCCATCAAAAGTCATTTCATGAACAGTATTTAATATTATGTTCTATCAATTCGGGGTATGATTTAATCTTATTTTTACCGTCTTATATCTTAAAGCTGTGATAGTATGTTTTAATGTCAAGTTATAACTCAATTCGGCGTAGGATTTAATCTCATTTTTCCTTTTAATATCTAAAAGCTGTGATAATATGTATTAATGTTAAGTTATGCCTCTCTGTGTCACGCCACCTATACTAAGGACCACAATGAAATAAGGGCTGGCTCTTTATTGTGATATCCTTGGTGTTGGTTGGCGTTTCATAGTTTTTCTTATACATGATACTGAATGTTACATTTTTTATCTTGTATTGTGTTAATCTGTGTACATGCTTTCTATGCCGAAATAAATCTATCTATCTATCTATCTATCTATCTATCTATCTATCTATCTATCTATCTATCTATCTATCTATCTATCTATCTATCTATCTAAGGTATAGAGGCATAACTCAATACCAAAGAAAATTTCAAACGAAAACATAATAAAGTATAGAGGCATAAATCAGTACGAAAGACCTTTCAAACGAAAACAGAATAAAGTTTAGAGGCATAAATCAGTACCAAAGACATTTCAAACGAAAACAGAATAAAGTACAGAGGCATAAATCAGTACCAAAGAAAATTTCATACGAAAACAGAACAAAGTATTAAGGCAGAACTCAGTACCAAAGACATTTTAAACGAAAACAGAATAAAGTACAGAGACATAACTCAGTTCCAAAGACCTTTCAAACGAAAACAGAAAAAGTATAGAGGCAAAACTCAGTACCAAAGAAAATTTCAAACGAGAACAATATTATAGTACTTTCGTCCTGAGTCGAACAAGAATGACGTAGACTTAATTTATCATAAATGTGTCTAATTGGTGCTGTCAATCATAAAATCGATCATACACTTATATCAGAAGTGAACTTCGACCTCCGACATAAGTCTACATTAATGTTTAGCATTTTTCTTTGTTTCGGCATCAGAAACGTCGTAACTACAGCTGGTTCAAGATGTAGTGACGACGTTTATGTCGACAAGCAAGCAGTTCAATTTTCTTTGACAGGTAACTGACCATCGATTTCGCAAAATAACGGTATAGGTATTTAAGTCGATGTGCCTGTCTGTGCTCAGTGGGTGTGGTCCCAAGTTCGATTCCTAGGAGCGGTTATCGATCTTGGTTCTGTTATCGACTCACAAAATCGGTGTGAGAACTGTTGTATTCTCCGGAAAGCAGAATCCAGAGGGACTAATCTTAGCTGGAAGAACTTGTTTCCTGATCGATGTTAAGACGTTCTAGTTTGCGACGTCGTCAAATACTATGAACGTTATGAGTAGAGTCATCGGTTCTTCGACGTCGGGTGTTCTTTATGCCTTCTATTTAATTTTTTAAATATTGGGTTGAAATGTCTGACCTTTTCTATTCTTTTTAATCTTTCGAGAAATCTTTATAGATACGCAAAAAAAATATCTTTCAACGGCGGAATTCGTGTTTCGAAATTTATTCTATTGTATAAAGATATAGAAAAACATAAATTTTGACCATTTTCTTGCCTAAACGCGAAAAGGAATTAAAGTTATAATACTTAACGGAAACTATACGATCAGGAAATAATTCAACATTCGTTGGACCCAACCACAGGGAGCAGTTGCGTATGCTAGATATTCGCTAAAATGACCAAAAAGTCAAACCAGGCCTTTTAGAAATACTATATATAAACAAGGGATACAACTCAGAATTCCTGAGATCCCACCCCTGTCTGTTTTAAACGTCTCTAAAAATTACACTTCTTTGTTTACACATTTTACAGTTGTACATATTCGTCACACATATAATCATGTGTAACCTTGACCCATCCATTCCACGAAAACTATACAGCCTTCGGAGTACAGACAACTTTCTTACAGAAATACACCTCAATTTTGCTCGATTGTCGAGAAGTAGCACCTTCACTTTTCATCAGTAAATAGCAAATCCCAGATAAGCCACTCATTTCTATAATGTATACAGCAATGGTAAATTATAAATTAAATACATTTTTACCTTTAAGAAGTTATTTCTGATGTTTCCAAAGCTCTCCTAACCTTATGAAGTGTTACATCCTTTCAAGAAGTCAAAAGGCAGCCATGTTGTTTTTTATGATAAACATCCATAAAGCACAAACGGATGCAAAAATGTGTAAAAAGGGGTAATGGACGAGAAAGGCCACAAGTGGGATGTAAATGCCAAGAAAAGAATTATAAAATGGATTTCAGAATAGACTAGATGAGAAAATTTTATTCTTAAGGTACTTATAACACCATCATAGTTTAAACAAAATATTCATTATTTATCAATGGCTCTCTAATCATTTACTAGAGCCCAAGATATTGAATTGTATGTATTTGAAAGTTAGTTAAAAAGTTAGCTAGGTTAAAAAGATAAATAATTGAAAAGAAAATAGGACTTTATGAGTTATGATTAGTTCAGGCTTCCACACCGTTAACTTGAAACAAGTTAAGACCAAAGATTGACCCCTGTGGAACGCCAGATAAAAGCCATTGCTCACCAATGACGACTGTTATTTGGCTTCTAAGAAGGAAGGGTAGAATTCAGCAAAGCGTCTCACCCTACATACCATGCAGATGCATTTTGTAACAAAGTTAAGTTGTTGACTTTGATAAGTACATTGCTACAATGAAATATCAAATATTAGTTTGTAAGCCAAATTTCTTATTTTGTGAAACGTCTTGAATTAATTATATTATTAATGTTTCACTAAAACAAAACCCTTTCTCTCATCTTTTAATGGAATCTTCACTAGCTGAATCTCTAAGTCAATGGAAAGTTCACCAGCAGGATTGATAGCATTGAGAATGTAGTAATATATAAATAGTATAATATTTTTTTCTGGAAATGGGTTGAAAATTAACTTTCAGTATGCAGAAGTTTATGAAACAGTGTGATATGCTATTTGTTGATAGCCATTCTAGAAAATGAAATATGAATACATGAATTCTTTTACACAGAAGTGTACTCTACAGTTATTTGTTTAAATTTATAAAGGTTATGGTATTCCTGTGAAAATCCTTAGTTTGATAGTTACGTTACACCCATTCTTAATTATAATTGTGAAGTCTGGGGTTTCATCCAATCGGAAATTATTGAAAGAATTCATAGGAAATTTTTTAAAGCGCATGCTAAATCTAAAACAGTCAGCGAATTCTCTTTCTCTCTTATCGGAAATAGGAAGATTCCCGCTTATAGTTAATAGACATATTCGTATAGTCAAACATTGGCTAAAACTGTACAGTAAAAAGAACAATTGTATTTTAACATCAATATTACAAAGCCAGCGGTTAGAAATTGAAAAAGACCCCGAAGTTAAAAACTGGAGTAATAGAGTTAAAAAAAACTATTGAAGACTTCAGGCTTCAGTGAAGTTTGGTTTTACCCTGATTTGGTACATATTGAAAAAAATTAATCCGATATTTGAAAAAAGAGTCAAAGATATATACATAAGTAAATGGCACTAATCCATTGATGCTTCTTCCTCCCTAGTTTTGTTTTGTAACCTTAAATTGAGTTATGAAACGTCAAATTATATTATACTCCTTGAAAAAAGAAAACAACGTAATATACTAGCACAGATTAGATTATCCTCACACGATTTACAAGTCGAAACAGGTCGCCACCCAAATATCAACAGTTCGAACATGCGAATTATGTACCTTAACAGATATTGAGGACGAATTTCATGTCACTTTGATTTGTCCCTATTATAAAGATTTAAGATCTAAGTATATCCCTGCTTTTACCTAATATGTATAAAGATTACGCTACATTATGATACTCTCATTATTAACATGGTATAATTAATATTGTTTATTTATGTGACTGTTTTTTTCCATTATGTGTTTTATTACATGTTATATTTTGGACTAAGAGCTAATATGCTCAACGTCTGTAATAAACTTATGTTCTGTTCTGTTCTATATTGGATTAGAAGACAACTGTGGTAGTTATCTTAGTAGTTAAAACATGTTTAATTGTATGATATCCAACGTAATTTGGATTGTTTTTCTCTGTAAATTATTGGTCATCAATTACGATTCAATTCAAAAGAAAAGGTCTACGTATAACTTTAAATAAGTAATTTACCTGTATACTAAAAACGGAGTATATTGTTAAATAACATTTGGTAATACATTCATACACGTATACATGTAAGTATTATCAAATTATTTTTTGTAATTGTTTCTGTGTAAGAAGAAGTAAAAGCAGTATGAGTTGATGCAAATCTACTATTGAATTATAGTGATTGTTATCATTTATTTTGTATTCCTCATTAATGGGTTATACTTTAACTATAATTCTAATTGAAATTTGCAAATAAAATTTGAATCATTTAATGAAAGACAAATGTTTTAACACACAAAGTGAAAAGCAAATACATTCAGCATAACTATCTACAGGCTCTGAATCAACATTACTCAGACAATTCGAGGGTTAAAAGATGTATCTTATCTCCAAAAGCAGCCTGTTCTGATCTTGCTTCAATGTTAATTAAATATAATTAAAGATTTTCTTTTTCTTATTGTTCATGTCGTGGTTGTTTTTTTTTCTATCGAAACGCTTATTTCTTTGATTTTGATTAACAAAACCTTGTGGAATTCCTATTCTCATTAAAAAGTATTAAATGAGCAATCGAAAGGGAGATTATCAAAAACTTAGGGAAAAGAGGAGCATCCTTGTTACCTATATCGCCACATCTTTATCTTTTATCTTTGTGGATTTTCTCACAAAAATGCATATTTTAGAATTTGAATAAACTTAAGAATATATTCTTCTTAGAAATTAGATATCTTGTATCAGGTTAGAGAACCATTGACACATATTGGACATATTTTTCAATTTTCATATCATATGTTAATGAGTTATGAATGAGAAATTGTCATTTCAACTACCCTCTATTTCAGTCGTTGGCCTTTATTGCAACTTGCGTCCCCACTTGTAAACACCCCCTTCCCTTTCCCCAATGTTGCATCTTGTTTGCATTTAAGGTTATATCAGTTTATTTACAAGATGGCTGCCTTTTGACTTGTAGAAAGGATGTAACACTTCATAAGGCTAGGAGAGCTCTGGAAACATCAGAATTAACTACTTAAAGGTAAAATTGTATTTGATTTATAATTTACCATTGCTCTTTACATAATAGAAATGAGTGGCTTTTCTGGGATATGCTATTTACTGATGAAAAGTGAAGGTGCTACTTCTCGACAATCGAGCAAAATTGAGGTGTATTTCTGTAAGAAAGTTGTCTGTACTCCGAAGGCTGTATAGTTTTCGTGGAATGGATGGGTCAAGGTTACACATGATTATATGTGTGACGAATATGTACAACTGTAAAATGTGTTAACAAAGAAGTGTAATTTTTAGAGACGTTTAAAACAGACAGGGGTGGGATCTCGGGAATTCTGAGTTGTATCCCTTGTCTATATATAGTATTTCTAAAAGGCCTGGTTTGATTTTTGGGTCATTTTAGCGAATATCTAGCATACGCAACTGCTCCCTGTGGACCCAACCATGGATGTCTACGTAGGCCCGAACAAGAGATATTCAGTTTTTAGTTGAATATTATTTTTATCAAATTACTGGATGTAACGTTATAAATATCGTAGAAGGCACCCTACTATTACTTTAGTTGAAACATGTTTTATTGCCAATATTTACATGATAAATTCAATTTAATTATTATAAAAAGGATCTGACCACAAGTTCTCAAACTTAGACTAGGCCATTCCCTTGTGTATTTACTTTCTCCCTTTAAAGATCTCAAATTTCTGTTTTTGTCGACTGTTTATAAGTTCTCGAATCACCACAGCCACATTCTGTATCAAGCTCTGGTTATAACGCTTCGGAAACACATTGATGACAGACTTATCTATTACAGCATCATCATTTCGACGCCCCCTTAAGAAAATGTGACAAAATAGTTTCACCCTTATTTTCAAGTTTGTTGAGTAAGATTATAAACGAAGACAGGTATCCTAACTTTTTGCACGTGGAAATATTGGGGAATGTATGATGAAAAAGGGAACAATTAATAGGGCGATGTTTTGAAATACAACTATTTAAAATTAAATAAACCTATTTCACTATTAGCTTTAATCATAATTTGATTTTGTTTGTATGGAAATCCGTTTATCCATATCGACTTGTGAAAGTGAGTAGATTTTAAAAAATATTTTCATTAAACACAATTCATATGAATAAACATCGAAAATAATGTAAAGCCTATGTGCCAGTTTTCACTGAAAGTGGTGTATACCGGACTACTGTAGCACAAAAAAGTGTCTTTATATTGTACCCCCTGCTCTACGATATTATTAATAGGCAACTTATATTGAAAAGCAAACAAACAAACAAACAAACAAACAAAAACAAAAAACATCGGGCGAAAAAACTAGTCCGTGGTGCACTTGTGACATGAAGATGGGCTAGAGTTAATTATTTACCTGGTTTGTGACATAAATATCTCGTCTATAGCTTATTAAAGGTAGGAATCGAATTTTTTTTTCATGTCACAGATTTAAATTATTCTTAATCCCTTTCATACACTATTTTGAAAGAATATTCTGAAAAATAGATTTGCGAAAATCAGAGGTCGCTTATCAAAATAAACCGGGGTATTTCCCTTAAAGCCTATATAGGCTGTAAATCTATTTTTAGACTAAGCCAAGACAGTTGCAGTGAAAACTGAGTCTCATTCACGTGTTGCTTATTACCGTTGAATCCCGCATTCAATTTGAATTTGCTCAAACCTATGTGATCGTTACGTCATCAGGAGTTATGTTCGCTAGCCGGTCTTCAGTTCTGCAAAGATCAGTCGAAAACTGCCGTAAACCTTTATACAAATATAGACACATACCCTAGTTTTGCGCTTACCATTTGATGTAACATAATTGAGGACGTTGCCTGTTTCGATTGTAAATTTGTTATCTTCCGT
Source organism: Fragum fragum (assembly GCA_946902895.1). Classification (NCBI taxonomy): domain Eukaryota; kingdom Metazoa; phylum Mollusca; class Bivalvia; order Cardiida; family Cardiidae; genus Fragum; species Fragum fragum. The sequence continues at coordinate 2,658,889 of OX336379.1, forward strand.
TGACTTCGGGTCATATGTAAGTGAGGTCATGCGGTGTCGAAATCCGTGATATCTAAAAATAACCTGGAATTCCGCTGAATGATTCCTAGATAAACCAGACTCAAATTTAGATATTAAATGTTGGTTTGGGCATATTTTTTGGCAACTGGCATTTTTTTTTAACTTCGTTTCAGAAACAGCGATACCTCCCTTTAAAGTTCTAGTTACGTGTACTACTTAAAGGTAGCCATCCAATAATTGTAGGGTTTTGTTACATATTATTTGCCCTAACTTTATAAAATAACAAAATTTAACCTCATGTTGGAGGTCAGTGGGCGTGACGAGCGATCCGTCATTTCTTCGGAAGATTTGAGCTATTCCACATGAGCACAAAAGCATTTGGCTCCCCTAAGAACGACCTATATATTAATTCACCCGACTGGAAAATAGGTACATAAAAGTATTGAGCATTGCGCAACCGAGTATTTCCGAGAGACATCCTAATTGGATTTCCTACTTTGGCAACCCACAATTTCAAACCATTGATTAGATCTGACGTTATCGTATCCACATCGTTAATCATGGAAGGGTCAAAGTTAATTACTATGGGACTGATTAACCGTCGTTGTTCTACAATAAGAAGTTTCAAAAAGGCTTTTTCTTTATTTCATTCACAGCATCACAAAACATAGAAAACAATTTAAAATCTATAAAAGTACATGACCACACACAAACATATATATATATATATATATATATATATTTGTGTGTGTGTGTGTGTGTGTGTGTGTGTGTGAAAAATAAACCAATTAGACTTCACGTGCCTATTGTAATGGTATTTAAAACCATATCTGCCCTCAGAGGAAGAAAAAGATTAGAAATAATCTATCTTTTATTTAACTAGGGCCTTCATGAAATCGATATGAAAACGCAGGGTATGAGTGATGCTCTCTAGAAAGAGATTTTTTGTGTTTTTCTTGTCGATTCCAATTTGTGTTTGTTTACATTTTGAAATCAAGTGGAATCATCCGATTCTTCACCGAATATCTTCGCCAATCGTCGGCTTTAACTGTTATTTGTGCAGGTGCTGATGACTTAACTTTACGGACGATTTCGTATATCTTCGTGACCTAGCTAATTGTTTGAATGACCAGCGAAAGTTAAAACGTCATCACTGACGTCATTTTTTATGTAAACAAACCTTAAATTGTGGTGGGTGACAATTTAAGATATCAAAACTTCTTTCATTCATCGAGGGCTTACTGCGTAGAATTATGTTGATCTTCTTATTTCATTTGTCATAACAATTTATGGTTTTGAGCCTGGGGTATAGTTTTCTTATTAATTTTGTGGTGTGTTTGTGGGGAAGATATGGCTTAAATATAATCTTGAAGAACAAACATGTTTCGGCTATCGCCTCATCAGTCGCTAAACTGATGAGGCGATAGCCGAAACATGTTTGTTCTTTGAAGATTCCATTAGATACCATTATAACGGGCACGTGAAGTAATACTTGTTTTATTTTTTACTTGTTTTTTTACTTATATTGATCGATCCGGTTTAACCGGATCAATACTTTTTGTCATATAGATGTGTGTGTGTGTATGTTTCTGTGTGTTCATTTTTGAAATGGCTATTTGGGGTCTATATTTTCAAGGATTAGTTGTGATCGTGCTAGGTGTGTAAAACTTTTCATATCTATACTTTTTGTTTAAGTCTTATTGAGGTTTTATGACAATTCATTTAATTTACGGATTGCAGGCCCAACAGGAAGTTCGACTTAGATATCAAACGGCTTTTTGTTTGTTTTTCATTTGATAATGAGATTGTTTTGTTGCAAAATTTATGTTACTTGTAAAATAAATAAAATGATTGGTTGGCGATCTAGTTGTCCAAACTACGTATCTCACCAAACAACAAAAATGCTTCTCATAAATGTCAATCAATGTTGGAGTTTAAAGTGCACTCCGGTCTAAATATTCGATTTAACTAGTCTTTCGATATTTTGAATGACAGCCGGGATCCGTCATTATCATATCTTTATTGCTTTGATTTGTTTACTTAACTATTTTGTTTTACTTGAAAGTCGGATTCTTAATTAGCTTCAAATTGGAGTAAAGAGACTTCACTAAGTCCTAATTTCTTCCGCACTAAGGTCATAAACGTCGTAAGGAATCATTGAGCTAGACCTAGTGTACCTTAGGGGGAAATAAAACTTCTAATTTTAGGCGAAAAGTGAATGTCAGGTCTACTTAAGTCTGACACTTTCATTTTGGAGTTATAACTATCATAAAACGACAAGAATGCCTTTAAAGAGACGGCCAAATTTATGAATTTTGCCACTCAGTAATGGTTTAATACATGTATTCACATATTTACAGATAAACGCTTTCCTTCTGCCTTGACGGACGCGATGATGACCATAGATTTTGTTTAACTGATAATCACATTCGACGAATCCCTGGCCCCGCCCACTGAGCGTTGAAAGGAAATTCCACTTAGATAATAAACGGCGTTATTTCCACAAAGTTGATTAGGGACATTCCTGTGTTATCTTCCCTTTGTCCTGTGACCATCAAATCAGAGGTTTGCCAAATTGTACCCTGGTTCTTTCACTTTATTACCTTTGTTTTTATCCTTGTTCAGTATGGGGAAGTTGCGATTTTTACTTGCCTTTTCTAGTTTTATCATTAATACAAATCTCTCATTGGTGTTAGATTATGGTTCAGAAATAACATAGAAATGTATTTTCAAGATCAAACAAATTTCCAGCTCTAAAGTTTGCGTTAAACAGCTGATCTTAAAACAAGACAGTGCAAAGAAACCTAGGATAAAGTCCAAGTAAAACAGTGATAGGGACCAATGTATTTCTGGAGAGTATTCAAGGGAGATAACCCAAGAATGTCCCTCATTGCTAGTTACATGTCACTAATCAGTAATGAGATTGGTTAGCGACATAAACGTGGTAACTATAGCTTCAACAAGCAAAATGAAGCAAGAAAAATACAACAAAAATTCTACACACGAATATCGGAAAATATTGTGGTTAAAAGTTCACTTCCGGACTTAATGAATAATTTGATTGGTCGAAAGGTTACTATACTTATTTCTTAACATCAGAACATTATCGGCATTTTTGCGATAACCTGGCGATTGTTCCTATCGAGGTCTTAGAGACTAATCAAATGGTTAGAGTAAAGTATCACATTTATTTGCATGTTTTTTTTCCTTAGTTGTAATCCGATGAAAACATTGGACTTTATTTTGAAATAGTATTTCCATAAGGTCCCTTTTCCCATGATTCTTGACAGATCAGATCCAATTTTCAAAAAGAACCAACCTAATAATTGTTCAATCACTCTGTGACAGTTAAAAGAGAATCCGATGAAATATGGGGATTTCTTCGTGTTAACTAGAATATTTAAGTGAAATTTACGTATGACCCAACACAACTTGACGGATTGTACCAAAATTCTGAAAAGAACCGTCCCTATGTGAAAGTTTGAAGTGTATCCGGTGAAATCTATGGATATCATTTTGTTAACTAGCATATTAAAATAAGTTATGCATAAATGACGGATCTAATCCACTGTCAAAAACAAAAATCGTAATGCTGGGACAATCAATCTGTGTAATCTGGTGGTTTTATTGTGTAAATGGAGATTTTTATAGTGATTTTTTTTTAAAGAACAAATAAATTTAAAAAAAAATATTCTGTAAAAGTTTAAAGAGAATCAATGAAAACAGTCGACCGAAATGTGTCAAGATTCTTTTGTAATAAAAAGTCAGAAGGCGTATTTTCCTGTGAAACTTGACAAATCAGACCCAACATTCACAGGAACAATCCTGATGGTAGTTCAGTCATTCAAAGAAAACGATAAAGACCGAGGGCTTTATTGTAAAAACGATGTTTTTGTAATATTTTTTTCAAAAGGCCCCTTTTCTCGCAAAACTTAACTGCAAGACACAATTTACGAAGGAGCAATCTAAATGGTGGTGCAATCATTCTTTTAAAGTTGAAGAGAATATGATAAAGAGTGAGGACATTCTTTAGTTAATGAGAATTTTGTAATAGAATTCTCATACAGCCCCTTTTCCTGCGATACTAGACAGACCAGATCCAATTTGGAAAGAAACAATTCTAATTATGTTACAAACATTCTGTGAAAGTTGAACAGAATCCAATGAAAACTATGTACATGGTTGTGGTACAAGGATTTCAAAATGAAATATTGATAAGGCTGCTCGTACTGGGATACCTGGCGGAATAGGTATAATGTCATCATCTAGGATCATAATTATTGTAGAATCATTCTGTGAAAGTTTGAAGAAAATCAAATGAAAACTCTGGACTTGGTAACAAGTTTTGTTTTAAATGGAAGTTTCATAAAACCCCCTTTCCTGTGTTTCCTGACAGTTCTGACCAATCAAAGAATTATGGTTTGAACTTTTTGATCAATCATTCTGTGAAAGTTTCAACAATAAACCGACCTGTATGCTTAATCGCGTTAACGAGGACTTTTTAGCTCTACTGGCCGAAGGCCACTAGAGCTATAGCGATGGCTTTTTCCCGTCCGTGCGTCCGTCCGTTAAACTTTTCCTTGTTTACGCGATAGAGTCCACAGTTTTCATCGGATTACCTTCAAACTTTTATAGAACGATTGTACCATCAAAAGGATCGTTCCTTTCGAAATTGGGTCAGATCCGTCAAGAACATGGGAAAAGGGGCCTAATTAAAATTAAATTAAAAAATCCTCGTTTACGCGATAGAGTCCACAGTTTTCATCGGATTCTCTTCAAATTCTCCTAGAAAGATTGTACCAACATGAGGATCGTTCCTTTCGAAATTGAGTATGATCCGTCAAGAAACAATGGAAAATGGGCCTTATGAAATTTTGATTAAAAATTCCATTAAAAATCCTCGTTTACGCGATAGAGTCCACAGTTTTCATCGGATTCTCTTCAAACTTTCTCAGAATGATTGTTCCATCATAAGGATTGATCCTTTTGACAACGGGTATGATCCGTCAAGAAACACGGGAAAATTTAATTTAAAAAATCCTCGTTAACACTCTAGAGTCCACAGTTTTCATCAGATTCAATTCAGACTTTCACAGAATGATTGTACCTCCATAATGATCGTTCCTTTCGAATTTTGGTATGATCCGTCAAGAATCATTCGTTTATACTAATTTATTTTAGTTCGATTGCGACGAAAGCTTTAAGCTTATAGAGTCGCTCGCGAACACACAAACCAGATGTTTTCACGTCCCTGAAAGAGAGGCAGTGGCTTAACCCCACTGCTACCCACTTCTACAGCGGGTAGACTGAGGCTGGCTATTAAGTGTGTTGCCCATGAACACTCCTCGGTGACGGTAGGGCTCGAACCAGTGACCTTCAGATCACGAGTCAAGTACCTATTCCGATCGGACATCGAGGCAGTCAACAGAAACATTGGAAAATGGGCCTTATGAAAATTCAATTAAAAATTTGTTTGTTTGTTTGTTTGAATGGGGTTTTACGCCGCTTTCAACAATCTTTCAGTTATATCGCGGCGGCTGGAGCACCTAACAATGGCATCCTGGTATTTCTCACACCAGTACTACCATTACATCCTTTCCTAGCCTCCAGCTGCTATCCCACATAGGTCTACGATTATCAACCCATTGGTGAGAGACAAATAGTCGGAAAGGATGTGTGCCGCCGTCGGGAATCGAACCCGGGACCTCGAGATTGACAGTCCGACGCGCTACTAATCCTCGTTAACGTGAAGGATTCCACAGTTTTCATCGGATTCAATTCAAACTTTCACAGAATGATTGTACCAACATAAGGATCGTTGCTTTCGAAATTTTGATTGATCCATCTAGAAACGTGGGAAAAGAGGCCTTATGAAAAATTCATTAAAAATTCAATGAAAAATCCTTGTTAACACTCTAGAGTCCGAAGTTTTTCATCAGATTCTCTTCAAACTTTCACAGAATGATTAAACCATCGTAAGGATCGTTCCTTTCGAAATTGGGTATGATCTGTCAAGAAACATTGGAAAAGGGGCCTTATTAAAATTAAATTAAAAGATCCTCGTTAACACTCTAGAGTCCACAGTTTTCATCAGATTGTTTTTAGACTTTCACAGAATGATTGTACCGTCATAAGGATTGTTCCTTTGGAATTGGGTCCGATTCTTTAGGAAACACGGGAAAAAGTCCTTATGAAAATTTTAATCGAAATATCTTTTAAGAAATCCTTGTTTACACTCTGGAGTCAACGGTTTTAATCGGATTCCCTTCAAACTTTCACAGAATGATTGTACTATCATAAGGATTGTTCCTCTCGAAATTGGGTATGATCCGTCAAGAAACACAGAAAAAGGGGGCCTTATGAAAATTTTAATAAAATCCTCATTAATAATCTAGAGCCAACAATTTTCAACGGATTCCCTTCAAACTTTCACAGAATGATTGTACCATCATCAGGATTGTTCCTTTCGGAATCGGATATGATTCCTCAAGAAACAAAGGAAAAGGGGCCTTATTAAGATTTAATTCAAAGATCTTTGTTAACACTCTAGAGTCTACAGTTTTCATCTGATTCACTTCAAACTTTCACAGAATAATTGTACCATCATAAGAATTGTTCCTATCAAAATTTGGTATGATCAGTCAAGGACCGTGGGAAAAAAGGGGCCCGATAAAAATTGGATTGAAAAAGTCCTCGTAGACACAATAGAGTCCATAGTTTTCAACAAATTCTCTCCAAACATTCACAGAATGATTATGATATTAAATGGATTGTTCCTTTCGGAAGTAGGTTTGATCCATCAAGTTTCTTGGGAAAAGGGGCTCTATGAAAATTTAATAAAAAATCTTAGTTAACACATCATGGCCCTAGATTTCACATGATCGACTTCAAACTTTCACATAATGATTGTACCATCATAAGTATTGTTACTTTCAAATTGGATCTGATCCATTGAAAAACATAGGAAAGGGGGCCTTAGGAAAATTCAATTTAAAAAATCTTAATTAATGCTTGTAAGTCCACAGATGAGATGGGGTTGTCTTTCTAATCAAACAGAATAATTATACTTTTGTAAGTAGAGTTCCCTTTGGAATTGGTTCAGATCCATCAAGTAACATGGGAAAGGGGGCTATATGAAAATTCAATTAATAAAACCCTGTCAACACCATGAAGCCCACAGCTTTGATCAGATTTTGTTGAAACTTTCACAGAATGATTGGAAGGTCATAACTATCATTCTTTTCATAACAGGGTTTGAACTGTCAAGAAACACTGGAAAAGGGGCCTTATGAAAATTTCATTTATAAATCCTTGTTACAAAGTCCAGAGCTTTCATCGGATTTTCTTCAAACATTCACAGAATAATTGTACAATAATAATGATTGTTGATGTTTGCATTTGACCTGATCCGTCAAGTATCACAGGTAAAGGAGCATTATGAAATGTAATGTTATAATCCCTGTACCACAATAAAGTCAACAGTTTTAATCAGATTCTGTTTCAACTTTCACAGAATGATTATTCCATCAAGGGGATTTTTCTTTTCGAATTAGGCGTGATGTGTCTAGTATCATGGGAAAAGGGGCCTTTTGAGAATTTTATCTATAATCCTTGTAACCAAGTCTAGAGCTTTCATAGGATTTTCTTCAAACCTTCACAGAATCATTGTACAATAATCACGATTGTTGATGCTGACATGAGACCTGATCTTTCAAGTATCACAGGAAAAGGAGCCTTATGAAAATTTCATTTTAAAAAATTTATACCAAGATAATGTCTGCATTTTTCATCAGATTCTGTTCAATCTTTCACAGAATGTTTGTACTATCATTAGGATTGTTTCTTTCAAAATTGGGCCTGATCTGTCTAGTATCATAGGAAAAGGGGCTGTATGAAAAATTATTACCAAATCCTCATAAACACAACAATGTCCTCAGTCTTTATCAGAATAATAGAATGATTGTTACATCATTTGGATTGTTCCTTTGTAAATTAGGTCTGATTGGTTAAGTGACACAAGAAAAGGGACCTTATAAAAATTTTATCACAAAACATCATTATTACAATAAAGTCCTCAGTCTTTATCATTTCCTTCAAACTAACATTAGGATTGTTCCTTTGTACATTGGGTCTTATTTGTTAAGTTTCACGGAAAAAGGGGCATTGTGAAAATTTTGTTACAAAAATTCTTGACACAATTCAGTCCGCTGTTTTCATTGATTCTCTTTAACTTTTAAAGAATGATTGTACCTTCATTAGAATTGTTCCTTTTGAAATTTGGTTTGTTATGTAAAGTATCATGAGAAAAGGGGCCCTATGAAGATTTCACTATAAACTTATTAACACAATAAATTCCACAGATTACACAGATTGATTGTACCATCATTCCAATTGTTGATTTTGACAGTGGATCTGATTATTGCAAGTGTCACATAAAAAGGGGCCTTATGAAAAACTTTCTTAAATATTCTGGTTAACACAATGATGTCCCTTGATTTCACCGGATTCACTTAAAATTTTCACAGAATGATAGTACAATCACTTAAAGGGTTCGTTTCAGAACTGGGTACAATCCATCAAGTATCATGTAAGAAGGGGCTATATGATTTTTTTTTTTTTTTTTTTTTTTTTTTAGATATTCTAGTAAACATAATGAAGTCCAAATATTTCATCGGATTCACTTTTAACTTTCACAGAATGATAAAACCAACAGTAAAATATCACGGGAAAGGGGGCCTTATGAGAACTGGATTTTAGTATCTTTGTTAACACAATAAAATCAACAGTTTTATCGGATTCTCTTCAAAGATGCATGGAATAATTGTGGCTTTCGAAACACAGGAAAAGGGGCCTTACAGATTATCATTCAAAACATTCTTGTGTATGTGATGAAGATCACAATCATTATCAAATTGTCTTTTAAATTTCACAGGACAATTGTAGGGTTGTAAGGAAAGGTCATTTTGGAATGAAATTGACCCATCCGAAAACACAGGAAAAGGGGCCTTATTGATTTTCATTCAAAACAATCCTGTTTATGTGATAAAGACCACAATTATTGTCAGATTCTGATGAAAATTTCACAGAATGATTGTAGGGTCATAAGGTAACTTTCTTTTGGAAATGGAGTGGATCCGTCATGAAACAGGGGAAAAGGGGCCTTGAGGATTGTTGCTTAAAATAAAAAGGGGATAAGGCCCCCCTTTTTATCTTTATGCATTCTTCTTTGGGTAATTAACTTCCTTAAATATCAGATTTCTTTAACGGAAAACTTGATAAGCAGTAGAGCGTCTCAGGCCCTCATGGGCCTCTTGTTATTTGAATTTCATTACAGGCACTTTTCCCATATCACTTGATGGACCAGACCCAATTTCCAAAGGAACTATCCTTACAATAGTATAAACATTCTGTGAGAGTACATATTCAATCCTATGAAATTTGTGGACATTATTGCATTAACTAAGATGGGTTTTTTTTTTCAACTAAAATTTCATAAGGCCTATTTTCCTGTAGCTTGACGGATAAGACCCAATTTCGAAAGAAACAATCCTTCTGATGATACAATCATACTGTTTAAGTTTAAAGTGAACTCGGTGAAACATGGGGAGATCATTGTGTTACGAGGATTTTTTAAATTAAATTTTCCTATCGCCCTTTTTCCCGTGGTACTTGACAAACCAGACCCACTTTCAAAAGGAACAATTCTTTTGATGGTATAATCATCCTGTGAACATTTGAAGAGAAACCCATGAAAACTATTGACTCTAGAATTTTAACGAGGATTTTTAATACGTTTTTAAATAAGATTTTCATAAGGCCCCCATTTCCCATAAGACTGTGGGTTTGCGATTATTCAACCATTGGTGTGAGAAAAACGTTTGAAAGAATATCCACTGCAGCCGGGGATCGAATCCGGGGAGCAAGCAAATACATATTATCGAGACGTCGAAAGCTCTCCAAGCTGTATCGTTACTATGCAACTTTATGTCGCTTATTTAACATAACATGACATAACATAAGTTTATTCTTAAGACTTGAACATACGTATTCATCGTCATACAATACAAAATACATACATGCAACAATGACGGAATTGCAATACAAACAAAGTGAGAAAATGAAACAAAGTGAGAAAATGAAATGTAAATCAGCGGAAGTTGGAAAAAAGAATTTCAGATCTGATTAGATCCGTAAATTCGGTAGCGTTGAAATAAAATTTGATTATATGTGCCTGAGAGAAGAATGGTTTTACCGGTAACTCGTGCGGGGTTTGTCTATGTACTTACGTCATCACGACCTTTGTCCATGATCTCTCTCGCACGTGTAAATCGAGATAAGCGTAATCCATGTGTGACATTTTTTTTGTCACAGTAAGTGTTATCGTTTTGTGGACGGATTCATTGATAAAATACGATGTTTAAAGTTTCCTGTGGATAATAATATGGAATAATTTTGTCGCTTGGTAAGTTGTATAAAATTTAATAGTACTTAGTCGCTTTTAATAACATTACATATAATCTAAGAAGGAAGCATTTTACGCGCAATCTCGAAAGACTGCTCCGTTTGGCCGTCTCACAAACGTCGTAAAAGTCAACTACAGCGGGAGAATTATGGTTGGGTGGGCATTGATATTACTAAAGCTTTGTTTAAATTTGAAAATGTTTTAGATACACTCGAATGCTCGAAAATACTCTTCAATTAAGAGTTATTCAGCTATTCTTTAACGAACAATGTACGTTCCGTACATGAATATGTACGTTCCGTACATGAATAGTCATTAGATTCGCAAAATTGGTTATGCACCGAAAATAACAGTTATCCGAGAAATAATCTGACACTAATATTTATTTCAACCTTTAAGTTCGAGTTCAGGATAAGAATAAGTATATATCTGATACATTTCTTCTCTACAGACATAAGTGTACTCTTGGGTAAAATAAACAATCATCTTTAGACTAGAAATTAAACGGCGTGTCAAGAAAAATTGCTGGTCTTTCTGTTGCTTTTAGGAGACTGCCTGTCGCTTATACTAATAAAATACTTCAGTTAGTAAATGGCTAAGGTCTACATAATTATGAAATATACGATAAAAACTTTTAAATTTATATATCTCAGACTTTCGAAATATCTCTGCCTCCACAACACTTTTTACACAGATTTACCAATTTACCAGGAGCTGCCAGGGAACAACCAAAAGTAACAGGGTCAGGTCAGGGCTGTATGGGGATGATCAAAGGCATTGAGCACAGATTCTTACAGTTATTCATGTACCGAAGCGGATTTATGGGCCGGTGCGTTATCATGGAGTAATTTGACTTCGCAGACACCGTTGCGCGTTCTGTGTTTCGGATGGAAATCAACAAGTTAAGTCAGAGCACTTTCACTGTAATACTTTCCAGTGACAGAACTTCCTTTTGGGACTGACAGATCAATGTGAAGGACTGGACCTTTCGAACCAAAGCATACAACATGCGAGTGATGTTTGGCAACAGTGCACAATGACAGGTCTATCGCCCCCAGATGAAACCCGAACCTTGTTATCAGTCTTAGGACCGGGGTTAAAATGATAGAACAAGGTTTAAGCATTATAACTACCTTTCCCAAACGACGTGGTTCACATTTATCATATTTTTCTATACCCTTAGATGTAATTCTTACCGGTCCTTGGTGTTTTGGTTTGAGCAAATGGGTCACCAAGTGCGAGTAGATCTTACGTAGACCAAATGGTTCATGCAAAATCTTCAAAACGCTTGACTAATGAATGTCACTTAATTATTTTATCTCTTGCAAGGTATAACGTGCATATTCCTCACTTTTTTGCGGTAGTAACGTTCTTTTCCTTTAAAACGGCAAACGGTCTTCGCACTTGGGGTCATTTTGAATTGGATCGCGACCATCATTCCAACGATGTACCCACTTGTAAACTGTATTGAATGACCATTTTCATAAACCTTTGCAAATCAGCATGAATTTCCGTTTGCTGTGTTCGAATCTTACAATTTATCCTGTTGGGATATTTTTTATCCATAAGGAACGCTATGATATTTAACTATAGTTTATAAATCACGTTTGAAAAGAGCCAGCGCTAGCGAGCTCGCATGTGGACGTAGTGTGCCGCATACTGTGTTGCCGTTGTAGAGAATAATGCTTACGTAAGTTCTGTGTAAAAAAATCGTACAAATTCATGTACAAAGGGTAAAACTTACTCTACTCACTTAAATTGTAAATTGAACTATTTTACTTTATATTAAACAAGAGCTGGCCACAGTCATGTAACAAATGCCCCCAAAGGACAGGGTCAAGCATGATGCATTGATTTGTTAAATAAACACAACCACAAGCATTTGTGATCTATACGTCTGGGTTTTTAATAAATGAAATTTTAATACATATAATAAATCTATAAATACAGAATGAAATTGAGAAATGCATTATGAACGGATTTTCTGAGGTCAAAAGTAGGTCAAAGGTCAAGGTCACTGGGTCAAGGTCATCCAAAGTGGACCACATAATTAAGCATCTGTCCAAATATGGAAGCAATCCATTGAAGAATAAGAGAGTAAATACAATTAAACCATTCCGGACGCAATTTAACCAAATCTGGACGCCCCTTTGACCCCATATTGTGACCTTGACCTCTTAGATAGGAAAGTGGGTGTTTATCGCGACACGTCGTCTGAAGGTGGTGAACATTTGTATGAAAGAAATTTGTACCTGCGTGCATGATTATAGAAGTTACAGAGCGGACACGGCAAAAAGTGCCTATTTTTTACCTTTGACCCCAGATTGTGACCTTGACCTTTGAGATAGGAACGTTGGTCTTTTCCACGACACGTCGTCTGAAGGTGGTGAACATTTGTTTGAAAGAATTTTGTACCTGCTGCATGATTATAGAAGTTACAGAGCGGACACGGCAAAAAGTGCCGATTTCTTACCTTTGACCCCAGATTTTGACCTTTGAGATAGGAACGTGGGTCTTTTTCGCGACACGTCGTCCGAAAGTGGTTGACAATTGCATGGAAGAAATTTGTACCTGCATGCATGATTATAGAAGTTACAGAGCGGACACAGCAAAAAGTGCCGATTTTTAACCTTCGACCCCAGATTTTGACCTTGACCTTTGAGATAGGAACCTGGGTCTTTTTCGCGACACGTCGTCTGAAGGTGGTGAACATTTGTGCAAAGTTCAATTGTAATCCACTATTGCATGTAGAAGTTACATAGCGGACACGATAGCAGGACGGGCGGGCGGACTGACTGACGGACGGACAGTTCTTTTCAATATGCCTCCCTTTTGGGGGCATAAAAACAACTATCTCTATGTTTCAAACTTAAAATCCGTTTTATGGAAAGCCTTTGAATCTCTTTTCCGGGAATTTGTTACCTTCCTTTATTTTGAAAAAAAATAGGTCAACCGATCAAAAGGAATATATTTGTTTCAAGCAAAGAAAAGATTCAGAACCAGTAAATGACATTGTTCATGAAGACCGACGGGTATCATTTTGATGCTTGACACTGACCAATGACATTGGAGTTCAAGAAAGTAGAACACTTTGTTGGTTCTTTGCTTCTTTTACATATGGAACTATGCGCGAAACTGAACAGATTTGAGAAAAGGAATCCCAGAATATATTTTTGAAACTAACTTTCATTTTTTAAGGACATGTAACACTGCAGCCATTACAAGTTGTGTTTCTAATACAATTTTGACGCAGGCATTATGATACGCAGACATTATGATATCGAAGTAAATAATCAACATTTTTTCTAACAATACGTAAAATACTATTAAAGGGAAGTATCGATGTTTCTGAAATCTAGATAAGAAAAATTACCAAGTGCCGAAAAATAGACTCAAACGAACATTTAATACTTTAAGCTTGGTGAGGTATTGTCTTGGTGGTTATCTAATAGACCTTAAGTGGCTTTTTCTGGTTATATCGGAAAGGTTCAGCGGAATTCCAGGTTATTTTTAGATATCACGGAATTCGGCTGTCGACATCGGTTGACCTCATTTGCATATAACCCAGTCAAATGAAGGTAACAAATTTACTAGCGAAACAGCCAACGTCCTAAATCATGTCACATGAAAGGACTGATCTTTACAGACCGGCTAGCGAACATAACTCCTGATGACGTAACGCTGACGTTGGTTTGGTGTAATTTGAACTAAATGCAAGGTTCTAACGGTTATTCGCGCCACGTGAATGCCATCTAATCTTCGTAAATGTCTCGGATTAATCTAAAAATAGATTAATAGCCTACGTAGGCTATTAGGGAAATACCCTGCTTTTTTTCTGCTAAGCGACCTCATATTTTTGCAAAACTACTTTTCGGCATATTGTTTTCAGATAGTTTATAAGAGGAAATTAAAATAATTCAAATCTGTGACATGAAAAAAACATCGATACCTACCTTTAATATGCATTCAAGATGCGAGACGACATCAATATGGGATAAAGAACGTTGGATGAAAAACCTGCAAATGTTACTACCAGAGATTCACCAGTTGTATAGTAAGCCCATTCCTGTGTTTCAAATCTTGGACCTGTCAAAATTTAAAGATTTGATGAATCAGTTGTCCCATCTGTTTGTAAAAGAGAAATGAATTGAATAAGTAGTAAAAGATTTTAAAAGATTGAAAGGATTCAAGTCGTATATTTCATAAAAAATATGTTGTGCTTATACACGACTTTATTCATTGACCTTATCCCAACCAATAACGGTATTTGAAGCCGCTTTTGAAAACGTTAGAAAATATTGTGATAAATGAAGAATTTGCTTGTTACAAGCTCTTTCTTAATTATTCACAATGTTTTTTACCTTAAAAAAAACGAAGAATTTTTAGAATTCTATCGACTATGAATTTTCGTCTGCTAATTCTTTCAATTCGGACCGGTCTAAAATTGGTGTCGTTTGGTATTGAGCCTGGTAAGTCTTTATTTTGTAAGTTTCATTCTTACTAGTGCATAAGAAACTAAACAAAAATAAAATAATTTTTGTCTGTCTTTATAAATTGATTATTTGATCCTTGTTGTTATTCATATGATTATTAAATCCCCAACCAATACAATTCCATTTGTAAAACAAAACTTGTGGCTTAAATATTTAAAGCCTTAGGCTCAAATTGTGTAACCTTTTTATTCTTTATTTGAAGAAATTGAAAAGAAACAAGATGTGTTTGTCAAACACAATGCCCCCCCCCTTCCCCGTACATGACTTTGTTTGTATGTTGGGGGGGGGGGCGTTTGATCTTTGTATGTGACCTTGACCTTATCACATGACCTTGTCCTTGACATGAGGAGATGCGTATTATCGAGATGTATTATCATGCCAAATATGAGCATTTTATCTTCAATAGGCTGGTAATAATTGGCGATGTTAAGTGTTTTGGTTAAGTTTTGCAGACAGACAGACCGAGAGACTCAATGACGGACAGACAGACGGACAACGGTAAAACAATATACCCCCGATCTTTTCGATTTTCTGTTAGTTATATTGATATGAACTGAAGTATTGCTAAAGAAAATTGCTTGTTTGTAGACGCTTTCTTCTTCAATGTTTTTTATCAACACCTGAAAAGTGAATAGCGTTGTAGAGACTCCAACCATTTCTTAAAATTCCATTCGTAATACAAAAATCAAAGCGCTGAAAGCCTGAGATATGTATACAGGAGATATATAATCTGGGCTAAAAAAGTTGATTGTCGAATTATCGGAGGTGCCACTTTTTACCCAAATCTACTGTCGATTATGCGCAGATCTGCCAATTTGTGCGCTAGGGGACACAACCTGCCCACAATAATTTTCATTCCGTTGAGGTATTGTAACGATATATTCATATTTATATATCGTTACATATTTTTCACCCGATCAAAATGCTTTGAAGGGATCTGATAAAGGCCACCCAAGGATCCTTCTTGTGAATTTTGGTTGATATTGGTTGAATTATGTTGAGTACTTTCTGAGAAGATTTTTAGTGTACAAGCTGACGGTCGGACGACGGAAACCATATCTTGACAAAAGCTCA
This sequence comes from Fragum fragum, assembly GCA_946902895.1. Lineage (NCBI taxonomy): Eukaryota > Metazoa > Mollusca > Bivalvia > Cardiida > Cardiidae > Fragum > Fragum fragum. Next base: position 2,674,918 of record OX336379.1, read on the forward strand.
ATGGCTTTTAGCCAGTGGAGCTAGCGAGAGAGAGCTAGAGAATGAGAGAGATGGGGGAATTGAGCGTGTAGCCAGGTACGAACTAGGAGGCTCTTGCGTATTCTATCACACAGACCAATTCCGTTATGTAAATATGCGCTTTATCATCTCCAGATAAAGAGAGCGAGAGAGGGCAGGCGGTCGTTTACCAGGTTAACATGATCATGTACACCTCTCAAAAGCGGTATGTAGATGTTGCATCCTTTGGGTAGAATTCGGAGGTAAAAATGTATAGACACAAAGTCCGAGCACGACCAAACTTTTTTCAGACAGTGCGGATATGATCCTATGTATGACCAATTAATTTGTTAAACAAAACATTCCAATCGTGCGTAAAACGGACAGCTTCGCTTATCAGCTTTATACAGCAACTTCGTCTAGCCGGACCGTTTTAACATTGTTACTCTAGAATAAGTAATATTATTTTGGTATGAAACAAACACCTTATTTTTTATTAACAATATGTTATGATTATATATGTTTAATAATTTCCAATACATTATATATCTCCTTTCTTTCCATTCACTCGTCAAGTTTTGATAATTTTGCCAAATTCAGAACACTCACACGAAAGTACTGTACATCAAGCCGACAGCTTTCAGTGAGTCATATCTCGCCTTCGTCCTTCTCGCCTCAATCGGGCGTATTCATTTATGGTCAGATCCGATCTACTTTTCATGCGACAGAAGATCACATTAATTGCGGTAGATGTTTTTACATTATGTTTTCACATTAAACTTTGCATGGGTTTGAATTTTTAGCATTGTAACTTTAGCCTCAGATTGCTAACGCAATCTCAGGCTAACTAGATAGAAACAGTCCTAAAGGCAGGAAGTTGCGGAAAAGGACTCTAACAAGAATATTGATGAGAGACTCATATTGATGAACGTATCAACCTGTCTTATTATAAATAATAATTATGTATCACATCTAAAAACAACAAGGTGCCAAATTGTCACAAGATACACCCGTCACAGTGCTTAATATTAACTGGGGATTTGAATAGAACTGAGGTTATTTTGAATGATTTTTTTTTTTGTCAAACAAAGTATGAAAAACAACAAAGGGCAATAACTCAAAATATACGCTAGGTAGAGTTATGGTTCTTGTACACTGCACTCCCCCTTAGTGAGATCTATCCATCCATGAAGTTTCATGATTCTAGCTATAATACTTTTAGAGATATACTCCGGACAAGATTCAAGTATGAAAAACAACAAAGGGCAACAACTCAAAAAAAAAAGGCTAGTTACAGTTATGGTTCTTGTGCACTGCACTCCCCCTTGGTGAGGTCTATCCATCCATGGAATTTCATGATTTTAGCTATTATACTTTTAGAGATATACTCTGGATAAGATTCAAGTATGAAAACAAAAAAGGGCAATAACTCAAAAAATAGGCCAGGTAGAGTTATAGTTTTTGTGCACTGCACTCCCCCTTGGTGAGATCTATACACCCATGAAGTTTCATGATCCTAGCTATAATACTTTTAGAGATATACTCCGGACAAGATTCAAGTATGAAAAACAACAAAGGGCAATAACTGAAAAATAGGCTAGGTAGAGTTATTGTTCTTGTACACTGCACTCCCCCTTGGTGAGCTCTATCCATCCATAAAATTTCATGGTTCTAGCTATTATAATTTTAGAGATATAGTCCGGACAAGATTCAAGTATGAAAAACAACAAAGGGCAATAACTCAAAAATAGGCTAGGTAGAGTTATGGTTCTTGTATACTGCACTCCCACTTGGTGAGCTCTATCCATCCATAAAATTTCATGGTTCTAGCTATTATAATTTTAGAGATATACTCCGGACAAGATTCAAGTATGAAAAACAACAAAGGGCAATAACTGAAAAATAGGCTAGGTAGAGTTATTGTTCTTGTACATTGCACTCCCCCTTGGTGAGCTCTATCCATCCATAAAATTTCATGGTTCTAGCTATTATAATTCTAGAGATATACTCCGGACAAGATTCAAGTATGAAAAACAACAAAGGGCAATAACTCAAAAATAGGCTAGGTAGAGTTATGGTTCTTGTATACTGCACTCCCACTTGGTGAGCTCTATCCATCCATAAAATTTCATGGTTCTAGCTATTATAATTCTAGAGATATACTCCGGACAAGATTCAAGTATGAAAAACAACAAAGGGCAATAACTCAAAAATAGGCCAGGTAGAGTTAAGGTTTTTTTGCACTGCACTCCCTCTTGGTGGGATCTATACACCCATGAAGTTTCATGATCCTAGCTATAATACTTTTAGAGATATACTCCGGACAAGATTCAAGTATGAAAAACAACAAAGGGCAATAACTCATAAAATAGATTTGGTAGAGTTATGGTTCTTGTACATTGCACTTCCACTTGGTGAGCTCTATCCATACATGAAGATTCATGATTCTAGCTATTTTACTTTTAGACATATACTCCGGACAAGATTCAAGTATGAAAAACAACAAAGGGCAATAACTCAAAACAAGAGGGCCAGAATGGCCCTAAAATCGCTCTACTGACTAATGTAAGATGATTCAAAATTGAAATTGGCCAAATGGTTACTGAGGAGAAGATGTTTAAAGATTTCAAAGTCAAAAACTGCCCTACCCTTCTAAGCCCTTATTTGGTCATCAATCAAAATTCTAGAACAACTTTTGAAAAGGGTCACTCAAGGATTATTCATACCAAATTTGGTTGAAATTGGCCCAATAGTTACTGAGGAGAAGATGTTTAAAGATTTCAAAGTCAAAAACTGCCACGCCCATATTTGGGCGTGAAACCAGTTTCTGCAAACAACTTTTGAAAAGGGTCACCCAAAGAACATTCATGCCAAGTTTGGTTGAAATTGATCCAATGCTTACTGAGGAGAAGATGTTTAAAGATTTCAAAGTCAAAAAAGTGCCTTACCCTGCCACGCCCATATTTGGGCATTAATCAAAATTCCAGGAACAACTTTTGAAAAGGGTCATCAAAGGAACATTCATGCAAAGTTTTGTAGAAATTGACGGTTACTGAGGAGAAGATGTTTAAAGATTTCAAAGTTAAAAAAAGTGCCACGCCCATATTTGGGCATAAATCAAAATTCTGCGAACAACTTTTGAAAAGGGTCACCCAAGGAACATTCATACCAAATTTGGTTGTAATTGGCTCAATAGTTACTGAGGAGAAGATGTTTAAAGATTTCAAAGTCAAAAACTGCCACGCCCATATTTGGGCGTGAAACGAAATTCCGCGAACTACTTTTGAAAAGGGTCACCCAAGGAACATTCATACCAAGTTTGGTTGAAATTGGCCCAATGGTTCCTGAGGTGAAGATGTTTAAAGATTTCAAAGTCAAAAACTGCCACGCCCGGCAACGCCCATATTTGAGCATAAATCAAAATTCTGCGAACAACTTTTAAAAAGGGTCACCCAAGGAACATTCATGCCAAGTTTGGATGAAATTGGCCCAAGTCAAAAACTACCACGCCCTGCCATGCCCATATTTGGGCATAAATCAAAATTCTGCGAACAACTTTTGAAAAGGGTCTTCCAAGGAACATTCATGCCAAGTTTGGTTGAAATTGGCCCAATGGTTACTGAGGCGAAGATGTTTAAAGATTTCTAAGTCAAAAACTGCCACGCCCTGCCACGCCCATATTTGGGCGTAAATCAAAATTCCACGAACAACTTTTGAAAAGGGTCACCCAAGGAACATTCATGCCAAATTTGGTTGAAATTGGCCCAATGGTTACTGAGGAGAAGATGTTTAAAGATTCCTAAGTCAAAAACTGCCACGCCCTGCCACGCCCATATTTGGGCATAAATCAAAATTCCACGAACAACTTTTGAAAAGGGTCACCTAAGGAATATTCATGCCAAATTTGGTTGAAATGGGCCCAATGGTTACTGAGGAGAAGATGTTTAAAGATTCCTAAGTTAAAAACTACCACGCCCTGCCACGCCCATATTTGGGGGTCAATCAAAAATCCACGAACAACTTTTGAAAAGGGTGACCCAAGGAACATTCATACCAAATTTGGTAGAAATTGGCCCAATGGTTACTGAGGAGAAGATGTTTAAAGATTTCTAAGTTAAAAGCTGCCACGCCCTGCCACGCCCATATTTGGGGGTCAATCAAAAATCCGCGAACAACTTTTGAGAAGGGTCACCCAAGGAACATTCCTACCAAGTTTGGTTGAATTCCGCCCTGTGGTTACTGAGGAGAAGATGTTTAAAGAATTGTTGACGACTTCCGACGCACGACGGACAAAAGGTGATACCAAAAGCTCACCTTGAGCACGTTGTGCTCAGGTGAGCTAAAAAAGGCTAGGTAGAGTTATGGTTCTAGTACACTGCACTCCCACTTGGTGAGCTCTATCCATCCATGAAATTTCATGGTTCTAGCTATTATAATTTTAGAGATATACTCCGGACAAGATTCAAGTATGAAAAACAACAAAGGGCAATAACTCAAAAAATAGGCTAGGTAGAGTTATGGTTTTTGTACACTGCACTCCCACTTGGTGAGCTCTATCCATCCATGAAGTTTCATGATTCTACCTATTATACTTTAAGAGATATACTCCGGACAAGATTCATGTATGAAAAACAACAAAGGGCAATAACTCCAAAAATAGGCCAGGTAGAGTTATAGTTTTTGTGCACTGCACTCCCCCTTGGTGGGATCTATACACCCATGAAGTTTCATGATCCTAGCTATGATACTGTTAGAGATATACTCCGGACAAGATTTAAGTATGAAAAACAACAAAGGACAATAACTCAAAAAATAGACTTGGTAGAGTTATGGTTCTTGTACACTGCACTCCTACTTGTTGAGCTCTATCTATCCATGAAATTTCATGATTATCGCTATAATACTTTTAGAGATATATTCCGGACAAGATTCAAGTATGAAAAACAACAAAGGGCAATAACTCAAAGAATAGGCCAGGTAGAGTTATAGTTCTTGTGCACTGCACTCCCCCTTGGTGAGATCTATACACCTATGAAGTTTCATGATCCTAGCTATAATACTTTCAGAGATATACTCCGGACAAGATTCAAGTATGAAAAACAACAAAGGGCAATAACTAAAAAAATAGGCCAGGTAGAGTAATGGTTCTTGTGCACTGCACTCCCCCTTGGTGAGATCTATACACCCCTGAAGTTTCATGATCCTAGCTATAATACTTTCAGAGATATACTCTGGACAAGATTCATGTATGAAAAACAACAAAGGGCAATAACTCAAAAAAAAGGCCAGGTAGAGTTATGGTTATTGCGCACTGCACTCCGTATTGATGAGAAGAATATAACTGCCAAGTTTAAAGTCAATCGGACTTACGGTGACAGAGTTATGCTCCGGACAAAGAAGTGGATACCGCCCGGACAACCGGACGCCCGGTCACCCGGACGCCCGGACACCACGGGTGATCCCATAATACGTCCCGTCTTTGGCGGGCGTATAAAAAGTCCTTTCCGACGGACACTTTAACAATCAAACAACATCACCTATTCGAGACGCGCGTGACCCACCACACTTTAAGGTTTGTTTACATTAGAATATGACGTCAGTGATGACGTTTTAACTTTCGCTAGTCATTCAAACAATTAACTAGGTCAGGAAGACTAACGAAATCATCCTGAAAAATTAGTCCTTAGCACCTGTGCATATAAAAATCAATGCTGAAGATAAGCGAAGTTTCCGGTGAAGAATCGGGTGCATTCGTCTCGATTTCAAAATGTAAACAAACACAAATTGAAATCGAAAAGAAAAACACAAAATACTCTTCCTAGAGAACACCACTCATACATACCCTACTTTTGCGTATCGATATTATTAAGAAGGACCTTGTTTGCTTAAGTGACCAAATAAGCGATAGGTTATTTCAACTATCTTTTTCTTCTTCGGAGGGCAGATATGGCTTTAAAATATTGTAACTTCTTTCATGAATTGTAGGCTTATTGCATAGAATTATTTGATCTTATAATTTCAATCGTCATATTTATTTATGCTTTTGAGCTTGGAGTGTGGTTTTACTTGTTATGTTTATAGTGTGTTTTCCGGGAAGATATGGCTTAAAAGCTCACATGTAGACTTTGGCATCAAAGTATTAAAGAGACAAAATAATTTGATCACCTTTCTTGAAAAAAGATTCATTGCACAGTCAATCAATTACACAAGTTCTCCTTTGTTGATTCGGTTGCCTTCCGGTCAATCATTCATAATGTCTGGTTTGATATGATGGTATCATAATTTCATTTACTTAGGATCGTTTTTAACCCTTATCATGCTGAACCCGGAATATTCCGGTTTGGGTAGGAGGTGTAGGTCAAGATCAGCCTGCACATACAAGCAGTCTGATATTGGTCTACACCTCCTGCTTGTACTTTTCCTGCCAGAGCTGTTTATGAATTTGAATTTTAAAAGAAATATTGATTTTTGAACAACAAGTTCTACCAGTGCTTTCATCCCTTTGATTTTACAGCAATTCATCACGGTAATTTACACAGGGTTAAGATAATCTTCTACGAAGCATTTTATGTTCATGGTTTGGTAGGAGAAAACATATTCCTTCACTATGTAGGCGAAGGAAATATCTAAAACTCAATCGTTAATGGGAATTTCCTCAAAATTCAAATTTTACTATGCCCAAATGATTTATATCGAACATGTCGCAAGGAAACAAGGTAATAATTTTCCTTTTAAAGCAATCAACTCTAAATCCTTCCATTCTTAGTTACTGATGGGTTAATCTTTTGAGATGAAGCAAATAACGGTAAGAAGACGTGTCCTTGATTTATTTCTACAAAATAGGCTCACATTTAAAGGAACTTGAAATTGAATGGATGAAAGATAAGTTGTCTGCAGAAAATGACCTAACTCAAATCATGGCTACTTCATATATGTAGAAAAAAGAGTCAATGCCACGAAAAAGACTAACTAACGTGTAACAAAAACTTAAAGAAGAAAAGCCCTTGAAGATGTGACCTCTCGGGTCTGATACAAAACGGAAGCATGATAAACCAATCGTCAATTATTATTTAGTTAGAAGTCTGCATTTTTTTTGCAGGGACAAAGTGCGGACACGATATATTAGATTGTTATTTTGATCAATACAAGTGTCCCTCATCATTGACTACTTTTTCACAATATGAGATGTTTTTCTAACCCTTCATACAGAAACACAAGGATATAGAATTGATGGCTTAGAGATAAAAATGTAAAATCCTAAACATTTTATAGACCCTTACGATGTTTTGCACCAAACCATTGGAGTTACTGAGTATCTGGTACAGACTGATACTTATTTGTGCATATTTTGGTTCGACAAATTTCTAAAGCTATTATTTCTTCTCGTTATTAGGGATAAAAATCAAAAAGTTGGTGAAGATAGTACGACTCTTTATCTTAATTAAAGTGTACCGGATGACTATGAAAATATTATTCGACGATTGTAACGTTCCAGATTTACGATCTAACAGCTAATGCAGAAGAAAAGTTGTGGGCCATCTCGGAAGTGCTGACGTTCCGGATTAAAAGCCAACGGCTGACGCAAAGAAATCTATGTTCCACCAGAAGAAAAGTAGTGAGCAATCTCGGAAGTACTGAGATATCATCTCTCGTCAGACGGCGCGAAATGTGCAGTCTTAGTACAAACGAAACAAAAGACAGGGCAATTCAAGGCCGTCAGTTACTAAAGCAATAAAGATGTCCGGTTTTACGAGACACGTCATTCAATTTGGAGTTCTAAGAAATACGTTTTATGTCATCCAAAATGGCTATAGGTCTAGAATAGGCCGATGAAAATGGGTTGGGTCGTTTTCATACACGTATACTATCAAAGCTTGTAAACACGTTACGTATCGCATGAAAAAAAAAAACCACAAAAAAATCAGCCCAAAGAAATTTATAGTTAAGTACATTTCAACGATTTGTATGCATTCATTAATTGTTTTTTTTTAAAAAATACAAGCCTTGAACGGTAAATGAACAATATATATTTGCCTCTACACTTTCGACTGGTTTGTTGTACAGCTATAGATATGTGCGTTTTTGGATTAAATCGAACGCACGTCAAGTTGTATATATTTTTTTCAAAATGTTTGTTTTCAGGTTTGTTTTGAAATAACAAATCTTATAAGCGGATAACCGAGAACCGTTGCAGATTTAATTACAAAACCATTTTCATTACAATTCAGTTACGTGTATTGCAGTAGTGAGAATTGTACAATCCGGTAATTATACGAGACCTCCTAACTCGATTTTGTCCATTAACAATCCACCATTTCACCCATTGATTGAATCTGGCGGTATCATGTCCATAGCGTTAACTTTGCGAGGGTATAAGTTAATTACCGGGAGAAAGATTATCCTTGGACTCGTCATGATGCAATACTTGCTTTCTCCTACACATTGGTTGTATTCTGATTGTAGGATACATAAGCGGTTTTATAATTTCATTTTCGTTGTCGATTTGTTTCAATAAACAGTAGACACGGTTATTTAAATTTCTTATTACAACCAATTAAGATAAATCAAGCAAATAAGAAAAAAACTTCTGAAAACTGATATAGGTTGGGTTGTTAACGATTTAAAAGTGCCATTTCACCGTTACGTGTTAATTGTCAATGGGTCGCTTCACAATTCGGCCTCGGAGAAACATTTAAGTTGTATATTATATCCTATTCCATCTCAGAAAGAATAACGTACTGCAGTCAATTGACGGATCGCTTGGTCCGGCTAATGAGCTCCAACACTTCGATAATAAAAGGCATTATTTTGTCAAATTTATAGCCAGTTACATTTATCAAAAGTCTAAATCAACGATTTGATTTGTTGGTTTATTCTTAGATTAGCATTACGATCTGTCGATTTAAAGTAATTTGACAATAAGGACGTTTTCTAGAATTAGATCCCTTCTATAGATTTTTTTTAATTATCATTTTATAGATTAAAGTTTACCGGTTCTAAAACCATTTTCTATCAATCATTTACTTTTTTAGTTTCGTATATAAAAAACGGACGTTCTTATTCGTCGGAAAAAATATTCTTACCTCTATGAACAAAAGTTTGAGCACGCAGCAATTTTGTATGCTTCCACACAGTTCCATACAAAAAAAGTATCAAAATTTGTTATAGTTTTTGCTTTTTTCTCTAGGTGCTATTAAATTATAAGAAATGAGGGTACGAACCGAAAAACCAAATCACACTATTTTAGGATTCATACATAAGTGTGATTAGGTTTTTCGAATCATACCTACATGAAAACAAAAATATTCTCTTCATCTCTTTATTGTTACCTAGCCCATTACCCGACAGCAAAATTTTAGACTGGTCCAAATTGAAAGGAGGTAGAGACGACAATTTAAAGCATTTGAAATTATAGATTAATCACCTTTCTGGATAGAAAACATTATGTAAAATAAAGAATTTGCTTGTTACAAGCAATTTTTTCATTTTACACAATGTTTTCCCAATTGCTTTTCGGGCGGGGGGTCAAAAAGGGTCATCGTGTGGCAATAGGTTATGATGTTATTCTCGTATACACACAGAGAGATAAAATGTCATACTTTGATATTTCTACATGAAATCATCAAACACAATTGGGAGAACTTTTGATACATCGTAACTTTTCCTAACACAGACTGGATAATGTTCCCCCCAAATCTATTACAATAATACTAACGTGACATACATGATTTTTTTTCTGAAAGATAAGGTGGCGACCGAAACCCGATACTTAAAAGAAAAGCAAACTAGTGAATCAAACTCAGGAGAAAAAAGTGTAGGTTGAGAGTAAGGTTTTAGATTCAAATTCAAAAGAAAATGTCGAGCTCTTAAACCTTAACAAAGAAAGTCACGTGACTTAATACTTTACATTGATTGGCTGTAATCGGTAAACTACATATCATTGTGTGCACAGTACAACCAAAAAGTACTGACACCTCAAATAATGTGTTTTTCCTGTCATAGGGTTTATAATTACTTAAGTTGAGATGCCAAAAATGAACACAAATGGATTTATCTTCGGTAAATCTCTATTTTCAAAGGTTGGTAGATTCACCCATTACCAGACAGAAAAATTTAGACTGGCCAAAATTGAAAGAAGTTGCAGACGACAAGTTGAAGTGAATGGAATTCTGGATTTTTTTTCAACTTTCTTTGTAGAAATGATTATTGAAAATAAAGAAATTGCTTATAACAAGCAAGTGAGTATAGAATACAGTAAGTTACATCGCTAAGCATAATGTTCAACCATAAATGTCCAAAGTGATGTCATATACCTGTTTTTATCAACAATAGTTTATACCAATCAGGGGCAGACAACGCTGGCACAAAATAAAACGTTGAATGGTAATTAAACTTAAACTGAGAAAGATATTTTCTGCACGATATGTTGAAATAAAAAGAACTGCTTGGGCTGAAAAGTGGCCTGATGCACTGGCAGTTTCCCACTGTGTTAGGAAAAGGAATGTTTTAGAAAATGTCTTTACAATTCAAGAAAATTTAGAATTAAACGTTATCAAAGTAGTAGGAGCCAATGTAAAAAAGGTACGAGACACTATACCACGTTATGTCTTATATAGTAAGTTTAGAAAGTCAAGATATTAGAAAAAAGTGAAAATAACATAGATCACGTAATAAGCCCGATTTACTTCGAAATAATGATCTGTTGATGTAACGGTTTTGTTGTTGTTGGTGATGATTTTGTTGTTCTTTGGTTGTTTGGGCTGGGCGCTCGGAAAGGATGTTGTAGTAGTACTGGTGTGAGAAATACCAGGAATCCATCGTTAGGTGATCCGCCGCCATCATAGCGCAGTTGGTAGCGCGTCAGTCTCCCAATCTTTAACCACGGAATGTCATAGGTACGATCCTCGACGGCGGCACATATCCTTTCCGACATTTGCCTCTCACCAACGGGTGGATAATCGTAAACCTAAGTGGGATATCAGCTGGAGGCTTGAAGAGGATGTAGTGGTAGTACTGGTGTGGTAAATACCAGGAGTCCATTGTTAGGGGCTCCAGCCGCGATATGACTAAAATACTCTTAAAAGTGGCGTTAAACCCCTTTCAATCCACCAATTAACCAGTGCCTAGTCTTCAAGAGACCTTAATCATGAAAAAAATGTCTTAATTGTCGGAGGTTTTTTGTTTTAATTTGTCGGCGGTTTTAACATTTAAAAAAAAAAGAAAAGAAAAATTATCAATTTTCTCTTTACAGGTGAAAAAATAAAGCTATCCAAGGGTATTACGTACAAAATGTATTAAATTAATTTTGAATGCGTTAGGTTTGAATTGAGAGAGCGAAACGAGCTTCTTAAGCACGATCTGAGCGTGAATCAACAGACCAATCAAATCATTTATTGAGCCTGGATCTGCTCCGACATTTTCCGCAAATTTTCGTTAACCCTTTTTTTGCTTTGTGACTAAAATGTCGTAACAACATCTTATTCAAGCTGTAGTTACGACGTTTAGGTCGCCAACCAACAATTTAACTTTTTGTTATATGGCTACCGGTCATAAATCTTGCAAAATAACGCCGTAAAAAATCTAGGTCTAGAGAGTCATAGGGCGAGGTCAGCGATTGGTCAATTGACGTTACTATATGACGTTTGAAAACCAAACACTTTTATGACGTAACAATGGTCTGGTTATTACTACGCCCCTCTAGAAAAAGCTTTAGAAAACATGGTGGAAATTAAGAAACTGCCTGTTCTACCAAGTTTTCTACCCCAATGAAGATGCTTTAAGAATATCATCCGCCGTCATAGCGCAGTCGGTAGCACATCAGACACCCAATCTTTGACCATGGAATGTCATGGGTTCGATCCCCGGTGACGGTACATATCCTTTCCGAAATTTGTCTCTCACCAATGGATGGATAATGATGTGAGAAATACTAGGAACTCATTGTTAGGTACTCCAGTCGCCGCGATATGACTGAACCCCATTCAATCATTAAACTTTGCAACTTTCATTTAAATATTGTCATCTGCACCTTTTTAACATCGGACCAGTTTAAAATTGTGTCATATCGTAATGGGTTAATTTTCAAAAACAGTAATAAATGTCAGTTTTCAAGATATTGACTTTTTGTTAATCAGATAGACAGCTTATCATAATGTGTCCTTTAAGCGGGATTCCTGGATAACGGATCCTATCTACACTTATTTTCTTTAGCCCTACATCACTGAAAATACCTCAAAGCCGTCAGTTACCGTAATAGTGATGTCTAATTTTATGAGACAATTTGTTCAATTTCGAGTCCTAAGATATACGTTTTGTGATTTATTTCACTCCCAATAGGTATAGCTCTGGAGTAGGGGACGTTAAACAGATGTATAAAGTTAGCACCAACTTACATTGCACTCATACGGACCAATTTTTGTAGGTTTTGTGTAGAATTAGACCATCACTGCTGCCCATTTTATCCTTTTCATTGTATTGTTAGTTTGTTTTTGGTCGAGTTGAAATGACTCAGACTAAGGCACAAAAACAGTAAATGAGAGATAATGGAAAATGACCTTTAATTTACGTCATTGATTCAATACTTCAAACACAGAAATAAGAACACAAACCAAAAATAGTTCCAGAACAACCCGATACATCTCCCCTAGTACATGTATCATGATACTAAAGTTGGCAAAGTAGCTTGGCTCAAATAGATGTTTTTCGGTCATTCCATGACAATCGCTCGTAAATCAAATGGCCTTACTAGTAAAATGTTTTACATAGTGTCAAACGTTTGATTTCTATGCCATCAAGATTTTTTTGCTTGTAGAATACAAATATATGTATAAAACTAAAGTACCATCATTAACATAACAGATGATAACAAAAAGAGTCCTTTTGTTGTATTTTGTTCAAGATAATACAGATGAATTCCATTTAGAATTTCAAGATACATTTATTCTAGAGAACCGGTATTTGTACAAGAAAGCCGAAATTTTATCTATCAGTCCTTACCTTAAGAAATCGTGAAAAAGAGTTCAAAAAGAGTATAGATGAAAGCTTGGATATGATTCATCTTTTTTTATTCCCCGCCGTTTCGGCGAAGGGGATATAGTAATGGTCTCCGTCCGTCCTTCCGTCACTAAACTTGTCCGGAGCATGTCTCTGAAAGTATAATTGCTATCAACTTCAAACTTCATAGGTCGATAGATCTCATTAAGGAGAAGTGCAGTGCACAAGAACCACAACTCTTGCTTGCATAATTTTAGAGTTATTGACCTTTGTTGTTTTAAAGACTAAGATTTTGTCCGGAGCATATATCTGAAAGTATAATAGCTATTAACTTGAAACTTCATAGGTGGATAGACCTCATTGAGGAGAAGTGCAGTGCACAAAAAACACAACTCTTGCTTGCATACTTTTGGAGTTATTGCCATGTGTTCTTTTAAAGACTTAGATTTTTTCCTGAGCATATCTCTGAAAGTATAATTGCTATTATCGAACTCATTGAGAAGAAATGCAGTGCACACGAATCCTAAATCTAACTGGCTTCAGTGTACTATCAAGCTTTTACGGCGGGGGATGGCCATGTCCGACATGGCTCTTTTTTCCACTCTTTTGAAATGTGTCTCACCCAAAAACTTAAAAATCGGTTAGTAGAATACATGATGAATTATTTGTTTTCTTTGTCCCACCTTTATGCTTATCACCTTTATATTTATATTTGAAGAATTGATTTTTGCTATATAAAGTTTTGTCTTTGCAAGAGGAAAAAAGTCGTAAATACAGCTTATTCAAACTGTATTTACGACATTTTCTCGCACAACGATGGTATGCTCTTTTGTATATTAAATTTATTTATCCTCTTTCTGCGATAGATCATCAATATAGAGTTGACATCAATTTTATTTTATGGACTTAATTTTCGAATCAATCTCGGCCTTTATATAAAGTCTACTTGAAAAAATAATCATATTTTCACAAACATTATCTCTCCATTTTTATGCCCCCGCGTCGAAAGATCGGGGCTTATCAGTCTGTCTATCAGGAAAATACTAAAATACTCAAGAAGGGGTGTGATGAAAGCATAGTAACTATCGAAGGACATTCCTTACATATAGAGTCCCTACATTAATCTTTCCGTCCACAATCCGACTGTCTATCTATCTACATATCTGTCTACCCGGTTAATTTTAAGACTTGAATATTTGAGCTGGCCTCTGCAGTAACGAGTTACAGGTCGTGTTTTTTCAAGGTCCTTTGATTGCTGGCCCCGTCCACCTAGTTCAAGGTTCCCTTACGATTTCATTGGTCGATTCGTTCACTGTAATAGCCGCAATCCGTTAATTTTTCTAAAGGGTTGTAGAATATATTTGTATGTAGCAATACATCTTAGGTATGCAGGGCGTATAAAAGTTACAAATCGATTCAGTTTCTTCTGGTCGTTTGATTTTGGCAAATGTCATATTTTGGATTATCCAGATTCAAAGGAAAATACTTCAAAATCGTAAAGGGACATGATATTGCAGTGCAAATCATCAGAATGCTTGTTCAATTTAGAATTCATATCGCCTTATTATCAAAACCGACATTAAGACCGCGACACCATAGCAAGTTGCAGTTATAAAGAAGACAAAATACATTGATCACGTTTATTGAAAACAGAATCTTTTCCACAGACCAGCAATTACACAAGTTCTTCGATTGTGTTGCCTACCGGTCGAACATTTATAATGTCTGATTAGATTTGACGGCATCGTATTCACTTTACTTTGGGTCAAGTGGCCTAACATTTTATCTTCATGAGTTGGTAGGAGTTAACACGTTACTTCATTATTTACGCGAAATATTTGAATCTCAAATGTTAATGGAGATTTTCCTCAAAATTCAAATTTAACTATGCCCAAATGATTTATATCAAACATGTCGCACGGAAATAAGGTAATAATTTTCCTTTTAAAGTAATCATTTTTAAATCCTTCCATTCTCAGTTACTGAAGAGGTGAAGTAAATATCAGCAAGAGGACATATTCCGCTCTTGCTAACATTTAAAGCCTAGATATTGAATGGATGGAAATAAGATTCCTGCAAGAAATAACGACCCAAGTCCAAGCATTGATACTTCGTACATATAGAAATTAGTTCTAGTCTCACGAGAAAAGAAGAAATAAAGGTTAAAACAACTCCGAGAAAAAACTCGTCTTCCTTTAGTTCTTACAAAAAACGTCAATTATCATTTAGTTACAAGTCTGCTTTTTTTGCAGGGACAAAGTGCGGACATGCTATATTAGATTGTTATTTTGATCAATACACATGTCCCTCATCATTGTCTACTTTTCTATAATATGGGGTGTCTTTCTAAACCTTCATGCAGACATACGATGAAATACGAGTCGATGTTTTAGTTCTAAAACATCATAGCTGTCTATACATTGTATACTCATGATGTTTTGCACCAAGTCATCGAAGTGTCCGAGTTAGTGATAAATGTTGATGAAGATAAGTGTAAAATGTTTTGATTTGAAAAATTCTAAAGTAAAATCTCTTCTTAATATTGGTAATATTTTTTCAAAGAATTGATGAAAATGGTAAGACATTTTACCTTAAATTAGGAGGAATGTGTATCGGACGATTAGGAAAATGGAATTCTACAAAATTAATGTTCCAGATTTACAAATCCAGAGCAGACGGGACGAATATGTATCCCATCATTGTAAAGGGAGGCATCTCGGAACAGCTGAAAAAATCAACTCTCTACAGACGGCGCTATATGTGATGTCTTACTAAAACACGAAACAAAAAAGACAGGGTAATCCGAGGCCGTCAGTTACCACAGCAATAAACATGTCCAGTTTTACGAGACACGTCATTCAATTCGGAATAAGTTTTATGTCACCCAAAATGGCTATAGGTCTAGAATAAGGCAATGAAAGTCGAATGGGTCGTTTTCACATACGGATGGCACCAATGCTTGATAAAACGTTACTTACTTTGAGCTGTTCATTACAGTTTTCTCTGAAGGAAATACAACTAATATAAACTCTATGAAATTGTTATTCTTTTCACTGTGGCCTAATTGTCCATTTAACGAAAATAATCACCCCAACAGATTTTTCATTTAGTATATTTCACAGATATTGTACGTATTTCTTATTTCTTTTTTTCTTCACATTATCGCCGACGGCATTCAAATTGGTAATTGGGCAGATAAAGATATGTGCGTTTTATGCAAAACACGTTCAGATAAAATCGACTGTACGAGTTCTTGTTAATCTGCTACAAATGTTTGTTTTCAGATTTGTTTTAAAATAACAAATTTAATTAGCGGATTGCCGAGTACCGTTGCAGATTCAATTGCTAAAACATTTTCATTACAATTCTGTTACGTGTATTGAAATATTGTGATCTGCACAATCCGGTAATTATACGAGACCTCCTAACTCGATTTGGTCCATTAACAATCCACCATTTCACCCATTGATTAAATCTTGTGGTATCATGTCCGTATCGTTAATTTTGCGAGGGTCAAAGTTAATTACCGCGAGACAGATTAACCGGCGACTCACTTCGCTGTAATACTAGTTATCTTCTTCACAATTTCCCTTTCTTGGTTAATCGTTGTATTCCGATTATAAGATAAAATCACCCCATCGTTGTTGTTGTTGTTTATTTATTTGTTTTTTGCTTTGTTTCTAATTTTCCATTTTCAATAAATAATACACACCATTATTCAACTTACAACGAATCGGAATAACTCAAGCATAAAATTTATGAAGACTGATATAGTTTGATTTTTTTATGGTTTAAGATCAACATGTTATTCGTCAATTGGCCTATGAAATGCCGTTTTTCACAATTTGGCCTCGAGATAGAAAATTAAAATTACAAACATTTTATTTTCATCTCAGAAACATTAACGTGCAGAACGCAAATGACCAATCACACCCGTCAGTGATATAACCAGTCGACCAGTGAAATTGTTTTTTAGATCAGAATTGGGTTTTGAACTCTGACATTGGCCGCCATTTTTGATAATCTGATTATATGGAGGGTGTGCTCAACTTATCCACTTTTTTACGGGTATAAATATCACCGTATTGCTTTATCATTAATGTCGTTAGAAAAGCAAACTAATATACTTATATGTATCTAATCTAGCACTATGGAAATTGACGAAAACAAAATTTCTTTCAAGGAGAATGGGATGAAACAATGAACGATAGCCCTCCGTCATTTACCTTGACAGGTATCATGATTTTTTAGCGTGTGTAAAGGTTAGGATTACCTCGAAAATAGGAAAAATCATTCGGCAAGTTTGTTTTGGTTTTTTATTGTTGATTTCAGTTCGTAATAAGCGCTCTGGAACTGAATCTCCTTTATGCATTATTCAGCTTTGACATATCAAATTCTCCTTTTTGTTTATATGACAACCAGTTCCATTCGAATAATCTTGTATGAAGATAATTATAGATACTGTTGTTCAAGGAACATCGATAGGTATAATTGACCAATCGCTTATCCCTTTAGCCACGCCCACTGACTCCAATAGGAAGTCCCGCTTCGATTTTAAACAGTTGTTTTGCAATATCTATTGCCAGAAACATGTTACAAAAGGGTAGAATGGTATGTTGGCTACCTAACGTTTGTAACTACCGCTTAAATAAGCTGTAGTTACGACGTTTAAGTCGCCAAACCAACGAAAATGTTTCACACAAATGGCTGTAGATGTCGGAGCTCAAAGCTCAATTCCGAGCTGATTGAATTATTTGGTAGGTCGATATATTCCTTGATTGACAGCCACAATTGGTCAATTTCACCCATATGTGTAGGCCGTAAACTTTTTTTCACCGAAAGTACCGTAACCATTCAAGAAAAGACAAAGGTATGTCATAAAAAAGTTTGGACAGGTACCTTGAAATTGATGTTTTTTCTGCAACAAAAGTAGAATCAAAAAATGTTTTGACGGAAAGATACACTGATGACCTTGAATAATAGGAGATACCCCCTATGTGTGTAAATGATAGCTAGTCACTAACGCAGTTATGAATAATTTATGGAATATTTTTTATCCATTCCAGGAATTAAGAATAAGGTGTTTTCAAATAGTTCTATAACGTTAGAGCCCTGTAAAACAGAGCATCAGATACAATTACACCATGCCGCGTTATGTCATAGGTTAGATTAAAAAGGTTTTCAAAACACAAGAAATTGATATGGATTACGAAATCATCCGGGATTATTTTAAAGACATAATTTGAAGTTGAAACTGATTTGTTGTTATTGATGATGTTTGGTTGTTCTGTTTTGTTGTATTCGATAATCAATACTGCTAGACTTCGAGGTCAAAACAAGGCGAAATAATAATGACTTTATGCCTTGACATTCAAAAATGTATGTAATATTGAATATTGATCTGTTATAAGAAGCAAAAACTAAATCGTTGTTTGGTAAATAGCAGACCTTGATCCATAAAGAAAGGCTAAGGTATACGGTTGATTGTCAGAGAGGATTTTTTTCACGGATGTAAACGTCGTAAAGATCAACAAGCAAGCTGAGCAAGAGAAGGGTATCCGGTAATATCGAACGTAGTTTAACAAAACATTGTAGGCTTAAGATAAACACTATTTGAATTTCTTTGCAATAGTTTTTTTTCTTTCAAATCTTGTTAGAATAATCCTGTTAGACTTCACCGATAACCTAATAACCCGATTTCTGCATGTTTGCGAAATAAGCATTTGGGCTAAAATTCTTCGAAAATGACGATTGTGTATAAAATTGCGGGGTTTATTTCATGGTCGAGATCTGTTGTAAACCAAACACTGATACTGTGACCGTTTCTAAGCAAGGAGTATCTTAGAAAAATGCCCAAAATAGAAAAATATGAATAAAACAGTCGCTGAATTGTCTATTATGCACAATTAAACACTAAGAGAAACCAGATATGTTTGTGAAACACAATGCCCCCGCAACAGGACTTACGTTTGACCTTGGTATGCGACCTTGACCTTATCACATGACCTTGACATACGGAGATGTATCATCATGCCAAATATGAGCATTGTATCTTGAATAGGCTGGTAGTTATAGGCAATGTTAAGTTTTTTGGTCAAGTTTTGCTGATAGATAGTCCGACAGACGGACAACGGTAAACAATATGCCCCCGACGGACAGAAAGACGGACAACGGTAAACAATATGCCCCCGATCTTTCTATGCGGGGCATAAATGTGTTATTTTCATTTTGATTAAACGATATGTTAGATGATACATTGATTTTCGTTACATTTAAAAATATTCTAACAAAGGCTAGGGGAATCGAGCATGGAGTTACTAAACTGTCTTTGTCTACTTCAGCACTGAAAGAGAGGTGAAAATGCACCCAAAGAATGATACACAAAATGTCGACGAAAATACACTGGGTTTGATTTATATAATACACGAATCCCAAAACAATGACACAGGTATCCGCCAGTGTCAAATGAAAAGCTTGAGTTTTCAATACTCAAAAGTAGCGTTAAAATTCAATCAAACGCCAATTTCCCGGGTTTCTTCTAAAGGGAGGTATCGATGTTTCTGAAACCTAGACAAAAGAATTACCAAATGTCGAAAATAAACTCAAAGGAATTTAAATACTTTAAGTTGAGTCGGGTATTGTCTTGGCGATAATCTGAAGGGCCTTAAGTGACTTTTCGTGGTTATATCGGAAAGGTTCAGCGGAATTCCAGGTTATTTTCAGATATCACGGAATTCGGCTGTTGACATCGAATGACCTCAATTGTATATGACAAAGTCAACTGAAGGTAACAAATTTACCAGCGAAACAGCCAACGTCCTAAATCATGTCAGATGAAAGGGTTAACGCAAAACTACGACAAGTGTTTATATTCGTAATAAAGCTTACGACAGTTTTAAACTGATCTTTACAGAATTAAAGACCGGCTATCGAAAGAAACTCCTGATGACGTAACGATGACGTTGGTTTGATGTAATTATACTAAATGCAAGGTTCCAATTGTTATTCGCACCAAGTGAATGATCCTATATCTCGGATTAATCTTTAACCCATTCCAACACAATGGAATTTTAGACAAGTCCAAATTGAAATGAGTTGCAGACGACATTTTCAAGTTGATGGAAATTTGAAATTTTTCGTCTTTTGGGATAGAAAACATTGTGGATAATGAAGAAATTGCTTGATCCAAGCAATTTCTTCATTTTCCACAATGTTTTCCAAAGCTTTTTTGTTGAGGGGCGTAAAAAGGAGGGATTGGGTTGGAATGGGTTAAGTAGATAAATAGCCTACTTAGGCTATTAGGGAAATACCCTGCTTTTTTCTGATAAGCCACCTTTTTGCAAAACTGCTTTTCGGAATATTGTATTCAATTGGTATATGATAGGAAATAAAAAATAAATAAAATCTGTGACATGAAAAAAAACATCGATACTTACCTTTAACAGGTGAAGACATCGATTTTACCCAGGCCTACAAAGTGAACTACGAATGATTTTGGAAAAAAACATGGACTTGGCGGACAGGGCTAATTTTGAAGGAATCGCGCATTTTGAATTTAAAGCAAATATCTTTTAATTTTCTGTAAAAGAAATCTGTGTTTAGCCGAACCGATCAGATCAAGATCAGCTAATCAAAGATGGTTTTCTGGGGGTAAACTATATGAGTGGATGATGTGAATAAAACGAACAATTTTAAGTTAATTTGGAGTTTCTCAATTTTAAAAAATTGAATAATTTGCCTGGAACAATTCAAGTAATCTAAGTTGGACGAACTTGTTTCCTAATCGATGTGAAATAAATAGGTTTAAAGGGAGGTATCGATTTTTCTGAAACCTAGATAAGAAAAAATAGCCAACTGTACTCATTTGCTGAAACGGACGCTTCACACTACAATTTGAGTCAAATACTGTCTTCGTGGTAATCTGATAGGCTTAAAGTAGCTTTAAGCGGTTATGTAAGAAAGGATCAGCGTAATTCTAGGTTATTTTTAGATATCATGGAATTCGGTTGTCAACACCGCATGACTTGATTTGAATATGACCAACAGTCGACGGAAGGTGACAAACTGACAAGCGAAACAACCAACGTCATAAATCATGTCAAACTAAAATGGTTAGCGCAAAACTACGATAAGTGTCTATATTCTTCTTCGCGCTTACAATATTTTTAGACTGATCTTTACAGAATTTGACCGGTGACGTTTGTATGAGCAAACTGAATGCGGGATTCCAACGTTAATACGCACCGCGTAATTTACTAAATAGTCTTTGCAACTGTCGCGGCTAAATCCAAACTTCGATTAAACACTTACGTAGGCTATTAGGGATATTCTGATAAACATACTCTGATTTTCGAAAACTTTTATTCACAGTATTGTATTAAATTAGTACACGAGAGAGAATAAAATGATAAAAATCTGTGACATGACAAAAAGCAAGAGGACCATTATAGTCCTATATCGCTCCCCTGAGTATGATGGCTCAAGGCGTAATGATATAATATACAAAATATCAAAGCCGTACACTTTATCATTTTAGAGAAGAAGATTTTTTAAAATTTTCTCCTTTGATCCAAGGTATTGGAAGATCCAACAATATTGAGCCAATTTCAAGAGTGCGGTAATTCTTAGAAGTACTAAATTAGAGGGTCAATAGGCATTAATACATGCTAAATATCGAAGCTCTAGGCTTAATCGTGTAGAAGGAGAATTTCTCCTTTCTGGGATTGCAGAGAAAAGGGCTTATTTTCAGGATACAGTAATTCTATGAAGTATTTTGGTAGAGGGTCAAAAGGTATTATTACATACTAAATATCAAAGCCCTTGACCTAATCATTTTGGTGAAGAAGATTTTTAAAGATTTCCTTCTTTATATCTTTGTAAAATCAGGGATCACAAAGAAAAGGGCAAATTTTCGGAGTACGATCATTCTATTAAGTATTTTGGTAGAGGGTCAATAGATGATGATTTATACAAAATATTAAAACTCTAGGTCTTATGGTTTGGGAGAAGAATATTTTTAAAGTTTTCCTTCTTTTATTCTATTTATAATCAGGGATCTCAAAGAAAAGGGCTAGTTTTAAGAATACGGTAATTCTTTAAAGTATTTTGTTAGAGGGTCAATAGATGATGACTTATACAAAATATCAAAGCTCTAGGCCTTATGGTTTAGGAGAAGAAGATTTTTTATAGATTTCCTTCTTTATTCCTATGTAAAACCAGGCTTCGCACAGAAAAGGGCTAATTGCCAGAACACGGTAATTCTTTGAAGCTATTTGGTAGAGGGTCAATAGATGAAGATTTGTACTAAATATCAAAGCTCTATCCCTTAACGATTGGGAGGAGAAGACTTTTTAAGTTTTTTCACTCTAATGCCATGGCAACCAGAGTTCTTAATGGATTTCAATTCTTTGAAGTATTTTGAAAGAGCATGACCTAAGGATCATTTCTGTGAAGTTTCGTTGAATTCCTTGGTTAGTTTATAGGAGGAGGAGATTTTTTGTAATTGTGAACGGACGGACGGACGATGACCGATCACATTAGCTCACCAGAGCACGTCGTTTTGCTGACGTCACAACTGTCAGTTATTGCTTTGTCCCTCAACATAAAGTTTTAAAAAAAATCATTGTGGAAAATGAAGAATATACTTCATTCGTCATCCCTGATATTTTCTACCTTGAAAAAAGAGACTTAAAAATTAAATCAATTAAATATTGTCGTATGTAACTTTAAAATTTTAACAGGCTGAATTTTTGTCAACGGATAATGTGTTAATTGTCAAAAGTTAAACATTTGTCCGTTTTTGAGATATTGACATTTTTATGTGAATCGCATAGATAGTTTATTGTTTTGTTTTGTTTTTACATTTTTGCACGTTTTCCTGGATAACTAAGTGGGATTGCAGCTGGAGCTAGGAAAGGATGTATAGGTAGAACTTGTGTGAGAAATACCAGGAATCCATTGTTAGGTGCTCCAGCCGCTGTCATATAACTGAAATTCCGTTTAAAGTGGCGTTAAACCCAATTCAATCAACAACGTATCATATGTAAATGTAACCTTATTTGCCTTAGCCCTGCATTACTGAAAAACAAAGTTCAAAAGATAGGATTATTAAAAGAAGTCATTTTCCGCCGTAATGTCCAGTTTTCCGAGACTCGTTATCAAATTTAGTGTTCTAGGAAATATATTTCATTTCACTGCGAATGGTTAAAGGTCAAGATTTAACGGGCAATCGTCATATTTATATTTTGTACAAACTTCTAATGACATTATATTCAATATAGCCAAGTTTTGTTGGATTTGTCTAGACAGGAACAATCTTTGTTGCCCTGTTTTGAGTAATGACTTGGCTAGGCAGGTAGCTGAGCGGAGTCTCGTAAATGAGAAACTCGGAGTTCACAATGAAATTACTCATTTGGAGAGACACATTACATAGCTAAAACAGCCTTTAAGAACCTAGCAAGCGAAAGGCCCGTTGGATTCAATTGTTTCCCAGATTTATTCGGACGAGATTGCGACCAACAGACGTTCGAAAGAGGCGAAGCGGCTGGACATTGTTAGACTTACAGTGTACGATGGTCTTACCTCATGGACGGACTAAAAGGCACGTTTTGATATTTGTGCAGAGATCAATAATTGGAGCTGTAGAGATAAGGTTTGAGCACAAGGTATTTATAGTAAATTTGACTATGATGCCAAGGATAATGCCTGTCTGACAAAAGCCCTTGTAGAACGATTCGCTCCCCCGAATCGGACTGAACTCTATAGAGTACAACTTCGAGAGAGAAGAAAAAGGGACAATGGAAGTCTTTCGAAACTGGGGCGCCTAACAAACTATGCGTACCCTACAGTTCCAAACGAAGAACGTTAGACTTTTTCAAAAGAGAAATTTATTGACTCTGCTTAGTGTTGACATGGGTCAACGGAAACTTGGAAATCACAACTTTAAAGATTGCTGCTATAATAAGCCGTGCTGAGAGTAACCTCTCAGATGCCCCAGCAAAGAAATGATTAACAGCCAAAGAACGAGTATAGACAAAAGAATGACTAAAAGGACATACCAAAACAGAAAGGGGATTTTTACGAATGTGGATCAGAGGACCATATTTGTCCAGGATGTCCGAAGCTCAAGTCACAAGGCAGGAGTACAAATCAGTCTGGTGAAGTTTGAAATGTAGGACTAGATGGATGTGACTTATTTGTACATGCAAAACTTGGAAGTAAGCACTTTAACTGCTTAATAGATACAATAACTGCTTAATAGATACAAGAGCAATTCTTACACTTATATCATCAACTGTGTGGAAAGACTGTCATCATTCAGGGCGCAGTAGCCTCTCACATTACGAACGTTCTGTCATATTAGCATCATGGACTTCATTAAACACATTGGGGAAAGCAATTACTTTGCTAAATATTGGAGAGGATATGCATGAAATAGGGGTTATTATTGTGGATGTAGAAAATGACGTAATGCTTGGGGCTAGACTTCATGGAGAAATATGAATGTTTTGTAAATGTTCACACGAAATCGTTCACTGTCAGCAGTAAGACTCGTGAATCGATGTATAGTGGGTCGCTTGGGTGTTTTAGGAAACTTGTTGCCGAAGATGTGGAGTTACCTGCTAGATCGGACGCTATTTTAGAAGGGAAGGTATTTGTATTGTCTCTGATTGCGCAGATCCATATTTAATTGAACTAGTCCCTCGGCTACTACAACACGACAAGGGTCTTCTTGAATAATTCTTAAACGAATATAAAAGTTGGGTACCACTTAGAATGATCGATACTTCGGATCAAACTCAGAAATACTACTTGGAAACAAAAGTAGCTGCGTCATAATAAGTCAACCAAAACAACAATGATCACAGAGCACATGATATGGTTGAAGGGCCGAACTGGTACAATTTTGTCCAAGAGACGGCTGCCAACCATACAGAAAGAAAAGTCGCTCACACGAAAGATACCACGCTTGAATCCGGCATGGTACTTTTAAACCACTAATATTCATCCGCCTGTCTATTTTCAATTTGAGTGAACGAACCGACAGTTTCTTGCGACAGTTTCCTGCAGACTTAGACAACCGTGTTTATACTTACTATAACAACGCCACCTAGCTGCTTCCCGAGTACAGTCGAATTGTCCGGGGAACGGCCGATTTCAACCTTTTCTACCAAAACGTATGCAGTGTCCTCACTGGAAATTTCTTCCTATGGTCGTTGTATGTTTTAAGCAGATCTCGGAGAAATGTACTTCTTGAAAGGCAGGGATGAATTAAGTCTTATACAGTGGTATATGAAATATTTTGTTTGATTTTGAAGCAAATCTGGATCCGTTTATAGTGCATTTTCCCAATCTTTGCAGGTTTAAATGTTCTACATGTTGTACAAAAATCGAAGGTGTAATTTGGAGGTCATGTCATTTTATGCCAGCGGTAAGAGTCAATAAAACTTCATCATTCACTATATATTATTTCTAAGCTTATTGTTCTGAGAACGATGAAACAGCAACAGAAAGGCTATATTTCAACGAATGTTCAGAGAAGTTCTAAATCTTGGACAAAAACAGTGATTTTTTGATATAGACGAAAGAAGGCTAAAGTCGGTTTGGGTCTGAGGTAGATTACAAAATTTGAACTTTGTCATTTTTTAGAATTTAAGTCTGTAACCTCGCATACAAGTTTGGATTAACAACAGAAGATGGAACGGGCGCTTGCTTTCAATAAGGTTAAAATGGATGAAGTTAAGCTGAAATTTGTCAGAAATTGGCAAGAAGCTCTGTTCAACATGATAATGCGGAATGTGTAATATGGACTGGTTGTGTAAACAAAGGATATGGCCATATCAGATTTAAGGACCACACTACAAACAACTTTTTTAAAAAAAGACAGTGCACAGATGCTCTCATGGTGAAAAATAAAACCTTTAACATACCCCCATATCAACATCACATTTGTGTAACAACAAACTATGTATCAACACGGACCATCTTAGGTTTGAGCCATGCTTTATTGTGTTTTAGTTTGGCTGCTTGCAATGGACATAAGATGAATGATGGGTCAGATGCCCGTTCATGTCTGATAGCCTTTTTACATTAAGTTATTTACATTCTGTTTAACAAGTTTTAATATGTGTCTTTTGAATTGCAATTTTCAAGAGTAGGTTTTAGTTGGTGCTTGGTTTGTCAAAGGGTCTATCTGTATGTAATCAGTTCTATATAATTATATTTTAGTACAGAATACTCAAATTGACTATCTGTTTTATCTGCATATTACCATTATGGGTATATTCTATTATCATGGGCCGTGTGGGGGTGCATGTGCGAGTGTGTGTGTAAGCGTGTATGAAGCAACTTTGTATTTTTATATATACATATATTGATATGTTGAATTATGGGGACTGTCTAGATGCTGTATCAGTTTTGCTATAATTTTCGAACACCTGGACTTCAAATCTTTGGCAAAAGCTGTCAATGCTTGTTGTCTGGCTTGGAAACATAGCTTTATTCCAGACTGCTTTGCGCATTCGTCAATCAGAGAGCTGCCCAAATGGTTATGATCTGCCTGCTTGCATGATGGTTTAAGCCGTGCGGAAAAGAGTATTTTTTGTGCAAGATTCGGCGTTATTTCTGAGAATATTTCATTCTGAGCCAATCTTATTTGATCCACAATGTCCAAAAATGCCTCATAAGTATTTCCCTACATATGAAGCTCCCAGAAGGCGTTGTTTGATATGAATCCAGTGTGGATAATTAAAGATAAAACAAGTCAACATTTATCCTTGAAAGGCATTTTTTTCTTCACTTTTTGCCCATATTGTGCCATATCTACCAGTGCTGTACATAGACTCCTATCAAATACAGACAAGATTTTAGCCATTCAAAGAGAGTGAATATTTGCACAGCAAATTTTATTTAGGGGTGACCTTACCTGAAATTACTTCCTGAGGTCGTTGTAAAAGTAGATCACAGAGAAAATGTAGTTCTTGAAACACAGGGATGATTTGAGTCTTAACAGTATATGAAAGATTTTATGAGATTCTGCATTAATTCTGCATCTGTTCTGCAATTTACCCTATCTTTGCAGGTAATTTCTACGCTACGCTTTATTAGAAGTTCTATAAACGACGAAACAGCACCATAAAGGTTATATTTCAACGCATGTTCTGAGAAGAGCTACATCTTGGACAAAACATTGATTTGTATAGACTAAAGAGGACAAAACTCCGGTGGGTTCTTTCCGCATGTAAAGTGTGGCGAGAGTAATAAGAGAAGTAGCCCTTTCGAACTAGACTTTAAAGTTCCGGACTTGGTTAGAAAGACTTGACACAGTAGACTGGAACTTTAAGGCTTCTTCAGATTAATGTACCCATTATTCTAGGCTTCCTGTAGATACAACAGTTCTCAAAATAAAAACGTTACAGCTTCATGAAGCAAGATTTTAAAGCACTTTGATCCAGACAAAATCTAGGTGTATTTGTTTTCCTCGAAAATCGCTCATAATATGTATATGGTTGAAGTGAACTATTTTCTAAAGTGTATAGCATTTTATATCATCCAGATTGTATGGCTTGTAGTGCAACCCCCCCCCCCTTAAAAAAAAGACAGTATGTTTATAAAGCTGGAGTGTCATAACTAGCATAAGAGAAAATAACGATATGAATTCATCAAGTTCTTTACATTGTCTTTTTTTACAAAACAAAAGGTTTATTTGGTTTCATTATAATTAAGTTAAAGCCATATCTTCCCCCATAATACACCATAGAATTAATAAGAAAGCCATACTCCAGGCTCAAAAGCAAAAATAAATATAACGATTGAAAAAAATTATAAGATCAATATAAATCTACGCAGTAAGCCTACAATGCATGAAAGAAGTTTCGATATTTTAAATGGTGACCCACCACAATTTAAGGTTTGTTATGTAACTATGACGTCAGTGATGACGTTTAACTTTCGCTAGTCATTCAAACAAATAGCTAGGTCACGAAGATTATCGAAATCTTCCGTAAAGTTTAGTCATCACCACCTGTGCAAATAGCAGTTAATGCTAAATATTAGAGAAGATTTTCGGTGAAGAATCGCATGAATTCGTCTCGATTTCAAAATTTAGACAACACACAAATTGAAATCGACAAGATAAACGCTAAATACTCTTGCTAGAGAACATTGCTCAAACCCTGCTTTTGCATATCGATATTTTATAGGCCCTTGTTTGCTTCTAGTGACCAAATAAGCAATAGGTTAATTCACCTATTTTTCCTTACTCTGGGGGCAAATATGGCTGTAAAGGTAGGTATCGGTTTTTTTTTTTTTTTTGTTTGTTTTTTTTTTTTTTTTTTTTTTTTTTTTTTGTTTGTTTTTTTTTTTTTTTTTTTTTTTTCATGTAACAGATTATAATTATTCTTATTCCCTTTGATACACTATTAGAATACAAAATTCTGAAAAGTAGGTTTGCGAAATCAGAGGTCGCTTATTGGAGAAAAACGGAGTATTTCCCTAAAAGCCTACGTAGGCTATTAATCTAAAAAGAGATTAACCGGAGACAGTTGCAAACAATAAAAGGTCATTTACGTGATGCGAATCATCGTTGGAATCTCGCATTTCGTTTAAGTTACATCAAACCAGCGTCATCGTTACGTCATTAGGAGTTATGTTCGCTAGCCTGTCTTAAAAGTAGGTATCGATGTTTTTTTTTTTATACGTCCGTCGAAGACGGGACGTATTATGGGATCACCCGTGACGTCCGGGCGTCCGGTCGTCCGGTTGTCCGGGCGGTGTCCACTTCTTTGTCCGGAGCATAACTCTGTCACCGTAAGTCCGATTGACTTTAAACTTGGCAGTTATATTCTTCTCATCAATACGGAGTGCAGTGCTCAATAACCATAACTCTACCTGGCCTATTTTTTGAGTTATTGCCCTTTGTTGTTTTTCATACTTGAATCTTGTCCGGAGTATATCTCTAAAAGTAAAATAGCTAGAAACATGAAACTTCATGGATGGATAGATCTCACCAGGGGGGGGGGGGGGGGGGGGGTGCAGTGTACAAGAACCATAACTCAACCTAGCGTATAATTTGAGTTTTTGTCCTTTGTTGTTTTCCATACTTTGTTTGAGAAAAAATATTCATTCAAATAACCTCAGTTCTATTCAGACCTCCAGTTAATATTAAGCAGTGTGACGGGCGTATCTTGTGACAATTTGGCACCTTGTTTTTTTTTTTTTTTTTTTTTTTTTTTCTTTCATGTCACAAATTTTGATTATTCTTATTCCCACTTGTATACCATTCTAAAACAATATTCTGAAAAGTAGTTTTGCTTAAATCAGAGGTCGTTTATCTGGAAATACAAGGTTGTTTCCCAAATAGCCTACGTAGGCTGTTAATCTTTCTTTAGATTTAGCCAAGACGGTTGCGAAGAATATTGTGTCATTCACGCGGTGCGTTTAACCGTTGGAATCCAGTACTCAGTTTGAATTTGCTCAAACAACGTCATCAATGCGCCATCAGGAGTTATGTTCGCTAGCCTGTCTTCAATTTTGTAAAGATCTGTCCAAAACTGTCATAAGCGTTAATACGAATACAGACACTTACCATAGTTTTGCGCGAACCATTTAATGTGACATGATTTAGGACATTGAATGTTTTGCTTGTCAATTTGTATGCGTATAATTGTATAACCACAAAAAGCAAATATAAACCTATAAAATTATCGCCAAGACGATATCTGACTCAAATTTAAGAATTAAATGTTCGTATCTTTCGAGACTTGGCAATTTTCTTGGTCAAGGTCTGAAAAACATCGATACCTCCCTTTAAAGTCGATACCTCCCTTTAAAGACGCATTCCATTTAGGCTTTATAGATACTTTTTATTCTACATAGTCGATATTCGTACCAGAGAGATAGGCAATCTTCTACAGCGGACAACATTTAGAAAATCTTAAAGGTAGGTAACGATGTTTTTTTCATGTCATAGATTTTAATTACTTTTATTTCCTCTCGTATACTATTTGAAAACAATATGCTGAAAAGTAGTTTTGCTAAAATCTGAGGTCGCTTATCAGAAAAAAGCATTACTATTATTTCCCTCATAGCCTTCGTAGGCTAATATATTTTAGATAAATCCGAGACAGTGTGAAGACTATATGATCATTTACGTTGTGCGATAACCGTTGGAACCTTGCATTTAGTCTGAATTACATCAAACCATCGTCATCGTTACGTCATCAGGAGTTATGTTCGCTAAATGGTCTTTAATTCTGTAAAGATCAGCCCAAAACTTATGTGAGCCTTATTACGAATATAAACACTTACCGTAGTATTACGTTAACCCTTTCATGATTTAGGACGTTGGTTGTTTCGCTAGTAAATTTTTACCTTCAGTTGACGGGGTCATATGCAATTGATGTCATTCGATGACGACAGCTGAATTCCGTGATTTAAAAAAATCAAGAGGACCATGATGGTCCTATATCGGTCCCCTAAGTATGGTTGCTCAAGTAATGATATAATATACAAAATATCAAAGCCCTACACCTAATCATTTTGGAGAAGAAGATTTTTTTAAGATTTTCTCCTTAAATCCTAGGTATATTGGAGATCCAACCACATTGAGCCAATTTAAAGAGTGCGGTAATTCTTTGAAGTACTTAGGTAGAGGGTCGATAGGCATTAATACATACCAAATATTAAAGCTCTAGGCCTAATGGTTTAGAAGGAGAATATTTTCTATGATATACTTCATAACTCCTTTCTGGGATTTCAGGATACGGTATTCTATGAAGTATTTTGGTAGAGGGTCAATAGGTATTATTACACACTAAATATTAAAGCCCTTGACCTTATGGTTAGGGAGAAGTAGATTTTAAAATATTTTCCTCTTTTATTCTATGAAAAATCAGGGATTGCCGAGGAAAGGGCTAAATTGTAGAATTTGGTAGTTCTTTGGAGTATTTTGCTAGAGGGTAAATAGATGAAAATTGATACAAAATGCCAAAGCTCTAGGCGTTATAGTTTGCGAGAAGAAGATTTTTAAAGATTTCCTTTTTTTATTCTGTGTAAAATCAGGGATTGCCAAGAAAAGGGCTCATTTTCAGAATACGGTAGTTCTTAAAAGTATTTTGTAAGAGGGTCAATAGATAATGATGTGTAACGAATATCTAAGCTCTAGGCCTTATGGTTGGGAGAAGAAGAGTTTTAAGATTTACTTTCTTTTTTTCTATGTAAAATCAGGGATTGCCAAGAAAAGAGCTAATTTTCAGAATATAGTAATTGGTAGAGGGTCAATAGATGATGATGTATAATGAATTTCAAAGGTCTAGGCCTTATTGTTTGAGAGAAGAAGATTTTTAAAGTTTTCCTTCTTTATTTCTATGTAAAATCAGGGATCGCATAGAAAAGGGCTCATTTCAGAATTCAGTAATTCTTTGAAGTATTTTGGTAGAGGGTAAATAGATGAAAATTGATACAAAATACTAAAGCTCTAGGCCTAATAGTTTGCGAGAAGAAGATTTTTTAAGATTTCCTTCTTTATTTCTATGTAAAATCAGGGATTGCCAAGAAAAGGGCTAATTGGTAGAGGGCCAATAGATGATTATGTATAACATATAACAAAGCTCTATGCCTTATGGTTTGGGAGAAGATTTTTTAAGATTTCCTTCTTTATTTCTATGTATAATCAAGGATTTCACAGAAAAGGGCTAATTTTCTAAAAACGGTAATTCTTTGAGGTATTTTGGTAGAGGGTCAATAGATGATGATTTGTACCAAATATCAAAGCTCTAGGCCCTACCGCTTGGGAGGAGAAGATTTTTATTTTTTTTCTAAGTTCTTCATGGATTTCAATTCTTTGAAGTTTTTTGAAAGAGCATGACCTAAGGATCATTTCTGTGAAGTTTGTTTGAAATTCCACGGTAAGTTTAGGAGGAGATTTTTGTAATTGTGAACGGACGGACAGACGGACGGAGAGCGGAAGATGACCGATCACAATAGCCCCCCAAGAGCACTCCGTGCTTAGGTGAACTGAAAGTTCAAACTGTTAGTTTGAGTGTATTTTTCAGCACTTGCTAATGTTTTCTTGTCTAGGATTCAGAAACATCGATACCACCATTTAAATGATTAATTCAAGTTCATTAAATGTATCCGTTTGTGGTCTCCAAAAACAGAAATTTACGTAATATTTTTTAATGCACCCCGAAAAAAAAGTCGGGGGAGCATATAGTCGCTTGCTTGTGCGCGCGTCAGTCCGTCCGACGTCATATCTCAAGAACCCCTGGGCCTAATTTGATGAAACTTCATATATAAGCTTCCTAGGAAATTTCCAAGTGACCTTTTTTTTTTTTAATTTTCTGAATTCAAGGCTGCGTCATGGGAAAAGGGGCCTTCATGTAAAAATTATTTTTTGCCAATTACTCCTAGTCTTATAGTCAGAATTTAATGAAATCTCGCATTTGAGTAGCAAATCAGATCCTCTTGACCTTAAACTATCGAAAATTTATGTTTAAAAAAACGTGTCATGGGAATTGGGCCTTTATTGTATCAGCTTTACGTAAGCTCTCTTTTTGTCCTGCAATAACTTATATTGGCCATAACTTTTGATTGGTTACAGATATAGTCTTCATATTTCACATGTGCATTGCTTGTGACATGTGCATTGCTTATCATATGACCTTTCTATTGGTATTAGGTTCAAGGTCATCTGTCAAGGTCATTTCTCAAGGTCAAAATTTCGAAAATCTTAACGTTAACATCGTTCATAAGTAAACAATAGTAAGTGATATAGCCTTCATATTTTTATAATGGCATACAGTTTTGTTTTGTTTTGTTTGAATGGAGTTTTACGCCGCTTTCAACAATCTTTCAGTTATATCGCGGCGGCTGGAGCACCTAACAATGGAATCCTCGTATTTCTCACACCAGTACTACCATTACATCCTTTCCTAGCCTCAAGCTGCTATCCCACATAGGTCTACAATTATCGACCCATTGGTGAAAGACATATAGTCGGAAAGGATGAGTGCCGCCGTCGGGAATCGAACCCGGGACCTCTAAATTGATAGTCCGACGCGCTACCAACTGCACTATGACGGCGGCTCCCTACAGTTTTGTGACAAAAGCAGTTTTGTGACAAAAGCCTTATTCAGGGAGCATAATCCGTCTCCGACGGCTCTTGTCCACATAGTCTTAATCGGACAATCTTTCTTTGATTAGTTCTTACCGTCTTTTTATAAAAAAGTATGTTGAAGTATTTGAATATCGTCTCCCTATCACTTAGACCGTCACAATGACAACAGTAAATGTGACCAATTTTAAGAAGCCACATACATGTCTGAAAACCTTTTTAACGCTGATGCATCAAGCGTTTTAGATTTTGATTTTTACGCGACTATATATCATCTCTGCCTTACAGTGAAGGATATCTTCCTCAGTTCTCATTAAAAACAGACGGATTTATATAGCCTATTTTTTCAACTTCTTACCTAAAAGATCCGTGTTAATGAGAACCGAGAAAGATATCCTTCACTGTAAGGCAGAGATGATATAAAGTAATCCATATATCCAGCCCTATGAATGACGTCATTACATATTGGAAGAAAAAAATGTTTATGACGCCCAAAGCGGAAATACGTCTACGATATGAATTACGATGCGACATGTAGAATAATCATAAAAATGGATCAGGAAGTCCTACTTAAAATTTACACTTCGTTAGAAGGAGATCAAAATGTAAATACAGATTGTATAAAGTTGTATACACGACATTTCACGGGCCCACATGTGATTCATGGTTTCACTGAAAATATATTGTTAAAGTCAATGGAAATAAGTGGGTCAAAATGACCATTCCAGGAAATAAACAAAAAGTAGTTGTGAAACACAAGCCCCCGCCGTACATGAGTTGTTGTTTTGTTTTGGGTTTTTTTGCGTTTGACCTTGACCTTATCACATGACTTTGACCTTGGCATGAGGAGATGCGTATTATGGAATTGTATCATCATGCCAAATATGAGCATTGTATCTTGAATAGGCTGGTAGTAATTCGTAATGTTAAGATTTTTGGGTGAAGTTTTGTAGACAGACGACGGACACTCGGACAGACAAAATAGTCCAGTAAACAGTTTTGCTTTAGACAAGCAATACCTTCGTTTTAATGTTTTCTTTAATTCTTATTTTGGAACTTCAAATAATTCGAGTGTTTATACTAGAATGCCGGTTTAGATCTACCTTTTATAGTGAGTGAATAAAGGTCAATTATTTTCTTACCTATATATACAAAGTCGACTTTTGACCACTCACTATAACTTGTACATCTAAAAGCATCGAATTCCCCTTTATCTTCGAATCAAATTATTTTGCAAAAAAACGGCTTTTGCGCCCCGATTACATGCTTTTTCTTGAATACGATGAACATTTAAATTTCATTTTTAGTTATAATTATGTTTCGTTTCGTCTATCAAAAGAGGCGATCTGATTGGTCGAAAAAGTTATTCATAACTCCATGAACAAAATTTTGAGCACGCAGTGATGTTTTATGGTTCCGCACGAAAAAGTCCAATACAAAAAGGTATCAGAATGTGTAAAGTTTTTGATTTTTCGCTCGATGCTATTAAGTTATAAGAAATGAAGAGAATATTATTTGTTTTCCTTGAGGTTTGAACCGAAAAACCTAAACGCTTCGCGTATTCATAATAATTAGTTTTTTCGATTCATACCTCCATAAAAACAAAAAATATGCTCTTCGTCTCTAAACAAAATTCTGACATACCAACGTTGAGGATTTGCTGACTTAGTCGCTAAATTGCTCTATATGAATAAATGTGTGGTGAACGAAGCTAAACGGTATTGTACTGTAAA
This sequence comes from Fragum fragum, assembly GCA_946902895.1. NCBI lineage: Eukaryota > Metazoa > Mollusca > Bivalvia > Cardiida > Cardiidae > Fragum > Fragum fragum. The sequence goes on from OX336379.1 coordinate 2,709,754, forward strand.
GGTTGTCCATGTAAATCAAGAAGGCAAACATTATGTTGGGATAACGTATCATTCAGATATCTTGTTTTGATCATCTTTCTTCAGATACATTGACCGAAAACGCATGTGTTCATCCACGTTCAAAGATTGCACGAACACATGATTGAAGTATTATCCTCGGATATAGAAATTTCTCTGGTGTTTTCGCTTGATTTAAAGGAAGTATTATTGTTTCAGCATAACTTCCTTTATTTAGAGTGTCTGACAAAGACGGAGTCGTTTATCGCTTTTATCACGGAATTAAGTAATTTAGCCATTTTGTATGATTTAAATCGTGTGCTATATAGAACGTTTTGCAATTATGTGTAAGCCACTTCTTCCCCAAAAACACATTTTTAACAAAATTAATGAGACAACCATACTCGAGGCCGAAAACCATTATAAATATGATTGTTGAAATTAAAATATCAAAATAATTCTACACGGCATGAGAGAAGATTAGTTTTAGATTTGTTTTCGTAAAACTATGACGTCATTGATGACGTTTTAATTTTCGCTAGTCAGTCAATAAACCCGCTCGGTCACGGAGATAAACCAAATCATTAGTAAAGTGTGGTCATTAGCACTTTTGCATATAACAGTCGATGCCGAAGATTAGCGAACATTTCCAGTGAAGGATCGGGAACAGTCGTCTAGATCTCAAAATGTAAACAAACACGAGTTGGAATTGGTGAAAGAGCACAAATTACTCTTTCTTTCCTTTGCATATATTGATGTCAAGAAAGCTCTTGTTTGCTTCAGTGAACCTTTTCCAAAGAAAAAAAACATAGATACCTACCTTTAAAGCCATGTCTTCCTTCCGAGTAAGGAACAACAGTTTAAACAATCCATCGTTTGTTTGTTCACTGAAGCAAACAAGAGCCTACTTGGAATCCCGCAGTTTGAATTCATCGTTACGTCATTAGGCGTATTGTACGCTAGCGTAATGTTTTAAACATCAGTCAAAAGCTGTCGTAAGCGTAAAAAAGAATAAACATTTACCATTGCTAACCATTTTTACATAATTTACGACGGTGGTTGTTTCGCTTTTCAATTTGTTCCGTTGACTTGGGGTCATATGCAAATGTGGTCAAGCGGTGTTGACATCCGATTTCCGTGATATCTAAAATCAAACTGGAATTCCGCTGAACCAAGACAAGCCTTCTTAAAGGTAGGTATCGATGTTTTTTTCATGTCACAGAATTAATTATTCTTATTCGCTTTCATACACTATTTTGATAAAATATTCAGAGAAGTAGTTTTGTGAAAATCAGAGGTCGTTTATAAGAATAAACCAAGGTATTTCCCTAATAGCCTACGTAGGCTGTTAATCTATTTTAGATTAAGCCGAGACAGTTGCAATACATTTTGGTCATTCACGTTTTGCTTATCACCGTTGGAATACCACATTCATGCTATGTCATCGTTACGTCTTTAGGAGTTATGTTCGCTAGCCGGTCTTCAGTTCTGTTATGATTCGTCGAAAACTGTCGTAAGCGTTTATACGAATAGATACACGCTAGTTTTGTGCTAGCCATTTAATCTGACATACTTTAGGACGTTGGCTGTTTCGCTTGCCAATTTGTTGTCTTCTGTTGACTTTGGGCTATATGCAAAAGAGGTCATGCGGTGTCGACAACCGAATTCCGTGATACCTAAAAATAACCCGGAATTCCGCTGAACCTTTCCTTTTTATAAAAAAAGGCACTTTAAGCTTATCAGATGATCGCGAAGATAAAATCAGACTGAACTTCAAGTAATGAATGTTGGCTGGAGCGTATTTATCGGCATTTTGCATTTTTTTCTTATCTTGGTTTCAGAAACATCGATACCTCCCTTTAAGCCTATTGGTTTAGCGCGAAGTCATTATCTGACTCATATTTAAAGGTAGGTATCGATGTTTTTTCATGTCGCAGATTTTAATTGTTTTTATTTCCTCTCGTATACTGTTTGAATACAATATGCCGCAAAGTTGTTTTGCAAAAATCTTAGGTCACTTGTCAGCAAAAAAGCAGGGTATTTCCGTCGTAGCCTAGGTAGGCTATTAATCTATTCTTAGATTAATCCGAGACAGTTGCGAAGAATATAGGACATTCATGTGGCACGAATAATCGTTGGAACCTTGCATTTAGTTTAAATTACAACAAACCAACGTCATCGTTACGTCATCAGGAGTTATGTTACTAGCAAGTCTGTAAAGAATAGTCCAAAACTGTCGTAAGCGTTACTACGAATGAAACACTTAACCGTATTTTTGCGCTTAGCCTTTCATGTGACATTATTTAGGAGGTTGGCTGTTTCGCTAGTAAATATGTTAGCTTCAGTTGACTGGGTAAAATGCAAATGAGGTCATTCGGTGTCGACATCCGAATTCCATGATATCTAAAAATAACCGGGAATTCCGCTCAACCTTTCCAATATAACCACAAAAAGCCACTTCAGGTCTATTAGATTACTGCAAAGACAATACCTGATCTAGCTTAAAGTATTAAATGCTCGTTTGAGTCTATTTTTCGGCACTTGGTATTTTTCTTATCTAAGTTTCAGAAACATCGATACCTCCCTTAAGTGTCTGGCGTCCTTTTTTTTTGTTGTTGTTGTTGTTGTTTTTTAATTGCATTTTTTTCTGACCAAGGTTTCAGGAACATCGATACCTCCCTGTAAAACTGATCTTCATGGATTAGATGAGTAACAAAATTGCATGAAAACTTGCTCACTCAACATCAAGTCATAGAATCTGCACATTCTTACTTGCTTTATCAACTGCACCATTTAAGCCATCTCTTCCCTCCGAAAAAGCAAAAATCCCATTAACCAAATCAAACAAAAGCCGCCTTATTATCAATATTCAAAATGAGTGTGTGACCGAAGTTTTTTAGAAAGCGTATTATCGATTTCAACTAGTGTTTGTTCGATAACGAAACGAATGCACTCGATTCTTGACCAGGAAAAGTCGTTAAAAGTAGGGATTGACTGTTATATGCAGAGGCTCAAATGACTAAACGTAACGTTGTGTCCTTCGTCGAAAGGTAGATCGTCAACTTCATGATCAAGATGTCCTGAGTTCGATTCCCTGGAGTGTAATCAATCTTGGTTATGTCTTTGGCCCACACTTTCGGTGCGACTACAGGTGTATTCTCCAGGAAGCAGAATCGAAGTTGGAAGAACTTATTTCCCAAACGATGTTAAATGAATAGGTTGAAACCTAAAACTTTATTGACGATTTCTGTAACTTTCGTGGTCGTGCGGAATATATACATGTATATATATATTCTTTTCAGGCTTCTGTGTTTCACCCTACGTCCGGCGTTCTTCAACAATTTATTAAACTACATCTCTTCTCAAACCAATTTCAACCTTATTCGGCAGAATTGTTTCTTATGCGGTCCCCTTTAAAAAAATGAAATCCGTTGAAAAGTGATATTAAAAATTCATACGATTTAAATGCTAAAAGAAGGTATCGATGTTTATCAAACCTAGACAAGACAAAAATGCCGAGTGTTGAAATACTTAAATTTGAGACATATATTGCTTTGGCGATAATCTAACAGGTTTAAAGTGTTTTTTTGAGATTATACAAGAAAGGTTCAGCGGAATTCCAGGCTATTTATAGTTATCACGGATTTGTATATGACCTAAAGTCAACGAAATATAACAAATAGAATGGCGAAACAAGTAACGTCCTAAATCATGACACATCAAGTGGTTAGCGCTAATCTACGGTAAGTGTTTATATTCGTAATAACGCTTAAGAGAGTTTTGGACTGATATTTATAGAATTGAAGAACGGCTAGCGACCATAACTCCCGATGACATAACGATGACGTGGTTTGACTGAATGCGGCATTCCAACTGATATTCGTACCACGTGAATGACTTCTATTTTTTGCATCTGTCTCGGGTTAATCTAAAATAGATTAATAGCTGACGTAGGCTATTAGGGAAATATCCTGCTTTTCTCTGATAAGCGACCTCTGATTTTCGAAAAACTTCTTTTCAGAATTGTATATTCAAATAGTGTTTGAAAGGGAATTAGAATAATTAAAATCTGTGACATGAAAAAAAACATCGATATCTACCTTTAAGAACATCTAACACTGTCAGTTATTAATACCTTATACAGATTTAACGGACGGTGTGGTTAGGGCTTTGATTGAGAGCGTGTATTAGGAGTTTGTTTTTATAAGCAGGCACACATTTCTGCTTAAAGCGAATATGTTTAGCCGTATTAAGTGATGTGTTAAGGTAATGGGTTTTATTATATGGATTTTTATTATTCTTTCGCCGCCGTCATGGCGCAGTCGTTAGCACATCAGACTTCTAATTTGAATAATGGGATGTAATGGATTCGATCCCCGGCGGCGGCACATATCCTTTCCGGCATTTGTCTCTCATCGATGGGTGGATAATGGTAAACCTAAGGTGGATAGCAGCTGAGGGTTAGGAAGGATGTAGTGATGTGAAAAATACCAGGAATCCATTGTTAGGTCTCCAGCCGCCGCCATTTAATGAATTGCTGTTAAAAGTGGCGTTGAACCCCATTCAATCAATCAATTATTTTTATTGTTTTTGGAAACTGCTATACAAGAAAACGGGGCTTAGTGCGAACAGAAGTGGGTGTCTTAGCTTTAGGTGAAATAGACTTTTATAATAAGTTTTTCTGTGTCGCATAGCATCGCAATTGTATTTCCTGTTTAGTTCGTTTGCACACCGGGACTTTACTATTTGTTTGCTGGGCGTATTTCATATAAAGTGTGTGGTGGGATGTAATGTGTAACATGTACGCATTTTCTTGGTGTACTGTATGTAATGTGTACCATGTTTTGTATGCCGATGTAAAAGTCTTGTGTGAAATAGATTGCCATGTGTTGAAATTACACAAGTTTTAACTTTGGAACACAAACAATGGCTTTTAAATCATCCTCATCACCAAATTCCAAAACTATGAGAGCCTGATTAGGTAAATAGATTACCAAATACGCAATGAGGTAACCATAAATGTAATCACATTGTGGTTGATAAATGCTAAATAGATGAAGTCAATATTCTTGTGATTGTGTGCTCTCCAGGAAAAAAGCATTAGTTATATTTGCGTGAGTAAAGTGTTACATATTGCCTCAATTGCCACTGTATCAGTGTATTTACAAGTGTTGCTGGAAATAAGAAAAAGTATGACCCTTTACTGATATTGAAAAGTGCAATGTTTTGATGGCGTCACAGTTACGCACCTCAAGAAAGAAACTTTGTAAATTATTGTTGATAACGTATTAACTGTAAAATGCCATCTGCAACTTCTTTAAAGTTGGACCGGTCTAAAGTATTGTCATCTGGTTATGTACACAAATAATTACGAAGATTTTCATGTTTGTGAATCAGAAAGGAAGGTTACACCAATTTAGCCGCCGTCATAGCGCAGTTGGTAGCGCGTCGGACTATCATTCAAAGGGTCCCGGGTTCGATCCCCGACGGCGGCAATTCTCTTTCCGACATTTGTCTACCACCAATGGGCAGATAATCGTAAGCCTACGTGGGATAGCAGCTGGAGGCTAGGAAAGGGTGTAGTGGTAGTACTGGTGTGAGAAATACCAGGAATCCATTGTTAGGTGCTCCAGCCGCCGCGATATAACTGAAAGATTGTTAAAAGCGGCGTTAAACCCCATTCAAACAAATACACCAATATTTGAGAAAATTATTTTTGTCCTCTTGGCAAGTGATCCTGGATAAAGGATTATGAATTTGTTGGCGTAAACCTATTGAAATCGTTATGCAAAGTGATTGTTTTACGTTTTAAAATACATTTTGAAATCTTTAAATCACTTCTTCAAGAACACCCCAATCTTTCGTTTGCAAAGTTTATGTTTGTTTGTTTGAATGGGGTTTTACGCCGCTTTCAACAATCTTTCAGTTATATCGCGGCGGCTGGAGCACCTAACAATGGATTCCTGGTATTTCTCACGCCAGTACCGCCATCACATCCTTTCCTAGCCTCCAGCTGCTATCCCACATAGGTCTACGATTATCGACCCATTGGTGAGAGACAAATAGTCGGAAAGGATGAGTGCCGCCGTCGGGGATCGAACCCGGGACCTCTAGATTGACAGTCCGACGCGCTACCAAGCAAAGTTTATGTATTGAAACTTGATCTTGTTTCATATTTGTCTTTAATAAGACACGATTCTGAAGTTACCTTTCTGAAAAAATACATTAAACAGTTAGGAAATTGAATATAGATAGATCCGCCACATGAAAATATTGCTCCCCATTCAGAAATTCCCATACAAAAAAGGCTTTGTGGCGACTCTCAAGAAAATGAATTAAAAACATTTTGGAAAAGGAAGAATTAGCTTGAAACAATCAATATCTTCATTTTACAGATTGTTCTCCAACAAGAGGACCATGATGGCCCTAAATCGTTCCCCTGAGAATGATGGCTCATGGCTTTATGATATGTACAAAATAGCAAAGCCCTCTGTCTAATTATTTTGGAGAAGATGTCAAAGGATTTTCTCTTTTAATCCTAAGTATATTGATGACCCCAACAAAAAGCACCAATTTCCTGAATACTATAATTCTTTTCAGTATTTCGTTAGAGGGTCAATAGATATCATACATTCCAAAAATCAAAACTCTAGACCTACTGGTTAGAAGAAGAAGATTTTCAACGATATCCTTCTTTATTTATATAAAAAATTAGGGATCACACAGAAAAGGGCTAATTTTCAGAATACGGTAATTATTTGAAGTATTTTGGTAGAGGGTTATCAGCTGATAATATGTACCAAATATCAAAGCTCAAGGCCTAATCGTTTAGGAGAATAAGACTTTAAAAGATTTATTCTTTGATTCCTTTGTAAAATCAGGGATCGTACAGAAAAGGGCTAATTTTCAGAGTCAAATGCTGAAGATATGTACAAAATATCAAAGCTCTAGGCCTTATCGTTTCGGGGAAGTAGACTTTTAAAAGAGTTCCTTATTCATTCCTATGTAAAATCAGGGATCACACAGAAAAGAGCTAATTTTCTGAGAACGGCAATTCTTTGAGGAATTTTTGTAGAGGGTCAATAGCTGATGACATGTACCAAATTTCAAGTTTTAGGGCTTATCGTTTCGGAAAGGAAGATTTTCAAAGACTTCCTTCTTTATTTCATTTTAAAAATCAGGGATCGCACAGAAAAGAGCTAATTTTATGAGAAGGGTAATTCTTTGAAGTGTTTCTTAGTGGGTCAATAGGTGATAATACATACCACATATCAAAGCTCTAGGCCTTATCTTTTTGGAGAAAAGACTTTTAAAGATTTCTTTCTTTATTCCTTTGTAAAATCAGGTATCACACAGAAGAGGACTTATTTTCAGAATGCGATTATCCGTTGAAGAATTTTGGTAGAGTGTTAATAGGTGATGATACATACCTATTATCAAAGTTCTGGGCCATATCAATTGGGTAAAGAAGGCTTTCAAAGATTCCCTTCTTTATTTCTTTAGGGCTAATTTTCAGAGTACAAAACATTTTTGAAGTATTTTGGCAGAGGGTCAATAGCTGATGATATGTACCAAATATCAAAGCTCTTGGCCTTAGGGTTTAGGAGAAGAAGATTTTCAAAGATTTCCTTTGTAAATCAGGAATCGAACAGAAAAGCGCTAATTTTAAGAGTACGGTAATTCTTTGAAGTATTTTGGTAGAGGGTCAATAGGTGATGATGAGTACCAAATATCAAATCTCTAGGCTTTATGGCTAAGGAGAAGATTTTTGAGTTGGAATGCGGAGCAATTCCAACTAAGATTTAACAAAACCGCAAAATGAACACAAGACAATTTCATTTCGGGTTTTTTGATAACACATATCACGTGATCTCTTAAATATGAAGACACCTCGGGTTACTTGCCACGGACAATCAGTTAGTTGTAGCCGAAGAAGATAATATGGCACATGTAAAGGATGATATAAAAATTCGTTAAGAAACTTCCAAACATGCTTTAGTTTGCTTTAAATTATTGAAGAATAAGGTAATAATTAGCGCAGTAATTTGTTTTTTTTTGTGATTCGCCGTCCCGTGTTTTGTAATCACGTGATCTAAAGTGACATGTGGTAGTCAAGTGACCATAGATAGGCAATTTTTACAAATATGGTTCAGGTAGCAAATGCATTTTTACAATAATCACGCCGCCCAGTGCTTTAAAACATTCTAGAGCGAATAAGGGGGATCGTAGGCATCAAGCAAACGCGATTATTGTGGAATTTATAGCTTTTACTCAATAACAATCAAATACATGCAAAACGAAAGTAGAAGTTAATGAAATTAGAATGTTAAGATATCAACTTCCGGTTTCTACTTATTGACTAAATGATTACGCTTTATTATGTCGTTTTTTTACAGGTTTAAATCAATAAAAACACATGAAACCTTTAACAAGTGTCACCTAGCATTCAGCTTTGTCCTTTTTACTCAAGAGTTACGGTTCTAAAGCCGAATAACGAATAAGGAAATCGCGCGATTACAGGGCGCCGAAATTAATTTGATACTATCTTCATCATATAATAGGAATTTTTAGGAAAAGGGCAAAACTACCTGCAAGCAATAACGTTACAATAACGTTAAAGTCTTTTTATCTTTTGAATTTTACTCACAACGCTTAAATATCCTTTATTCCTATGTCTAAACATGTATTTCAAATCGATCGCCCTGAAACAATTTTACGCGCATTTCCGCTAATTTCCACGTATACTCATTAACTTGAAGTGAAAATCTATGTGAGTTTAGTATGATCATTACAGGATTGGCCGAGTTTAGGGTCAAATATAATCATCGAGGTCATTGATTTCCTACTGTAGAAGCTGTTATTCTCTGTTTTCAAGATTCTAAAAGGAGTTCACTTATTACAGTTGATCAAAAGGAGAATGTTATGCTTGAAAATTCTAATTTTGCTATGCGTGACACGAGCTTATAACCCATTCCAACACGATAAAATTTTAGACCAGTCCAAATTCAAAGAAGAAGCAAACTACAATTGTAAGTTGCTGAAATCTTTAAAATCCTTGTGAATTTGGACAGAAAGCATTGTGGATAAAGAAAAAATTGCTTGTATCAAGCAATTTTGGCTCTACTGGCCGAAGGCCACTAGAGCTATAGCGATGGCTTTTCCCGTTCGACGTCTGTCCGTCCTTTAACTTTTCCTGTTTAAGCGATAGAGCCCACAGTTTGCATCGGATTCCCTTCAAACTTTCACAGAATGATTGTACCATCATAAGGATCGTTCCTTTTGATATTGGGTCAGATCCGAAAGAAACATGGGAAAAGGGGCTTAATTAAAATTTAATTAAAAAATCCTGGTTAACGCGATAGAGTCCACAGTGTTCATTGGATTCTCTTCAAACTTTCACTAAATAGTTGTACCACCATGAGGATCGTTCCTTTCGAAAATTGGTATGATCCGTCAAAAACATGGTAAAAGGGGCCTTATGAAAATTTAATAAAATATTCAATTAAAAATCCTCGTTTACGCGATAGAGTCCACAGTTTTCATCGGATTCTCTTCAAACTTTCTCAGAATGATTGTACCATCAAAAGAATCGTTCCTTTCGAAAATGGGTATGATCCGTCAAGTAACACGGGAAAATGGGCCTTTTGAAAATTTAATTAAAAAATCCTCGTAAACACTCTAAGGTCCACAGTTTTCATCAGATTGTATTTAAACTTTCACAGAATGATTGTACCGTCATAAGGATTGTTCCTTTGGGAATTGGGTCAGATCCATCAGGAAACACGAGAAAAAAGGCCTTATGAAAACTTAATCGAAAAATCTTTTAAGAAATCCTCGTTATCACTCCGGAGTTTACATTTTCATCGGATTCCCTCCAAACTTTCACAGCATTAGACCCGATCCGTCAAGTATCACAGGAAAAGGAGCATTATGAAATTCTTTCTTTTCAAATTAGGCGTGATCTTTCTAGTATCATGGGAAAAGGGGCCTTCTGAGAATTTTATCTATAATCCTTGTAACCAAGTCAAGAGCTTTCATTGGATTTTCTTCAAACCTTCACAGAATCATTGTACAATAATCACGATTGTTGATGCTGACATTAGACCTGATCCTTCAAGTATGACAGGAAAAGGACCCTTTTGAAAATTTTATTCTAAGAATTTTACACCAAGATAAAGTCTGCAATTTTCATCAGATTCAGTTCAAAATTTCACAGAATGTTTATATCATCATTAGGATTGTTTCTTTTCAAATTGGGCCTGATCTGTCTAGTATCATAGGAAAAGGGGCTGTTTGAAAAATTATTACCAAATCCTCATAAACACAACAATGTCCTCAGTCTTTATCAGAATCTCTTCTACCTTTAATAGAATGATTGTGCCATCATTTGGATTGTTCCTTTGTAAATTAGGTCTGATTGGTTCAGTGACATAAGAAAAGGGATCTTATAAAAACATCATTATAACAATAAAGTCCTCAGTCTTTATCATTTTCTTCAAACTATCATTAGGATTGTTCCTTTGTACATTGGGTCTGATTTGTTTCACGGAAAAAGGGGCCTTATGAAAATTTTGTTACAAAAATTATTGACACAATTCAGTCCACTGTTGTCATTGATTCTCTTCAACTTTTAAAGAATGATTGTACCTTCATTAGAATTGTTCCTTTTGAAATTTGGTTTGTTCTGTAAAGTATCATGAGAAAAGGGGCCCTATGAAGATTTCACTATAAACCCATTAACACAATAAATTCCACAGAACTCAGATTGATTGTACCATCATTCTAATTGTTGATTTTGACAGTGGATCTGATTATGGCAAGTGTCACATAAAAAGGGGCCTTATGAAAAACTTTCTTAAATATTCTGGTTAACACAATGATGTCCCTTGATTTCACCGGATTCACTTCAAAATTTCACAGAATGATTGTACAATCACTTAAAGGGTGTTTTTCAGAACTGGGTACAATCCATCAAGTCTTTTGCGATAGGAAACATTATGGGTAAAGAAAAAAATTCTTCTAAAAACAAATTCATCATTTCCCAAAAAGCTTTCAAGAGTCATTTTATTGTTGTTAATGTTGTTTTGTTCGGGGGGGGGGGTCAGAAAGGGATATTTTTAGGTCACTGATTAAATCATTAACGCGGCAATTCTCTGGGATAATTTTTTCTCAAATATTTGCTGCTTTTATGACAGTAAAGTAAATCTACTTGTTCGTTTTCTATTTAATTGTATTACACTCATTTTCACACACAACAAAGCTATTTGATGAACTAAGCAACCCCTAATCCAATCGACCCCCCCTCTAAAAAACACGATGGCTTGTACCTTAAAAACTACATTAACTATTAACTACATTTGTCATTAGACAATCAGGCCGTAAACAAACGACTTTCTCTTTCTCTTATACAGTAAACCCTCTTTAAAGGGAGGTATCGATGTTTTCTTCATGTAACAGATTTTAATTATTTCTATTTCCTCTCGTATACTATTTGAATACAATATGCCGAAAAGAAGTTTTGCAAATTTCTGAGGTCGCTTATCAGAAAAAAGCAGGGTATTTCCTTAATAGCCTATGTAGGCTATTAATCTATTTTTAGATTAATCCGGGACCGTTACGAAGAATGTATGAACATTTACGTGGTGCGAATAACCGTTGTAACCTTGAATTTAGTTTAAATTACATCACATGAACGTCATCGTTACCTCATCAGGAGTAATGTTCGCTAGCCGGTCTTTAATTCTGTAAAGATCAAAACAAAACTGTCGTAAGTGTTATTACGAATATAAACACTTACCGTAGTTTTGCGCCAACCCTTTCATGTGACATGAATTAGGAAGTTGGCTGTTTCGCTAGTAAATTTGTTACCTTCAGTTGACTTTGGGTCATATGCAAATGAGGTCATTCGATGTCAACAGTCGAATTCCGTGATATCTAAAAATAACCTGGAATTCCTCTGAACCTTTCCGATATAACCACAAAAAGCCACTCTAGGCCTATTAGATTACAACAAAGACAATGCATGACTCAACTTAAGGTATTAAATGTTCATCTGAGTGTATTTTTCGGCACTTGGTATTTTTTCTTATCTAAGTTTCAGAAACATCGATACCTCCCTTTAAGGGAGCCACCCTCGGAACTTACTCGTGTTGTTTCTTTTACAATGATTTCGTACCACGATTTCTACCTCATATATATATATATCATTTTCTCAATCCGTTACATATATCTTGGTGACACAAGTCATCAGAGATGGGACATCGATTAAAAATATCTTGTCAAAAGAAGGAATAATTGAACAATCACTGGCCCCTGTCTATTTACTCCTTTGGCAACGCCCAAAGTAACAGGAAGGCCCGCTTCGATTGTAAACTGTGTTATTTTGCAAAATTTATGGCCGGCAGCAAACAAAAATATAGAATAGTTAGTTGGCGACCTGAACGCCATAACTAGAGCTTGGATAAGCTGTAATTACGATGTTTAATTCGCCCAACCAACAAAACAAAAAGTTGAACAAAAATCTTGGGCGATGTCAGAGTTCAAAACTCAACACTGGTCTAAAAGAAAATTTCATTGGTAATTAGATTGACATCTGCGACTGGTCAATTGTTCGTTGATTGTGCTCTTACCTGCAGAATTAGGTTCATTTTTAGAACAAGGAGTAGTAGCTGTTGGCTGGGTTACACAAGTTCATGTCGGCTGGGTTACACAAGTTCATGTCATGAAGCGGTTAACTAAGATAGGTTGAACTCTCATACATGTAGCTGGCGTAACTATACTTCACTGTGTTTTCCTGTGCCAATTTTGGCGCAACTGGAAGAAGTCTAGCCGGGCTTACGTCATGGCCTTCTGTGTGGGCGAACACTTTTCATTGATGATCTCCTCTGAAACTGCAATGAGGTGATCCTTTTGTAGTTCTCCCAAAGATTCCTTAAAGAAGTGTCGATCGAGCAGGAAATATGAATGTAAAGAATATTCTTGTTCGGAATTATGGTTCCATATATTGTAATTCAAAACCTAACTGCTTCTTTGAGTCCACTTTATTGATATGATTCATAATTTGCTAGATTGCATCTTCTCTTATGCCTTTTTCGACTGGGTGCAACGTTCCTACGATGTTAACTAATTCGAACAAGTATTGAAACTACCAAAATGACGTCATTTAACTTTTAACAACTATATCGACTGTAGTAAGGACGTTAGTACTAGCCGAAAATGGTTCTCCAGAAATGTTTTTTTCTGATGAAACCACGACCTTTATTGGTGGGGCGTGTCAGTACCATATGAAAAGTTTAGTAAAATTTTAATCATGGCATCTCTTTTAAAGAGTTTTATCAGGAATGTTCCTTGTGTGGACCTCTTTCCGAATTCTTTAGGAAAGTTTGATATAAAGAAAAAATGTTGTTTTTGGTGAGACTCGTCAGCACCATGTGGAACAAACAGTGAATTAAAATAAATCTTCTCTAAAGCTACTGATTGTATGGAAATGAAAATTGTTATGAAAATCTATTGTTTAGACCTGTCTCAGACCTTTAAATGAAAAATAAATCAGATAAAAAGCTTTGTTGTTACCTGGACTTTTCAGCACCACATGGAACATGCCGTCAAAAGTTAAGCAATATTTCTTCTCAGAAACCAGCTAATGAATCGATTTTTTCCAGGAAATCACTTTTGGTGGATTCCCTCTAACATGTACTCATATTAAAAACATCAAGATATTTTGTACAGGCGGACAAGTTTGTTGTATAATGGGCTTAAAAGGAACAATGCGGAACATGAAGTGCAAAGTAAAAAATCTTCTTCTTTACTTCTTGTAACATTTGATTGGGTTTCAGTGTGCATGTTTCATTAGAAAACTCTGAGGTCTCACCAAAATAGTTTAATTTGTTGCAAAAATAAACGTTTAGAGCGGGAATTATGATCTGAAAATACGCACTGCCAATTAATTATTTTGACAAGAAAGTACCTTGGCTTAGCTTTCCTAAGGTTGTCTTGCAATATTTTAACCCGAAGCCCATGTTAGTAAAGGCAGGGCTTGTCGGCTTAAAAAACTAACACGTAACACTAGATGGTTGTCCCAGGACAACTCCTGTCGAGCCCACAAAGTTTTGACCGTCAACTTGACCTTTACAATCAATTTAAGTGTTTTACCTTGAGCTTTGACCTTGAACTTGAAGCTATCAAAAAAAAAAAAAAAATCTTTCAAATGGCACATCTATTCATGATGGATAATAATTGTGCCAATTTATTCTGAAATCCATCCATGTAGGAGAAATGCTCTTGACAATCACAATTTTAGTGTTTTGAAATCCATCCATAAATGTAGGAGTATTTTTCCGGACAAATTCGGACGGACGGACTAACAGACTAACACACATACACCGACTTGTCATTGTGACAACTATGTCTCGCTCACCGCAAGCGGGCTAGACAATAAAGCTAATGTGCCGAAAGGTAAAACTGAATAATTTTAAGGTTAGAGAGATTGATTCAATAAGTTTTGAATTTTATGAGAAATGTGTGGCTTGGTAAGTGTTCATCGATGCAAAAATGCCTTATAATTGACAAAATGACAGATAAAATCTATGACAAGGAGCATGTAAAATAAAGTAGAATGGTTGGTTAGCGACATAAGCGTCGTAACAAAAGCTTGAAACTACAGTCAGAATAACATAGAAAAACTTAATTGTGTAGTTGACACTTACCCGTCCACATAGCTCCGACAAATATTGCGTAATTTTTTAAACATTTAACAGCCAGTAACATGTATCATCAAGTGAAACGGTCGATTGGCAACCTAAACGTCGTAACTACTATTTAGTCGCCAAACCAACAAAAATCCGTCACATAAATGACCGTCAATTCAGGGCTGCATAAGTTTGTACATCTTACAGGGAGGTTGTCTTTCAATCAGCATTCAAACAAACCTTTGATATTGACCTTAACCTTTTACCTTCTTTCTGAAATTTGTACTTATCAATTCTAAAGCTGTACACATGAATTATCCCAACTTATATATTCAGGGCGAGTCTTACGTGTAGCTTTCACATTCAACCTAACCCTTTGTCATTTTTTTAAACATTGAACTATTAACTCAAGGACAGTATTATATACAGAGGGCCGTGATGGTCCTATATCGCTCCCCTGAGTATGATGACTCAAGGCTTTATGATTTTAACAAAATATCAAAGCCCTATACCTAATTATTCTGGAGAGATTTTTTTTTAAATCCATTTAATCCTAGGTTCATTTAATCTCCTACCATTTAGAGCTAATTTCTAGAGTACAATAATTCATTGAATCATTTAGGCAGATGGTCAATAGATGGTGATTTATACACAATATCAAAGGTCTAGGCCTAATGGTTTAGAAGGATAAGATTTCAAAGGACATCCTTCTTTATTCCTTTCTATAATCTTAGATTGAACAGAAAAAGGCTTATTTTCAGCATACTGTAATTCTACCAAGAATTTTGGTAAAGGGTCAATAGGTTTGAATACACACGAAATATTAAAGCTCTAGGCCTTATGGTTTGGGCGAAGAAGATTTTCAAAGATATCCTCCTTAATCCATATGCAGAAGCAGGGATCGCAAAGAAACGGGCTAATATTCAAGTTCCATAATTCTTTGAAGTACTTTGGTAAAGGGTTCTGGACATTGATACCTACAAAATATTAAAGATATAGGCCTGATGGTTCAGGAGAAGATTTTTTTGAAGCAGGTATCACACACACAAAAAAGGCTAATTTTCAGAGTACTGTAATACTTTGAAGTATTTTGGTGGAGGGTCAATAGACATTGATGCATACAAAAAAATAATTCTCTATGCCTTATGGTTTGGGAGAAGAAGATTTATAAAGATTTCCTTCTTTATTTCTATGTAAAATCAGGGATCGCACAGAACTGAGCTAATTTTCAAGATACGTTAATTTTAAGCTCTACTGGCCGAAGGCCACTAGAGCTATAGCGATGGCTTTTTCCCGTCCGTCCGTCCGTCTGTCGTCCGTCCGTTAAACTTTTCCTTGTTTACGCGATAAAGTCCACAGTTTTCATCGGATTCTCTTCAAACTTTCACAGAATGATTGTACCATCATAAGGATCGTTCCTTTCGAAATTGGGTCAGATCCGTCAAGAAACACGGGAAAAGGGGCCTAATTGAAACTTAATTAAAAATCTTCGTTTACGCGATAAAGTCCACAGTTTTGATCGGATTCTCCTCAAACTTTCACAGAATGATTGTACCATCATAAGGTTCCTTTCGAAAATGGGTATGATCCGTCAAGAAACACGGGAAAAGGGGCCTTATGAAAATTAAATAAAAAAACAATTAAAAATCCTCGTTTACGCGATAGAGTCCACAGTTTTCATCTGATTCTCTTCAAACTTTCTCAGAATGATTGTTCCATCATAAGGATCGTTCCTTTCGAAAATGGGTATGATCCGTCAAGAAACACGGGAAAAGGAGCCTTATGAAAATTCATTAAAAATTCAATTTAAAATCCTCGTTTACGCGATAGAGTCCACAGTTTTCATTGGATTCTCTTCAAACTTTCACAGAATGATTGTACCAACATAAGGATCGTTCCTTTCGAAATTAAGTAAGATCCGTCAAGAAACATGGGAAAAGGGGCATTATGAAAATTCAATTAAAAACTCCATTAAAATCCTCGTTTACACGATAGAGTCCACAGTTTTCATTGGATTCTCTTCAAACTTTCAAAGAATGATTGTACCAACATAAGGATCGTTCCTTTCGAAAATGGGTCTGATCTGTCTTGAAACAGGGGAAAAGGGGCCTTATGAAAATTTAATAAAAAAATTCTTGTTAACTCTCTAGAGTCCACAGTTTTCATCAGATTGTTTTTAAACTTTCACAGAATGATTGTACCATCATAAGGATTGTTCCTTTGGAAATTTGGTCAGATCCATCAGGAAACACGGGAAAAAGGGCCTTATGAAAATTTAATCGAAAAATCTTTTAAGAAATACTCTTTAACACTCTGGAGTCAATAGTTTTCATCGGATTCCCTTCAAACTTTCACAGAATGATTGTACTATCATAAGGATTATTCCTTTTGAAATTTAGTATGATCCTTCAAGAAACACAGGAAAAAGGGGCCTTATGAAATGTTTAATAAAAAATTCTCATTAATAATCTAGAGCCAACAATTTACAACGGATTCTCTTCAAACTTTCACAGAATGATTAAACCATCGTAAGGATTGTACCTTCTGGAATCGGATATGATTCCTCAAGAAACATAGGAAAAGGGGCCTTATTAAAATTTAATTCAAAGATCTATGTTAACACTCTAGAGTCCACAGTTTTCATCGGATTGACTTCAAACTTTCACAGAATGATTGTACCATCATAAGAATTCTTCCTGTCAAAATTTGGTATGATCAGTCAAGGACCACGGGAAAGAGAGGCCCGATTAAAACTTGATTGAAAAAAGTCCTCGTAAACACAATAGAGTACAAAGTTTTCAAAAAATTCTCTTCAAACATTCCCAGAATGATTATTACATTAAATGGATTGTTCCTTTCGGAAGTAGGTTTGATCCATCAAGTTTCACTGGAAAAGGGGCCCTATGAAAATTTAATAAAAAAATCTTAGTTAACACGTAATGGCCCTAGATTTTACCTGATTGACTTCAAACTTTCACATAATGATTGTACCATCATAAGGATTGTTCCTTTCAAATTGGGTCTGATCCATTGAGAAACATAGGAAAAGGGGCCTTAGGAAAATTCAATTAAAAAAAATCTTAATTAATGCTTGTAAGTCCACAGATGAGATGGGGTTGTCTTTATACTCAAACAGAATAATTATACTTTTGTAAGAAGAGTTCCCTTTGGAATTGGTTCAGATCCATCAAGTAACATGGGAAAATGGGCTATATGAAAATTCAATTAATAAAACCCTGTTAACACAATAAAGCCCACAGCTTTGATCAGATTTCGTTGAAACTTTCACAGAATGATTGGAAGGTCATAACTATCATTCTTTTCATAACAGGGTTTGAACTGTAAAGAAGCACAGGAAAAGGGGCCTTATGAAAATTTCATTTATAAATCCTTGTTACCAAGTCAAGAGCTTTCATCGGATTTTCTTCAAACATTCACAGAATAATTGTACAATGATAATGATTGTTGATGTTTGCATTAGACCTGATCCGTCAAGTATCACAGGAAAAGGAGCATTATGAAATTTAATTTTAAAATCATTGTACCACAATAAAGTCAACAGTTTTCATCAGATTCTGTTTAAACTTTCACAGAATGATTATTCCATCATGAGGATTCTTTCTTTTCAAATTAGGCGTGATCTGTCTAGTATAATGGGAAAAGGGGCCTTTAGAGAATTTTATCTATAAACCTTGTAACCAAGTCCAGAGCTTTCATTGGATTTTATTCAAACCTTCACAGAATCATTGTACAATAATCACGATTGTTGATGCTGACATGAGACCTGATCCTTCAAGTATCACAGGAAAAGGAGCCTTCTGAAAATTTTATTTTAAAAATTTGACACCAAGATAAAGTCTGCAGTTTTCATCAGATTCTGTTCAAACTTTCACAGAATGTTTGTACCATCATAAGGATTGTTTATTTCCAAATTGGGCCTGATCTTTATAGTATCATAGGAAAAGGGGCTGTATGAAAAATTATTACCAAATCCTCATAAACATGACAATGCCCTCAGTCTTTATCAGAATCTCTTCAACCTTTAATAGAATGATTGTACCATCATTTGGATTGTTCCTTTGTAAATTAGGTCTGATTGGTTAAGTGACACAAGAAAAGGGACCTTATAAAAATTTTATTACAAAACATCATTATTACAATAAAGTCCTCAGTCTTTATCATTTTCTTCAAACTATCATTAGGATTGTTCCTTTGTTCATTGGGTCTGATTTGTTAAGTTTCACGGAAAAAAGGGGCCTTATGAAAATTTAGTTACAAAAATTATTGACACAATTCAGTCCACTGTTTTCATTGATTCTCTTTTACTTTTAAAGAATGATTCTACCTTCATTAGAATTGTTCCTTTTGAAATTTGGTTTGTTCTGTAAAGTATCATGAGAAAAGGGGCCCTATGAATATTTCACTATAAACTCATTAACACAATAAATTCCACAGATTAAACAGATTGATTGTACCATCATTGTACCATTTTGACAGTGGATCTGACTATAGCAAGGGTCACATAAAAAGGGGCCTTATGAAAAACTCTTTTTAATATTCTGGTTAACACAATGATGTCCCTTGATTTCACCGGATTCACTTCAAAATTTCACTGGATAATTGTACAAATAATTAGATGGTTCCTTTCAGAACTGGGTACAATCCATCAAGTATCATGTAAAAAGGGGACATATGATTTTTTTTTTAAATATTCTAGTAAACATAATGAATTCCCAATATTTCATCGGATTCTCTTTTAACTTTCATAGAATGATAGAACCAACAGTAAAATATCACGGGAAAAGGGGCCTTATGAGAACTTGAATTTAATATCTTTGTTAACACAATAAAGTCAACAGTTTTATTGGATTCTCTTCAAAGATGCATGGAATAATTGTGGCATTCGAAACACAGGAAAAGGGGCCTTACAGATTATCATTCAAAACATTCTTGTGTATGTGATGAAGATCACAATCATTATCAAGTTGTCTTTTAAATTTCACAGGACAATTGTCGGGTTGTAAGGAAAGTTCCTTTTGGAATGAAGTTGGTCCATCAGAAAACACAGGAAAAGGGGCCTTATTGATTTTCATTCAAAACAATCCTGTTTATGTGATTAAGTCCACAATTATTGTCAGATTCTAATGAAATATTCACAGAATGATTGTAGGGTCATAAGGTAACTTTCTTTTGGAAATGGAGTGGATCCGTCATGAAACATGGGAAAAGGGGCCTTGAGGATTGTTGCTCAAAATGATAAAGGGGATAAAGCCCCTTTTTTTCTGTATGCATTCTTCTTTGAGCAATTAACTTCCTTAAATATCAGATTTCTTTAACGGAAAACTTGCTAACCAGTAGAGCGTCTCAGGCCCTCATGGGCCTCTTGTTTGAATTGTTTTGGTAGAGAGTCAATAGATGATGATATATACCAAATATTAAAGCTCTAGGCCTAGTGGTTTTGGGGAGGAGGTTTTTAAGTTTAAACACCGTTGCCATGGCAACCACAATTCTTCATAGATTTCAATTCTTTGAAGTATTTTGAAAGAGCATGATTTAAGGATCATTTCTGTGAAGTTTGGTTGAAATTAGGAGGAGAAGATTCTTTTATAATTGTGAACGGACAGATGGACGGACTCCGGACGATCACAATAGCTCACCGAGAGAACTTCGTGCTCAGGTGAGCTAAAATGCACATGCTAATAACCACTTTATTTTCTATTTGCATTTTTGTTAAATATTTTGAGTTCAAAGTTTTAGCGAGTTCCTTTTCCTGCATCATCTTCGGTTATTGACCTTCTACCATCTTACTGAAAAGTATTTCAATAACAAATGATGTTGCTGTATAATTTGAAATTAAGTGTTGAAAGAGTTGGATTTAATCTGGCGTAAAGCTGAACTGGACATTGATCTTTGCCTTTCAACATGATATTGTGATCCAACTTTGACCTGCTTAGCTGCATTCTCTCATTACTTGAGGTAAAACATTTATAATATTCTATCATTAGTTGTCCATTTCATATCATTTTCAGGTCCTGCATGCCTTGATGGTTTGACCTGCGGACTTTTAATGTCAGAGAAGTCGAGGATTGCGGGTTCGAAACCTTGCCACGACCATAGTCACATGGGTAAAGCCTTGGACAAGACATTTCAGAGTCCCAGCCTTCTGATGTAGATACCTAGGGTAAAATGCATATGTTAACTGCGCCGTGGTACAACTAAGATAATTTAAAAAGCGGTGTAAATCTTATTCAAACAATCGAAATAAAATCATTTTCATCGACGTTTTTACGTAATCTAGAAACGAAGGTACTGTTATTCTGTAGGTTGAAATTCAAACTTGTTTTCATTCCATCCTATAGATAAAAATGTCCGTGAAGAGGAGGGCAAGCTTCTTGTTAGACGGAAACCCTAGATAGTTGACGTTATCTTTACGGACTGTACTTTATGTTTATCTACAGAAAAAAACTCAATATATATATATATTACTTTGAATGATCTTTAAACGAAGGATTGCGGCTCTCAATAAAAGATCGATCGGCCTATCAAATCCTTTGTGTAGACCTGAACTTTTAAACTATGCCATATATGTTGGATTTTTTTTTTGTTGGTTTGGCAGCGTTGACGTCAACTATTATTGTTTTGGTACATTATATCCCTCATGATTACGACAATATATGTATATGGCAGTTTTGTTTTCCTTTTTATTTTTGTAACAATTGAAGGCAATGTCGAAATCAGTGGCGGTCAGAGCAATCTGCAATTTAGATACGATACGTGTATTTAGTTTGTTGGTCTATCATACCTTCACCCCTACTGATACACACTTCGTTAGAAATACCCGAGAAACCCAATTAATTTACCAAATACTGACTGCCAAATCAAGTATAGGGTCCTACGTTGCATAATGGCAAGAGCGGCGGACTAATCACCAGAGAGAAGTCAAGAGAAGTGGGTGATTGGTCGTCGGTCATTCAATTGTCCCCTTTACAAAGACATTTTAGAGCCCATGCACAGTGCTGGTGATTACTAGGAAGTATATAGATTAGTGAGCGCTGTGTCACATCCCAAAAACAACCCCGACCAATTACAACAACTCATTTGAACGTCCATAGTCCTGTGGTATATTATTAATAGTATAATATATCATAGATTGTAAATAATTTCCAATCTATATTGGATAGTAATAAAAAGTAATAAAGCTTTTCAATATTTTTCAAGTAGATTAAGGCTTATCGTCACCTTGAGAGCAGTAAATTATAATTTGTCTGAATACAAATAGCTGTATATTAAAACAATCTGTCCATAGTTATAACTGAAAAAGATTTTCTAAGAGAATCTTAAAGTCATATCTTCCCCTAAAATTCACAACAAAATTTATAAGAAAACTATACTCGAGGTCGAAAACATAAATAGATATGACGATTCAAAACTTTAAGATCAAAATAATTCTTCGCGGTAAGCCTACAACTTGTGAAAGAAGTTTTGATATTTTAAATTGTGACCCACCACAATTTAAGCTTTGTTAACATAAAACCATGACGCCATTGATGACGTTTTAACTTTCGTTAGTCATTCATATAACTAGCTAGGTCACGGAGATTAACAAAATCGTTCGCAAGCAAACACAGAAGATAGGTGAATATTTCCGGTAAAGAACCGGATGCATTCGATGTAAACAAACAAACACTAGTTGAATACAGTAAGAGAAAGCCCGATTAGCTCAGTTGGTAAAGCACTTGATTTCAAACCTCTAGATCACGGGTTCGAGCCCTGGGCTGACCATATCACCAACAAACTAATTGTCTTCCGGATGAGATGTTAAACCGAGGCCCCCAATATGACGGTGCTATCCTCCGAGCATGTTAAAGAACCAGGCGGAGCTCTAAGCAGTTTCGTCGTGTATCCTTGCATTATCCCCCGTAACAACTTACCGTCACCTTGGGGCGTCGCTTGAAGCGACGACAACGGAAAAACACTCATAATAAAAAAACGAAAATACTCTTTCCGGAGAACTTCACTCATACCCTCGTTTTGTATATTTATATAAAGAAGACTCTCGTTTGGTTAAGTGAATAACTAAACAATAGATGGTTTAAACTGTTTTTCCTTCCTTGGAGGGGAGAAATGACTTTTAGCACAAAAAGAAATAGAAATCTATCCTCTCACCTGCTAGAATTCGGGGTTTACACCAGGGGCTATGATACACTTGTTGATTTATAAAGCGTACTGGCTCGAATATGTCAGGATGGCCGGTCGGAACTTCTTTTAAGTGATCCCATAGTACATGGGTCCTAGAGCCTTACGTCAAAAGCTGTAAAAGATGGACCAAATGTCGCAATCTTTCAGAAATTGGTACATTTTTTTAAAAGTATACAAATGAGATAATATCCTGAGAAAATCAGGATATATTTCCATGCATTTTCGAGGGAAAATACAGCTTATGAAGTCCAATTTTTTCCCATTTTCATACAAAAAGCTTATAGTGTTTTTTTAGACCGAAAAAATATGCATCTTTTCTAAATCAAGTCAAATGGTATATATTAAAGATTTGGTTTGGCAAACAAGAAGTATAAACTATTTATGATAAACTTTATTTATCCAGACGTTTTTTGTCTTATTGGCGTGATTATAACGATATAGGTAAACAGCACTTACTGCTTATTTCTCATCCTATAAAATTCATCAACCCAAAACAGTGTTGCATACATTCGTTTGGGGGTAGGTTATTCTAAAATCACCAAGAATGGTCAAATTTTTCTGAAATGGGGCTAGGTTATTCTTATATCACCAAGAATGGTCAATTTTCCTGGATACATATAGGTTTGTTTGTTTGTTTGTTTGTTTTTGTTTTTTTTTCTATTTCAGAACCTTAAGCATTTTGACTTTTTTTACATAGATGTATATATACACTCTGAAGGTTACGATAATATTTCAGAACCTTAAGCATTTTGACTTTTTTTACATAGATGTATATATACACTCTGAAGGTTACGATAATGTTTCCTTGCAACACTACCGAGGTACGAAATATCTCTCACGAATCAAGATATTCCTTCTGTTAAGGTATTCCAGATTTTTTTTTATAGAAATGAAAAAGATTTTTTTAAAGTTCCGAAGCTGTAAGACATACAACTTTTAAGTTTCGTATATTTCATAGACATATGACCCTCTACAGAAATATTTCAAATCGTTGCTTGAAGCCATATCTTCCCTAAGAGGAAAATAGTTTAAACAATCTATCGTTTATCAAGTTACTAAAGCAAACAAGGGTCTTCTTCATATCAATATACAAAAGGAGGGTATGAGTCGAATTCTCGGGAAGCAGTATTTGGTGGGCTTTTTTCTTATCGATTTCAACTCGTGTTTGTTTAGATTTTGAGACCGATCTGGTTGTTTTGACCGTAATACTCTCTGGGTGCCTGCGAAAGGATGTTGGAGCGGTACGGGTTTGTTACACGGTTTTTGTCACATGTGACTATTTCAACGATTCTATCTTAAAATTCTTCGGCATCTTCATGAAATAATGTAGTTTGCAAGTTTCTCTAGCATAGGTATGCAATGAGGACAAAGCTCTTTATTTCAAGAATTAAGTTTATATCCCTTGCAGAGGCATGAATTATGCTTCCATGACCCAATATGAAATAAATTATTCACACGTTTTCTCACCTTTTATGCAATGTTTAAATACTTTCATTTTGACTTTTACACAATTTAATGAGCTACTTGCCAGACTGCTCTTAATCTATTTTCAATTTAATTTGGTCAGTAGAAAAACGAAACTAGATTCTATTTATTTAGGTTTTGCCTAAAAATACTGTATCAATCCAGATTGAATGGCACTTATATCGAGCATTGGCTTCCTCGGACTAGCAGTGGATGTAATTGTTTTCTGCTACATGGATTGTTAATATCAGTATATACGAGTTTTCTATTTTCATTTGTCTATTTTTCTTTTTTTAGGCATCATGGACAAGGATCGGTCCACATCTTTATGCATTGTGAGCATAATTTATGCTTCCCTACAGAAACTTATGAAATATGCAATATATATTGTTGGTTGAAATAACTGACGCATTACACTTATTGCACCGAGTCCTTCCAGGAAATGTTCGCTTGTCTTCCTCATCGACTGTTATATGCACAAGTGACTAAACTCTGCGATCGATTTGGTGAATCTCCATGACTTAGCGGGTTCTTTAAATGTCTAGCGAAGGTTGAAACGTCATCACTGAAGCCATCATTTTATGTTAACAAGCCTTAATTTGTGGTGGGTCACAATTTGAAATATCGAAACTTCGTTCATGAATTTTAGGCCTACCGCGTAAAATTATTTTGATCTTTCAAGTTCTTCCGCATATTTATTTATGATTTTAATCCTTGAATATAGTTTTCTTATTAATTATGCTGTGTGTTGGGGGTGACATGGCTTTAATTATTAGAGTTAATCCACTTTGAAGAGAGGTAAATTAAAGAGGTTCTCTTGATCCTTTTAAATAGACCGTAAAACAGCGTTTTATTATTATTAATATTATATTATTATTGCTTGTAAAATCAGTCTAACAAAATATATTTGAAACACCATTATGATATTAGCCATATTTTGTTGGAGCCTGGAATCTTGATGTATGAAGGAAGCTTTTCCTGTTTAATCCCTTTTTACGTTCCAGTGTTTTTATACTTGTGAAAAAAGTTTTGAACACACGAAAAAAAGTTGTAAATCTTTTGACTTGGGTCAATGTGTGTGATTTGGTATCGCCCTAATTTTGAGCTCGTGCTGACGCAGTTTGATATCGCTAGCAAGTTGTAAATCTTTTGACTTGGGTCAATGTGTGTGATTTGGTATCGCCCTAATTTTGAGCTCGTGCTGACGCAGTTTGATATCGCTAGCAAGAGCGAATTATGTAAAAAAAACAAAAAAAAACACGAAAAACTACTCGAACTATCGGTCATTTTGTTCCAATCTTTTATGTCGACAAGTAAGTTTTCCATTAACAAATTTCAAAACACCCTTTTTCACGGTAATGTAGATAAAAAGAATTATGGATAATACTATGGGAAATATCACAAAGACTTGCTCCGACTTACAGATACGTTTTTGTCTATGTTTATATTAGACGTCTGCTCTGTCCACAAAGGTCGACATTAGTACCAATTAAGTCTGAATTCCTAATTGATTGAGGTCGCTTTGACATAGTAAATAAAAGCTCACACAGTCACAAGAGTCGAGTAATAGGCAGGTACAAAATAGGACCACCAATCCATTTAATAGACGCCTGATATTAAATCGACATTAAGTCAGAGTATAATCCCTGTTTACCCTTGTCATGCTGAATAAAATCCTTTTTTGATTTTGCAAACAAAATCAAAGGCCTGAAACCACTGGAAGCACTTGATAAAACATTATACTGAAAATTAATTTCATAAACTTCTCTGGGTTGAGGGAGAGGAACAGGAGGTGAAGACTAAGATCAGACTGCACATATGTGCAGGCTGATCTTTGTCTATACCTCCTTCAAAAACAGGAATGTTCCGGGTTCAGCATGACAAGAGTTAATTTTGTTGCGATTTACGAAATTAGGAACAATGCGCAGTCAACGTGACAATGTTTCCTAAAACTGATGATTAACTTTCAGTACAAAAGTCATCATTAATGATAAAGGATTTCCATAAATATGTCAGATTTACTCTCAGTACAAAAGTCATCAACAATGATGAAGGATTTCCATTAATATGTCAGATTAATTTTCAGTACAAAAGTCATCATTAATGATAAAGGATTTCCATAAATATGTCAGATCCGTCACTCGAAAATGGTCAGCCATGGAAGTCTGTGAAACAAGAACTTGAAAAAAGTACATTAGGTAAAGCGGAGATCGGTCATAAAAATATACCGAAAATATATGTGCTGACCAGATACCGAACTTGTAGAAGATATTACAGACAAAGATATTCTGAAGATTTTTAAGACAAATGACCAAAACCTCTGTAGTACACACTGGACGGCACACGATGGCCATCACAAGGTGATAAATCTCCAGCACTGTTATTGAGCACAATCAATCAAAATATCACATTGTTCAAATGTAGGCAAGTCTGA
This sequence comes from Fragum fragum, assembly GCA_946902895.1. NCBI lineage: Eukaryota > Metazoa > Mollusca > Bivalvia > Cardiida > Cardiidae > Fragum > Fragum fragum. Next base: position 2,736,535 of record OX336379.1, read on the forward strand.
AACGTAACAAAGAAATATACCGGACGCGACCAATGACAATGGTACCCGTCCTAGATAGTAGCGCTCACTATGCGCGCTTCTCCAAACGTAGTACACACATCATAAAATGTAAGACAAACACTGTAGAAATAACATTATAAATATTTTGTCTGCTAGTAACATACCAACTGATGGATCGCTGGCCACGACCACTTACTACACTGGCCATATCCACCGACTCCGGAAGGAAGTTAAACAACGTTATTTTGCATAATTTACGGCCAGTAACATGCAACAAGAGTTAAATGATTGGTTTGCGACTTAAACGTTATATTTACAGCTTATTCAAGCTGCAGTTACGACGTTCTAGTCGCCAACGGACACATTTCTTAACAAATTGTAGGTCAATGTTGGAATTCAAATTTCATTTCTGGTAAAAAGTTATGGATAAACCTTTTTTGTGTGGATTGGTTTTTTTAGTGCTCAAGTGAGCTATTATGATCCCCTTTTCTGCGTCCGTCGTGCGTCATCCGTCAACAATTTCTTTAAACGACATCTCCTCCCAAACCACTAGGCCAATTTGAACCAAATTTGGCAGAAATGTTTCTTAGGTGGTCCCCTTCAAAAAAAGTTAAAAATAGTTGGAATTCGTTAAAAAACTATGGTTGCCATGGCAACAAAAGTGAAATTTTAAAATAATCTTTAAAAGTCTTCTCCTCCTGACCCAGATGACGTAGAGACTTGAAATTTTGCATGAAGCATCAGTATATTCACCTCTTTCAGAATAGCTAGAATCATGATCCTCGGGTCCCAAGTGGCGGAGCCCCAGGTGGATGGGGTTTATATAGAAATAAAGAACGATTTTTAAATGACATCTCCTCCCAAACCACTGGGCCGATTTGAACCAAATTTGGCAGAAATGTTCCTTAGGTGGTCCCCTTCTTAAAAAGCTAAAAGAATTAAAATCCGTTAGAAATTCTGGTAGTCATAGCAACAAAAGTGAAAATTTAAAATAATCTTTAAATCATTCTCCTCATGATCCAGAAGGTGTAGAGCCTTGATATTTTGCATGAAGCATCAGTATATTGACCTCTTTCAGAATAGCTAAAATCATGATCCTCGGGTCCCCAGAGGCGGAGCCCCAGGGGTTGGGGTTTATATAGAAATAAAGAACGATTTCTTAAATGACATCTCCTCCTAAACCACTGGGCCAATTTGAACCAAATTTGGCAGAAATGTTGCTTAGGTGGTCCTCTTCAAAAAAAGCTTAATGAATTAAAATCCGTTAAAAACTTGTTGCCATGGCAACTAAAAGTGAAATTTCAAAATAATCTTTAAAAATCTTCTCCTCCTGACCCAGAAGGCGTAGAACCGTAATATTTTGCATGAAATATCAGTATATTGATCTCTTACAAAATAGGTAAAATCCTGATCATCGGGTCTCCAGGGGCGGAGCCTGGGGACGGGGGGTAAAGGCATAAAGCATCAGTTCAAAGACATCTTTCTTATTTCTGAAATTATAACCCATGGAAAAAGTCTTTTGTTTTCTTTAAAATCAGCACTAAAGCCTTGGAATTTGTAATTTAGTCTTTTGGATCCCCAGGTTCATAGTCATTAAATGTTATTGTGGCCCACTTTTTTTCATAATCCTAACCTTAATATGAAATAAGACTGTTGAAAGAAAAAGAGCCTTTATCTCAGGTGAGCGCCCCAGGGCGCTCTTGTATATAGGTATATGGATTATCACAAAACAAACGTCTGTCTTTCAAACTCTTTATATGGTATCTAATTGGCATCACGGTCAGACGTTTCCGCAATCTAATAATCAAAGTACTGAAAGTACTTTACGATAGAAAAACATGGTTTTGTTAAGTAATCGTCTTTGTCAGGGGTTATCATGATAATAAACGAGGTTTAAATAACCCAGGAGTTAAACCATTACAACATTACAAACTCTCAGATTGGTTCAAATTGAAAAAAAAAAAGCCACAGACGACGATTTCAAGTTGGTGGAATTAAGAAAATATCTGCCTTGTAGAGTAGAATATATTGTGGAAATAGAAGAAATTGCTTTTTACAAGCCATTTCTTCATTGTCTACAGTGGTTTCCAAAGCTTTTCTTTTCTTGATATACATGTAAAAGCGGGATTTGATAAGTGGAAATAAGTGGAAATGGATAAAATAGCATGCTTTTAAAGGAGTTCTCTACAATTTGAATAAAGTTAAATAAAGTGGCCATAAACACTGTATTGAAACTCTGTATGTCAGATTTGTTGGGTCCTTCCAAGATGGCGGATGAGATTTGTTTACGAGGTAAGTTTCATTTATATCTAGCTGGAAACTATTGAACATGGTGTTTTTGTGACGTTGAAAATCGAATAGATAAATTTTGAAAAACCGGTCTGTAATATCGGATGGGGGGAGTTCCTGGCAAAACACACACCTAGATGGGTAGAAAATGTTTGTTCTTCACATTAATAAACAAGAGGACCATAATGGTCCTATATGGCTCCCATAAGTTTGATGACTCAAGTCTTTATGATATTAACAAAAAATCAAATGCCCTACACCTAATTATTCTGGAGAAGATTTTTTTTAAAGATTTTCCATTTAATCTTAGGTTTACTAAAGATCCTACCATTTACAGCTAATTTCCGGAGAACGGTAATTCATTGAATTCATTTGGTAGAGGGTCAATAGATGAAGATTTATGCATAATATCAAATCTCTAGCCCTAATGGTTTAGAAGGAGAAGATTTTCAAAGATATCCTTCTTAATTCCTTTCTAAATCTTAGATTGAACAGAAAATGGCTAATTTTCAGAATACGGTAATTTACCAAGAATTTTGTAAAGGTTCAAAAGGTTTTAATACACACAAAATATTAAAGCTCTAGGCCTTATGGTTTGGGAGAAGAAGATTTCAAAGATTGTCTTCTTTATTCATATGCAAAATCAGGGGTCAAGAAGGAACGGACTAATTTTCAAGTTCCGTAATTCCTTGAAGTCTTTGATAAAGGGTCAGTAGACATTGATGTATGCAATTTATTAAAGCTCTAGGCCTGATGATTTTTGAGAAGTTTTTTCCAATCAGGAATCACACAAAAGGTAATTCTTTATAGAATTCTGGTAAAGGGTCAATAGATGGTAATTTTTTTCACAAAGGAACGGGCTAATTTTCAAGTTCCGCAATTCTTTGAAGTTCTTTGATAAAGGGTCAATAAACATTTATATATACAAAATTTTTAAGCTCTAGGCCTTATGGTTTGGGAGAAGAAGATTTTAAAGATTTACTTCTTTATTTCTATGTAAATCAGGAATCGCACAGAATAAGGCTAATTTTCAAGATAACTTAATTCTTTAAGGTATTTAGGTAGAGGGTCAATAGATGATGATTTATACCAAATATCAAGGCCCTATGCCCAACGGTTTTGGGAGGAGAAGATTTTTAAGTTTTATAACTCCGTTGCTATGGCAACGAAAGCTCATCGTAGATTTCAGTTTTTTATGTGTTTCGAAAGAGCTTGACCTTAGGATCATTTCTGTTAAGTTTCGTTGAAATTCCGTGGTTAGTTTCGGAGTAGATTTTTTTGTAATTGTGAACGGACAGATGGACGGACGGACGCCGGACAATGACCAATCACAATAGCTCACCCAGAGCACTTCGTGCTCAGGTGAGCTAGTGAAGAGGTCGCGTCTATTCTCTACTTTTGTTGAATTAATGCCTTGAAAATCCGCATGGAAACTGTTCGGAGCAAACGGAAACTAAGCTGTTGACTATTCGGTGAAACGAGTTTCTTTACGTTTTGGGGTCAGATATGATCCACAAAAATATGTACGCTTGGGATTTTTTCACTGCAATTTATGTGTCAGTTGATTCGTGCTTTGCATGAATATTGGTCGATTGATTGATTGATTGATTGATTGATTGATTGATTGATTGAGTGAGTGAGTGAGTGAGTGAGTGATTGGGGTTTACGGCCAGTATTTTAGTCATGTATCGGCGGCTGGAATACATCATCAGGGACTCCTAAAATTTAAACACCAATACTTCCACTGCATCCTCCCGAAGCCTCTAGATGCTCATCCCACTAAGGTTTAAGATTATCCACACATCGATTGGAGACAAAATTTGTATCTAGAAATTCTAAAGCGTCTACATTTTCGGGTATACTAGAGGCTTGTTCATATCGTTTTATGTTTTACTTGAATCTGAAATCTTTAACAGACACAATTTTTGACTGACCCAATGGCATTGAATATTTTATACTGTTTCGATATTAGTGAGATGGAACTGTTGGTCACAACAATTTTCGTTTGCTTTTCAACATATTTTGCCATTAGTCCAAAAATGTGGTCGTGATATAGGTAAATAAAACTGATTTCAATTTCATACAATATAACTTTACACTTTAATATTGTTCATCAGATGAGTAAGAACATCACATAACTGTAGGAAATAACCAAATGTCGCTTAAAATAATGAGTGTAATTCTGGATGCATGACTATCATATCTATCATTACATGATATCCCGCCAAAAAGCCCGGTCTCAAAGAAATTTAAAACTTCAATCCCCTACCATAGTGATCGGCATGCTATTGATTAAATATCGTGGGTTGGCGTGATAGTTATGGAGGACGAACGCTTGGACCAGGACAGTTCAGATAACAATTGCATAGAGGAACTGAAAAAGTGTATACTGTCTGTTGTTTTTGCTATGAAATAATGTAGTCAATTGAAGAGTTGAGTTGGTTGATATTTAACAAATCGGTCTATTTCCTCTTCACATGACTTATTCCTGGATCTTTGCAGGTTCTATGGGTCCGAGGGTGTTAAATAAATGCACCACACTCCCATTGTAAAGAAGTTCTGGAGAATCGGCCATTGTCTGTTCCGTGGAAAAGTTCTTAGATTTCATGAGTAGACCTAAAAAACCTTGGACAAAGGGGTTCCTTTTATATCGATAGCAACTGGATCTTATCGTCAATAATCAGCAGTACTACGGGCGACCATCAGACGGGTTCCGCTCCGGCAGATTTTGTAAACCCAAACTAACCTGTTGTACTGTTGCACGAACGAAATCTTTGGTTGAGGATTGAATTCCTTGTTACTCAGCAACATGCTTTGGGTTTGCCTCTACTGGCGGTGAAGATAAACAGACCAATCTCATATTCGACATTTTTAAACTACTTTCCCCCTCGACAGCCTGAAACCAGTAAGCGTTGATTGTAAGAACATACAAGAACTTTTTGATGATATGGAATTTGCCGAATATTTATTTGACTTAAGCTTTTAAAAAATGCTCTTAATCGGTATATTATGCCGCGTTGTAGAATCACTACTAAATCGTGTAAGATAACAAGATTTACCAAATAAAGATGTAGACAAAAATTAAAATCTTGGTTGAAAAATTCGCAGCTTTTGTCATCTACTATTTCGCTGATGACGATTTAAGACAAACTGACAGATTTATTTTTCAAATAAGAAAAAAGTTATTTCTTCAGATACAACGAAAATATATAGAGAAATATATCCCACTAGATGATTTCAAAAATTATATGCTCTTAAAGAAGGTTATCTGTCGCCTACTATACGTGCAAATAGTACTACACCGCCTTTTCATAAACTATTTGAATAAATTTCAAGAATTACAAATAGTTTCTTTAGTTTGTGAATATCATCTAGTTATCATAAAAACCAGGTTTTCTTATGATCAATAACTATGGGGTTATCGTTACATGTTGAGCGGTAAGTCATCAGATCCAATACTGAAAAGATAAAGAATAGATAGACAGAAATTTGACCATTATTTCCACCCTTTGTGGAAGCTGTATATTGAAAATAAAAGGATTTGTCATTGTTCAACACGGCATTTCATGTCGGACTAACAAGTTACATATGTAAAGTCTTGTTCTTAAAACCAAAGCGTACATTCTTCTTTGACCGTATCTGGCTCCAAAACGTACAAACATTCGTTTCACCGAATAGTGCTGCAGGTTAGTTTCGGTTTGCACCAAACAGTAAACCATGCGATTTTTCAAAGCGTTCTTACACCAAACGTATAGTATAGACGCGACCTATTAATATATTGATGTGAAGATCAAACATTTTTCTGTCCATCTAGATATGTGTTTTTATCAAGAACTTCCTGCGTTTGGAAATACTGACCGACATTTCTAAATCTTTCGCTTGGAGATTTTTATCGTCGCAAAAACACCATGTTGAGTTAAACATTGCAGAAAAACGCCACTTTTTCATTTCAAAAGACTTATACTCAAAGGTTCTCAAACCAAATGTCTTCAAGACGGCATCATACTCTATGTATGGAAATGTATATTCAATAGTTTCCGAGGAGAAACAAATGGCACTTACCTTATAAACAAATCCCGTCCGCCATCTTTGAAGCATCTAAGAATTTTGGCGTACAGGGTTTCCATACAGTAATACAAATCAGTGCGTATAGTGAAGACTCTGGTCAAGCTCATTTTGACTACGATATACTGGTGTTATCTAAAAATTCCTAGGAGTTGAACTTGCAGGCAGAGCTTGCAATATTCCTGATATACAAAGTAACTACTTTTATGGCGTAGGCATTCAATAGATTTAGTGGTTAAGCCTCTAGTGTAAATTTACACTCTTTTAACTCTGAGAATATCTCAATTTTTATATGTTAACCTGATCAATCAAAGCTGACCCTTTGCTAGCTAAAAATATTCTGAGTTGGTTTAAACGAAACAGCTGAAGTATAGTATTCATTGATGAGTCACACAAGCCAGAAAATTAGACACGAAAATCAGCCTTTACCAGTTTTAGGGTAGGTATGTCCTCTTGACAAACTATATATATATATTTCAAAATAACCTTGTGCTACTTATGGCTATGAATCATCATTCCTCAACTTGTCCATGTTAAAAAAAGATGTGGATAACAGTTCAAAATGACTAAAACTCAAAAAGAGTTTCCTTTGGCCTAGAAAATATTGTTGGAAAGTCAAATGGCAGTTTAATTTAAAAGCGAAGTACCAGATGTTATAGATGCCCGAAAGGAAGCTGCTAGAAAACAATTTGAAAAACTGTTTAAATCATGAGTAAAAGGTTTAGGGATTATGCCTTAAAGGAACATGCCTTAGGGTTTTTTTACATTTGACTCCGGTGAACCTTTTTTTTTTGCAAACGAGATAACTGCGCATTGCGCTTTGTCATTCTTTCATTAGGTTTATTTTTTATACCACATCCAGGAACCCGTTTTGTAAACTCGTTTCGAAATTCGCTTTTTTCCAAAATAATCATCTATCTAAATACAATCTCGATCTGCGAAACGGCTTTAATTTTAACCCTTGTCATGCTGAACCTGGAATATTCCGGTTTTGGCAGGAGGTATAGACAAAGATCAGCCTGCACATAAGTGCAGTCTGATCTTGGTCTACACCTCATGCTTGTATTTTTCCTGCCAGAGAAGTTATGAAATTGATCTTCAAAAGAAATATTGTTTATTGAAAAAAATGCTAACAGTGCTCCCAGCCATTTGATTTTAATGCATTTTATACAGCATGACAAGGGTTAACATGATCCATATCGGCGAATTTATTTTGTATTCGGTTTAAACTAAAAATAAGCATTGATTCTCCATACCTATAATACTTATCATATGCTGGAGAACCATCTCTCTTTCTCCTACCTTTCGGAATGCAAGGCGCGCATGCACATATAGTAACAAATCTCTGAAACGATCGATGCTTCTATAGGAATACCTAACTAGACAGTCCATTCTGAAATAGAACATGTAATACATAACTCAAAGAGATTTTGATTAAAATTATCATAAAACTTCATTTAAAGGGGGTGTGCGGTTATGCTAATTCCGGTCTTATACGCGGGTGCCTGTATACACAGCATAGTGATTTACAATACAGCGTGAAATAGAACAGGGAAACACCAAGTACGTATATGCCTTTTATTTAGATTTACACAGGAATGGGATTGCAGTAAAGGAAATTAGCCAAGTAAGTCCCTGTGGAAATGACGTCGTAAATATATACAAGATTGTGAACTAGAAATTGGCTCTTATACTGGGGTAAGGGGTTGATCTGTCGATATTTTCGAGGAATGCCACCATGTTAAGTATGACGTTTTAAAATTCTCAAACTTTTTGATACTCCTGATATGAAGACGAATGGCATTCAAGAACTTGACTGCATACTATGAGAAAGAATTTTGTGAAATCCGATCTTAGGTTAGGCACATGTAATTGACAAATCGCTGCTGTCAATCAATGAATCAACCGAACAACCATGTGATTTAGACCGAAATTGAACTTTTTACTCCAACATCGGCAGGCATTATAGTAAATAGTATGTGGGTTTGACGTCGTAACTAACTATTCGCTTGCCCCGCCAAATGATTTCGCTGGGCCCGTCAGGTTTACTAGTGCAGCAAGTTCTACTCAGATTTAAAATAGCGTTATTTTGCAAACTTTATTGCCACTAACACGTAACAAAAATGCATCCTAAACATCATAACTAAAGCTTGGATTAGCTGTATTTATGACGTTTAAGTAAAACGTTTAAGCTTCACTCTAGTATCAAAAGTGTTTCGTGTGACAAGGAGTATTTGAGGGTATTAATCACATTTAGTGATTGTCTAGTTTCTTTCAACGATAACAATTATAGAACCACAACTGTTTGAAGGGAATTTGTCACATTCCAGCATTTCTCTCAAACCTATTCTTAGGTACATTAAGGATTATTTTCCTCTTGGGAGTGATTGATCTGGAATTTGTCTGAAAGCTATTTTAATACCTGATATTCAACGAAATTTCGTCTGTCGTTACATGTACTTACGTGTGCTTTGAAACATGCTTTAATAATTCAATCTCTAGTTTCGTCTATTGAAAGCGATCGTTCTGATTCGTCTAAAAAATAATTCATACCTCCATGAACAAAATTGTGAGCGCGCAGCTATTTCTATGCTTCCACACATAAAATAACATCAAATATGTATCAAAATATTTAAAAAAAAAATATTTTTTTTTTCGCTTTATGCTTTTAAGTTATAAGAAATAAAGAAAATAATTCCTTTTGTTTTCATGGAGGTATGAAACGAAAAAATAATCACACTTATGTATGAATCCTTTTTCGCGTATTCAAACTGTTTTGGTGTTGTTGTTGGGGGGGGGGGGTTTGGTTTTTTTTTCGTTTCATACCTCTATGAAAACAAAAATATTCCCTTCAATTCTTAACTGTTTAGAGGATTTACAAAGCATTTAAGAGATGAATGGAATATTTTTTCGTTTTCGTGGTGGTTTGAATTGAAAAAGCTAATCACAATATTCTCCTCATTTCGTTTAGCTTAATGACATCAAGCAAAAATAAACAACCATTTTACATACTTTGATAATTTATTAGGAACAATTATGTGCGCAAGCAAACAAAATGGCTGCGTGTTTTTTTTTTTTTTGTTTTGTTTTTTTGTTGTTGTTGTTGTTGTTGTTGTTGTTTTGGGGGTGTAGGTTTTCGTTCAGTCAGATCGCTGGTTTTTGATAGATTAAACTTATAAATATAGTTTGATTATATTAAGTCGTGATATATACAAGTGTCGAAGTTCTTACCTCGATTCTCATTGGAATTGTAGGAAATAACAAAATACTGAAATGTGAAAGATCGCTGACAATGTCCCCTAAACTCCGACAGGAAGTTCGACTTAGATGTTAAACGTCGTTTATTTCAGAGTCTGTGGTCAATGAAATGTAGCAAATCAAAGTACTGAAAGTACTGTAAGCTAGCAAAGTATTGTTTAGTTATGCAATCTTCTTGCCTTTTGTAGGGTAGAAAATATTGTTGACACAGAACTAATTGCTTGTCACAAGCAATTTGTTCATTGTCGACAATGTTTACCAGAGCCTTTTTCGGAGGATTCTTAAAAAGCGAGATTGGATGGGAATGGTTTGCATAGCATTCTTTTGAAGGTGTTCTCTACAATTTGAATAAAGTCTAAAATTTGAATAAAGTTCATTCATGTGGCAAGTCATTTTGAACACAACATGCTCGAGTATACACAAGAATTACCTATTTTGGCTTGGACATTCAGTGGATTTAGTGCTTAAAGGTAGATATCGGTGTTTTTTTAATGTCACAGATTTTAATTATTCTTATTCCTTCCATCTACTATTGGACTACAATATTATGAAAAGTAGTTTTGTGCAAATCAGAGATCGCTTTTCAGAGAAAAACAAGGTATTTCTCTAACAGCCTACGTAGGCTTAGATTATCCCGAAACAGTTGCAAACAATAAAGGGTAATTCACGTGGTGCGAATAACCGTTTGAATCTCGCATTTAGTTTGAATTACACCAAACGAGCGTCATCGTTACGTCATCAGAAGCTATATTCGCTAGCCGGTCTTAAATTCTATAAAGATCAGTCCAAAACAGTCATAAGTGTTTTTACGAATATAAACACTTACCGTAGTGTAGCTATAACCATTTGATTTAGGACGTTGATTGTTTCGCTAGTAAATTGGTTATCTTCCATTGACTTTGGGATATATGCAAATGAGGTCATGCGATGACGACAACCGAATTCCGTGGTATCTATAAATATATATATAACCAGGAAATCCACTGAACCTTTCCTGTATAACCACAAAAGCCACTTTAAACCTATAAGATTATCGTCAAGACAATATCTGAAGCAAATTTAAGTATTAAATGTTCGTCGGATCGTGTCTTTCAACACTGTGCATTAGTCCAGGTTTGAGAAACATCGATACCCCCCCTTTTAGCCTCCAGTGGCAGTTTTCACCCGTTTTAACTCTGAGAAGACCTCAAAATTTTGTCTGTTATTTTAAGCTTACGATTTGCTAGCTAAAAACTAAAATGGTTGGTTGGTGATTCAGACATCGTAATAACAGCTTGTATAAACTTTATATACATCTTTCAGCTCGCCAAATAAACAAAAATACTTCAAACAAATGTCGACCAATGTCGTGTTGTAAAGTTTTTTCTTTCTGTCTTATTGTAATAATTTAATTTTTAGTTTCGTCTATCAAAAACGAGCGTTCTGAATGGTCGAAAACAATTATTCATAACTCCATGAACAAAATTTTGAGGACGCAGCGTATGCTTCCGCACAAAATAGTCCCATACAAAAAGGTATCAAAATGTGTAAAGCTTTTGGGTTTTTTTCGCTCGATCCTATTAAATTATAAGAAATGAAGAGAATATTTTTTTGATTTCATAGAGGTATGAACCGAAAAACCTAATCACATAATGTATGAATCCGCTTTGCGTATTCATACAGTGTGATTAGGTTTTTCTGCTCATACCTTCATGATAACAAAAAATATTCTCTTCATCTCTTAATTATTTGTTTGGTTAATTAAATGTCATTATTGATAGCGTCGATCCGTCAATCTGAGACACTACTATATTTTTTATCCAAATTCTTTTTAAGAGAAGAAGAGAATACATTTTGTTTTCATGGAGTTATGAAACGAAAAAATTATCACACTGTATGTATGAATCCACTTCGCGTATTCACATAATGTGGTAAGTTTTTAGCTCACCTGAGCACAACGTGCTCAAGGTGAGCTTTTGGTATCACCTTTTGTCCGTCGTGCGTCGGAAGTCGGAAGTCGTCAACAATTCTTTAAACATCTTCTCCTCAGTAACCACTGGGCGGAATTCAACCAAACTTGGTAGGAATGTTCCTTGGGTGACCCTTCTCAAAAGTTGTTCGCGGATTTTTGATTGACCCCCAAATATGGGCGTGGCAGGGCGTGGCAGTTTTTAACTTAGAAATCTTTAAACATCTTCTCCTCAGTAACCATTGGGCCAATTTTAACCAAATTTGGTATGAATGTTCCTTGGGTGATCCTTTTCAAAAGTTGTTCATGGAATTTTGATTGATGCCCAAATATGGGCGTGGCAGGGCGTGGTAGTTTTTGACTTAGGAATCTTTAAACATCTTCTCCTCAGTAACCATTGGGCCAATTTCAACCAAATTTGGCATGAATGTTTCTTTGGTGACCCTTTTCAAAAGTTGTTCGTGGAATTTTGATTTACGCCCAAATATGGGCGTGGCAGGGCGTGGAAGTTTTTGACTTTGAAATCTTTAAACATCTTCTCCTCAGTAACCATTGGGCCAATTTCAACCAAACTTGGCATGAATGTTCCTTGGATGACCCTTTTTAAAAGTTGTTCGCAGAATTTTGATTTATGCCCAAATATGGGCGTGGCCGGGCGTGGCAGTTTTTGACTTTGAAATCTTTAAACATCTACACCTCAGGAACCATTGGGCCAATTTCAACCAAACTTGGTATGAATGTTCCTTGGGTGACCCTTTTCAAAAGTTGTTCGGCAGAATTTCGTTTCACGCCCAAATATCGGCGTGGCAGTTTTCGACTTTGAAATCTTTAAACATCTTCTCCTCAGTAACTATTGGGCCAATTACAACCAAATTTGGTATGAATGTTCCTTGGGTGACCCTTTTCAAAAGTTGTTCGCAGAATTTTGATTTATGCCCAAATATGGGCGTGGCAGTTTTTTTAACTTTGAAACCTTTAAACATCTTATCCTCAGTAACAGTTGGGTCAATTTCAACCAAACTTTGCATGAATGTTCCTTTGGTGACCCTTTTCAAAAGTTGTTCCTGGAATTTTGATTTATGCCCAAATATGGGCGTGGCAGGGTCAGGCACTTTTTTGACTTTGAAATCTTTAAACATCTTCTCCTCAGTAACTATTGGGCCAATTTCAACCAAATCTGGTATGAATGTTCCTTGAGTGACCCTTTTCAAAAGTTGTTCTAGAATTTTGATTGATGACCAAATAAGGGCTTGGAAGGGTAGGGCAGTTTTTGACTTTGAAATCTTTAAACATCTTCTCCTCAGTAACCATTGGGCCAATTTCAATTTTGAATCATCTTACATTAGTCAAGTGAGCGATTTTAGGGCCATTCTGGCCCTCTTGTTTTTCGTTTCATACCTCCTTGGAAACAACAAAAAAATAATATTCTCTTCATTTCTTAAAATTTAATGACATCAAGCGAAAAAAGCAATTATTTCAGAAATTTTGATACATTTTTATGGAACTATTTTGTGCGCAAGAATATGTAGTTGCTGCTTGCTCAAAATTTTGTTCGTGGAAGAAGAAATATTGACGCACAAGCTTTCCGAATGTCCTTTGATTCTACCGTGGTTTTGAACAAGGATTTACAGCATTACAAGGGAAAATGTGACATTATGGAACATTCATTAGCTAAAATCGAAGAGAATCGTATGAATTTTGAAATTATTATTTCACCAAGATTCTTACAAAAACATGAATTGTGCTTATTTTCCAAGTTTTCTCACAGAACCAAGCAAATTTTTAAAGAAACGAATATTGAAAAAGAGCATATTATTTTTTTACAGAGAATATGATTCTAATTGTGCATCAAATACTTTTCCCTTAAAAATATCACAAAGACGCATTTTGTTTTTTTCTTTTATAAGAATCATTTTTATGCCCCCGCATCGAAAGATCGGGGGCATATTGTTTTACCGTTGTCCGTCCGTCTGTCCGTCATTGGGTCTGTCCTTCTGTCTGCAAAACTTAACCAAAAAACTTAACATTGCCAATTACTACCAACCTATTAAAGAAACAGTGCTCGTATTTTGCATGATGATACATCTCCATAATACGCATCTCCTCATGTCAAGGTCGAGGTCATATAATAAGGTCAAGGTCACATACCAAGGTCAAACGCAAAAAAACTCATGTACGGCGGGGGCAGTTTTAAGGAAATCTATTTGGTGTTGTTGTTTTTATTGGGGTCTGAAACTTAAAGCTTAACCGCATTGTATGAATACTCGAAGAAACATATTAAGCAAAACAAAGCAAATATTTGACTAGGTTTTTTTTGTAAAATTGTATAGATCTACTTTGTGCGCAAGCTTGCGAAACTATTGCTCATGGAAGTATAAATGAAAATTAGCCAATCAAAATGATTGAATCTTGGTAGAAGAATTTAAATTAGATTGTTAGCAGTTTTCAATATAAGTTAATATTCAAATTCGTTTCCTAATCCCTCTTTTGAAGATTCGACCAGCTAAGAATCGAGTCTATTCTTATCGTGGACAATAATTTTGGTTTTGTTTTAAAGGATTCTATGAAAAATGTGGGCCTAATCTTGTTCGCGATGATATTTCTAAAGAGATATATAGCAACAGTCGAATTTCTAAAAGAAAAATCTCATGAATTCCAATGACATTTGCCAGACAAATGCGAAGAAAACCTTAAAAACTGATGGTAGACGGCTGACAACTAAAAACTCAATCGACCAATCAAATTATCCATTTAGAATGGAAGTAGTTTCTTAACTCCAACATTGATCTACGTTAATGTGAAACATTTTATTCGTTTGGCGATTTAAACGTTGTGACTACAGCTTGGTCAATGTACCATTTTACTCATTTCCTTCAATTTACTCGCAAACCATATGCAAAATAACGCCATAATTTCAAAAGAAGCGGAGCTTACTGTCGGAGTTTATTGGATGTGATCAACTAACCGTCAGTTTTCGAAAGGAAGCTGAACAAGAAATCATGCATACGATGTTCTGTAGAAATGTGTCTTACCTTAGGCATGGTTTGTAATAATTCTAATAATGAAAAACGTTAAAGTATCTCTGATTTACTTTCTGGAAGAGGTAAAGGGAACTTTGAGAAAAAATCCTAACATCTATAGACGAATAAAAACAAGTAGTCAATCACCTAACTGTTAAATCGGAATATGCTGAAAGGAATTCCCTTCACTGATATGTCAGTCAAACACTGAAATGAATACTATCACAATACGATTTATTGTAAAACAACGCGGCATCACTTTACAAGGCTATGTTTTCAATGTAAATATTCCCATTCTAGCACGAAGATCTTCAGGGTACAACTTAGTTGGTAAAATAGCCTAGTGATATAAGTACATGACTTGGGCTCTAATGGTCAGGGGTTCGAGCCTCACCAACACCGAAATTCGTTCATGGGCAAGATACTTGATAACTTGCCCCAATCTACCCAGCTGTAGAATTGTGTTTTAAGTCTCTTTCAGGGACATGAAAACATCTAGATTGTGAATGTTCGAGAGCCTTTGAATTTAACCAAAATAAAATAGTCTAAACTTTACAAATCGACGATTTTGAAATCTTATGGTATTGATCTCTTGAGATTGGTGAATTGGTGAGGAGACGCCAGAAAATGCATAGTCTAAGCCACTTTGCAATCCAGAGTCTTCGACTTCGATATCTGAGTCTTACATTGGCTTTCAAATAACAACGCGTTCTAATCAGCTTTCATATTGATATGGATTAAATGGCTTGGTGTAGATCTTCAATATCTGCAATCGGAAATTCTCGTTCAATTCTACGAATCAAACCTCGGATGACATCGGTCCGCTATTTTTAAATCCTCACGTGAGACTTCCAACTCGCCCCGATGGCCCTACCCATTGACTTCGACAGGAAGTTCCGCTTTAAATTCAATCTGCGTTATTTTGGAAAATTCATTAACAGTAGCATGCAACAGGAAATTGAAATGATTGGTTGGCCTCGAAATTACATCTTGAGCAAGCTGTAGTTACGTCGTTTTAAGTCACCAAACCAACAAAGTATTTCACTGAAATGACGACAAATATAGAAGTTCAAATCTGAATTCTGGGCTGATTTTTAAAATGATTTAATCGGTTAATTGATTCCTTAATTGGCAAAAGCGATTTGGTCAATTTCATCAGCTTAGCATATTTAGCCAATAAATTATAAATAAAGCATTTGGATGTATCAAGATTAATATCA
Organism: Fragum fragum; assembly: GCA_946902895.1. Lineage (NCBI taxonomy): Eukaryota > Metazoa > Mollusca > Bivalvia > Cardiida > Cardiidae > Fragum > Fragum fragum. The sequence goes on from OX336379.1 coordinate 2,752,335, forward strand.
ATGTTTTGATATTCAACCGTTTCATTGTTTTTCGGGGTTAAATGGTATTTCAATTAAAATAGTTTTTAATACTCGATTACTTAATTTTTAGAAGCAAATCAAAGATGCGATTCTTAACCACGCATCGTCACCATGCAGTATCGGTTTAAAGAACCGCTGTTCATAAAGCTTGATTAGGGAGAAAGATGTATTGTCTGTAGTAAGTGAAACGGTTATATCTGGTTAATTATATCGATTATAAACCATTTAACTTCTATTTAGAATGGTTTTCACTTTAAGGATAGTGAATAAACTGGTTTAATCTCCCATAATGATAACCGCATCCGATCTTGTGAACGCTTTTATTGCTGTTGTATGATAATCTTTTATCGCAATTTTTTAATGGAAAATAAAGTTTCCACTTCGTTCATTCCCTCTGCGTTAAAAGTTCAAAAGGTAATTCGGATTTTTAATCATTCCCTTATAATTACTATTTTTGACGCCTTGGAGGAATATGATCATGGTAAACTTTGTTACAAGTAATTTCTCCTTTTCTCACAATGTTTTCTACCCTATTTGGCACTTCTGTTTCTTATTTTAACTCCCCTTGATATGTCGTCTGCAACTCCTTTCAATTTAGACCGTTCTATAATTCCGTCGTCTGGTATGGTTTATATGAAATAGGCGCATGTAATGAGCTTAGGGACATTTATCAAGCGGCTTCTCAAGAGACCAGAAACATGCGATCGCTTTGCTTGTCCAATGAAAATTGCTTTCAAGCCCACAAAGAGTTAACCTTAAAATGTAGATATAGTTAGGGCAAACTTTACCATTCCATCCAGAAAAACTTAAGTTATTACACCAAATCCACTCATGATGGAGAATGATACCTACCAAATTGTATTGCAATATTATCAGTAAATGGAGCAATTCCCCCCAATCTCCGTCCGCTCAGCTTATTTACTACGACAGGAAGTTCCGCTTCGATACTTACGGCGTTATTTTGCAAACTTGACCAGTGTAGAAAAATCATATATCAATATAGGAGTGATGCTATTGACAAGCTTGACTTTAATATTTTACCTTGGACTGTAACCTTGACATTGAGCTACCTAACATTTTCTTCCAAATGGCACATCCTTTCGTTACGAAGTTACATCTAGAAATCTCATTTTTAAGCTTTGACCTTGTGCTGTTACATTGATTGTGCACCTTTCCAAAAAAAACTTTCAATTAGCGCTTTTACTCTTGACGGTGAAAAATGTGCCAAATTCTTTTGAAATAGGAGTTACGGTATAGTAAATGTGTACGGTGGGACTAGCGCCCTTATATTATCTTGGAAATGACCAGTTGCGGCTGTCATTCAAATAAGAAATCTACCAATGAAATCGTTCAATGAGACTAGAAATGAGTTTTGATCTCCTACATTGGCCGCCATTTTTATTAACCTTTTTTGTTGGTTTGGCGACAGTTTCAAGCTGTAGTTACAACGATTATGTCGCCAACCAACTATGATACTTTTTTTTAAATGCTACTGACCATATTTTTTTTCAAATAATGCCGTTTATAATCGAAGCGGGACTTTCTGTTGGAGTCAATGGGCGGGGCTAAGGAAGTCAGCGTGTGGGGCTAGACGTAAATTGTTGCCATAAGACTATTTGTCCTTTTTTTTTTACGTGTATGAAGCTCTGAGTCTAATAAGCCCAGCCCTTCCACGTCTATATTTTTTACCAATCATGATTTGAACATCCAACGATCATTCCTTCCATGTTTTGTTCATTTTTGCCCAGTGGTTTGGGAGAAGATTCTAAAGAGAAACAATATAACTTGATTTCTTTACATGTTATAAGCCTATAATTCCTCCCCCTTTTTTCCCGATACAAATCAAAAACACCCTACCAAGTATGGCACAAATCCACACTGTGTGTTGGAAGAGAAAAAAAATGTTGTTATTATTAGCAAAGAATCTGTGCAAAATCACTCAAATACATACAAACGATATCGCTGTATTTATTTTCACAAGATCTTTGCATTAACACCCTATTAAACTCTTTCTTGTGGATAAGTGAAGAGATGTATGTGAAAGGTCACGTGACGAGGGCAATTTTAAGAATATTTCATCTTTAGTAATTGTAAGAAAAACTATGATTACAAAAAGGGGTAGGATAGTCGAATGGACAGACTGGGGAAGTGTTACGAAAACACGCCTTCCTTGAGTGGCATGTAAATACTATTATGACAGTGTAAGACAATGCCTTTAATTCCGAACAAAAGTGCACAGGTAAGTCTGTCGAAATTCAAAGTACAGGACTTTAGTAGTAATTACACTCAGTTTTCTCTTGAAAAAAGGAATGGAATTATTCAGAAATGTTGACTTTCGTTTAATTTAAATCAAACGATTCTTAGTTGTATTTGTTGTTGTTTAATTATAGTTATTGTGCTTGCATTGAGTTTAATCGGTAAAATCATTATTCTAAGCTTAATTGCGATACTGTTCTAAGTGTGTATACATTGTATCGCAATTATCTACCGTATAGTGAAAACCCCCGATAAGCTTTCCGACAGGATTGTCCTCCTTCGGCAATCTCAGTGCTTTGATTGATTATTGTTTTATAATTACAGAAAACATCAGGAAATCACAGGATCTCTCTCTGTAATTCCAAAGGCACAATGGTCGCTATCTTTTACGATCTTGGGTCTTATTTACTGATCGGGAATCCATCACGTGATTGACAGTTCGGCCTGGAGAGATTTCGTGTTGCGGGTTGATTAAGACACAAATACTTATTTGTGCTCTGATACATGACTTCCGTTTTCGCTGTGTAGGCAGAATGGTCTTAAGGACGACGTGGCATAGAAAAAACCCAGAAGTGGTATATCATTATATAAACAATGCAACTATTATAAAAATGTGTCCTTCATTTAAACATAGTTTTTCGAGGTGATGTTGAAGGCAATTGCTTATTAGCAGCAAGTAATTTCTCCTTTTCTCACGATATTTTAACCACTTGGTGCTTATTCTCCAATTTCAGCTGAAATTGAAATGCCGTATGCAGCTTTTTTTTTTTAAATCTGACCAGTCTAAAATATTGTGGTAATAAAATAAATAACACCTCACAATCAATTACTGACAACAGTTTTCACAAACATTTTCATTGATCTGCGAAATGCTGAATGAAAAATTGTGTCAAATTGTGCAAATAAATGCAGAAGTTACAGCGTTGTTGTTGTTGTTGCTTCCGATCGTTTGTTGTTGCTGCTGTTACTTCTTCCAAGTTGTAAGCCATCTTATTATACTTTTTCTGTCATTCTTCATTTTGAATAGCGATTTAACATGGATGTATGTGTCATCACGCTTGACGGAATGAAATAACCATTGAATGTTTTGTTTTAAAGTTTTAGTTGAAATTCATTAGTTATGGCAGTTATCTTATATCTTATGAATTGTGCAAACAAACTTGGGACTGTTTGCAATCTACTGTTAAAAATTTATGACAATAACGTACAGAAACTTCAGTCAGCCATACGCAACACGTTGGTGCGAGAGCAAAATGTCGTAACTACAGCTTAAATTTGCATGCAAAGTAAGGACTGTTTGCAATCTACTGTTGACATCATATGACACTTAAGTATGTGCACTTCAGTCAGCCATACGCAACATGTCTTTGCGCGAGCAAAATGCCTTAACTACAGATTTGATAAGGCTATAGTTACGACATTTTGCTCGCGCACCGACGATGTTACAATATCCTTAATTCTGTTAGATTAAATCACAAACAGGGCTAACAATCCCAACAGACAGACAATGACATTTTCTCCCGATCTGGCTGTATTCTTTGATTTGATCACATGATTACCATTATTTAGTCTACAAAACTATAGTTTTCGTCTGATAGATAATTAAGTCCGGAGATTTATGTAATAGGTAGACTTTTGTTATTCCTCCGACTATTTACAGTCACTTTAAGGAAATGACACAAATTTAAACGGTTCTTATAAAATGAACCGGGAACTATTCCGACATGCAGAATAACGCATATTTTCTGTTTTAGCTAGTGTGAAACTCAAATGATAAATCCGGGGATGTATGTAAAAGGTAGACTTTTTTATCCCTCCCCGCACTATTTAGTCACTTAGAAGGAAATGACACTAATTGAAACGTTTTTTAAAGAATGAAATAGGAACTATTCGGGCATACAGAAGGTTACATACTTTCTATTTGAAATAGTTTTTGTTTACTTGTTAAACTCAAGTAATTAGGCAACACGTTTTTCTGTTGACTCTAGAGTGTTAACGCATGCTGACGACGGTATTTATGTACCTAAACACAATTTTCGCATTAACATTTCTCTTACATGTTTAAACCTGACTCCAAAAGATGGGTTCGGGAAAACAAATTAAGCATTTCGTCTATGGACGTGCAAAATAACATACCTTGAGCTTTATTCAAGCTGTATGTACAACACTTTGCACGTCTAACGACGATTTAATCATTCGGCAACACGTCACCTACTGCTGTTTGTTGTTCTTTGTTCGTAAAAACGAATATCTCACCAATCAATTCATTGACCAAATACGGCTGTCAATCAAAGAAACAATACACCAATTAAACCATTCATTTAGTCCGTAAATCCAACACTTGCCGACATTTTTATTAAGCATTTTATTTGGTCTTGCGTCTTAAGCGTCGTAACTACAGCTTATTCAAGGTGTAGTTACGACATTTAGGCCGCCAACAAACCAAACGACAAACTTTAAAACAGGTCCTCCTGCATGTACATGTAGTCGTAGAAGACAAAACGTGTGAAAATTCAACTAGAAACGTTGTAAAAATAGCTAGTTTCAAGCAATTTCTCTGTTTTGTATAGCTATTTTAATAGCTATTTGAGCGCATGCGTGACATTTCCAACCATTACAAATATGCTCAAAGTTAAGACTCAGTTCAACTTGTGCATCCGCACAGTCTGATCAGAGTCTTCACTCTGCACTCTGTAGATAGATACTGACCCAAAGCTTCTTTAAACAATTAGCGAATATTCTAAATACCCCGAAAGGCTGTTCATGTGTGCGAGTCTCGCACATGCGAAATGGTTGGAAATGTCACACATAGGCACATTTTATTTCGGATGTTAAAAAAACTAGACTATGTGATAATGGGTTAACCTGACTGCTTTGAATTCAGAGCATATTCCATGACCTTTTAGGTTGTTTTCGACCCTTATCTTACGTCAACAATGTTTTAAAGAACGGTGTGCTATATTCTATCTAGGTTGAAAGGATCTTATCCAAATTCCACACAAGAACATTTTAGACTGGTCCGAGTTGAAAGATGACGTAGACGATAATTCCAAGTTGGTGGAATTCTTATTTTTTTCCGTCTTTTTCGATGGAAAACATCGTGGATAATTGCATAATGACGAAATTGCTTGATACAAGCAAATTCTTCATTTCCCACAATATTTTCCAAAGCCTTTTTCTTGAGGAGCGTAAAAAGGAGGGGTTGTTTTGGAATGTGTTAAATTAATTTTTCTAAAGTGCTGTGACTGCAAGTGATGTATTGACCATAAAAGGAGAGAAATATCTAATAAATGATCCCATTTTCTGTTATTGCATAAATGATGTGCTGTCATAATACAAAGCCTATCGCATTATAACCATTAAACCTTTAGAAGCAAAGAAAATAGCTTAATGTACAAACCTTTAATTGAAAAACAGAATTTAGTAATTTGAATCTCCTTTGGGTACGTTGTGATGGGAAACGTCCATAGAAAATTGATGGCATAGTTAGAAACAAAAATAATTAAGTGTGTTGAAAATATTATCCAGCTGTCACAAGATTGTATCAAAGCTTCGCTACAATTAGATAAAACAACGGAAAGCTAGGTCCTCCACTTAGACAGATTATAAAGAGTGAAAGTTTATAGTGCAGATTGAACAAGCGACCATGAAATACCTAATCTATTAAATAAGTCATATATAAACAGATAAAACCGAGGTTATGCCGTGTTTTTATCTGTTTCAGATTACAATATGACGTCATTACGTAGATGCATGATGTGACGTCATTTTCACGGTAATGAAATTGACAGAGTGAGAGAGAAATCGAGAGTGAGAGATAGATAGATGTCGTTTCCACAAATAAAATGATCTGATTAGTGTTTTAATGTGAATAATTCAATTCATTTGATATTGTCTTAATTACAGGTCAATGTCTGCTTTACTGTCAAGAGGCCTCAATTTCGACCATTTGCCTAACAGACCTTGGACCTCTAACTGAGCCAAATCCAAACTACTTTATTAGTATTTCTATTAATAAAACTCGACATGATGGTATACAGGACCCTGTTTCGTCTTTTCCCCTCAAATACTTGCATGTATCCCCATGCAATAAGAAAGCAGTGTAAAAATTACGAAACAAGTGGTAATGTTATGTGAAATGACTTCATATTTCATGTTATGAGGTTATTTTACAATTGTGTTTTATGTTTCGCAAGTCAACTATAGAGGTTCCTGGTATAAAAGGGACCACGATTTTTTTTGTGTGTGTGGAGTTGGGGTTTCTTTTTGTTGTTGTTGTCTTTTTACTTTTATATAGAGAAATTACTTAATTACTGTGACTATTTTTGTAAGTATAAACCGTGACTCGGAATATTAATCCGTTCACAGTAACAAGTTTCGTAATCATGTGTTCGGTTCATCACTGGCTTCATTTTTATGTTCCTTATTTTGTCAATCTGCTAAGCAATATGATTGCATATCTTTGAACTATGAAAAATACTAGAAAATAACCTTTTAAGGGAAGTTTACCTCTGAAAAACCCATTTAAGTATATTTAGGTTTATTTTCTCTTTGGGATAGTTTATGAGAAATCTATCTAAGGTATGTTAAATCAATCACAACTCGATCCCACCTTTTAACTACCCACGGGGAAACTGCCAAACAGAAATGAGTTTGTTCATTTTATAGTTGTTTGAATTTAGTTTCATCTGTCAAAACTCAATCAATATTTATAACTTGTCGACATTTATGTGAAGTATTTTTTGGTCGGATCGCGGTTGTCAAACAAAGAACCAATCGGCCACTCGAATAATTCATTCTAACAGGAAGTGAACTTTGAACTCAATATCAACAGCTGTTAAGGAAAAGGGTCCGACAAACTAAGATTTAAGTGGAATATCAATGGCAAACACTTGTAATTTCCTCATGTGCCGGAACTAGGCTCAATCATGAACTATAACTCAAAAATGTAGTCATAAGCTACATTTCAGGTTCATATCTACGAGTGTTTTGGGGAAAATGCCTGGAAAGTCGATTGACTGACAGATGAATAGAGAGCATATATAAAGTCCCTTTTAATTTTTTGGTTAAGAAATGAAGATGATAGTGTTTGTGTTTATTGAGGTATGAGCCTAAAATGTAATCACACTGGATGAATACGCGAATACATCAGTGTGATGAAGTTTTTGAGTTCATATCAATGAAAAGAAAATGATATCTTTGTGTGCAAAAACACAAAATAGCAGCCTGTTAAAATGTGTTCATGGAAGTTTAAAGAATTTGAAAGATTAAATCTTGGTGGACAAAACAAAAATTAAATCATTGGGGGATAAAAAGTTTTTTCTCATTATCAAATAATTTAAATTTTAGTTTCGTCCCGTTTCGTCCCGTTTCATCCCTTTTCAATTTGAAATTTCCATAGTTTTAGGGAAAAGTTTCAGTCTACGATACAGTTTAAATGTTTGGTTTTTAAATGTAAATGAATAAATTAATTGTTAGTTTCGTCTATTAACATCCGAGAGCTGGTTGGCCAAAAAATATTCATATCTCCATGAACCAAATTCTGAGCACGCAGCTATTTTGTATGCCTGCGCAGAAAATACATCTATAAAAAATGTACCAAAAATTGTAAAATAATCGCCTTTTTTCGCTCAATGCTATTAAATTATAACACATGAAGAGAACACTTTGTTTGTATGGAGGTGTGACACGAACCACCTAATCATGCTAATATATGAATCCGCTTCGCGTATTCATACAGTGTGATCAGGTTTTCCGTTTTATACAAAAAATGTTCTCTTCATCTCTGAAATGTGTTGGAGTTGAATTGATAGAAAGTCTTAAATCTTCAATGGAATATTTTTGTTGTGACGATGCCATTGAGATACATTAAACAATGGTATCAACTTCAAATTATGCTTAAGAAATGAATAGAATGCTTTTTGTTTTCAAAGGGGTATGAAACGATAAAAATAATTCCATCGTATGAATACGCCAAACGGATTCTTACATAAGTGTGATTAGTTTTTTCGATTCATACCTTCATGAGCACAAAAAGTATTCACTTCATTTATTTAAATATAATGGCATCAAGCGAAGAAAAAACGAATATTTCAAAAATTTCGATACACTTTATGGAACTATTTTATACGCGATTATACGATATAGCTGCATGCTCAAAAGTTTGTTCGTGGAGGTATGAATAATTTTTCGACCAATCTAAACGCTCGTTATCGATAGACGAATCAAACAATTGATATATTCATTTACATTTCAAAACAACGTTTGAAACTGTATTGTAGACTGGAACGTTAACCCATAACTATCAAAATTTCAATTCGAAAAGGGATGCACTAGCAGAGTAGCTGTCCCGATTTGAAGTTTTGGGCTTTTCTAGAGACACAAACAAACCAAAGCGATTCTACACTTAACCATAATGTAACATCAGTTCAATCATAATAGCTTCAAAGAACTTCATTAGAACTTATTGCCTCGGGATTTTTCGTTTTATTGTTTGCCAAAAACGAAACAGTAATATCTTTGTAATTATAGCGATAATAAAACATTTGACTTCTGCTTGGAATGGCTTGCCTCCGAGGATAGTAAATAAACTGGAAAATATTCCCACTAGGATATCCACATCTATTTTGAAAGCTTTTATTGATGTTTAGTGATAATTTCGTAATGTAATTATTTTCTGACAAACATGTTCTGTTCTATAGTCTATTTCTCATGTACCAAAAGGTCATCTAAATACAACAGTGATGATCATGGCGTCCGCAAACGAAACAAACGAATTAACTATCTTAAAAACATTTCATTGACAGAGGTTAAAGAGGCTTACAGGCAGGTCGCTCGTAGGTCAACATGAGAATATGTTTATTCTTAATCCATTACTTGCTCAAAGGTAGGTATCGAGGTTTCTGAAACCTAGACAAGAAAAAATATCAAGTGCCGACAAATACACTCAAACAAACACATAATACTTTAAGTTGAGCCAGGTATTGTCTTGGTGGTAATCTAATAGGCCAAAGGTGGCTTTTGGGGGTTATATCGGAAAGGTTCAGCGAAATTCCAGGTTATTTTTAGATATCACGGAATTCGCTTGACGACATCGAATGACCTCATTTGCATATGACCCAAAGTCAACTGAAGGTAACAAAAATACTAGCCAAACAGCCAACGTCCTAATTCAGGTCACATTAAAGGGTAAGCGCAAAACTACGGTAAGTGTAAATATTCGTAATAACGCTTACGACAGTTTTGGACTTATCTTTACAGAATTAAAGACCGACTAGCGAACATAACTTCTGATGACGTAACGATGACGTTTGTGTGATGTAATTTGAGCTAAATTCAAGGTTCCAACGGTTATTCACACCACATGAATGATCCTACTGTCTCGGATTAATCTAAAAATAGATTAATAGCCTACGTAGGCTATTTAGGAAATACCCTGCTTTTTTCTGATAAGCTACCTCAGACTTTTGCAAAACTTCTTTTCGGTATATTGTATTCAAAAAGTATACGAGAGGAAACAAAAATAATTAAAATCTGTGACATGAAAAAAACATCGATACCTAACTGTAAAAGAATCCTTTCAGAACTGCCATAAATTTTCAAAGGACTGAAATCGCTGAGGCAGTACATTGTAGGTCACTATTTCGTATGGAAATTTCTTTTGTATTTATATATATAAACAGCTCTGCTTTGAAACGACAAGCAAGTAGTGTTAATATTGATCAAACAACACACATGCGCAGAATGAGGTTTGTTTATACCTCAACCATATCAGGAATACTCCGGCTCCAGCACAACAAGGCGAGGGTTAATTACAATATTTAATCTCTGTTATTTCGTACTCAGAAGGGCAGAGAAAATCAACAAACCGTTTCGTTTTAAACTTAGGAAAACACATTTCTGGTTTTGAGCAGTCCTCTTAGTTTTTATATATTTTGGCAATGTATACAATGCTGATTCAATTCAATATATACATTACTGATTCAATTCAATGTATACAATGCTGATTCAGTTCAATGTATACAATGCTGATTCAGTTCAATGTGTACAATGCTGATTCAATTCAATGTATACAATGCTGATTCAATTCAATGTATACAATACTGATTCAGTTCAGTGTATACAATACTGATTCAGTTCAATGTATACAAACTGTTTCAGTTCGATGTATACAATACTGTTTCAGTTCGATGTATACAATACTGATTCAGATCAATGTATACAATACTGATTCAGATCAATATATACAATACTGATTCAGTTCAATGTAAACAATAATGATTCAGTTATATGTAAACAATAATGATTCAGTTATATGTATACAATACTGATTCGGTTCGATGTATACAATACTGATTTAGTTCAGTGTATACAATACTGTTCAATTCAATGCATACTGATTTAGTTCAATGTATACAATATTGATTGAGTTCGATGTAAACGAAACCGATTCAATTCGATGTATACAATACTGATTCAGTTCAAAGTATACAATACTTAATCAGTTCAATGTTTATAATACTGATTCAGTTCAGTGTATACAATACTGACCCAGTTCTTTGTACACAATACTGATTCAGTTCAATGTATACAATACTGATTCAGTTCAATGTATACAATACTGATTCAGTTCAATGTATACAATACTGATTCAGTTCAATTTGAACAATACTGATTCAGTTCTATGCATACAATACTGATTCAGTTCGATGTATACAATACTGATTTAGTTCAGAGTATACAATACTGTTCAATTCAATGTATACTGATTTCGTTCAATGTATACAATACTGATTCAGCTGAGTGTATACAATACTGATTAAGTTCGGTGTATACAATACTGATTCAGCTGAGTGTATACAATACTGATTAAGTTCGATGTATACAATACTGATTTAGTTCGATGTATACAATACTGATTCGGTTCAATGTATACAATACTGATTCAGTTCGATGTATACAATACTGATTCAGTTCTATGTATACAATACTGATTCAGTTCAATTTGAACAATACTGATTCAGTTCAGTGAATACAATACTGTTGAGTTCAATGTATACAATATTGATTCAGTTCTATGTATACAATACTGATTCAGTGCGATGCATTCAATACTGAGTCAATACGATGTATACAATTCTGATTCAGTTCAATGTATCAAATCTATGATATGTACAATCACGTTGAGCACCTGATCAAGGTTTTGTATTAACAATCACAATCGCGTCTAAATCCAACAATCTTCATTCAATGACTTTCATGCTCGATTTTTAGAAACAAAAGGTAGGCACAATAACCTGACTTGTTGACAAAGAGAAGTATGGCAGAAAGCGAAGGGCATGTCGATCTTTTGTGTGTGTTTGTGCGTGTTTTTTTTGTTGTTGTTGTTTTGTGTGTGTATTTGTTTTTTTTGTGTGTGTGTTTTTGTTTTCTTGTTTTGTTGTTGTTGTTGTTGTTGGTTTTTTGTTGTTGTTGTTGTTGTTGTTGTTGTTGTTGTTGTTATTATTATTATTATTATGTAAGACATCTATTAGATATTTCAGATTACTTAAGAGAAGGATTAAAGTCGATACTGTTAGGCTAAACTCCTCGACGGACATAAGATTTTAAAGAATCATTTCATGATTTCATGATTTTCTATGTCTGACGCAGTTGTCCTGCCACTCCCAAACCAAAATTTCGAGAACACAAACAATATAACAAGCAACGTCTTTATTATCCACGTTCCCTCCCCAAAAGATTGAAAAAATTAAAATTGCTACAAACTTGAAATTGTCTGCGTCTTATTGTCATTTGGTAAACAGACTTTGGAAAACATTGTGGAAAATAAAGTAATTTCTGGAAACAAGTAATTTCTTTATATGCCACATTTTTTCTACCCTAAAATAGACAAAGATTTTTTTAATTTTTCCATCTTAAAATATTCGTCTGCAACTTCTTTAGATTTAGAAAAGTCTGAAATTGTGTTGTTTGTTAAAGAGTAAGGCTCTCTTGACATGAACGGAATCACTGAATATACGAATTCCCTTTATTTATAGATACTGCCAAACTTTCTTCGGTTAGAAATTAACCCTTGTTATGCTGGACCCAGAATGTTTCTGTTGTAGAAGGAGGCATAGACTATAATCAGCCAGCGCATACTTGCAGTCTGATTTAAGTCTTCATCATCTGTATGACATTTTGAATCAGAGTTGTTTATGAAAATCAGCCAAACTCAAAAGAAATAAATTCAATTAAGATAGTTGAGCCTACAACAGGACAAACAGATGATGTGAGCGCTTTGATTTTGATTTGATATTTATGCAATTCTTAGCCCTTGTAATGCTAAACCCGGATAATTTTTCTGTTTTGGCAGAAGGCATAGACAAATATCAGCCTGCACAGAATTACAGTCTGATCTTAGTCTACACGACCTGTTTGTCCCTTTTAAGTCAGAATTGTCTATAAAATATAATTATCAAAACAATTTTTGACCAGGGCTTGTACTTTCTCTGCTTTCAGACAATTGATTTTCATGCATTTTTTGCAGCATGACAAAATGATTCGGGATGGAGATATTGATTGAATTGGTTTCAACGCAGCTTTTACCAATTTTACAATCATATCGCGGCGGCTGGTACACCTAACAATGGATTCCTGGCATATCTCACACCGGTACCACCATTACATCCTTTCTTTGCCTCAAGCTGCTATCCCACATAAATTTGCGATTATCCAGCCATTGGTGAGATACAAATGTCGGAAAGGATATGTGCCGCCACCGGGGATCGAACCCATGACACCCCATGATTGAAGATTGGGAGTCTGATGCGCTTCCAACTGCGATATGATTTCGGTTTACGATTACAAACGGGACGAATACATATTTAAGCTTGGATATATGACTTACGGTTTTGCTGTGTAGGCTTACGGTTTTGCTGTGTAGGCAATATGGACTTAAAGACGCCGTGACCTGTAAAATAATGATGAATAGGAGTCCACGAAAGAAATAAACATGAAATGTAGACAGATATCAGTAAAAGACTGTGTCGAAATAAAGGAAAAAAGATAGTTCAGCAAACATGAAACGTGTACTGAGACTAAATTCAATAGAACTTCTTTTTTCTAAGTATAAAATACATATCAATGCAGTAGGTTTCTACATAACATGATGGAATTAGCAACGTATCGCTATTTACCGACATGCATCGCCTCTGTGTGTTTGGGATTGTTTTCCAACAACTTCAAATTTGAATGTGGTTGGTCCTCTTTTTATCTCATTAAAATACATCCAACCATTTATATGTTTGTCTGTCTTTATTTGACGCTAGAGGGATATGGAAATTCTCACCTAAAATTCAAAATTTCTTTTCGTCGTTGGGCAAGGTAAATGTAACTAAAGCTGCAGTCACAACATTTTGCTCGATAACCGACCGTTTTGTTTCTTGCATTTTTTTTTCGTTTATCCATTCATCTACTTCCTAAGGCTTCTTTAAATTGTTGGGGTCCTGCGTGGTTAGGGCGACCGGCTCGTAACGGGAGAGAAGTCTAAAGATGTAGGTTCGATTCCCGACAGCGCCACTGGTCACGTTTGTATTTCCATAGGTAAAGCATTTAGATTCACAGCCGAGTACAAGTGAATATTACCGTTATATAACTGAATAATTGTTCAAAACGGCTCTAAACGCCGTCTTAGATCGTATTTGTTTTGATGGTTCTTTGAACACTAGATATGTTACGTGGACTGGTGTACCTACTGGATACTTTCTGTCACTACCCACACTAGTAGGCACACAGCTTATCAAAAAATCGCTCAAATTATTGTTAGAATCATGTACACATGTTACACTGTCCTTATTATCCTTTAATTCTATTGTCGATTAAGAACGATTTTTTTTCTATAACTTTAACATAACTGTCTCCATTTACAACATTTCGAAGTACTGATGCTGGACTGTGTAAAGTTCCTATACACGATATCAGTAATGGCGACCTTTCACCGCTGGTATTTCAATTCAGTTCTTAAATAGATATATATTCTAGATTCTCAGAAGACTGACAAATATGTAAGTTACAGAAACGGACTGGCCGAAACTAAGTTGAAAGAACTTGTTGCCAAACCCGTTTGCTAATTTTTGTTGATTGTATGTGTCTGATATATATTATGTAATTGCTTGTAAAATATATTAAAACTAAAAATAATCCGAACTCATTCTTAACCAACCCTGTTGTATGACAAATAATGACATTTTCTTCGAACTAGTCTCTTCTTTGATTTGATTACGTGATTGCAGTTATTTAGTCTACAAAACTCTATAGTTTGTCTAATAAATACTGAAGTCCGGAGATTTATATAATTGGAAGCCTTTTCCGTCTTCAGATGATTAACAATGTACTTTAATCTATCACAAAATAACAGCATTTGTGCCTGGTCAAAAATAAAAGAGGTTACAGACAACAATACGAGTTTGTTTTAAATGAAAAAATAAGGGCCAAATGATTGGTTGATTGAGTTTTAACTCCACTATGAACAGTAGTTCAGACATATCGCGGCCGCTGGAGCATCTAACAATGGATTCCTGGTATTTCTCACTCCAGTACTACCACTACATCCTTTCCTGGCCTCCAGCTGATATCCACAAAGGTTTACGATTATCCTCCCATTGGTGAGGACAAATGTCGGAAAGGATATGTGCCGCCGCCGGGGATCGAACCCATTAGGTAGAAAGCATTCGAGTACAACCAAGTTCTTCTTTTTTTTCCCCACTGTTTTCCTTAGCTACATTTTTTCAACGCGTCAATATATCAAAATTATGTAAAATTGAGGACTAGTCCAAATTGAAAGAGGCTGCAGACGACAAAAAAAGTAAGTTTTAAATAAAAAGATAAGGGCCATATGAGGTAGAAAACAGTCGATTACAAGCAATTTCTTCTTTTCTCCCAAATTATTCCATAGTTGTATTTCTTCAATGCGTAAGATAACGGGATGACATGGTAATGGGTTAAAATAGACAAACTGACAGTATGATACTGTTAGGTAATGGTTATTTGCGAATGCAGTCGTAGCTCCTCACAATAAATCAGTGAGCCAGCGCGTCACACTTCAACCATTTCATATGTTCGCATATCGTCATTGTCGTTTTAAAACCTCGTAACTACAGCTTGAATCAAAGTGCCTGTGGGTGCCAATAAATGTTTAAGTTACTTAGAGTGTCAAGGATGGATATGCTATTTTTATATGGACAACCCAATATGTTTTACTCAACCTATAACCAGACGGCAGAACTTTAGACCCCTTCAAACCTAAAGAAGCTGCAGGCAACAAATTTAAAATTATGAATTTTTTAATTTTTTTGTCTATTTGGGTAGAAAACATTGCCGATAATGAAGAAATTGCTTGTAACAAGTAATTTCTTCTTTTCCAATTTGCTTTCAAAAGCTTTTTTTCCTTGAAGGCTTCATAAAGCGGGATTGCGTGAGAATGGTTTGATTCCCATTCCTTGTAACGATCGATTTATCCAACCAATCGATTTACTGCATTTAGTATATAAATAAGTGTTCGCTGTTTAAGGGAGACAGTAATTCCTCTAATAGTTGTATTTATACCATTGTTATTAATTATCCCTCAGTTTTCACCGATATTATATATGGGCAGTGCAGTGTTCTACAGAAGTCCCAATTGTCTTTCATTTATAACAGTATTTTGGATATGCTGTACTAACCAATTAGTAACGGATGTTATCAAATCATTTTTATTTCAATCTAATGGTCTTAATTAGATTTTAGGAGACAAGTTGTTAAATTGTCAAAGCGAGGGTTAATTCTAAGTATCTAGACATTATATAGAAACTTGGAGCAGTATCGCAATTAACCCTCGAAAACAGTGACGTCGTCGCCGTCGCCGTTGGTTGATATTCTCACAAGAGGTTATTGTAAATCTGGACGTGATATTTCAACCATTGCACATGTGTGTAAAGCTTAGCCCAAATCAGCCTGTGTATACGCACAGTTTGATCTGGGTCTCTCCTATACGCTCTGTGGATGGATACTTTCAAAACATACGACATGAGCGAATTTTGTAGTTGTTCTGTATGACTGCCCTACTCAGTGCCGGCATTTCGAAATGGTTGGAAATGACAAGCAATGGCTCATATATTCGCATTACGCTTTTGTCCGTTATGTTGGTGGTAGATAGCTGTACAATTCATATTCTTATATCACCTCATATAACCTTTTAAATGAATCAAATTTTTTAACAAGACTCTGTAGTTTTTTTTAAATAAAAATAGTTTTCATAAGTGTTTTTAATATGTCTATTTTACTACAGGCATTAAGCTCGGCCCCGCCGCTGTTAACATCCGTATGTACTTCGGTAAGAAATATCAGACTCCAGCCTTGTTTGTGCTAGTTTGTTTTAGTCCAATTGCCGCGAAATCGTCAAGCTTATGTAGTTGCTCTCAAAGACGAAATTCAGAGATGTCACCGCGTCCTCTAAAGAGAGGCAGTGGCTAATTCCCACCGCTACCCAAATATTCAGCTATATATATTTAGACTGGAATTATTAATTGTCCTACCCATGAATACACCCCAATAACCATGGGGCTCTAACCTGTGATCTCCAGATCACTAGTCTAACAACTCTAACCACTCGGCCATCGGGACAGTCATACCTTGTACTTGTTATACCGAGAAACACATGACCCTGTGAAAATTGTTATGGTATAATTTTAGATTTGTTCAAAGCGACTTTAAACCCCATACAAACCAAAAACAAATAAAAGCATTTACGTCTAAACTCAAATCAAAGATCCGTTTTTTTAATTTCACAGTTCCAACTAATTTCTTAAATACGGGTGCAAATGAATAAAATATACACTCTCTTTTTGAAATATTGAAAAAAAAAAAAATCACTCCAATATTTTATCGACAGGGCTAGTCGACATAACGATACCTAGTTCAATTTTTAACCCTCGTCATGCTGTATAAAATACCTCATTGAATAGCTGTAAAATCAAAGGGCTGAAAGCACTGATAGAACTTGTTGTTAAAAGAACCAATATTTCTTTTAGAAATGAATTTCATAAACAACTCTGGCAGGAAAAGTACATGCAGAAGGTGTAGACCAAGATCAGACTGCACTTATGTGCAGGCTGATCTTGGTCTACACCTCCTGCAAAACCGGAATATTCCGGGTTCAGCATGACAAGGGTTAATATTTTCCTCTGTCAAATTACGGGCACTAAAGACTTGAAACGTAACACATTAGTATATTTCATAGATTATTCTCGGGAAGATGTATTCAAATAACCTGATCTAGTCATGTTAAAGATATTTAAACTAAACTAAAGGCAAAAACGGGCTTTTACGGAAGGAAATTCCACCAAAGGTTTTGTTAATTTCGTTCCCTTCAGCCAAAAACATTCGTTTTGAATAGAAATAGGTACATATACAAACTCGTGGATTAGCGAATAGAGGATATTGAATAAAAAGTCATGACATCCCGATACATGTATTAAATGAGTCATCTATGAACATACTAAAACGAGGCCATGCCGAGTTTTTGTCTGTTTTAGATTACGAGGTTAATGAATACGGTGTTTTATAAGCACAAATTCGATATTGTTGTTATGAAATGGCATATAGTTTTGGAATAAATAGATTGAATTCCTTTACTTGATCGATATAACATATTCCGCTAAATATATTTCGCCGTTTGTAAAATGACGTCATTACATGAATTACGTGACGTCATATTCCCTTGAGTGAAGGCTTCAATGCATTTACATAGTTTAATACAACCCATATAGTCTAATATCAAAAATTTTCAACAGATTCTAATTCTCTACCAAGTCGAAGGTCTTCATGTTATAAATTAAACTATGAAATATGCTAAGGAACAGATCTGCCGATCAGGTTATAGGCTGCATAAATTGTGAAGAAACTATCTAGCCTCTTTCACCCGTACAATTTCATAGAGGTACTGCTTTCGTGTACGTAAATGTATCATAATTATGCATTATGCCAATCAATGAAAATTTGATTCTCTTAGACGGTGGTGAACAAAGAGTTTTAACACAATACTGTTATATGCTATAGTGCATTTGATTAGGTTGAATAATGTGCTTTTGTGTTTAGTGACTATTCACATGACTTGCATTTGCACGGAACAATTAATTTAGATGAAAATCTAGCTTTAATAAAAGAATTACTACATATAGTCCATGTTTCAAATGAATACTGTCAGTAGTACAAGAAATATTACAAATTGGCACAATTTTTTGCACACCACAACGACATGGACGAAAAAAGACAAAACTATTTATTTCAACGAGTATTCTTCACACAGCCGATCTAAAGAAAAGGAAGCAAAGGATTCATTTTATACTCTACCGTGTAGAATTATTACTTTACGGACATCTTGATTGTCAAAGGAATTATCGTAGTTGTTGAATTCGTTTTTCTTTGTCAAACAATCGATATGTCAATGTATACCATAACTGCACATTTTCGCATGTAATTTTAGGTGAAAAAAAGCCATTTACTAATATTTTGCAATACATTCATTTGGCAGCAATCTTACTCGCCATATTCATATTTAGTTTCATTTAAGCATCCATCTTTTAAAGTTGATGTTTAGTATCACTTTACAAGAAGATCATGGTTACAATCTTTCCATCTGTTATCTTTGGTGATCGGAAGATTTCAGGGGAAATAAAAAGAATATAGAAATAGTCTTTATTTCATTATTATACTGAAATGTGCTACGATAAACAAATTTATTCTACATTTCTAGTAACATCAAAATTATACAATATGAATTGTAGTAATTGTTGCCATCTTGTTTTTTTCGGTTACCATTGGTTTCTATGAACACAAT
This sequence comes from Fragum fragum, assembly GCA_946902895.1. Taxonomy (NCBI): domain Eukaryota; kingdom Metazoa; phylum Mollusca; class Bivalvia; order Cardiida; family Cardiidae; genus Fragum; species Fragum fragum. The sequence goes on from OX336379.1 coordinate 2,771,467, forward strand.
ACCAATACGCGTGCCTATACAGAAGGACATGTTTTGTTTTGTTTTTATTTTCATACGAGTTCAACAAAATTTTGACTTAATCCTTTGTCAGTATATTTTTGAATTGATTTCAAAGTAAATTCTGTTGAAATCTTGCCCGTTCCCGTTCAATTTCATTCTACAAACTGGCGAAAGGAAATTTTTGCAGGCAAAAATTACTGCTCTTTCGTTGAGTTCACTTTAAATGTAGGTATCGACGTTTGTTCTTTTCATGTCACAGACTTTAGTTATTCTTATTGCCTTTCATGCACTATTTTAATAAAATATTCTGAAAAGTAGTTTTGCGAAAATCTACTACTAGGCTGTTAATCTATTTTTAGACTACTAAGACGGTTGCAATGAATTTTGGTCATTCACCTGTTGTTTATTACCGTTGTAATCCTGTATTCAGTTTGATTTTGCTCATACCAACGCCATCGTTTCGTCATTAGGAGGTATGTTCACTAGTCGGTTTTCAATTCTGTAAAGATCAGTCCAAAACTGAACTGTCGTAAGCGTTCAGTTTTGCGCTTACCACTTGATGTGACATAATTCAGGACGTTGGTTGTTTCGCTTTTCAATTTGTAGCCTTCTGTTGACTTTAGGTCATATGTAAATGTCGACAACCGAGTTTCGTGATATCTAAAAATAAGCATGAAATTCTGAATCTTTCTAATATCAGTACAAAAAGCCACTTTAAGCCTATCAGATTGTAGCGAAGATAACATCTAAGTATTAAATGTTCGTTTGAGCATATTTTTCGGCAATTGGCATTTTTTTCTTATCTTGGTTTCAGAAACATCGGTACCTCCCTTTAAAAAAGATTTGTTGCACCTTGCGATTTATGACTTGTTATATACCTATAAATGATCTGAATAAAATTCTGGCCATCTGATCCAACTCGAAAGAAAAAAAATTCGTATTTAGCGTGTACCAAAAAACTGTATTCGTCGCGTACGTTTAATCACAGACTACATTTTTGTGTCCGGATTTTGCCGTAAAAGTGCCGATGATTTTCTATTATTATTTTTTGGATATTTTCAGGCATTTTCTTATGAAGGGTCTAAAATGGTATGTAATAAAAAGAATATAGCAAATGTGTTTTTCAAATTGTTGATAATGTGTTCTCGAACCTTGTGTAGGTATTTCTTTATGCCCCCAAAGGGAGGCATATTGTAATCGAACTGTCTGTCCGTCCGTCAGTCAGTCATTCCGTCCGTCCGTCCCGCTTTCGTGTCCGCTCTATAACTTCTACATGCAATAGTGGATTTCAATACAACTTTGCACAAATGTTCACCGCTATAAGACGACGTGTCGCGAAAAGACCCAGGTTCCTATCTCAAAGGTCAAGGTCACAATCTGGTGTCAAAGGGGCGTCCAGAGTGGTTAAATTGCGTCCGGAAAGGTTGAATTGTATTTGATATCTTATTCTTCAATGGTGAGCCGCCGTCATAGCGCAGTTGGTAGCGCGTCGGACTTTCAATCTCGAGGTCCCGGGTTCGATTCCCGACGGCGGCACTCATCCTTCCGACTATTTGTCTCTCACCAATGGGTCGATAATCGTAGACCTATGTGGGATAGCAGCTGGAGGCTAGGAAAGGAAGTAATGGTAGTACTGGTGTGAGAAATACCAGGATTCCATTGTTAGGTGCTCCAGCCGCCGCGATATAACTGAAAGATTGTTGAAAGCGGCGTAAAACCCCATTCAAACAAACAATTATTCTTCAATGGATTGCTTCTATATTTAGACAGATGCTTTATTGGGTGGACCGCTTTACATATCCTTGACCTTGATCCAGTGACCTTGACCTTTGACCTACTTTTGACATCAGAAAAATCCGTCCGTAATGCATTTTTCTATTTCATTCTGTATTTATAGAAATTATTATATGTATTAAAACTTCATTTATTAAAAACCAAGACATATAGATCACAAATGCATGTGGTTGTGTTTACAAAACAAATCAAAGTGCAACATGCTTGACCCTGTCCTTTGGGGGCATTTGTCACATGACTGTGACCAGCTCTTGTTTTTATTGGATTCGACCTGCGGTCTCTTCCAATAACAAAATACGATTCTCTAACACGACAACAACAACTACAAAAACTCCATGTTGTAATGTTCCATACATCCATCCATAAAACTTTATTGGATTTTGTTAACGGAAAGCAAAACCCACTTTCGTTTTCGGTATAACGGAGTTTTCGTGATTAATTTTGCAAATTAAGATTGTGAAATTGATTTATTGACCATCATCAAAAAGAAAAAAACATTGTAAACGTATCCATCCTCCATTATTTTAAATTACTGAGATGTCAAACGCGTTTTAGCCTTCCTCGGCGTAAATACAAATCTGAAATCAAATATGCGTCTGAGGAAAGATAGTCGAGGAATAACTTTCTTCTACAAGTCACTCTCTTATCTGGCAAAATATGATATGAAAAAATTACTGACAGTCTTATGAGATAGATATGATTTTAAGATTCGAATGTGTCGTTTTTCAATTGTACGCAGACTGAAATTATGCCCATTTATTTCAGCTACTAGAAATGGAGAATGATTTCATTTCCCCTGACTATTTGTCGAATTTTAACTTTATTTCTTCTAAAACATACTGTTTGTGAATATTGCTCCCCCTGAATTGTTCGTCTTCATATCCATTTTTACCATATCTTTTGCTTCAAGGTTATTTCAATGGTTCTCAAAAGCACTCAAATTTCATTGATGTAAAAGCATTGCGTCTCTTTGAAATATGTTTTATGGTTATATAACAAGACTGAACTGGGTCACTGCCCCAATATATATCTATTGATACTTGAATCCGAATTTTAGAAAAAACATCAACTTACAACATTGAATTCAGAGTTCGTTCATAAATTCTAGTCTTTTTGCATATCTAATTGCGCAGTTTTCCAAATATTTCGCTATTTACGAGTCCGCATTTTGGCCTCATTGTACAAAACCCTTAATTAACCCTTGTCCTGCTGAATTAAAATTAACCCTTGTCATACTGAATTAAAATCCTATACAGAATTGCCTTTTTTTTGAGAATTGCTTATTAAACAATTCTGGATTTAAAGGAATATACGGGAGGTGTAGACCAAGATCAGACTGCACTTATGTGCAGGCTGTTCTTTATCTATACCTTCTGCCAATATTCCGGGTTCAGCGTGACAATGGATTATACCATGTTTAAGTGAAGCGTGATTATAACAGTGTGGTCCTGTGCATTACATTCATAAATAAAAGGACTGAAAGTACTGAGAAGATGGAATGCGCTGAAAGGATCATAACTGTGGAATTCGGTTCAAATTCATTTAATACTTTCCGAGTCAGCCTCCCTCCTTTAGACTTAAACCAGCATTCCCATTCGAGTACATATGTGCGTGAATAACGCACAAAAACATAAATCAACATACAGAAATAAAAAACTACCATTGCCTTAACCCATTCCCAGACAGCGACGCTTTTAAATGACCCACATTATGAAAGCTTTGGGAAACATTGTGGAAAATGAAAAAATTGCTTGTTACAAGCAATTTCTTCATTATCCACAATGTTTTCTGTCTAAAAAGACCAGGATTTTAAAGATTTCATCAACTTACAATTTTCGTCTGCTACTTCTTTGAATTTGGACTGGTCTAAAATTTTATCGAGTGGGTTATAAGCTTGTTTCACGCACAGCAAAATTAGAATGTTCAAGTATAACATTCTCCTTTTGATCAACTGTAATACGTAAACTCCTTTTAGAATCTTGAAAACAGAGAATAACAGCTTCTACAGTAAGAAATCAATTACCTCGGTGATTATCTGACCCACATCTCGGCCAATTATGTAACGATCATACTAAACTCACGTAGATTTTCACTTCAAGTTTATGAGTATACGCGGAAATTTGCGTAAATGCGCGGAAACTTATTTCAGGTTGAACAATTTGAAATACCGGTTTAGACTTAGGAAAAAGAATATTTAAAGCGTTGTGAGTTAAATTCAAATGAAAAAAAAAATAAATAAATAAAAATAAGAAGTTAACGTTATTGTAACGTTATTGTTTGCACATGGTAGATTTGCCCTTTTCGTAAAAATTCCTATGAGATGATGAAGATAGTATCGAATTATCTTCGGCGTCATGTAGTCGCGCGATTTCCTTATTCGTTATTCGGCTTTAGAACCGTAAAAAATCTTAAGTAAAAAGGACCAAGCTGAAAGCTAGATGACACTTGTTAAAGGTTCGATGTGTTATTATTGATTTAAACTTGTAAATAACGACATAATAAAGCGAAATTATTTAGTAAATAAGAAGAAACCGGAAGTTGATATGTTTGCATTCTAATTTTCAAAATCTTCTACTTTCGTTCTGCATCTATTTGATATTTATTTAGTAAAAACTGAAAATCCCACATTAATCGCGTTTGCTTGATGCCTACGATCTCCCTAATCGCTCTAGAATGTTTTAAAGCACTGGGCTGCGTGATTATTGTCAAAAATGCATTTGCGACCAGAGCCATATTTGTAAACATTGCCTATCTATGGTCACATGACTACCACATGCCACTTGAGATCACGTGAATACCAAACACGGGGCGGCGAATCACAAAAAAAAAAAAAACCGAATTACTGCGCTGATTATTACCTTATTTTTCAATAATTTACAGCAAACTAAAGCATGTTAAGAAGTCTCTAAACGAATTTTTTTTTTATCATCCTTTACATGTGCCATATTATTGTCTTCGGCTACAACTAACTGATTGTCCGTGGCAAGTTGAGATGAGAAGTAACCCGAGGTGTATTCATATCCAAGAGATCGCGTGATATGTGTTATCAAAACCCGAAATGAAATTGTCTTGTCTTCATTTTGCAGTTTATTTAATTGCACCGTATTCAAACTTAAAAATTCACTTGTGTGTGTAGAATAGACATTCTTGATGTCTTCACAGAGAAGTTAAAATATTCTATAGAGCGCAAATTGAAAACTCGGATCAGGACTGATCTGAGTCTTCACTATGCTTTTTATTTATAAATATTGACTCAAAACTTCTGTACGCGATGAGCGAATAATTTGATTGTTCTGAATGGCTGTCAAAACTGGTCAGTGCCTGCACTTCAAGTACGTGTAAAATGTTTGGGCATGTCATGCACGGATTTATTTGTTCGTGGTGTCATTTATTTTTGGTTGTAATTGTTGTACAATTGACAGATTGATTCATTGAATGGGGTTTACTGCCACTTTTAACAGTATTTCAGTCATATCGCGGCGCACCTAACACGCCGCCGAGAATCGCAAATGACATACCATGATTGAAGATTAGGTTTACGACGCGCTACCGACAGCGCTATGACGGCGGCCTGGTTGTACAATTTATATTCTTTATAGCTCACGACAAATATAAAATTTTAAATAGATTAAAACAACTCGGTTGAGATTGTTGAATCGAGACTGACCGATTAGAAACTGTACAGTATTTAAAATTTTATAATTTGGCCATAGTCAATGTCAAGCACAACAAAGATTCTAAAAAAGCAGAGGCAAAATTGTAACACACTATGTCTCTCTTATTTTCAAACTCTCTCGTGTGTGTGTGTGTGCGCGCGCACACACACGCGCACGCAAACACTCACATTTGATGAAAAGCAGAGAACTTTCTGCAAAGGGACGAAATAAATATTCCATAACAAATGGGTTCCTGTGAGTTACATCCCTTTCATTGCATGTAACATGTTCTGGTGCGTTAATCAGGTTTTTATTTTCATATTATCTCTTTTTGGGTCCTGTTTGAAAGTAAACACTGAACTTGAATCTTCTGACTCGTAGAGCAATTGTAAGAGCGTAGGACTCTCAATCATTAGGTACAGCGTCCCATCCTGGGTCGCGGCAAATATCCTTTTCTACGTGTTTTTCAGACTAATGGGTGTATAATCGTAGACCTAAGTGGGATGAGCACCTGTAAGTTCGGAAAGGATGAATTGGTATTACTGGTGAGGTGTGAGAAATACCAGCAATTCATGGTTAGATTCTCCTGCCTCCATGATATGACTGAAATACTTTTAAAGTGCCATTTAACCCCATTAAAAAAAACATACAGGTGTTAATACAAGAAAAGGGGGCGATATGGGGAGAATAAATCTTTAACCAATTCCACCAAGATTCCTCCTTTTCATACCCTTAGAGAAAAAAGCTATGAAAAACATTGTGGAAAATGAGGAAACTGCTTGTATCAAGCACTTTCTTCATTATCCACAATGCTTTCTATCAAAAAAGATAAAACAAAAAAGTAAAATCCCATCTATTTGAATTTGTCGTCTGCAACTTCTTTCTTTTAGGACCACTTTAAAATTGTGTTATGTGGTAATGGGTTAAATAGGGTGAATAATGGTGGGGGATACCAAGACATCCAAACAAAGTACTTTGATGGAATTCTGAAAGAAAATTTGGTTTTGATCTGAAAATGACTTTCTTGACGATTAGAGACAAATGTGCAAAAACGGATAGACCGAGTCGCCTTAGATAAACCTTTTTGTCTTAGTCTATTGAATTGGCCCAGAGCACTATTAAGAAAACAGGAATTTTCGGCTAGAGAGAGAGAGAGAGAGGGGGGGGGGCTAAACTCGGTCTTCGAAATAAACGTGTTTCCATGAAATGAGCGTACAAGGATCACTCGTATGTGACTTTCGAACATTGAATGAACCAAGGAAGTACCTCATTTTAAACGATTGATTACTTGGTTGACTGAATGGGTTTTAACGCCACATTTTACAGGATTTCAGTCATATCAAGGGTGCTGGGGCACCTAACATTAGATTCCTGTTATTTCTCACATGTGCCAGTACTATCACTACATCCTTTCCTTCCCTCTACAGCTACTATACCCCTTAGGTTTACGATTATCCACCCATTGGCGGGAGACAAATGTCGGAAAGGATATTAGTCGCGGCCGGGGATCAAACCCGGGACCCCATGCCTAAGAGTCCTACGGGGCTACCACTGCGCTACGGCCGCGGCCCTGATCTAAAGCAGCAGTTATAGGATGCTCACACCGACTAGATTTGATTTTCATCTATATGTACGAACCCCCTCCGGTTAATGTACAGCATTTGGTATTGTTTTTTTTTAGATATTTAATATAAGGAACGCGACCTCGATATTTTGAGTGACATCAATAATGTAATTGACCAATCGCTGGCCCCACGCACCTTCTCCGTTAGCCCCGCCCAATAACGCGACAGGAAGTTTCGCTTTGATATTTAATAATGTCTATGGCTAGAGGAATGTAATAAAAAGGCGAATGGTGGATTGGAGACCTAAACTGTATTACGATGTTTAAGTCATCAAACCAACAAAACAGTTTCAAAAATGGTGGTCAATGTGAGAGTTCAAAACACATTTCTGGACTAAATGAATGATATCATTGGTCAACTGATTATTTCATTGAAAGCCGCGATTGGTCACTTACCGATCGCTGGCCATGCTAAAGGATCTCCAATAGCAAATTAGCCTTAAATATTTAGAGGCTTATTTCAAATATTTTTGGCCAGTAACGTACAACTAAAAAGGAAATGGCTGGTTGGTGATGACGTTTGAGCCGCCCAAAAACAAGCATCCTTCACATAACTATCCACTAATGTAGGGTTCGAAGTTCACCTAAGGTCTGGATGAATGATGTGCTTGGTCTACCGAATCTTTATTGACAGCGAAAATCTGTCAATTTTTTTCTTTGATACTTAGAGTCGTCTTCTCATATTGATGTCGTTCTTAAATAAATCTACGTGCTTTCAGTAAAAGATTGAATTGACCAATCAAATCATTTACATGTATACGAATAAGAGAATTAAATATTGACTTCTGACATTTATCTAAACCATTCCGTCTGTCGGCTACTAAAATTTCGTAACATTAGCCAAGTCAAACTGTAGATAAGACGTAAATGTCGACCGTCGAGGATTGTCCCTATCGACCAACTTACTTCGTTTGTTTTTATTTCGTTTTTCGGAGGAAACCCTAGGAATAGCTACAGCCGTCTACGTCAGCATTTACGTCACTGTTATCGTCTTACGAAATTATCGACCTTTTGGAATATCTATGGTTTCACTAAACACATTCACGTGATACTCAGAATATTTGTTCAAAAGACAAATGTATACCAATAATGTATTTTGAACGAATTATACCTTTTGCTCGACTAAGAAAATATACCCACTATCAAGCACTGGAACAGTCGACAGTTGGCATCCGATTGTGGTGCTCTAGTTTGTTGTTGTTGAGACTGCTGTTGTTGTTGTTTCTCCGTACCTTTCCGAAGTCAGGATGCCGGTTAAAATTCGCATAGCTCTCGATCTATCAGTTGATCTTAAAGTACAAACTAGCTCACCATAAACAAAAGATCTGTTATCATTTCCAGTTGGTTCCTTAAAAGGAAGGACCCGCAGTAGGCTGCTTACAAAATGATTACAAGTGAAAATAGACATGGTCTGGTTTGAAACTACAGCATTTACAGCTGCGATTACAAGGCGTTAGATATAGACCTCGTTTTTTCAGAAAGCGAAACGACAATCTGAAAAGGATGAAAACCTTTCATAGTTTTACTTTTACTATGCCCACTGTTGCGATGTTTTCCAGACTGTTTGATTGAAAGAGTGACATCGGCGAGCAGTGTCTTCCTTGCACTGATCAAAACGATTTGATGAAAAACGTAGCAGAAATGATTGTATATATGCAATGGAAATTAATTTTCAATATGTAACAAAGTCACTAAAAAAGCATAATTCGAAGGCGCATGATCACAACTGAGAATGAAACTGTGGTAGTAAGCTGTTGTTTGCTCCTCAACGAAATTTCTCTCTGTCTCTCTGTATATTCTGTCTTCTCTGTCTCTCTTTCTCTGTCTCGCTCTCCCCCTCTCTCTCTCTCTGACAATAGAATTGTACATTATCAATTGACCACGTGAATAAGTATTTATTCACTTTAATCCTCTGTATATAGATAAACCAACCATATGTTCGATACTAAAAGAGTCCTACCAACAGCTTGTAGAAGATGTTGAGGCGATGTTCTATCTGTAAACTGACTATATATCATTTGGACAAATTGTACAACTACTTATATTTTTTAAAGTGCTCTTGATGTATACTTCCCATTTAAGAGATGAAGATAATATTTTTTTGTTTTCATGGAGGTATGAACCGAAAAACCTAATCACACTGTATGAATACGCGAAGCGGATTCATACATTGTGTGATTAGGTTTTTCGGTTCATACCTCCATGAAAACAAAAAATATACTCTTCATTTCTTATAATTTAATAGCAACGAGCGAAAAATGCAACAACTTAACAAATTTTGATACCTTTTTGTAGTGAACTATTTTGTGCGGAAGCATACAAAATGGCTGCGTACTCAAAATTTTGTTCATGGAGGTATGAATTAAATTTTTCGACCAATCAGATCGCTCGTTTTTGATAGACGAAACTAACAATTAAATTATACCTAGGTGTAAACAAATCATGTGCAGAATAAATTGTGCCAAGCAATTTAATCTTTTTCAAATATCTCTTCTATCTTACCGACTGGTAATTTCTTTCAAATCAAATTCACTTTAAATTTTCGTTTTTCAAAAGTCTTTTAGGTCCGCCAATTCGTCTTCTCAGACACAATATTTACAAAGTGAAACATTTCAAAGTCGCTTAGCCTGCGAGGCCTAAGCAGTTTGGCTAAGATCAACGAGTCTTGTACATTGCATATAACAAAAAAAGACAGATTTTTAATTCTCTGTGTGATATTTATTCAAATGAAATTTACAGAAAGAATGTTGATAAAACCGGATAAGAAATGATGTAGATATGACTAAGACACTGTGCATAGATTGCAGGAAGCCTTACAGTTATGTCTGGACCAACCCTCGAAGTCCTTACACACGGTACTGAGGTCGTATCGGTCACAATATACAATACGGTCATAGCATGGAGAGGGCTCGTCTGAAACGTAAAATAGGTCAAAGTAGTCAGTGGGTCACCAAAATGTCTTAAATACCGCTTGAATAAAGCTGTAGTTACGACATTTTGGTTGCCAAAAGGTGACATGCATACGTACATTTATTTAAACCTTACAACAACGACACTGGTGTAAATATTGCTAGAACTGATATAGAAAAAATAATCGATTCGTGGTCATCGCTTCGTATACGCTGCTCATTAAATTGCTTATTCTATATCATATATATATAAACTCATTCCTAAACGACAAAATTTTGGTCTGGTAAAAATGGAATTAAGTTGCAGACAATATTTAAAAGTGTGTGTAAATCGGATAAAATGACTGAATATGGTAGAAAACATTGTTGGAAAAGGAGAAATGGCTTGTTACAAGCCATTTCTCCTTTTCTCAAAATGTTTTCTATAGTATCATTTTACAGAGGTATGAGAAGGCGTCCTTGGGTGGTAAACAGACTTTGATCGCTCTCTTCATCCACATAGGGTATTTAATATATGACTAGAAAAAACTTTAGTAAGTGTTTACTTATTGGGTGATCAATCAATATATTTATTCGTTGATGAATTTTTACTGTGCACACAAATGATATATATTTAGGAAATATATAGGGCATATTACAACCGTGTTTTTTTCTATTTGTTGTTATCGTGTTCGAGAATCGTGTGTAGGTATTTTTTATTGGATGAGACCGAAGGTCGAATCCAATAAAAAATACCTACATACGATTCGAGAACACGATGACAACACATAGAAAAACACACTGTTGTAATATTCCTTTTATAATATACCTTTAGGACATGACATTAAGAAAATTCTCTTCAATGATTAAGAAATAACCAACTTTCCGGAAATAACTGGAACGTCAATACACAAAAATGTAACCCGTGTTTAACCGTACTCGACGAATACGGTTTTTTGATACACGCCGAATATTGATTTTTTTTTCTGTCGAGTTGTATTAGATAGCCATATTTTAATCCATATCATTTAAAGGTATATAATAAATTCAAATATATTTCATAGTAACGTCACTTGGTAACCAAAATACTGTAATTACAGCTTTACTCCATCTGTATTTACGGAATTGTGGTCATTCCATTCTTGAACACCATATTTGTGAGTTTTGTAAGAGTGATATACACAAAAGAACAATAATCAAAATTCCCAGAAACAAGGAGTTGTCATGGAAAAAAAGAAATACCTCAAATACAGATACCGTGAAATTATATTTAAGCTTTTTATACAGTTATGTCCACGATATTCTTGGTTTCTTACCCCTTGTCATGCTGAACCTGAAATATTCCTATTTTGGCAGAAGATATAGGCAAAGATAAGCCTGCACATACGTGCAGTCTGATCTTAGTCTACACCTTCTACTTGTCCCTTTAAGCCAGAGTTGTTTGTAAGATAAATTTTCAAATTAATTTTAACCCACAGTTATCTCATCCAGTACTGTCAGCACTTTGATTTGAATGCACTTCTTAAGAGGATTTTATTCAGCATGACAAAGTTTAAGAAATCGCTTGCATAATTATTTTAAATAAAATTGGTTTTTGAAAAAAAAGATATATCAAAAAAGTGAAATTAGGTTATGGATGGCATTTCGTACAAATTTAAGTACGAATCATATAAAGACTCAGATCGTCAGGTCAGAGTCTTCACTGTGTGTACCCGTTTATAGCAACAGACTCCGGTTCTTTTAGACCACCAGTGAGTACTCTAAATGCACTTTGTGGGAAATTGTTGAAAATATTTACAAGAGGTTCAAATTTGTCTTAACACTCGTACTGCTGATTCATGACGCCGGTTGGTGATCAAAACCTCGTAACTACAGCTTGAATAAGCTGCAGTTACGATGTTTTGATCGCCAACCTACGATAAGTATTGACATTGACAAGCAACATGGACAAAGATCGGAGTGTATATATATACATGCAACCTGATCTTTATCTACTTTAACTTACCACAGAATCCACATCTCTGTGCACAGTGAGCCTTTGCCCATGGTACGTAGGGTTCCTTACAGGCACTGTCTGGGTAATAATCACACAGGTCTATTGTATCTTGACAGTCACCTGGGATAATTGTGAAAAATGGTTAGAGAATTTTGAATCATGTATCTTATTCAATCGGCGTTCTTGTTTGTACTATGTTAAAAGAAAGATATCAAAGGTTGAAGTCTATCAGCCCAGTTATCTCTGTCATTTTTGCGATTATAATTTTTATAAACACATTGACACACTGATTTGCATATTATCATGTACATTGCAGAAATATTTTGAAAAAGGCTAAATTCATTTTAAAATACATGTACAAGTACCATAGTCGTACGATAATTGATTAAATTGGGTTTAACGCCACTTTTAACAGTGTTTCAGTCATATCGCGGCGGGTAGAGCACTTAACAATGGATTTCTGGTACTTCTCACGCCAGTAGTACCACTACATCCTCTCCGAGCCTCCAACTGCTCTTCCCACTTACGTTTACGATTATCAACCCATTGATGGGAGACAAATGTCGGGAAGGATTGTTGCCGCGACAGGGGATCGAACCTCGAGGTGAAAAATAAAACGTTTACCGTTTATTTAATTTTGTTTGTTATTGTTTATTAGTTAATTAGCTACAACCTCAGCGAAAATATTACTATGAAATCGTGTAAAGGCTTTGTAGTGAGGTTCATCAACCATTGAATCATTTCCTTTACAAACGATTGCTGTTTAGCCCATTTCCATGCGTCAAAAGTGTAGACTGGTCCAATTTAAAAGAAATCGCAGATGGCAATCCTTAGTTGATGAATTGACAAAAATGTGGATAATGAAGAAATTGCTTTTAACAAGCAATTTCTTGACAACCAAGAATGTTTTCCAAAGCTGTTATTATGAGGCCTTTAAGAAAATAGTCATTGTATGGGAATTTGTTAATAATGACTACTTGTTTCAGTGAATAAAAAATTAATGTTATCCATAAGATGGCATAATCAGTCATTCTGAAGCTACGCGGCAGTTGTATACCAACATGAATTTACCTGCTGTTACGTTGCCGGATGTTGACGTACTGTTGATATCGGTTCCGTTCAAGCAGTCTAATCTGGGGCAACAATCATCGGGAACTGTGACTAACTGACAGGTTGTGGGAAGTCGAGTATAAATTGGACAGCTGTAATAAAAGATTGTGTTTGTGGTACATGTAACAAAAATGAACTTTATCAGCATTCTTTAGCATACCGAGGTTAGACGCTAACTTAATTTTGCCACAGGCCTGTAGGATCGTATAAAAAGTAAAAGGGTTATAAAGTTAAACAATGATTTGCTCGGTAAATGTAAATTGGTAAAATATGAAACTGATTTGAGTAAGAAAAATTACAGGTCCAAACGTTCCGAAGCCTAGGAATTCTACCAGTCCTCCGTATTAGTCACTGGCCTTGGGTCCGAGGACTAGTGTTAGTGTCGACATACATTTATATATTCTCCTTTTAACACACACAAAAAAGAAAACAACAACAACAACAACACCCCCCCCCAAAAAAAAAAGAAAAAATACACACGTCAAGACCATGCTTGAAGGAACTTTGGCAGCCATTTTTAAATGTTACCTCTTTAATATGATGATAAAGACAAGATGACTGACACAAGCTTTTAAGGGAAAACTCATCTGAATTGATTTTTCCAACCATGTTAAATGTGACATTATATCATCCTTATGTTTGGCATGCATGTACCATTCTCGTTAAGGTCACCAGATCTAATACGCCAATGTACACGTATCATGCAGACTCTCGACAAGGGTAGAAACACAATCTGTGCGAGGTATGTTCTTTTAGCCTGCGACACATATAAATATTTACCAGCATTCTGCCCGCTCACATGTTTTCTTGTTTGGACAATATTTCCGAAACTATTTGCCAAAATTACTTGTAACTTCGCACAACTGATCAATACAACTACGTGTTGTGCACGAAGCAAAGATCTTTTTATTTGAAAATGCTTATAATACCAATTAAAGGTCAAAATCCGAAATGGTGCATGTTCAGTTGAGATCTCTGTAACTATTGGGTCTATTGTTATGCAATGTCACACAATTGTTTGGTTTGAGCACTAGGCATGTTGGAATATACATTATTTCAAAATAAATGTTAAAGATTACGGATCATAGTCAAATTCTTGTTCCTTATTTCTCTTTTAAAATATGTAATGAAAAAGAAGCCAAACCCTTGTAATTTTTAGTTTTGATAATTTTGGTATTTTAATTTGATTTTTATCTTCTTGTGATGATAGTGCGCCTTAATTAAGACTTGATTCTTACTTGTTTGTACACAGTCCTACGTTGTTGGTAGTATCGAAACACTCGCAGTCATATTTACATGTATCTCTCCAGTGCTCACCGATAGCGTAGCTTTGGTTGAAGAAGAAACACATGTCTGTATAGATGATACAATAGATTTTGTAGACTAATGTGTATGAATCAAATCACGATACAACATGCTACAAATAATATTCTGCTCTTGGCCTCACTTACGTTCAAGTGAATTAAATTAAGATTGTAAGTTATATCGTAAAGTGGATTTATTTAATATTATGTGTGTATTCAAGCTAGACTCGTGTAAATAAACATTATAATGATAAATCAGTATAAAGCCAATCTTGCGTATGCGAAAAGCTCTATTAAGCGATCTTTTTATTAAGCGACCACAATCAAAATTCTCTTTTCAAAAAGCATAAGCTTTAGAGACGTTGACGAATTTTTTCTAAAAAGAAATACGGTAACAAAATCCTAAGTTTTAACCCATTAGAATCGTCTCAATGAGACGATTCTAATGAGTTTGAACAACATAGGATTGAATTAAATTTTTCCAATAATTTATGTATGCACTGCCAGGCAAATCGATCATGTCACAAAAATGAATTGAGCGACCTTTTTCTTCAGCGACCGCTTTTTGGCTGTCCCTTGTGTTGTCGCCTAATACAAATAGTTATGTTTAGTGAAGGATAGTATAGTTTAATAGAGTTGATTATTAAAGCGAATTGGTCTGTTTAATACATACTTGGATATGGCGAAGGAACACCTGTAACTGTGAACTGCTTCTCATTGACCACAGTGATCCCGCCACTTGGTGCAATTACAGGAGGAGCGAAAATAGCTTGAGTAGTTGCTGTAACATTAGAAAAAAATATACAATACACTAAAATGCTTTGTTTGTATAAACCTTTTACATGTATAAGTTACTATCGAAATCATTCGCTGTTGGTAATATGTATGGGCGTACAAAAATCCCAGAGGTGTCGATAGCAGATTGATGGAGAGTGTGATGGAAATAAAAAATGTTGCGTCTGACAATGTTGACTACTAGCATGAAAAAGAAAGCGTTTTTCTAGAGTAAAAAGCTGTACCTAAGTCCAGTTGACTTGGATTAACTTTTCCTCAAAAATTTTCGTTATATACTGTGTTACAAGATTCATTCTTCAAAGTTAAACGAGCATCAAAATGAAGAGTAGAGGGTCTATATAAATATTTAAACAATATATATCAAGATTTGTGAACAAATAGTTCATGGGTCAGAAATGTGTGGCATTGCTTTGTATGGCAATCTAGAGCGTTGCAAATAGTTTAATTGTTTCGTCTGTCAAGAATTAAGAGTTTTGATAGGCAGAACTCTTTTTAAATATTCCATGAAGAAAATTTTGACCAGGCAGTTATTTGGATGCTTGCCCGAAAAGTACATCCATAAAATTTTACTCAAAACCAGTAAAATATTTACTTTGTTTAGCTCGATGGTATTAATTTATAAGAAATTATTCAAGTCAATCCCTAAAAATAAATAAGTCAATTTAAACGAAACTTTATAGTAAGGTGTAAGGTAAATGGGCTTTAAAGGTAGGTATCAATGTATTTTTGTTCATGTCAAAGATTTAATTATTTTTATTTCCTCTCATTAATTATTTGAAAACAATATGCCGCAAAGTAGTTTTGCAAAAATATGAGATCGCTTATCAGAAAAAAGCTGGGTATTTTCCTAATAGCCTACGTAGGCTATTAATCTATTATTAGATTAATCCGAGACAGTTACGAAGATTATAGGGCATTCGCGAGGCGCGAATAACCGTTGGAACCTTGCATTTAGTTCAAATTACATCAAACCAACGTCATCGTTACGTCATCAGGAGTTATGTTCGCTAGCCGGTCTGAAAGATCAGTCCTTTCATGTGACATGATATAGGACGTTGGCTGTTTCGCTAGTAAAATTGTAACCTTCATTTGACTTTGGGCCATATGCAAATGAGGTCATTCGATGTCGACAGCCGAATTCCGTGATATCTGAAAGTAACCTGAAATTCCGCTGAAACTTTCCGATATAACCACAAAAAGCAACCTTAGGTCTATTAGATTACCACCAAGACAATACCTGACCTAACTTAAAGTATTAAATGTTCATTTCAGTCTATTTTTCGGCACTTGGTATTTTTTTCTTATCTAGGTTTTAGAAACATCGATATCTCCCTTTAAAGCCATATCGCCATCAAGGATCACGACAAAATCAATTAAAAAAAATATTACAGGCCCAAAAGCACTATGACGATTGAAATTATAAGATAAAAATTTACGCAGTACACCGTGCAGTTAGTGAAATAAGCTTCTATTTAAAATGTGGCCCACTACAACATAAGGCCTGTTTACATAAACTTATGAAGTAAGTAATGACGTTTTCAATTTCTCTAGTCATCCAAACAACTAGAGAAGACTCGATGAATCTCTGGCCGAGCCCTCTTACTCCGTTGGCCCCCACCTTCGCTAGTCATCCAAACAACTAGAGTAGACTCGATTAATCTCTGGCCGAGCCCTCTTACTCCGTTGGACCCCACCTTCGCTAGTCATCCAAACAACTAGAGTAGACTCGATTAATCCATGGCCGAGCCCTCTTACTCCGTTGGACCCCACCTTCGCTAGTCATCCAAACAACTAGAGTAGACTCGATGAATCTCTAGCCGAGCCCTCTTACTCCGTTGGCCCCACCTATCGATTCCGACAGGAAGTTCGTTTTCGATTTTAAACGGCCTTACTTTACAAAATTTATAGTAAGTAGCGTATAACAAAAACAATTTATTTGTTGGTTGGTGACCTAAACGTTGTAACTACAGCTTGAATGATAAATGAGGGCAAGTGTCGAGTTCACAACTTCGAGTCGAAATGAATGATTGCATTGGTCGACTGTTATTTGATTGACAGCTGCGAATGGTCATTTCCACTCGGTCACGCAGACTATCGTCTGTAAAGTTAAGTTCTCGGCGTCTTTACAAATAACGGTCAATGCCGACGGTGAGCGAATATTTTCGGTGAAAAATCGCGTGCTTTTTACTCGACCTTTAACTGTAAACAGACACCAATTGAAGTCGATAATAAAACTCACAAAATAAGCTATCCGAAGTACTTCACACACATCCTTCTTTTGCATATTTATAATAAGAAGGCGCTTTTCTGATTGAGTGATCCAAAAAATAATAAATTGTTTAACTGGTTTCCTTCCTCAGAGAGAATCGGACTTTAAATAGTTAAACTACAGGCACTTTGTACTTTTCATAGATAAGTTTATTGATCAAAATCTTTAAAAATAAGTTGATATCTTTAAGTATCTCTAATATTATCTTGAATCAAGACATGAACTGTAATCAATTGTTAGATGAAATTACCGACATGAACAAATTGTTATACCTAATAGGCGATATGACACACGTTTTGTCCTTGGAACAGTCAATTTACCCTATGCCAATGAGACCTTACCTACTTGTCCGGCAGTTGTCATCAGTGGCGGCGGGTTAGTGGCTTGGGCATCTGTGACAACTGCAGTAGCAACAGCCGAAGTGGTGGTAGATTCCATCATGGATGTGGTCATGGCTTCAGTTGTGGTAGTAATTGGTGCCATAGTGGTGTCCACAACCACCGTGGTCGGTTCTTGTGTTGTTGGTTGTGGTGTGGTCGGGGCAGCGGTTGTTGGCATTGGTGTTGTTGGTTTTTGTGTTTTGATGGTGGTAGTTTCGGGATCTGAGTCAAAATCAAGAAACATTATAAATGAAATGAAATAAAAAAAAATAGGGATTGGAATTCAGGGAATATGGAAGGGATAGAAAATTTCAGAAATCATTGTCCAGTAATAAATAGATCAGTTTTTGGAACTACGTACCATCACTACATCTCTTGAGATATAACTGAGTTGTATCATTTCCTTCTAGAGTTGTGGACTCGACGATGTACAATGGTCGAATGTAATAATATAAATAACATCTGCAATGTATGATACAAATCGTTTGAAGGGTGTCTGTTGCACTTTTTAATACCAAGTGAATCAAATACTCAAATAATTGTTAACTTGCAAACCATAACTTAAACAATCGGGATACTTCAAAACATATTCAGGAGGAATGAGATAGGTCTTTCTTAATGTTAAGTTATGTCATCGCTTCTTTTTCATACATTAACATGAAATACGAGTGGAAAAAGCTAATAGTGTTCATACATGTACCTACCAATGTACCTACGTATACGCGCTTATAAAATAGCCTATGTCTACCATTCGGCGGTACGCGAGCAAAATGTAATGATAAAGTTGTAGTTACGACATTTTACATGCCCATCGACGCACAATTTTTGAGTGATTAAGGAGAATGTTTGTAGCTTTAAACAGAATGTATTTAATCTACAGCACCTCAATACCCTATAGAATTTGTCTTACGGTAATAATAGTTTAAATAGTCAATTTCCCATTTGATTGACCGGAAGGGTTTCTCATTAACGTTATCAAATACATTGTCCATTTTTACCCTTTGTACCTGGACGAAAAAAAGGATACGTTATACTGTATTATGTTACTCTTTATAAACTAATATGGAACAATAACAATGGAGCAAATAATGGCGATCCACTTTAGGAAACCCTATACTATTAAAAGAAATATAGACTTACTTATCAATTTCGTTGTATGTAAATGCCCAACATTCGAATCCGTCATTCAGCAGTGACTGTTCACAGACTCCTTTACAAAACTCTACATTACCAATCAAATGGACAGATTCGTTCAGTGTAATGTTCGAATTCTGAACAATGGCGGTGTCGGTGGCAAAGTCAGTGTTGGTGATGTCAGAGTCGTTGAACAAAACGTATGAACAGACACCTGAAAGAAATGTGGACATTTAGTAAAGGTAAGATCGCAAGTGAACCAAGAAAAGTTTTGAAATCAACTACAAATTATCTTTGAAATAATAAGATATACGTACAGTTAATTGAATAAAATATTTTAGCTGAACTGTAAATTGAAACGTGCGTATGATTCTCTTTTGTGTTCAACTATTTCGAATTCGTTTGTCAATAAGTCGAAACAGCTTTGAAGTTGTAAAAATGAATCATCAATCTAGTAAAGAATACTATACTTACGTGGAGTCGTTGTTGGAGGTAGAGCTATAACAGACGAAATAAGAAGGAAATTATTTACTACATGTATTTATGTTTTGTTTTCCTGGAGTTATGAACCGAAAAAACTAATCACACTGTATGAATATGTGAAGCGGATTCGTACATTAGTGTGAATAGGTTTTTCGGTTAATACCTCTATGAAAACAAAAGATATTCTCTTCATTTCCTATAATTTGATAGCATGCGAGCGAAATAAAGCATAAACTTTTCAATTTTGTATGGGACTATTTTATGCGGAAGTATATAAAATAGATGTTTGTTAAAAATTAGATTATACGTGTATAACACAGAAATGCTTCATATTCAAGAACCGTTAATGTAGTTATACGGACTGACCAGAGTAAGTCATAAGATTTTACAACATCGTTTTCAAATAACCAAGTCTGAATGTATGTTTTTTTTTTTGTTTTTTTTTTACTTATCATTTAAATTGCGTTATAAGTCATTAGACACACTATCAGATCAAATCAAAACAGTCATATTTTTGCACAACACTAGAACATATTTGTGGTGAGCATTTCAAAATGTCTTGGTGTTATTCTGATTTTTCAAACCTAGCAATGATGTCAACTTCGCTTTGACTCGTAACTGATTTTTTTTCCTTTTTAGTAGATTGAAAACGGTGCTATGATTAAACATAATAATTAACTTGCTACCGTTCTAAGATTTCTGAATAATACTTTTCGGTTTACACTTCGTCAATAATGAATACTAAAATCAATATTCATTACATTATCTTAATAACAGAATTTCCATTACTTACTTGTTGTTGTTGTTGTAGGCATTGTTGTAGTAGTTGTTGGCTCTAAAAAGTAAAAAAAGAAACTTTGTCATAGCATAAATGCTTGGTGCTAGATTTTAGAATAATAAGATGAAAGGTCTTTATTTTACATTCACACCATGTTAGGGCAAAAGCAATGGCAGTGGATCAGGTAAAGACATTAAAGGAAACGGGAAAGACTGCTTCCAATACCGCGAATGAATGAAATATAAAAGCTTTGTCCAGGTTCAAACTAGAAAAATAGTGAACACTAAAAATATTAGATATAGAATCATTAAAAGCTAGTACGAAGACGTATATGTTTTACATTTACAATAAATGGTACAACTTGTAAAAGTTCGCAATAGTAAATGTTCTCTAGTTCAGATATGTAACTTTTGCTTTGGCGTTCCTTCATACTAAGGTTAGAAGAAATGTCTTCAAAAATCAATCGATATACGACCCAGCGATCATATAAGACCGCATTAGTATCAAAAGTTAATGATTGATTGATTGAATGGGGTTTAACGCCGATTTTAACAGTATAACAGTCATATCGCGGCGGCTGGAGCACCTAACAATGGATTACTAGTATTTCTCTCACCGGTACTACAACTACATCTTTTCCTAGCCTTCAGCTGCTATCCTACTTGGGGTAACGATTATCCACCCAGTATCAAAAGTTAAAAACACATATTAAGATGTAGTAATTGTTAAATATGTTCATATTGGCATTGTAAATTGAATCAACAATACAAATTCATTTTCCTATGCGTTTGTTTTAAATTTAGTTTATAACGTTATTTCAGTTATTAGCACCGTAGCGATCAGCAATGTCACGGCAAAGAAATGTTGTCCATATGCATTTAGGATATCGCCATCTGAAGGTTTTGTTGAAGGACATAACTTCCATTTGTTATTTTCAGAATGTAGAATAGATATCTTATACGGATAACAAAATCGTGAAATTATCCTCATCTACTCAATTCAAAATCGCTCTTTTAATATTCAATTCATTCTATGCAACAACTCTTACTCCACTTGTTCAAAATGTCACGTTACTTCATGCACACCGCGATTCTTTGGCTTGCTAGCTTTTAGAATTGAGTGCTTTGTCCGAGTTAATTAACAAATGTGATTGTACAGCAAGCTACACGTGGAGTTCCTTCCTCTCTCATTGGGTTTTCTCAACGCTATAATAGCGTTAAAAACTTGCTCATTTCATTAATTCTTTTCCCAATTCCTTGCGAAATGATTTATATTGACAATTGACAATTTCACAATCATACTTCAATTAATTTGGTAGTAGATTAATCACTTAAAAGTTATTTAATGAATGATAAAAGGAAAGCAACGAGGAAAACTGAAATGGCATGAAAAAGTATAACAAATGAAATAAAGCAAAGTCGTTAATTTCGGTATAAGGCTACAGGCTTCCAAAGCTCAAATGATAAGCTAAAACACATTTTAAGCATCCTAATTTCAAAGTGGTATATGGACTTCCTTTGTATAGAAAACAACGCCTCTACCTGCACCCTCGTTAATTGCTCGACAAATATAAAAGCACAATACAATACATATGGGTTGAAAAGAAGATGAAGCAGAATCTATTTACATGAAATGAAAAGTAGATTTGTAATCATCAACTTTAATTTGCAAAACCACAATATACAGTTGCTTTATGTTAATAAGTGTCATACCGTACAGTTCCATTAAGAAATAACATAGTAGTCTCTATCACTTTAATAAAAAAATGTATTTGTGAAACACCATAATAGCCTTTTTCGGAAATTGAGACCTTGATTAGTGACTTTGACGGATGGCATTGACCGTACAAATGTCAGCTACGTGTTATGAATGGTATTAAAATAATATCAATATGTTAAGTTTGTGCGTTATTTTCACTACTCTCAGACAGGCGGAAAGAAATACGGAAAGACTGACATCGGTAAACAACACCCCCCCCCCCGATCTTGTCGTTTCAGGGGCATAATAAAAATTTTTCGTAGAGAAAAGAAAACTATGTGATTAATAGCATGGATGAACAATGATAAAACATACCTGTGGTCGTGGTAGTAGGTTCTGTATAATAGAGAATTGTATGTATGTGTGCATTGATGGGAAAGAAACATGCATATTAGAAAACTGATGAAAATGTGGGAATCTTACAATGTCATTTTTTAAAATGAGTTTAATGAATACAAATGATATGAACAATAGAAAAAATTAACAGCTGAAACTGGCCCTTGTTGGAAAAGGGTTTATGTAAATGTGAAATTTCGAGTAAATAAAATAAACTAATCATTATAAAGATCATTATTCAAATACTTGGTTAAGATAAATAGGATAGATACAATAAAATGGACAGTGTAACACATGGAAAATAATGAAACATACCCGTGGTCGTTGTAGTGGTTGGTTCTGTGTAATAGAGGAAGATATGATACCATGATAAGTGGGGGAAATAAATTGTGCAAGAATATGTACGAGGGTTGTTCGGAAAGTCAATAGCCTCTTGTTATATCTCTTGAATTGCTCATCAAATATCGATGAAGTTTGATTTGCAGAACTTGACTCATATATAAGCAGTTTCAAATAATGATAATCATAATAATAAATAGAAATAAAAAAAAAATGAATACAAAAACCGGATATATGGCCTGTTAACTTGTGATAAAGCCAATATGGGAAACCGAAGCTATTCATAAAATGCAAACCTTTAAATTTCGACGCCTTGCCCGATAAACTATTCCACTCTAAAGAGCGGTCTCGTAATCTATCTGCAGAAGTAGTAAACGTCAGACTTTTGGGTTGCGGAATGTGCTTAAATTATGAACTGAAAGTATTGCCATCAGAAACACTGCAAATGATAAAATCAACAGGAGCTTTTGACGCTGTCAAGGCACGCCTTCAAGCTAATGCTGAATCACTCTGGTCACTTGCAATCTGTGATGGGCTCAGTAAACAGTCCGACTACACATCATCATTTCGTCACGTGACCCCATGTATCGCAACTGATTTCAATTTAACAATGGCGTATGAGAGATTTTTCCGCTGGCAATCCAAACAGTTTCATAACAAAATTATTTCGGTGGTTTAAATGTAAATTTACAGGTTTCAATGCTCATATAATGTAATTTGAATAAAATAAATCATATCCTTAACATTTTATATCTCTTGAATTTACAGAAAAATAATATATCTTCCATTGTCTAACAATAATCATGTCATTTAGCCCATCGCATAAATGTATGGTGACAACTCTCCTTGGCGATTGATGATTTGATTTGAATGGGGTTTTAGTCCGCTTTCAAGAATCTTTAAGTTATATCGCGGCGGCTGGAGCACCTAACAATGGAATCCTGGTATTTCTTACGCCAGCACTACCATTAGATCCTTTCCTAGCCTCCAGCTGCTATCCCACATAGGTCTACGATTATCGACCGATTGGTGAGAGACAAATAGGAGATTGATGTTGAATACGCTTAAATTCCTCTTCAGCGGCGTAAGAAAATTAGTCTATGGACCGCTTTATCTTACTAAACCATTCCAAGGCATGGTTTATTTTTTGTGCGTTCCGATGTAGAAAATGTATGCCAATATTTTTATAAATGATAGGTAGCTAATATTTCTCTTTGAAACATGTATGTTGAGGTTTTGCTGAGGTTGTTTTTAATGACGCCAGAAAGGAGCGCACGTGTCTCTTGGCAAAATAAATTTTTACACTTGGGTAATTCCCCGAGGCACAGAGTAAAAAACAAACATTTTGAGAATACTTTCCTTGGTTTTCAATTATTGGATCATCCTCCACACAGTCTTGATTTGTGTCCTATGGATTTCCAAGTCTTTCCCGAATTAAAGGGGAGTTTGTGTTGAGAACGATTCGAATCAGTGGAACTTACTAAATAAACTCAAACCGTCGATGTGCGAGAAAACTGTAGTAACTGCAGCTTTAATACAGCTGTAGTTACGGCATTTCACTTGAGCAACGACGGAATTGTCAATAAATGAGGACTAGTACATTGATATTACTACAAGTATATGGCCAGACATAAAGCATATATATCGCTGGTAACTAAGTTGAGAAATTTCAACGATCGCTTGATTTAATTAAGAATCTTCGGCTTCGGGTAACTCTGACATACTCATTATAATTAGACGTAATTTGCGTGACATAGAGCATCGTTTTGATCTTCATCGATTTTTAGAAGAGATGTTGAAGTTTTAGTAAATGTACAATTTTAGTTCTTAGTAATACTGTGAATACTGTGTGATTCATAAGAATATTTTACGAACTTTCCGAACAACCCTCGTATAAATGTACATCAAATTAGAATGAGTAATGTTATGTAATAATAAATAGAAATGACCACTAAGACGGTTGTAACAAAATTTATAACAAAACCTTACCAGTAGTTGTTGTTGTAGTTGTTGGTTCAGTCGTCGTCGTTGTTGTTGGTTCTGTTGTAGTTGTTGTTGTAGTAGCCTCGGTTGTAGTCGCTACAGAAATATATATCAAAATAGGATTTATCTTAGAACAATACAATTGATTACTTGGTGATTTTGAGAACTGTTAAATACTCTTTTCTGTAGGGTTAACCCTTGTCGTGCAGAATCCTGAATTTTCCTGCTTTGGCAGGAGACGTAGACAAAGATCAGCCTGTGTATGTGAACAGTATGATCTTGGTCTACATTACCTCTTCGTCCTTTTTAAGCCAGAACTGCTCATAAGATCAATTCAAAAACTAAATATTGATCCTAAAATTTCTGCCCTTTGATTTTTATATAAGTTTAAAATCGATTTATTCAGCATGATAAGTGTAAAAATGTAGGCATACTTCTGAAGCATGTGCATTTTAAAAAGCAGAAGCAGCTAATGAGTAAAATTATACACGTTAAAGAGTAACAAATATGTCTTAGATGAAGCAGCGCCGATGTTTATCATGTATAAATATTCAAACAGAAGAATTATAAAGAATACAATCTTTTTGTCACATATAATTTACCGGTTTACTTATTCCAAAAAAATGATTTTAGCGTACATGCAAAGCAGTTTAAAGATCTAAAGCAAAGCTTATTTTACAATGATTCTTTACATTTTACAGATATTGACTGAGAGAAATATTGCAGACACAGAATATTAAAGAGAAAGAGAGAAAAGCAAAGCTTACAGGTAGTGGTGCTCTTAGCTGAAAATAGAAAATAGAGAATTCGTGTAAGCGAAATCAGCACTATATCAGACACGTTTAATTCTGTACTAAGTCAATATAACTCGAATATAATTTCGTGGCCTGTGATCACAAAACATTTACATACAGAACAATGGTCTAAATTGTGATTGCTACAAGTGAGCTGTTACGGACACGCCGAACCCCATACCATAGCAGAACTTGATTTATTACCATAGGTGCCTCCTTTTCGCCAAGATGAAAAATCCTGCTAAATAAGGGCCTGTGGACTCACTAAAGAACGGTTTTGGATGAAAACATTCGACATTGTCAAGGCTACTCGTTTAAAAAAATTATGAGAACGCTTAAATTCTTCATTAAGAACTCTTAAGATTCTAATTAAGCGGCTTAAAAAATCTTACTCTAAAGAACGATTTATCTTAAAAATCTATTTAATAATTTTATGATTCTCGACCAATAGAAATCAACCCTGTTATCCTATAGAAGTGTATATTATTTGAACTGTTACATGTAAATTTGTTAGTTTTCAACATGAGGCAACAGTACAAACTTTCACATGCATGTGAAGTGCAAGCATGATTGACCAATCGCTGGTCCCGCCCACTGACTCCCTAGGCCCAGTCCATTAATTACTTCAGAATTTATGGCTAGTAGCATGTAACAACAAGAGCGCCAGTGGCCCTGGCGCTCACCTGAGATAAAGCTCTTTTTCTTCAAGGCCGAATAATAACCTGGTCCGGAGAAGACCTCCTTTAAAATTTAATCAAAATGAACTAATGTTGCCTTGCCAACCAATGTTTTCAATATATTTCAACTCTTTTAACCCAGTCACCCCCTGCGGCTTTTAAATTTTAGTACTTTTTAAAAAAGGTGTATGTACTGATGCTTCATGCAAAATTCAAGATTCATCAACTTCTGGGTCATGAGGAGATGTTTATTTATTTTTTTTCTTAATTTTACTCTTGTTGACATGGCAACCAGAGTTTTCAACTGATTTAAATTTTTTGTTTGAAATTCGCCCGGTGGTTTCGAAGGAGATGTTGTTTTAAAAATCATTCCTTCTCTATAAGCCCCATCCCCTGGGGCTCCCCCCTGGGGACCCGATGTAAATGATCTTAGCATTGCTGAAAGAGGTCAATGTACCGATGCTTCATGTAGAATATCAAGGATCTACGCCTTCTTGGTCAGGAGAAGATTTTTTTTAAATATCAGTTTTGTTGCCATAGTAACCAAAGTTTTCAAACGATTTCAATTCTTTTAGCAATTTGTAAAGGGCACCACCTAAGGAACAATTCTGCCAAATTTGGTTGAAATCAGCCCAGTGGTTTAGAAGAGGGTGGCGTTTTGAAAACCCCCACACACACACTCACACATTCCTGGGGCTCCGCCTTGGGGACCCAAGAGTGATGATTTTAGCAATTCTTAAAGAGGTCAATCTACTGATGCTTCATGCAAAATATCAAGGCTCTATGCCTTCTGGATCAGGAGGAGATATTTTTTAAAGATTTTTTAAAAAATTTCCTTTTGTTGCCATGGCAGCCAGAGATTTCAACCGATTTAAATTCTTTAAGCAATTTACAAAGGACACCACCAAAGTAACATTTCTGCCGAATTTTGCTCAAATAGGCCCAGTGGCTTGGAAGAAGATGTCATTTTAAAGTTGTTGACACACGACGGACGACGCACGTCGGACGCCGGACAGAGGACGATCTCGGGAGAGGTAAAAATAAAAAATGGTTGGTTTGCGACGGAAACGTCGTAACTACAGCTTGAATAAGCTGTAATTACGATTTTTCAGTTGCAAAACCAATAAAAAGGGTTAACAAAAGTTGCGGCTAATGTTGGAGTTGAAAGCTTAGTTCCGGGCTGAATAAATGATTTGATTGGCCGGTTGATTCCTCTCTCTTACAGATATTAATCTCAGCAAAACAACAATTTTACTAAAGGAATCTATGACATATAAAATAAGCAAACACACTTCAAACAAAATGAATTCACCATTTAATCTTATTGTTTTTACATCATTAAGTAGGGATTGTGACTTGCTGACATGCCCGTGCGGACAATGTTGGGTAGGCTTTATCCTTCCACGGGGCTTCAATAATTTTGACGGGGAATGAAATTGCATCTTTTGTAACGAAATGCCAATATTCCTCATCTTATTCCATACAATCTTTCATCATTTCCGAAGAAGGAATCACTAAAAATTGTTTCTTCGTGAAAAAAGTAATGTCGGGTAATTCCATTTTAACCATTGCAACACAATCCCTCCCTTTGACACGTCTAAAGATAAAGGCTTTGGAAACATCGTGGAAAATAAAGAATTACTTGTATTAAGCAATTTCTTCACGATCGACATTTTTTTCTTTTAAAAAAGACGAAAAAATTTAACATTCCCGGAACTTAAAATTGTCGTCTGCACCTCCTTTCAATTTTGACTAGTCTAATACTTTGTAGTGTATGAATGGGTTAAAGTTTCTTAGTCTAAATCAGTCTGGCAAAACTCTAATGAAAGCCAAGGTTTGGAACAAAAGTGCCCTAATCGAATTTCCTCGAGATTTAGATTTATTGGAAGCGACGTCCAGTAAATGAGTGGTCATGTAAAAGAATATAAAAAATAAGATGGTCGGGTTTGATATGCCTTATATCAACATGTAAGTCAATGCCATCTGCAGCATAAGTTATATGTTTTTATTTGAAAGTTTGGAAAGCATTTATGTTTTCATTTAGGTATGAAAAATACCAACGTCACTATATGAACTCTCAAAGCGGATTTCTATTGGATGTTTTTTGTGTGTGGGTTTTTTTTTTTTGTTTTGTTTTTTTCTCATGATTTAATAAAAAAATCTTCATTTTTTTCTTTTTTTTAATTTTTGTTTTTGGTTATTTTTTTTATTGATCCATGAAAAGAGTTTTCGGCCAGTCAATTCTGACAGACACAGCAAGACGTTTTATTTTTACTTACTGGTTGTTGTTGTGAGGAGAGCGCAGAATGGATCTTGTATATGATTGGCACTGTTGTCCCAGCAATGATCTGCCCAGCTAGGTCCGTGATTATGAGATCTCTTGTTGATCGAATTATTCTCTGAAATGTACAGAACAGAGAAGAAAAAATAGCTATATTTACTTCATATTGTTTATCTTTCGACGATCATTCGTGTCGTTTTAACAAATAATGCTTCAACGGAGCTACAGTTTAGATACTTGAATTCAGAGAATATGCTGACCTGATGCTCATGCTCGTCGAATGTTAAAGAAAAAATGTATTCGGGAACGTTGGAAAAAGACTATATTTCTGTTTGAAATAAGTAAATTTATAGACTTGCCACAATAAAAGGTGGAACATATGCTAAATCGAACTGTATGGGGAGTCTGAAATGTGTTGTTGTCGTTGTTGTTGAAATTATTGTTGTTTCGTTTGGTTTTGTTGTTGTTATTGTTGTAGGGAGGGGGGTCGTGTTACTTATTTACTTATTTTTTAAAGGGGGAAAATGTAACAAGCAATGTTACATTTTACTAAGACAAAAAACTGAAATTCCGCAAATAGTCAGGAGAAATTCAGGTCGCAACTATTTGCTAGTCCGTTTTGTAAAAGTCCATAATTCTCACTTAATCCCATGATGTTTGAACTCATTAAAATCGTCTCATTGAGATGTTTCTAATGAGTTTAAACAACATAGGATTCAGTTAAGATTTTTATAGAAAATATGTCCACCAGGTTCAGGTGAGAATTGTGGAACGCAAGAATGTTCATCCGCAAATAAAACCAGACATACGGTACATGCAATTCTCACCTTCGCAGAGTCCACATGTTCGTGCGCAGGCCTCCGCTGCCACAAGTTTGAATTCTCCCGTACAGTAGTGTTTGTTGAGAAGGTGGCAGTTTGGCATCCAATCCATACATTCTGAAAGAATCGCAAACAAGAAAGTATTTTATGTCGTGCTTTTCTTCTCATACTGAAACGACCTGTAAATGTTGTTTTGTGAAGAGGGTAGTTATTGTTGTTGGTGTTATTTTGCCTTGTTTTCAGTAAGAATTGAATATAAGATAATTTCAATAACATGACATTTAATGCTTGCATGTGATCTACATCTAAAAATGGCCTATAACATCGGCCTTCAACCCATTCCCACGCAATCACTCCTTTCTACGCACCTCAAGAATAAAAAGCTTTGGAAAACATTCTGGAAAATGAAGAAATTGCTTGTATCAAGCAATTTCTTCATTATCCACAATGTTTTCTATCCAAAAAGACGACAAAAAATAAATAAAATTCCACCAATTTAAAATTGTCGTCTGCAACCTCTTTCAATTCGGAACAGTCTAAAATTTTGTTGTGTGGGAATAGGTAAAGCTATATATGGTGAAACGTTACCTATATTCGATAGCGTCTCATTTACCTGACGATAACGTTTTAGACTGGTCCAAATCGAAAAAAAAAGTTACAACAATTTTAAGATGATTTTTGATTTTTCATTACATTTCTTGATAGAAAAGGATGTGGGGAAATAAGGAAATTATTCATAATAAGTTTTTTTGTGTTGTTGTTGTTGTTGTTTTGTTTTATTGCAAAAATGTTTTCCATGCCTGTTTTCTTAAGAAATGTAAAAAAGTGGGATCTGTTTGGAAATAGTGTAACCGTTAAGGCAAGAGTACTGCTTAAATATAAGATAACAAAATATGAGAACATTCTTTCCGTATTTTCTTTGTTTGAATGGGGTTTTAACGCCACTTTAACATTATTTCAGTCATATCGCGGCGGCTGGAGCACCTAACCATGGATTCCTGGTGTTTCTCACACAATTACTACCACTGCATCCTTTCCAATTTGCCTCATTAGATACTTTCATTGCACGTGCTCATAATCGTACTCGACACACACACACACACACACACAAAAAATCAGTATCGAACATTTACTGAACTGAAAGTGATATTGTTAAATGACGCCATTTTCACGGTAAAATGACGTAACGCAAACAATAACTTTGATTTAAGACGAATTTCGGTAGGTTCTTTTATCTTAAAAAGTCAAACTTCGTTCTAATTTATAAAATAAATTGAATACTATGATGTAGTAGTGATACAAAACCTTGTTTTGAATTCTCGTCGCGAAGGGAGAGTTGATATTTCACTAGACCGATATCCAGAATTTTCTACGCGGCTCTTTTCAATACATGTACAAGGTATCACTGCTATAATGCAATATTCCCTATATATTGTAAAGATTGAACTGGGTCACGTAGAAATATATGTCGTCGTGGGACGTGCAAAATGTCGTAACTACAGCTTGAATAAAGCTGTAGTTACGACATTTTGCACGCCCAACGACGATGTGCTAAATGCTGTAAGGCACCAATCTGTTTATCTACAGATAAACTTGTATACACCTGACTGTCGTAAACTAGATTCCCTGGTCAACTTTACTGATCTAAAAGGGATTTATTATTTGTGTCATTTTGATAAGACCCATGCAGAAGTTATGTGGTACTGATAAACTAGTTCTGTAAGAATTTGTAAAGGTCATCCAGTAAAAACTAAGAACAAGTTCCTAAGTGAATTTAAGATCGTTTAGATCGATTATGCAGAACAAACATATTTAAGAGATGATGCGCAAATTATTAGAAAATTGAAAATAATATCAAGATTGGTCTGATATACATGTATCTAGAAGCTTGTCTGAAAAGCACAAAAAAAATATTTTTCTAAAATTATTAGCATAACAGAATCTTTGATATTTCGATGCCAACAGATATTAGGACTTTTTATTCCTCGGAAGTAAGTACACAAAACAATTCGTCGTTAGGCGTGAAAAATGTCGTAATCGCACCTTGTACAAAGCTGTAGTTACGACATTATGCACGTCCAACGACTAATTGTGTCCTATCCATTAGCTGGAAATTGGCGTTCGGAATGGGCTAAAACTTGTAAAAGGTTGCACAAGACAACCAAAAGTGCATGCTATTTTAATAACCAAGAATCCGCTTCGACAGAAAACATTGTCTGCCTCCTTAACCCTTGACATGGTGAACACCGAATACTCCGGTTTTGGCAGGAGATTTAGACTAAGATCAGACTGCACTTATGTGCAGGCTGATCTTAGTCTATACCTCCTGCTTGTACTTTTCTTGCCAGAGTTGTTTATGAAGTTGATTTCTAAAAAAAATATTGATTTTTGAACAGCAAGTTCTATCAGTGCTTTCAGCCCTTTGATTTGACAGCAATTCAGTAGGATAATTTATACAGCATGACAAGGGTTAATATAAATGTTATTCTAAATAGAGTTTACGAAGTCATGGGTCTTGGTTAGAAAAAGGGTCTAAGGTCTTTGGTACAATTTTTTATCGCGACCGGAAGGTTTGATTATTTTTTATACTGATACTGAGATGGTTCTTTCCTCGAATGATTCTTCCCTTTCAATTTTTTTCTCTCAAGAGGTGTAGGTATATCGAAAATGAACTCGTTTCAAAATACTTGTCGGTTGGTGAGCAAAATATCGTTACTACAGCTTTAAAAAAATGTATTTACGACAGTTGGGTGTCCTACTGACAGAAAGATACTTTGATTTCCATATTTTCGTAATCTTATAATTACATTTTCAAGAAAATCCGGGGGAGATCTAGACTCCCGGTCGGGAGGAGATCTAGACTCCCGGTCGAATCCCTCGGGATCGACGTATGTATTTCTTCGTATGCATTGACAGTCGGCTTATTCTCACATTTGTCTCAATTAACCCTTTCTCGTTTAATCCTTGGTTTTTAACTCCCAGTGTTTTTTGTTCGTTTGGCTTTTTTTTCTTGAGAAAACATTGTGGAAGAAGTAATTGTTTGTAACAAGCAATTTCTTCCACTTCCACAATATTTTAAACCTTACTGAATGATTACTTTTTCAAACAAATTCAACTTTAAATTATCGTCCGCAAAACCTTTGAATTTGAACCAGTCCAAAATTTTAAAGAACGGGAATAGGTTAAAAACATATTCAGAAATCCTTACGATTTTCCATGAAAATATAATGAGCAATTGAATTAAATGCACGATATCAAATGCAAAATTTCCTTATTTCAAGTTGTAATAGTTTCCATTTAATTACGAAATGAAGGGATTATAATTTTTTTCATAGAGGTATGAAATGAAAAACACTAATTACATTGTATGGATTTGCAAAGCGGATTCATACATAAGTGTAACAAGTATTTTTCGTTTCACACCTCCATGAAAACAAAACTAAAAAAATATTCTCTTCATTTCTTTTTATTTAACGACATCGAGCGAAAAAAATCACGATTTTTTTTACAAATTTTGATACATTGTTTACAGAACTAATTTTTGCGGAAGCATAAGAAATGGCTGCGTGCTCAAATTATGTTCAAGGAGCTATAGATATGTTTTTCGGCCAGTCAGAACACTCTTATTTTTAAAGAAGACACTAAAATTTACATTTTTTTCATCTAAGGGACGTGAAAGATCTTGATTGGTGGACATGGATGACTTTTGGTGGCTTCTTTGGTGGTCATAATGTTGCTACTTTTAGTTCTATATACTTTCCTTTTCTCAGATATTATTTTATCTATTTAAAGTTTTCACAAGTTACAAAATCTTGCATGATTTTGTAGGTCGTCAAATTGCGAATAATTCAAGTAAAATATCTGGATACTTATACCTGTGTGAGTGAAGTAAAATCAACTTACCCGACTGTACCCCGGCAACAAAAGCCAGCACACATAGAATCGAACTTGCTACCCACATATTTCCTGACACAATTTTTTGGACTTTGTTCTCCGGGCGAGTCTTTAAATCTGATTTTGCCCCCTGGCACTAGACCTCTCTGTGAGCGATGAAATGGGCGGAGCTACAGTGACACAAGTTTAAGTAAGCGCCACCTGGTGTCAAGTTTAAAATGTCCCAGACTTTGGAGAAAGTTCAGCGATAAAGCACGCTTATATGTGATCTAATGTTATTCAATCTAAACCAAATTCATCGAAATCAAAATTGACGTACAGTCAAAAAAGTCTTTTTAGGATTTTTATTGGAATATTTTGAAAAATAAAGAAAGTGTATTTCAGACTTTTTTCTCCAAATTAGAAACACGACTAACTACAAACTGGGAAGGTTTGGAACGACGTTCAATCCTTTATAGTTTGACGAGGCGTGACTTAGACTTGGCCTGATAAACGAACTATTATGACTTTATGTCAATGGGTGTAAAACGAACAATTCTGAGTACATACTGTACCAGTAAAGTTAAACTATGCCGTGCTATGTTTTGGCAATTATATCTTGAATAAGCTATATTTTTGACAATTTGCTCGCCTAAACACGACATATAAAACAAAATGGCTTTGGAAATATATTGTAAAATATCTTGGGCCGGAGGCCTATACTATGAAATAAAAAGATTGTATTGTAATGTATCCGACAAAAGGCACATATATTAATACGACAAATATATGTCTTTTTATAAATACAGATTTTATATGTGTCTAACAACACGCCATTTCAGTCTTTAGATATTGTTATAAAATTTCTGATTTTCAAACGATACAAGTAGATGAAGGAAAAACATAGAATAATTATCGTTAAAATTTCGAAATTAGCCGTTTTGGATGGTGTGCCGAGAAAAAATATTTAGTGCGTAGATATCTAATAACGGAAGAGGACAAAAAGCTTAGATAAATATTCTTCCAATTCATTTGGTCGATGTATTTGCCAATTCATTTGTTCGATGTTTTTGCCACTCCATTTGTTTGATGTATTTGCCACTCCATAGTGTATTTACCAATTCATTTGTTCGATGCATTTACCAATTCATTTGTTCGAAGTATTTGCCACTCCTTCTGTTCGATGTATTTGCCAATTCAGTTGTTTGATGCTTTTGCCACTCCATTCGTTCGATGTATTTGCCACTCCATTTGTTCGATGTATTTGCCAATTCAGTTGTTCGATGTTTTTGCCACTCCATTGTGTGTGTACCAATTCATTTAATCGATGTATTTGCCAATTCATTTGTTCGATGTATTTGCCACTCTATTTGTTAGATGTATTTACCACTTCATTTGTGCGATGTTTTTGACTCTCCATTAGTTCGATGTATTTGCAAACTTATATGTTCTATGTATTTGCCAATTCAGTTGTTCGATGTTTTTGCCACTCCATTCGTTCGATGTATTAGCCAATCCATTTGTTCGATGTATTTGCCAATTCATTTGTTTGATGTTTTTGCCACTCCATTGTGCGATGTATTTGCCGATTCATTTGTTCGCTGTATTAGAGCGAAATATCCGACACCGGATATTGACTTCAGTCACCATTGTTTGTATGTATTTGGTTATAACCCCTAAGGTAGTATATATTTACACTCTATGCAAAGCTTTTCTTTCACGATTGAACTTACTGTTTTAAATTTTTCGTATAAAGATCAAGCCATTTGAAGGTGCCGGTTTAAAGATGCCTAACAATGTGCAGATGTTTGTACACATACAAAACAATGTGAGCGTTGTCACCAGAGATGCAGGAAGTATCGGATTGGGATTTTCGGGGAAGCTTTAGATGGACGCAAAAAGGGAAAAATGTCTACGATATTTGCCTACAAGCTTTATTTACGATATTTCGATCGCTTACTGACATAACGACACGTTCATGATGTTAGTCCTTCGTTCAAATAAATTTCGAATATAGCAACGCTCCCCTTCTCATCGTCGAATAAATAAAAATGCTTAGCACACATGTCGGCAGTTTACAATTCTCTTCCAGTTTCATGATGATTTCATAGATAGACGACTGCGATCAGTAAATTACTATTCTAAAGCCAAGAAATTTACTGTAGATTTATGCCTGCTAGAAAAAAATGAAGGTAGACAGTTAATTGCAGTACTGTTCTAAGTTTCAAAACGATGTATAGACACTTGAAACATTCTCGCGATAAACCTTCAATATATGATTTGTATCTACAGTCATTTGCTTGACGAAGACTTAGGGGAAAAGGAAAAAAATAAAGGATACCAAATAAGTTAGCCTATCATATCGGACAAATTAACCCTTGTCATGCTGAATCCGTCATATTCCGATTTTGGAAGGAGGTGGAGACCGAGATCAGCCTGCACATAAGTGCTGTCTGATCTTAGTCTACACCTCCTACTTTTACTTTTCCTGTCAGAGTTGTTAATGAAATTGATTTCCAAAAGAAATATTGATTTCAAGTTCTATTAGTGCTTTCAGTGCTTTGATTTTTTTGCAATTCGGTAAGGTAATTTATACAGCATGACAAGGATTAAAAAACATCTACAAAACTTAAACAATTCACAAGTGTTTTAGTAAGTGTTGACTTGAACTTTACGATACCAACAAAACTGTGTCATAACGAACACAACGACTTTATCGGATGACCTATCAGTCTTTACGTCTACAACACTTTCCTTGGTAAAAAATGACAGGAAAGGGTCTTCAGAGATCGTAGTTAGTTTCAACTGTTACGCGGAATAATTTACGGTTCGTGGCCGTCAATTTGAAATTGATGGACCAATCTAAACCATTATTAAACCGGAAGTCCAACATTTTTCGATAGTGTATTAACCATTTTTGTTGGAATAGCGACTTTAAGGTTGTAACAACAACTTATTCAGGCTATATTTGCTATATTTAGGTCGTTTACCAACGATTCTATATAATATCGAAACTGTAGCTAAAATAAGTTGTTGTTACGACCAGAAGTTTTAATTATATATTAAAGGTAGATAATATATTATGTTACTAATATATAATTCAAACTTCTATCGGAGTTCAGTAGACGAGGTCAGCGATCCTCCGATCCCCCAATTCCGATGAGTTTATAACTAGGTTCCAGTTTCAATAATAAGACATTTATTTGCATGAAATTATAAGACCTTTGTTTGCATGATCACTAAGAATTTTGTTTGCAGTCGGAAGCTTCACGAAAAGAGCCAAGCCATGCTTCCAAAATTTGGACTGTTATTTTATGTGCTTTTAATCCAATACTGGAGGGGGTCAGACTGGTCAAATTGAAAGAAGTCGCAGACGCCAATTTAAAGCGTATGAAATTTTAATTTTATCACCTTTTTGATACAATGCATTAAGACAAGCAACTTCTTCCTTTTACACAATCTTTTCCAAGTCGCCGTTGTTGAGGGAGGTCCAAAAGCGCCACTGTGTGGGAATGGGTTAAATATTGCCATGTAATAACGACACTCTTCCTTACACCCTGTCTTATTTACAGCCCATATTAACCCATTCCAACTCAACAAAATTTTAGACCGGTCCAAATTGAAAGAAGCTGCAGACGATATTTTCAAGTTGGTGGAATTTAAATTTTCGTTGTCTTTTTGGGTAGAAAACATTGTGGATAATGAAGAAATTGCTTGATACAAGCAATTTCTTTATTTTCCACAATGTTTTCCAAAGCTTTTTTCTTGAGGGGCGTAAAAAGGATTGCTTGTGTGGGAATGGGTTAAGTGGATTATCTATTAACCCATTACCACACAAGAAAATTTTACACTGGTCCAAATTGAAAGAAGTTGCAGACGACAATTCAAAGCTTATGAAACTTTGGATTTTCTCAACTTTCTGGGTAGAAAATATTGTGGAATGAAGAAATTGCTTGTAACAAGCAATTTCTTCATTCCACAATTTTTTTCCAAAGCTTTTTTCTTGGGAGCGTCTAAAAGCGTCACTGAGTGGAAAAGGGTTCAAGCATTGTGGCAAAGATAACAAGTTTTGTTTGTTTGAATGGGGTTTTACGCCGCTTTCAACAATCTTTCAGTTATATCGCGGCGGCTGGAGCACCTACCAATGGAATCCTGGTATTTCTCACACCAGTACTACCGTTACATCCTTTCCTAGCCTCCAGCTGCTATCCCACATAGGTCTACGATTATCAAACCTATTGGTGAGAGAAAAATAGTCGGAAAGGATGAGTGCCGCCGTCGGGGATCGAACCCGGGACCTTTAGATTGACAGTCCGACGCGCTACCAACTGCGCTATGACGGCGAGGAATCCTTGTATACTAGTAATGTCTTGGCTCTAAGATTTCTAGGGAGAGTAAAGCTCAAACCAATAAATCTATGGTTCGTCAAGAATCAAAGGTCCCCTGAGGAACATTCTTGACATGTAACATTGAAATAAAATAAAAAACCCTGTCAATTCAAATGTTTTTTTTTTTTTTTTTTTTTTTATAAATAATCAATGATTATTATTTGAGCCTATGCGTGACATTCCCAAACATTTCGCATGTGAGTGACTCGCACACATTGAGCACCAAGGACAACCATTCGGTGCAATTGGGTTGTTAGCTGTTTTTATCAAAGAAGCCTTGAGTCAGTATCTATCTACAGAGCGCAGAGTGAAGACTCTGATCAAACTGTGCGGATGCATGTGTCATGGTTGGAAATGTCATGCATGCACTCATTTATGATTGATATCCAAATCAGACACATTCCACCAAAACAAACATTCATTCCAATTGACAGATCGCTGACCACGCCCCCTGACCTCCTAAATGTCAGTTCTACTGAAGCCATTAACGACATTATTATTTTGTAAACATTAACATATGTAGCCAGGGACTCAAATAACAAATAAAAGGCAAATAGTTGATTGGAGACCTAAACGTAGTATGTACAGCTGGAATAAGGTGTAGTTACAACGTTTAAATATTCTACCCAAACAAGATGTGTTTGTGAAACACTATACCCCCGAAACGAAAATTCTTTAGAAACAGGTAAAGGGTTAAAATTTTGACCTTGGCCTTGATGAAATGACCTTCCCCAGTTGCGCCTTGTTGAGACCTATCTACATACCAAATATTAGCATTATAACTTAATCAGGGTTGAAGTTATAGGAAAATGTTTAGTTGGCAGGTTAAGTTTTGCAAACAGACAGACAGACAGACAGTCAGACAGACGGACACCGGTGCGGGGGCATAAAAATACTAAATTTGAATAACGGTGTTCAAAGTTTATGTTCCGATCTAAGTGATTGTTTTTATTGGCAATTCGCTTGATCCGGCAATTTATTGTTGGAGAAGTAAGCTTTGTATGATGCTGAATGCCACGTTGAACAGTAAACCTGAGTCAAGCTCACCTATTCATATGTATCTAGGCATTGCAAGTACTAGGCTATAATCCATTCCTACATAACAAAATTTTAGACTGGTCTTAATTGAAAGGAGCTGCAGACGACAATTTAAAGTTGATGCAATTTTAAAATTGTTCGTCATTCGAGTTGAAAACCTTGTGGGTAATGAAGAAATTGCTTGATACAAGCAATTTCTTCATTTTCCACAATGTTTTCAAAATCTTATTTCTACGGGGTAGTAAAGAGATGATATTGAGTGGGAATGGGTTAAATCTGTACGTCTTCCCGCATGATACACCCAGGTGGCAAGCGGCGCGGTCCAACGGCTCTCGACAACCTCAAGGTCTTTCATCCGCTGTCCGAACCATTAAGTAGGCAAATAAGCCCTCAAACCAAAGGTTCATAAATGGGTGTAATTCTGTAAAACTTCGATAGGTAGATCTTTTTATTTAAAGTAAGTATGTATTCCTGTTTCTAGCAATTTTAGACTTGTCCAAATTGAAAGAGGTTGCGAATTACAATGAAAATTGGATGCAATTTGAGCTGAAACCATCCTATGTGGTAGAAAACAATGTGGGAAAAGGAGCAATAGCATGTTACAAGCAATTTCTTCTTTATTCATAGTACAAGACGACACAACTTAAGACTCGTCTGAATTCAAGGAAGATGCAGACGTCAAGTTGAGTTTATGAATTTTGAAACTCCGCGTCATTTTGGGTTGAAAACATTGAGGGTAATAAAGAAATTGCTTGTTACAAGCAATTTCTTTATTTTCCACAATGTTTTCCAAATCAATTCTCTTGGAGCGGGATTGTGTGATAATAGAGGAAATGGCCAATTTGTAAAGGTTAAGACAGTGATAGGCAGAGTCTAGAAAGGCCTAAAGTTCGTTTAGGTTACTTAGTAGACCACTAGAATATTGACACAATATTTACGTTAAAGAACCAAACGACCTATACGATTGTGGTTTTGGGTTCATAACTAAATTCAATGCCGTAAACATCTGTACCTATTACCTGGTATTTTCTACAAATATGAACAAAACACGGAAAGCCGGAGGGTGACTAACTGACCAAAGCGTGTGCCAAAGAATCAATCAACCAATCAAATCATCTATTTGGAACGGAAGGAACTTTCTCCTTTTGATTAACTGTACGCGTTAAAACGCAACATTTTTATTTCATTTTTTTCGCGCTGGTTAATACACCTAACATTGTCTCCCTATCATACCTCAGATAAGTACAATATGAACCACAATCCCACTTAGATGCAGTACTTATATTAGACTGGTACCGCCGTCGAGGTTAAGTCACAAGTCCTTAGTGGTACCAGTCTATACTTACATGTATTATTCTCCCACTATAGATACATGATCTGTGTCTCTATCTGCAACATTTACCTGGACTATTGGAGCTGCGGTTCGAGCGCATGACCCCTCGATTGAGAGCAAGGCAAATTCCCAACTCAGCTAACAGGGCTAACTTTGGTCTTCTTTACCAGGGAAAGTTCAATGAGTACAAAAAACAACACTTCATTTGTTCATAGTATTTATTATCTTTTTTAAAGATTTTTTTATCATAGTTTACTAATTTATATGTCACACATAACATGAATGAACAAAGAAATTGAATAATAGAATAAGGTAGTATAATCGACAGATTGAGTCTGTCAATCAAAGGATTAATCGACCAATCAAATCATTCATTTACACCGGAAGGAAACTTCGAAATCCAACATTGGCTGATATTTATATGAAGCATAATTGTTGGTTTGGCGACTTAAGCGTCGTAACTACAGCTTACTAAAGCTGTAGTTACGACATTTAGGTCGCAAACCAACCATATTTCTTATTGTAACGTGTTACTGGCAATAAATATCACAAAATAACATTTCCGGTTGGAGCTCAGTGGGCGTGGCCAGAGAGCCGTTTAAATAAGTGTGAAATATCAAATATGCGACAGCATCTTACATCTAGCCTATCAACAGTATTCGATTGGCGAGAAGTAAGTTACAACAAGAGCTATTTCTGAAGGATACGCTTGGTCTTTCTCTATAGAGTTTTCACGCAGAAGCTGTTACTTGATTATCCTCTGGCATGTGCTCACTTGCTATAGCATGACAGCAGTTGTAAGCTAGTTCACGGACACAGAGAGTGGCTTTCACTGGCGAGCTTGTCCCTTATCTGGCGATACAATAAAACCATCAAACTATCATAAGCATTATGAGAGTTTAATTTTACCTCCTTATAAAACCTCCAGAGACCTCCAGTATGGCAGTTCAACTGGGGTTACAAACGACATTATTTAACCTATTCCCACTCAATGACGCTTTTAAAAAACCCTCAATATCAAAACTTTGGAAAACATTTTGGAGAATGAAGAAATTGCTTTACACAGGCAATTTCTTCATTATCCACAATGTTTTCTACCCTAACAGACAAAGATTTCGAAGATTTACTCAACTTAAAATTGTCGTCTTCAACTTCTTCGAATTTGGACTGGTCTTAAATATGGACTGGTCTTAAATATTATTGTGTGGGGATGGGTTAAGTAAAATGCAATTTGTTGGTAGGTGACCACTGGTTGTAAACACGGCTTGAGTAACTTGTAGATATGACATTTAAGTCACAAAACCAACAAAGATGTTTCACATAAATGTCTAACTTCAAAGTTCACGTCAAATCTAAATAACTGATATGATTAGGTCAATCGATTTTTGATTGACAGTACCTAATCCCACCTTAGACGTAAAAAAAGTGTCCAATCTTTCCAGGCTCAAGACAAAAACTTTAAAATTTCAGTAGATTTCAGAATAAACTAGAAATTGTCGCAAAGCAGACTAATACCCCCAAACAGGGCTTGTCCATATAGAAGTACTATCCGTTAAAGGGCCGTAAAAATGGAATTTTTAATGAAAGGGCCATAAATCAGTCAAAAATCAATGGACCATAACCAAAATAGTATATGCACATGTATGACTTATACAGAGTCTTTCTTTGAACTTTGATTCAAATCCGTCCAATGGTTGCTGAGGAATTGAGCGGACACAATCAAAAATCAATGGACCATAATCAAAATAGAATATGCACATCTCTGCTTGATACTGATTATATCATTGAAGTTTGAATAAAATTTGTCGAATGGAGCAGAAACAAAAAAGCTACAGATAGACGGACGGACCGACCGACCAAAGGACAAGCTGACTCCTATATACCCATGAAACATAGTTGGGGGGGGTATTACAATAGCAGTTATGTCTCAATATATAATCATTTGTTTTACTAACTAACTATCTCTGCTACATTAAAAGCCATTTTGTATTTGAAGCCAATATCTATAGCTAGCATAGTGCCTAACAAATAGACAATTAAAATAACCTTTGTCATGCTGAATAAATTCCTTCTCGGAATTACATTATCCCATTCCGACACAGTGACGCTTTTTGATGCCTCTCAAGAAAAACAATTAGGAAAAGATTGTTAAAAATGAAGCAATTTCTTCATTTTACACAAAATTTTCAACCCAGAACTTTGAAAAAATCTAGAATTTCATACACTTTTGTCATTTGCAACTCCTTTTAATTTAGACCAGTATACAATACTTCTGTCTGGTAATGGGTTAAAATCAAAGGGATGACATCACTGGAAAGCACTAGTTTTAGTTCAATACTTATTTTGAAAAGTAATTTCATTTAAGAAATGAAGAGAATAGTCTTTTGTTTTTATGGAGGTATGAACCGAAAAAAACTAATCACACTGTTTGAATATGTGAAGTGTGATTAGGTTATTCGGTTCATACCTCCATGAAAACAAAAAATATTCCCTTCAATTAATATAATTTAATAACATCGAGCAAAAATAAGCAAACACTTTACAAATTTGATACTTTTTTGTATGGTACTATTTTCTGCGGAAGCATACAAAATAGCTGCGTGCTAAAA
The DNA here is from genome assembly GCA_946902895.1 of Fragum fragum. Lineage (NCBI taxonomy): Eukaryota > Metazoa > Mollusca > Bivalvia > Cardiida > Cardiidae > Fragum > Fragum fragum. The sequence goes on from OX336379.1 coordinate 2,813,908, forward strand.
TTTTTGTTTATGGAGATATGAATAATTTTTCGACCAATCAAAACACCTGTTTTTGATAGACAAAACTAGAAATTAGATTATAAACTAAATATCTCTGTATCAAAAATTATACAGCACATACGTTCAGGCTGATTGTTGCATATAGATGTACCTTGGGAAAAAACAGGAATATTCCAGGGTGAGTATGGCAAGAATCATATAAATACAGCATCTTCTAAAGATTAGCAGTTGCTATAAACAGGCTATGAAATTATAATAAGTTTTTACAATTATCAGTTATTGCATAAACATTTTTTTTTTCAATATTTACAGCCGTTTCATCATTTAATACTTTTTATCCTCATTGTTAAATCATTATCAGACAACATAATTTTTACACTTGTAAAGTTTGAAAATAAAAAAAAACAAAAATACAACTGTCAATAAATCAATCAAGGACAATCCATGAAATGCAGATATTTCTGAGAATTATTGCAATTAACCCATTACCACACGGCAAAATTTTAGACTGGTCCAAATTCAAAGAAGTTGCAGATGACAATTTCAAGTTGAGATAATTTTTAGTATCTCAGTCTAATTGGATAGAAAACAAGTTTGGCAATGAATTGCTAGTAACAAGTAATTTTGTCATTGTCAACCTTGTTTTCCTCCGGTCATTTCTTTAAGTGCGTAAGAAGTGGGGTTACATGGGAATGGGTTAACCCATTCCAAAACAATATCTCTTTCAAACACCCCTCAATATGAAAACTTTTCACTAAATACATGTATACTAGATACTAAAACTTGTTACAAGCGATTTCTTCATTATCCACAATGTTTTCTATCCCAAAATATAGGATTTTAAAGATTTCAGCAACTTAAAATTGTCATCTGCAACTTCATTGATTTTGGACCAGTCTAAATTGTATTGTTTGGGAATGGGTTATCACTTTCTTGACATCAACACTGTAAGGCACTACATCACAACTTAAGCTATTTGATTGATTCATTCATTCATTTATTGGTGTATTGATTAATTAATTGATTGATTGTATTGGGTTGACACTCTTCAATATCATATCAGTATTTGAGCATAATTGTTTTCAAGGCTTTCCAAAACAACATAGTTCATGACCTGTTACTAATGAAGATATTAGGAGAAAAGAGAAATCAGTTGCAAAGACCATTTCCTTTCTTTTGGCTTTATGTTTCGAATCAAACAACATGAAAATCTCTTAATGTTGTCTATGACCTCCTTTCATATTGACGGATCTGCTGTCAATCCAAATTTTGAGTACATGTACCCGTATGTAGATTGATTGATTGATTTGGGGTTTAACACGGCTTTTAACAGTGTTCCAGTTTTATTGTAGCGGCTGGAGCACCTAACAATGGATTCCAGGTATCTATCACACCAGTACTACCACTACATCCTTTCCTAGCCTCCAGCTGCTATCCCACTTAGGTTTAAGATTATCCACCCATTGGTGAGAGACAAATGTGGGAAAGGATATGTACCGCCACCAGGGATAAAACCCATGACTCTCATGATTGAAGATTAGGAGTCTGACGCGCTACCAACTGCACAATTACGTCGGTGTACCTGTATGTAGAAGATAATTGTCTATATAAACATTGTGTGAATAGGGAAACATCTCCTTTTCTCATATTACCTACAATATTCACTACCTCCTTTTAATTCGAGCTCTCTTTGAATTATTTTCTTCAACCTTTTATTCAATTTAGACAAGTCTTAAAATTTGTTGTCTGATAATGGTTTACAAAGTACACAACCTCACACTTTAATGAATCATATTGCACATAAATTATTATTACAGTCTCTAGTCAATTCACTTTAGGGTCAATATAACTGACCATTTCATTCTTATTCTATTCTCACTTGCTTTTAATATTTACTTATCTTTCCTTCCATATAAGAAACAGCAAGTTGCACTACTATTTGAACTACAAAAATGTATGTATGGCAATCTGTCAATATGTTATAGTAGATTCGAAGAAAATACTTCTTAACCCATTACCTCACAATCCCGCTTTTGACGCCCCTCCAGGAAAAGGCTTTGATAAACATCATGGAAAAATGAAGAAATTGCTTGACTCAAGCAACTTCTTCAATATCCACAATGCTTTCTGCCCAAAAAGACAAAGATTTTTTAAAATTTCATCAATTTGGAAATGCTGTCTGCAACTCCTCTGAAATTGGATCAGTCTAAAATTTTGCCGTTTGACAATGGGTCAAAGTACAAGTTATATATTGGTACATCTATTACTAAGACCTGTAGTAATAATGTTTAATTTTTGTGACTAAAAGTTGCATCTCTTGGCTCCTCCATAAGACCAGTATAATCAGAATACTCTGAGGCGTGGGTCAAATGGAGGTGATCCAATTTTCATTTGGTCGTCTGTTTTCTCTATACCTCTCTGTCTGACTTGTAATTGAAGTGAGAAGTATAGAAGGAGTTTTAGCACTGTATTACTCCATTACACTGAATCTTTCTCATCTTTTTGACTTTTTGCCTCCAAATATAAACCACCCTTTCTTTTTGTCTTGTTTTTGAGAGTTGAGTCGTCTCCGAGGTAGAGTAGAATATGTGAAATCTTTTAAGTCTTTATGATATGGAACTTGGTGGCTTGGATTCACTCGACTTGTTGGATGCTTGTCTAAAAATGAAAACAAAACACCATATAATTACCATATTTTTAACCTATGCCAACACAGAAAGCTTTTAGACTTGTCCAAATTGAAAGAAGCAGCAGACAATAACTTAGAAATGATGGAATTTTAGATTTTTTCAACTTTTGGGATAGAAAACATTGTGAACAAGGGTGCCATACTCACAATATAAACCGCCACTTTGCTGCTGTTTCACAAAAATAATTGTAGACACTACTTATTTTCACAGAACCAAATTCCAAACATTTGCAGACTACCTTTTTAAATTGTCAAGTTCAAACTGTTCGTTATGATTGATTGATTAAATGGGCCCAGAGACTAAGTGTCAAGGGGAATAGCTCTTGCAAAAATCAATTAACCATAAGAACCTTGATCCATGTTCACCTGCAAATTATGGTGATAACATTGACCAAGTTTCATTTAAATCAAGACAAAAAGTTGCGTTCAATTTAATGAACCATAGAATCCTTACTTCATGCACATCTATCCACCAAGTTTCATTTACATCCAGCCAGAAACTTAGGAGGATGGGCATTCACAAGGCTGCAATTTCAATAAGCCCCAGACACTAAGTTTGAAGGGGGCATAACTGAGGCAAAAATCAATGAACCATAAAATCCTTACTTCATGTTTGTTTGAATGTGGTTTTACGCCGCTTTCAACAATCTTTCAGTTATATCGCGGCGGCTGGAGCACCTAACAATGGAATCCTGGTATTTCTCACACCAGTACTACCATTACATCCTTTCCTAGCCTCCAGCTGCTATCCCACATAGGTCTACGATTATCGACCCATTGGTGAGAGACAAATAGTCGGAAAGGATGAGTGCCGCCGTCGGGAATCGAACCCGGGACCTCTAGATTGAAAGTCCGACGCGCTACCAACTGCGCTATGACGGCGGCTCCTTACTTCATGCACATCTACCAATTAATGTGATAACATTGACCAAGTTTCAAAAAGATCCAACCAGAAACTTAGGAGGAGTTGCGTTCACGAGAAAAGTGGACGTAAATATGTATGTACGTACGTACGTATGTACGGATGGATGGACAGACGGAGAAGATGACGCCAATATAAGACCGCCTCTGGTGGAGTATAAAAATGAATAAAATTGCTTCATTTTTTTACGTTTTGACAATTCAATTCAAAAAGTATCATTGTTTGGGAATTGGTTAATCAAAACACAATACCATGTTGAATCTGTTTGAAATATTGAGCAAAGATACTCATTTTTTACCTAATTACCAGATGACAAAGTTTTAGACTTGCCAAAATTCAAAGAAGTTGCAAACAACATTTTTTAGTTGAGTAATCTTTAAAAATATTTATCTTTTAGGGTAGAAAAAAAACAGTGTCCAAAGAAATTAGTTGTATCAAGCAGTTACTCCATTTCTCACAACATTTGTCTTGGTTTTCTTGAAAAATTTGGATTGTGTAGGAATGAGTTAGAACCCCCCAAAAAATTTAACAATGGAAAAAGAAGAATATTATGCTTATGCTTATTCCAAAGGTTTTTTCAATGAATTGTAGACAAAGTTTTAGAAAAGTCAAAATTGGAAACAAGATGCAGAAAGCATTTTAAATGAGGCCAAATCCTGAAGTTTTGTACAAACAAGCATTTTTTTCATTTCCACAATGTTTTTACCCAGAAAGTTGATAAAATAAAGAAAAATCATAATCTGTAAATTGTCGTCAGCAACTCCTTTCAATTTGGACCAGTCTAAATTTTTTCCTTCTGGTAATGGGCTAAGTGATCAAACCAGCAAGAATACTTGACATAAAATATTTGATATCAATAATCACTTTTGATTGATCGATTTTTTCCAAAAGAATGATGCTTTTTTACTCCAATTAAGAACAGGTCTCATGTCAGCATCAACAATTGTAATTATTGTACAGGGATTCTGTGAAGGTTTAAAGAAAATCCAATGAAAGCTCTGGACTTGGATTATAGATGAAATTCTCAAAAGAACCCTTTCCATGATACTAGACAGATCATGTCTAATTTGAAAAAAAAGAATCCTCTTGATGGAACAATCATTCTGTGAGAGTTGAAACAGAATCTGAGGAAAACTTTTGACTTTATTGTGGTACAAGGATTTTAAAATTAAATTTCATAATGCTCCTTTTCCTGTGATACTTGACGGATTAGGTCTAATGTCAACATCAACAATCGTTATTATTGTACAATTATTCTGTGAAAATCCAATGAAAGCTCTGGACTTGGTATCAGCTCACAAGGATTTATAAATGAAATTTTAGTAAGGCCCCTTTTCCCGTGTTTCTTGACAGTTCAAACCCTGAAAAGAATGATAGTCATGACCTCACAATCATTCTGTGAAAGTTTCAACAAAATCTGATCAAAGCTGTGGGCTTCATTGTATTAACCCTTTCCAACTCAACAAAATTTTTGACTGGTCCAATTTTAAAGAAGCTGCAGATGACAATTTCAAGTTGATGGAATTTTGATTTTTTTCATCTTTTTGGATAGAAAATTTGTGGGTAATGAAGAAATTGCTTGATACAAGTGATTTCTTCATTTTCCACAATGTTTTCCAAAGCTCATTTCTTGAGGAGCGTAAAAAGGAGGGCTTGAGTGGGAATGGGTTAACAGGGATTTTTTAATTGAATTTTCATAAAGCCCCTTTTCCCATGTTACTTGATGGATCTGAACCAATTCCAAAGGGAACTATACTTACAAAAGTATAATTATTCTGTTTGGGTATAAAGACAACCCAATGAAATCTGTGGACTGTAAAGCATTAATTAAAATTTTTTATAATTGATTTTCCTGAGGCCCCTTTTCCTATGTTTCTTTGATGGATCAGACCCAATTTGAAAGGTACAATTCTTGTGATGGTACAATCATTCTGTGAAAGTTTGAAGTTGATCAGGTGAAATCTAGGACCATGATGTGTTAACTATGATTTTTTTTATTAAATTTTCATAGGGCCCCTTTTCCCATGAAACTTGATGGATCAAACCCACTTCCTAAAGGAACAATCCATATAATGTAATAATCATTCTGTGAATATTTGAAGAGAATTTGTTGAAAAACTGTGGTCTCTCTTGTGTTTACAAAGATTTTTTTAAATCAAATTTTTATAAGGCCCCCTTTTTCCTATGGTCCTTGACTGATCATACCCAATCTTGAAAGGAACAATTCTTATGATGATACAATCATTCTATGAAAGTTTGAAGAGAATCTGATGAAAACTGTAGACTCTAGAGTATTAACGAAGATCTTTAAATCAAACTTTAATTAGGCCCCTTTTCTTATTTTTCTCGATGGATCATACCTAATTTTAAAGGAACGATCCTTATGATGGTGCAATCATTCTGTGAAAGTTTGAAGAGAATCTGATGAAAACCATTGACTCTAGATTATCAATGAGTTTTTTTATCAAATTTTCCGAAGTCCCCTTTTCCTATGTTTCTTGACAGAACTAACCCAATTTTGAAAGGAACAATTCTTATGATAGTACAATCATTCTGTGAAAGTTTGAAGAGAATCTGATGAAAACTGTTGAGTCTAGAGTGTTAACTAGGATTTCTTAATAGGTTTTCAATTAAATTCTAAAAAAGCCCCTTTTCCCATGTTTCTTGATGGATCATATCTGGTTCCATAAGGAACAATCCATTCGATGGTACAAACATTCTGTGAACGTTTGAAGAGAATCTGGTGAGAAACTGTGGACTCTATACAAGGATTTTTTAATCAAATTTTCATACGGCCCCTTTTCCCGTGCTTCTTGTCGGATATGACCCAATTTGAAAGGAACGATCCTTATAATGGTACAATCATTCTCAGATTGTTTGAAGAGAATCCGATGAAAACTGTGGACTCTAGAGTGTTAACTAGGATTTTTGATGGACTCTTTAATTACATTTCATAATGCCCTATTTCCCATGTTTCTAGATGGATCTGACCCGATTCTGAAAGGAACTATCCTTAAGATGGTACCATCATTTGGTGAAAGTTTGAAGAGAATCTGATGAAAACTGTGAACTCTAGAGTGTTAACGAGGATTTTTTAATTTAATTTCAATTAGGCCCCTTTTCCCATGTTTCTTGACGGAACTGACCCAATTTTGAAAAGAATGATCCTTATGATTGTGCAATCATTCTGTGAAGGGAATCTGATGAAAACTGTGGACTCTAGAGTGTTAACAAGAAGAAAGTTTAACAGACAGGCGACGCACGGACAGGAAAAACCAGCGCAATAGCTCTAGTAGCCTTTGGCCAGTAGAGCTAAAAATAATTGGAAAAACATTGTGTAAAATGTAGAAATTGCTTGTAACAAGCAATTTCTTTATTTTACATTATTATTTCTACCAAGAAAGTTGAAAAAAATCTAAAATTTCATAAACTTTAAATTGTCGACTGCAAGCCCTTTCAATTTTGACCAGTCCAAATTTATCCGCCTGGTAATGGGTTAACCAACTCCCACACAATCACGCTTTTTTACACACTAAAGAAAGTTGTCACAAGCAATTTCTCACTATGTTTTATAATTCATACAACCCTTATTTTTCAATTTGTACAAAATTCATTTTGTTGTCTGCAAACTCTTTCAATTTTGACCAGTCCAAAATTGTGTCGTTTAGGAATGGGTTGTCAGCCATAATCCATCAGTTTGAAAACAGTTGCAGGTTTCAATGCTTTTGCATAACAATGAATACACAACCCTTACCTTTTAAAGTAGACTGAGATCGAACTTTGTTCAGGACTGTTTGTTTCCAGTGATCAGGCACACAGAAATCTGAAATTAAAATTCCCTTACCATCTTATTATTTCACATGATAGTATTACCAATAGACCAGTCACAGCTGTCAATCAAATAACCAGTTGACCATTGAAATCATTCATTGTGACCAGAAATGAGATTTGATCTCCAACCTTAGCCTCGATTTTGTTAACCTTTTTTGTTGGTTTGGCGACTTAAACATTGTAACTACAGCTTATTCAACTAAACAACCTTCTTGTTACATTCTACTGGCCATAAATTTTTCAAAATAACAATGTTTAAAATCCAAGCGGGACTTAGTGTCGGAGTCAATGGATGGGGCCAAAGCAGTCAGTGGGCGGGGCCAGTGATTGGTCAACTGACCCTCAAATAAATTTAATTCATAATTTCCCTGAAAAGTTTCCTGTAATTGCACTTTGAAATTTCATCTTTACACATTTATGGTGAAAAGTTCAAACATTGTTTTACTTTACTTGGCTCAGTTGTTGGTTAACAGTTTCCTGTTTTGAAATTTTTCAGACCTATCCAAAATCAAAGGTTTTCTTTTTTGCAGACAAGAATGTAAAGTGGATTTGATTTGAAAAATAACCATTCAATTGGGTAGAAAATATTGTAGAGAAGGAAGGAATTGCTTGTTACAAGCTATATCTTCTTTTTCTACAATATTATCTCAACTATAAATTCGCAGGGACATAAAAAACAGAAATCAAACATTTATCAATTACAACAATAACTGACAATCTGAGGGATCTAAAAGCAGACTTAGAATAATCCTTTACCCACATTTCATGGTGTTTTTTTTTTTTTTTTTAGAGGAGAAAAAAAAAAATTCTAATAAATATGGTCTTATAAACCAACTATCAGTCAACAGAAGTTTAAGCCTGGAAAGAAGTTGAACAAAATTTTAAAATGTATGAAAATTACAGTCTAACAATAAAGTCTTTGAGGGACAACACATCAAGCCCCCCAAAATATTTGACCCTGAGCTATTACCTTGACCTTGCAGCTATTAAAAAAAATGTTTCAAATTGCATGTCTAATCATGATGAATAACAAATGTGCCAAATTAGGACCATAAATGTAGGAGATATGCTCTTGACAGGCTCAGTTTGAAAGTTTTACCATAACGGGTGACTTTGACGCAGTCCAAAAAATTCTTTTAAATGGCCTATCTACTCATCGTAGAGACCAAATGTGCCAAGTCATATTCAAATCCATTCATAAACATAGGAGATATGCACTGGACAAATCCAATTTGAACATATGACATGGAGTTGTGACTTAGGACCTATCCAAACATTTGTTTCAATTGTTTCAACCAGAACATCACATATATGCTCTGGACAAAAATGGACTGACTTACACATGGATGGACATAAACCAGCTTGTGATTATGACAAGTATGTCTCAGTCACTGCAAGCCAAAACCCATCTTCTTTTACAGTAGAAAACATTGTTGGAAATAAAGAAATTCATGCAAACAATTTCTTTATTTTTCACAGTTTTTTCCAGGATTTTTGTCGTCAGGGTCATAAAAAGAGGATTTGTAAGGAAAGAGTCGAGTTTTTAAAAACTAATAAAGGGAGGTAATTACCATTGTCCCTATCTTCTTGGACTCTTTTTCTCTCATCTTTCAGAGCCTTTAACCATCTCTCTTTGACAGCAAGAGTTTTACCGTACAGCAGATACCACTTGTCTTTGTGAGTCTCGTGCAACTTCCAACCATGTTTCACCGACACATTGTATTGAGTATCTGAAAATATACAGACAATCCCATTCCAACTCAATCCCTCCTTTTTACGCCCCTCGAGAAAAAAGCTTTGGAAAACATTGTGTAAAATGAAGAAATTGCATGTATCAAGCAATTTCTTCATTATCCATAATGTTTTCTATCCAAAAAGACGAACAAATTCAAAATTCTATCAACTTGAAATTGTCGTCTGCAGCTTCTTTCAATTTGGACCAGTCTAATATTTTGCTGTGTTGGAATGGGTTAAGATTTGTGTCTCATCAGGAAAACTTAGAAGTCATTTTCATAAAATCTAATAACTGAAAATTGTTGCCTGCAACATCTATACATTTGGATCAGTCTAAAATTTTAACATCTGGTATTGGGTTAACATAAATAAAACAAATTACAAAATGTGTCTAATTTCAATAATATATGTAAACCACTCACGTCTACATGTAAGTTGTATTACAGTAGAATCCTGTTAATTGCAATACAAATTTGTTGACACTTTTGTTTCAATCGACCAGAATTTGCTATTAAAATAGCTATTTGTTCTTTAACTTTGATGTTTGTGCATTAAGTCAGTGCAATAAAGCAGTGAATAGCTAATCAGTAATGATAAAGTTTGATTTTTCATCATTTTCTACAATGGTTTTTTTCTTTAACATCACCACGTGGTAATAGATTAAACACACAACTCTTCCTTTAGCCTCCCCTTTTCTTAAGTCATTCCCATATACTTTTTTACCCCCCTTGAGAAAAGTGCTTTGAAAAACTTTGTGGAAAATCAAGAAATTGCCTGTTACAAGCATTTTCTTCATTATTCACCATGTTTACACCTGAAAAGACTCTGTTTTTTTAAATTTCACCAACTTAAAAAATTGTCTACAAAACTTCTTCCTATTAGGACTAGTCTAAAAATCATTTTTCGGGTAATGAGTAATTGATTTCTAACATATTCCCACACAATGACGCTTTTTAACGCCCCCCAAGAAAAACAATTTGGAAAACATAGTGTAAAATGAAAAATATGCCTATTACAAGCAATATATTCATTTCCCACAATGTTTTCTACCAAGATAGTTGACAAAATATACGATTTCATCACCTTTAGATTGTTGTCTGCAACTCCTTCAAATTTCGACCAGTCAAAACTTTTGCCGTATGGTTATGGGTTAATTGACCTTTGATTCAATGTCCCCTGAACCCATGAACACTCCTGATTAAGAAGTAAATGGTCTTTGAATACATACCTCTACCATCAGGGATATCTATAACCTCACACTGGTCAAGATCAATCCTTCCTTTATAACTAAACACATGGCGCTTGAGCAATTCCTGGAAAAGAAATTTTTTAGATAAAATATTATATTTCTACATATTGTGGCAACATAAATGCATTTAAAACTTTGCAATTCTAACACTAAAGACTTTTGAGACTGTATAAACATATTTTAATCCATTCTTGTTAATCCTACAATTTAACATCTTTAAAGTAAAAAGCTTCAGAAAACATTGTGGAAAATGAAGAAATTGCTTTTATAAAGCAATTTTTTCATTATTTTCAGTATTTTCTATCTCAAAACACTTAAAGTTTAGAAAAAAATCAACTAAAACTTGTTGTGTGCACCTTTTTTGAGTTTGGATCCATCTTACTTCATGTGTGGTAACTATTTTACTTACACTTAAGCATATCAAAAACAGTCTCAAGTTTTGAAATGGCCCAATATTTCTGTTCCAAAAGTTTTATGAAGCATTGTTGAATCCGAGACCACTCAAAATTGCTTCTAATCATTTTTTACACTATCAACCCAATCGACCAATCACTGGCCCCGTCTTCTGACTCTTTGGGCCCCACCCTTGAACTCCAAAGGTAGTACCGCTTCCATTTTTAATTGCGTTAATTTGCAAAACTGATGGCCAGTAGGATGTTATAAAATAGTAAAATGGTTGATTGGTGACCTTAATGTCGTAGTTACAGCTTGAATAAGCTGTAGTTACAATGATTAAGTTGCCAAACCAACAAAGAAAGTTACAAAAATGGCGGCCAATGTCAGAGTTGAAAGCTCAGGTCCAGGCTGAATAAATGATTTGATTGGTTGGTTGATTCTTTGATTGACAACCGCCATTGGTCAATTTGAGTGCATCCATATAATGAGTATTTCTATCCTATATGATCAGCAAGATTTAAATTGGAAAAGAATTTTGTAAATTGAAGTTGTGTTGGTGAAAATATGTGGGGAAAACAAGGTTGAAAATGAAGAAATTGCTTTTTACAAACAATTTCTTTGATTTCAACCTTATTTCAACCCCTAAAAGACCAAGATACTCAAAATTCACTCAACTTGAAATTGTTGTGTGTAACTCCCTTGAATTTGGAAGGGTGTGAAATTTTGCTGTGTGGCAATGGGTTTACCTATTGCCAGATTATTTTGGACTTGTCTGAACTAAAAGAAGTTGCAGTCGACAATCTTTTTCAAAATCTTTGTCTATTTTGATAAAATGAAGAAGTTTTCTGTATCAAGCAATTTCTTCCTTTTCCACAATGTTTTACTTAGTTCTTAAGTGGTGTAAGAATGTGACTTATGACTTAACCCATTCCCATACAAAAACAAAATTTTAGACTAATCAAAATTAAAAGAAACTGCAGGCAACAAGTTGAAGGAATTTTAAATTTTTCGTCTTTTGGAATAGAAAACATTGTGGATAATGAAGAAATCGCTTGATACAATGTTTTCAAAAGCTTTTTTCTTGAGCTGTGTAAAAAAAGAGGGGTTGTGGTGGAATGGGTTTTCAGTAGAGAGACAGACACCAGTAAAATAAAATGTATTCAACAAGGGGGAAGGGCAGGGGGGGGGGGGAATAAATACAATCAAGCCTACCTTTTTACAGTAGATAAGTTGATGGTCAAACAAGAAGAAATAACGTTCTTGTGACCAGCCAGCAGTGTTTACTTTGTTAATATCACCAGAAAATATCAGCTCAGAACTCCTCTCTAACAAATCCTCCCCCTGAAACAGTAAACATATTACATTGTAACAAATTACCAGTAGACAAAACTTTTGACTTGTCTTAATTGAAGGAGTTGCAGAGGACAATTATAAGTTTATAAAATGATAATTGTTTTCAACGTTCTTTGCAGAAAATATTGTGAAAAAAGAAGAAGTAGCTTATTGCAAGCTATTTCCTCTTTTTTTTCAACTTTTTTTTTTTTTGGGGGGGGGGGGTATCAAAAAGTATCATTGTGTGGTAATAGGTTTAGGGATTGTCATATAAGACTAGAAGTAAGTTATTTTGTCATTTGATCTATATCAGTTTGATATATTTTGTGGAATATCATTTACAAATTTCAAAAATTCATCAATTTACAGCAGAATGTATCAAATTAGAAGAACAAAATCAAAGTATTGCCCACAAGATTCTGATTTTATCAAAAATATTGTCTCAACCAGAAAAAGCTGACAAAACCTTTCTGTCTCATTACTTTGGAAAACATTGTGGAAAATGAAGAAACTGCATGCAAAAAGCACTTAATTTATTTCAATTGATGTTTTCTACACCAAAATACAAAGATTTGCTTGGGGTAGTCACAAAGCATCATTGTGTGGGAATGGTCTAACCCATTAAACAATATGATGCTTTTTGAAACCCTGGATAAATACCATCATGGAAAAATTTTTGGGAAAAGGAGAAATTGTCTGTAACTATCAATTTCATTTTTTTTCCCAAAATGTTTTCTTCCATATTTGGCGCTAAATTTCTAATTTCAACAAATTCAGAAATGTTGTCTACAATTTATTTCAATTTGGACTAGTCTAAAATTTCATCGTCCGGTAATGGCTTGGCATTTACTTTTTTCTTTAATGAGTCAAAAAGTGTGATTGCTTTAGAATGGGTTAAAAGTCAAAAGGTCTTGTCTGGCTTCTTTCAGTTTTGACCAATCTAAAACTTGAGTATTAAAGAGTCAAATCAATCCTATACCTACCTCCCAGTCCACCACAGTGTGTTGCCAGGCTGCGATCTTCTCTATACTCTCCATCTTCCTCTTGCGCTCATTAATCAATGTTGCTATTTTCCTCATAGCCGATAATGCATCCTTCACCATCATGTAATCTGGGTGATCTGGAGGCGTGTATTTTAACAATTCGGCAAGTTGAAGGGGATATTTACAGATTTTTTGGACGGGTGTTAACAAGAAACCTTCCAGAGGGATTTCAACTAATTCTTGTAACAATCGACAAGCCTGTAAGAAGATGACACAAATTAGATTAAGTTGGTGATAAACCCATTCCCACACAATCCTGCTCTTGGATGCTCCCTATAAAAAAACTCGTTACAAGCAATTCATTAGTCACAATTTTTTACGAGAAAAGATTTTTTTTTTAATTTTTTCAACTAAAAATTGTTGTTTGCAGCTTCTTTGAACTGAACTATTCTCAAACTTTTGTAGTCTTGTAACAAGTTAAACTCCAAGAATAACTGGAAAGCTACTAGGCTCTACAAACTTCTTATTTTCACTGACTTACTGGCTTCACATAATCAAAATGTATCAAAAAGTTTTAAGATATGAAAAGAATATTGTTTGTTTTCATGGAGGTATGAACCAAAAAACCTAATCACACTATGAATACGCAAATACATCCATGAAAACAAAAATAGTCTCTTCATTTCTTATAACTTAATAGTATCGAGCAGAAAAAAAGCAAAAACTTAACTAATTTTGATACCTTTTTGTATGGGACTATTTTATGCGGAAGCATACAAAATGAGTGCGTGCTGAAAATTTTGTTCATGGAGCTATGAATAATTTTTTGGACCAATCAGAACGCCCTTTTTTGAAAGACGAAACTGAAGATTAAATTATCAATGCATTGAAAAACATGAAAGCACTAAAGATTGAATTATTATTGCATTGAAAAACATGAAAAGATAGCATGAGCTATATCCAAAAGGTGAATAAACAAGAGAGTTCGGACTGAACCCTCAACCAATTTCCACATAATCCCACTTTTATAACACCCCTCAGGAAAAGACCTTAGGAAAACATTGTGGACATTTAAGAAATTGCTTGTAAAAAGCAATTTCTTCAATGGCCTGAAAGTTTTCTGCCCTAATAATATATATATTTTAAAACGCCATGCCCGTGTAACAGCCATTTTGGAAATGTGACCTTGATAAGTGACCTTGACCTTGATTTCCACAGATGCACGTTAATGAGATCTATCATCATGCCAAATATGAGCATTGTATCTCATATAAGCTTGAAGAAATAATAAATCTTAAGGTTTTTGGTAAAGTTTGGTAGAAGTTTGATCTTGCAAAATAACCTTGACCATGCCACATGAACTCAACTTTAGTATCTGCAGATGCATATCAATAGGACCTATCATCCAACCAAATATGAGCATTGTATCTCGAATAGGCTTAAAGTAAATGTAAAAGTTAAGTTTTTTGGTTTTGTACATATAAACAGACAGACAGAATGACAGATGGACAGACAACGTTAGTATCCCTGATCTTTTGAATGCAGGCAATAAGATATCTTTCAATTCAGACCAGTCTAAAGTTTTGTCATGAGGTAATGAGTTTATTGAATATGGACTCACCTCAAAGAAATGTCTATATTTAGAATCAAGACAGAGTTCCTTCAGTTCTTCACAAGCAGATGGATGGTTGTTACAGTAATCAGAATATACCTCAAAACCTCGCTCCTGTTAAAACAAAAACTGCATTGATCAATTAAAAAAGACATTTAAAGTTTAGCCGATAATTTCATGTAGTTTGACTCTGTGTATTTAAATTCCACATATGAGAAAGAATTTGAGAGAACAGGAAAATGCTAAATGGTATGTTTTCTTCAAGAGTTTTCTCATCCAATACAAAAACAAATATTGCTTTATTAACATATTGGTTGGACGAAATCAAAGCATTAACTGTAGTATAACCCTTTCCGACACAACAAATTTTAGACTATTCCTAATTGAACAAGAGGGCCGTTGGCCCTGGGGCGCTCACCTGAGATAAAGGCTCTTTTTCTTTCAACAGTCTAATTTCATGTTAAGGTTAGGATTATGAAACAAGTGGGCAACAATTACATATAAAGACTATGAACCTGGGGATCCAAAAGTCTAAATTACAAATTCCAAGGCTTTAGTGCTGATTTGAAAGAAGGAAAAAACTTTTTCCATGGGTTATAATTTCAGAAATAAGAAAGAAGTCTATGAACTGATGCTTCCTGCCTATACACCCCCCCCCCCCTGGGTCTGCCCCTGGAAACCCTAGGATCATGATTTTAGCTATTTTGTAAAAGATCAATATACTGATGCTTCATGCAAAATATCAAGGCTCTATGCTTTCTGGGTCAAGAGGAGAAGATTTTTAAAGATTATTTGAAATTTCACTTTTGTTGCCATGGCAATCAGAGTTTTTAACGGATTTCAATTCTTTTAGCTAATTTTAAGGGGGACCACCTAAGGAACATTTCTGCAAAATTTGGTTCAAATTGGCCCTGTGAATTGGAAGGAGAAGTCATTTAAAAAATTGTTCTTTATTTCTATATAACCCCCCCCCCCCCGGGGCTCCGCCCCTGGAGACCCAAGGATCATGATTTTAGCTATTTTGAAAGAGGTCAATATACTGATGCTTCTTGCAAAATATCAAGGCTCTATGCCTTCTGGGTCAGGAGGAAAAGATTTTTAAAGATTTTTTTGAAATTTCACTTTTGTTGCCATGGCAACCAGAGTTTTTAACGGATTTCAATTCTTTTAGCTATTTCTGAAGGGGACCACCTAAGTAACATTTCTGCCAAATTTGGTTCAAATCGGCCTTGTGGTTTGAGAGGAGAAGTCATTTAAAAAATCGTTCTTTATTTTTCTTTATAACCCCCCCCCCCCCCCGGGGCTCCGCCCCTGGGGATCCGAGGATCATGTTTTTAGCTATTTTGAAAGAGGTCAATATACTGATGCTTCATGCAAAATATCAAGGCTCTATGCCTTCTGGGTCAGGAGGAGAAGATTTTTAAAGATTTTTTTAAAATTTCACTTTTGTTGCCATGGCAACCAGAGTTTTTAATGGATTTCAATTTTTTTAGCTATTTTTGAAGAGGACCACCCAAGGAACATTTCTGCCAAATTTGGTTCAAATCGGCCCAGTGGTCTGAGAAGAGATGTCATTTAAAAAATCGTTCTTTATTTCTATATAAACCCCACCCCCCTGGGGCTCGGCCCCTGGAAACCCTAGGATCATGATTTTAGCTATTTTGAAAGAGGTCAATATACTGATGCTTCATGCAAAATATCAAGGCTCTACCCTTCTGGGTCAGGAGGAGAAGATTTTTAAAGATTTTTTTAAAATTTCACTTTTGTTGCCATGGCAACCAGAGTTTTTAATGGATTTCAATTTTTTTAGCTATTTTTGAAGAGGACCACCCAAGGAACATTTCTGCCAAATTTGGTTCAAATCGGCCCAGTGGTCTGAGAAGAGATGTCATTTAAAAAATCGTTCTTTATTTCTATATAAACCCCACCCCCCTGGGGCTCGGCCCCTGGAAACCCTAGGATCATGATTTTAGCTATTTTGAAAGAGGTCAATATACTGATGCTTCATGCAAAATATCAAGGCTCTACCCTTCTGGGTCAGGAGGAGAAGATTTTTTTAAAATTTCACTTTTGTTGCCATGGCAACCAGAGTTTTTAACGGATTTCAATTCTTTTAGCTATTTTTGAAGGGGACCACCTAAGGAACATTTCTGCCAAATTTGGTTCAAATTGGCCCTGTGGTTTGGGAGGAGATGTCGTTTAATGAAATTGTTGACGGACGACGCACGACGGACGACGCACGGACGCCGGACAAAAGGCGATCACAATAGCTCACTTGAGCATTACGTGCTCAGGTGAGCTAAAAAGCTGCAGATGAAAATTTCAAGTTGATGGAATTTTCAATTTTTCAATTGTTTGGATATAAAACATTGTGGATATTGAAGAAATAGCTTTTAACAAGCATTTCTTCATTTTCAACAATGTTTTGTAAGCTTAAAAAGGAGGGAATGTGTGGGAATGTGTTTATTTAACCCATTAATTGGTGACAAAGTTTTAGATTGGTTCAGATTCAGAGATATTTCAGACTACAAGTTATTTGATGAAGTTTTAAAAATATTTGCCTTTTTTGGTGGAAGATATTGTGGATATTGAAGAAATTGCTTCTGACTCATTTTTCACAATGCTTGTTTCAAAGCTTTATTTCTTGAAGGTGTCAAAGAGTCTGATTGTGTGGGAATGGTTCAAATATGATATTCAAGGTGTTTGGTTTTAGCAAGACTTTAACGAATTACAAGACTGCTCAAAATTAAAAGTCTGATTGTATGGGAATGGATTAAATATGATATTCAAGGTGTTTGGTTTTAGCAAGACTTTAACGAATTACAAGACTGCTCAAAATAAAAAGGATTTGAAGACATTCTAAAGTTGAAATTTAAGATTTCTTCAATTTTCTGGACAGACAACACTGTATAAAATGAAGAAATTGTTTGCAAGAAGCAATTTCTTCTTTTGACGCAATGTTTTCCCGAATGTTTTTCTGGGGGGGGGGGGGGGGGGGAGCGCGTCAAAAAGTGTCACAATTTGGGAATAGGTTAAACGAAAAGTAAATAAAGTATCTACTTAAATTGTCAAGAAAACACTGTTCAATCTAACTCAATTTTTTTTCCCAAAGGGGCATCAAAAAATGTCACTGTTTGGGAAAGGGTTAAACTAAACGTGTGTAAAGTATCTACTTACATTGTCAAGAAAGCACTGTCCAATCTCACTCAAATGTGGACAAACATCGATACATTTCTCTAAATGAGCGAGGAATTTCTGAGCAAATGAATAAATAGTTTCAATATTTCCAAATATCAGGGCAATCCTCTCCTCCGGAAACATCTCTTTTCTCTTTCTAGCGTGCTGTATGTAACCCTGAAATGATAATTACTCATATCAATCATTGGTCCTCAAATGATGCAGGGAATGGCAGATTATTGTGGAAGAAATTTTGAACAAACTGAGCAAATAGCAATTTCTTTGACCTTTCCCTGTTTAATCCCTTGTTCTTAGTCCTTGTGATTTTATATTTATTATGTTTTATACTTAGAAATTATGTGGCTAAAAAAAGATATTTCTTGTTACAAGCAATTTTTCTTTTTTCACAATATTTTCTATGCTACTGTCATCTGTAACAAGAATCCCTTGTGCAGATGCCAAAGCATGACTGTGTGGGAATGGGTTTATAGTACAGATTTCTAAATCTCATCCTTACACAATTAACCCATTCCAACACAATCTTGATTTATGACACTAACCTAGAAAAATGCTTTAGAAAACCTTGTGGAAAATGAAAAAAAATACTTGTAACAAGCAATATTCACTTACCACAATGTTTTCTTCCAAAAATTTAACAATTCTATCAACTTTTAATTGTCGTTTGCAACTTCTTTCAATTTGGATCAGTTGGAAATTTTTTTGTCTGGAAATAGGTCTTCATAGTTTACAATAGAGAAAGAACAGTTTGTATCATTGTCTAATATTACATATCAACATCTTAACTGTTTATTTATTTGAAACCAAATGTCAGTTAAATTAACAAACCCACTGAGCTTAGATAGGAAGTTCAACCTCAAGATCAAACAGCTATGTTAAGTTGTAGTTACAATGTTTCGGCTTCAAACCAACATAAATGCTACAGATAAATATCAGGCAATGTCTGAGTTCAAAGTTCACTTACGGTCTAAATGAATTATTTAATTGGTTGATTGATTCTTTGATTGACAGCTGCCATTTGTCAAGTGACGGACAAAGCAGTTCGAACTGAGGTTAGAATCTAGATTATTAGTGAAATAAGTTGTCAGGGATGACAATACACGGCAATTTTTTGGTTTGTCAGCTGAATGTCATAACTACAGCTTCAGTTACAGCAATAAATGTGCCAAACAAACATTCTTTTCACACGTACATCTAATTTTCATTTATTTTGGAAAAAAAACTTGGAGAAAAAAGAAAATATTTGCTTCACTCTTAATATTCTGTAATATTGCAAAAATATTGTGGAAAATAAAGAATTTACTTGTGATAAACAATTTCTTCAATGTCAAGAAGGTTTTCTTCCATAAAAGGCAAAGATTTTCTAAATTTCATCAATCCATAATATCTATAACTTCTTTCAATTTGGACCAGTCTAAAATTGTGTTGTGTCTTAATTGGTTAATCAACCCTAAACCAGACAACACAATTTTAGACCGGTCCAAATTGAAAAAAGTTGCAGACAACATTTCAAATCGTGCTCAAATTAAAAAATAAACACCAAATAGTAAAGAAAAACTTGTGAGAAAAGGAGAAATTGCTTGTCACAAGCAATTTCTCCTTTGCCCACAAAGTTTTCAGTAGTTGTATTTCTAAAGGGCATCAGACAGCATTATTGTGTGGTGATGGGCTTAATAAACACAATGCCCATTACCTCGACCACATCCTTGAGATGTTTCACATATTCCCTTTCTGCATTAATAATCTCATTGACAACATTTGTTCTAGCTTGATTCTTGTTCAGGACACTGATACGACGGGACTTTGGGCTGGACGTTAGTGTTTCTTGTAGTGTTATTTCCATATCTTCCTCTTCTATACGATCTTGATTCACCCGCAGCTGAAAAAACAATAAGGTTTATACTTCTCTTAAAAGTTTTATTTACGCATACAGCTATCTAATTCCCAAACAATGACACTTTTTGAAGCCCATCAAGAAAAACAATTAAGAAAACATTATGTTAATGAAGAAATTGCTTGCACCAAGATTTTTTTATTGTCCACGATGTTTTCTGCACAGAAAAGTGAAAAAATCTTAAATTTCATAAACTTAAAATTGTCATCTGTAACCCCTTTCAATTCAGAACAGTCTAAAATTTTGTCGTCTGGTAATGGGTTATATATTTCATACCATGTGCTCTGATTAAACGTAATGGACATGAAAGATACATCAAAGCCCTAAAAAGGCAAAGTGATGATTTAGACAAGTTGGTAAAAACTGACCCAAACTACAACTAATTTGGTCACTTGTGTAAGAATTCAAACTTATATAAATATCTTTACAAGAATGTAAAAGCATAGTGCATGAATGCTATATCAATAGTCTGCATTTTGTATAATTTAGGAAATAAAGCTAAAACAATTTTCTAGACTTTACTTCTCAAAAATGATCTCAAGTTGAATTTTGAGAGTGTAAGCATTTACTGATAAATTTTTCAAGCAAAAACCAACTAAGTGATCATCAGTACTTCCTATAATTCATACAAAATCTTGAATTAAATGTTAAAGTTTTTGTAGTTTATTCAAGGATGAAACTTCAAATTTATGGCCAACAACCATAATAATGACTGCACAAAAGGATTATCTCCCTTTTCATCCTTTAAATCTGTTATCTTCTTCCAAAGAACTCCGACCTATGTTTTGTTTGTTACTTACCCTAACAAATGCAGCAGGGAACCATCCCTCTTTATCATCAATGGCTCCATACCACCAATCTTTGTCTCTCATATCCATAACTTCTATGACATCCTGAGCACGGAAAGCGATCTCATCTGGTACCATGGTGATGTGATCCCACAATGCTTCAGCATAGATCAGATTGTCCTCATCCTGGAAACCAATAACTGCATTTAACCCTTTCCTGTACAGTTCCAGGATTTTACAACCCTTTGATTTTATACTTGAAAAAATATTGTGGAAAAAGCAATTTCTCCTTTTTTCACAATATTTTCTGCATCATAGAATGATTTGTTTTCAAATTGCACCCAAATTTCATCATCCTCTGCATCCTCTTTCAAATTGGACTCATCTAAAATTTCTAAGAACAGGAAAGGGTTAACCCATTACGAGATCACAAAAATGCAGACTGATCCAAATTCAAGAAGTCTGTTACAGAATTTCTCTGTCTTCCTATGTCAAAAATAAGGAAATGGTATTCTCAAACTCTTTGTACAGCACTAAAAGTTTTTCATTATAGTTTATTCATAGCCATACAGATGGGAGACTTGCCAAAATTTTCATTCCTTTCTTAAAGTACAGTTTCTGTAAAAAGTGGTATTTCTTCTCTTAACAAACACCACATGTTATTGTCTTGTATTGTAAAATATCTTTTTGAAGTCAATTTATAATCATTATGTATGAATGAAAATTACAATATTTTGCAGTTTCAGCATTTTCCAAATGGCCCTTATTTAATCTCCGCAAGCGCTTTAAGGTTTTCATGATATACATCTTCTAAACCATTACAAGTTGACAGAAATTTTGGACTCATCCAAACCTCATGAAATGTATTTATAAGCATTTTTTCCATGCATTAAAGTGCAGGTTCGGGGTAAATGGTCACGAACTTTGCCATCATACAGTGAATTTCTATCTTTTGTTAACCCTTTATCATTCAATCCCTGCATTTTACATCCCTGTGATTTTATAATTTAGAAACATTGTAGAAAAAGAAGACATTTCTTCTTTTTCCAGAATATTTTCTGCCCTACTGAATGGTTATTTTCAAAATCAAATCGACCTTTACAAAACCTTTCAATTTGGAACGGTCTAAGTTGTTTCAAAACTAGAAAGGGTTAAATTTGCTCTTTTTGTTGTTTAATTCCAACATGAGCACCAATTTGTCTTGTGAATCTCTGGAAGACAGAGTATGGTTAAAGTTTGTCTTAACAGCAACATTAAAATACAACCTAAGGGTGCCTATGCTCCACTATTGGGTGCTGGATAGTGGATAAATGCATCTAGAGTTATTCCCCTTGATAGTATAGGTTGCTCTTTTAATTGTGAACAAGTGTGCCAAGTTTCAAGTGAATGTCTTTAGTAGAACCAGAGATATCACAAAATGTCAAAGTTATTGCACAACGATGACAACAACACCGACAACGACGAGGCTATAGCAATACCTCGGGTTTTCTCCGAAAAGCCGAGCTAAAAAACCTTGGTTATGATCCTTAAAACCTAGAGTCACACAAGAAGTCCTCAATTACCTTTCCCAAAATTTTGTACAAACTTCGTAAGAAGTAAGTTTGATTATCCAAAATATCTGTCATTTCCATATGAACACAGCTTCAGTCTATCTAGAATACTATCCACTACTATTCTAGCTCATGTATCACAGCAACAAACAACCCACTTCTACTTTAAGAAATGTCTTGCATGTGACCACTTTGTGACTTCAAAAGGATTTAACATACTTTAACCCTTTTTGAAATATGTAGAGAAGTACTGCTCTTATATTACCTACAGCTAAATAACAAACAACTTGAATAATTCTTATTTATGAATTATACGGATTTGCATGAAACAAGACAAATACAGTTCAGTTCAGTAGATTAATGTTGAAAATGGGAAGATACAAAATATTAACTCTTGTCATGCAGAAACAGGAATATTCCTGTTTATGCAAGAGGTATAAACTAAGATCAACCTGCACATAAGTGCAGTCTGATCTTAGTCTACACCACCAGTCCTGCTTGTAAGATTTAAGTGGCATTTATTTGAGAAATAAATTCTGAAAGGAAATACTAGTCCTCTATAATGGCTTCCAGTGCTTTCGGT
This sequence comes from Fragum fragum, assembly GCA_946902895.1. NCBI lineage: Eukaryota > Metazoa > Mollusca > Bivalvia > Cardiida > Cardiidae > Fragum > Fragum fragum. The sequence continues at coordinate 2,836,666 of OX336379.1, forward strand.
GCTTTGATTTAAAGGCAATATTGGAAATAATTTTCTTATTCAGCATGACAAGGGTTAAAAGAAAATCACCCTAATGCCAATCACTTCTGTATTCTGTACTGTCCCTGAGAGAGAGCAGGTAAACAGGAAATAAAACTATTTCAACACTGTCCCTAAGAGAGAGCAGGTAAACAGGAAATAAAACTATTTCAACACTGTCCCTAAGAGAGAGCAGGTAAACAGGAAATAAAACTATTTCAACACTGTCCCTAAGAGAGAGCAGGTCAAAATACAAAACTATTTCAAATGATACATTATGTGTTGTGTCAGGAGAAAATCTTTAATGATTCTCACAAAATCCTAATGTTGTTGGCACTAAACTGTCAAATCACAAGTTCTTTTGTTAAATTTTGATTAAGCTTATTACCAGACCATAAAAATTTATGATTAGTCCAAAATGAAAGAAATTTGCAAATTTTAGTCAATCAAATTAAAAAAAAACTTTGCCTTTTGTGGAAGGAAACATTTTAGGATAATGATGAAATTACTTGTAACAAATCCTTACATTTCCACAATGATTTCAAAATATTTTATCTTGAGGGGCGTCAAAGAGTGATATTGTGTGGAAATGGGTTAATGTAGAGCGTGATTGATTTGAATTTAAAAACTCATTTTCAGGCTAGTTTTACATTCATACCAATACATTCACCTTACAAGGCCTTACTTTTATAAAAACAAGATAGCTGTGGCAAGAAGGAAATCTTAACCCTTGTCATGCTGAATCCGGGATATTCTTGATAGGAGGTGTTGACCAAGTCCTCCTGCTTGTACTTTTCCTGTCAGAGTTGTTTATGAAATTGATTTCCAACAGAAATATTTGAACGGGATCTATCAGTTCTTTCAGCTTGATGATTTTACAGGAATTCAGAAAGGTTATTTAAACAGCATGACAAGGGTTAAGTATTTATTAAATGAAGAGTTTTGGCGTAATTGTGGTAAAGATGCTAAATTGGTATCAGTGGGTCAAAACATAAGTACCTCCATATTTGGAAATATAAAAACACTTATAGCTATTAAACCATTACCAAACAATTATAAGACAGTTCCATGGACATAAGCAGCAAAAGCAGACCAACAGGTTTGCCTTAAGCGCTAACCATCCTTGGTTTCAGAAAAAATCACTTTTTCAAAACAGGCCAAAAAAGAATACCAAAGCTTCAATAACTGCTACCCTGTCAGTTCCCTCACAGTGACTCTTTCTGACGCCCTCCCCAAGAAAAACAATTTTGAAACATTGTGTTAAATGAAGAAATTGCTTGTAACAAGCAATTTCTTCATTTTTTCACAATATTTTTTATTCAGACAGTTGGAAAATCTAAAATTTCATTAACTTAAAATTGGTGTCTGCAGCTTCTTTCAATTTGGACAAGTCTAAAATTTAGTTGTGTGGGAATGGGTTAAAAGATTTAGAGCTTAACTCATTCCTACACAGTCTCCCTTTTAATGACCCTTAAGAATAAAGCTTAGGGTAACATATTGGAAATTGCAAGTGAAACAAGAGCCATGTCGGACATGGCCATCCCCCACCGTAAAAGCTTGAAAGTAAACTGAAGACAGTTAAATTTAGGCTTCTTGTGCACTGCATTTCTACTCAATGAGTTCGATAATAGCTATTATACTTTCAGAGATATGCTCAGGACAAAATCTAAGTCTTTGAAACAACAAAGGGCAATAACTCACAAATTATGCAAGCAAGAGTTGTGGTTCTTGTGCACTGCACTTCTCCTCAACGAGATCTATCCACCTTTGAAGTTTCAAGTTAATAGCTATTATACTTTCAGAGATATGCCCCAGACAAAATCTTAGTCTTTAAAACAACAAAGGGCAATAACTCCAAAATTATGCAAGCAAGAGTTGTGGTTCTTGTGCACTGCACTTCTCCTCAATGAGATCTATTGACCTATGAAGTTTCAAGTTGATAGCAATCATACTTTCAGAGATATGCTCCGGACAAGTTTAGTGACAGAATGACGGAATTACGGAATGACGGATGGAGACCATTACTATATTCCCTTTGCCGAAACGGCGGGGGACATAAGCACTTTCTTCATTTCCTACTATGATTTCATTTCCAGACAGACAATAAATCCTTTAGAAACTTAGAATTGTCCTCTGCATTTTTTTGTTTTTCTTTTCGACCATGCTAAAATGTTATCATCTGGTAAGGGTTAATCACAACTAGAAACCTGTCACAGACAAGGATGTCCCCACTCAACTGCTTGTCACATGATCTTGTGACCTTGAACCTTGACCTTGAACCAACAGAAATTTATGCATGACACTAGTACTCATTACCCCATCCCCACTCAGAGACGCTTTTGGACGCCCCGAAGAAAAGAAGGTTGGGAAAACATTGTGAAAAATTTCTTCATTCTCCACAATGTTTTCCAAAGCCTTTATCTTGAGGGGAGTTTAAAAGCGTCATTTTATGGGAATGGGTTAACCCATTCTCACACATCACAATTTTAGACAGGCCAAAATCCAAATGTAGTTAGAAGTTGCAGATGACAATTTTTGATTGATGAGAATTTCAAATTATGTATCTTTTGGGGTAGAAAACATTGTGGATAATGATGAAATTGCTTGTGAAAAGCAATTTCTTCATCTTCCACAATGTTTTCCCATATTTTTACTTAAAGGGAACAAATCTTAACCCTTGTCCTGCTGAAGTAAAACCCTGTACAGAATTGTTTTTAAATCAAAAGACTGACAGCCTGGAAATTCTTAATGAGGGTCAATTATTATTTTGAAAATTGATTTCATGAACAACTTTTGTTGGAATGAGACAAGCAGGAGGTGTAGACCAAGATCTGACAATTTCTTCTTTTTTCCACAATGTTTTCACCAGTATAAAATCACAAGTACATGAAAATCAAGGATCGTACAGGAAAGTGTTAATCCATTCCTACCCAATGACATTTTTAAATGCTTGTCATTATAAAAGCTTCTGAAAACATTGTGGATAATGAAGAAATATGCTTATGACAAGCACATTTCTTCATTATCCATCATGTTTTCTCCCCAAAAAAGAAAAAGATCTTAAAGATTTAGTCAACTTAAAATTATCATTTGCAACTTCTTTGAATTTGGACCAGTCTTCAATTTTGTCATCTGGTATTTGGTTGATAAATAAACTATTTTGGTTCATTTTCTAGTTCATTCAAACAGTATCTTCTAATGGCAATGAAGTGACTATTACTTCCCAGTTTTATATAAATATAGAAAACTAATTAGCCTCTTTGCATAGTTTCGTAAGTTTTGACATTTAGCTGTATCCTACATTAGTACACATTTGACGTCATATAACCTTTTAACACTAGTCTTATCTAAACCCATTCCAACACAGCAAAATTTTAGACTGGTCCAAATTGAAAGAAGCTGCAGATGACAATTTCAAGTTGATGGAATTTTGAATTTTTTCATCTTTTTGGTTAGAAAACATTGTGGATAATGAAGAAATTGCTTGATACAAGCAATTTCTTCATTTTCCACAATGTTTTCCAAACTTTTTTCTCGAGGGGCGTAAAAAGGAGGGATTGAGTTGGAATGGGTTAACTCTGGTGATTATAGGATCTGACCCGTCAAGGGAAAAAGGGAGCATTTTAGGAAGTGAGCATTGTATACCTCCTGGTCAGATTTAAATGACTGCAGTTTAACCCATTCTCACACGATAGAATTTTAGACCAGCCAAAATTGAAAGAAGTTGCAGATGACAATTTAAGGTTGATGAAATCTTCAAAATATTTAACTTCTACTGTAGAAAACATTTTGAATAATGAAAAAATGCTTGTAACAAGCAATTTCTTCATTCTCCACAATGTTTTCCAAAGCTTTTATCTTGAGGGGAGTTTAAAAGCGTCATTGTATCGGAATGGGTTAACCTATTCTCACACATCAAAATTTTAGACAGGTCAAAACACAAAAGTAAGAAGTTGCAGGTGACAAGCAATTTCTTCATCTTCCACAATGTTTCCCATAAGTTTTTTTAACCCATTCCCACTCAGTGATGCTTTTAGACACCCCCAAGAAAAAAGCTTTGGAAAACATTGTGGAAAATGAATTCTTTATTTTCGACAATGTTTTCCTTCTAAAAAGACGAAAAAATCTGAAATTTTATAAAGTTTCAATTGTAGTCTGCAACCAGTCTAAAATTTCTTGTGCGGTAAAGGGTTAACGTAAAAAAAGTCATTGTGTTGGAATGTGGTGTTTTTTTCAAACATCAGGGATATATTTTACGCCTTTCACAAAAGTTCCTTTTTGCTTGAAGCACCAAATAACTCATGAATCTTTGACCAGTTGATTAAAGTCAGAATTGGTACACAATCCCTTTCACACATTTGTTCTCTATCATGAGAAGCTGTACCATTTGATAGAAATAGTCTGCCATCAGGTCATAGGTCAGGGTCATTGTGGAAGGTCAAAGATCAAATTCTTAAGATTTGGTCCTTTTGTCCAGTTTTTGTTCCTCATTCCAGTATCTTTATCTGGATGCTGCCTCCTACATATGCTGCTCTTTGTGTAGGAATTATGCCTCTTGTCTTGCTACAATTATTTTAATGTTTGATCTTGAGCTGTGACCTCGACCTTGGAGATATTCATATATTTCTCTCTAATGGTGCATCTACACATAATAGAGAACTATTGTGCAAAGTTATTATGAAATTCATCCCTAATTGATTGAGCTCTGGACAAGCCTAACTTTAAAGTTCAACCTTGGGCTGTGACCTTGACCTTTGGTCTATCTAAGAATTGTTTCATATGGCACATCTACTCTGAATAGAGTGCAATAGAATTGTACAAAGCTATATTGAACTCTATCCATAATTGAAGGAGCTATGCTCTGGAAAAGATCAATTTTAATGTTTGAACTTGAAAAGTGACCTTGACCTTGGAGATATCTGAAAGCTTGGAAAAAATTGTCAGCGCAAAATCATAAGGAATTCACATCTGAAGTTTCATCAAATTTGCAACAAGGGTTGTGGAGAAAATGAAGCAGACAGATGGAAGAATAGACAGAGTGGCAGAAGGCCAGATGGATGGACAAAGAAAGCAGCAGCTATTTGCTCGCCCTTCGGGCAGCATAAAAACACCGAGATTTCTGTACCTCATCCATGGAGGTGAGCTGACTGTGTGATGACTGGATACTGAGACTTCTCTCCTGTAGACTGGCTTGATCAAATGAAAGGTCCGAGTCGTCTGATTGATAATCGTCAGCATCAAGGTGGCGCTGTAAACTGTCCATGTGATAGTCTGAAATGAAAGAGTTTTGAATTATTGCTAGATGCTTGAAATCATTACTTGTGACTAGCTTTTATCTTTAACACAATTTCACCTATTCCGACAGGGAAATAATTTAGACTAGTTGCAGTAAGACAATTTTAATTCCGAAATTTAAAATATTTTTAACTTTTGGGGTAGAAACATTATGAAATTATGCAAAATGAACAAATAGCTTACAGTTTTTCAATTCCATAATATTTTTCAAAGCTTTTTATAAGGTTATAAGGCAGGCTTGTGTTGGAATGGGTTAAGCAGATAAGATTTTATAGTAATCTCTGGCATATAAACCAATCAGTACGGGATTGCTGATAAAGGAATTTCAGATTCCTTCCTTCCTTGAAGTGGTATGATATACTAAACTCATTTTCACACAATATCTCTTTTTATGGCCCCTTCAAGAAAGGCTTTGGGAAATATTGTGGAAAATTAATAATTGCTTGTTACAAGCAATTTCTTCATTATCCAAAATGTTTTCTACTTAAAAGACAAAGATGTAATAGAATATTAGTAACTAAAAAATGTTTCCTGTAACTTAGTCGTCTGGTAATGGGTTAAGCAGATATGACTTAACCCTTTCCTGTTTTTCCAAAATTTTAGACTGGTTCAATTTGAAAGAAGTTGCAGATGAAAGTTAAAAATTTGTGCAATTTTAAAAGTAACTAACCTACAGGTTAGAAAATATTGTGGGAAAAGAAGAAATTGCTTGATACAGGAGAAGATTTTCTAAGATATCCTTCTTTATTCCTTTCTAAAATCTTGGATTGCACAGAAAATGGTTTTTTACAGAATACAGTAATTCTACAAAGAATTTTGGTAAAGAGTCAATAGGTTTTAATACACACCAAATATAATAGCTCTATGCCTTATGTTTTGGGAGAAGAAGATTTTCAAAGATTTCCTTCTTTATTCATATGAGAAATCAGGGATCGGAAAGAAACAGGCTAATTTTCAGAGTAATCTTTGAAGTATTTTGGTAAAGGGTCAATAGACATTGACTAATACAAAATATCATAGCTCTAGGCCTTATGGTTAAGGAGAAAAAGATTTTCAAAGGTATCCTTCTTTAATTCTATGTAAAATCAGGGATCACACAGAAAAGAGCTATTTTTCCAAATATCAAAGCTCTAGGCATAATCGTTTGGAAGCAGAAGATTTTTTTCTAAGTTTTTTTCACTCGGTTGCCATGGCAACCAAAGTTCTTCATGGATTTCAATTCTTTGAAGTATTTTGAAAGAGCATGACCTAGGGATCATTTCTGTGATGTTTGGTTGAAATTCCATGGTTAGTTTAGGAGAAGATCTTTTTTGTTATTGTGATTGGACGGATGCTCGACAATGACCAATCACAATAGCTTACTCAGAGCACTTCGTGCTCTGGCAAGCTAAACTAGAGGTGCTTGATTGCCTGTATTGCTCCAAAGGCATGAATGTACTGATTAAGCAAATTTTTCCATTAATTTAAAATGAACTGAATATAATGAAAATAAATCTGAATCATTGAAATCTTTGAAATAGTTCTAGAGAACCATTTCAAACATTTCATTGTTTTTACAAACAATAGGCAAGTCAAATTATGTAAAACTAATCATGTAAAATTTTCACTGTATACCATATATGGACATAACCCACCACTATAATAGCCATGTCAACCAATCAAAACTATACGAAGTAATCTGACAAACAGTCATCTGGTTACCATTCCAGTGAAATTTAGTTGAAATCTATCAAGAGGTTTCTGAGAAACTTACAAAGTTTTCAGTATATACCATATATGGAAATTTGCCCTGCCAATTGAAGCCATATTTTTCATCCAATATAAATTCTTTTTCATAATCTGATAAAAGGTCACCAAAAAATCATTCCGGTCAAATCTGGTTGAAATCCATCCACCGGTTTCTGAGAAGTTTTTCAAAGCTTTTACCATTTATGAAAATAAGCCCCGCCCATTAAAGCCATGTTTTCCATCTGATCAAAATCCTTTGAAGGAATCTGATAAAGCTTCACTCAATGATCATTTCAGTGAAATTTGTTTAAAATAAATCCACTAGGTTCTGAGAAGATTTTCAAAGCTTTTACCATATATGGAAATAAGCCCCGCCCAGTGAAGCCATGTTTTTCATCTGATCAAATTTTTTTGAAGGAATCTGATAAAGGTTCACCATAGGATCATTTCTGTGAAATTTGGTTGAAATCAATCTACCAGTTTGTGAGAAGAAGATTTTCAAAGCTTTCACCATATTTGAAAATAAGCCCTGCCCATTAAAGCATGTTTTTCATCTGATCAAAATTCTTTGAAGGAATCTGATAGAGGATCATTTCTGTGAAATTTGGTTGAAATATGTTCAATACTTTCTGAGGAGAAGATTTTCAATGGAAAAGTTTATGGATGGATGGATGGACAGAGGAACAACCGGATGGATGCACGCATTACAGCATGACAATAGCTCCCTGGCTTTCAGCCCATGGAGCTAAAAATCAGTTTTCATTTGACATATTGACCTATAACAAGTGCTTCCAGTGATTTCAGTTCTTTGATTTTAGTACAACTCTAAAAAGGATTTTATTTAGCATGATAAGGGTTAAGACATGACAACAATTAAAGACTGCCATGCAAATGTTTGTTGACAATATCTTGTTTCCCTACAATCGAAGGTAAATTGCGATGCTGGTCTAAGTGTTTATTCATTGTATAGCCCTTTCCCATTCAAATACAGGATTTTACGTTCCTGTGATTTTATACTCAAGAAAACATTGTGGAAAAAGAAGAAATTGCTTGTAACAAGCAATTTCTCCTTTTTCCACAATATTTTCTACCACATAGGATGGTTTCTTTTCAAATGGCATCCAGTTTTCATTGTCGTCTGCAACCTCTTTCAATTTGGACTAGTCTAAAATTTCCAAAAACGGGAAAGGGATAGACACTTAGAACAGATTCTCAAATAACCCTTGATATCTAGAGCAATACATAAATGGCACACAGAAAAAATGAATGCGTATGAATGAATGAAATATCGTTCAATATATGGAAGAGTTAGATAATATCACATTAACCCTTTCCTACACAGTCCAGCTTTTTGACACCCCTCAAGAACTAAGTTTTGGAATATACTCTGCAAAAACAAAATGCTTGTCACAAGCAATTTTTTTCATTTTTCACAATGTTTTATACCCAGACAAGCAAAATATTTTGTCAAAATTCCACCAAATTAAAATTGTCGTCTGGAACCTCTTTCAATTTGGATCAGTCTAAAATTTTACATCTGATAATGGGTTAAAAAATAACTTCTAAATGTTATCAAAAAAGGAGGTATGATGTGAAATTTCCAAACAAATCTTGTAAATATTTTTCCGTTACAACAATCAAAATTAGGACATAACAAACAAACAAACAGGATGCAATAGCTATCTAGCTACTTCTATTTGATTCTCAGGGCCGCCGTCATAGCGCAGTCGGTAGCGCGCCAGACTCCTAATCTTCAATCATGGGTGTCATGGGTTTGATCCCCGGCGGCGGCAAATATTCTTTCCGACAATTGTCTCTCACCAATGGGTGGATAATCGTAAACCTAAGTGGGATAGCAGCTGGAGGCTAGGAAAGGATGTAGTGGTAGTACTTGTGTGAGAAATACCAGGAATCCATTGTTAGGTGCTCCAGCCGCCGCGATATGACTGAAATACTGTTAAAAGCGGCGTTAAACCCCATTCAATCAATCAATCTATTTGATTCTCACTGCACAGAAATATTTGATTAACTTCCACTCCCCATTCAGGTCTAATGAAATATCAAAACCTTCCAAAGTTTGAGATTACTATTATTACTAATATTCCTTATTATTGTCCGTCCAACCACAACTGATAATAATTACTGACCTAGTTTTTTGAAAGATTATCCCTTTCCCAAAAAATTTTAGACTGGTCAACTTTGAAAGAGGTTGCAGACAAAAATGAAAATTGGAATCGATTTGAAATGAAACCATCCTATGTAGTAGAAAATATTGTAGAAAAGGAGAAATTGCTTGTACCAAGCAATTTCTTCTTTTTCAACAATGTTTTCTCTAGTTCAGAATTGGAGCAACTTTAAATCCCGGGTTTGTACAGGAAAGGGTTAAACATACCCAGGAGATGTAATTTCCTCCGTTTTGTGATTTTGTCCAAACTTTCCGGCATGCTACTAGACCGAACCAGTGGTGGCTGTTTCTGCAACTTTTTCGGAGATCGATGTAATCTGGACTTGATTGGATGAGGGGTTGACATCTGAAAGACGAATTTCAAAGAATAATGCAAAAAGATTATTTAAAAGGATATTCACCAATTACAACAAAACAAAATCTTAGACTTGTCCAAATTGTAAGAAGTTGCAGATGACATCATTACGATAATAGGATTTTAAAAGATCTGTTTTTTGAGGGCAGAAAATAATGTGGAAAATGCAGAAATTGCCTGTAAAAAGCAATTTCTTCTTTGTCCACAATATTTTTAATCATATAGGACGGTTAGTTTTTTAACCCTTGTCCTGCTGAATATTTTTCCTCTTTTCACTACATTTGAAAACTTTAACATAACTAGATCAATCTTGTGTTGAAAGATTTCTCTCAGTATAACAACAGTAAGTAGGTAGTTTAGACTAAGATCCGACTAACTTTTTGCTTTCAATTAATTCTTAAAATTTAAACACAACCAGCCGTCACGGCAATGGCCATAGTGCATTTGGTAGCACGTCGGACACCAAACCTTTGGATCCCAGGTTTGATCCTTTGTCGTGGCAAATACCCTTTATGACAGTGAATATATTGGTAGATCTAAGTGGGATGAGCAGCTGAAGGCTCGGAAAGGATGAAGTGGTAGGACTTGTGTGAGAAAAACCAAGAATCCATGGTTAGGTACTTAGGCCGCCTCAATATAACTTAAATTAATATCAAAAGAGACATTAAACACCATGCAAAATAAATGAACAAACACAACGCAATTTCCAAAGCGTTATTGGAGTCAAGAGTAGGCTATGTAGACTTCATGTGACATAAACCAGAGTATATAAATCAATCAGTGTTATCTATTGATCTGATTAAAATATTTGATAATCTAACACCTGTGGTATTATAATCTTCGAAAAAGGAGATAATGAAACAAAAGAGCTAGTTTTATTATTAACTTCCATATCTAACTACATGTACATGTATTTTGACCAGGTATCATCTCTTCATGACCACTTATTTGAGTTCCAACATTTAAAGAATTTATCTAATCCATTCCAAAGTGGCAAAAATTTTAGACAGGTTCTTTTGAAAGAGGGGTACCAGACGACAATTTAAAGTTCCTTAACTATTTTTTTCTCAACTTTCTGGGTAGAAAACATTGTGAAAAATGAAGAAATTGCTTGGTTCAAGCAATTTCTTCAGTTAACACAGTGTTTTTTCCCAATAATTTTATGGGGGGCGTCAAAAGGCATCATTGTGCGGAATTGGGTTAAAAACAAGAGCATCACATATACATGCAATCTTGGCTGCAGATTTTTGATAGTGAAAACTTTTATGCTGAAAGAGGAACAAAATTTTTTCAAGAGTTATCTGCCTTGATCTTATGGATTGCTCTTGTGATTATGAACATACTTGTTGCGTGACAATTAACCCTTGTCATGCTGAACCCGGAATATTCCGGTTTTGGCAGGAGCTGTGGACTAAGATCAGACTGCACTTATGTGCAGGCTGTTCTTAGTCTACACCTCCTGCTTGTACTTTTCCTGCCAGAAGTTGATTTCTAAAAAAACATTGATCTTTTAACAAGTTCTATCATCGCTTCTAGCCCTTTGATTTGACAGCAATTCAGTAAGGCAATTTATACAGCATGACAAGGGTTAAATATATATTCAATAATAACAGAGGAATGACCAAGCTGAAAGTTGTCACAACCAAAACATGCCAATGGCACCAATGTAACATCAATACCACAACTTTTTCATGTTTAACAGCAGCCTATAAACCAATATGCATTTATCAACTGTCAGTCAAAACATCAATTGACCAATCAATCATCCTATTAACCAGAGGTGAACTTTGAACTACAACATCCACGGACATTTCAACTGTATAATTAACAATGTTTAGGCTGCCATTTTTACATTTTTGTTACATGTTACTGACAATAAATTTTGAATAATAATGCTGTCAGTTTGAAATCTAAGTCAACCTTCTGCCGGAGTCAGTGTGCAGGGCAAGGATCTGTCATTCCCCACAATATAAGCTGTAGTTACATGAGTTTTTAAATTCAGAGTACTTCCAATCTAAAGAACAATTTGACTGGTTAATTGAATTTTTTTGCTTGACAGCAGCAAGCTGTCAAGAAGCTGAAAAACCAAATGGTTTCAAAATAAATCTATTCCACACACGCTTACACGAAAAAAAATTGTATCTGTATTTTCCTTATTTCCTTATTTTCAACTGTTATCAGGAATTCTTTCCTAGTTGGGAATAGATTGTAAGACATTAACCCATTCCCACACAATGACACTTTTGGACGCCCCTCAAGAAAAATAATTGAGAAAACATTGTGTCAAATGAAGAAATTGCTTGTTACAAGCAATTTCTTCATTATACACAATGTTTTTTACCCAGAAAGTTGAAAAAATCTAAAATTTCATAAACTTTAAATTGTCGTCTGAAACTCTTTTGAAATTGGACTAGTCCAAATGTGGTTGTCCAGTAATGGGTTGATATATAACCAGGGGTGTGGAATGCCTATGCCAAACATGTCATACATGGGATTTTCTACTTGCAGATAAATACATTAGTTTTTTGAGTCAACTTGTCTTCTGACAAATAAATACCAGGACACACCACTCTTTTTAACAACTTACCAACAAAAAGACTGGCTTAGGAAGAGCACTATTTTTATGACCAGAATCATTAGAATTTGCAACCCAGATCCTAAACAGAACAGAGGTCTTGTTTGTAAAATGTGTCCTTTAACCTTGACCAAAATTATTTAACCCATTACCAGATGGGAAATTTCTTTAGCCTGGTCAAGATTGTAAGGAGTTGTAGACGACAATTCAAAGTTTATAAAATGTTTTAAAATGATATTTTCAACTGTCTTGGTAGAAAATAATTTCTTAATTCTACACAATGTTTTCGCTATTGTTTTTCTTTGGGCCAACAGAAGCATAACTGTGTGGGAATGGAATGATATAAGCCCTATTTTCCTATTAGACCTTGACCTGTGACATACCAAAATGTGTTTCGATCGGCAAATATACTGGCAAGGAATAACAGTTGTATCATCTTATCTTGACATGTTGAAATCAGTCAGTAAATGTAGCACTTGAGCTGTCAGAAGCAGACCTGTGGGTCAGATGAAATAGACACCCCCCCCCCCTTCTCAGCAGCACAGTACATAAACACTCATGCACTAATAACCCCTATAGCCACGAAGGACCCCAAACAAAGGTAGGGAAAATACCCCCATTGTCAGAGACCTTACTTAGTACCTACATGTATAATATTTCAAATTCAAAACCCTTGAAATCAAAAAATCAATCAACATAAACAATTACCCTTCTGTTTTTCCGTTTGTCAAAGTCCCGTTTTCTCATATCGTACAAATTTCGGAGAGAACAATACGGCTGCAGATCAATTTCACTTCCAAAAGCTTTCATCCTTTCTGATAAGAAAGAACTACCCTCTGAAAAGAAAAAAGGATTTTTTATTGATTTCATTTAATAATATGAAGCAACTTCATATGAAAGTATTAGTTTCCTGAAAACTCAAACATAGTAGCAAATGTTTATAATAGTACGTTACAATACACATTTCATATTTACTTTAACCCATTTCAATTTAATCCAGGATTTTTTATACGCTAAAGAAAAAGCTTTGGCAAAACATTACGGGAAAAGGAGAGATTGCTTGTGACAAGCAATTTCTCCTTTTCTCTCAATGTTTTCTGCCCTACATAGGGTTCCTTATTCAATTTTAGCACGTATCAAATTGTCATCTGCAACCTCTTTCAAATAGTACAAGTTTAAAATTTTGTTGTATAGGAAGACCCAGTCAAAATTAGCAAAGTAAAAACTTTCGCCCTAATGATATGAATGATTTAGCTGTTAAATATCAGTCCATTGATTTAACCCTTTCCCGTTTTATGGAAATTTAGACTAGTCCATATTGAAAGATGTTGCAGACGACAATGAAAACTGAATGCCATTTGAAATGAAAGCATCTTATGTGGTGTAAAATATTGTGGAAAAAGGAGAAATTGCTTGTTACAAGCAATTTCTTCTTTTTCCACAATGTTTTCTCAAGTACAAAGTCACAGGAATGTAAAATCCCGTGTTTGAATAGGAAAGAGTTAAACTGTCTGTAATTTCTTTTTTATAAGAAAAGACCAAGCTTTCATTGTCTTGATGCAATTAAATTGCACAAATATAAACCTAATGACAAATCCTTCATTTTCCTTGTAACCACTCATGATTTTGTTCTAAAATCAATTAACTCTTGTTCGATCATGACAATAATGTGACGTTTAATGTCTGAATGATTGCAAGATAAGCCAAATTTAGATTAACACTTGTCATGCTGAAACCGGAATATTCTGGTTTTGGCGGGATGTATAGACAAAGATCAGCCTGCACATAAGTGCAGTCTGATCTTAGGCTAGACCTCCTGTCTGCCCTTCTCAAATGAGAGTTGTTAATGGAATTAATTTTCGAAAGAAGTACATGTTTTACTAAACGAACAACAAGTACCACCAGTGCTTTCAGCCCTTTGATTTTAATGCAATGCTGAAAAAGATCTAATTCAGCATGACAAGGGTTAACCATTACAACACTAACTTGTATTTTGTTAGGCTTAAGAAATATAATTTGAAAAAAGATCATTGGAAAACAAGAAATCACTTGTGACATTTATTCATGAAGAACTTTATTTGCATGACACAAGAAGTATTACCGGTATATCTCTTCTTATTTCATGCATCTAAATGCATCAAGATACATAAAGAAATGTTCTTTGAATGTTTTATGAATGTTTATTGCATTTGTCTCATGAACTTCACTACTTTTCATGAAGACTTTTTGAAAACACTTCATGAAGTATGATAGAGTATTTCATGAATTATTCATGAAGTTTGATAATAGATTTAAAAGGGTGACCCACAGAAAGCTCAATTCAAAATATTGGTGGGAATGAAGTAAATTTTCAAATGATTTATTTGTCTTTTTTAGAAAGTGTTTTATTCCCTACCTGAAAAACTTTGCTTTTATGAAAGTTTTCTCATGAAAAAAAATTGTTGGTGAATTGCATGCTAAGCCAGGATTTAACCCATTACCACACAAAAAGTTTGATCTGGTCCAAATTGAAGGATGTGCAGACAACAGTTACAAATTGATTTTTGATTTTTCTTATTTTTACCTTTTAGGATAGAAAACACTGTGGACAATATAGAAAGTGTTTGTAACAAACAGTATCTTTATTGTCCACAATTTTTTTTTCCAAAGCTGCTTTCTTGATGGGGCGTAAAAAGCAGGATTTCTTATGAATGGGTAAATACTTGTACATAAATTACCTTTTATTTAACCACAATGAAAAATAAATGAAGCATGAAAAAACCTGAAAATGGTCTTACTGTTTATCATATTTCCAAAGTACTTCCTAATACATGCAATTAAACTATCAAATATAAATCCTATATACAGAGTTAAAAGTTTGTTTAAATACACAACACTAAACTGATTATATCGACATGCTAAGTTTGGCAACAAAACAACAACTAACTTTCGTGATACTCTGTCATTAATTAACTATGCTTGAACGTCATCAAAAAGTGTTAACCAATAATAGCCTAAACCCAAGCAGTAACAGTTGCTGATTTATAAACTAAACAATCCTACAGGTTTCTCTTCTGCTGCAAAATTAAGAGAGATTAAAGTAAGTATATTTAATCTGTTTTATTCACTCATTTCAACAAAATACAACTTTTTCCTGCATCTTATGATAAACGCTTTGAAAATGAAGAAATTACTTGTTGCAAACAATCTATTCATTATCTACAATGTCTTCTAACCCCAACAACAAAAGACATTTTTTAAATTTCGAAAAAATACCATGTAGGGTACAAATTAATTTAAGAAAAGGATAAATTACTCCTTATTGAATAGTGTTTTCTCCAGCTATCTTCAGTACATCACTATGTGGGACTGTGAACCACTTAAAATAATTCATTTGACCTTGAGTTATGACCTTGGAGCAAGGTACATATTGTCTACTGATGATGTTGAACAATTATTGTGCCCATTCATTTTGAAATCTATTCATAAAAACTGGATATAATGCTCAGGACAAGATCAATTCCAACATTTACCTTAAGCCTTGACCTTGACCTTGGAGCTATCTAAATTCTGTTTCAAAACTATCATCTACTCATGATGGAGACAAATATATCAAATTGTTTTGAAAACCTTCCATTAACACTCTCCCGTTTTTGGAAATTTTAGACTAGTCCAAATTGAAAGAGGTTGGAGATGACAATGAAAACTGGCCATCCTATGTGGTCGAAAATATTGTGGAAAAAGGAGAAATTGCTTGTTACAAGCAATTTCTTCTTTTTCCACAATGTTTTCTCAAGTATAAAATCACAGGAACGTAAAATCCCTTTTTTGAACAGGAAAGGGTTAATACTAGAGATTAATGCTCTGGCCAAGCTCAATGTAAACATTAAGTGACCTTAAGCCTATGCCTTACCTTAAAGCTATCCAATATTTGTTTCAAACGGCACATCTCTGCATGATTGAGAAAAATTGTACCAAGGTATTTTGAAATCCATACAAAAACATAGGAGATATGCTCTGAAAAAACTCAATTTGAAAGTTTGACCCGTGCAGCTAAGCATATAGCTAAAGATATCCAAGTCTACTTCTTGAATCTTCTTACAATGACTATGAGATACTTATGGTTGCTGAGGCTTTATGGCAAATAAAGGTAAGAGAAGGAATGTGTCAAAATCCAAATTTAAATGATGTCATATTAAGTAAGTTAACTCTTGCATGTAAGAGGTGAAAATACTCAATTAATCTTCTAAGTACTTTAGCTATATTTCATTCATAATTCACACTGTCCCTATAATCACTTCTCCTTATTGGTCAACCTTTTTTGTTTCACTAGGTAGGAATGTCTAAAATACTGTCTCATAGAATCTACAATAGACTTATTTTCATACTTTTCAAACTTCAAAATGTCTAAATTCAATAAATGAAATGCTTGTTCTTGACATGAAATTTTTAACCTGTCAACAACAGCTTCAAATGGAGACAACTGCAATCAAGTGGAAACTGCAAGCAATCTGTCAATTGTTCCTGGCAAAGCAGCCAAAGTTAATTATAAGTTTTTAGCCTTTTTTTTTAGGAAAAACCGGTATTTCATATCGATCAACCGGAAACAAGTTCTCACGCATTTCCACTCATTTCCACGCATGCTCATAAACTTGAAGTGAAAATCTATGTGATCGCCTCCATCTTGTTTCATCGCTGACGAAGAAAATAACTTACTTGCTGAATGCCAACAGCCTCCTTTTAGTCATGAATATTCAGGAAAATGGTTTAAATCTTTGACTCAATATATCCATGGTAAATTGTCTAATGAATTGTCAAAATGAGAGAAATAATTTCGCGTTTCAAGATAAAATCTAGGCCAGTTGTTAGTGGAGTAAGCGAATACATGTAAACTGTCTGCTGGTGGTTTGACCTGGCAGGGCTGGGCATATTTACACCCCGTATTCACAGTATATGTAACACGTTACAACCCTGTTATAGACGTGATTCATGCGCCTATTAACCCCATCGAATAAAACACCTTTTACCTCTCGAATTGGACTAAATCTTTGAAACAGACATGTAGTACTTCAATTGTTATAATATGCTCAACAAAAAAAGAATTGAATGTAAGCTTTGACTTCTTTACCTTTTATCATTTAACCTTTTACCATACACCCATAAATGTTCACGCACTTAAGAAGAAAACGCTGCCATTAATTCAAAATAGCGTTTTCGGTAAACAGTAAGGGGTCATGATTGATTGAATAGGGTTTAACGCAACTTGTAATAGTATTTCAGTTATATCGGGGCAGCTGGAGCTCCTAACCATGGCCTCCTGGTAGTTCACACACCAGTACTACCACTACATCCTTGTCGAGCCTCCAGGTGCTCCTCCTACTTAGGTGTACGATTTACCCACACATATTGATGAAATATGATCGCATTATTGAGCGCGGTTACTGATAAACCAGCAAAACCGCTCTCAGGACCTTCAGTCCTTTGATTTTCATTTCAGAGGACTAATACAGATTTAGAATTTATCCTTCCAATTCATTTCAACACAATCCAACATTTTCTGCGCCCCTCCAGAAACAATAGGAACATGATGGTCCAACATTTACAGAAGAGAGGGGAAAAATTATGGCTGCTAGAGTGCTAACAAAGAAATTGTCTTTAAGACACCTTTTCCTGTGTTTTCCAATGGAACATTTCCATTTCCCAATAGGATTCATCCTTGTGACCTACAAAGCATTCTTATCAAGTTTCATGATGATTAAACCAAAATTATGGCCCCTAGAGTGCTTACAAGGTAATTGTCATTAAGGCCCTCTTCCAATGTTTTCCAGCAGAACGTTCCCCTTTCCATTAAGGTTCGATCCTCGGTGGCACATATTCTTTCCGACATTTGTCTCTCACCAATTGGTGGATAATTGTAAACCTAAGTGAGATAGCAGCTGGGGGCTAGAAAGGATGTAGTGGAAGTACTGGTGTAAGAAATACCAGGAATCCATTGTACGGTGCTCCAGCCGCTGAAATATGACTGAAATACTATTAAAAGTGGCATTAAACCCAATTCATTCAATTAATCATATCCATTAAGGTTCATCCTTGCACTCAGACAAACATTCTGACTAAGTTTCATGAAAATTTGGCCACGATTGTGGCCCCTATAGTGTTAACAAGGAAATTGTCAGTAAGATCCTTTTTTCTATGCTTTCCAATGAAACCTTCCTTCTGAACTGCAAAGCTAATTGAACAAGTTTAAAAAAGATTTGGCTAAAATTGTGGCCCCAACAGTACTAACAAGGAAATTGTCATTAAGGCCACTTTTAACATGTTTTCCTGTTTACAATAAGGTTAACGCTTGTGACCAAAGAAGTTGTAGATGAAAACTTTAAGTTTGTGAAATTTTGAAAAATCTTTGTCTTTTTGCAAAAGAACAAGGTGGGAAAATGCAGGAATTGCTATACACTAAGTAATTCCTCCCTATATTACTATGTTTTCCTTTTTTTCAATGAGAAAAGTAGGATTGTGTGGTAATAGTTAAAATAAAACAAATTCATATCCTATGGATTCAAAATAGCCACAAAACAAGCTGACAAGATCCATAACTGTGATTACATCATTTGCAATCTAATTCTGAAAAGTGAAAACAAATGCAACAAGAGATATATTTAACTTATATAACAACAGAAAATAAACAACAGAAAATAAACTGAAGGATATAATATACAAAAAAAATCTTTACCATAACAACATAAATATAGTCATCTTGGCACAAAACTTTGAATCAATAAATTTTTAAAAGGCTAGCACTTGACAATACCACTGTAACAGATACCCATTACCAGATTACAAAATTTACACTGGTCAAAATTAATTGAAGATGCAGACCAGAATTTTTAGGGCATGAAATTCTTAAAAGTTTTTTTTTTTTACTTTTAGGGTAAAACAAAATATTTTCAAAAGCTTGGCTCAAAAAAGTCAGAATTGTGTGGGAATGGGTGAAAGAATTTAGGCACTTGAGTATTGGAACTATTAAGTACTTTAGTTCTGAAGAACTCAGTGTTATAATGTGTACTTTCATTAAATTCTCACACTTCCCTGAAGTTTGGCACATCTTGAAAAATAATAAGTGATATCTCTATTTCTTACAATGATTTCTGCCCTGTTTGTCACCCACTTTTAATAATTCATAAATTTTGCTGTCTGGTAATAAGTTAGTACTACCACCGTATGGGCCATTACTCAACTTCTGAGTTCTTCATAATTGACAAATCTGGCCACTCCAATCCACTCCTACAGAAGGCCCCGCTTTGAATCTAAACGACCTTATTTGGCAAAATAAATTGCTAGAAGAATGTAACAAAAAAGTAGAATAGTTAGTTGGCTACTTGATTGTTCCGACTACATCTTGAAAAAGCTGTAGTTACAACATTTAAGTTGCCAGACCAACATAAAAAGTTAACAAAAATGGTGGCCTATGTTAGAGTACAAAACTCATTTCAGGTCTAAAAGAACAATTTTGCTGGTAGACTGGTTATTTGATTGAAAGGTCCGATTGGTCAATTATCAAGCTAATGCTTGTTTTGAGTCTTTGAGTAACAGAGCACTATAATAACTTGAGGAGTAAGAAAGAGACTGACATACAGGTGACAATGCTGTGGGTGCCGGATTGTAATACAAGAATTCAACAGCAGCATATAAAGGTAAAAATCTGACCTTGAAACATCTTTGAATTTTGGCAAATAGCTAAGTGCAGTCACTCTTTTCAAGTTGTACGAAGGTGTAAAATGTTAGGAGAATTGGACCAAAGCATCAAATGAATGATGTTGGCAAGGTCAAAGTTTGACCTTGGACCTGATGTTACTTTGACATGTAGAGTAAAAGCCTAAGACAAAACCAGGCCTCATCAAGATGTTCATGTGTTTAAAATATCTATCCCAGAAGAAAAAAAACTTAGTAAGTAAGATAAAAATTCGATTTTTGACCTTTAGCTGTGACCTTGACCTTTAGATTAGGAGCCCTTAACCCATTCCCACTCAAGCCCTCCTTTTTACGCCCCTCAAGAAAAAAGGTTTAGAAAACATTGTGGAAAATGAAGAAATTGCTTGTATCAAGCAATTTCTTCATTATCCACAATGTTTTCTATGCAAAAAGACGAAAAAATTTAAAATTCCATCAACTTGAAATTGTCGTCTGCAGCTCCTTTCAATTTGGACCGGTCTAAAATTCAACTGTGTTGGAATGGGAATACCACAGCAGTTGCTTTCTTCAACTAGATTCAGACAATAGGTTTCAAAGATATCCTAAAATCTCAAAGATTGAACCCAAGCTACAGCAATATCTTAGATTGTTTCTTTGACTAGCTGAGCTGAAAATAACGCTTGTTTATTTGTATAGCAATGTGCCTAGATGTGGTATCAGGTAAATGAAATATTGAACAACAAAACACAGGATTCATATCTGAAACTTTAAGAGGCAATATTATTCAAAGAATTACATTCTCATTTAAAAACAGTTGGGAAAAATTCTAAAACTCTCTTTTTTATTCCCCCCCCTTTTTTTTCATAATTATGTGTACGGAAGGTCTAAGAGTAAGTTCACAAATTTAAAATATACCAAAGTTGCAGATCCAATTTTTGTCTTCACCCATTTCCACACCAAAACATTTTAGTCTGGTCTAAATGAAAGTGAGTATGTTGCAGATAATAATTTCCAGTTAGTAGAATTTAGAAAATATTTGCCTTTTATGGTTGAAAACATTGTGGACAATGAAGAAATTGCTTGTTTCAAGCAATTTCTTCATTATCCACAATGTTTTCCAAAGCTTTTTCATAGGAAGGTTGTCAAAAAGCAGGACTGTGTGGGAATGGGTTTACTTCAAATGAACTAAAACGGCCTTATCAACTCTGTATAACTCTGTTAAGAGACAATATATTCAAGAAGTCGCACATTTAAAGTTTCAGAAATGAAAGTGCTGCAAAACAACATTCCAACTGCTGCATGACCATTGTGGGTGGGGTACCTGTTTCAAAATCCTCCAATATTTCATCAAAAAGTTCATCAAAAAGCTGTATACTGTCATCTGTAAACCAAGTTTAATAAATTCAAGTGTAAATTATGACACATCTTAACCCTTGTCAGGCTGAACACAGAATATTCCAGTTTTGGCAGGAGATGTAGACCAAGATCAGCCTGCACATAAGTGCAGTCTGATCTTGGTCTACACTTCCTGCTTGTATTTTTCCTGTCAGAGTTATTAATGAAATTGATTTCTAAAAGAAATACTGACTTTTGAACAACAAAACAACAATCAATGCTTTCAGCCCTTTGATTTTACAGCAATTCAGTAAGGTAATTTATACAGCATGACAAGGGTTTATTATAACAAAATAGCCATGAATTGCACTTAAATAGTTAATTCTTCACCACATAATGATACTTTTGATACCCTTAAGAAAAAGGCTTTGGAACACATTGTGGAAAATGAAGAAATTGCTTGTTGCAAGAGTTACTTCATTATCCACTCTGTTTTATGCCCCAAAGAAGATTTTTGAAATTTCATCAACTTGAAATTATCGTCTACAACTTCTTAAATTTGGACTAGTCTCAAATTTTCTGGCAAGGTAATTGGTTAAAAAAAATGTCTAACAAGTACATTTTTTGCAAATTAATCAAATACACTTATAAATATTGTGACCTTGAAATATGGCTTTCATAAATAAAGGCATCAAGATTTTGTAAAGCCAAATCCTAAAAGCAAAATTCACTATCATACAAGTACAAAAGGGCCACTCAGAGAGGACTGAAAGTAAGGTGTATGGCAGCGATCGTCTACAACGTAGGCAATATATGCCGCTGCTGTTGTGTAAACGCAGTAAACAAATCCCAAAAGGTAGGAAAAACACTTCTGCATATCTTGTCTTGGAAAAAACTTTATCTTGAGCATTATCAAAAGAAGCAAATTGATTTGTTTATCTATTTGGTTTTATATAGATTTGTCCATATCTATTAAAATAATGGTAGGACATTCTTTGTTTGTGCTACTTTTTGGAAAGCGGGACCCACATAATGCAAAGGTTGATTCTAATATTAGTAACAAATCTCCTGCACAATCAATCCTATACACTGTTTACCTAAATGGTGATTATCTCATTCCCACACAGTGATGCCTTTGTACGTCCCTCAAGAAAAATAATTGGGAAAACATTGCAGAAAATGAAGAAATTGCTTGTAACAAGCAATTTCTTCATTTTCCACATTGTTTTCGACCAAGAAAGTTAAAAAAAATCTAAAATTTCATAAACTTTGAATTGTCTGCAACTCCTTTCAACTAGGACCAGTCTAAATTTTTGCCGTCTGGTAACGGGTTAAACAAGGATTCAATTGGTTAGTACATGGAAACACAATCTTTCATCACTGTCAGTCTCAGTTAGCTGAACTGTATGTGCTGCCATTTCTAACAATTAAGGGTTGTTACTGTCAATCAAACAGTGATTGACCAATCAATTTAATCCTTTTGACTGGGAGGAAATGTTGACCTCTAATATTCATGTTAAGCATTTCTTTGGCTTAAAAAATGTAAATTTAAAGTCATAACAAATGCTTTCTCATAGACAACAATATAACACTTCTGTTGAAATTGATACACATATTTCACTTACTGGTAATCCATAAATTAAGGATCTCCGAGTCATGGGGCTCAGACCAGATTAACTCAAAATATTCCTGCCATCGATTTTCACAGTCAAACATTATATATTTAACCTCTAATCCTTTATGAAAAAATCCTAATCAATAGATAAATATCAGTATTTATCATAACATCATCCAAAATTAACACAACTTCATTAGAAGCCTTCAACTAGATGCCATTTAACTTCCAGGCTAGAATACTTCCGTTGTTAATATCTAATCACATTCATAGCGTATAATTTCCTGATTTCAATTTGATATTAATATTCAAAATTTAAACATTTGTCAATCAAGTGGTGCATGATATACCAGGTTTAAAATCAGATACAGTTCAAATTAAGAATTAACATCTGACCTTAAAATACAATACGAGACCTACAGACCAAAACCCTTAACCCATTGCACACAATGACATGTTTGACACCCCTCAAGAAAATCTACTGGAAAAACATTGTATAAAATGAAAAAATTACTTGAAACAAATAATTTTTCCATTTTAAACAATGTTGAAAATTCTTAAATTTCATCAACTTTAAACCATTCCAACCCAATCCCTCTTTTTTACGCCCCTGAAGGAACACAATTGGGAAAAATTGCTGAAAATGAAGAAATTGCTTGCAACAAGCAAAAATTTTACTTCGTTTTAAACTATCTTTTCTACCTAGAAAATTGAAAACATATAAATTTTCATGAACTTTAAATTATTGTCTGCAACTCAACTCTTGAAATTGGACCAGTCTGAAATTTTGTTGTCTGGGAATGGGTTAACCCATTCCCACACAGTGACGCTTTTAAATGCCCCTCAATAAACAGGTTTTGGAAAATATTGTGGAAAATGAAGAAATTGCTTGTAACAAGCAATTTCTTCATTATCCACAATGTTTCTATTCCAATGGTACAAAAAATCCAAATTTCATAAGCTTTGAATTGTCGTCTGCAAATCGACTTTTGAAATTGGACCAGTCTAAATTTTGTTGTCTGGGAATGGGTTAAATCATCTTTTGACCTGATTTTCAGGAAAACCTGATAATGCAAAGTTATCTGCTCTTCCAATATTTATCAATGTTATTTTCATGATGAATATTCTTTCTTAGTGATTAACCCTTTCTTGTTTTTTGAATTTTTAGACAGGTCCAAATTGAAAGGTATTTCAGACGAAAATCTTAAGTCCAATTTATGTGAAATGTTATAATTCATTAGGGAAGAAAATATTGTGGAAAAAGAAGAAATTGCTTGTTATAAGCAATTTTCTCTTTTTCCACAATGTTTTCTCAATAATAAAATCACAGGGACGTAAAAACCAGGGATTAACCAGGAAAGTGTTAATCTATGAAATTCTCTTTGAATATAATTTGGAACATTGAAACTTATCAGGTGAGTTGTAGGTTTACAGGTGATATATCATGATTATACAGCTTCCGCTGACCTCAAATGAGGCATTTTTTGTGCAATCAAAAGGTGGAGAATTTACCCGATGCATTACTTTTTCATTCGGGTTGTACTTGGCTTTTCTAATTTTCTTTATTTCTTTTTAAATTAATGAATTTATGATCTTTGTCAATACCTCCTACCACATAGGAATAATCGGGATTCACCATGACATGGGTTAATAACCCAGTTTCTATTTGATGAAAACATAGCTATATAATATTATAAATGAACACCATAATTTTGGGTATTTTGCTAAGAGGAAGTTAAAGCTTTTGAATCAAACTGCATGAAATAAATAAAATTCAACTTCATGTAAAAGGGTAATTTGATGACATTATTTATGGCAAAATTATAATTGAATTTTTATGGACTATTTAGAGGTCTACACCAGAGGGAAAAGGTGGAATTGGGTTTGGAAAACAGATTCTAAAAACTTAATTTCTCAACAAAATACCATGTTGTGTGTACTCATAAGAGACTTATTTAAAGTATCAACAAATGAGTACCGACAACAGGGGTTTTTAAGCTGCTGAATTAAACATTTAAATAACTAAATCTAAAATCCCTATCTCCCCTCTATCTGAAGCCTTTACAAATGACAGATAGAAGGTGTCAATCAAACAAGATGTGTTTGTGAAACACATTTTTTCTAAAATGTCACCTTGATAAGTGACCTTGACCTTGATGGATGAACTAAATCTTACAACCAACTGATGCCTATATCAATGCAAGGAACCTATTTATTGTCGTTGTTGTTCTAAAATGTCGTAACTACAGCTTTATTCAAACTGTCAATGGCAATATGTCCCAATTACAAGTCATTTATCTTTAATGTTGTTTGAATGACAGCAAAATGTAAGTTTTGTGTAAATTGACAGAAGGACAGACAGACAGACATATGGACATCAGTATAAAACAAAATGCTCCCGATCTTAGTGATGCCAGGGCGTATCTATCTATAGACCATTCAAATGATACATTTAGACTGGAAGTTAACTTTGAACTTGACATTTGTGTTAAGCATTTCTGTTGGTTTGGCAACTTAAATGTGGTAACTACAGCTTATTAAAGTTGTAATATGACATTTATATTAAAAACCAACCCTTTTACTTTTTAGTTTAACAATAAAGATCATAAATTTTGAACAATAAACACTGTTTTATATCAAAGGCAAATTTCCTTTCTGAGGTCAAAGAGCCTGGCAAGGCATCTATCATCTCAAAGCACTTAGACCAGTTTTGCACTCAACACTATAATACTATGTTATCTGCCATCTCAGTAAATTCCATTCAAGCCGAACATGGTTTGTACAAAGACAAATCTGTACTGCATCAAATAACAACTTACAACCAAACTTCACGCCTATGATCATCAAATTTAAATCTATTTATCAAAATATTTTGGTCATTTTTTCAACCATTAAAGTTGTAAGATCACCTTTGAACTTTGGTATACCTATTGTAATGTCAAACATACAGAAGTTGAGTTCAGAAATTAATTTAACTTTCCACTGTCATAAAAGGAAATCCTCTTTTTAATTAACCCATTACCAGATTGCAAAATCTTAGACTGGTCAAAATTCAAAGGAGCTGCAGACGACAATTTAAAGTTTATGAAATTTTAGATGTTCCCAACTTGCTGGATAGAAATCATTTTGTAAAATGATGAAATACCTGTCAAAAACAGTTTCTTCATTTTACACAGTGTTTTCCCAATTGTTCTTTTTCTTAAAGGGCGTCAAAATGCGCCACTGTGTTAAAACAAACATTTTTGAAAGGTTGAAGTTCAAAGTTCCAAGTCAAGGTCATTTGTTAAAATTGACATAATTTAAGCATGTAGGAGCCATCTCCTCCATTTATGGATCAATATAAAATTGCATAATTGGTTTACTTATTTCTAGATTTACCATTTGAATTAAATATGTCCATGTTATTCCATTAAATCTTTTTTACCAAACTCAAGAGAAGCCCTTTAGAAAACATAGAAAACAAAGAAATTGCTTAGAATAAGCAATTGTTCTCAGCAATTTTCTAATTTCCCACAAAATTTTCAATGCCAGAAGACAAAGATATGTAAATCACACTATGACCTGAAGTGTTTTGGTAGAGGAATATGAGGCAATGCTGCATACAAAATGTGAAAGCTCTAGGTCTCACACTTAACCCATTCCAACTCAATCCCTCCTTTGTACGCCCCTCAAGAAAAAAGCTTTGGAAAACATTGTAGAAAATGAAGAAATTGCTTGTATCAAGCAATTTCTTCATTTTCCACAATGCTTTCTACCCAAAATGACGAAAAAATTCAAAATTCTATCAACTTGAAATTGTCGTCTGCAGCTCCTTTCAATTTGGACCAGTCTAAAATTCCACTGTGTTGGAATGGGTTAAGGAAATGATTTTTGAAGAATGTGTTAGGAATTCCTAATTGACAAATTAAAATTGATGTATTTTGGAAAGCCATTGCCCAAGGAACATTTCTAAATTACATGGAAATCTAAGGATTAGTTTAGGAGGAGAAGACTTTTAAAGATATGTTTTCACAGACGTACAGATAGACGGATGATGGAAAACCAGTGATCACAATAGCTCCCCAAAGCACTTTGTGCTCAGGTGATCAAATAAACTAACTAGTCCATGTTAAAGTAACATTCTAAAGTAACAATATATTCATTTCCGTCCAACCATACCTGTTAGGTATCAAACCTCTTCTACGAATTTATATAACAGAATTCCACTCTGATTATTCCAATTATCTGAATTACATGTGTATTCTACCAAACTTTTTATGATAAATTCCTTTTTAGATCCTATTTAGTCCTTTTCAAAACACTATGTTTAAATCAATGTTATTTATGTTATAATGAGTTATATCATCCCAAAATGTACATTTACATAATGTTTGATTTTACTTCCTACAATTCTACCAAATTTCTTATGATACAATTCCTTTCTAGTTCTTTTTTTTAAACCACTATATCTAAATCAATGTTATTTATTTCTGTTACATTATCCAAGATTGTATATATACATGATGTTTGACTTTACTTCCTACAATCTTTCAAGTACTGATTACAGATCTGTATAAAGGCCAACCCTTCAATTTGGCTGCAAAAAATTTCAGGAGGATACTGACCTTAAAATCAAAGGACTGAAGGCAAAGAAAGCGCTTATTTTCTGTTGGTATTTATTTAGAAAATTAATGCTATAAACAATTCTGGTTTTAAAGGGACAAGCAGGAGGTCTAGACAAAGATCAAGCTGCATATACGCAGCCTGAACCTTGTCTAGACCTCCTGCCAAAACAGGAATATTCTGGGTTCAGCATGACAAGGCTTAATAATTATTTCAAAAATTGTTATTAAAACAAGATGACCATGACAATTTTTTAATTCAGGGTTGTCAATCAATCAATCGTATTATTCATTAAATTACCTTACTGGAATTCTGCAAATCGAAGGGCTGAAAGCACTGATAGAACTTGTTGTTCAAAATCAATATTTCTTTAAGAAATCAACTTCATAAACAACTCTGGTAGGAAAAGTACAAGCAGGAGGTGTAGACTAAGATCAGCCTGCTCATAAGTGCAGTCTGATCTTAGTCTACACCTCCTGCCAAAACTGGAATATTCTGGGTTCAGCATGACAAGGGTTAAGACAGGAAATGTACTCTGAAATTAACTCCGACATACGCCATTTATGATTTGCATTATTGTTGGTTTGACTACTTAAAACTGTAGTTAAAACATTTAGGTCACCAACCAACTATTTTACACTTTTGTTACATGTTACTGGCCATAAATTTTGCAACATAACGCTATTTAAAATCAAAGTGGACTTCCTGTCGAAGCCAGTGAGCCATGCAAGCGGAGTAAGTTGGTGGGGCCAGCCATTCGTCACATTGCTCTCCTGAACAACAATTAATAACAAGCACAATTATCAACATAGCGAGCTAAATGAAAGTATGGTGTGCCTGGACAGAGGCATGATAGAACCTTGGAAATGTTACACTACTTTTGAAAGAAGGTGATGCCACATGAATAATATGCAATCGTTCAACCTATGGTCTGTCATGAAAAGAAATTCAAATATTTCCTTCTTGTTTCTATGTATAAGCAGTTAGACCCAATGATTCCACAACAGGACATTATTTTAAAGCAATCAGGTTATGTAAGATAGATTATAGGAAACTTCTAAGCCCTAGGGCTTGTAAGACTTAAAGATTGCCTTCTTTGTTTCCTTGAAAAATAGGGTGTACTCAGAAACGAAATAGGGTGTACTCAGAAACCAAATAGGGACCAAAGAGTCATAATTCTAACAACTTTTGTAGAGGGCCATACAGACAGTTAGACGATGACGGATCACAATAGCCTTGAAAAACCTGATAAAGAACTACTTTTCATTTAACCCATTCCCACACAACATAATTTTAGATTGGTCCTAATTCATAGGAGTTGCAGACGACAATTAAAAGTTTATGAAATTTTAACAATCTTTATATTTTGGGGTAGAAAACATTGTGGATAATGAAGAAATTGCTTGTGACAAGCAATTTCTTCATTATCCACAATGTTTTCCAAAGCCTTTTTATAGAGAGGCGTCCTTTTGTGGGAAAGAGTTAAATATCGAAGTTAAAGCTCCGAGTCTTACCCAGATCTGACTTTGGTCTTGGTCGATCTTTGAACATCTGTGCATGCCTTCGTAATCGTACAGGCTGGTGAAACTCCGAAGTATCAAGATCAAGGTCAGCCCAGCGCACACCAGCTTCAGACTTTGGTCTTTCAGTTTGGGGGGATGGAGACTTC
Organism: Fragum fragum; assembly: GCA_946902895.1. NCBI lineage: Eukaryota > Metazoa > Mollusca > Bivalvia > Cardiida > Cardiidae > Fragum > Fragum fragum. The sequence continues at coordinate 2,865,711 of OX336379.1, forward strand.
TTCCTACGTAACAGAACTTGACCATCTTGTGTTCCCTGGCAAGTAGAAAATAAATATAGAAAGGGTAAAGCTGTTTTCTTTTTCCTTTACATCTCCTTTAAGATACATTCAATTATATTGTAAATGATTACATTTCCTTTTCTTACCTCCATTTTATCAACTCTGCACATATGTTACAGACTCCTAGATTCCCAATGACAATGGATCCTTTTTTCGTTTTTGTTTATTTGGTATTTTCAATCTTAATTTTTTGTCAATTATCCAAGTATGAATTTGACTGGCAATGGTTTAGACTAAAATGTCTTATTATTTCAAAGATATAGAACTAGAAACCTGTCACAGACACAAATGTCCCTGCATAATTGTTTATCATATGACCTTCAGTTGTGACCTTGAACTTTGGGGAATCCAACACAACTTTGTACACTTCAAGGGGATTGATTGATAAAATGGGGTTTAACACCACTTTCAACAGTTTTTCAGTCATAACGCAGCAGCTGGAGCATCTAACAATGGATTCCTTGTATTTCTCACACCAGTATTACCACTTCATCCTTTCATAGCCTCCAGCTGCTATCCCACTTAGGTTTATGATTACCCACCCATTGGTGAGAGACAAATGTCAGAAAGAATATGTGCCGCCGCTGGGGATTGAACCCATGACATCCTATGATTGAAGACTAGGAGTCTGACACACTACAAACTGCTCCTTGACTGAGGCCACTTCAAGGGGAACAACTATGCCAAGTTATTTAGAAATCCATCTATGAACCCATTACCAAAATTTTGAAAATGGTCCGAAAGGAGTTGCAGATGACAATTTCAAGTTTTTGGATTTTGGATTTTTTTACTTTTGGATAAAAAACATATATGTAAAATGGAGAAATTGTTTGTTACAAGCAATTTCTTCATTTCATACAATGTTTTCCAAATGTTTCTCTCTAATGAGCATCGAAAAGTGTCACTCCATGGGAATGGGTTAATATGATATGGTCTGGACAAGTAATGGACATACTCTGTAAGTGGAAAATACACACTCACACACAGAGAGGAAACTGGGGGGGGGGGGATATAATAAATCAAAGGTATGAGCTGGTTTCTTTTTCTGTTGAATATCTTCCTACAGTCAATGAAGCAATAAATGAAACAACTGACCATCTGATCACATATGTAATTTCTTGGAACAAGGATACTACAAATTCCTTCATTAAGGAAGCCAAGTTTTCCCGATTTTATGCTCAATACTTACTATACACAAATGTAATCAGCCAATTTTCATGTAGTTGGGCTCTACTGGTAACAAAAACAGAATGCGGACCAACCAAAAGTCAACTCTAAATTACCTTCAAATGATTTATGATTGATTGAATAGGGTTTAATGCCACTTTTAACAGTATGTCACTCATATCGCAGAAACTGGAGCACCTAACAATGGATTCCTGGTATTTCTCTCACCAGTGCTACCACTACATCCTTCTGAGCCCCCAGCTGCTATCCAATTTAGGTTTATGATTATCCATCCACTGGTGAGAGAAAGGATATGTGCCACCGCCATACCCATGACATTCCATTATTGAAGATTAGGAGTCTGATGCGCTAGAGATTGCGCTATGACGGCAACTAAATTACCCCCAAAACATAATTTGGGTGTAAGTTAGTTATTCTGACCCAGTCCCAACAAAATGATGCTTTGGATGCCCCTCAAGTAAAACAATTTGTAAAATATTGTGTAAAATGAAGAAATTGGTTGTAATAAGCTATTTCTTTATTTTCCACAATGTTTTCTAACCAGAAAGGTGAAAAATCATAAACATTATATTGTCTTCTGTAACTCCTTTGACTTGGGACAAGTCTAGAATTACGCTGTCTGGTAATGGACTAAAAGGAAGTGATTGATATAGTTGTAAAGATCCAATTGAAACTATGATTGGGTGTCTTTAATAGTGAGTTTTGCCAAACTTCCTCACATTGATGTAAAACTAACTTCCTGAATTAGCAGATCTCCAGCTATGTCATAAACCAATTGACCAATCGCTGGCTCCGCCCACTTACTTCGTTAGCCCACCCACTGACTCCGACAGGAAGTCCCGCTTCGATTTTAAACAGCTTTATTTTGAGAAGTTTATGGCCTGTAGCACGTAACAAATAAGTAGTATAGTTGGTGACCTTAATGTCGTAACTGCAGCTAGAAGTAGAACTTGTTACAGTATGTGACTTAATACCCTCACAAGTGTTTTCAGCGTAATGAGAGCTTTAACAATACAAGAACATAGCTACTGACTTTGCTTTTCTAGAAAGGAGTTCACGACACAAAATTGGTAATATAATTAGCTGTAAATGTCTACAAAGCATAAATAATGTCTAATTTCAAGGGGAGATAATTCTTGAACCAGGGGGAATTAAAATTTCAAAATTGCGTCTTGCAAAACTTCAACATGTGGTTAATCTTTGTGTAAAGTTTCAGTGGTATTAAGGCAAGGAGGAGTTAGCAACACAAAATTGGTAGTGTTTTGAACACAGACAGACAGACACACAGACAGACAGGCTGATTCCAGTATACCCAGAAAAACATTCATTTTGCAGGGGTGTAATAAGCTGAAGCTTTGATGTTTAGGTCACCAAACCAACAAAAAAGGTTAACAAAAATGGTCAAAACTCATTTCTGGTCTCGATATATGATTTCATTGGTCAACTTGTTATTAGATTCTTTGATCTGATCATACAATAATAAGGAAAGAATTCATATCATACATGCATAATGCTACTTCTATGAGCTTTTGTCTGTAACTTATTTCTTCCAATAAATGCTCCCTCATTTATAGTTTGTTTGAATGGGGTTAAATGCCACTTTTAACAATTCCCAGTCATATTGCAGCGGCTTGAGCATCCAACAATTGACTAATGGTATATCTCACACCAGTACCAACATTACACCCTTTCCTAGCCTCCAGTTGTTATCCCACTTAGGTTTATGATTATCTACCCATTGGTGAGAGAAAATGTTAGAAAGGATATGTGCCGCCACAGGGATCAAACCCCTCATCTATAGTACATCTATTTTCCAAACAAATATTTTTATTGTATATTTAATTCATTACCAGATGCAACAATATTAGGCTTGTCTTAATTTAAAGATTAAAGTAATTGCAAAAAACGATATTTAACTATCCCACTTAGGTTTATGATTATCCACCAATCGGTGGGATAATAATGTCAGAAAAAATATGTGCGGCCACTGGGGATCAAACTCCTCATTTATAGTGAATCCATCTTCCAACCAAATGTCTCATAATTTTATTGTATATTTAATTCATTACCAGATGTAACAATTTTAGACTGGTCCAAATTCAAAGTGGGATAAAATTTCAAAGAATTAAGAAATTCCAGAAAACGGTATTTATTTATCCCACTTAGTTTTATGATTATCTACCAATTGGTGAAAGACAAATGTCAGAAAGGATATGTGCCGACCCCAGGGATCAATCTCCTCATTTATAGTAAATCCATCTTCCAACCAAATGTCTCATAATTCTATTGTATATTTAAGTCTATTCCAGATGTAACAATTTTAGACTGGTCAAAATTCAAAGAGAGTTAAAGGAAATTACAATCCCTAAATTAAAGAGAACAAGATGTGTTTGTGAAACACAATGCCCCCGCCGCACATGAGTTTTTTTTTGGCATTTGACCTTGGTATGTGACTTTGACCTCATCACATGACCTTGACATGAGGAGATGCCTATTATGGAGATGTATAATCATGCCAAATATGAGCATTGTATCTTGAATAGGCTGGTAGTAATTGGCAATGTTAAGTTTTTTGGTTAAGTTTTGCAGACAGACGGACAACGGTAAAACAATATAACCCTGACCTTTCAATGCGGGGCATAAAAATAACAAAGAAATAATATTTATTCAGATTTTGAGTTAATTTAGTACAAAATAATGACTTGCTTTGCATAATTATTTAAGACAATATACAGTCGAATACCTATACCTCGAAGTTCAGGGGACTTACGAGAAAACTTCGACGTATAGATAGTTCGACCTGTAGATAATCGAAGATTTTCCATGTACGACCAAAATGGTGGCCAAATACCGTAGGTAATTTAGGCCATAAATAATTTGTACTAGTATGATTATCTAAGCGAACGACGGATGTAACGACGTTGTATTTCTCGTAATTTCATTTATTAATATTACGATATTATTGTAACTCGTAGCTAAAGTTTTGTTTAGACTTCTCTTTTTTGTTGTTGTATTGTTTGTTTATTTTCTTCTTCTATTATTGCTTATTCTTCATGTCGATTGCATAGTTTGACCAAATGTATTTTCTCTGTCGAAATACCCATCTGGATTGGTTACCGGGTTCTTCCTTTAACGCGTCCCGTCGGTCAAGTTGCTGGCAATCCCCTTGATCGACCAGGTCCGGCGCCAATCAAGTCCTGCGTGGTATGGGCTTAAGATGCCTCTTTATTCATTGTAAAATTCGTCTATAACATTTGTCTCCACTTCATGCAATCTTTTAAATTATCAGATCGTAGACAAACAATCAAACAAAATCAAGTTAGCAATCGATATCCGATACTGTAACGCACCTATCTCTAAACTGCGTTGACACGTCGACATGTGTGAAAAACTTTGATTATTTCAAAAATCGACCTTTATGATAAATGGTTCGTGTAAAGGAGGTTGAATATATGCAAACAATAGTGATGGGACTTTGCAATTGATTCGACGTAGGGGTAGTTTACGAGATAAAGAGAACGACGTATGGAGGTTCAAATACATAGAAGTAAAGTGTAATAAGATCGGGACTTTAGAATAACTTCGACATAGAGAGAACTTCGTCTAAGGGACGTTCGAGGTAAAGATATTCGACTGTACTTCAAATTGAATAGCAATTCAAATTAAGCTCATGATAAATAGAATTAGTTATAGAGTACCCATAATGTGCCATTTTGGATCATCAGAAATCCTCAGGTACCTTTTGATTTGCTAGCAGAAGATAGTATAATGACATAGTAAATATCTCATTATAGTAATCACAATGAAACCAAAATGTTATGCCAACTGAGAAATCTAAATGTTGTGCTGATTTTAAAAAGGCACATTTATAATGGATATTTTGACCTTAACCCATTCCCGTTTTGCAAATTTTAGAATAGACCAAATTGAGAAAGGTTGCAGATGACAATGAAAACTGGATGCCAGTTGAAATGAAACCATCCTATGTGGTAGAAAATTTTGTGGAAAAAGGAGAAATTGCTTGTTACAAGTAATTTCTTCTTTTTCCACAATGTTTTCTCAAGTATAAAATCATAGGAACGTAAAATCCTGGATTTGAACAGGAAAGGGTTAATGCCTCTGTAAAGCTGCCAATTTTTTTAAATCAAGACCTTGATAATTGATATTAACTGATGATCTTGTTCAAAAGAGTACCCACAACATAGTTATAGTGTTTAAGTGATCAATAATAACTTTTGAATCAGTGCCAAACACTTGCCAAGAATATTTCTATTAACACATTACCATATGACAAAAATTTTAGACTAGTTCATATTTGAAGGAGTTCTAGCAGACAACAATTTACAGTTGATGGAATTTTTGTATAATTATTTGTTTTTTGGAGTAGAAAAACATTGTGAATAATAAAGAAATTTCTTCATCATATTACCAGATAGCAAAATTTAGAATGGTCCAAATTGAAAGGAGTTACAGTAGATAAGAGTTTAGATTTTTTTCAACTTTTTGAGTAGAAAACATTGTGTAAAATGAAGAAATTACCTGTTTGCATGTAATTTCTTAATTTCGCACAATCTTTTTCCAATTGTTTTTCTTGAGGGAGCATCAAAAAGTGTGTGTGTGGGGGGGGGGGGGGAGGTGTAAAAAAGTGAAATTGATTGAGATTTGCTAAAGTTTACCTTTGTGTAAACAATTTTATCATATAATCCATGCATGCCAACATTCATATCAAAGCCACAGCTATCTGTTCCATCGGATGCTGAATCATCAGATTTACAATCCATCAAATCAGAATTATCAAATAAAAATTCAGTTTTTACAGAATTTAGACATGATCTATCAGCAAGATAGCTATCTAGAATTAGATCTATCTCTTCATGGAGTTCATAGCAAAAACTTTCCTCTCTCACATTATCTCCCTTTTCATCACAAACATTACTGATAGAGTTACTTCCCTTATACTCAGCACATAGCACATTATTACAATTAGAGTAACCCCCCTCATTCTGTGCAAATGAGGCAAAATTTGAAAGTGAACTGTTTGCATTATTTATATTTTTGAATATAATATGATGACTAGAAATATTTTCCGTTTGTATTGGTATTACATCCCTTTCCTCACTGTCAACCACATAATCACTGGAGTTTTCTATATTATTAAGGGAATCACAAGTACTTTGTATCTCAGCAAAGATGTCATCTACCATATCCCATGCTAATTCAATTTCCTCTGCTGTCTTCTCGGTTGTATATCTACCATCAATACTATAACTATTTCCATACTCAGAATCATGTTGACTTATTTTCTTCAAATCATATGAAGACTTTCTACTATGTCTTTTGAAAGATTTTGACGACAGTTTCCACCATTTTGTTTTATTTTCTGTTGTAGGCATTCTATTGTCAACTTCAGACTTACAATGACTGGTGTTGAGTTGATTGTCAAAGCAATATTGTTTATCTATAAAACCGTTGCTCTCCAATTCAACATGTAGACCATCCCTAGATAAGTTATCAACCTCCATTGACTTCCTGTACAGAATACCTTCTACCATTGAAGAATCCCCCGGGATATCTGTCATCATTCTTTTTGAGCTTCTCTTTTTCCTTGTTTTTAACACAAATCCAGGTCTCACATATTCATTTTGTCTACATGGTAGATTCTTCCTCACAGAACTTGAATCTGATTCTGTGGTGTCCACATGGTAAATATTGGTCAGGACTGAACTCTTATTCAATAAAATATTGTTGTCATAGATATGTTCTTCATCCTCATGGTAACTATATCTATATACCACATTATCTTCAAATTTATATATGGGGTCATTCTTATCAATTATTCTAGAAATATTGTTGTCATAGATGCATTCTAACTCCTCCTTCTCAATATTTTCAACCAAATGTGATTGAGATACTGCTGTATTTGCCCAGGCATCAAGGTGCTGGGCCTGTCCACCTAGGCAACAGCCTGTTAAAGTTCTGAGATTTTTAAAACTCATCAATTCTGGTAGATCAAATTACAGGTAGGTACAAGAGAATATCAATTCTGGACATTACAGGTAGTTCTGAAGATACGAGTTACAACAATTATTGTTATCAATGAATTAGACAGCAGGTTGTGTTTGAAGTCAAAAATATTTCAATCACATCTCTTTTAAGTTAACAAATGTTAGAATTGTCAAATCAAGCCTTAATTGGATATTTCAAGTTTGATCCAAACGTGCTCCACTAAAAACAAGTACATATGAATATACGCAACAAGAATTACAGTCACTATTAGAATGACCTCTATCTCAATCTTTCGAAGGTGAATGTTGCTTATTGGATAGTACATGGTCAAATGTCAATTTTTCAGAAATTGTTCACGCAAAATTTAGAAAGAGCCTGGAGCCATACAGAACTGTTGTTATAGGTAACAGGGTTTCAATTTAGAATTTCTAACAGCTTTGAAGCCTTTAATATTCTTGCTGCTAAGAGGTAGATTAAGTAAAGAAGTAAAAAAAGAGACTTAATTAGTCTGTCTTCATACTTATATATGCAACAGAATTCATAACGCATCAAATTAAATATTATCTATGAAATATAAACAATGTATTCAAACAAAATATTGGTGTGATTTTTTGTTCAGTTTCATTTTATAGCACTAGGTTGTCGTCCTACAACCATATACAATTACATTGTCTAGATAAAAAGCCACTCTTCTTCAGTCTCTGTCTCCACTGTTCTTGGATAAAAATGTATGATCATTCTCAACAAGGTTTTGTACTCAAACACCTGGAATAATGGTACCACGATACATCCCCAGATACTCCAAACCATGGAGAAAAACAGTGATATGATCACAAAATCATCTGGCTTCTTCAATCTAAAGGCTAAGATTCCCAGGCTTGTTGTCAAACTATACATCATTGCCGGAGACACAGTGAGTACACAATGTTTCTTTTCTTCCTTTTTATTCAGAAAAAGGTACAGCACTTTCAAAACTTAAACAATTTCTTGTAGCGGATGATAAATATATTTAATCACTGATCACTAACATATATTTAAATTGATTGTTGTCTCCTATATGACCCTTTAAAAAGTAAGTCAATTGCAAACATCAAGACCACCAAAAACACAAATTTCAAAACGTGTGATTCGCTCCAAATTTACGATTTTCTAACATTTTATTGACAGATATTTACTAGTTTCATGATAGTCATGACCCTTATTCAGTGTTGTTAACCTTTTAAAGCAAGCATAGAGTTATATAAATGAAAATCCCAATTCTTAGGCATTTCAGCCATATATTCTGTAAGTTTTAAATTTTTTCCACATTATTCATAATTCATCCTTAAACATAGCTAATTGTGACATATTCATCTGATTGTTTCAGAGTTTCTTGAAAATAAAGGTAATGAAGGAGAAAGTTTGAAACCCAAGTGAGGTAAATAATCTGTCATATTTCTCAGATACTTCCTTAACCTTCGCCCTCTTCATACAAACTTTATTTGAAATCTTAAACAGGCAAACCAGGAGATGAAATAATACTGAAAGGTTTCCTTCATTTTCCTTTTTTTAGGGGGGGGGGGTGTTAATATGATATTGATCTTATTTGTCTTAAGTTAGTAAATGCGCTTATTAACATAACAGTATTTAATATTTCATAATGAATGCATAAATAAAATACATGTACAAATACCATGAATTATAAGACCCTGAGGGCACATAGTAATATTTTCCAACCGTCTTACCATTCATGAGTTAGAAATACACAAATACATTTTGTTACTATTAAGTTAAAAAAAACAAAAACAAATAGGGTCTGGAAAAAAGTTATTCCCAATATTTTCATTGTAAAATTGGTTTTTCATCATAATTAATGCAGTATACAATTTGATATCCCATAGCGACTCTAAACTGAATTTCATGAAGTATCAGCTTTTCAGAAAGTAATGAATGTCATATTCATAGTTAATGTTATTTTTTTGTGTTAAATCTTCTGAATTCATTATAAATTCAATTTAATGTCATATATTCCCTATGACCTACTTTGAAACAATGTAAATCATTAGTTTAATTTGTTAGTCCTAAATGACAATATATTGGAATCCACCAATAAAGCAATTTTAGCTGCAATCGACAGACAACATGCTTACCCAATTAATTCTGGGTCCATTCGGGTTTTACTTCTTTTGACATATTTGGCGACTTGTAACGCTCAATATTTGTGCTTCTTTTCTTTCTTTTTTTAAAAATTACGAACAATAAATCAGCTAAATCCCCTTTCAATTGAATGATAGCATTACAGTTAGAGAATTAATAATTGCAAACATTTTTTTTCTTCCTTAATCTGTGCAAGAGTTGCTTAAACCATTCCCACACATTTACGCTTTTAAATGCCCCTCAAGAAATATGGAAAACATTGTGGAAAATGAAGAAATTGCTTGTTTCAAGCAATTTCTTCATTATCCACAACGTTTTCTTACCCAAAATACAAAGATTTTCAAAATTTCACCAACTTGAAATTGTCGTCTGCAACTTCTTTCAATTTGGGCAAGTCTACAATTTTGCCGCGTGGTAATGGGTTAACCTGTTCCGTAACGATAACGCTTTATGATGCCCCCAAGAAAAGAAACTTTGGAAAGCATTGTGGACAATGTAGAAATTGCTCAATTCTGGAAAAAGTTATTCAGAATATTCTCATTGTAAAATTAGCCTTGGATAATCAACTATAGAGTATACATTACTTTTTCCAACATAATGGTCCTTTTTCATGCCACCAAGAAAAGACTTTAGAACACATTGGAGAAAATTAAAAAAATGCTTAATACCAGCAATTTCTTCATTATCCGCATTCTTTTCTACCCCAAAGGTCAGAGATTTTTGAAACACCATCAACAAAAAATTTTCTTATGCAACTTCTTTAAATTTGGACCAGTCTAAAATTCTGTCGTTTGGTAAAGGAAAATCTATTTCTGAGATCTAGACAACTAACCCAGTGATAGCATTTCTTAAACTGTTGGCCTCTGGTAAAGGCCCTGCCCTATTTAGATAGAATGTGATATTTTGAATGTAGTGAAGCCACTGGTCCAAATTAATACCATATTTTAGTTAACCCTTGTCATGTTGAACCCGGAATATTCCTGTTTTGACAAGAGGTATAGACAAAGATCAGACTGCACATATGTGCAGTCTGATCTTAGTCTTCACCTCCTGTCTATCCCAATGAACTTGTTTATAGAAATTAGTTTTTAAAGGAAATATTGATCCACAATCAAGTCATCCAGTACTTTCATTCCTTTGATTTCGACGCAATTCTGAGAAAGCTATTTATTCAGCATGACAAGGGTTAAAATACTCAATAGAATAATTAACTAGAACTTGTCACAGAAGGTGACGTAATACCCAAGCAAGAGGCCTTCCTGGTGTACATGTAAAATATAAAAAAGAGTCCAAGTTCAAGGGGAGATCATTCTTCTGCAAGGAGGAGTTGAGTCCGGAAAAAAGTGTGATGAAAAACTTCAACTTGTGATCAATGTAATATTATGTGTAAAGTTTGATTACTTTTAAAACATAATTTAATTGTAGGAGGACTTAATTTTTTGTACACAGGCAGACAGACACAGAGACAGACAGACAGGCTGATTCCAGTATACCCCAGAAAACATTTGTTTTGTGGAAGTCTCATAAAAGATAAAGCCTAAAACATAACTCAGAGATGGCTAACAGGGTGTTCAGCCCTTTGAATTGTACACAGACAGTTACAATTTCCCTAGCACCAGGCAATTTCACTGATTGGCATCTCTTAAAGCCATAAACTTTTCCTATCCAGAGTAATGAGTCTGTCTAGGCTATTTATCCCACATGAGTTCCAACTGAGACTCAACCGGAATTCAAAACAAGGCTCAACATACTGGGATTTTAACCCTTGTCATGCTGAACCCGGAATATTCCGGTTTTTGCAGGAGATGAAGACCAAGATCAGCCTGCACATAAGTGCAGTCTGATCTTGGTCTACACCCCCTGCTTGTAATTTTCCTGCCAGAGTTGTTAATGAAATTGTTTTGTAAATGAAACATTGATTTTGAGCAACAAGTTCTATCAGTGCTTTCAGCCCTTTGATTTTACAGCAATTTAGTTAAGTAATTTATACAGCATGACAAGGGTTAATGTTAAAAAGGAAAATTTCATTTTTCGTACATCAAACCCTATATTTTGGGAACTAATTGGATTGTCTAACAAAGAATGATCCAGTATAATTTCATTTTAGTTCTGTCTATCTAGATTCAAGTACTTTGATTGGCTGCAATAATAACATATCCATCATGATTTAGGACACAGAAATAAAACCTATGTATTATTCATTTCAGTGATAATCTCAAGTCATTTAATGATTACCCCGTTACCACACAAAGAAAATTTTAGACTGGTCTCAATTGATGGAAGTTTTCAAGTTGATGAAAATGTAAAATCTTTGTCTTTTGGGATAGAAAACTTTTTTGTTAATTGGTAAGATTCTCCACTTTTCTATTGGGATTTTTTTTCCTGAATTTGGTAAAAAATGTCCTTTTTTGGCACTGGAAATGGGTCCTTTTAGGGACCTGTTCAAAGAACGGGAAAAACTGTTTTTTGAAAAAAATCCAAAAATTGTTTTCACTCATCAAAGGGGTTCATCCACCTTCATAGCTAGTCATGGGAGGCAACCCTTCTGACCTTGTTTTAATGAATGATAAAGAGAAGCACCTCCCTTTTGCTGTACAAAAAAATGTTGATTCTACTAGGTAAAAGCTGTCCAAACCAACAGCTCAAAAGGATTTCCATTCAATCCATTCACATATAAACCAGCATTTTACGCCTGTCAAGAAAAAGGCTTGGAAAAAAATAGGGAAAATTTCGTCAAGCAATTTCGTCATTTCCCACATTGTTTTCTACCAAGACAGACAGAAATATTAAAAATTCTATCAACTTTTAAATGTCATCTGCAACTACTTTCAATTTGGATCAGTCTAAATATTTCATCTGGCTATGGTTTAACCCCTGTCATGCAGAACCGATAATATTTCGGTTTTAGCAGGAGGTATAGACAAACATCAGACTGCACATAAGTGTCATGATGGAGATTAACTGTGCCATGTTATTTTGAAATCCATCCATAAATGTAGGAGTAATTGTCCAGACAAATTTGAACGGACGGACTAACGCACTAATGTACATACACTGACTTGTCATAGTGACAATTATGTCTCGCTCACCGCAAGTGGGCTCGACAAAAATCATCCCATTCCCACACAATGTCTCCTTTGGAAAATATTTTGGAAAATAGGCAATCAAGCAATTTCTTCATTTATCAATGATGTTTTTTTTTCCAAAAAATCTAGAATTCAATCCACTTGAATATGCCATCCGCAGCTTTTTTCAATTTTGACCAGTTTTGAAATTTTGTTATGCTGGAATGGATTATACATATTTCAAGTTTTATGCTTACCTTGATAGATTCATTGCTGGAATGTGCACTTACGTCTCTCTGTATACCACTATCATTACTGTTACTCGACACAACTGCTGTTTGAGACATTATCGCAAGCTTCTCCAAACTTTTTCTACTTGCGGAGTCCTTTCTTGTTTTAGCACTAGTATTGCTTTCTCCAGAAATATCTTTATTCGAAGAATTTCTTCGCTGTCTTTCAGACTTAGCACCATTGAATAATCCAACACTATTTGCATATTCTAGAAAGTTTTGACAGAATTGGCACAATCCAGTAAAATCAACAATCACTTTCCTTTCTGGACGTAACATTAATTCTGATAATCGTTGTTCACATTCACAATGACCCTCAACAATGAAATCTGTAAAAATGCTATCACAATTATCACTTTCTAGTGATGTCACTGATGTCGAACTACGATCACGATGACCAGAATGATAACTAGTTCTTGAACCCTGTGAACCTATACTATGACTCCGACGGGGTGATGCACCAACAGGTTTGGGTGTCTTAGGTTTATGAGGTTGTTCCATGGCTGGAGACTGTGCACTATTTGAGCTACTAGCAGCACTGCAAGCAGATGTTACACTAATTCGGTCTTCATCTAATGAACACACAGAACTATTAGATGGGATTTTGGTAGAAGAATTTGACTCACGACAGGGAGTGGTTGGTGTTGAAAGAGTCTGTTTATTTGCATGTCTTTCCTGTGTGGGGGTGGGACAATTTGACCCTGATTCACTAGCACTAGCATCTGCAAATGATTTGATGTAAATATCAGCTGATGTATGCCGCCTTCGAAAATCTTTATTTGGTCCCGGTGAGCTTGGTGGGGTATCAATACTTCCGATGTCATCGTCACCTTGAAAAGCAGCAATCGGTGGACTAACAGGATGTTGTGTTTTTAACGGACTTCCAGATGGTAATCCTATCTCAGGTTTGTTCTTTTTAAATAATCCCTTGAGATTCATCCTCTTTGAGAAGAAGTCTTTGGCAGATTCACTTTGTTTGCTAAACAAATTCATGTTTTCATTTAGAGTTTTTCTCTTTGGCATTGTTTTTTGTGATGAGGGTGAATTTTGATTGGATTCTTTAAGTTTTGATCCTCCATCTTGTTCACTGATTAAATCAAGAGTACCAGCCTCCTGTGCTCTCCTAAAACTTGAAGTCCTGCGTGCACGAAGAGCTTCATGTTTAGCCGTTGGACTTGATCCCGATTCAGGGAGAGATGAACTTGATTGCTGAGTTTTTCTATAAGCGCTTTGATCATTTTCTGTTTCATGATCCACTGATCCTACACTGTCAAGAGACATGTCCGATGTATGACTAGAATTTGAATAAGACTCATTTCTCTGTCCATTAAATGCTGTGACATTATCAGTATTATAAAACACATTATCATCTGAATCCCTTTTAGTCAACACAGCTTTTGCACATTGACGTTTAAGACCTGGTCGCTGGTATTCAGTAACCTCCTTCCTGTCGACCCTAATAACAGGTGAATCTCCAATTCTAGGAGACGAGTCTGCAGTGACATGCATCTTGCTCTCTGGATTTTGATCGTCATCAACGATCAAGTCAGGTGGTCTTGAAGAGTCGTTTTTATAATCATCCATGGTCTCGAATGTAAAGTGGCCATTTTTGTACACAATGCGTGTGTCTCCGAAAGCTAACGACCCTGTAATGAAAATGATACATATTTGATTCATGCCAAGTCTTCTAATTTTACACTTATCCAAATATAAGCTGTTTAACCCATTACCAGACGGCAAAATTTTAGACTGGCCTAAAATGAAAGAAGTTGCAGACGACAATTCAAAGTTGATCAAATTTTGGATTTTTTCAACTTTCTGGAAAGAAAACAATTTGTAAAATGAAGAAATTGCTTGTTATAAGCAATTTCTACATTTTCCACAATGTTTTCCAAAGCTCTTTTTCTTGGGAGCGTCTAAAAGCGTCACTGAGTGGGAATGGGTTAATCCTTTCCTGTTTTTCAAAATTTTAGACCTGTCCAAATTCAAAGGCTTTGCAGACGAAATTTAAAATCGATTTTATTTCAAAAATAACAATTCAGTAGGGTATAAAGCATTCTGGAAAAGAAGAAATTGCTTGTTACAAGCAATTTCTTCTTTTTCCACAATGTTTTCTCAATTATAAAATCACAGGGACGTAAAAACCAGGGATTAAGCAGGAAAGGGTGACAACCCACATCATTGCATAGATGTCAGGAAGACTGTAACCCACAACACTATGACAAATTTTTAGTCAGTCTAAATTGAAAGGGGTAGCAGACAACAATTTAAAGTTTATGAAATTTTAGATATTTTCAACTACATGTATCTGGGTAGAAAACATTGTAGAAAAAGAAGGAATTGCATGAAACAAGCAAATTCTTCTTTTTACACAATGTTCATTCAATTGTATTTCTTGAGAGGCATCAGAAAGTGTCAATGTGTGGAAATGGATTTAACTGTCTCTGTCTGCTCAAGTGCAGATTCAAAAAGTATTTTAACCCATTTGCACACCATAAAGTTTTAGACCAGTCCAAATTCAAAGAAGATGCAGACGACAATTTTAAGTTTATGAAATTTTGAAAATCTTTATCTTATGGGGTAGAAAACATTGTGGATAATGAAGAAATTGCTTGTATCAAGCAATTTCTTCATTTTTCCACGATGTTTTCCAATTCTTCTTTTCTAGAGGGGCGTCTAAAGGCATCATTGTGTGGGAATGGGTTAAATCAACTAAAACCATCTTCCTGATATGACCTTATAAATATATTTGTATCATTTGTAATTTTTGCATTCGATTTCCCCATTTGCTATTAAACTTACAATTGAAATGCAAATTGCTTACTTCAAATAGCTTTTACTTTTCAATGCTTTCTAGCCTAAATCAATGCAGAACTTAATGCAATGGTGTAAAAATTATAGGCCAAGTTGTGTACGAAACACTTGAAATGGTAAGAATGTGTTTACACATGAAAAGTGCAACAGGTTGACAATCATTGAATGCCATTTTCAGACAAAAAGGAAATCATAGGAATCATTTGTTGACTTGTTGAAGGAACATTTATAGGAAGAAATTTAAGATTCAGGAAAATGGAATGCAATGGCATCAAATTTTTGCAATTCTGCAGAAATGTTCATATCTTTTATACTAGGTAAATATAGCTGTTGAAAATTAAGTACTTTTGCCTCAGAAGTTTGTATGATTTAAACCCATTACCAGACGACAAAATTTTAGACTGGTCCAAATTGAAAGGAGTTGCGGATTTAATGTGTATGAAATAACAGATTTTTTTCAACTTTCTGGGTAGAAAACATTGTGTAAAATGAAGAAATTGCTTGTCACAAGCAATTTCTTCATTTTACACAATGCTTTCCCCATTATTTTTCTTGAGGGGCGTCAAAAAGCGTCACTGAGTGGGAATGGGTTAATAGTTTTTCATTCATATCGCATTCATAAACATAAAGTCTTTGTATTTCCCACCACATATGTTTTATAAATTTAAACATTTTGAGTCTTTGTTGAGTGATACAATAAACTACACTTGTATATAACTTCATATTAAATGCTCTGCTCTTGCTTGAGCTACCACCTCTATAAAGCAACCACTTTTATTGAGCAACCATTTTTCAACCCCCTTTTCGAAATCGAAAGCTTGCTTAGAGAAGTTGTCGAATTTGCTAGAACATATCATGCCTAAATCCTATGTTGTTGGAACTCATTATAATCAAATCAGTGAGACGATTCTGATGAGTCCAAACAACATAGGATTTAGTGAGAATTCTGTAATAATTGATATAATATAAAATTATGCAATTGGATCAATCCTTCGTATCTTTTACCAAAATGTGTTTCAAGCAACCATTCTCTAAAGAGACCACCTTTCTGATGTCCGGTTAGTGGTCCCTTGACCCATTCCCACTCAGTGAAACTTTTAGACACCCCAAAGAAAAAAGCTTTTGAAAACATTGTTGAAAATTAAGAAATTGCTTGTCACAAGCAATTTCTTCATTATCATCAATGTTTTCTACCCCAAAATTACAAGAAATCCAAATTTTCATTAACTTAATACTATTGTGTGCAACTCCTTTGAATTTGGACCATTCTAAAATTTTGCCATCTGGTAATGGGTTAATACAAGATTTACTGTACTTTCATTTTGGTCTCAAACACTGTTGCATGATACATTCAGTTGTATTGCACCCTTGTAGAGTGATGCATGGTATTTATCTGCATGATACATTCAGTTGTATTGCACCCTTGTAGAGTGATGCATGGTATCTATGTGAATGATACATTCAGTTGTATTGCACCCTTTGTAGAGTGATGCATGGTATTTATCTGTATGATACATTCAGTTGTATTGCACCCTTGTAGAGTGATGCATGGTATCTATGTGAATGATACATTCAATTGTATTGCACCCTTTGTAGAGTGATGCATGGTAATTATTTGCATGATACATTCACTTGTATTGAACCCCTTGTAGAGTGATGCATGGTAATTATTTGCATGATACATTCAATTGTATTGCACCCTTTGTAGAGTGATGCATAGTAATTATTTGCATGATACATTCACTTGTATTGAACCCCTTGTAGAGTGAAGCACCCTTTGTAGAGTGATGCATAGTATTCATTTGCATGATACATTCAGTTGTATTGAACCTGTTGTAGAGTGATGCATGGTAATTATTTGCATGATACATTCAGTTGTATTGCACCCCTTGTAGAGTGAAGCACCCCTTGTAGAGTGATGCATTGTCTTTATTTGCATGATACATTCAGTTTTATTGCACCTGTTGTAGAGTGATGCATGGTAATTATTTGCATGATACATTCAGTTGTATTGAACCCCTTGTAGAGTGAAGCACCCTTTGTAGAGTGATGCATAGTATTTATTTGTATGATACATTAAGTTGTATTTCACCCTTTGTAGAGTGATGCAATTTTTTTTATTTTCCACAATATTTTCCAAAGCTTTCATATTGAGGGGCGTTTTAAAGCGTCATTGTGTAGGAATGGGTTAAGGAAGTGATTCTTTGATGAGAGACCAAAACCTCATAACACAAGCTTGTTCAAGCTGTAGCTACAAGGTATTGGTTGGCTAAGGATGTTATCATATCGTACAGTTTTCTGAAATTACATTGTGGAGAGGACAAGATATATTTTATCTAACATTCCATGAATATATTATATATATATTGAATAGGATGTGCATGTATAAAATCTATATGGGGTATACAGATCTGTAATGAGAGTCAACTTTACCTCCCCAGGAATATAATTCCTTTCTACAAAATCTCATTTTAGACATGTCTTATGTAGTCTATTCAATTCAGCATTACTCTTGTCATGATGAATAAAATCCTCTAAAGAATAATGTGAAAATCAAAGGGCTGAGAGCACAGAAAATACTCATATTAGAAATTATTAATGCTGGCTTTAAAGGGACAAGCAGGAGGTCTAGACAAACATCAGACTGCACATAATGTACAGGCTGATCTTTCTCTAGACCTCCTGCCAAAACAGGAATATTCCAAGCTCAGCATAACATTATAATTTAGGGTTAAAATAGAAATTGATAGATCATGCTAACAATATAGCTACTAGGGCTTGGCAGATCACTGGAAATACCAATGTTTAGGTCTTCCAGTTAGACAGTTCTAGTCAGGCAAAATGAGTAAATAAAATCAAATTTCGATAATTAAAGCCTCACTGTGCTTTCAGTCCTTTCATATTTACATAATTCTCACTTAACCCATTCCCACTTGACAAAATTTTAGACCGGTCCAAATTGAAAGAAGATGCAGACGACAATTTCAAGTTGATGAATTTTAAATTTTTTCACCTTTTTGGATAGAAAACATTGTATCAAGCAATTTCTTCATTTTCCACAATGTTTTCCAAAGCTTTTTTCTTGAAGGGCGTAAAAAGGAGGGATTGAGTTGGAATGGGTTAATTGTTTTTCAGCACAACAAGGGTTAATTTATCAGTCAGAAAAACAACAACAAAATCTATATCTATTTTAACCCATTACATCACTAATGAAGTTGCAGACAATAATATCTTCAAATTCTTTATTTCAGGTTAGACAGCATTGTGGATTTAATGAAGAAATTGCTTGTTACAATCAATTTCTTCATTTTCCACAATATTTCCAAAGTTCTTTTCTTGAGAATGTAAGAAAGTGTGATTTAGAAGGAAAGGGTTAAGCATAAATGAATAGACTACTTAGAAAAAAACTAGAAAATAGAATTTTATAAAAGGGAATTGTATTTGTCCATTGTAGGTAAAGTAACTTCAGCTTAATCACACTGTAGTTACAATGAGTTATAGCTCATTACAGCTGTAGTTACAATGAGTTATAGCTTATTACAGTTGTAGTTACAATGAGTTATAGCTTATTACAGCTGTAGTTACAATGAGTTAAAGCTTATTACAGCTGTAGTTACAATGAGTTATAGCTTATTACAGCTGTAGTTACAATGGTTAGGTCAACAACCAGCAATTAATGTATTTCACTATTTTGGTTTGTTTTATTGTCCTGGCCACATATTTTGCTAATCAATGTCAAACTGCCATGTCAAAGGTCAGCAGGTATGACCAGCATCCATCAATTGACCAATCGCTACCAATTTTGGTATTAAAAAACATGGAAAATTAAGAAACTGCTCGGTTCAAGCAATTTCTTCTTTTTACACAATGTTTCCTGAATTTTCTTTAGGGGCATCAAAGGGCGTCCTTGTGTAAAAATGGGTTAAACATATTATTTCAGTTAGACAATACATGAGAATCATAATAAAAGATCTTTTACCAAGTTACATCTTTCAGCTATTCCATAGCTTCACCATAGCTTCGATATCCGAAACAAGTAACTAACATTAAACTACACTATACATGTATATCTAACTCACTGGACACAGAAATAAATAACTATTAATGCAGGCTTATTAGGGATTTACAGCCCAATAAAGAGCATATTAACCTCACATTAATAATCATATCCGTTTAAGAAAAACTGCCCGACACTATCTCGATGACACTTTGTCAGATTTAGGTGAGTGCGTCTATCTTCACAGATCTTCTCGCTTCATGAGTTTTCTATAAATTACTCGGCTTACAAAGACCTCCCCCCTTTCTGTAAGCACATTAATACTGTCAGGTCTGTGAACAGTCTAGCAAACATTTATCAGGGGGTAAAATACCACATATTCCTTTTCACAAACTTATTCACAATTAACCTGTTCCCACATAACCCCTGCATAAAGTTCAAGAACAAGTTTTCTAGCTTGAGAACTCTTCTAGAACTTCAAAATATTATTTTTGAGGTTCTAGAAATATGGTTGAACTTCTAGAATTTGTCAAAGGTTTCGGAACTAAAGGTTCCACAACTTTAGTTCATGAACCTTGAATTTCTTGAACTTTGGTTCAAGAACCTACAAAGTTCTAGAACTTGGCTAAAAAACTTACCAAGTTCTTATTCTTAAGAACATTCAAGAACCAGTTCTTAAACTAGTTCTTTTACATTAATTTTGTGAACGTAACCATTTAATGTTCATGAATGCTCTGAAACGTTCAAGAGCTTATTCTTTAACTTTTTTCGCAGGGGTTATTAGTTAGATCAGTTACACCAAACAAGAGTATCACATGTGGATGCCAAAGCTAGATTGATAAAGGGTAAGACTTCTTAATTGAAAAAGGGGCTTAATTCATTCAAAAATATATCTAGAATTATCCCCCTTGTTTGTTCAGATTACTGTTTTGATAGTGAACAAGAATTTCAAGTAAATGCGTTCAGTATTACCAGAGAAATGTCCATCACAGATATGGTCTAGGACAAATACCTGGCTATGGCAATACCTTGGGTTTCTCCGAAAACAACAAAGCCAAAAATATTTTAATTACATAACTTACCAACCGAAATGCAAGAAGAAAAGGGATGAATAGCATTCTTATTTAACCCATTCCAACTCAATCCCTCCTTTTTACGCCCCTCAAGAAAATAGCATTTGAAAACATTGTGGTAAATGAAGAAATTGCTTATAGCAATTTCTTCATTATCCACAATGTTTTCTATCTAAAACAACTAAAAAGTTCAAAATTCCATCAACTTGAAATTGTCGTCTGCAGCTTCTTTCAGTTTAGACAAGTCTAAAATTTTGCTGTGTTGGAATGGGTTAAAGCCTTGTCAACTGCTTAACTATAGTTGTTTTCGTTGTTCTATAGCAAAATCATACCATAACCATTCAAAAATTCAGATGAATGGAATGGTTTAACCCTTGTCATACTGGAAATGGAACATTCCTGTTTTGGCAGGAGTATAGACAAAGATAAGCCTGTACAAAAGTGCAGTCTGATCTCTGTCTACACCTACTCCTTGTCCCCTTTAAGCCAGAGCTGTTTAATCATTTTTCAATAGCATTATTGATCCTAAATAAGACCTTCCAGTGATGTCAGTCCTTTGATTTTAAAGCAATTCTGTTTTGGATTTTTAATTGAGAATGTCAAGTCTTCACCAATTCCTAAGCAGTGACTCTTTTTGGCGCCCCTCAAGAAAAACAATTTGGAAAACATTGTGGAAAATGAAGAAATTGCTAGCAACAAGTATTATTTCTTCATTTTACACAATGTTTTCTGCCCATAAAGTTTTAAAAAAATCGTATTTTACAAACTTTAAATTGTCTTCTGCAATTTCTTTCAATATGGACCAGTCTAAAATTTTACCATCTGGTAAATTGTTTAGCAGTTAGATAAGAAGAATTCAAATGACACTTTTTGATGCCCTTCATGAAAAACTATTTGGAAAACATCGGGTAGAATGAAGAAATAGCTAGCAAACAAACAATTTCTTCATTTTCTAAAATGTTTTGTACCAAGAAAGTTGAAAAACCTAAAATTTTATGAAGTTTATATTGTTGTCTGTAACTTTTTTTTTATTTGGACCAGTCCAAGGTTTTCGAATGTGGTAACTTGTTAACACTAAGGACAAGCACACAAAGCTGATCAATTGGCTACCCGACATAAAAGCACCGGCTGAATATATACACAGGGAACAAATTCTGGATTATGAATTATACGGGAAACACATTGTACAAGATGGTAGCAATTGAAATTACAAATTTTACACAAAAATCTTACCCATCCTAGATTTCTTTTGCTGTGAAATTTGCATCTTTTCATCATGTTCATCTATAAAACACTTTTTAAGTGTTAACCCATACCAGACCACAAAATTTTAGACTGGTCTAAATTGATAGGAGTTGCATATGACATTTTAAAGTTGATAAATTTTAGATTTTTTCAACTGTCTGATTAGAAAACATTGTGGAAAATGAAGAAATTGTTTATGACAAGCAATTTCTTCATTTTCCACTTTGCTTTCCAAGAGTTGGTAACACATCAGACTCCCAATCTTCAACCATGGGGTGTCTGGGGTGTCATAGGTTTGATCCCCTGCGGCGGCACATATCCTTAACGACATAAATGTCTTTCACCAATGTGCGGATAATGGTAATTCGGATAGCAGTTGGAGGCTAGGAAAGGAGATCTCGATGTAGTGGTAGTACTTGTGTGAGAAATATCAGGAATCCATTGTAAGGTGCTCCAGCTGCTGTGATTTGACTGAAAACTGTTAAAAGTGGCATTTAACTCCATTCAATCAAACAATCAAAGTTTTGACTGATCCAAATTGGAAGAAGTAACAGGCAACAATTTTAACTGGATAAATTAAGGTAAAAAAACCCTATGTAAATAAATAAGAAATTGCTTGCAAGCAATTTCTTCATTTTATACAATGTTTTAAAGCTTGCTTTCTTTACGGCATCCAAGATGTTATTATGTAGAAGTGGGTATAAATTTAACCCTTTCCCACTTTTCAAAATCATAGACCTGTCTAATTTGAAAGAAGTTTCAGACAACAATCAAAAGTGGGTGCAATTTGAAAAGTAACGAACCTACAGGTTAGAAAATATTGTGGGAAAAGAAGAAACTGCTTGTGACAAGCAATTTCTTCTTTTCCCACAATGTTTCCTCAAGTATATATTCAAAGGGACGTGAAAACAAGGGATTGTACAGGAAAGGGATAATAAGGACAGAATGATAGCTGTAGCATTCAATTCCTTGGTTGACATACTAACCCAAATTTTGGGGGCTTGGGTTATTCTTTGACACAATGATTTGTATTTCCGCTGACTAACACTTAACCCTTTCAAGTGATAATGACATATAATTTGAGTTTAACTGATTTTTAAGTATTGCTTGGAATTATGACAATCTATAAAATACATAGCCATAAATGTGATGTTTAAATATCCTGTAAGCCTCAGCCATAGTGCCGTAGGTAGCGCGTCAGACTCTCTATAATGAGGTCCAGGGTTTAATCCCTGGTCCCAGTAAATATCTTTTGCAAATTAGTCACACTCCAATGGGTGGATAATCATAAACCTAAGTGGGATGAGCGGATGGAGGCTCGGAAGGGATGTTTTGGTAGTAGTAAGGGGAGAAATACTAGAAATCCATGGTTAAATGCTCCAGCCACTGCAATATGATTGAAATTAATAATCAGGCATTAAACCCCTATCAAACATGCATTTAAACGTCCTCCTGCTATACTTTCCCAGAAATACACCAAGAGACGCTTCTGAATGATACCATATTTATTCTTGAAAAAGTTTTCATGCAGAAACTTTATCCAGAATACCCTTAGACATAAACACTCTTTCTCTGTAACAGGTATCCTACAGATGCACTTTCTTGCAATAACAAAGTGGGAGCATAATGTAGTATTTGGACATTGGCCAGAGAGCCAACTTCAGACAACAGATTGATTGATTGAATGGGATTTAAGGCCTTTCTTAACGGTATTACAGTCATATCCTGGTGGCTGGAGCACCTAACAATGGATTCCTGGTAATTCTCTCACAAGTATTACCACTGTTTCATTTCCAAGCCTCATGCCGCTCATCTCACTAAGGTTTAAGATTATCCTCCCATTGGTAGGCGACTTTTGTGTAATTTGAACAGATTTGCAGATAACAAATTTTAGTTGGTAGAATGTAGAAAAACTTCACTTTTAATGGTAAAAAAAAACATTGTGGACATTGAAGAAATTGCTTGTTACAAGCCCTTTCTACTATGGGGGCGTAAAAAAGTATGATTGTATGGGTTATTATTTCAGTGCTTCAAGAGTTAAGAATAAAATTGCATAATTTTATCTACTTGTTAAAGGCTTTTCACCACTATTACATCACTTAACCTATTCCTACACCGTCCTGCTTTTAATATCCCTTAAATAAAACTTTGGAAAACATTGTGGATAATGAAGAAATGACTTGATACAAGCCATTTCTTCATCATCCACTATGTTTTCTACTTCAAAATACAAAGATTCTCAAATTCTACTTACTAAATATTGTTGTCTTCAACTTCTTTTAACCCATTCCCACACGATAAGATTTTAGACCAGTCGAAATTCAAAAAAACTGCAGACGACAATTTTAAGTTGATGAAATCTTTAAAATCTTTGTCTTTTAGGTAGAGAACATTGTGGAAAATGAAGAAATTGCTTGTAACAAGCAATTTCTTCATTTTCCACAATGTTTTCCAAAGCTTTCATATTGAGGGGGTTTTAAAGCGTCATTGTGTGGGAATAAGTTAGCCTAGTCCCATCCAATTATGCTTTTTGACGCCCCTCATGAAAAGTTATTGATGATAAATGAAGCAATTGCTTGTAACAATATGGCTTTGAATATTTCCCCATAAACCCTATGTTGTAGGTACTTATTAGGTCTCAAATGATGATTCTAAATAGTACACAACATAGGGTTTCATTGAGAAATAAAGATTTTAGAATGTTGTTACCCCCTCTGACTTAGACCTCTGTTTCAAATTGTTGTCTGCAACTCCTTTCTATTTGGACTAGTGTAGAATTTTGTAGGCTGGTAATTGTTGAATTTGGAAGAGCTGAAAATATTGCCTTGAACTGGGTAATAACTTTCCACTACCTACATGTATTTTGTACATCTCATACAAAGAGAATGTAACTTGCCTTAAGACAATTAATCCACTTGTCATAATTATTGTATATGATATCATATGACAAGCCTGAAGCTATCATTATTAGTACAGACATAATTATGAATATGGAGCCCATCCAAATTTAATCAAAAGTTTTGCCAATCA
The DNA here is from genome assembly GCA_946902895.1 of Fragum fragum. Lineage (NCBI taxonomy): Eukaryota > Metazoa > Mollusca > Bivalvia > Cardiida > Cardiidae > Fragum > Fragum fragum. The sequence goes on from OX336379.1 coordinate 2,890,615, forward strand.
GCTGAGCTAAGGCTAAATAAGAGCAGTTGTGCACACAAGAATTTTGGCAATATGTCTTCTTTTTCCATGTTGCAGCACTTTTGCAAGCTGTAGATATGACGTTTAGGTGACCAACCAACTATTCTATATTTTTGTTACATGCTACTTGCCATAAATCTTGCAAAATAACGCCATTTTTAATCAAAGTGGGACTTCCCGTTGGTGTCTAAGGGCTAGGCAAGTGGAGTAAATGGGTGGGGCCATCAATTGGTCAATTGTAGGGGTAATTGCGCACACAAGGTAAAGTCAAGGTCTACCCAACCAGGCAACCAACCACCACCACATTCACCAACTATCCATTTAATAGCCAGAATTTTCCTTTGGAAAACATGGAAAACCCATTCCCACATAATAGAGCTTTTAAATGCCCTCATGGAAAAAGGTTAAAAAAACATCATGGAAATTAAAGAAATTACTTGTAATAAGCAATTCCTTCATTATCCACAAAGTTTCTTACAAAAAAAAAAATTGAAGAATTTTGAAAAATTATCAAAAGTATATTTTTGTCTGTAACTTCTGTCCATTTAGACTAGTCTAAAATGTTGTTGGATAATGGGTTAAAAGATGAAAATCTAAACTTGTAATTTCTCTTCATAACATAATCCTTGGGGTTCATATTGGAACCATTTTTTTTTCAGTTTCAATGAGTACACTAGGTCCAAGTGCCTATATAGCAATAGTTTTTATTTTGAAAATCAAAATTGATCGCTATATTCTGCAAGTCTGCTCCTAGACAGGTGAGCTGCCTGGTATTAAAATATGCTTATCTGATCAGCAATACACTCAATAATTATTTGTTTTTCCTTATCATCTGTTTCTACTTAATTAATCACTGAAGACATTCATTACTGCACACTTTACCTTTTGTACTTGTACAAATCCTTATTTTTTTTTACTTATTTTCTAGGATCCATATCATAAAAGTTCAGTTGTTTTATTTTTCTTTTTATCTAACCCTTTCCTGTTTTGCAAAATTTTAGACCTGCCCAAATTCAAAGAATTTTCAGACAACAATATAAAATTGATTTTATTTTAATCATTCAATAGGGGTAGAAATTATTGTGGAAAATGAAGAAATTGCTTGTTACAAGCAATTTCTTCTTTTTCCACAATGTTTTCTCAAGTGTAAAAAAAAAATCAGAAATCACACAAAAAAAAAATTCTAAGCAGTACAAATGTACTTAACACATTCCCACAAAATCCTGATTTTTATGCGACTAAACAATTATATTGAGAAAAAAACACTGCCAAAAAAGGACAAGCAATTTCTTCATCTATGCCCTATGCGTCACATTATTCTGCTGTCTGTATCTTCCTTCAAAATTTGAACAGGTCTAAAATTTTACTGTCCGGTAATGGTTTAAAGCCAAAGAGTAAAATGAAGCGGTTTTGAAAATGCATCAGAACTCATTCCTGTCTTCATTAACAAGAAGGCTTTTTTACCATGTGCATTATATTTAAACTCCTAATATGTTAACCAATTACCAAACAACAAAATTTCAGACGGGTCCAAGATGAAAGAAGTTACAGTAGACAGATGAAATTTAAAAAAAAAATTGTCTTTTTTTATGAAAAACATTCTGGATAATGAAAAAATTAATTGTAACAAGCAATTTTATGTAGCATGAAAATTCTTCATTTTCTACGTCTTCCAAAGCAATTTTTTTGCGAGTCATAAAAAATGGAATTATATGGGAAGGAGTTGAAAAAAATATATAAAATAATAAGCAGTACCTGTAGGTAAACTTAAGCTCCGCCTTTTATTTCCAGTTGTTCCTGACTTGCGAAGTCTGCGCTCTTTCTTATTGTTGTTCTGTTGTAGTTGTTCTGTTTGTTTGGATCGTATGTTAAGTGCCGTCTGCTGCGAGTCATCTTTGTTTTCTTCGACTTCCACAATCTCTGACAGCAGCTGAAGTAACAAATACAACACAATTGAACTTTTTTATTGGAGCATCAGAAAGAATAATTTTGGAAATTATTCATTATTCACTGACCAATTAAGAGATGAAGAGAATATTTTTTGTTTTCATGGAGGTATGAACTGAAAAACCTAATCACACTGTATGAATACGTGAAGCAGATTCATACATTGTGTGATTAGGTTTTTCGGTTCATACCTCCATGAAAACAAAAAATAATTGCTTCATTTCTTATAATTTAATAGCATCGACCAAAAAAAAAAAAAAGCAAAAACTTTACAAATTTTGATACCTTTTTGTATGGGACTATTTTGTGCGGAATCATACAAAATCACTGCATGCTCAAAATTTTGTTCATGTTGTCATGAATAATTTTTTTCGACCAATCAGATCACCCGATTTTGATAGCTGAAACTAAAAATTAAATTATGTCTAAGTGGTTGCTCTTATATTGTCGACACTGATGATTTACATGAGTTCTGACAGCAAAAGAAATTCCCTCGACTTCTCTATCAATACCAGACAGCCAAAATTTCAGACTGGTCCTAATTGAAAGGAGTTGCACACAACAATTAAGAGTGTAAGAAATTTTTGAATTTTTCACTTTTCTTAGTAGGAAATCAAGTAATTTCTTCATTTTCCACAATTGTTTTCCCAAAAGTTTTTCTTGAGAGAGGTCAAAAAGCTTCACTGAGTGGCAATTGGTTAAAGTCTGTGGGAACAAGAAACAAAATAATACAGCAAAGGTCTATTGACACCAATATAGTACTCTATAAATTATTTAACCCTCATCGTACTGCACAAAATCCTGTGATTCAGAAAAGCATTAAAATCAAATGGATGAAAGTCCAGAGAGGCCCCTATTGTGGCTGAATAGTGAATATCATTATTTCTTTTGTTAATCCTTTCCTGGTCAAACACGGGATTTTACGAAACTATTTTTTATACTTGAGAAAACATTGTGGAAAAAGAAGAAATTGCTTGTAACAAGCAATTTCTCCTTTTTTCCACAACATTTTCTACCTCATAGGATGGTTTCATTTCAAATGGCATCCAGTTTTCAATGTCATCTGCAACCTTTCTCAATTTGGACTAGTCTAAAATTTCCAAAAACGGGAAAGGGTTAAGGCATTACCACACAAACGCTCCTTTGACGCCCCTGAAAATTAAAATTGACTAAAACTGTTTAACAAGCATTTTTTACTATTCTCACAATGTTTTCTACCATTTTGAACATAATTTGAATAGTGCTGTGGCAACATGTACTTCTTACAAATTGTACCAGCCTAAAAAAATGGTTGTATTGGGTTAATCAATTTAACAACTCTGGCTTAAAACATCAAACAGGTGGTGTAGACTAAGATCAGACTGCAAAATATAAGCAGGCTAATCTTAAATTCTTAATGCATCTCTTTCACCAGTTCTGAAATATTTTGGGTTCTGCATGACAAGGGTTAAAACATACTTTGTTGGAAAAAAGGCAAATCAATCCAAGTAAGTAGGTACTCCTGAATGTCAATGTTTGATAATAAAGATGAAAATTCACAATAAGCCCTGAACATTTTACACAGGATGAAATCCATACAGTTCTGCACTAAGCAGCAAAGCAAATCACATATGAAACTAATACACAAATGTATATAGCACACACCAAAACCTCTCGACCTTCACCTTCAAAGTGTCCAAATTGTTTTATACTAGACAATGATATTTGCTCACATGATGCCAATGGTTTTAGATTAACATAACAAATCACTGACTTTAAAGCATTCAACAATTTACAATTTCAACCCTTGTCATACTAAGCCCAGGATATTCTTGCTTGGGCAGCAGGTAGAGACAAAGATCAGCCTACACATATGTGTTGTCTAAGGATATTCTTGTTTGGGCAGCAGGTAGAGACAAAGATCAGCCTACACATATGTGTTGTCTAATCTAAGTCTACACCACCTGTTTGTCCAATTTAAGCAATAGGAGTTATCCATTGAAGTAATAATAAAATCCTGTGTCTTAAAATTAATATTCAAATGAATCAAGATATAGAAATCCACAACTGAGACACAGTCTTTTCAGTCCTTTGATTTTAATCTTAATCAAGGTTGAATAAAATGCCAATTTATCCACATTATCCCAATAAAAGCTACAAGCAGTATCTACACAAGCCAAATTGATACTGTTCCATACAAGGAGCTTGTACCTTTATCTTATTACCCTTTCCTGTTTTGCAAAATATTAGACCTGTCCAAATTCAAACGTATAAATACGCTGATAATAAGCAATTTCTTCATTTTCCACAATGTTTTCTACCTAGAAAGTTGAAAAAATCCAAAATTTCATCAACTTTATATTATCGTCTGCAACTTCTTTCAATTTGGGCCAGTCTAAAATTTTGCCATTTGGGAAGGGGTTAAAGAAGAAATTGCTTGTTACAAGCGATTTCTTCTTTGTCTACAATATGTTCTTGATTATAAATTCACAAGAAGGTAAAACCCAGGGATTGAACAGGAAAAGGTTTATATAAAGGTGTTGCAAACTGTCTGAATATGTAAGTTTTTACATTACTACTAACTACAGTTTAGCACTAAACCCTAGAAATTTAGACTAGCTGCAGTCAGCTTATCTCATATTGATCAGTCTTTTGATGTGGGTGAGGAACTAAAAGACACCAGTCTATCTTACTTTGAAATTTAGCCGGTACTATAATACAATTTCGCTGCACTTTGACTTTATCCCCATCATGTGAATTACATCTATTTCAGATTATATGAAGTGTTTTAGGAAACATTGAAGAATTCTCCAAACTCCTTTGATCTTCTTGTATAATATCATTTAACCCATTCCAACACAAGAGAATTTTAGACTGGTCCAAATTGAAAGAAGCTGCAGACGACAATTTCAAGTTGATGGAATTTTAATTATTTTTGTCTTTTGGGATAGAAAATATTGTGGATAAAGAAGAAATTGCTTTTTACAAGCAATTTCTTCATTGTCCGCAATGTTTTCCAAACCTTTTTTTTGTGGGGCGTAAAAAGGAGGGCTTGAGTTGGAAGGGGTTAAGTTTGGACCAATTGTCATGACCAAAATACATCTATATCAAGGGATAATTACCATACTGCTCTAAGTGTCTATACATTGTGAAGATACTTAGAACAGTATTGCAATTAACCCTTGATATTCAAACATGATAAAGAACTTTGGTCGTCTTAAGATTTCTAAGAGCTGACATGTTTTTTTACAATTTGAAAAACAGTTAAGTAGTTTTCACTGTAGTCTGATCTTAGTTTAAACCATTCCTATACAATGACGCTTTTTGACACCCCTAAAGAAAAATGATTGTGAAAACATTGTGTAAAATGAAGAAAGTGCTTGTTGCAAGCAATTTCTTCATTTTCCCCAATGTTTTCTTCCCAAAAAGTTGAAAAGTTTTTAAATTTCATCAACTTTAAATTGTTGTCTGCAACTCCTTTATATTTGGTCCAGTCTGAAATTGTGTCGTCTGGTAATGGGTTAATTGGTGTACGTCTGATTGTTTAAGTAAAAAAGAAATGATGTGCATAATAAAATTACAAAAAGATCAGATGTGACTGCATAATCAGCTTTAGCCAATGTTCCGCTACATTTGCAGATATAAATTCATTTATCAGCCACTGCCCACATTTGGAATGGTTGAGGAATTTCAAGCAATTTTGTGTTAAACCCATAAAGTTAATAAAATAGAAAAATATGGGCTAAATGAGGTAGAAAACACTTTGAGAAACAAGATGTGTTTGTGAAACACCATGCCCCCTCCCAAACAGGAATTCTTTAGACACAGGTGATTTTGTTGTTTTTTTTTCTTTGTTTTAGGGAAAAGGGTTAAAATTTTGACCTTGACCTTGACCTTGATGAAATGACCTTCCCCAGTTGTGCCTTGTTGAGACCTATCTACATACCAAATATTAGTATTGTAACTTAATCAGGGTTAAAGTTATAGGAAAATGTTTAGTTGGCAGGTTAAATTTTGCAGACAGACAGACAGACAGACGGACACCGGTAAAACAATATGCCCCCGATCTATTGATGCGGGGGCATAAAAAAGTAATTGTTTGTTCTTCTGATCTCATAATGTTTCCACTGATATTTTTCTTTGATGAGTAAAATTTCTGCATTATATGGTAATGGGTTAAGACTTTATCTAATTCCTGGTATAATTTTTTTTTTGGCTTTTTTAATAATCATTTCTATTATCAGATAGGCACAATTTACTGTAGATGTATATTTTCCATTTACCTTTCAGCCTGAAGCACTAAAGCAAAAAAGCAATCTACGAGCTGTAACTTTCACAAACACTCACAAAAAATTTGAAACATAAATATATTTTTTGAAACAGTGAATTGTATTTAAAGCACTTTTTCCACTTGAAAAACTGCAAACTGCAACTAAACCTCATTTAAAATGTATGCATGCAATTTAACAAGTCTATGACCAAACTAGGCACAGGGGTCCATATATCCATGTCTTTTAACACAGATCAAACCTTAAAATTTAGACTGGTCCATTTTCAAAGACATTGGAGACAATAATTTTAACCCATTTCTAATATATCCTGCTTTTTGACACCACTAAGAAAAAAATTCAGAAAACCAGGACAAATAACCCATTCCCACACAATAAAATTTTGGACCGGTCCAAATTAAAAGAAGTTGCAGATGACAATTTAAAGTTGATGAAATCTTTAAAATCTTTGTCTATTGTGGTAGAAAACATTGTGGATAATGAAGAAATTGCTTGTGATAAGCAATTTCTTCATTTTCCACAATGTTTTTCAAAACCTTTATATTGGGAGGTGTTTAAAAGTGTCACTGTGTGGGAATGGGTTAAGAATTTACTTGTGACCTTTCCCATTCTTCGAGACTCATTTTCAATTAAAATAAATTTTGAACTGTTGTCTACAACTCCTTTCAATTTGAACCTATCTGAAATGTTGTCGTCTGGCAATAGTTTAAAGGTTTTTGTTTTTTTAAAAGTAACAATTAAGATTCTATCCCCAATAATAAAGATCTAGCAAAATACAACAGGGCAGTCCCTGTGTACCCCCTACATCTGATTGTCATCAAGAAACTCACAGTCTGGTTCAGCTTTTAATTAATCTAACAGATCAAGTCTGTGGTTTCCCAGTTAGGCAGTTACAGTCCTTAACATGCTTTTATTTGACAACTGAGTACCATACCGGAGCATACCTTTATTTCACAACTTAGAACCAAACAAGAGCACACCTTCATTTGATAAATGAGTACCAAACAGACACACCTTTATTTCGCAACTGAGTACCATACAATAGCATACCTTTATTTGACTACTGAGTACCAAATAAGAGCATACCTTTATTAGACAACTGAGTACCAAACAAGAGCACACCATTATTTCACAACTGTGACCAAGCAAGAGCATACCTTTATTTGACAACTGAGTACCAAACAAGAGCCTACCTTTATTTCACAACTGAGTACCAAACAAGAGAATACTTGACAACTGAGTACAAAAAAGAGCCTACCTGAGTACATGTACTATAAAGGAGAGTACCAAAAATAGCAGGGTTTTCCATGACGCAAAATTCGCGCGTCATTGTCGCAATTTCAAAACAAATGACCCGTAAAAATTTTACCTGTGCGTCATAAATGACGCAAGTTTTAAAACCTAATTCTTTGTGAATAGAATCGTCGGTAAAGGCCATAATGTTGAAATAAATCCTTTAGAAGTCTGTGTTACGACAATCAATCAAATTAGCGACTGTCGGTAAGTTGGTTTTCCAACATTTATTTATAGCAATATCCTGTTCTATTTTTAGTTGACAGATAAAATATGTAGACGGGTCATAGTGATTTTTATCAAATTCAGACTCGGTTTCCAGTGATAAAACATATCGTTTACCCGACTACTAGAAAATGTAAAAATGTCGCGTCAAACAAAGATGTCGAAATTCGTCTTGTCTGCATTGGGCGGTCATGGCAATTAGACTACCAAAGAGAGTTCTGGTAGCGAGTCTGATGGTGAAACCCTGGGTCCGTCTTCAAAAAAGACCCGGTGGTCTTTCAGTCAGAAATGGTTAAAAACCTTCAGTTGGCTTAAATTCGCCGATGGTGAAATGCTGTGTGACCCGTGTATTAAGACGGAAAAACTGGCTGTACGAACTTTCGTCTTACATGTCTCTTTTGTTTTTTTTTTAAATTATTGTAGTCTCTGGCAGTCTTTCAGATTTGACCCCCTAAATTGGAAAAAAGACCCCCAGTTCTGAAGGCATAGGGGTCACAATGACCCCCAAATTCTTATGCCAATGGAAAACCCTGAATAGTAACACTAAAACACAATCCTCCCCTCTTTTATGCCATTCAAGCAAAAAACTTTGGAAAACATTGTGGAAAACATAGTGGAAAGGGAAGTAAATGTTTGTTAAAAGCAATTTCTACATAATTCAAAATAAATAAATGTTTTCAAACCTAAATCAGACCAAATCAAGAATAGGTTGGGGCTAACTGTAAACATTTCAAGTTTATGGAGGGAATAAGTTGGGAATTAGAGGATTTTCTAAGTTTGTTTGTTTGTTTGTTTGAATGGGGTTTAACACTGCTTTAAACAATCTTTCAGTTATATCGCGGCGTCTGGAGCACCTAACAATGGATTCCTAGTATTTCTCCCACCAGTACTACCACTACACCCTTTCCTAGCCTCCAGCTGCTATCCAACATAGGCTTACAATTATCTGTCTTGGTAGACAAATGTTGGAAAGAGTATTGCCGCCGTCGGGAATCGAACCCGGGACCCTTTGAATGAAAGTCCGACGCGCTACCAACTGCGCTATGACGGCGGCGCTTCTAAGTTTGTGTATGCAAAATCAGTACAAAAATTGTGTTGATTTCCTTTCTTATTTTTTAATGTATCATGCTGTGTGATTGTATGTGTGCCATGATGACCAGTCTATAAAGTTTGGCAGTGATCTGCCAAGGCTGTGGGGTTTTATCTTAAATGTGTCCATCTTTTAAAGACCACTTGGTTCCAAAATTCTGGTAGCTAGATTGTTAAGTGTGATCACTCAATTCTGTGAAATGTCCCCTCTCTTTTTAGACCATAGGGACATGATCCCCTTGCTTCCAAAACTTCAGCAGACCCTTGATCTGGTATCCAGTAACAGGTTCAAGATCTACTGTTATGGCCAGTCTACTGTCAACTGTCAGCTAAATTGGTCTTTATCCCATTCCAACACAGATATTTCCTGTATAACAAGCAATGTCCTCATTTTCCACTAGAATACCAAAAGCTTTTTGCTTGAGAGGGCGTAAAAGAAAGGGACTGTGTGGGGATGGGTTAAGTGTAAGATTCTTCTCTGGCTGTTTTGGTGCCAGCAACACATTATCAGACCACTGAGTGAGTGGCCAAACAGCAGGGAAGGGTTGTAATGCATTAGAACATTGCAAAAAGAGGTATGTAATTACATCAGTGTGCAGTTGTGTAATATTATCCTTGTATGTGCAACAACTCATATAATTGTAGGTCTCAGATTTCTCCAAGATTTTAAAGATATCAAGTGTAACTGTAATGCAGAATTATACCCCAAGACAAATTCTTGTGCAATTCCCTGCACCCACTATAACAATTGAAATGGGCAGATCAAGGCTGTCCATCAACATATTCACAAATCCATTGATTGAGTGGGGTTTTACACCACTTTTAATGGTATTTCGGTCATATCCCAGCAGCTGGAGCACCTAACCATGGATTCCTGGTTTTCTCACACCAGTACTAATACTACATCCTTTCCGAGCCTCTAGCTGCTCATCCCGCAAAGGTTTACAATAAATGACCCATTGGTGGGAGTCAAATTTGTTGGAAAGGATATTTGCAATATATGTAATATTGACCTCCGATATTTTTGTTGGTGAGTTTCTTAATCAAGGTCTGGCTGTTGAAAAAAAGTGACCCAAATGAAAAACATTAGGGAACCATCGTGATTCAGAGAAATTTTTCTTCCTGATTAGTACTCAGGGTTCTCCCCAGGCCTTTATGGCGTATCGGCCCCGATACGCCTTCATAAATCAAGAGAGTTTGCCGATACGCCTTCAGATCGCCGATACGCGTAAATTTGGTCACCGATACAGCTTAATTTCTAGCTGAAGAAAGGGTCAAGCAAGCCACTAAAATTGGTTGCAGAAGCGTGGACACGACAGGCTCTTTATCTATAGTGTTGTTTACCGTATATTACGTAACACCTTAATTGATAAGACCCTTACACTCTTACTAATTGGTGATTATTGATTTTTTTCTCGCGTATACCACTGGTACCGTGCTATCAGTCACCAAGGATGATGGGTACCAATATGTAAACAATGAATTCAAAATGGCGACCCAGTTTCGGAAAATTGTCACTTCGGCTGAGATTTGTCGAAGTAAAATATGTGGTTATTTGATGTGACAACTATCAAACTAAAGCCACTGTGGTTTGAAATATAATTTTTGGAAGGAAAGATTAATTTGGTCAGTTTATTTTATACACTGATCGCTGAAACATGCCATTTTCGCGATCTTTTTCTTTACGAGAATTTGCCGAAATAATAAAGACAGATTGGTATATAAGCCATCCTAGTTATACTTAGCGCTTGTTTTCAACCCACTTTAATAATTACATACATGTATCTTTCTGATTAAGTCCGTTTATTTTTTATCCAACATGGAGGGTATTATCTCACACATTCGTACCCTGGTTTGTTCAACCCCTTTGTAAAAAAAATGTTTTTAAATTTTGATTAAAAGTATTATTATAATTTTAGTAATCATGTTATGATATCTTACCCTCTCATGATCTTTGCTTAAAAAGAAATAATATCCCATAAAAATCAAAGTGCTGAAAGCACTTCAAGAAAAGAATGCCTTAGACCAATTAGGTTTTCTTTTTATCAAAAGTAAAGGTTTAATAATTATTTAGAATCAGGAAAAGATCATTCACTCTATAAGATTCTGAAAACAAAAAACTTTTGAAAATCAAAGAGCTGAAATCACTTGAAGAAGAGAAGAGTAAGGACACTTGGTTTATGAATTTGATCAAGTTTCATTTTATAATTTAAGAATTAAGCTAAGATTGGACACTGCTGATATATACTACATTTTTTATTAACTTATTGAAATCAAAGAGCTGAAAGTACTGTTAGAAGAATAGTTATAGTGTCAGACAGTCAAAGGATTCTGAATGGGCAAATAATGAACCTTTCAAATTTGACACAGAGAATCTGATTGAGCTCTTTAAGATGCAAAATTTGAAGATGAAACCAGGTATTTCACACAGGAATCTTATAAATACATTTTTGAAAATCCTGAAAATAATATCTATATTTTTTCTGATGAAGGGCATTTTTTCAATCCAACACGCCATCCTTTTTTTAAAGAGTCCTCAAGGATAGGATTTTTGGACAGACTTGTTAAAATGGCCAAGCATGAAAAGATATTCCTATCTAACAGACAAGCAGCTGACACCTTTTTTTAGTCATTCCTTTGAGACTTTGTGATTTATTCTTTCATTTGACCAATTGATACCTTGATTTTATTTGACTCGCTGTATTTTTATGGCTTTTGGATATATTCTTTCATTTTCTTTCCTTTTCACATCCCTTTTTAATCGGACAATTTAGTGCCCTTTCTAACAAATAGGATAGAGAGGCAAAATAAGCTGAGTAATGTCACAATTGATTGGTATCAAAATCAGCCTCAGAGTAGAGAAATAAAGCTATAATAATTAAAAGGTTGAAGCATATTATTCAAGAATAAAACTCAATAAAAATCAAGATATTAATAAACAAGCTAAAAAGCACTTTTAATGACCTTTATTATGTATAGTCATACCATATGATAACTGACAACATGCAGCGCATTTGCCACTACGCCTTCAAAAAATTCTGGGGAGAACCCTGGTACTTTAGGAAAGGATGAAAAGGATTGTTTGAAAATATTGATTTGGGTGATAATGGTCATTCTAAGAGATAAACAGTTAGATATACAGTTATAAAAAGTTAGAATAGATAAACATTATGATACTTGATATCAAAATCCACTGAGCTATCTTTGAGATATATTTTGCACCATTCCAAGATTTGTCCAGGTATTTAGTCATCCAAAGACAAGTGGCCCTGTAAATATGTTTTTGCAAGCAAATATACAAGTCTATGTCAGACAAGTCCAGCAAGGAAGCTTCACATCCTTGACTTACTATGCAATTGTTTAACCCTTTCCTGTTCAATCCCTGGTTTTTACATCCCAGTTTTTTTTGTACTTGAGAAAACATTGTGGAAAAAGAAGAAATTGCTTGTGACAAGCAATTTCTTCTTTTTCCACAATATTTTCTACCCTTTTAAATGAATATTTTCCCAATAAAATCAACTTTAAATTGTCGTCTGCAAGATCTTTCAATTTGGACAGGTCTAAGATTTTGCAAAACAGGAAAGGGTTAAAGAATCAATCTCCACTTGTTTCTAAATCCATCAAATGGTTTCACTCCTATCTGATTTTCGCTAATCAAAAATAGAGTAAATTTAATAATAGGGTCATTTTTGGCAGCATATAGCTCTTTTCACAAGTTTCATTGGGATTTGAACCTGAGTTCATCCTAAAGAGCATTCAATTGTCTTAAAATTCATGGTGGGACCATTAGGGATAAACTTTTCAACAAATTTACAACCATCGAAATTTCCTTTATTCGGGACAGCCTAACGGCATTCCAAACCTCATCACTAAACAAAAATAGTCCCAACAGAAATCCATTAGCACACATCAAAACAGTGCAGCAGTGGTCTGCCATTGCACATAACAGAAATTTAGACTTCTAGCTATCGCCAAGACAATGCCAAAGGGGAAACATGAAATTTGAAAGGAACTAGTACAACAGGTCATGGTACATCTTGGTTTATCTAGAGGTCCCCGGTTCGATCCCCGACAGCGGCACTCATCCTTTCCAACTATTTTTCTCTCACCAATGGGTCGATAATCGTAGACTTATGTGGGATAGCAGCTGGAGGCTAGGAAAGGATGTGATGGCAGTACTGGTGTGAGAAATACCAGGATTTCATTGTTAGGTGCTCCAGCCGCGATATAACTGAAAGATTGTTGAAAGCGGCATAAAACCCCATTCAAACAAACAAACAAAACATCTTGGTTTAAAACAAGGGAGAAAAATAATCAAGTAATGCAATAATTCTAAGATGAATCAAGTCCCTTTACATGTTCAGTCTCAGAACGGATGGTGGCCAAAACATATACTCAAATATGCTTTCAAGTTTATTATGTCTGAAAATATATGAAGTGCGCATATTATAATAGATATATTTCATGGGGATCATCAATAATTAACCCTTGTCATGATAAATTAAATTTCCTAAACAGAATATATTTAAATTCAAGACACTGACAGCACTGGAAGGTCTTAATGAGGGTCAATTTTTCTTTTGAAAATAGATTATTTTAACAACTCTGGCTGAAAGGCAACAAGCAGGAGATGCTGACTAAGATCAGACTGCACTTTTGTGCAGGCTGATCTTTGTCTATACCTCCTGCCAAAACAGGAATATTCCAGGTTCAGCATGACAAGGGTTAACGGTTAACCCATTACTTGATAACAAAATTTTAGACTGGTCCAAAATCAACAATGTTGCAGTTGAAATTTTTTTTGTTTAAGAAATGTTACATTTTTTTTCTTTTGGGGGTAGAAAACATTGTAGATAATGAAGAAATTGTTTGTCAAAAGCAGCTTCTTCATTATCCACTATGTTTTCTACCCCAGAAGACAAAGATTTTTCTAAATTCCTTCAGCTAAACAAAATTTTGTTGTTTGGTAATGGATTAATCTATTTCCAAACAATCTCTTTTTATTCTTAAAAGGTGTAAAAAAAACAGGATTTTGTGTAAATTAGGTAAAGTGTTGTAAACCAAACACTTTTAAAGACAATTTCCCCTTTTGCCACAATGTCTTTCCTAGTCACTTTTCTCTAAGTTTATCAAATTGTGGGATTGTTGTAGTAATGGGTTAAAAATTTCAAAATGTCCACATCATAAACTAAGTAAGTAGCTCAGCAGATAGCGAATCCAAGTATTCCTGGACAGTATCAATATTGACATTGAGCTAATATTTGCTGTCTGAAGTTGGCCAATTCAAACTTAATAAAGATTAGACATGTTCTGACTTATCAAAACATTGGTATGATGTTTTACTCTACTGACAACTTTTCTTTAACCCTTGTCATGCTGTATAAATTACCTTAATGAGTTGGTGTAAAATCAAAGGGCTGAAAGCACTGATTAAACTTGTTGTTCAAAAATTCTTTTAGAAATCAATTTCATAAATAACTCTGACAGGAAAAGTACAAGCAGAAGGTGTAGACCAAGATCAGACTGCACTTATGTGCAGGCTGATCTTGGTCTACACCTCCTGCCAAAACCGGATTACTCTAGGTTCAGCATGAAAAGGGTTAAAGATGATTATGACAAATAGTAGTGTGGTAGGATCCAAGTTGAAATCTTTATTCTTTCAATATTTTGTTAAGCTAACTTATATTGATAACGATATAGCTGTTACAATGAAACTTGGGTGTAAGAGTGTTAGTGTGTCAGCCTACATTAGTATGTATGTCTCAAACATTATGTAAGTTTGCATGAGCATGTTTCTTACTACATCAGCGTGTGTCAGTCTGCATCAGTGTGTGTCAGTCTGCATCAGTGTGTGTCAGACTGCATCAATGTGTGTCAGACTGCATCAGTGTGTGTCAGTCTGCATAAATGTGTGTCAGTCTGCATCAGTATGTGTCAGTCAGCAACAATGTGTGTCAGACTGCATCAATGTGTGTCAGCCTATATCAATGTGTGTCTGTCTGCACCAATGAGTGTCAGTCTGCATCGATGTGTGTTAGTCTGCATCACTGTGTGTCAGTCTATATCAATGTGTATCAGTCTGCATCAATGTAACGGTCTGCATTAATGTGTCAGTCTGCATCAACTTTTTGTCTGCATTAATGTGTGTCTGTCTGCATCAATGTGTGTCAGTCTGCACAGGGTTCTCCCCAGGCCCTTATGGCGTATCGGGGCCGATACGCCTTCATAAATTAAGAGAGTTTGCCGATACGCCTTCAGATCGCCGATACGCTTAAATTTGGTCACCGATACAGCTTAATTTTCAGCTGAAGAATGGGTCAAGCAAACCATTAAAATTGGTAGCAGAAGCGTGGACACGACAGGCTCTTTATCTATAATGTTATATACCACGTATTACATAACATCTCTATTGATAAAACCCTTACACTCTTACCAATTGGTGATTATTGATTTTTTTTCTCGCGTTTCGTACTGGTACCTCGCTATCAGTCACCAATGATGATGGGTACCAATATGTAAACAATGAATTCAAAATTGCGACCTGGTTTTTGAAAATTGTCACTTTGGCTGAGATTGGCCTAGTTAAAAGTAAAAGATGTGGTTATTTGATGTGACAACTATCAAACCAAAGCCATAGTGGTTTGAAATTTTTTTTTTTGAAGGAAAGATTAATTGGGTCAGTTTATTTCATACATTGATCGCTGAAAACATACCCTTTTCGCATTCTTTTTCCTTACAAGAATTTTCCAAAATAATAGACAGATTTTTATAGAAGCCATGCTAGCTCTTGTTTTCAACTCAGTTTAATAATTACACACATGTATCTTCTGGATTAAGTCCATTTCTTTTTTATCCACCATGGAGGGTATTATCTCAAATATTGGTACCCTGGTTTGTTCAACCCAATTATCAATAAATTTGTTTTAAAAGTTTGATGAAAAATATCATTATACTTTTAGTAATCATCTTATGATATTTCATCCTCTCGTGTTTTTGCCCAAAAAGAAACAATACCCCCATAAAATCAAAGTGCTAAAAGCACTTCAAGAAAAGAAGGCCTTAGACCAATTAGGGATTTCTTTTTATAAAAAGTAACTGTTTAATGATTATTTAGAATCAGGAAAAGATAATTCACTCTATAATATTTGGAAAACAAAATCCTGTTTTGAAAATCAAAGTGCTGAAATGACTTAAAGAAGAGAAGAGTAAAGCCACTTGTTTTATAAATTTGATCAAGTTTCATGGTATAATTTGAGAATTAAGGTTAAGGTTGGACACTGCTGATATTGTACATTTTTTATTAACTTATTGAAATCAAAGAGCTGAAAGTACTATTAGAAGAATAGTTATAGTGTCAGACGGTCAAAGCCTTCTGAATGGGCAAATAATGAGCATTATAAATTTTACACAGAGAATCTAATGGAACTCTTTAATATGCAAAATTTGAAAATGAAACCCGGTATTTCACACAGGAACCTTATGAATACATTTTTGAAATTACTGATAATAATTTCTATTTTTTTCTGATGAAGGGCATTTTTCTTTCAATCCAACACTCCATGCTTTTTTTTAAGAGTCCTCAAGGATTTTTGGACAGACTTGATAAAATGGCCAAGCATGAAAAGCTAATCCTAACTAATAGACAAGCAGTTGACACTCTTTTCCTTTGAGACTTTTGGGTATATTCTTTCATTATCTTTCCTTTTCACATCCTTTTTCATTGGACAATTTAGTGCCCGTTCTAACAAATAGGATAGAGAGGTAAAATAAGAGTAATTTCACAATTGGTTGGTATCAAAATAAGCCTCAGAGTAGATAAATCAACATAAGATAGTTAAAAAGTTGAAGATATTATTCAAGAATAACTCTCAATAAAAAAAGAAGTCATTAATCAAGCTAAAAAGCACTTTTAATGACTTTTATTATGTGTATTTCCGTTTATTTATCGTTGCTACTGTAGCACATGCCCATATGAGCGACGCCCTCAGAAGACGGTTAGTTGTTACAGGGGATAGTGCAAGGATACAGGACGAAACTACTGAGAGTCCCACCTGGTTCTTTAACGTGCTCGATGGATAGCATCGTCACACGGGGCCTCGGTTTAACGTCTCATCCAAAAGACAATTAGTAAGTAAGTTGATATGGTCAGCCCAGGGCTCGAACCCGTGATCTTGAGGTTTGAAGTCAAGTGCTCTACCAACTGAGCTAATCGGGCTGACTTTTATTATATATAGTCATACCAAGATGTTAACAGACAACACACCGCGCATTTGCCACTAAACCTTCAAAATTTACTGGGGAGAACCCTGCTGCATCAACATGTAGTAGTCTAAATCAATGTGTGTCAGTCTGCATCAACTGTGGCAGTCTCCATCAATGTGTGTCAGTCTGCATCAATGTGTTGGTCTGCAGTAATGTGTGTCTGTCTCAATCAATGTGTGTCAGTCTACATCAATGTGTGTAAGTCTGCATCATTGTGTTGGTCTGCATCAATGTGTGTCAGTCTGCATCAACGTGTGTCAGTCTGTATCAATGTGTGTCAATTTGCATCAATGTGTGTCAGTCTACATCAATGTGTCGGTCTGCATCAATGTGTGTCAGTCTGCATCAATGTGTGTCAGTCTATGTCAATGTGTGTCAGTCTGCATCAATGTGTGTCAGTCTGCATCAACATGTGTCAGTCTGCATCAATGTGTGTCAGTTTGCATCAATGTGTGTCAGTCTACTTTAATGTGTCGGTCTGCATCAGTGTGTGTCAGTCTGCATCAATGTGTGTCAGTCTACATCAATGTGTGTCAGTCTGCATCAATGTGTGTCAGTCTGCATCAACATGTGTCAGTCTGCATCAATGTTTGTCAGTTTGCATCAATGTGTGTCAGTCTACTTTAATGTGTCGGTCTGCATCAGTGTGTGTCAGTCTGCATCAATGTGTGTCAGTCTTCATCAATGTGTCGGTCTGCATCAGTGTGTGTCAGTCTACATCAATGTGTGTCAGTCTGCATCAATGTGTCGGTCTTCATCAGCATGTTGGTCTATCAATTCATCCCTCTGAATTTTTATGGACCAAACTTCTACAGTTGAGGTAAGAACTTTGAATTACTTCTCATAAATATTTTCTTTCATCATGGATACTTTTATTAGTGTAGGTTCAATCAAAGTTGAGGTCCCACTTGATTCATTGATTGATTGAATGGGGTTTAAGCCACTTTTAAGAGTATCTCAGTCATATCTCGGCGGCTGGAGCACCTAACAATGGATTCCTGGTATTTCTCACACCAGTACTACCACTACATCCCACTTAAGTTTACGATTATACACCCAGAGGTCCCACTTCAGGTCAAAATTTTGTTGGGACCACAACTTCAATAGTTAAGGATATATTCAATTTGAACAAGCAAAATGTCCTCCCTTACCAGGAGGTGCACCATTTAAAAAAATTGATTAGGACGGTCACGGTTCAAGGCCAAGGTCATATTCACATTTCAAATATTTGTAGATTTAGCACAAGATGCCATAGTATATTAGATGAGAGACCTCATTCATTCACATGAAAGTGCTCAAAGCAATATTCAAGGGCCATAGTTTATTTTGAAAATTAATTTTATAAACATCACTGGGTTATAAGATTCAAACAGGAGGTGCAGAAAAGATCAGATTGCACTTATGTGCATGCCGATCTTTGTCTGTACCTCCTGTAAAAACAGGAATATTTTGGGATCAGCACGACAAGGGTTAAGATTTTCTCTGACATGGATACACTATAAATAGCACTTATCAGGCACTTATAGAGCTCACACTGCATCAAGATAAAATACTTCATTTTGAATGACTCATTTAGACACCAATGTTTTCTGAGTTTTTTGTGTGTGTTGGTTTTTTGGTGTTTTTTTTTTCAAATTCACCATGCTGAAGGTTGTCTTTTTACAAGTGCCGGTAATAATTATGATGTATACAAGCAAAAGTCTTTCATTCTGGCATGCAAAATGGGGTCCATCTCGATATGCAACTTTGTGAAATATCAGAAAAATTATTCAGAGTTTGCGTAATTCAGACTGTAGAATAGCCCCTTTAACCTACTACAGATTTATATCCTCAGAATGCGATGCTATTATCAATGAAATATGTATCATCCAAAATTGTGAGTGCTTTAATCCATTCTCACACAATCTTGCTTTTTTTATACTCCTCAAGAAAAAGGGTTTGTAAAGCATTGTGGATAACGAGGAAATTGCTTGAAAAAATTACATGTAATTTCTTCAATGTCGACAAAGTTTTCTAACCTAAAATGCAAAACAAAACAGCTTTCACAAACTCGAAATTGTTGTCACCAAAATCTTTTAGTTTAGACTAGGCTTGGATTTTGTAATGAGGTAAAGGGTTAAGCAAATGATGTCATAGATATTACAAAACCTTACCTTGAATTGAATTTCAGGTTCGAAAGGTAACATAATTCCATATATTTTCAAAGTAAAGGTCAGATACTCCAGAACAAAAAGAATACATTACATCTCAAGCACAATGATCAATTTGAGCAGCACAAACATTTATAAATCACATTGTTTGACACTCTAAAATGAATTCTTGTTTTTCTTATTGTTGCTTCATTTAGATTATTCAGATGCATGGGGTAATTCATAACACCAAATTGTTAACTTTTTTCTTTACCCAAATTTTGAATTATTTTTATCTTCTCCACTGATGATAAAATTGTCAAATGTAAAGAAGAAAGCATGTTCAACCAATCATCAAACAGAAACCTTATCAATGAAAAGTAAACAAAATCATCACTTTAAAACAGTGGTAATCCTTACAACTTTTATCTTAACCCTTGTCATGCTGAATCCGTAATATTCCTGTATTGACAGGAGGTATTGACAAACATCAGCCTGCACATATCATTATGTACAGTCTGATCTCATTCCTCACCACCTGTTTGTCCTTTTCAAGCTAGAGGTATTCATAGAATCAAATTTCAAAAAAAAATAACCCATAACTTGCAATTCCAGTACTTTCAGCTATTTGATCTTCATGCAATTCTGAATTAGGATTTTATTCAGCATGACAAGGGTTAAATATGGTTCTCAAACATTTTGTAGTCTATAGTATTCCACATTCAACCCTTGCTCAATATTCCTGTTTTTGCAGGTGGAAAAGACAAAGACTAGCAGTCTCATCTTAGTCTGCACCATTTGCTTGTCCTTTTTAACCCATTCTCAAAATGACAAATAGGCTTGAACCTTAAACACACATACTTAATGTCTTTGCCATTAGGTTTCTTCACCAACATTCTGCCTTTCAACACTAAACATTATGAGGTAATCCAGTATAGAAAAGATTCACTTAAAATCTCATTTGAGAACAACTATCTTGGTCCAGTATTGGTCATTTTCATATCTTCAAGTAAGAATCAGCCTAATTATAATAATTTAAAACATTATCAACACAACTTCATTTAAAGCAACAACTTTTAAAGATCAAGTCCACATGTCAAGTAACAATTGGATGACTCAGGTCAATTTGAATTTCCCTCTTAACGATCTTACCTGACTTAACCTGAGGGTAGGGGACACCTTTATTGGAAATCAATGCGACCCTTTTTTCTTTGTGAACTGACAAGGAGTCCATGTTTGACATATTGACTGTTAGACTATAAGGTAAATTTGTGCTCATTTTGAGACTTCCGTTGAACCAGACCATGTCTTTCATAAAATCTGGAAAATAAGGTGTGAAAAAGAAAAATTGCTTGTGACATGCATGCTACAATTTCCTCTTTTTACAATGTTATCTAAAGTATATTTATTCAACATGTCAAAATACAGCTTTATTAATTAGTGATTGGTTAACACAAAAGTTGAAGAAACACTGGCCTTTCCCACCAACTTGGCTGGCTGTACCTACTGACTCAAAATTCAGTGCAATTCTGAATGTCTGCAACTTCTTTTAATTCTGACCAGTCTAAAATTTTGTCATCTAGTAATGGGTCAATCGACATTCCCTTTCCCCAGTGATATTTACCTAGTAATTAGCAATTTCTTCATTTTTCACAGTGTTTTCCAATTTCTTTTCTTTCCTCAAAAGGCATCATTGTCTGAGAATGGGTAAAGGAGAAACAATCCTGACAACATTGTGATGATGACTAACACAAATCATGCTAGGGACACAATGAACCCTACTTCAAACCATGTCAAATGCTACCATTACCAAAAGACTAAATTTTAGACTGGTCCAAATTGGACAAAGTTGCAGATGACATTTCAAATTGTGTGTAATTTGAAAAATTATCACTGAATGTGGTGGAAAAAGGCATTTTTCCTTATCCCACCATGTTTTCCTTGTTATCACTTTTCAAAAGCGTCAAAGAGTGTTACAGGTAATGGGTAAAATTTGTGTAGGAAAATATAAAGAAAATACATTACTGCTTTTTCTGCCTTTTCAAATAAATCTTACTTCAAAAATAAAGTACAGGGGAAGGCTAATTTACCTGGCCCCTTTATCTATAAATAGAGCTGAACAAATTGATCCCTAGATTTTAATCTATTTGTTGACATATTTCATGATAATCATTGACAGCCTGTGATAGGACAATTCAATTAAAGGACACTCAACCCATTACCAGACATAAAATTTCAGAATAGTCCAAATTGAAAGATGTTGCAGAAGACAAATCTAAGTTGATGAATTTTTGGATTTTTTCAACTTTCTCCATAGGAAACACTGTGGATAATGAAGAAATTGTTTGTCACAAGGAATTTCTTCAATTTTCATAATGTTTCCCAAATGCTATTTTTCTTGAGGGCATCAAAAAGTGTCATTGTCAGGTAATAGGTTAACTGCACATTTATGAGTTGCGCCAAAACCCTAGACCCTGGACTAAATTGAAAGACAACAATTCCTAGTTGATTAAGCTTTGAAAAATCTTTGTCAAACTAGATACAAGAAGACAGTTTTTCTCAAGGGGTTTACAAAAGCTTCATTGTGTAGGAATGGGTCAAAACATCAGACTGCAAATGGAACAGGTCAACCCATTACCACACAATCCCACATTTTTACTTGCTAAAGAAATATAGCTTTTGAAACCATTGTGAGAAAAGAAGAAATTGCTTGTAACAACCAATTTCTTCTCTTTTCATGTTTTCTACCTCATATGGCCCTAGTTTTTTCCATTGAAAACATCTGTGTTTTGTTGTATGCAACCTCTTTCAAACTAAAATTTTGTGGGTTAACCCATTCCAACACAATGACGCTTTTAAACACCCCTAAATACAAAAGCTTCGGAAAACTTTGTGGACAATGAAGAAATTGCTTGTTTCAAGCAATTTCTTCAATATCCACAGTGTTTTCTACCCCAAACGACAAAGAATTAAAGAATTTCATCAACTTGAAAGTTTTGTCTGCACTTTCTTTGAATTTGGTCTGGTCTAAAATTTTGTCCATTGGGAATGGGTTAAAGAGCATCCCTGGAGGCATGTTCTGAATGTCATCTGTCCTAAGAGTCCCATTCATCAATGACCTTGACACCAAAAGGTCAGACCACTTTCTCCTATCACATTTTAAAACACTTTCTTCCAAGGGCAATGGATTGTTTATCTAAAGGCTAAGATAGACAATGCAAAAGTAAAGCTTTACAAAATCAGCAAAGAGTGAAACATGTGAAAGTGTATAAAAACTATGTTAATTACAGGTTATTATAAAGAAAATGTATAATAAGAAGAGAAAATTACAAGGTAGAGAGAGTCTGTAAAAATCTACAAAGAAAGCTGAAATATAATATATTGTTATTATCATTCTAAAACCTCGTAACTACAGCTTGAATCAAGCTGTAGTTATGAGGTTTTAGAATGACAACAACGATATATGCTAATACTATGGTAATTCCTTCTTATATCTTTTATTTGATTGGTCCAATTATCCTTTAAGTTGCCAGTATGAATAGTGCCGCCTAAAGGGAGTCACTAAGTAACAAAGCATGAACATGGTCTTGCTTAAGACAATATATCTGAAGAGAAAATATATGAAGAGAAAAGGATTTCAGATATTTCTAAATTAAGGGGTACCATTTTTCTAAGCGGGTCAGACTCGTGGTCTGAGGGAAGTCAAGGGTTGCCATCTCTCAAGTCTTGCTTGCACCACTGGTCACATGAGGATGCCTTTACCGGGGCTTTGAAAGCAAAGGCCATGTACGGAAAGATTATTCAAAACATCTATAAACTCATTTCAAACGAATTTGTACACTCTTACTGTCAAAACATTAATATGTGGTGTTTTCAACAGAACTAGTGACAGAGGGAGGGACTTTGATTTCAGAAAGGTAGAATTTCATTTTTTCCATCAAACCCTCTGTCCTTTGTACTATTGGAATCGTCCCATCACTATCATTTCAATGAGCACCTACAACAAGGGTTTGAATGAGAAATAACACATGCAGTTCATCATTGACCCGTATGTGCACTGCAATTTTCTGAGTCTAAATCCTGCACTTATTTCTGGAGAAATAGAAACAAAAAAGAAAAGCTCATTCACAAAAGCCAAAAGCTTTCAAATGTACCTAATGTGCAGTAAGAATCTGAACACAAACATATTTCTTAACCCATTACCAGACAGCTGAATTTGAGACTGACCAAAATTGAAAGAAGTTGCAGACTACAATTCAAAGTTTATGAAAATTTGGATTTTTTTCAACTTTCTGGGTAGAAAACATTTTAGAAAATGAATAAATTTCTTCATTTTACACATTGTTTTCCAAAGTTTGTTTTCTTGGGGGCGTCTAAAGGTGTCACTGAGTGGAAATGGGTTAAGGCCCGGATTGATTACAAAATGGTAAGAGTTGATGCATAGGTCAACTCTTAGCTCACATCACAAGGTGTCCCTGAATATGATACCTCATCAACAATTTAATGATTTTATTTACCTAAATTGTCACTCGCTGCTGACCTTTGCTCTTACCCTTCTCATACCGTCTGATCACATTTGTAGGTATAGTAGAAACTGGATAATTGTATATTTATAAATCAGGCCTAAATAAAGCATTTCAAGACTGGAGTGGCTAACATGGAAACATTTCATTATTGTGGGGTAAGCTTGAAAAATGGTATATATTCTTAGTGGGTATATACAAATCATTACAAACTTCAGAGTCACCATTAACCCTTGTCATGCTGAATCCAAAATATTCCGGGTTTGACAGGAGATGTAGACCAAGATCAGCCTGCACATCAGCCTGCACATAAGTGCTGTCTGATTTTGATTACACCTCCTGTTTGTAATTTTCCTCCCAGAGTTGTTCATGAAATTGATTTCTTAAAGAAATATTGATTTTTGAACAATTTCTATTAGTGTTTCATCCCTTTGATTTTATAGCAACTCAGTAAGGTAATTTATATAGCATGACAAGGGTTTATACTAGTCCAGCAGAGTGTCTAAGATTTTGGTCCTTTGGACAGTTTGGTAGTTTTTCTTTTTCAAATCCAATCCATTTGAATCTCCTTTCTTGACCTGTCCCAGTCAATCACTGGTTTTCATGAAACATAGATAATAATCAGGAAAACTGTGGAAAAAGAAGAAATGGCTTGTGCAAAGCCATTTTTTCTTTTCCCACACTGTTTTCTTAGTCAATATTTGCTGTCGATCATGTAAACATGCACCATATACTAATAACTTCATAATGTGTGTATTTCAGTATTGCATAAAATGACCATTTTGCAGACCTTCAAACACAGAGGAGACTGTAAAGATTTGAACCAACAGTAATACATCCCTTTCCATTCTTGTCAAAATTATTGAGAAGGCAGGAGGGGGAGTGGACTTCAAGCCCTCCTTCATCTTACCGGCAAGTAAACAATGTTTAGCATGTTTTAGATGTCTTGGGACCAGTGAATGTCATGTTGTTACATTGACTAACAACTTTTCTATAAAAAGCTAGTACATGTAGTATTATTCCTGCTTCTCATTATCTATTATCTTAGTTACCTATTACTTACTTTTGGTCAAAATACATTTTACCACATCTAAAATTCTCGTCCAACTAATAACATATTAAATCGATTGCCACAAAATACCACCTTTTGTCACCCAGAAAAAATATAATCATGAAAAACTAGTGGGAAAAGGAAAAAATGCTTGTGATGAGTATTTCTCATTTTCCCACAGTATATTCTACCTTAGTAGAATAGTAGCATAATTTGTAATGCAATCTGCAGCATCTTAAAATTTTCACCAGTTAAATAAACCTTCGTCTGGTTTCGGGTAAATAATAACCATGCATGAACAAAATCAGATTGTAATCAGGAGGTCATGGATTTGAGCTTAACAACTAGAAGGCTATTCCAAAGGCATCCTCCCTAACCATATATGATAACTCATTCCCAGGACTCCAAGATATTGTATGAAAGCAGCAATTGTTGTAAAATGCAGTATTTTCTTTAACTATCCAAAACTGGCAAACCAGGGTGTTGACCCTCTTAAACAAAAATATCCTGTTTTGCCCCTTAAAATGTCTCTCGATTCAGACTCCCTGGAGGGATATTTCTAAGGATCAAAACAATACCCATTCCCATACAATGGTTCTTTATGAAGCCCCTCAAGAAAAAACAATTTGGAAAACATTGTGCAAAATGCAAAATACACTGTCTTATTATGACAGTGTTACCTGCATGCAGAAGGAGCTTGGTTGGGAAACTCTCCAATACAGACGAGACATCTCCAGAGTCACCATGTTTTATAAAATCGTTAACAATTTTGTTGCAGTGCCAGTACCAGCTTATCTTGAAAGACCAATGAGGACCACCCGACATATGCACACAGCATCTTTCAGACAGATCCACACAAATGCAGCCTACTTTAAATATTCTTTTTTTCCCTACACAGTGATACTATGGAACAGCCTCCCAGAAACAATTGTACAGCAACCTGATATTGCAGCATTCAAAAAGAGTCTTGATTCTTTTCAGATAGTGAGCCGTCCCTGAATGACCAAAATATGTTTTATCAGCTCTTTTAATCTAACACTCACAATACTTTTAAAATTTTGCACCCTAACAAATGTCTAACAGTTTTTATTCCAGCACAGACGCGCACCCCCAGTAATACCCGAAAGGGGAGTCGGGCAGTATATATAGATAGATAAATGAAGACATTGCTCGAACCAAGCAATGCCTTCATTTTCCATAATGTTTTCGACTAAGAAAATTAAAAAAAAAATCATTAACTTCAAATTGTTGTCTGCAACCCTTTTCAATTTGGACCAGTCTAAAATTTTGCCATCTGGTAACAGGTTTACAGGATATTTTTCCCTTGAAACACACCATTGAAAATAGTTCAGTATAATTGTTTTCTTCATATCTTTACAGAAAATTCTCAGTAAGCACTTAAACCTTCAAGTTTCTTACCATTATTTTCTGTTTAGAAGTTGAGAATAGAAACTGATGAAATTTAATTATCTATCAATATATACTGCCCAACTCCCCTTTCGGGTATTACTGGCAAATCAAAATTAAAAGACAAATCAAATGTCCGTCAGATATATAAAACCAATTTGTTCATATAAAAATACATGTTTGATTTGTACTGAACTCCAGATTTCCCACATGCACGGATGGTACACTACGTGGTACGAAACCACAGTGGTACGAATACATGTCTGTTTGGTTTCACGGGGCATCAAAAACACCGATTTCATTGGGCTTGGCAAATTTCGAATAAAACACTGTCTTACCATTTGAAATGCTGGGTTCCAAAATTCACAGATTGAAGAACATTTTTATTTTAGAAAACAACACAGTATGAACAACAAAGAAACACCAATTTTTTCAGCGTGCGGATCTGGTACAAGGGAAACAACCCTTCTGGTCATGAAAAAGTATATATGATTTACTACAAGCAGCCGATACAGGAAGGAATAAAGAATTTAGATCTATATTCGGTTTAATCAAGCTTAGGGTACAATGTGGGTTACTCAAGGGAAACCCTGTGAGAAAAGGAGATGATTTGTTTGTCAGTATAAGCTCTCTAGCAAATTGCATGTAAAAAACTCTTCAGCGCTATTTTTAATGACACACATTTTCAATTTTAAACTTTCTTTGAAATGTCATCTACAGCCTCTTTGGCATCTTCACGAGGGAATGGATATCGAGATCATCCTTTTCTCTAATATAGTTATACAAGTACGTTCGCCACCCTTTGTACGACAAGATGGCCAGTCAGTAAAAGTTTGTCATCTGGCAATGGGTTATTTAATTACTACGCCGTAAGATTTTAACCAGGTCATGACATTCTGACATTTATACGAGGTCTGAAAACCATTACCTGATTATCAAATTAATCAAATTAATAATGTATCCAGGTTCCCCCCCAGGTTAACCTTTAACGAAAAAAAGACCGCCAAAATGTAGAAACGAGTAGCAGACGAGAATTCAAATTCAGTGTAAGCATATTTTCAAAACAAGTAGCAGACGAGAATTCAAATTCAGTGTAAGCATATTTTCAAAACAAGTAGCAGAAGAGAATTCCAATTCAGTGTAAGCATATTTTCAAAAAAAAAGTATTTTCAAAAGTGAAAATACTGGGGAGGAAAGCATCTGCCTTCTAGTCCAATGATTTTTTTCCATCGGTAGACCATGGACTGTAACACAAAAGTGGACCGGGTCCGGTTTCCGATGGTGCGCCGTTATCTATAAACCCGTTTGTGGGCCATTCAAAAGTATACTTTTAAGAATTGTTAAAGATAAACGTGCGTTCGTCCGACCTCCCGTCATTTGTTGTTATTGAAGCTATTGTGATTGACTTAAAACGCAAATAAGATTTTAAAAGTACTCAGAGATCTTTCATGTTTTTTTTTCTGTTTTCTTCCGTTTTTACGCCCTCAAGAAAAATGCCTAGGAAATCATTGTAGAAAATGAAGAAATTCCTTGCTTAATAGCTTGTTATGAGTAATTTCTTCATTATCTATAACGTTTTCTACCCCAAGAAAGAAAAATCATTAATATTTCATCGAACTGAGATTGTTGCCAGCAACCTCTTTTCTAAAATTATGTCATGTGGTATGATCAACTAGTCACCCCCCCCCCAAATCCTAACTACGGCGAACAAAACTGTTCAAAAGTATATTTATAATTGCTTAATTTAAAGAATTGAGCGCATGTACTGAGAACTGGACTAAAACTGCGCGCATGCATATGGGACAAGAAATGTTCAACATACATACAAGATATCGTAACTACGGCTTTTTTCAGGCATTTTCATGGCCCTCTGATGATATGTCAATTTCTCAGACATCCTGAAGTATGCCAGAGGTGAAGCGTAGAAACTGGCGACACTTGAAAAATAGCCGGTTGTGCTGGAGAAAAATGCCATGTCGACACTGCTGTCTGTACTGTTCCATGCCTTATTTCGACAATTTACGAATGTTGTCGAACAAATTTTCAATGTCTTTTCCCCGACAAAGGTGGCCAATATTAATTGAACAATTAAGTCAGTAGATACCGAGGAATCCATGAATGATCAAGGCGTTTTATCGATACAAGCGCTTAAGCGCCTGTACCGCTATTTATAAGGGCCTGAATAACGATTTAGCAAATAAGGTTTTCAAGAATTCAATACAATTAGAACCATCGTCATTATATAAAGCAAATATCTTTTTCAATGGAATCTTCGAAATTAGTCTAGAGAATAGTTTTACAGCATTCACATCATTTTACGAAAGTCAAGTCAAGTCTTGTAACAAGTCAAATGACAAGGTATATTAACAAGCAGCATCAATTATTTACCTCGCATCATGATGTGATCCCAACCTTTAATTTGGACTATCCTCCGAAACTTTACTATCAAACCTATCGAAATTTCTTCAAATTATCTGATAAAGGATCGTTTAAAACAAAATTCCTTTGAAATTGGTTTAACACCTTCCTATAGTTTCAGAGAACAAGATTTTCAAAAACACTCTGCACGATATATGGAAATAAACCCGCCCAGAAGAGCCATGTTTTTAACCGAGTTTAATTCTTTGAAGGAATCAACCAAGAATCGTTCCTGAGAAATTTGGTTTAAATCCGTCGACAGGTTGCTGATAAGAGGATTTTCAAAGATTTCAGTATATACGATACATAGAAATTCACCCCGCACTTTAAAGCCGTATTTTTCATATGTAAGATATATGATTAAGTGTCACTAAAGCACCTTTCCTACCAAATTTGGTTGAAAACAATCAACTAGCTTCTGAGAGAAACGAGATTTATATACCATATTATGGAAATTAGCCCAGTTCGTCAAAATCATGTTTTCCACCCGGTCACCCAAGGATCATTCCGTTGCTATCTATCCACTGGTTTTTAATAAGAATTTCAGAGTTTCGCAATATTTGAATATACGATCAAAATTCTGTGAAGAAATCTGATATAGGGACACCCAAGGATCATTCCTGTGAAATTTAGTTGAAATCCATCCACTAGTTTTTGAGAAGAAGATTTTCAAAGTAAAAACAAAACAGTTGTATTGAGTTATCAAAAAAATTTTGTCCTGGATATAAGATTTATTTCCTTTTTCTTGATATTGTTAATTCTTGCCAAACTATTGAAAATAAGACTTTTTATGAAGAGATCACTTGATTGTATACATGTCCCATCTAGAGAGGATTTATATCATGTTAATCCTGAAATAAAACACATAATAAAACACATAATATCGCGGGGAAAAAACAAAAGCATCGCCTGCGGATGCCAATTCTCTGTTGTTCAAATGTTTTATAATGGGTAAAACTCCAAAGGCGAAAAAAGGCACAATTCATTCAAATGCACAAGGATTAATCCAACTTTTTTGATATAGATTGCTCTTTTGAAAATGAATATATATTCCAAGTTTCAAGTAAATGTGTTCAGTAAAACAAGAGATATTACGAAATATCGGAGTTTTTGAACGACGCTGCGGGCGCGGTCGACGACCTAGCCATTCGCAATACAAAGGGTTTTCTCTGAAAACGGCCGAACTAATTATTCCTCTTAACCCATTAGCAGACGACAACATTTTAAACTGGTCTGAATTCAAAGAAGTTGCAGATGACAATTCAAAGTTTATGAAATTTTAGATATTTTCAACTTTCTGGACGAAAAACATTGTTGAAAATAAAGAAATAGCTTGTAACAAGCATTTTCTTCAATTTCCACACTTTTTTCCGATCTGTTTTTCTCGGGGGCTGCCAAAGCGTCATTGTGTGGGAATGGCCGCGTTCAAAGCGATTGTTTCCTTCTTGAAACCAATTTCTGACAAAATAAGCACTCCAAAAGAGGGCTATCATTTTTCAACGTGAGCGAGCACTTGTAGGGCTTGTCAAAAGTCAAGGTATCCCGAATAAGAGTCGACAGTAAATGTTGTTAGAATCGGGGAGCAGTCTGACACCCCAACGTTCCACGCATGAAACATATTAAGAGAATAACAAACTTTAGTTGACTCACCTGTCCAAGCCACAAAATGACGTAAATAGCTAGTCCAACGGCTAGCATGTTGACAATTATTTCTATAAATAGAAACATAGCATCGTTTGACAGGTTCTAGGTTCTCCCGTATTCACCGTCATGTCGCCGACTTTTAACGTAAAATCCAAATCGTCCTCCACATGATGTAACTTTGCAATATTGGTTTATAGTTTAGACGAGTGACTTTACTCCAATAAATTTAAGTCAATATCTAGTAAAAAGTAAATCCCTAACACTATTTCATAGCCCTATTAATCACGAGACTTTTAACACTGAAAATATTAGGACAACCTCCTCTATTAAGCTACCACTTTTATTAAGCGACCATAAAACAGTCCTCTACCAAGAAGCATACGCTTTTGAAAAGTTTAAGAAGTTGCTAAATACCATGACTAAATCCTATGTTATTTGAGCTCATTATAAAGATTCTAATGTGTTCAAATAACGTAGGATTGATTGAGAATTCCGTAAAAAATGGGTATGCAAGAAAATCAATCCATCGTGACTAACAATGTATTAAGCCCATTCTGTTCAGCGACCACTGTTTAGGCCGTGACATATGTGGTTGCTTAATACAAGTATTACTGGATCGTAGCGTTAGGCACGTCAATAGCCACGTTAGTACGTTGGCTATAACAAACTGTTCAGCCTCATTTTCAGTATTCACGCCATCACCCACAACTCAAACGTTTGAAACATGTGCTCTCCAAGTTATTTAGATTGAAATATAAAATTGCCATTTTGTACGAATAAAAAGCCACAAATAAAGTATATCAGCTCGACGGTTTTCTTCACATTTACATGTATTTGTTTATAGATACAAATGTACCCGAATCGTCCTGAATGAACGCTATACTCCTATAGAATCAATGCCTAGTGTTACATTACACAACTAGCAGGAATAATGGATGAAGACCGAGCGTGTTATTGCGATATTTTTATTGTACGGTCCACAAGTAAAGGGGATACACACCGACACACGCACGTAGCTCAATGAATATTTCATTCTCAAACCTCAGAAATGAAAATGCAGACAGGAAAGTCTAGACTTATAATTCCTACCGTATTAAACATATAAAGGATATTTGTTGGAAAATCAGTGTAGGCAAAGTTCACGTATTTATTATCCCTTGACCAGATGACAAAATATTAATACTGGTTCAAATTCAAAGAAGTGGCAGACATTTATGAAGATGAAATTATAAATATATGACTTTTGTGGAAAAAAACATTGTATAAAATGAAGAAATTGCTTATTAAAGCAATTTCTTCATTTTCTCCAATGTTTTTTGCAATGTTTTTTTTGTTGTTGTTGTTGTTGCGCAAAAAACGGCAAGACTGTGTTGGATAAAATTAAGTTTCAAGTAAAGCTGACATAGCAAATAAGACGAATGTAAACGTCTAGAATAATTGCTACTACATTGTTTTATTCAAATGGATTACATTCCATTGCAGACAAGTGCGCTATGCAATTTCTCAAATATAGTATAACTTTACAATCTTTGATTAATTATATGAGTTGGATTTTGTTCAATAAACAATTCCTTTTTCACATACAAACAACAATAAAATAAAATAGATTGTCGTAATTCAATAGTTACTACTGTTCAATAGTTAGAAAGACGGCTGTGTTATCGGAGCTCCTCGCAAACGAATTAACAGATTAACATCAGATTAGCAAAAAAAGGCCACGTTATCGCAGCTCCTCGCAGACAGATGATCAGAAAGAGGGCTACGTTATCGCAGCTCCTCTCCAACAGATTATCAAAAAGAGGGCTACATTGTCGCAGCTCAACGCCAACAGACTATAAGAAAGAAGGCTATGTTATCGTAGCTACCTAGACCTTGCCGAAACCCATCGAAGCAAATCTTTCAAGTGGCGAATTTACTAAAGATGATGGAGAATAATTATGCAATGTTATCTGGAAATCCATTTACAATTGTAGATGTTCTAGCACGGACAAATTTGGAAGAACTCACTAACTAATTCACTGACGAACGCAAGTACGTACACTTCGAAGATGAATTTTCCATTGTGATACAATGTAAGTATGTCTTTTTCTAACCAAGCGTGTTTGACAAAAATCTGATTTGTGAATGCCACAGCTTAATTTGTGGTACTAATCGAACAAGCTCAGTTCCATTATAAATAATTCGATTCGCGGTTCTTCTTCTGGGAAATACCGATCATATAACTTGGTAATAAAACCCGCCATGGACGGCCACTGAGCTGCCGGTTTGGGTGAATATTTGATAAAATGGCACAGAGAGACACAGCTGATGATCACAATAAAACGTGACCTTGACCCGAGTGTTTCAACGTCAATAGAGTGGCATCGACATTTGAATATATAGAAGATAATCGTTTGTTTCAGTGCAAGATCGATTTATATTTCATTTCGTGAACAACAAAAGCCTTAATTTCACGAGTGGCTTCGCCACTCGTGAAAATAAAGCTTTTGTTGTTCACGAAATGAAATATAAATCGATCTTACTCGAAAAGCAAACGATTATTCTATTTCTTTAATGCAAAAAATAGACAAAATGCGAAAATTATATGACAAATTTTCTTAAAGCGTGTCCTTTTGCACGTGACTGCTATGCAATGCTTATGATGACGTCAATTATTTGGCTCTGCTTAGATAACGTCAGATAGGGTGAAATGAACGAAAGCGGGACATAAGTTTTTGATAATTTCACAGGATAGGCGTTGAGTTTATCGAATGATAATCTACCGTTATCTCTCGATAATCCACCTGAAAGCATTAAAGAAATGTTGAATAAACCCGAAAAATTGACCAATCGCAGCTGTCAGTCAAAGAATCATAAGACCTATCAAACCATGCATTCGAACAAGAAGAGACTTTTGAACTCCTGCATTGGCCGCTATTTTTGTGACGTACTTGTGTTGGTTTGGCGACTTAAACGTCGTAACTACAGCTTATTCAAGCTGTAGTTACGACGTGTAGGTCACCAACCAACCATTTCACTTTTTCGTTATATGCAACTTGCCATAAATTTTGCAAAAAAACGCCATTTAAAATCGAAGTGGACTTTCGGTTGGAGAAAGTGACCCAGCGGAGTAAGTGGGCGGGCCAGCGATTGGTCAATATCGCAGCACTATTGAATCATGTCCTAACTGAGCCGAGCGTTTTTTGAAAGCAGAAACAATGGGCTGGCTGGTAGCGACACTTTCTACCGGAGTCAGTGGGTGTGGACAGCTGAATCAATGAGCGGACCTGCGGTCCATGAATTAGCTTATCGACTCCGATCAAATGCTACAAGATCAAACTGAACATTTTTCACGGTTGAAACTGTCGATCGTTTTGTGCAGGACGCATATATCCAATGATCTATATTTCACTTTATGGATATCACACACCAATTAATCAATTCCATAATCAATACTATCAACACATTAAACACGATTGACCTTATTTCACAGGTATTTAAAAATTCAGATAACCTTATCCTTCGTCAAACTATTCATGACCGCTTAACCTTTCAGTTTTTTTCACCAAGTCAGCGTAATGGAAAGTTTTATTATCAAAGAATGAATCGCTACCTTAGATTAGTCTAGACAAGCATTTCATTTTCTAAGTTATTCTTAAGCTATTACCAGACGACCCAATAGGTATTCAACATGTGACACCTTGTCAGAAAATGTTCGATTCAATTTATTCTTGCTGCTGTTCAGGTGATATTTTATAGAAATTTCTTTGCCATACAGGCTGGCCTCTGACTGCAGTTCACAATTAGCTGCTGTTCACACTACTAGTACATCTGAAGAACAAAATCGTACGAGTGAAAATTAGCTTGTCTTTTGTTCAAAGATAGGCGGCTGTTCGACTGGGGCTGCTCTCTCAGATTTGACTGTATTTTAAATTAAACCTATTTTGAAAAAAAGAAAATCGTCTGCAACTTTTTTTAAACTAAGTCCAATTAAAATTTTATTGTCTGTTAACGGATGAAAGGTTAATCAATATTTCATGACAGACGCGTGCAAATGGAATGTAGATGATTTTTCACAGCAAGTGGGATCGCAAATTTGTAGCAATTTACAATAAAAAAATTAAAATCCCAAAATTGTTTTGTCTTCAATAATGTAAGAGTAAGTCGTCAAAGTATAAATGTATTCATATGTTTTTCTTTAATCCATTACCATACAGAAAATTTTATACTGCTCCAGATTGAAAGATTTTGCAGTCGACAATTTCAAGTTGGTGAAATATGGAAATTATTTGCCTTACTAAGAAGAAAACATTATGGACAATAAAGGAATTGCATGTCTCAAGCAATTTCTTCAGTTTCTAAATTTTTTCCAAAACTTTTTTTTCTCTAGGGGCGTAAGAATGCAAGATTCAATGGGAATGGTTAAATCTTCAAATGTGGAAATTCAACTTGTATTCATTAACGGATGAACCCATATGCACCAATCTATTTGTTGTTGTTGTTGTTGTCGACATCGTAGTTGCATTCAACGTTTTCTGTGTCCGAAGCACTAAAGATATCCGTCTGTTTATCGGAGTGTATGCCAGAAAATTATATCGCAATGTCGCAATAGTGAATATTGGAGAGACCTTTCCGATGAATAACATTAGTTTTTTAATGTCAAGGTCAAATATCGAACTCGTTTATCCGAAAGATGACTTTGTTAGCAAGTCTTAAACTATTTCCTTGGCGACCAATTTTATGACGTATCATTTGCTGTCACAGACATTTATTGTGTACTCTAGGAGTACATTCCGCTAAAGACCATTGTATAAAATGTACAGTAGAAGAGAAAATATCAACTCTTTACCAAAAGGCAAAATTTTAGACTGGTCCAAATTGAAAGGGGTTGCAGACGACTATTTTAAATTCATGAAATTGTAGATTTTTCAACTTTCTAGATAGAAAGCCTTGTGGAAAATGAAGGAATTGCTTTTTGCAAGAAATTATTTCGTTTAACACTGTTTTCCCAGGAGTTCAAGGTCGTCAAAAAGCGTTTTTGTGATGGGATGGGTTTAAGTAAGCAACTGCGTTAAGAAATGTGATTTATTTGTATTGCGCTGGCTTTTCATCCTATATGCCCGATATTTAACATTTTCCCATCATATTTGCGCAACTTGAATTACATTGTGAACATAGCCATAAATGGTAATCCTACATAATTCCAAACCATCTGTCACCAATTTAAAAGGCGTGTTTGATTTTAAATATCAGATTGTAGTGTACGTCAACATAAAAAGAGAACATTCGTAGAATTATTCTATTACCCTACAGTGTACGTCAAACCAGGGAACTCGGTTAGTTAAAGTATAAGATAGGCAATATAACATATTAAATTGTCACACGAAAATTCTTAATCATCCACAATGTTTTCTACCCCAAAGACAAATAATTTTAAAAACGCATCAACTAAAAATTCTGTAACTTCTTTGAAATGGACTAGCCTAAAATGTTGACGTCTGATTATGGAATAACCCATTCCAACTCAATCCCTCCTTTTTACGCCCCACAAGAAAAAAACTTTGGAAAACATTGTGGATAATGAAGAAATTGCTTGTATCAAGCAATTTCTTCATTATCCACAATGTTTTCTATCCCAAAAGACGAAAGAAAAGTAAAATTCCATCAACTTGAAATTGTCGTCTGCAGCTTCTTTCAATTTGGACCAGTCTAAAATTTTCTTGTGTTGGAATGGGTTAAAGCAAAGAGCGACTCCTGTGAATAATGTCCTAACTTCGCCTGAAACTGTAAACGACAGATTGAGGTCATGATGACAGACTGTAGGTGACAACAAAGAATCACATTAAATAGTAATGTATAATGTTACTATTAAAGGCTAAGTTATACTGTTGAGGTATTTTGGTGAGTCTGTTTGCGTGTCAACTTAGTCATGTGATCTTATTTATGTTTGTTAAAATGACTTTTTTTAATGTAACACTTATATTTAATCTTTATATGATAGAACAGGTTAACTAATGAAAATTGTAAAAAAATAATTAAATAATTAGACAGTGTAAAGAATAAAGAAATGTTTAAGAAAAAATGTGATGAATCAGTATAGCATATTCAAGCAATTCATCAGTGAGTCTAGTAGCATAAACTAAAATTGTCAATCAGGTCATAAAAAAGAATTTCGTCCTACTTTTTACTAGATTAGAGGGTAATATCAACTATATTTCAACGGGAGAAGACCAAAAACCGTGAAAACACTGCAGTACAACCTAATAGATAACCTGTTTAGTTGAACGTCTTAAAACTACTTTCTAGGTATTTTCAAGCTCGGGATAGAAAACGCGTTAAAAAAATGTTTTCCTATTATTTTTCTTGAGGGGCGTCAAGAAGGGTCATTGTCTTGGAATAAGTACACTTTTACGCTATACAAGTGCAATGCACTAATTAATATATTTGTACAACGCCGTAGTCAAATTTGTCTTTGGTATTGTGCTATGTATTAAGTATTGTAACAAACTGTTTACATTTCATACTATTCCAACTAATTTATCAAAATAGAGTCCACGATAGGCAGGATAACAGTAAAACATGAAGCGGAACCAGAACTAATGTTACTCATAATTTTTATCACTATAACAATTCAAGACAAGATGGCCAAGACGGCCCTAGACCGCTCTGCTGAATCCATTTCATGCCAACTCACATATATTTTCTCGAAGTTTAATAAAAACAAAGGCAAGAGGTTGTAATTGGATAAGCAGTAAAACATATATTGCCACTAGACCATATTTTACTTCATATATGATGGAAAGTTACAATTTTTAGTACGGATCTTTCTCATGACTAAACAAAGATTTTCAACCTACCAAACAAACATTTTCATTAATTTTGAGAAAGATTGATCTAGAATTTTTACCTATTGAGTAACAAGAGTAACAAGAAAATCGTCAAAAGTCACAAAGTCACAAAGAATGAACCATGTTCGCTAGGAATCTTCCCTATTATAAACATATATTTCAATCAATTTGGGTAAGAATGAGTAAAAATGGCACTTGCAGATCAAAAGTATGGAAATTATTAACATGACCCCAATTCCCTTGATATGAGACAAAATACGGACATATTGCAGAGGGATCTTCCTTATAACTATACAAACATTTAAAGAAAGCTTGAGAAAGATTGAGCAATACTTATGACCTATAGAGAGATAACACTGAACACTTGACACACGATGGACAATCAGGTATCACAAAAGTTCATTGTGAGCATGCTGTGCTTGCATTTTCTGTGCGAAAAAGTTCTGATTCACAGCAAACCCACTAGCATTCGAAACTACACCACTTTGAATAACTTGTAAGTCAATAAAAAAGAGGTGTGTTATTTGCCAGGGTCTGAAATACATCACATCAGCCATAACCTTGCAATCTTTACGGAACGGGTCAAAGTTAATGTTCAATAAAGATGAAACAAACAGATTTAAGAGAAAACTCCTCATCATACGCAATTCAATCTATACTTATCTTCTTATCAGTGAGTAATCTCCCTTATTGAGATACTCTCAAATGTTTACCAAGATGGCGGATTTCCAACTGTGTCAAACCTTTCTTTTGATCGAATATTTTCAAATAAGAGTTCGAAACTCGCCAATAGTATTCAAAATTGTTTCTACAAAATAAACAATTTGTAAGATCACACGCGTTTTCCTCCAAAATCTCAACAACATTACCTTTGAAATTTTGAGTGCTGATTATTACTGTAATTTACGAGACTTCACACAAAAACAACTCTCACTATGCCAATTGTTGTAAATTATCTTCATTCGATAACTTTTTATAAAACTAGAGATCGTTCGTTTATTAAATGGTTCACTAGAGCATACTGTTTTTGCCCCAATAACCAAGTATTACAAAACGTTATCACTGAAGAACGTTGAATAAAAGACGAAATGTCACTCGCATGCGTTTCTACATTTCTTTCGTACTTAAGATGACACAATGAACAATTGTCTAAATGTTGCAACCTTTGAACCAGAAACGCGTTGTCTCGATCTCAGCGATATTCGATGGTTAAGGTATAATTAGCCCAGCAGTGTAGTCGATAATTCGCCGGTAGTCAGTACCCGGACAATGTTCGGTTTACGTAACCAAAATCCCACACACGGCACGAGACTTGTCACGCAAAAAGAACTATCTGAAAAACTCGACTCAGGCTGGACTATGCTAAGAGAGGCTAGACTATGCGAAGAGAATCAGAATCGAGTATTACCATCTCAGACGAATTGCCGCCACACAGGCTTTATTTGCATTACAACATGTAGAAGGACGGACATTAAACTTAAGATCCGCTTCGTCTACTTTGATTCACGGGGTTCTGGCTTAACGGCATACTTTTGCGTAAAATACTATTGAGGCCTACACTACATCACAGTCCACGAATTTGTTGATACCCATCTACCTGAATATTACCAATCAAGCCACAGAACAGCGAGGACCAAACAAGGGATCGCCACTGTGGATTATAAATCGAAAGACCAATCAAATCATAAATTTAGCCCGGAAGTGAACTTTAAACCTCGACAGCTTTGTTGGTTTGGCGACTTAAAAGTCGCAACTCAAAATATTCAAGCTGTAGTTACGACGTTTAGGTCGCCAATAAACCATTTTTTACATGTTGCCTGGCCATAATTCTATGATATTTCGCCGTTAAACATTTAGGCGAACTTTCTGTCGGAGTTAAGAGGGCGTGGCCAGCGATCACCCTACTAGTATTCTGAGAAAATTTTGAAGAATCAGGAAGTACTTAAAACAAAACAATCAATAAATCCTCATACACCAACATCCATAATCGCATGAAAATCCGTAAGATCAATTCCATCATGATACTTTGTGAAGAACTGAACAAGTAAGTCCATAAAGCAAATCTAAGTTATTCCATAATCAAAAATCGTAAGAAACACCCAAAGATAATCCAAATAGAATCATCGCAACATGCGCTCATTTGAAAACCTCTTAACAGATACAAACTGAAGTCGCGTTTCCGAAAATCTCCTAACCTTTGAAAAATCACTTTGCACAGATATCCTATTGCAAAATGCATGACCTTTCAATATTTTCCCGTCGTTTGTGAATATATTTGTAATTTAATATATCCGATTTTTATTTATATCCAATCGAAAAAAAAAAAAAAAAATATCCACCATCAAACACGTGATTGGTTTGAAATACATTTGGGTCGTCTCGGCCTTTTACCTGTATCGTTATGCAATAAACAGGTAGAAAATTTTCATTTATCTATTAACCATGAACCTTGAAATAGATATATCAGAGAACCCGCTTTATATTTCGTTATCAAAGAAATATTAAATAAATATTGATATAGATCTAGATTTTGTATTCAAGACAACAAAAATGAGTCTATCGTTTATATTTCATTCTTTGAAAAAACTGCGCTAATGACACTACCCGTTACCTCATGGAAAATCGACTATGGGATTTTGATCTCTTTTTTTTTATTATCTTCTACATGTATTTTACTGGACTTCTAAGGTTGAATGTTGACAGAATCTTTCCTTACATCTAAACATAATGACAAAAGAAAGGTTGCTTTTATATTTTTCCGAAACAAGCTCTCCCCCTAAACTCCCCCCCCCTGTATGTCATTCTATCTCCCTCTCTTCTGTCACTGTCTCTATCTGACACCCCTCCCCTCCTTGTGTTGCGCTACCTCTGTCTATCTCCCCCATCATCTCTTTTTTTTTTTGTCTCGATAGTATCCCATTTCTATTTGAAATGACTTGAGCACATCCCGGGGTGATAGAAACTATCCATCTATTATATATGTAAAACAAGAACTTCTATCCAACAAGCCCACCATACAACAACGACACAAACCACCTAACTGACTGTATATTACAGCATACCTCCCCGACAAAACAATATACGATTATTTTTGCTCATCTTTGCAAATATTACACGCACCGCGTCACGTAGAAAATAACGTACCGTGACTATCTTAAATGTTCGGGTTTATTCATAATGATAATTATTATTATTTTTCTATCTTTTATTTTTATTTGGTTGTTGTTGTTATTTTATCTTTCGTTGTTGTTGTATTAACACATTCCCACGCAATAAAATTTTAGACAGGTCAGAATTGAAACAAGCTGCAGACTATAATTTCAAGTTGACAGAATTTTCTTTTTCTTTTCTTTTTTTTCATAATTTTGGATAGAAAACATTGTCGATAACGAAAAAATTGCTTGATACGAATTGTTTCGATTATTTTGCTCAATTTGAATAAAAATCTGAGCGAGAAATAAGAATAGTCCTCTTTCCATAAGAACATTAACTCATTCCCATACAATCACTTTTTTACGCATCTCAAGATATAACTTAGAGAAACATGGTAGAAGTAAAGAAATTGCTTACGACTCAATTTTTTTCTACCCTAAAAGACAACTTGTCTGAGATCAGAGGTCTAGAATATCTGAATGCATTAAATTCATATAATATAATATTTAGTTTCGTAGTATTCATAACTCCGTGAACAAAATTTTGAGCACGCAGCTTTTAAGTATGCTTCCGCACAAAATAGTCCCAATAAAAAAAGGTATCAAAAGATGTAGGGTTTTTTTTTGCCCCAAACTATTAAATTATAAGAAATGAAGAGAATAGTTTTTGTTTTCATGGAGATATGAACCGCGTATTCATACAGTGTGATTAGGTTTTTCGGTTCATATCTCCATGAAAACAAAATATACTCTCCCCATCGCTTAAAAGTCGACACTAGCGAGACAGAGCAGTGGTGTGTATGGTCTGAAAAAACTCTCCATCTTGCATTTCGCTTTATATTTGTCGACATTTTAACCCGTTCCCAAACCATCCCACTTTTGAACGGGCAGCAAGAAGAGTTTGAGAAAATAAAGTGGATTAAGAAGAAATTGGTCTTAACCAACAATTTCTTCATTTTCCCGTCGTTTTCAACCCCCAAAACTGAGTTGATTTAAATTTCTGTCAATTTGAAATTGCCGTCTGCATCATCATTGATTTTTTACCATTCTAAGTTTCTGTCGTCTGATAATGGATTAATTTCCCTTTTTACTGATGCCGTTTGCATTTCTGTTTGATAAGATGGAAAGCGACAAGAAAATAGATAAGTACAGGTGGGAGTAACAGGTTCTGAGTAAAAGCATTTCAACAGGTAAATGCAAGAACGTCGTAAGTGTCTGTTCATTGTATTGACACTTACCATGTTTTCGCTCTACCCGTCGATTTACTGACAACTTTGTTAATGAGTTACTGCTGTAAACATGGATAAACGCGAGTCCAACAAGGATATTTACCAGAGTTTATATATCCGACTTGTTAGACTTATTGATATTCTTCAGTTTGGGTGAAAAAGGCTGATTGATAAGAAGAAAATTGAACAGATACATAATGTTTTTAGGTAAAAAAAAATAAAATAAAAGGATATGTTTTCTTTGCTTGTTTTTGTTTTCATTGAGGAATGAACCTAAAAACGAAATCACACTGCATGAATCAGATTCGCGACTTCATACAATGTGGCCGCCGTCATAGCGCAGTCGGTAGCGAGTCAGACTCTTAATCTTCAATCATTGGGTGTCATGGGTTCGATCCCCGGTGGCGGCACATATCCATTCCGACATGGAATTCAATGTTAGCTGCTTCAGCCGCCACGATATGTTTGAAATACTGTTAAAAGTGGCATTAAACCCCAATCAATCAATCAATCAATCATATAGTGTGATAAAGATTTTAGGTTCACTCCTCAATGAAAACAAGCATATTTTCTTCGATTACTATAATTTAATGCAACAGACAAAACAAAGCACAATATTTTAATAGTTCTTACTAAAAGCTTGTGGATCAACTTTGTGCTCAGCTTTACAAAATATGTTGCGTGCTCAAACTTTTGCTCATGGAAATATGAAAAAGTGTCCAGCCAACCAAAATGCTTCATCAAATTTTGGCTGGGGTCTCGAGATTCAAGCCTTTGACATTTTGGACTTTGCAATAAAATTTATAGCTAATTACAGCAAATAAACAGTGATACTGCATGCGATCTTGCAATAGTTTGACTATCGACCCCTATCTGTACTGCTACAGTTTGATTGCTTCTCCTCTTGGTCAATCCGGCTTACACTGAGGCCATTTTCGTACTATTCATGTCTCCCGTATTAAACCATTTTCACATAATCCGCCTTTTTACACCTCTCATGAAACTAGTTAAGGAAAACAATGTGGAAAATGAAGAAATTGCTTGTTAAAAGCAATTTCTTCATTTTCCACTTTGTTTTCTCCCCAGAATGATAGAGATAGATTTATACTCGAAATCAACTGAAAATTGATGTCTGCGATTTCTTTGAATCAGGGCCCGTCTAAAATTTCGAAATGAGGTTACGGCTTAACTTGATTAACATACAACCTTGAAAAGTGATTCTCCACGAAGATAGTTTCACAGTCGTACCATCGAGAATGTTTTCTAAACAGTTTTTTTCCTTTTCAATGGGAGAATTACCTTGAATGAAAATGGCATTTAATTTGACGACGTTTCTCCGATCGTAATTAAAAATTCAGGACGGGATATTACCATTTAATTATGTAATTCCATGGGGAGCCATATTGCACAACGTGTAATAATTGAATCATACCGTTCACGGGGGAGCTATCAGACAACAACGGACACACCAAAATCCAGAAATCTGTCGCAAATGATACAAAAATGGTACTTAGAACTCTTCCTTGATCAAGTCCAATCTTAACCCTTGTCATGCTGATCCCGGAATATTCCTGTTTTGGCAATGGCTTTAGCAGGTGTATAGACTAAGATCAGCCTGCACAGATGTGCAGTCTGATTTTAGCCTACACTTCCTGCTTCTTCTTGTTATGTTGAGAAAATCTTTGAACTCATTATTTATCTTATTATGCCACAGTTTTAAAACGTAGTGAAAAGAAGATAAATATTCAGCATGACAAGGGTTAAACTAGAACGATGATTAACCTTTCCATGTATTTGTTTTATTGTTATTGTTTATTCTTATTGAAAGTTAAAAATCGATTGACCAATAAAATCGTTAATTTAAATAGGAAGAAAATGTTAAACTCCGACATTTTTTCAAGCATTTAAGTTTGTTGGGTGACTTGAACGTCATAACCAAAGCTGATTAAAGCAGTAGTTACGACGTTTAGGTCGATCACCAACCGTTTCTTGCTTATTTCAGACCATTCCCTCACAATGACGCTTTTTGACGTCCCTCGTGAACAAACGAACGGGAAAACAATGTTAAAAATGAAGAACTTGTTTGCATACAATAACAGAATATAACAATTAGCCCATTACTACGCAGCAGATTTTTAAACTGGGCCATATTAGAAGATTTCAAAGTGTGTACAAGTTTAAAAATAATTAAATAAATAAATAAAAAGCTAAATGAGGAGACAAACATTTTGAGAAATTGTTTACAGACTGCTTTC
Source organism: Fragum fragum (assembly GCA_946902895.1). Classification (NCBI taxonomy): domain Eukaryota; kingdom Metazoa; phylum Mollusca; class Bivalvia; order Cardiida; family Cardiidae; genus Fragum; species Fragum fragum. The sequence goes on from OX336379.1 coordinate 2,934,352, forward strand.
TCGGCACGTAGAATTTGTTTTCGAAAAGGGACATAACTTGCACAAAAATTCAATGTGAGTTGTCCTCATTTATGGAAAAGATACCATTTTTGATAGTGAATATTTATTCCAAGTTTGATATCTCCAGTAAAATCAGAGTTATCACAAAATATCAAAAAGTTTTATGACAACGACGATGCTGACACCATCGAGTCTACAGCAACACCCCAAGAATACTAAACAATACTAGTGCAAACATAGGAATCAACATTCGTGGAGAATATTACACCACTTTATTCAACTTCAGAGTATTTTCCTAGAAGGTAATATTTGTATCACAACGAATATTCATAAACTCCTAGAATATATCTTTCCATTTACATATTTTCCGTTTCCCCTGACTCAGTATTCAGTCTCACAGGAAGTAAAACATTTGGGAACCTATCGGATTTTTCTGCATTAAATATATTGACCGAAACTCTGCGACTGGAAAAGCTGCCTGTCTGTAGTTTTCTAACTACTGATCAATGATCAAAAACTGAGCAGCAGAAAATCTATATTGTAATCTTGTTCATGGATTCCCGAGAAAGTTTGTGATTGAATAACATCCTGGAATTCATCGAGATGTCAAAAATTTATGATAGCTCCGCAGTAACTAAGGAAGCCATTTTTATTGCATGTCAAGTTCCGGACGTAACCTTCTTTATGTCTGGAAAGTCAAATATTGGCGTTTTATGTTACAAGGGACATAAAATATTTATTGGTTTAGAAAAATAAAACACACAAAACGAATGTCCCTCGTGCGAAAAGGGACATTGTGAGTTCCTTAACCCTTTCCTGTACAATCACTGTTTTTTACGTCCCTTTGATTTTATATTTGACAAAACATTGTGGGAAAAGTAGAAATTGCTTTTAACAAGCAATTTCTTCTTTTTCCACAATATTTTCTACCCTATTGAATGGTTATTTCTAAAATTAAAACCATTCTTTACTTTCGTCATCAAAACCTCTGAATTTGGACAGGTCTAAAAAAATATTTAAAACAGGAAAGGGTTAAAGAATACGATAATATAAGATGATCCATCACAGGTCAACTTACTGATCGCTTGGTCTGCTAAATGAGATCGAACGGGACATTCCTCTTCAATATCTAAATTCAAAGTACTGAAAGTACTGTAAGCTAGCAAAGCATAGTTTTGTTAAGAATTCTTCTTTGCTAAAAGTTATCACGATACATAAACAAGGTTAACGACAAATTCTTAGACTGGTTCAAATTAAAAGAAGTGGCAGACAACAATTTCAAGTTAGTTGAATTTGGAGATCTTTCCCGTTTTGGGTAGAAAATATTGTGGACAATGAAGAAATTGCTTGTAACAAGCAATTTCGTCTTTTTCCACAATGTTTTCCAAAGCTTAAAAAGCGGAATTGATGGGGATGGGTTAAAAAGCTTGATTTTGAAAGAGTTCTCTACAATTTGAATATAGTTTGCATTATTCCTGAAAAACACGAGAACTACGTTTTATGGCGTTGGCATTCAATGTATTTAGTTGTTGAGCCTCCAGTGGCAGTTTGCACTCGTTGAACTCTGAGACGACCTCTAAATTTTGTCTGTTAACTTAAGCTATCAAAGCTGACGCTTTGCTAGCTAAAAATATACAGGCAATAACATGTAGCCAAAAAGTGGTTAGCGCCGTAACAATGGTTTCAATAAGCTGTAGTTATATAATAAGCTTTACGACGATGAAACGATGAACCGGGTGGTTATTTCACGAATTTAACTTGTGAAACAACCACCTGGATCATCGTTTAAAGAAAACAGACAATCTCATAGTATTACATAGCAACAATAGTACCAAGTCCCATACTGGCCGAAAAAACATTTCTCTGTACGCAGGCCCGTATTTCGGCGGAAAAAAAGCAGTGCCTGTCTGCAGAAATCAGTGTTCATATATATATATGTATTCAATTTCCGAGGCATATCTTTTTCTAAAACATTCCAAGAAGTGAATGAGAAACTTACCGGGTATTACAATATCACTCTTTGACGTAAAATAATGATAATACGTTAGGATCATAGACTTATTTCAGTGACATAATAGATCGATTTGGGTTTTAATTTTAATTTTTAATTTCTGACACATATGAGTGTATTACAGCGACTGCATTCTTAACCCTTTCCTGGTGAATCCCTGTTTTTTCACGTCCATGTGATTTTATAAGTGAGAAAACATTGTGGGAAAAGAAGAAATACTTTCTCTATCCTTTCATGTATGGTCCCTGGTTTTTAACCATGCCTGTGATATTATACTTCAGAAAACATTTTGGAAGGCTAAGACATTTCCTATTACAAGCAATTTCTCCTTTTTCAACAATATTTCCTATCGTATTGAATGGTTGCTTTTGAATTGTTCTTAATTTACAATACCGTCTTCTACCCCCTTTGAATTTGGACAAGTCCAAGATTTTGAAAAAAAAAAACCACACCAAAAAAAAACCACAAAAAACAAAAAAAAAAAATCAAATCAGTAAACGGTTAAGCAATCTTTCTTTGGGGCATAATCTTGAACGAGGGATTTTGTAGTAATGGGTTAAGGAAAACTGACCACGAGTGACCATTCGCTGGCCCCGCCAACTTACACAGCCCATTGACTCCAACAGGAAGTTCCATTCCAATTTAATCGGCGTTATATTGCAAACATATGGCAAGTAGCAAATAAGAAAATAGTAGAATGGTTGGTTGGCGACTTAAACATGGTAACTACAGCTTGAATAAGCTGTAGTTACGGCGTTTAAGTCGCCAAACCAATAAAAGTACTTCACATAAATTGCGGTAAATGTTGGAGTTCAACATACTTTTCCGATCAAAATGAATGACTTGACCGTTTTTATTCTCTCTCTCCTTCTCTCTCTCTCTCTCTCTCTCTCTCTCTCTCTCTCTCTCTCTCTCTCTCTTTCTCTCTCTCTCTCTTTCTCTCTATTTGATAGACAGTCACGATTGGTCAATTATTGTCTCACTGAGAAGGGCTAACTTTACGACTGGAAATATAAAATGGCCTCAAAAGCACGATATTACGGACGATCTACCAAAACTGTAGGTCGCTTGTTGAAAATATTCAATATTTCAATGTCTAACTAGACAGCCGACATAACAAAAATAGACCTCTAGAGGACAACAATTCGCAGACCGCCATTTGAGTTGTTTGTCTGAATTATTTTCACAGACGAAAATTGTTTTCAATACAAAACAGACGTGTCAGTAATATTATAGAAGAAAAATTATCGTGTTCACGCTGTCTGGTCAGGGAAACAGACGGTCTAATCTTCTTTGATTTAACCCCTGGACGTTATTTGCAATAATAGAAAGAATTCGAGTATGTCTGATTAGGTCTAGAATTCTATCGAGTATCAATTTGAATAAGACATTCACATATTGACTGATTGAATGGGGTCTTACGCCACTTTCAACAATATTTCAGTCATATCGAGGCGGCTGGAGCACCTAACAATGGATTCCTGGTATTTCTTACACCAGCACTACCACTATATCTTTTCCTAACCTCCAGCTGCTATCCCACTTAGATTGACGATGATCCAACCATTTGTGAGAGACTAATGTCGGAAAGGATATGTGTCGCTGCAGGGAATCGAACCCATGACATCCCAAGATTGAAGATTGGGAGTCTTATGCGCTAACGGCTGCACATTCACAGATATAATATATTGCCTTACACAATCCTATCAACATGAACTCTCGGGGGGGGGGACCAATCAACGTAACTTTTTGATATAAGTCGAAACACCTGATATCCTTCAAACAAATGAATTAAGAAAATGCAAGTAAACTATACTTTACCATTAAAACATTACCAGACAACAACATTTTAGAATGTTCAATATTGAATGAAGCTACACACAGTCTCAAGTTGACAGAAGTATGACTTTATCGTCGTCTTGGAAAGAAAACATTGTGGAAAATGAAGAAATTGCGTGATACAAGCAATTTATAATTTTCCACAATGTTTTCTAATGCCCTCTTTTTAAGAGGCGTAGAAAGAAGGTTTTCTGTGGGAATGGCTTAATTCGAAATTTCATTAGGATTTGAAAAAGACTGGTGAATTGAGAAGCTAAAAAACATCATGGGTTAAGTTTCATTTAAGATGTTTTGGTTTGGCTATGATATTAGGGAAAAATTGTAACTTGTAGAAAGAAAAGATACAATATTTAGAATTTTGACTTAAACATCGGAATAAAATAATATTTTAATAATTGACTGATTACCGACCGCGCCCACAGACTCCTACAGAAAACTCGGCATTGAAAAATTTATGGTAGTAAAATGGTTGGTATCGATCTAAACGTCTTAACTACAGCTTCAATAAGCCGTAGTTACAAACGTTTTGGTCGACAAATCAACGAAAATGTTTCACGTAAATGTCGCCCGATTGTTTGAGTTCAAAGTTTACTTCCGGTATAAATGAATAATTTGACTGGTCTATCAATTTTTGATTGACATACACACACCTTTTATCACGAGAAGGGAGGCAACACGGATCTAGTACGATTACAGAAATACATAGTTTCGTCCCCTGGTGTTCCATTTTACCTTAAAAACCATCTACTTTATTTCTAGTGAAGAAGAGAAAAAATATATAAATAACCAATTCCCACAAAATCTCACATTCTTACGCTGTGAAAAATAGGTCTGGCAAACATAATGAGAAAAAGGAAATGCTTTTAAAAAGTACTTAACCTTTACTCACATAGTTCTGCTTTATTTTACGAAATTAACACAGAGTATGAAATGTCGGCTATAAATGCTTTCAATTAGAACCAATGCTAAATTTTGTTGCGATTGTTTTATCAATTTAGATCACATTAAAAGTTTCTTATGAATTAATGTACTTCCATTAAGTAAAACAACAACAAAATCGACAGATGACCCATTTACATGTTACACCAATTTACCACACAAATCACTTATCATATAATACAACAAAGGTTATTATATATATTCAACCAGTAGTGGTATTCAACTATTAATAATACAAATCGACTTGAAACATATTCTCTCTTCAAACACGATTTTGAATTTGAAAAATACCTAGACTTTATACAAGACAAACAGATCAGATGTGCACTTACTAGATTTAGAGTTTCGTCTCATAATTTGGAAATTGAATATGGTCGCTACTTAAACATCGAAAGGAAAGATAGAATTTGTAAACATTGTGATAAAAACATGGTCGAAAATGAGTTTCACTTTATTTGCTCGAAATACTCTGATCTTAGAACCCAATATCTAAAACGTTACTATTATACTTGGCCAACGATTCAAAAACTCACGAATCTTATGACAAATAGATCAAAATCTGTGATTTTTAATTTGGCGAAATATTTGTATTATGCATTTTTTCGAAGAAATTAACTTATGTTCACGTAAATGACATGTTCTTCTGTTAATCCATGTGTTTCCTCTATTTTGTCTGATTATTTGCTGTAAAGATTGTAAACATGTTTAATGCAATCTTTTTGTATTGTATTGTATTATACATGTTAAGTTCGTAGGGTAATCTTTAACCAATTACCACACAATCTAACATTTTTAAGCGGTAAATTTTCCTCGCTTTACACACAGAATGAAAGGTCGGCCGCAGACACTTTCAAATTGCACTGGTCTTAAATTTTCTTGTCTTTATTTAAAGTCAACATAAAATCCCTTCAATATAAATCTACTCCTAGTGAAGAAAACAACAACAACAACAAAATCGAAAGTTGTGTCAGCTATCAGTTTGGTTCAATGTAACTTTGAACCAATTAACAAATAAAACCAATTTCTTTAGCGATGAAAAGATGTAATAGGTCCGGGAAATATAATTGGAAAAGAGAATTGTTTTTAAAAACAGTTCTCCTTTAATCCCAACGTTTTATATCCATTCCGGTAGCCCCTAATTTATTCCCATAACAGAATGAAAGGATACCTGCAAACACTTTCAATTTAGACCAGTTTTAAAACTAGCTTTCATGTTTTTCAAAATTTTAGACCTGGATGCCTTTATTCAAAGGTTTTGTAGACTAAAATTCAAAGTAGTTTAATTTGGGCAAAAATAAAAATAAATAAACAGTCAGCAGGGTAGAAAATATTGTGGAAAAAGAAGAAATTGTTTGTTACAAGCAATTTTTACCTTTTCTACAATAATTTCTCTATCATAAAATCACAGGGGCGTAAAAACAAGGAATTGGACAGGAAAAGTTTAATGATGTTTTTGTTGTCTATTTGGTAGTAAATTTCAGAGCAAAGTGACGTATGTAGGGTTACACCCCAGAGAATTCAATTTAAGATAATTAACAAGACACGTGTTTAATGATGATTTTGTTGTCTAATTGATAGTAAATTCAACAGCAAAGTGACGTATATAGGGTTACACCCCAGAATATTCAATTTAAGATCATTTAAAAGACATGTGTCTATGTAAACTTGATTGAATTTCCGTTAATTGATAGTAGAATAAATTTCAAATCATGTTGAACAATTTCCCCGCAACAGGACTTAACTATGGAAAGTGTTGTTGACTTGATGAAGATGTATCATCATGCTAAATAAAATCTTGAATAGGCTGGTAGTAATTGGCAATGTTAAGTTTTTTGGTTAAGTTTCGCAGACAGACAGAACGACAGACGGAAAGACTGAATGACGGACAGACAGACGGACAGACGAACAACGGTAAAATGATATGCCCCCGGTCCTTCGATGCGGGGGGGGATAAAAATAGTTTGATGCCACAACGATGATTAGCCAAAAAAGTAGATCTTGCAGGTGATTTTTGACTGGTCCAAATTGTAAGAAGTTGCAGACGACATTTCAAAGTATCATCAAATTTGTGAATTAGTGCCAACTTCATTAGAAAACATTAAGTGAAAATGAGACATTACTTGTTACAAGCAAATTTCCTTTTTCCACAAAGTGGGCGTCAGAAAGGGTAATTGTGTGGTTATGGGTTGAAAAGTAGAGCGAACCGATCACTACACACCGACTGAGAGCTCTATTACAGCCGTATAACCCATACCCACAAAATCCCCCTTTTTTATGAGCCTAAAGCAAACAGCTTTGAAAAACGTTGAGGATAAAGGAGAATTTCCTCACAATCTCTTCATTATCATAAATGTTTTCCACCGCAAAAATTGGAGGAAATAAATTCCTACCAACTAGAAATTATCGTCTGCAACGTCTTTCAATTTGAACCAGTTTAAATTTCTGTTGTCTTGCTAAAGAATTTCCGAAACCCTTTTGTGAAATCCGGACCCTATGATAAAGGTCGTATAGTGTGTTTTTTATACCGATATAATTTAATTTTAGTTGGGCCTATCATAATTCGTGCAATCTGATTTTCTGCTTTTTTATACCCGAAAGAACAATGGTGGACTGTACTAGTTGGAATTCTCACATAGAATATCTCTAGAATAAACCTCACACCTCACAAATTCATTTGATATCTTTTAGCCCATTCCAACACCGTCTCGTTTTTAATCCCACCCCCAGAAAAAGAATTTGAGAAAGCAATGTTGAAACTAAAAAAAACTGTATGTAACAAGAAATTATTCATTTCCATATTGTTGCTAGCCCAAAAGACAGAGATATTCAAAGTTCTTTGCTGAATGTAAATTTATCGTCTACGACAACTTTGAATTTTCGACCATTCTCAGTATTTGTCATCTTGTATTTGGTATATATATATTGGCATTATAACATTAAGTGTAAAAAATGAAGAAAACCCACTACGTTTCTTTAAGGTATGAAAATAAAATCGTAACCGCACTTCTGTACCGTGTGAATGTGTTTTGAATATTAATTCCTCAAGAAAAATAAAAATATTCTCTTCATCTCTCAATCCTTTCCAGTACAATCCACCTTTTACGTCTCTCGGAAAAAATCGTTGTGAAACATTGTGGAAAATAGAGAAATTGCTTGTTTCAAGCAATTTCCACGTTTCCAAAAGGTTTTCTACAAAAATAACAAAGGTCCTTAAAATTTCATCAAACAAAAATCGTTTTCTGAAACCAATGTAAAATTATGTTGTCTAGTGACGGGTTAAATGAAGGAAATGACTACAAACCAGCCACATTATCAGATGGTTTTCTGCATTAACCACTTCAAACACATGCTTCCTTATCTGCCAGGTATATGCATGACCCGGTTTTCAACATAAGATTGATTCTTGAAAATACCCCGCACGTGTTTCAGAAAAACATGATTCTTGCCCCGCGAAGAAGGGAGAGGTTTAACTCAAAGTTTAGACTGGTGCAGATAAAAGAAGTCACAGACGACATTTTTTTGGTAGGTGAAATCTAAAAAACTATTGTCTTTTGGAGAAGAAATCATTGTGAATAATAAGAAGTTGTTTGTAACATGCTGTCCCCAAGTTTGTTCTTGATGGGAGTACAAAGCGGGGTTGTGTGGAAATTGTTTAACAAATTACCAGACGACAAATTTTAGTCTGGTTCAAGTTGAAAGGAGTTGCAGATGACAATTATAAGTGTATGGAATTTTAGATTTTTTTCAACTCTCTCTATAGAAGACTTAATGGAAAAAGAAGAAATAGCGTGTTACAAGCAATTTCTTCAATGTACACAATGTTTTCCAAAGTGTTTTTCTTGAAGGGCGTCAAAAAGCGTCGCTGTGTGGAAATGGGTTGAACAATTATTTCATACTTTTCATTCTTAACCAATGATTATCCGAAAACAATGTTTATAATTCAATGGAAAAGTACATGTATCCCAAAATGAATTCCTACATAAGTGAAGGCTAGGTTTAACATTCATTCATCTAACCCTAGAAATATTGTAGCAAATAAATAAATTGCTTGTCACAAACACTTTATTAACTTTGACAATGTTTTCCACCCTAACAAACAAATACTTTTAAAGTTTAACCCTTTCCCGTTTTATGAAACTTTAGACTGGTCCAAATTGAAAGAGGTTGCATCGATTTTGAGAAAATGAAACCATCCTATGTGGTAGAAAATATTGTGGAAAAAGGAGAAATTGCTTGTCAAAAGCAATTTCTCCTTTATCCACAATGTTTACTCAAGAATAAAATTACAGGATCGTAAAATCCTGTGTTTGAACGGGAAAGGGTTAATTAACATCAATTGTCATCTGCAAAGGTCCAGATTGTTTACATGTGGTAATGGGAATGGAACGAAGAAATATTTCACAATTTGTTTCAGAATGGATATTTCCACAATATACATGTATTTTGACATGGATTCGATCATCTTGAAAACTGACCCGTGATCTTTAATTATCATTTTCTTTCGTGCCTCTGAAAATGGCTTACACGTGCGAATGATTATCATCTTATAGACCCCTGCATGGTTCGACATTATAACCCGTCAAGTTTTTAACAGATTTTTCACGCTTCTTAGGGCGAAGAAATTTGGTGTATGTTTTGAAGGTTCCCAGATGCACATCTCCCATTTTAAGAATTGTTCGACTAAAACCATTACTAAATGTAAGTTAAATACTATCTAGTTTAGGTGGTAGTATAGTTATTAATTGACAAACGATTTGATTAATGAACTGAGAATCCATTCAATGAAAAATAAACATATCTTTACCCTCTCCGAATCTGTTTGTGTACATCCCCGGGCTGCGTTCACGTTAGAAAAATAAACAATAACATGCGAATGATATCTTCTTGAAATTCTCTTTTGACATATGTTCAGGATAAAAGCAGGAAAGTCTCGATCCTTGCCAGCCTGCACATCTCACACAGGGCCGATACTTTTCATACTTTCAAGATGGCCCGTTTTCGCACGACCGGTGATATTTTAACCCTTGTCATGCTGAACAAAAATCCTGCTTAGAATTTAATCGAAATCAAAGGACTGAAATCAATGGAAGCAATAGTTGTAGATCAATATTTTATTTGAAAATTTATTATATAAACATATATACCTGCTTGAAAGGGACAAGCAGGTGATGTAGACCAAGATCAGACTGTTCATATGTGCAAACTGATCCTTTTTCCGTGTTCAGCATGACAAGGGTTAAGATAAAGCCCCCATAAAGCGAACCGTATCTAAAAACTAAACGGCTCCAGCATAAGCAGTTTGATTGTTTGTGTGGGATTTAACAATTTCTCAGTAATATCACGGGAAAGTTCACTTATTCGAGTGATTCCTAGGTACCGGCACCAGTCGGTCTTGGCTTGTGATCATGTAAAAATGAGATCATAGTAAACGGAAGGATTATACTATCTCCAGAAATTCTACCAAAAGAGGATTGATTGATTGAATGGGGTTAAATGCAACTTTTAACAGTATTTCAGTCATATCACGGCGGCTGGAGCACCTACCAATGGATTCCTGGTATTTCTCAAATCAGTACTACCACTACACCCTCTCCTAGCCTCCAGCTGCTATCTCACAAAGGTTTACGATTATCCACCCATGGTGAGAGACAAATGTCGGAAAGGATATGTGCCGCCGACGGGATCGAACCCATGACCCATTATTGAAGAATAGGAGTCTGATGCGCTACCGACCCAAAAGAGGAAAAATTTACCCAGGTCAGGTTGCACGATACCTCTTCTAACTCCCCATATGATCCCTAGTCGCGGTAAGGGTCATTATGTATCCGAAATATACATCTTCTTAGTATTTTACCTCTGGGGAAAATTACATCGAAGTAATTTGGAAAGACAAAGAAATAGTCTTGAGGATATGATCTTCATCTTCAACAACAAAGAGAATCTTTCACCATTTTCTTAACAAGAATCAAATACACAAGGGATTTTTCGTCACTTTTAACACACCAGTCGAACTGTTTCCATCTCAAAGGCTTCTATTCACCAGAATCAATTATATCCGATTAACCCATTCCCATACAACAAAATTTTAGATTGGTCCAAATTGAAAGAAGCTGTACACTGTAAAAAATAAATCGGCACTTTACACCAATATTGGTGGCAACTTTGCTGCCACCAATAATGGTGTAAATTTACACCTGTTTTAAAACGGGAAAAGTCACACTAAAAATAGTGTACGATATATCTTTGTTAAGTGTAAAGTAACACTGCCAAACAGTAAAAAACATTACACCAATATTGGTGGCAGCAGAGTTGCCACCAATATTGGTGTAAATTTACACCACTGTAAGAGTTACTGAACACCGACGGACAGAGAAAAACATTACACCAATATTGGTGGCAGCAGAGTTGCCACCAATATTGGTGTAGCTTTACACTATTGTAAGCGTTACTTAACACCGACGGACAGAGAAAAACATTACACCAATATTGGTGGCAGCAGAGTTGCCACCAATATTGGTGTAGCTTTACATCATTGTAAGAGTTCATTAACACCATAATAAGTGTTACTTGACACCGATAAACAGAGAAAATGTTACACCAATATTGGTGGCAGCAGAGTTGCCACCAATATTGGTGTACCTTTACACCACGGTAAGAGTTCATTCACACCATAATTAGTGTTTTTAACACATATAGGCAGAAGAAAATGTTACACCATTAATGGTGGCAGAAGATTTGCCACCAATATTGGTGTAACTTTTCATCACTATAAGACTTTGTTAACGCCATAGTTAGTGTTACGTAACACTAAAAGACAGACGAAAATTACTTGTGATGGACTGCAGATTTATGGAAATTAAACCTTAGAGGAACCCAGGGTTTGGCCAATCAATCTTTATCAATTTTTCATTTAACCCAGTCCAGCTTTATGACGCCAATGAAGAAAGAGTTTAGAAAACATTCTGGACAATGACAAAATGTTTGTTCCAACATATGTCCAAAATGGTTTCTAACCTGAAAGACAGATTTTTAAAAATCTCATCAACTTTACATTGTCGTCCACAACTCGTTGGTAATGGGGTGAAGTCTAAATAATTGAGAATATAAAACAGCAAAGATAATAAAATCCAAAACATATGAAAAGATTAACATTTATTAAACAATGACCAAGCTGCCCAAGTAAGCATCCAAGAACATTTGTCTACACATGGTAATTGAAATAACTAATTTCAGTTATTAAAGTATATGGTTCATACGCTAGAGTATTATTGACAGTTATATTGAATTAATATAAAATAGATTTCTTATAAAACAAGTTTCACAGAACTATCAAGTTTGAATCTCTGGAAGCATGATTTCCTTTGTCAATATTTGTGCCCTATTTCAGTTCAGGAATCAAAGAGGGACACATGTACTTGCAGACATTTTTTTCTGTTTGTGATTTATCATACTCTACCACTATAATAATCAATTGAAAAGAAATTTAACATATGTTATCCATATCAAGTTATGGTATATCATGGACTATAAAATATTGCATATTAATGTGTTAACAAATGCCAATATACATTGAATCAGAGTATTGATCACCAATACAGAGTAAATAATATTGTCAGTCTACAGGATTGACAATAGTATTAATCATTTATTGCTGTTATTGAAAATTGATCAGTACATCTATTACATATTATTATTTTCAATAGTATTGACAATTTATGGGTTGTTTAAGATCCACTATGTATGCATACAACTTTTTCAGAAAAGTCTGAAAACAAAAACTTTGGAAAATGTGGAATTGAACTTTTTCCTTTTCTTATTTCTTCATAAATCATAATTGATTTATTGGTCTACAATTGACTACTCAGGAAGTTTTGAAGAAGAACAAGATGTGTTTGTGAAACACCATGCCCCCAAAACAGGAATTCTTTAGAAATGGGTGATTTTTATGTGTTTTTTTTTCTTTTTTTTAGGGAAAAGGGTTAAAATATTGACCTTGATGAAATGACCTTCCCCAGTTGCGCCGTGTTGAGACCTACCAGTATCTTCATACCAAATATTAGCATCTATTATGTTCATTATTTCATTATTAAATAAAATTCATTTTGTAAACAGCAGCAGCTTTAAATTTGGCCTAGTCTAAATTTTTGCCGTTTAGGAAAGGGTTAACCAAGTTTGGAGATATAAACGTAGGCAAGATAGAAAAGACAATAAATAAAAGAAGATGAGTGTAAAAGCGCACAAGTAATGATCAAATGAAATTGTCAAACCATTCTCACTTAATCCCTCCTATTTACGCCCCTCTAGAAAAAGCCTTGGAAAACATTGTGGTAAATGTTCATTATCCACAATGTTTTCTATCCAAAAAGATGAAAAAAAATAAAATTCCATCAACTTGAAATTGTGGTCTGCAGCTTCTTTCAATTTGGAGCAGTCTAAAACTTTGCTGTGTGGGAATGGGTTAATGATGTTCCAGGCACATCCACTTATCATGGTTGTTATATGTTGAAAATGTAAAATTAGACATATCAAAGGGCAATAACTCAAAAAAGGGCATGGCAAACTTTGAAGTTACTAGCACTTATGGTTTAGGAGATATGTTCAAAAAGAAATGTACAGGTTAAAACAACAAAGGACAATAACTCGAAAAAATGAGCAGGATAGAGTAACGGTTCTTGTACATGACACTTCTCCACATTGTAATCTATAAGTGTATCTAGTTTGAAGCTGCTAGCACTTATGGTTTGGGAGACATGATCCAGACAAAAGTGTGGCCGAAGGACAGATGGACTCAATCCAGCAAATCTATAGTCCCCCAATCAGTAACCGGTGGGGGAATAAAAAATCTTTTGTCTTTCCTGGAAAATTGTGCTAGTATCTCTTTCAAAAAAAAAAAAAAAAAAATTCTAAGTGCAGTAACATAAAAGATGAGTTTCTTAACTCTTTCCTGTATAATCACTTGTTTTTACATCCAGGCAATTTTATACTAAAGAAGATATTGTGATAAATGAAGAAATTGCTTGATAAACCTGAGATAATTGTGGACTATTGCGTACACAAGAATATTTTGAGTAAAAATCGATAAGGCCCCTTTTCACGGATCTACCCCATTTTTGAAAGGAACCATCCTTATGACCCTACAGTCATCCTGTGAAAGTTTCAAGGAAATCTGATAATATTTATAGACTTTTATCACATTAACGAGAAAGAATATTTTGAGTAAAAAATCCGTAAGGCTCTGTTTCCAGTGTTTTCCAAAAATTAGCCCAATTTTCAAAAGAAACCTTCCTTATGATCCCAAAACCATCCTGGGAAAGTTGCAAGGAATTCCGATTATATTTGTGGGCTTCATCACGTAAATGAGAGTTTTTATGGATAGATGGACGGGAACAACGCCATTGGTATAGCTCTTCTGACCTTCGGTCAGTAGGGCTAAAATTATGGCAGGTGTTGAAGAATTCTATTTTAATAGAGATGACCCCGAGAAATGATCATGACCTTGTCTGATGGCCTAAGTTTGGGCTTTACCAAATGTTATTAGTATTTAACATTGAATAACTTTAATTTATCTAAAATCTAAAAAAATTATTATAGTTATCTTGTAGATGAACAGATATGGCCAAGAATTATATACCCCTGATCTATTTAGACTTGCTCATTGTGAAAGTATGAGCTCAAGTCAATAGCTCAGAGTGAGAATGTTGTATCTGCCTATAAACATATAGACAGTTACAAATGTTTCACCCTGAGCCATCGAGAAATTGTGTGAAATATCTAACAGTAAGAAACAGTATGAAACAGTCCCTAGCTTCTTTATTATTCAACTGCCAAGGCAATTCAATTTCTTACACATTTCAGTATTAACTAGTGGATGTTGCATTGCGATGCAATACAGGAGTCCACCACCGGATTAGAAAAAGTATTTTTTTTCTTAACCTTTTCCCCAAACAAGACCTGGTTTTGACGTCCCTAATAGTAAGCTTTGGAAAACACTTAGAAAAATGAAGAAAATGCCAATAATTAACATTTTTCATTATTTCTAAATTTAAAAATATCCATTTTGTTGTCTGCAGCAGCTTCAAATTCTGCCCAGTCTAATTCTGTGTATTTGGGAAAGGGTTATCCAAATTTGGAAATAGACAAGATTGAGACGACAACAGCGTTCAATCTAGCTTTGTATCAAAGGGGGCCTAATGGGCCCATGGCTCTTGGTCAAGGGGGTCATGCAATACAAATACATATACAATCTATTGAATTACAAGGTTTTAAATCTAACAAACCATAACAATTTGATAATAAATATATTGTTTTGAACAAAATAAATCTACTAGAAAAAGTTAAGACATTATTTCCATGACTTCATTCAGAGAAGTCTTATTAAATGTGTGATTGAAGTGTGCCATTTGGGCCCAGTCCTCAATTTGAAGGGGGTCATTTTGGATTTAAGAGGGCCATTTTAGCTATGGCCCCCTCTAGATTGAACACTGCGACAATAAATAAAAAAAGATTATTATCAACCCTATGGAAAGCAATGACTGGTTTTGACACCCCAAGCAGAAAATGCGCTCGAAACTTGGAGGAAAATGCCAATAACCAGCAATTTTTTCCCTTTCTACCATTTTGTACACAAGTTTAATTTTCAATATGGTGAATTTTGTTTTATTGCAACAGCTTTGAAATTGAAGACGTGTAATAATTCATTGCATGGAAAAGGTTGAAATTTAGAATGTTTCAATTTGAAAGTGTCTGCAGATGAGAAAAAAGGGTTTGATAAAGATTGGATTTGTTTTATATCACAGAATATATAGAGGGACAAGAGCCATGTCAGACATGGCCATCCCCCGCCGTAAAAGCTTGATAGTAAACTGAGTTGTGATTCTTGTACTCTGCACTTCTCCTCAATCAGATCTATCCAACTATAAAGTTTCAATTTGAAAACATTTATACTTTAGGAGATATGCCCCAGACAAAATCTATGTCTTTCAAACGACAAAGGGCAATAACTCCAAAATTATGCAAGCAAGAGTTGTGGTTCTTGTGCACTGCACTTCTCCTCCATGAGATCTATCCACCTATGAAGTTTCAAGTCGATAGCTATTATACTTTCTGAGATATGCACCGGACAAAATCCAAGTCTTAAAAATAACAAAGGGCAATAACTCCAAAATAATGCAAGCAAGAGTTGTGGTTCTTGTACACTGCACTTCTCCTCCATGATATCTATCCACATATAAATTTTCAAGTTGATAGCATTTATACTTTAGGAGATATGCTCTGGACAGGTTAGTGACAGAATAACGGACAAAGAGCATTACTATTATCCCCTTCGCCGAAGGGATTAAAAAGGAGAGAATGCAGGTTGTCAGCATTCTTCTCTTTTGCCTCAATGTTTTCCCAAGCTTTTTTTATAAAAAGGACGTCAAAACCAGGTCGCGTGATGAGTGTTAAAGTGCACAAGTAATGATCAAATGAAATTGTCAACATAAATGCCACACTAAATTGCTTCTTCAAACTACATGCAGAATTTGTCCATTTTTCTTGAACTTTGTATGGCAATTTGATACCAGACAATGAGTCGTAATATGCAAGAAGGGGGCAAACTTTGGGTCCTCTTTCTAACTCTCAACATCGCCAAGTCATAGAGTTTTCTCAAATCCTAACCTAACTAGGAAAATTTTCTACTCTTTTAGCTAAGGAATGATGCACAATTTCAGAGGCTCAAAAATTATCTTCCATCCTATCCCAAATTTTTGCTTAACTTCTTTCGGGAAAATTTGCATTGAAGCTGTGTGTAGTCAAGGCTTGTTAACCCTTACCTGTTTTAAATTTTAGACTTGTCGAAATTCAAAGGATAGAAAATATTGATGAAAAAGAAGAAATTGCTTGTTACAAGCATTTTCTTCTTTTTCTACAATTTTTTCTTAATTATGAATTTACAGGGAAGTAAAAACCAGGGATTGAACAGGAAAGGGTTAACTTGAAATAGTCCCAAAATATTCAATAAAAAGGTTAATTTCTTTCCAAGCTGCAAACATAGCCCAGTAACAACACTCAGGAAAGTTGCTCTCAAGAGCATAAAAAATTATGGAATATCATCAAACTAAACTAATCTATTAAGAATTAGCTCTTTCTCAACTCATTACCAGACAGCAAAGTTTTAGACTGGTCCAAATTGAAAAGAGTTGCAGATGACATTTTAAAGATTATGAGATATTAGATTTTTTTTAACTTTCTGGGTAGAAAACATTATGGAAAATGAAGACATTGCTTGTCACAAGCAATTTGTTAGTTTTACACAATGTTTTCCCAGTTGTTTTTCTTGAGGGGCGTCCAAAAGCACCACTATGTGTGACTTGGTCAGGTTGCTTGCTTACACTTGTTTCTGACAACACAAATTTATCGGCTTCTGCCCTTAACTCTTTCCTGTACAATCCCTTGTTTTTACGTCTCTGTGATTTAATACTTGAGAAAAAATTGTGGAAAAGAAGAAATTGCTTGTAACAAGCAATTTCTTCTTTTACCACTATATTTTCTAACCAGTAGGTTGGTTTCTTTTCAAATTGCACCCACAGTGCTCCAGATAAGGTCCGTTTTTCCGTAATTTACGGACGTAAATTTGATAGTTACGCATACTTTTCAGCGAATTGCCGTACAAGTTACGGACAGTTAATCCTGTGTACGGACATTATTAGGTGCCAACGCGTAAACAAAAGGGAACTTGCTCTTTGTAGCATTTCATGTAATCACTCGGCTATTTCGGATATTGCCGAAAATCCCCGTTATTTTGTTATAGTGTACCCTTATTACCGATTGATTTTTCGTCTCTTTCCGTAACATTGGAATGCAGACCGTTGGAAAATTTTTGTCAACAAGGACAGTTCCTGGCATTGAATCTCTTTCTAATTTAATGTCGTGAGCAATGTGAAACCAGGCGGTCCGACTGACTACATCGCAAAATGTCGAGACAGAAAACTTTGACGAGTTTTTTTTTCAGTCGTCTACGGACAAATCCCTCCCAAAGCCAGAAAAAATCATAAGACCAATTATAGAGGAAATTGTTTGCTCCATCGTGGCATTGTTTAGGGCCTAATACGTATATATTGATTCACTCACAGCGGTTTCGTTCCTGCCGGTTTGGAAATCTGTTTGAAATGAGAAATCAGTGATGATTCTGGATAGAAATTGTTTCTTGCTTGATTAAATTGAATTTGATACAAAATCAAAATGAAAATAAATTTAAAGTTTTGTTGCTGAGTAGAATGTAGAATCGATTCCAGATGATTCATAGAACTTAAGGAAGAGTTCGGGTGTCTACGGCAGATACTCGTATTGATAAAATTTATATTTGATACTAAAAGTATGCTGGTACTGATCCTCATATCAAGTACTGATTTAAAATCATTTGGATCAGTACAGTACTGATGACTCTTGAAATTATCTGGAGCACTGGCACCCACTTTTAATTGTCGTCTGCAACTCTTTTCAAATAGGACCAGTATAAAATTTTGAAAAACAGGAAAGGGTTAAAGGAACACTAATCAGTTAATCATAAACTTTAGGTAATAAATTTATGAAACATTCTGTTTTCTCAACGGAAGTCAAAGGTAGGACTGTCAAATTCAGTTTACACTATAGATTTATCTCAGATCTTTCGAGTGACTTTTCGAGTTCTTCTACTTCTGCCTCTATAGAGGCAATGTTCTTTTGATCATTAAACAGTCCAATCTCCCCAGCTAGCTAGTTTTGTTGATAACACAGACACTCTTGAAGCCTCTGAACCCTTTGGTGACTCTTTGTCTTTCTTTTCTAAAACCAAATCAATCTTTTCCAAATAACATGATGCATTAAAGGATTCCTCCTTTCATAAGTCATTTTCTTTCCCTCTTAAAAGGTACATGATATCAACTATCTATCAATATTCTCTCTCAAATTTATCAATTTCTGTCTGAAGTGCTGCACATTTTCATTGAATAGTTGTTCACCCTTATCAGTCCACTCCTCACACAATCTCAAGCAGTGGTACCTATGTCTTCCATAAATAGGAATCTTCCTTTACTGGTGCAGCCTTGTTCACATCTTTATAGGATATTAACTCTGATTCAAGGTGCATTAGGTGCAGTTTTCTTTGTGTAATGGCACTCAACGTGATGAAATTATTAGATACTGTTTTCCCATGCCAACTGAAATTCAAATACAAAAATTCCTTAGAAAATATCATATATATGTGAAAAGGCCGGTTCTACGATATATAATCTATTTTTCAAGCTCAAACGGTGTTTACACCGCAAAAAAATGAATATCCCCCGACAATACTACAATAAAAGTATATCGCAGTATTCAGGGTTTGTTTATATCGTTGAAAAAATAACTATTCGATTATTATTTTATTCAATCTTGCAATCTCTTGCCTCCATGGTTTAATCAAGTTTATATAATCATGTTTCAACCTAAATTCTTGCCCACCACATTGAATGCAGATTTGATGTTTTGATGATGTGCCTTTACCACATCTTAGACATGGGACTGTTTTGCTTTTATTATGTTTAATGATATAGTTATGAACTTTACAGTAAATAGAATTTTTCACTGACTTATTTTTACATGGCTTGTTTGACCCTCTAGGTAGCATAGAACATTCCATTTTATTGTTTTTATATACTATTTATTTTTTATATTAAAAAAAAAAAAAAAATAGTATATAAAAAAGAAACATAATGAGTACCAATGTAGAGAAATTATTAAAATTGCATAGTGAAGGTAGAATTGATGATGCGGCTTTGAACAAGGCTTTAAACGCTTTGAATGAACCAGAGTCGTCTAAAGCCAAGGAAAGTAAAAAGAGATCTCAACTGACTGATACAACAGTTGAGTCAAATGAATTAAAACTTGTTGATAAACCATTATGCAACTACTTCAAAACATATGAGGTGGATGCACGAAAATACAAAGACCCCAGCATCTTGTTTAATGATAAAAAGTCTATGATAACAAATCAAATACAAAAAGATGTTAAAGAGTATAATGGCATCAAGTTCTCTGTAGGTTTGTCTATAAAATTCTATCACGATGAACTTGATGGTAAACGAAAAGAAGTCATAGGTCAAAAACACGGAGACCAGAGTGCTGTATTAGATGATGTTAAAGTGAATGAATTTTATGATGAACAAGTAGCATATCTACAAACTTGGATTGAGAAGTTCACCAATACAGTTACTGGTTTGGAGGTTGACTATTGCATCAAACTTTATCTGAATATTGCAAAGTACAAACCACTAAAGGGTTCATCTTACTTACCATTGCCTGAAGCTCTTGCCAAGAAGAAAGCAATCATAAACGTGAAGAATAAAGATGACAGATGCTTGGAATGGGCATTAAAATCAGCCTTATATCCAGCCAATACCAACATGAATAACATATACAGTTACACCAAATACCCTGATTTGAACATGACAGGAATCGATTTTCCAACACCCATCTCACAAATATCAAAAGTGGAACGACAAAACAATCTTGCAATTAACGTTTACGGGTATACACTATCGAAGAAATTAGAGAAACTTACAGTCTTTCCATACTTCATATCTGAACAACCAAAAGAACTCCAAAGAATTAATTTACTCCTTATAACAAAAGATATTAAAGTTAGTAATGATTATTCAGATGAAGAACCAGAGGAAATAACACAATATCACTACTGTTGGATTAAAAACCTTAATAGATTACTTTATAATCAAAACAATAAACATGAACATAAAACACACTTTTGTGATCGATGTCTTTATGGCTTCTCACGTGAAGAACTCCTAATCAAACACAAAGAAGACTGTGAAGGTATTAATAAATCTTCAATGCGAATAGAAATGCCATCAAAAGAAAATATTATGTTTAAAAACCATAAAAATCAAATGCCTGTCCCATTTGTAATCTATGCTGATTTTGAAAGCATAATAAAACCTAAAACAGAACAAAAAGGAGACAATACAGAGATAACAAGTGAACATGAAGCCTGTGGATTTGGATATCAAGTTGTTAGATATGATAATAAAGCAGACAAACCAGTAATATACAGAGGTGAAGATGCCGCAGAGATTTTTCTAAATCATCTAGAATGTGAAGTAAGAAATATTAACAATATTTTAGAACATCCTAAACCACTAATCATGACAGAACAGAACAGACAAGATTTTGAAAATGCTACCCACTGTTGGATATGTGAACAAGAAATAATAAAAGATAAAGTAAGAGACCACTGCCACTTCTCCGGTGAATACAGAGGTGCAGCACACAAATCTTGCAATCTCAAACTTGCAATTAAACCATATAAAACTAAAATTCCAGTTGTCATCCACAACTTAAAAGGTTATGATAGTCATATAATAATGCAGAAAATACACAAAACATTTAGAAAAATTACATGTATTGCAAATAATTCTGAGAAATACATCTCATTCAGCATTGGACAACTGAAATTCTTAGACAGTTTTCAGTTCATGGCTTCATCTTTAGAAAAATTAGTCGATGCAACAGACAAGTCTGATTTCAAACTAACAAGAGAAGTGTTTGGTGAAAAAACTGATATAATCCAACGCAAAGGAGTTTATCCATATGAATATATCGACAGCCAAGAAAGATTTGATGAGAAACAATTACCTCTTATAGAAAAATTTTATAGCAGCTTAACAGATGAAAACATCACACAAAAAGATTATGAACATGCACAGACTGTGTGGAAAACCTTCAAATGTAGAACATTAGGTGATTATCACGACCTATACCTTAAAACAGATGTTCTCTTACTTGCAGATGTCTTTCAAAAATTCAGAGAAACCTGTATGAATAACTATAAACTTGACCCTCTACATTATTACACAGCACCGGGATTGTCTTGGGATGCCCTTCTAAAATACACAAAAATAGAACTACAACTTCTATCAGATTTGGACATGCATCTATTCATTGAAAAAGGAATGAGAGGTGGAATAAGTATGGTTTCTAAAAGACACGCAAAAGCAAATAATAAATATGTAGCAGATTATAATCCAGATGAAGAAGACAATTACATAATGTATTTTGATGCAAATAACTTATATGGTCATTCAATGAGCCAAACACTTCCTTATGGTGGATTTAAATGGATAAAACTTTCACCATTACAAAAAGGTAAAGGAAGAATATATGAAGTAGATTTAGAATACCCCAAACATTTACATAAACTACATAATGACTATCCACTTGCACCTGAGAAACTTGAAGTTAAAGAAGAATGGTTGTCTGACTATCAAAATAAACTACTTGATAACAAAGGATTGTTAAAAACAGATAAACTTGTACCCAATCTAATGAATAAGAAAAAATATGTAGTACATTATAAAAATCTTGCACTCTATCTCAAACTTGGTATGAAGTTAAAAAAAATACATAGAATATTAGAATTTGATGAGAAACCTTGGATGGAACCTTACATACGTCTAAATACAGAATTACGTAAAAAAGCAAAGACTACATTTGAAAAAGATTTCTTTAAACTTATGAACAACTCAGTATTTGGTAAGACAATGGAAAACATACGTAAAAGAGTAGATATAAAATTAGTAAAAACAGATGGTAGTGAAAATGAAAAACTAAGAAAAATAATAGCCAAACCAAACTTTAATAGAAGAGTAAAGTTCTCTGATGAGTTATCTGCCATTCAAGTGAATAAAACAAAAATAAAACTAAACAAACCAATCTATGTAGGGTTCTCTGTTTTAGAACTGTCAAAGCACCATATGTATGATTGGTATTACAATACTCTGAAAAAAAAGTACGATGAGAACTGCACCCTGCTTTACACTGATACTGACAGTCTACTGGTAGACATTAAAACAAAAGATGCTTATAAAGATATGTATGAGATGAAAGACGAATATGACTTCTCTGATTATCCAAAAGAACACCAACTACATGATGAAACAAACAAGAAAGTAATTGGAAAATTCAAAGATGAATGTTCTGGTGTTGCAATAGCTGAATATATAGGTTTGCGTCCTAAACTATATTCAATAATGAGAGCAGATGAACAGGTAATCAAAAAAGCAAAGGGTGTAAAAAAATATGTAATCAAGAAGCAAATAAACTTTGAAAATTACAAAGATGCATTATTCAACAAAAAAAAGTACACACACTCAATGAACATGCTACGTTCCATGCTACACAACATATATGGATTAAAAATAAACAAAACAACACTCTCCCCACTTGACACAAAAAGATATATTAAACCAGATGGAATTACGACATACGCGTATGGGTATCAGCCGGAACAATAAGCAATTCCTCTTTGACAAACCCTCTCTGTGGTGCAGGTGGTTTCAAATAATACACTCTTATACCTTGTGTAATTATATGGTAATCAATCTTGTGTATATCAATACTCCATATAGGGTCTGTAGCTCGTCTCCTACTACCACCTTCTTGTTCACCTGGTTGATATAAATACCTTACACTAGCACAAATTGGGGCATCAACTTTTCTTGTTTTAACAGGGGGAGGTTTTTTCGTCTCCTTATTTAACGCCTTAACAACATCTGGCAACCTCTTCACCCATTCTCTGTTTCTTTTTTGTGTATCAATCTCTTTAGCATACTGATAACCAAACAACCTTTCTGCTAAAGTTCTATTGAACCTTTCAACCACAGCTTGATCTCTATGTATATCCCTTCTACCTCTCCTTATTTGCACTTTATGTTTCTCCAACAGCTGTGTAACTACACCCATGAATTCTCTACCTGGGTCAACTTGCAATAGCTTTGGATATTTTAAATGTCTCTTATAAATCTTCTCAAATGCTTTAGCTACTTCTTTACTATCTTTAGATGTTAATTGTTCTGCTTCTTTATATCTTGACCCAACATCAACTAAAGTCAGAGCATATTTATATGTTTTGTTTCCAACTCTGTCATGTGGTAGAAACAGCAAATCTGCTTGATGTACTTCATTTTTTGCAGTGACATCGAATCTCGGTCTAATAATCTTCTTTGGTGCAGGCAAGTAAATTTGCCACACTGCTTGTTTTTTTAAAAATTCTAATGCCTGTTTCTTACTAACTTTTGCTTCCTTTGCCAACTTATTAACAGCCGAGTGTCCTCTCCAGAAACCTTTTGGACTGTAGTATATCTTCTCCATTGTTTATATTTAAGAATATTTTATATAATAAAAAAACAACAATGTCACAACAAGCAAAGTATGATACAATCACAGAAGCTGAATTCGAAGAACTGCTTAAAGCACAGAGTCAATATGATACAAAGAAATGGACAGATTTAGAAATCAGGAAAATTTATACAATCACTGAATACAGAACAGTCGACACGAGCACTGGTGAAAGTTTAATTTTAACACTCAAGGACAATGGTGAAGTATGGTGTCCTGATCACCTCTCTAAAAAGATTGAGGGTAAAGAACCACCTTTTTACATTAGACCTCTTGGTCTTAAACCGTGCAAGAATAACAAAAAAAATAAGTATCACGCATATGATTTGGTATTTCCAAAGAATGCATCATGATTATGTTAAAAACTGATTATTTTTTTTTTTTGCCTACATCAACTTATAAGCCACATATCCAGTTATTGTCATTCCCATCACCACAAAAACAATCTCTCTATTCTGTTGGTCTGGTGAGGGTGTATAAAAATCACTTAACTTTGGTTCAGGAGGTAGAGCTTCCAACTGTTTTCCAGTCACATAATAATACTGCTTCATTGCTTGGTCAACATCATCAAATGTCTGTTCTGCGTGATGCTCTTTTTGCATCTGTTCATTTATGAAATCCAACCTCTCTGTTTTTTTTTTATTCCATGCAACTTGTGCTGCTTCTAACTGTTCAACTGCTTTATCATGTCTTTCTCGTTCTTCATCGCTATGACTCCCCATCTTGGAGAATAAATAATTGCTTCCCGAGAATGCTAATGCATTTACTAATGCACCACCTATCATCATTGCAACTGTACTTGCCATTTTTTATAAGAAGAAAAAAAATAATTACTTCATAATATCTGCAGGAATAATACCCTGCTTAATTAACATATCTCGTGTTGCCATTGCAAGTAAAATATCTAATGACAACATTCCAATATCCCCCATATTAAAATCAACTTTAGGTGCTGGTCTTTTAAATACCTTCCTACCAAGTTCTGAATAACCAACAGTTAAAACTGTTTCCACTCCAGCATGATATAGCATGTTAGCAATTTGTTTTCCGTCTATTGATGTCATTTTTATTATGTATTAATAAAAAAATATTTTTTTTTAAAATTCAAAAGGGTCATACTGTTTTGTATTAGTTTCTATAGGTTCATTGATTGGTTCATTGACCTGTTGAACAGGTTTGTTTCTATACATATATAGTACTGCAATGCCTAATATGATTATGCAAGCCGGCAAATAAGCATCTATCTTGAATGTGTTTTCTACTATTTTTTCTGGTTGTGTACTTTCAGGTTTTGTTATTTCCATGACAGGTTGCTTCATTCTTTTCAACCTTCTTGCTTCTGCACCTTTTTTTCCTGCTTCAACACGTTTCGGGTTTTTTGTTTTAATTGGTGTTTCAGATTGAATGTCTCCAGTTTCACTCATCATCTTTTATAATATTGTCAAAATTTTCTTTTTTATTAAAATCAATATGTCTTGCTGTTGTCAGCATTGCAGTAAAAGGAGCCAAATACATACCATATTTATAATACATCTCACAACAAACATTAGTTAAAGCATGGTTTATAAAAGGGTCTTCCTCTAAATCTTCTATTAACTTTGGTGGGTTAATTACATTAAAGTACTTTGATACACCCATCACATACAAACTGATGAAAGAATTTCCCAATGTCTTTGTCATACTTGCACCTAATCGTGCTTCATACCTACAATAGAGTTTATTGATTTGCTCAGCGGACATATCATCTATATCTGAGAGTTGTAATTCACGACCTAAATATTGCTTGCTGCAACCTCCAGCAACAATGGCAGATAATCTTTCTCGTTTAGTGTCTTGTTCTACATGATTTAATTCTTCAGTGTTTAATAATTCTTCAGCGTTCATTTTTATAATATGGAATATTTTTTTTAATCTAAAATAATAAAATAATATCAAACATCCAACTGATATGTTTATACATGTAGATATAATTAATAATATTTCAACTAACATATTTTTTCTAAAAGCATTATTAAAGTTTTATAAGTATTGCTAATAGCATTGCTAATTTTGCTAATAGCATTGCTAATTTTGCTAATAGCATTGCTAATTTTCTTGATATTTATCACAGATTTTACTAACAGCATTGCTAATTTGCTCAAAGCATTTCTATTAACAATGCTAAAAAATAAGCATTACTTATCAACAAGCCAATACCCAGTAGGCTGGTCTGTTCTCAATATCAACTTACGATGCTTTACCTTTGATAATTTATCTTTTATTCTCTGTCTTTCTTCCAGTGTCGGAATGATATCATTCTCTCGAAGACAATTTTCAAAACTATCTCTGTCTTTAGTGTAGAACATACACAACCACTTGGTCTGCTCTCTCAAATCCTTCAACACTGAATTATATCTCTGTGAAATAACCCATACTGATTGTTCCGCATGTCTGCCAGAGAATGCCAACTCTGACAGCATGTCTTTTTTCTTTGTTAATTCTTTTGTAGCACTGCAATCATCAATGATGTACAGTGTAGGAGAACCAGCATATTTATTGAAAAACATTCTTAATAGTTCTTGTAATTTCTCTTCACCATTGATAACCGGATTTACAATTATAACATTCTTGTTCTTTGGTTTCCTAACATCACCAATCCACTCACGATTTTTATATGCTCTATTCCATTGTATAGTGGGACAGAGAATAACAATATGTTCAAACACACCTCTGTATTCACCTTCAAGCAAATCTAAAACAAATTCAGTTTTACCACAACCGGTTTGCCCACAAATGATTGCACAGTGAGGATATTTTGGTAGTTTCATTTTTATTAATGGTAAAAAAAAATTAATACAAAACTTCTTTAAATCTACCATCTTCAAAATTAATCTGTGCATCTTGTATGACAAACAAATACACATTTATTGTTTCATCTGACCCTTGTTCCTTGGTTATTTGAATCGTGATGCCCTCTGATGCATTCTCTACTCTTCTTCCAGAACCGTGTAGTGTGTTATCGTCTGTAGTTCGTAAATCAAGCCACAATGCGTAGTTGTTAGTTAGATACTTTTCCAAGGTTGTATTAGTGAAATATAAATCTTTTGCAATCTTATCTGTTTCTTTGCTTCTCTTTGAAGTCAAAGCAAAGAATTTGTTAATCTCATCCCATTGTTGATATGCTCTCATTCCTTGACTGTAGAGTTGATTTGGAACACCTTCTATTGTCATTTCCACTTTTTCTATTTTCGGATTGTAATACGTTTCAGTGCTTGTTCTTTCTGGGTCTTCGAATAACATCAGGATACCTTTCATACTTCTTGCAGGAACATTCAAGTTGATGTTCCATAGTGTATCACCTTTATTTTTGGTTATCTTTCTGTGTCGTAATATGCGGTCGTAGAAGAATGTCATTTTCCCATCATATTGTTGTCTTATTTGTCTGACAAGTTCTGCATCGGAAACCATATCGAATTCCAAACATATATTCTTAATGATGTATGAAGCTGACGCGTCACTTGTTTTAATTACTTTGTCATAATCATTGAAAGTAAGTTCATATTCCAGTCTGTCACCAAGACCTGCTTGGTAGAATGGCATATGTGTTTCTAATAGTTCAAAATCAAGTGGTATGCAAAATCTGTTTTTGTATGCATTTGCTATGGCTTGGTCTTCTTTGTCTGAGGAGGCATTACCAGCACCAACTCTGTGTTTTAACATGTTATCGTTACCAATACCTTGATATGCCATATTAATACGTTCAGAAGGGGACTTCCACAAATCAACATAGCAATAGTAAATATCACTATCATCGATTGACATCACTTCATTACCTGATATTCGTATTGTTGTTTTTTTAATGATGGCTCTTCCAATGTTTTGATACACAGTTGCATTAGCATCTGTGCTTTTTAATTCAATTTCAAAAGCAAGACGTGCAGACCTTGGTACGATAACATCGTTATTACTTAGATTGGGAAATCTGACTAGTAATTGTTGGTTCTGATCTATAGTGCTGGGGTTATTTGTTATTACTACACTCTGACGAATTCCTTTTACTCCTCGTGGTTCTCTTAGTTTTCTGTAAGGGTTGAGTTTATCTCCGTATGTTGACATGTTTTTATTTTTAGACAAAAATATTTTTTTACATAAATAAATAAATAATGGCTGAAGGTGGAATGGACTTCCACAACCCTGAATATGACAAAGATGACTTTGATAATGATGAAGCAGAAACATCTTTTACAGATGAAGAACAGTTTCAAAGTACACTCAATACTCAATATAAAGCATTAGATACTCTTACAGGAGATGATAGAAAAAATGCAGAAAATTCTTTACTGAAACAGATGACAAAAAGATTTTATGATAGAAATCAAGAAACATTACCTGATGATGTTAATGATTTTATTTGGATTTTAAAAAAAGATAAACAAGGCAGACCTTTGTTTGGTGTGGAAAGTGTATTTGACTTGAATGAAGATTACATTCTTTCGTATTACAAGTCAAACAAATTGCAATTTTATTCAATTGACACTCTTCAAAAAAAATATGGTGTTGATTTTGTTAGAGAAAATTTAGGAATAACTGATTATCAATCTCTTGCAACTAGGGTGAATCAAGGTAGAAAGGAATTTCAACAATTAATTGAGACAGGAAACAAAATTGCAACAGAGGAAATTCCTATGCAAGACATTTCTTCACCACAAGAAATACAAGATTTAACAAACACAATTGATGAAGTTGAAACCGCAGTTAAAACTCTGGAAACAGAGTTCTGGGATGTAGGGGAAAGTAGTGATGGACAAACCCAAACAGATATGACAAAGCGAGAAATGGATGGCATTATGAAAGCAATGACTACTGTGAAAGAGGAAATCGCTAATGAGTTGGTAAAACTTAATGAAACAAATAAAGAGTTAGCACAGGAAAAGGAAAAACTTGCTAATACAGAGGATGAAAATACAAAGAAACAGATTCAATCAAGAATATCTGATTTAGAATCAGAAAGAAGTGCAAGGTTGGAAGTGATAAATGTTAACAAAGAAAAACTGAGGAGTCAGGTTAATAGGATTAAGGAGACCATAAATAAGATTTTGAAAGAAGACACAACACTTGGTCAGAGGTTGAGAACATTATTCAGAGAACAAGGTATAACCATTGTCAGTATTTTGACTGCTATTGGTATGATTATTGGGGTTATTGTTGAAGCTGTTCTTCCTTCTGGTGGTGCAACAACTCCTCCAAGCAAACAACCAACATCAAATGCAAAGGACTGGATAAAAAAACAACTTTCCAATCTTGGAAAGCTACTAGCTAATCTTGCTGGAAAAGCTGCAACCGCTTTACCAGGTGTGATTGGTTCTATTGTGTCGTGGTTGTTATCAACAACTGGAAAGGTTGTCAACTGGTTTGGTGAACATTTATGGGCATTAGTTGTTCTTGTTGTTGGATTGTTATATGCTGCTGCTAAAGAGTATTTTCATAAATAAATAAAGTGATAAGACCAACTGCTATGCTACCAACGATTAATGCTGTTTTGTTATCTTCATGTTGAATTGCTATTTTTTTTTCTGGTGAAATTACAGGAGTATCCACGGTGTTTTTCACAATAGCGCCAGATGTTGCAATAGGTGTGGTTTTATTAGTTGGTGTATTATAAACAGTAATATGTGGTTGTTTTACAACACTTTCTAATAAGAATGAATGTTGTTTCACATATGAATTAAAAAATCCTGGTGTATTGGCAGCTTTTGTAACCCAATCATTTGGTAAATAATGCTCTTTTGCATAGGTTGTAATTTTTTTATAATCCTCAGAACTGACTTGTACTGGTTGTGTTTGCTTTGTTGGAGTTCCTTTTAATTCTGTAGTTTGTTTTGGTGGAATTGGTTTTATATTTACATTATTATTCAAACCAAGTTCTTGGTCTTTTGTTGCTACTACAATTTTATTATTATAATCTTGAATTGTACCAATTCTTAATTCCATATCACTTGGTGACATATATAGTCCTATTCCATAGACATAATCAACTTTACTACGAGCATATTTTAAAGTTTCTTGGTATCTTGAAATTTGGCTTGGTAAATCTATAGGACCATTAATAGCATCTTCAACATTTGCAAGAAATTGTTTTTGTGCATCAAATGCAGTTCCAGTACCTAAAATATCTGTTCTTGTCTGTGATTGTGAGCCAAGTATAGCCCAGCAAAATGTTCTTATTGATTCGTTTATTCTTTCAACTCCAGCTCTTGTGAAGCCTAATGAGGAATCTAGTATAAATGTGGTCCAAACATTTTTAACACCATCTACTTGTTGTAAATAGTCAATGTGAATTTTTTTTGGTGGAAGATATTCGCATGATGATACTCCACATTTTCTTCCTCCTGATACTTCTGGTCCAAATGTCATTTTTGTCAAGTCTAAATTCGATGATGTGCTGCTTTGGATGTGTTGGGATGAATTGTCATGTCTAAAATCTGTTCTTTTCCAAGCAGTGTGGCTAGTTGTGTGGATTACTCCAAGACTGTCACCACTTGGGAATAATTTTTGTCTCCAGTCTGAATTTGGATCGACGTTAAATTCTTTACATATTCTTTCATAAGCACCACGGTCATAGCTATTGTTAAATGCATTCCAACTTTTATCTTGTGGTAGTGCAATTCCTAGTTCAAATAATATTCTTCTTGTTTGGTAGTAGATGTGAAATAGGAATAGTGAGCCAGTCATTCCACCAGCTCTTATGTGGTTATTATAATCTACACCACAACCTGTAGTTGCACACCATATTGCAAAGTTTAATTGATTTTGCCAGAATAATAACCATTTTGTATTCCATCTATCTACTATTTCTTCTGTTACTACTTGTGGTAGTAGGTAGTTTTCAAATATGTTTGGAAAATCTACTTGAAAACTTTTCTTTGCATCAGATGATATTATTATTTTTTGTTTTATTATATTAATTGATTTGTTGTTAAAAACACCAGCGTGTTGATAGTGAGCTGCATCGCTATATTTGAATTCTTTTTGTACTGACATTTTTTATTTTATGATTTATAAAAAAAAAATGTATCACATAATTTCAAACATTGATAACACTATCAATTTGCAACAGTATATTGATAACAAAGATGGGAACAAACGGGTTGGATTGAAAAGTTTCACATATACGCTGGGTTGGTATAATGTTGTTAATGAATATGTGCAAAAGGGTAAAGAGAGACCTCATCGCATTCAGGATGGTTATTACAGCTTTCAACACATTGTAGATTTTTTTCAAAATTTAAACATTTCATTGTCTGTGAATGAAACTAATGGTATTGCATCATTAATTACTGATAATGAAATAAAGATAAGTAAAGGACTCAAGTTGATGTTAGGGTTTGGTAAAAGAATATTTGAAGCAAATACTACTCATTTTGGTAATAAATGTCTTGATTTTGCAACAGTAAAGTCTCTATACATCCATCTAGAGCAATTAAACACATCACAGAACTATTTCAATGGGATGCCAAGCACAATATTAGCAGTTGTACCAATTGAAAATAAAGCGTATGGTGATATTGTGTCTGTAAGATTTGAGCATCCAGAATATAAATATTTGTCCAACGGAGCAATTACAGAATTTGAAATAACAGTTAGAGATGAAAATGGTAGTAAAATTAATAATCACGACCTACCTATGAGTATTGTTTTTGAAATAATTTAGTTTTTTATGCATATATATATAAAATGAGTATCTTTGGAATCAAAACACATAAAAGAAACGAAGACTTTGAAGTCTTAACACAACATGTCCGTGATTTACATAAGCGAGTGAGACCAATTACAGGTTTAGAGCAAAGGATTTCAGAATTTCAACAAAGCGTTCACGAAAGTAGAAACGTTTTGTTTCAGGAAATTAATACACAAGTAGAAAGGCATAATGGACTTCGGGACAAAGTTAGGGAACTGACAATAAACAACCGTTTATTACGAAATAGCGTTGACAATATGAAAGCGGTAATTTCAATATTTGCAGAAAGTAAAGGTGCTCTTGTGGAAGATGAAGTGTTATCTTTTGGGAATGGTGGTAGAGAAGACGGTGCTGGTTATGTGATGATGCGTCGTGGTCAGATTTTAGGAATTGGTCTTGCAAGTAAAAGACAGAGTGGTGATGTGTCGGTGTGTATTTCTGTAGATGAAAAAATATTGTCAGGTTGTGAAATAACACTTAACACTACATCAAGAAAGCATGTCAATTTTGATAAACCTTTTATTGTTGATGCTGGGAGTGTAATTAATTTTGTATGTAAGTTAGGGAACGCAACAACAGAGAATACAGTTGCTTCAATGTTAATTGAATTGATTTAATTTTTTTTGTCTGTAATAATAAAATATGAAACAACCGACGGCACCGAGTTTGTATCCAGAGTTGCAAGATGGGCAGAATTATAGATTACAGAAAATATCAGAAATTGAGCAGACGTTAATTAAGGAAAGGGATAATAGGCAGTCATTGTATAAGAAATATAAAAGGAGTATAAATGCCACAGATGGAGTTGATACAACTCTCATTTCTGGAAGTGTGATTTTGGGTGGCATTGGAATTGCGATGCCTTTGATGTTGCCATTAGAAATTGCTGCAATTGTTTGTGGTGTAGCAGGGGTATGTGTAAAATTTATTAGAAGGCGACTGCATTTGAAAGCTCAAAAACATTATGAAATTAAGACTTTAGCTGATGGTAAGTTGAACAGTGTTAAAGATTTGATTTCAAAAGCATTGAATAATGGACAAATATCAGATCAAGAATTTAAGACAGTTCTTGATGAACTTGAAAGATATAATAATCTCAAAGATAAAACTCGCTCAAAACAGTCAGATATAAGTGAAGTAGAAAGAAAAAAGCTGATAGAAGAGGGAAAGGCACAGGCATTAAGTGTCATTCAAAAAAAGATAAGAGATGCATAATGTTGTTTAATAAGTTTATTTTTATAAACGATCCGCCTCCAAAGTATCATTAATTTTGCGCAGGGTGCGTTTATTACAATAAATACGGTAATCACAATTTCACTAGTCAAACCATTTGTGTCTCACTGATAAGTTTTATCAACTCGAAATTTATCAATGTAAACAGGTATTTCAGCTTAAAAGATTAACCCTTGTCTTAGCTAGCCAACATTCTTGACATTCCTTTGTCGACATATACCGACAAAGGAATGTATTTTTGCTACATTCTATATACTGAGATTGGAGAAGACAACTCGTATTTGAAAGCAATGTGTGAGTTACTTCCCTTTGCATATATGAATACAAATAAGTTTGATAACAAGATTGAATAAAATAATCATCGAATAGTTATTTTTTTTCTACGTTATAAACAAACCCTGTATACTGCGATATACTTTTATTGTAGTATTGTCAGGGGATATTCATTTTTTGCTGTCTAAACACCGTTTGAGCTTGAAAAATAGATTATATATCGTAGAACCGGCCTTTTCACATATATATATATCCATATCTCGGACTGTCTTCCATAACCTCTAAATCAAGTACCCACAGCATAGGGACAACACAGGGTAAATTGTTTGCAATGCGACAGTAAACAAGTGAATATTGATAATTCACTACCATGATGCAACCAATACGAAGACTAGAACAAGACAAAATGTTTATCCAAACAACAAGCAAATTGCTTCAAATTCAAGGTACTACAAAAAGTTAGCTTTACCCATGGAAATTGCAGAAGTATGCATTTGGTTGTATTAAAATGACTGAGATAGTTAGTAAAATAAGATACGGACTGAATTGTCCCATTATGCTTGACATCATAATCTGACGACTCTATTAGGTAAAAAATTTGCAAATAGAGTTATGAATTTAGTGGTAAATCGATTATCTACCAAACTTGTATTTTAAATACAGAAAGTGAAGCCATTGTTCAACCTCCACAACATGTGCTAAACGACCAGAGTCCATAATATCTGCGAATCTAAACTTCAATATCACTGTACTATTCCTGACAAACCAAACTTTAAGCATTAAATTAATTGTAGGCCCATCTTATTGAATTAGGCACTAAACTAGATGCATGTCTACCCTAAGAATCAAAAGTCAAGGCCAAAAATATCTATAAGAACACAAAGGTGATAACTCCACCCAATAATTTTAAATTTAAACCGACAAAGGCAAAACACTTTCTATAATTAGATATGGATGCATGTAACAGGATCTGAAGTAAGAAAGGATCTGAAGTAAGAGAATATTAAGACTGAATTATTTGAGGCGTCATTACCCTATGTACAGCCTTCGGTTGAAGGGATCTTCAAACTCGATCGGTTTTGCTCACCGAAAACACAACATGGCGCCACCGAATTCAAAATTATACTATTAGACTGGTAGACTCATAGACTAGAAGATTAGGAACACGAACAACCCTCGACATTTATTTACACTCAAATTGGTACTTTATTCGTTTTCACAATCAGATCCACACATTGCAAAACAATGTGGCTATATGAGACGTAATCGGACAACCATCTATCCCACAACTAATAAAGAAAACAGCGTCTCTTCTATGCTTTATGGAAACGTGACTGATATAATCAACATCATTATAACTTCCTTTGAACAAAAGCCAAACTGCATGTCTATATTGTGGATATGAACAGTAAAATGACGTTTATTTACCTTGGCGCTATCTGTCCTGCTTAAACGACTGCAGTAGAGTCCCCCAGTGTCTCCAAAATGCACCAAAATCTCATACGGATGCATTCACGGTAATAAGCGCAGCAATCTTCACCGGACGTGACTCTAGCAACCCCAGTAACACAGGGCACCCATTGATAAGTTTCCCTGAACATAGCGTATAGTAACACTAATGGTGAAGACTATTGCGATCTAGTTTAAAAAGAAAATTTACACCCAAAATGGAGCGAAGTTCCACCAATTAAAGAGTAAAGTCTCTCTGAATTATGCCAATAGTAACACTTATGGAGTAAACAGTTGTTAACTAGTGTAAAAGGAAAGTAAACACTCAAAATGGGTTGAGGTTTCAACATTGAAAGAGTAAAGTTTCTCTGAATTTAGCGTTAGGTAACACTTGCAGTGTAAACTATTGTGAAAAGATTGTTTACACCAAAAATGGATTAAAGTTTCACCCGAGGAAGAGTAGAGTTCCTCTGTATAGTGTAAACTGTTGTAGTGTTTAGTGTTTAGGGAGAGTTTACACCCAAAATGGTGTGAAGTTTCACTATTGTAAGAGTAAGGTATCTCTGAATTTAGCGTATTGTTACATTGATAGTGTAAATAGGCTATTGTAAACTAGTGTAAAGGGAAAGTTTACACCCAAAATGGATTGAGGTTACACCCCTGAAAGAGTAAAGTTCCTCTGAATAGTGCAAATTATGGTAAACTAGTGTTTAGGGAAAGTTTACACCCAAAATGGTGTGAACTTTCACCACTGAAAGAGTAAATTTTCTCCGAATTTAGCGTATAGTTACAATAATAGTGTAAACTATTGTAAATTGGTGTAAAGGGAAAGTTTACACCCAAAATAGTTTGAAGTTTCACCATTAAAAGAGTAAAGTAACACCAAATGTTCATTGTTGATTATACACTATTGTTCGCGTTATTTTACACCAAAGTTGAGGTAACTATTCTCAGAAAGTGCGATTTCACACTAACTTTGGTGTAGAGAAATGTTACACGAATATTGGTGTTGCTGTCAACCTTTTTTGGTGTAACTTAACACACTTTTTTTACAGTGTAGACGATACTTTGAGGTTCATGGAATTTTAAATTCTTTTGTCTTTTTGGATAGAAAACATTGTGGAAAATGAAGAAATTGCTTGATACAAGCAATTTCTTCGTTTTCCACAATGTTTTCACCAGCTTTTTTTTTTGGAGGGCGTAAAAAGGAGGGCTTGTGTTTGAATGGGTTAACACCCCCCCTTTTACGCCCCTCAAGAACAGATTCCTGTAAAAATGTGACAAATCAAGAAATTGTAACAAGCAATTTCTACATTTACCACATTGTTTTCTACCTAGAGAGATAAAGATTTAAAGAAAAATCAACAATCTAAAATAACCATAGCAAGTAGAATTTTTCCCTTCGCGTTTTTAAGGTGGAATTCTCAGTCAAAGGAACCGTACATTTTTTAATAATTTATATTCCCCCAGAAAGTTGGTGTATTTTAATGTCAAATGTAAAAAAAACCTTCAACTTCTCCCAACTTGGACTGATCTCAAATTTCACTGTGTGGGAATGGGCTAAACGACACGAGGTCAGTAATTAAATTACCGTATGTACAACAGAAAGAAGCTACAAACAATTTTCTTCATAATTTTCTTCACAATTTGGTTTTTGGTAAATTCTAGATTTACATTTTTCACTTATAACGCTTATTCTTGTATTTCCTTGGAATTTTCAAGTTATAGGCTTTGGCACTAGTCACATGATTTAAAACTTTCTCCGTCAAACAAATTGATCTTTAGTTGATTGATTAATTGATTGATTGACATATTGATTGTTTGACTGATTTATTGAACGGGGTTTAACGTCTTTTTTAACAGTATTCCAGCCATATCGAGGCCGCTGGAGCACCTAACCATTGATTCCTGGGTTTGCTCACACCAGTAAACCACGCAATCCTTTTTGAGCCTTCAGCTGCTCATCCCACATTGTTGTAAGATTATCCACCCATAGATGGGAGAAAATGTCGAAAAGGATATTCGCCACGGCCGGGGATAGAACCATGGACTCCAAGACTCTGAGCCCAGCGCGCTCCCAACTGCTATTTAGTCGCAGCTCACGACTTCCGATCACTCGAATTATCGAGTAGAACATGGTACGTAGCTACATGTCAGATTTTTATTATTCACAATTTTACAACGAAGTGGCGTCAGATCCTATATTACGAATGAATTTCATGTAAAAGCTAAGTTTACCTGAGTTAAGAGATAATTTCTTATCAGTCCAAAACTTGCTTATCTCTACAGACGAGGAAACCATACCTGTATCGTCTTTCAAATCTTCGGATTATTCTGACATGTTTTCAAAACATTCAAAACTTGATCAAACAAAAAAACCTCTTTCTCGAACGTTGGTTTGGAAACACGCGAATATTTACAATAGCATTAAAACCGATGCTATACCAAAACATGGTAGCTTAAAGCTTAAAGCTTGACACGATAAGCTTTAGACAAGATATTTTGGTGGTCCGTAAAACTTAATGCATTTCTCTTGCAGTTATGATCCAAAAGGACTTCTTAAAACACTGGCCTATTCCATTAGTCAGCAGTGTGAAAATACAGATAAGCTCTATTTGTACCCGGACAGTAAGACATTTTTTTCTACTTGTACATCTCAGATGCCCCAGTTGTGCGGTCTTTTATATCAATGAAATAGTCGACCATTTAAGAAACGACTAGATGCTTTCTTTTCCGAGCCGGTCAAGGTTCGAGTGTTGATTCAATGGTAATAATGGAGCTCTTCACACATTTCCCACTAATTGAGATAGATTGAAAACTACTTAAGATCACTTATCTCAAAGTTTTAAACATTTATTTGACTTGTTCCTAAAAATTCCATTTCAGCCGACTTCATGCTGCCAATATATCGTATTGAGCTTATATAAGCCATGATATATATCGTCGTTTGAATAAATCTGTAGTCACGACATTTTGCCCTCGCACCGACGATATGTAACATAATGCTAAACTATAGACTATGGTTCGAAAGCTGATTTCTGCTGAGTTGAACCGTACTGCAACTTCTCTAGGAAATCCATTCGTTTTCATTGCAATAAGGAAAGGGGAAAATAACCGAAAAGCTTGATTTATCAGTGTCGTTGCTTCGCGATTTCAGCCAAATTAGCTTACATTTATTGATAACAGTGCAATTATTGCCAGTGGTTCTTATTTTTCAGACAAACTCATCATATATAGCAGTTTGAAGTTTTTTCAGCAGGCACAATGGTTTTGGGTTTAGAGTTATGCACACTGTTGCTTAACCCATTCCCAAACGACAAAACTTTAGACTGATCCAAACTTAGTCAAGCAATTTCTTCATTTTCCACAATGTTTTCTACCCATAAAGTTGAGAAAATCTAAACTTTAAAATTGTCGACTGAAATTCCTTTTAGTTTGGACCAATCTACAAATTAGTCGTCCGGAAATGGGTTAAGACGGTGAACATATCCAAGGAAGGACAACTAGTTGTCGAGAACCGTTTTTACTAGAATTGCTGGTCTAAACAATATCGACGGATTAGCGAAAAAACATCGCAAATGACTATACATTCTATAGGCACTTACGATGTTTTTGCACTTACCTGTCGATGTGAGGAAGGTCATAGCTTTCCAACGGGCCTAAATTCCAAACAATTCTTTATATCGACGGGTTAGTGTAAAACATCACAAGGGTCTATATATTCTTTAGACAATACCATGTTTTTGCACTAATCCGACGATATGAGGACGGTCATAGCTTTCCAATGAACCTAAATTCCAAACAGTTCTGAGAAAGTCTGACCAGATGTTTCCAATACAATGAAGCCTGGAAGTCATCAATGGGTTACGGCACCTTCATTATCGACGAAAGAAGATGAAAATGTCTCGAGTTTATCAAATTGAGTCAAATTATCTGTTAGACGGTGAATATTCCCAGAGTCGTTAACCCCGAATATCAGCGAGAATGGTATAGCCACAAGAACATGGCGTTGAGAGATGGAGTTTGATTGAGAGAAAAAAAAAGAGGCATCATAATACAAGAAACAAACATGTCAAACCATTCCAGAATGGCAAAATTCTAGACTGTTTCAAATTGAAGGAGGTGGAGTCGACAATTTTAGATATTTTCAACTTCATGGGTCTGGGTAGAAAACATCGTGGAAAAGAAGAAATTGCTTGTTAGAAGCAATTTCTTCATTTTCCTCAATGTTTTCCATATCAATCCATTTCAAAATTACAAAGTTTCAAACTGGTTCAAATTAAAGGAGTTGTGGATGGCTATTTAAAGTTTATGAAATTTTAGATATTTTCAACTTCCTGGATGGAAAGCATTTAGGAAAATGAAGGAACTGCTTGCTACATTCAATTTCTTCCTTTTCATCAATGATTTCTTATTGTGTTTCTTGCGGGGCCCAAAAAAGCCGGATTGTCTTGGAACAGGTTAAACTGCAATTTTACAATGAGAGAAGTGTCTGCTTTACAATTCGTTATAGTAATAGATTGCTTCAGTTATACAGCAGTTCCAGTTTTTTCATACAAACTTGATAATAAGGAATAAGTTTGTTTTTCAAACCGCTCTAACTTTACCGTACAATTCGGCATTTGTGTATTTCATACAATGATCAATTTACAGATTCATTGATTATGATACACTGATTGATTGATTAATTGAAATCTTTATTCATTTATTCATTGATAGATAGATAGGTTGATTGATTAAAGAATCGATTGATTGTGAAATGATTAACTGACTAATTGATACTGACATGAAACCAGTTGACATTACTCTGGTCAATTTAGACAAACCAATGTATTTCTGGGAATAAAAAAATGCGGTTCTATCGATTTTATCAGAAAACTGCAGATTTCCCCGGAACATGATTTTCTGATAAGAAATGCTTGTACCAACCCGCTGGGAGCCTGATTAAAACTGTATGTATAAAACGTTTACACAGGTCCGTTGTGTTTTATTCGACAATCTTTAACATGTAACACTTTTCGTTGAAGAATGACCTTATTCTCTGAAAAGAACTTCTTTCCGGTAAAAAGGGACCTCTTTCCGGTGGAAAAACCCTATTTCCGGTAAAAAGGAACTCTTTCCGGTGAAAAACGACCTCCCCAACTCTTTTCAAATATTTACCGTCGATTAATCTGTAAGAAAATTTATCTCTAAGAAACCAATCCTTTTTCAAATATTGGTTTTACTCAATTCCCGAATTCCCACAGAGTGACGTTTTTTGAAGGCCCCAAAGGAAAAGGCTTTGAAAAACATTGTGTAAATGAAGAAATTGCTAATGTGAAGTATCTTTTTCATTTTACACAAAATTTCTACCAAAAAGTTGAAAAAATCTTAAATTTTATAAACTTTATTTGTTGTCAGCAACTCCTTTGGATTTGGACCGGTCCAAAATTTGGTTTTGTGGTAATGGATTAATATATCACGGAATGATGTTTTCTTGTCCTTTTATAATTGTCAATCCTAGGTTTCTTTCGTAATGCTGACACAAATTCAATGTTTCCTAACCCTAGAAAAATGAGAGACATTCAAGAAAATTTAGACATAATTCAATGGAGAAAATATTAATTTGAGTGAGAGTACGTTAATTCTCCATAAATATAATTGGTAATCGTCGTTTGGCTTGCAAAATGTCGTACCTACAGCTTGAACGAAGCTGTAGCTACGACATTTTGCACGCCCAACGACGTTATGTCCCGGTCAAAAACAGACACATAATGATAGTCGACTACTTTAATTTTGCCAATTATTTAAACATTGAACTTTGAATCCCCCTTACCTCCAAAATAGCAAATTTAGGAAATATGACCTTGATGTTTGACCTTGACATTTTGTAATGATATCGACTCCCCTACCGACAGAGAATTGCCTGTGTTATGTACTAACATGCCAAAATAATAAAATCTACCTGTAAGATAAGAATATATTAAATTTTGCTGAGTATTCTGGTAATATTTTTTGTATTAGCAGCTGAGAAGGGTCCTTGACCTTGAGGTTACATATTTTACACATGCACAATTAATTTCCTGAAATCTCCTCACCTTTTTCTCGCGATCTAAACGTCGTACATACAGCGTGTATTGACTCGCCAAACCATTACAAAAGGCTCCACATAAATGTCTGCTCAAGCTGGAGTACAAAGTTCACTTCCGGTCTAAAATGAATGATTTGATTGGTCGACTGATTCTTAGATTGATAATCGCGATCCTTTCAATTGCAACTGCAGTATTGATAATCGCGATCCTTTCAATTGCAACTGCAGTATTGAAAATCGCGATCCTTTCAATTGCAACTGCAGTATTGATAATCGCGATCCTTTCAATTGCACCTGCAGTATTGGTAATCGCGATCCTTTCAATTGCAACTGCAGTAATGGTAATCGCGATCCTTTCAATTGCAACTGCAGTATTGGTAATCGCGATCCTTTCAATTGCAACTGCAGAATTGATAATCGCGATCCTTTCGATTGCAACTGCAGTATTGGTAATTGCAATCCTTTCAATTGCAACTGCAGTATTGGTAATTGCGATCCTTTCAATTGCAACTGCAGTATTGATAATCGCGATCCTTTCAATTGCAACAGCAGTATTGAAAATCGCGATCCTTTCAATTGCAACTGCAGTATTGATAATCGCTTTCCTTCCAATTGCAACTGCAGTATTGATAATTGTGATCCTTTCAATTGCAACTGCAGTATTGATAGTCGCGATCCTTTCAATTACAACTGCAGATGAGAAAAAATCGACTTGATATTGCCAAAAATTCCAAACGCTCATTTAATCATTGATGTCTTTTGTCAAGAAGCCATTTACCATTTCCTGTACAAATACTTGATTTTACGTTGCTGTAATTTCATACTTCAGAAAACATTGTGGAAAAAGAAGAAATTGCTTGTAACAAGCAATTTCTCCTTTTTCCACAATATTTTCTACCACAAAGGATGGTTTCTTTTCAAATTGTATCCAGTATTCATTGTCGTCTGCAACCTCTTTCAATTTGGATCAGTCTAAAATTTAGAAATACAGGAAAGGCAAGACTTAACATAAGATTCGACATTGTTCTGTTGTAAAAATCTGTCTCAACCCGATCAGTTGAATCAAAGACCAGGCGGTGTATTTCATGACTGAGTTATTATACAAACTCAAGTTTTATATCTCCAAACAAAAACTATAGACTGTTTAAAGAAAGTTCCAATTTTATAAATTCTTACAGCGATGGCGCCATGATTTGATTTGATCTTCGCGCTCTTCATGTCCCTTAAACCTTATTTCTGATTTTTTTCTCCTTTCCCCCTAATTTCCGTTTGAACTTTGAAAAAGCTAGAGTGATTTTTTTTTCTTTCCTTCTCGCAGTACAAAAACGTGGCTGTGAACAACAAACAAAGCTCCTTCAGTATTTCTACATTATCCAGTGTATATAGTTGAAAACGGCATGTCGAGAAATTCATCTTTCTTTGTTATCGCTCAAATTATATAAGAGGTTGGAAAAAAGTTAAAGGACTAAAGAGAATTGAAAGTAATTAAAACTGGTAGAAAAGGGGTAAAAATGACAACTACTATTTTAAACATTACAACTATTTACCAATCAATATAATGACAACTGATGGTAATAGCTGTAAGCATTAGAATTTTAGTCTCTCCCCCCTCTCTCTCTATCTATCTCTCTCGTCTATCCACCCGTCTGTCTATACGTCCGACCATCAATCTATCCATCCATCCATCCACATAAATCCATCCATCCATCCATCAACCTAAATCATCCAACCACTAATCCACCCATTCCCTCCATCCATCCCTCCATCCATCCGTCCGTCCGTCCGTCCATCCATCCATCCATCCATCCATCCTTCCATCCATCCATCCATCCATCCATCCATCCATCCATCCATCCATCCATCCATCCATCCATCCATCCATCCATACTCTTATCCACCCATCCATCCATCTATTCACCCATCTATCCATCTATCCATCTATTTCTCTGTTTTCCTCTAAAGCTCTATCCTCCTCTCTCTCTTTCTCTATCACCTTCTCTCTCCCCCCCCCCCCGTTAACCGATAAGAATAATTTTGTGATGGCGCAGTCAGTTTTTAAGAGGATGTATTAAAAATAAAGTTCGTTTCATTTGAACCGCGATGTTACAAAGTGATAAGAAACATTTGGTAGCGCGATAAGAATATAAGTTCTGGTAAAAGAATCTGGAAATATTTGAGTTAACCCTTTCCGATATCATCACTTAGATCAGGGTTTGATGCTATAGAATTTGTAAAAACAGTATAGGAAAAGAAGTTGGTCTCTAGTCCGAATATATTGTTTTATTTAGAAAAAGTTTCTTTTTCAGCAAAACTTGTTGTAAGCGGCCAGTCAAAGGACTTCCAAAATTGGTCGCTATAGAGAATGGTGGCTAAATACGTTTTTCCTGACCTAAATCTGTGTATACATATATTATGCAAACTTCTTGGTCAATCTTATGTTGTTTGAACTTATTAGAATCGTCTGAATTAATTATGTTTTGGTAACGGTATTTTTAAAGCAAATTCTTCAACTTCTCAACAGGTTTTGCGTTTTGGAAAGGGTATTGTGATTATGGTCGCTTTATAAAAGTGGTCACTTTACAGAGATGGTCGCTTAACATGTGCGTGACATTGCCAACCAATGCCCATGTGCATGAAGTGCTGACATCAAGCAGTCTGAACAGCCACCTAGTGCATTTAGATTATTCACCGAACGTCTTAACCCATCCCCACACAATGAACCGAAAATTGCCATTCAACCATACTGAACCATTTACTGTAGTGTAAAGTTTAAGACCTGTCCGATTCAAAAGATTTAAAGTCGAATTTATGGGAAATTTAATCATTTTATAGGATAGAAGCATAGTGGAAAAAGAAAAAATGCCCTGTTCCAAGCCATTTCTTTTTTTCCCACAATATTTTCTCAAATATAAAAATACTAGGACGTAAAAGCCACAACGTAAATTGGTAATTGTTATCCTTTAAAGATATTGTCTAATTAACCAATCGCGATGGTCAATCACAAAAAACCAAACGACTAAGGAAATCATTCATTAAAACCAGAAAGGAGTTTTAATCTCTGACATTGGCCGCCATTTTTGTTAATTTCTTTGGTTTAGCGACTTAAACGTCGTAACTACAGATTATATGCTACGAGCAATAAAACTTTCAAAATAATGTCGTTTAACACTTTCCCGTTTCTTGAAAATTTAGACTGGTCCAAATTGAAAAAGGTTTCAGACGACAATGAAAACTGGATGCAATTCGAAAATAAACCATCATATGTGGTAGAAAATATTGTGGGAAACGGAGAAATTGCTTGCTTCAAGCAATTTCTCCTTTTCCCAAAATATTTTCTAAAGCATAAATCACAGCAACATAAAATCCCGGGTTTGTACAGGAAAGGGTTGAAATCGAAGCGGGACTTTCTGTCGGGGTTGATAGGCTGTAAGTGGGCGGGGCCAGCGATTGGACAATTGAACTCTGCTTGGTGTAATTTCCTTTTTAAATAGTTGTTTCACGGATTTGCTGTATACCCCTTCTCGCATGCCGGATAACTTCGCAACGCTGAAATACCGTTAGTATAGCTTTCTTTAGCGGAAGTTGATATATTTTAGTCCTCATCGATGATGAATCGATCACAATCGGCATGCACACTCTCCGACCTCCAACTTT
This sequence comes from Fragum fragum, assembly GCA_946902895.1. Taxonomy (NCBI): domain Eukaryota; kingdom Metazoa; phylum Mollusca; class Bivalvia; order Cardiida; family Cardiidae; genus Fragum; species Fragum fragum. Next base: position 2,978,725 of record OX336379.1, read on the forward strand.
ACCCATTAACCGTTTCCTGTTTTGCAGAATTTTAGACCCGTCTATATTCAAAGGTTTTGTAGACGAAAATTGAAAGTGGATTTATTTGAAAAATAACAATTCAGTATTGAAAAAGAAGAAAGTGCTTGCTACCAGCAATTTCTTCTTTTTCTACGATCTTTTCTCAGTTATAAAATAAAAGGATATAAAAACAGGGATTGAACAGGAATGGGTTTTAATGGGTCTTGTGGCCGAGTTCAGAATTAGACCAAGAGCTACAGATAAAGGGAGTTTCTCGTATTTTAGATTTAAATATTTCACCAATATTACCATTAATCCTATGTTATGGGTACTCATTTGAATCGTCTCGATGAGACGATTCAAATGAGTACCCACAACATAGGGTGTTATTGAGAAATAAGTTTTTTAGAATGCTGTTACCCCCTATTTTCTAGACCCTTTTGGCTTGAAGAGGAAGAAGTCTTAGATATTGGTTTATCTAGATCTTTAAAACAGACAACACACTTTCAGAAGTGATCTACCGAAATATCGTAACTACAGATTCATTTAAACTGAAAATGCTACATTCTGGTGGACCATACTTTAGGTGCGAGTCAGTTTGGAAGAAAGCATTTCATACTTTGGAAAGCATTTCAGCTAAAAGTAAATACATGTACTATAACTTGAAAAAGTCGATCCTTTTGCTGTCTTTTAATGTTTTTTTTCAGGGGGTTGTTTACAGTGGATATTGTGTAAAAACTGTTATTGCTTTGCTTGCAAATTACTGGTTTCCAGATAGAAACAGGGAGCGGTAAGGAACACGATAATTTTCGCCCTGATTAGACGAATTTAGAAGATAAAAGATGAAGGAAAAACCATCAAAGGGTAAGCTTGAGGTAGTTTTAGATTTAATAAGCTGTCGGTATGTTCTTGGTAATAGTAAATCCCTATCTTTAGAACAAAAACACTTCTTTATAAACTTATCAATGAATGGATATCTGGTAACAACTACGGAACTCTGACAGGACCTCCGACTTACTGGATGCTAACGGCGTTAATTTGCAACATTTATGACAAGTTACAAGTTACAAGTAATAATGTAGAATGAGTAGAATGATTGGTTTATGAGACAAACGTCGTAACTACATCCTGAATGAGCTGTGGTTACGACATTTAAATCGCCAAACCAACAGTTTTTCCACGCAAAACCTTTTTCAACTCGACTTTTTGGGCTACACTCAAAATACTTTGTGGACCGTCGCTTTCAACGAAAAATCATGTGACCAGTCAAATAATTCGTTCAAACCAAAAGTAAACTTTTAAATCTGCCAAATATCTTAAGCATTCGTGTTGGTTTTTACGACTTAAACGATGTAACTATAGCTTATTCAAGCTGTAGCTACGATCTCAGGTTACCATCAAATGATTTGTCTTATATTTCACTACGAGGCAGATGGTGTGTGACTAGGAATTGGCCATTTTAATTACTAGATTTTGAACACTTTACCAGACAACAACAATTTACCATACTTGATCATTTACACAGAACTTGCAGTCGGCTTTAGCAAATACATAAATATTGAAGAGCAAGGATTCTGTAGGATAGAAACACTTTAAATAAAAAGTGTTGCTTTTTTAATTTGTTTTGTTTTCAGCTAGTTTCTTCATTCATTTGTGAAAAGTATATTCTTCTGGGTCTTGAAAACTAGAGATTGCATGAAAAAGGTTAGTCCATAGCCAGACGACTATATCTTAGACTAGTCCAAATTCAAAGAAGGTCCAGACAACCGTTAATAGCTCATTGAATTTTAAAGACCTTTGTCTTTTGTGGCAGAAAACATTGTGGATAATGAATAAATTGATTGCAACAAGCAATTTCTTCATTTTCCACATTGCTTTCCAAAGATTTTTCTCGTGTTTAAGCAAACGGGGCCTCTTTTCAGATGTATTGATATACTAAAGCTTTATTAATGCACTGACTTACAACTTAGCCTAGACTCGGTTAATTATTTCTGTCTTTACAAGTGGATAAATAGAACTCTTCCTACCTTTGGCCGTTGTAAGGAGCGTTCTCGTATGACAACCGGTAGCTTCACTTTCCGTTTGTCTGTATTTGTGGGAGTCTTCGGTTCGATCACCTCATTTGATTTCGGTGTTTCTGTCTGTTGATTCAATATTGTCTCATCCGAATGTAAATCCAGAACATTGCTATCACTATTTACTTGTAACTTATCAACAATTTCAGACGTGTAAGAGGATCTATCTCTATACTTAGCGTCCTCCAGAGAAGTGAAAGTATGAGCTTTTTTGATATCCTTAAATTGTCTACTTTTTCGGTGATCTGATATTGTTGAGACTGGCTTTTCATCCTTTTCACGAACCATTCCGAGTGGATCAATATTACACTCTTTCATATACTCGGGGTTTCCTTCGAATATTTCTTCTTGTATCTTAACAGCAGTAAGCTTCGGTATTCTCAATGGAACTACAATTGCCTCGTCTGAATCAAAATTTTTGAAAGTATTTTCGGTGGAAAATTCGGAGGATACGGATTGTATTGGACTTCTAGTTGGGGAGAGCATTTTAACGAGGTTTCTTCTACTAACATTGTCTTTTATACCTAGGAGAAAATCGTTTTTATCCATGACTGGAAATTCTTGATTTGCAGGATTATTCGGTTCTACTGGAGCAGTGCTTGGTCTGAGTAAGTCAAATGGATTGGTATTTGTTTGACCATTTGCCTTATTTATATCCAGTTGCAGTTTAGGTTTAGATTTAGTAGGAGAAAGGACAAGTTTTGGTCCGACTTCGAGAACGACACTCTTTGATTCAGACTCATTGTTTGATGTCGAATCTTCAGTTGCAGCCTTTTTACTTTCTTCAGCAATATTTTCTTCGCTTGCAGTGATATCTTGATTTGGCTCAAGGTTAAACTTAGTTTCACAAGGTGTTTCCTTCTTGTGGTCATTTGATTCTACCTCACTAAAAGTCTGATCACCTTCTAATTTATGGACGTGCTTCTCAGATTCACTATCTATATTTGCAGTATTAGTTTCGTTATCAAGTTCTTTAAAATCTACGGGTTCTCCAGTTTCTTTAGAAATATAATTTTCGTTATTATTTATCTTAATATCATTGGTCACAATCGAATCGGAGCCTTTTTGTTTTTCACTTTTGTAGAGTTCATCATTTGAATTCAGCTCTAGATTCACAGTAATCTTTTCACATGTAACTGCAATTTCGTCGATTTCTTCCTTCTTCGCGTCCAAACCATCATTTAGATTTTCATTTACAGGAATTCGAAGCCATTTCCCTTTTGCATTGACCCATTTCATTAACTTACGCTGTGGAGTTGGTGATATAACACGATTCCCATCTTCCTGATCGCGTGGTCGTGAGCTAGATCTTGCTTTTTGTACAAAAGACCTACAAATATCAGTTACTTTTTTGCTTGCGTTTTTTATGGTCTCCATATTTTCCACACTTCCATCATCAACTGGAGAATATACATTTTGTCTGTCAATCCTAAAGCTGCTACTTTTCTTGATAGAGCGCCTCGACAATCCAGATTTTATATTATTCAACATTTCAGTGTTATCAGTTTCACTACTCTCAAGCTGTAGTATAAAGTTTCCCGTGCTTGCACTCCTTGTGTTTCGTTTACCTTGACAAGATCGACTGCGAGAACGGTTACAGTCTTCAGCACTTACACAATTATTATTGAATTCATTTAATTTTTCTTTTTCAAGTTTCAAAGCTAGTGCTACGGAAATGTTCGATTCTTCACAGACAACTGATTCAGAATCTTCAACATCACAGCTCTCTTCACTTGAAAACAAAGCATTCTTTGAAGTACTTGTATTCGATTCTGATATGGGCTTTACCTGTATGTCAATCGCTTCTGATTGCTCTTTAACGGTGTCATTATTCTTGCCTGCTGCATTAAACTTGGAAATCTTATCTTCGTCGAAAGACTTGCTTGCTTTTCCTGTGTCAGCCGTAGGGCTTTCATTAAGCAAGATGTCTGATTCCTTTAAAATCGTTGTTGTGATGTTGTCTGTGGGACAGATCTGTGTGTATGATTCTACCTCCTGTGTGCTTAAAGTGCTACTATGGCAAACTGTTAAATCATTTCCTGATAAATTAGACTTATTTACAACGTCAACAACATTTTCCAAATTTTCATATATAGCATCCCTTTCTGGGCTTTGTTTATTATCGTTCAAAATTTCAACACTTTGACATTCCCCATCTGACGCGATTTCAAAAGTCAATGTGAAAGAGGCGTTGGGTGAATCGTCTGTATTGGTTATGTCGTCTTGTTGACATTTGGTAGCATCTTTATCTACCTCTGGAATATCATCAGCATCAATGTATTCTATGTCATCTAAATCATCATATTTACCTGTATCCTTTACGGTCTGTACGTTTATTGTGAAGGCTTGTTCTCCCTGAAGCACACTATTTGATTGTATGTTAGTGTCAGTTGTTTTTCCATCACTCGATATACATGTCAACGTTGGGCTGTGTCTTTTATTTTCTTCCCTAAAACTTTGAATTTCACCACTTAATACATCCGTACACAAAGATTCAGAACAAATAACATCCAAAGTTATCCCTTTATCTTTATGAGAAGTCTGTTCGGGTCCTACAATGCACCCACCAACAGTCGATTGTTCTTTGAATGCTACATTTTCTGGGTCAGCCATTGAAATTAAATTAAACACTGTGTGTTCTGAATCATTTTCAATTGGGCATGACGTTTGATTCGAGTCATTTAAAGTTGGATCAGTGGTTTTACTACTTTGGTCTATATAAACAGACACCGATTTATCCTCATGGGTCGATCTGTCTGACCTTGAAGAGATTAACGCTGAATTATCGAGTTCTATTTTTATCCCATCCTCGACACTTTCACTATCAGGCCGTTCGTTGATCATCACCGTGTATTTTTGTAATTCTATCTCAGAGATGCATTCACTTTTTTGTAATTCTATCTCAGAAACGCATTCACTCTTTTGTACTTGACGTCGACGGCGCTTTTGTGTTCTTATTGAAACAGCTGTTTCAATTTGGCGCTCGACATCATCTAATGACGTCACATTAGACTTGGCTTCTGACATTTCCTTTGAATACTTTGAAGAGTTGACGCTGCCCAAAGTTGACGCCCCCCTCTTTGACGTAACGCTGTCGATTAGCACATGCTTTTGATTTTGCATGTTTGAAAATGACGTAAGTTCCACTTTTCTGTTTTCACCTGATGTCGTAACGGAACATAAAAGCACAGGCAATTCCTCGTTTCCTGTCTTTTTAATAACATTTTCGATAACTTTTTGGCCTGACTCATTCCTACTATCGGTAGATCTAAAAAACTGGCTTTCATTGATATGCTGGGTTTCTTTTAATTTCGTGGAGGATGTTTTTTGCTGATAGGAGTTATCTTTTATTGCAGATGAGTTTCTATATTCGGCAGAGCAGACGTGCTGTGAAACAGAACTACCTGTAACAATGGTGGTTATTGCAGAAACTTCCCGCCGACGCCTTCTTTCCATATTAACGTCAGCAGACATTACATTCTCTTCTTGTTCATGAATAGGGAAATTATGATCTAAAACAATATTTTCACTTTTCTCAAAAGACGTCTCCACATCGAGAGGCAAGCTCGATGAAGCTTGTAACAAATAATTTTCATTTTCAGCTGTTCTATCGCCTGTAATAGATTTCTGAACACAATCACCAATAAAATCGTCGAATGCGTCCTGAAAACTTTCTGTTGAGGTCAAGCTTTCCCTGCATTTACAGATTTCTGCAGAGTCACTGTCTGTCGTGACGTCAATAACTATTCCGGATGTGACGTCTGTTTCGGCGACGTTGACTTCCGGTTCTTGTAAGGTGTCGTCTTGTTTGTATAGATCACTAGCACATGAGGAGGAGTTGGTAATATCGAAATCGGTTATGTCGATATCGGTGTCGAAAGTCTCTTCAGCGTCGACGAAGTTGTCACCCGAATCTTCAAAGATATCGGTTATATCGGAAATATTGTCACATAGAGCTTCTCCTGCATTGTTACAAATACCACTGCTCGTATCCTGAATTGGGATATTTTTGGTTGATAATGTTTGAAGAGACGAGCTTGTAGTCGTGAGTTCGATTCCTGTTGTGTCAACACTTCTGAAATTTGTTAGGGATGAGCTTTTAATAAAGTTATTCTTTCTTCGAAAAAAAGAACTTGCGTCGCATGGTTTCGAAATTACGTTGTCATACACATAGTGTTGAATTTCCGTCTCAGTTTGAATAGTGCCTATTTCCGACTCGGGCTCTTGTCCGCTAATCAAAAAAAATCCATGCTCAGATTTATTTGTTTGCAAATTACCAGATATTATATCGCTGTTATCGAAGCACTTCAGATCCAGATTGGCCACCACATTTCCCAGTCGTTCTTCTTTTTTCTCATTGTATCGAGAAAAATGAACCTGGTCATTTAAAGAACATGTTATTTTACTATCAATAAATAACAAAGTGCTTTTTTCTGTCACATCCACGGGATTATTCTCACACTTGCCGAATATCTGTCCATCAATTGTATCATAATCCAACACATTTTGTTTATTTAATACCGTATTCAAGGTAGGTGATCCGGATAACTGAAGCAAGCTGTTATTTCCCTGTTCTAAGCCTTGTACATCAAACGTTTGTGTTTTATTAAATTGATAATCACTGTCCTGTTGAACCGTATCCAAACTTTCAGGCTGTTTCCCTTCAAAATTAATACACTGGTTCCCGGTAGTATTGGCCTCGAAATTTAATATCTCTTTTACATTGCTGGAAATGTCTGGAGTAATCGTTTGTGAATAATCAACACATTCCAATTTTAAATCATGATTACCTTTTTGAAAGCCTAAACTATCTGAAAAATTCGTGGAATTTAGTGCACATGTAGAATTATCGGCATCAACGGAACAAATGACCTGCGTCTGTTTTGAGTTTTGAACTGTTGAATTTAACTCCGGGAGGTCACCAGGTAAAGTAGAATTTTCTGAAACTATTTGATTACAGCTACAGGTCTGAGATATAAATTCAGTCCGAGATAAGTCTGACATTTCATCTACCAGAAAATCTTGATGAATATTGGGATTATATGATTTAAGCTCACAGCGGTTGTCCGAGTCCGTTAAACGAATTAAATATAAATCACGTGATGTTTCCAAGTCGCGCGCAGATTTTTGCTCGAACTCTGTGGTATTCCGGTCGAATACGAACTCAGATGAACCAATTGCCATTTTTTCTATGTTAGAACGGCTCATTTTTTCCTTTTGATCTTCTGAATAACAGTTAATATTAATGATACTGCACTGCGTGAGCTCACTTTGTAAACATTTTTCAAAATTTTCCGGCGTGATTTCATTTTGCAACCACTCTTTATCGCCAAATTTCGATAAATGATCCGTACTCGAAATAGGTTCCGGGGAATGTTTATTGATGCTCTCATAAAGCTCTAAATTGATTTTACCCTTAAATATATTCAAACTATCAACAGAAGAATGTAAATCCGGGAAGTTGTCTTGTTCTGCTATGCAGTCATTTGATTTAATTTCTTTCATTTCGCAAACTGAATCCATTGTACTTATATCCTGCCTTTGCTCACAATGTTGATAATTATTTTGATAAAAACACGGATTTTGTTCACTGAATTCAAATTCTTCAGTTTTCCCATGGTGCTTTGCTGTGCATGATTGCGAATCGCGTTGCCTAGCAATTTTTACGACATCACACTTATTTTTAGACTCCAAAAATTTTATCTCCCTGTCCGAATCGCATTTTCTTGTTTTTTCGATACAGAAATTCAAGCTATGTAAATCTTGCAACTTTTTTGAGAAACAATCTTTCTCCACAAATGAATTTGAACCATTTTGAGATATTTGAGCTTTCTTATCAAACACAAGCGTGCTTTCATTAATTTTGATATCATTTTCAACGAGGTTACCTTGATGCACATTTTCCATGATCGATGATTTTAGGATGGAATTCTGTGAATAAACATCACATAAATCACTATCATGTTTATGAAATAAATTACTGCAGAGATCGTCTAGGCTGTTAGTCTGAGCTCTTATACCTTTTTCATCATCTCTGGGAGCCGATTCGTTACCTTTATTGTTTACAGAATATAAGCTGTCATTTTCTTCTATGCAATTTTCAACACTTTTAACATTCTTGACACAGTACCGTTGTTTTTCCATTTTATTCTCAGTACTTATAGCAAGATAATTCCCCCTCTTATTTTCCGGGGCGTTTTCTGTCGGACACTCTTTGAAATCTTCCTGTTTCGAGACATCGTGCGACTCATTTGCACATTCAATATCTGATATACAAGAGCTGAATAAATTTGTATTTCCTACCTCGTTTCGTTTTTCCGAATTTTCCGGAGTTCCCCTATCAATTGCGCTAATTACCTTAACATCACAAATACTATCCTTATCTTGAAAACATACACTTTCATTTTTCATAGAAGAATTTAAGCTCACAGCTCCTTGCTGTTCAGCAAGCCCAGCGACAAAAGATTTATGCTCCTGTTCATTCGTTATTGCGGTGATATCGCAGCATAATTCCAAATTCCCAGGAATTTTATTATCATCATGAAGAATTAATTTGATGGGAGGCTGGGAGGAAGCATATATTTCAGGACAATTTAATGCACTGTTTTCCCTTTCCTCCTGATCAAATTCTAGAAATTTATCACAGTTATTATCTAGTAACGATAAACTCTCCTGTTTATCGTTTACTTCGATTTTATTGCAGGTGAAAGTTTGTTGAACTTCCGGAATCCCGCACGTTACTTGGCACCACAGTTCATTGTTTTCAAGCCCATTCAAGCACATGCCATCGTCTCTAATATTTCCAAAATAGAAGGATTCTGAATTTGAATTACAATTTAAGCCGTCGTTTTTTGCAGGCAATGACTGGTCGGTTATGTGTTGTTTGAACTCTAAACAATCTTGCATTCCTTTGTCTATATTTTGATATTCCCCTGAGGTTTGATTACTCAAACTTCGTGAGTTATCTGACAAAGACTTATCGGTGTTTCGATCTGTACATAAAGTAGACTGGGAATTGAGTTTCTGCGTATCTGTCTTTCTTTGAAGAGTTTTAAAGGAGACTGATGCACCTGTGTTACACAACTTGATGTTTCTATTCTTATCATTTTTGTTATCATTTTGCTGTGAATTACACCCTTCAGCACCAGTTTTATGACGTAAACTCCCCCCGGTTTCCATCAAAATGTAGCTATTTATTCTATCATCTTCATTTATTTTTGAATATATGCACACATCCTTTCCTGAAATGGAAAATTCGGGATTACCCCCTTGTTGAAGATTTTTAAGTTTATTTTCTGTAAGCGATGTTTCAAGACAACAAATATCGTCTGGATTTTGGTAATAATTGGTGCATTGTGAATCGCTCTCACTTTCATGTTGACCCGACGAGTTAGCGATTTTTTCATTTGTCGAATTAAAGTGGTCGTGTTTCTTCATTTGGTCACAAAATATTTCATCATTGGTCACTGAATCGGTTGCTTTTTGATGTTGATTTTCATCTCTTCCCCACTTAATGTCATTTTGTTCAATGTAAGTGTTTGCTTGCGTGTTCGTTGCGCATAAAAACGTACCTTCCTGCGACTCACAAATGACAGCTTTTCGAGAAGCATTTTTCTCAGATTCGGAGGCAGTCAGACTCATCTGACTTTCTGTATTGTAAACCTGATCAAAATCTGTTTTAGACGAATCGGTCGACAATACAGATGAGCATAAATCACTTTTACTCCTATACCTGTCATTTTGGTCATTAAATCCGGCATTTTTATCACTAGTTTTATTTACTCCGTAATTGTCACTAATTGGTCTATAATCCATGAATATTGACTCATGCTCATCAGTATTGGTTGAAAAAAATCCTAAATTCACCATTTGACACTCATCAAAAGTTCCGTTTTTCGCAATATTTAACTTTTTCCTATCGGCATCCATATCTTTAAAGGAACTCGGTTCCTCCGTTAAAAATCCCTGGACACTTTGCGTGCTCTCTCCCACATTTTCCGCTATATTTGATAATTGGCTATCACTCAAACTCTCAGATAGCTTATCTACTCTGACCACTGAACAATGTCCAGTTTCACCCATTTCGTTGCACTCGGAAGCAATTGCACATACCGTTTCCATGGAAACCGAATTTTTGTCATTCATCACTTCAAAACGATCTCGTATTTGTATCAATGAGTGCATATCTCCAGGATTTGAATACGAGAAAAACTCCGATATTACCCCACTTTCACATTGATTTCCATTTTTCGAGCGTTTTTCTTGTAAAACTATATTGTTTTCTGGGCAGTCTAATTCCCCACTCTCTAATAAAAGTTCCGTATTGACAGAATCGCCATTTCCTTCCCTTGATAATTGCTTTTCTTCCAAAGTGGTTATTTTCCTCGAATTTGTTAATAATTTCTTATCAGAATATTGTTGATTATTTCTAGATCGATCGAAATTACAAATTTCTTCCTTATTCGTATGTCCACTTTCTATATTTATTTCCTCATTTTTACGTTCTAAGATTTGTTGATTTTCCATATTTTCTGATTTTCTGTCTTGAACAGTCGGTTGATTTGATTTTAGATCTTGCTGCGCAATTCTTATTTTCCCAGTCTTAGAATTTACACGGCTGTCTGATTCTGTTGATATAAATCTAAAATTTTGTTTAGACACTTTTGACACGCGATTGCTAACGTTACTAGGTAAAGACGCAATTAATTTAGATTTATGAACAGTCGTTCTGTTTTTGCACTCTTCTGATTTTATTGCACTCAATTTTGGTTTATTCGAGAGTTTGTTGGCACCGATATTCGAGTTTTCTGAGGATTCTTCCTTCCCTCTAGAAAATCTTAAAGTATTCCCTTGTATTTTACTACCTTTATTTAACGTCAATTTCGTATGTTCTGCTCTTTTTGTTTGTGAATCATTCCGTTCAGAGGTCAATGTCGTTCTAATTGGTTGCTTAATTGATGAGATATTTTGAGGCCGCTGAGTATTTCTTGATATTAATTTTCCTTTCTCTTTTGTAGGTAATGTTTGTTCGATAGGGATTGATTCGCCAAGTTCAACTAAAGGGAGGCCATCCTTCTTTTCGTGGACTTTATAATTCGTGGAGTTAGTTCCCATAGGATTGAATTTTTCTCTTTGAGCAGTACTTTTTGATTTATTTGCATTTCTTTCACTAGTCTTAAATTTCTGTTGCACTGCTTTCTGATTGTTTTTACTAACTCTTGAGATTTGCGATTTAGTGATTGAGGTTTGCGATTTAGTGATATCCATAGTTATCACTGTGCTGTCTGAAGCGCGACTTTGTTTGTGTTTCATTGATTCTGTTGTTCGCATATATGATTTTACTGTTGCGACTGACTTTGTCATAGTAGATTGTAAATTTTTCGGTAAGCTCTCGAGCACTAAGGTAGAATCACCAGACTCTTTGTTCTTTTGATCGCCGTTACTAAACTTTGATTTTTGTCCAGTCTTCGAAGAATGACTAGAACTTGTAGACTTGCTACTATGACTACTTTCAGACGAAACTGATGATGCCCCGGGTGTGATTGACCTTGACCTTGACCTTCTCATTGCAGATGTCCTTGTTTCATTAACGGATACTTTTTTCGTCCGAGTTTTTTGAGAAACTGCGGTCTTGCCATTTTCATTTTTGCTCATTGTGAAAATCACGCGATCATGGTTACTATGACAGCTTGAGTCCATTGAAGAATCGAGCTTTGTTTCGAGCTGGTCACTTGATGTAGACACTTCCTTTTCATTTTTTCCATTTTCATATGTTTGATTATGCTGACTAAGTGACTTTGTTGATAGCTTCATAGAAGCAACGTTCGATATTGCGTTTTCACACTTGATTTTGGATTCCTTTACTTTTTTCCCAGTTGCATTATAAACAGGTTTGCCAAAAGAAGACGTCTTATTAGACTGATTAATCCGAATTTTTCCGGACACAGATTTAGGCTTTGAAAATAATTTACTTTCCTGTTGGTCATTTTCAAGTTTGCTGTCCCCAGGAGGCGTGGTTGATTTAGAACGCCTCAACTTTGTATCGGTGATTGGAGGTGAAGGCTTAAGTTTCGTAGACGTTCTCTGGTTTTGTTTTGACTGATTTTCACTTTTAATTTTATTTGTTTGTGATCGATTTGAACTGTTTAGTGATCTTGGTAACTGCGATTGTATTTTACTTGGTGGTTTTTCAGAGAGAACTGACTTTTTGTCAGTTTTATTTAGCATTTTCGTTTTGGGTTCTGGTATACTATTTATCGAAGTCTGCTTTTCAAGACTATCTTTGCTCTGTTGTTCTAAACATATATTTTCCTGATCACTTCGGTTTAAGGGGCTATCATGATCATTAATTATGTTTGAGTTATCTGCTATTTCATCTTTACTTTGACTAAGAACTTCATTGGCAATTTGGTTTGCAGTATCCTGCAATTTTGTCTTCTGTTTGGTCTGTATTTCTTGCTTTTTTTCATTCCTGTTTACTTCTGTTTTAATAGAATTGGTGTTTTCATCCGCGTTTTTATTGTTGGTATTTTGTTCACTGTTATCACGAGACTGTTTCTTAGTATCACCAATCAGATTTTGATCGTCACTACCGTTACTGTCCGTAAATTTAAAGATGTCTTTAGATTTCAGATTTCCACTTTCTTTACTCGTTTTAGCCCTCTCACTGAGCACTCTGGAATTATTGCATGGGATTCGCGTTGCCTGACGTTTGTTATGGGCTTTATCCTCATCTTTCCGCAACGGTTTGTCCTCATTTTTGCCCGATTTGACAAATTGGTTGGATCGGCGCTTTGACAGGACTTCATGTTTCGATACTGACGACATCTTCACATGATAAAATATCCACAAACGACTCGGTCCCGATTCTGTTTGTATTCATTTGATCTGAGTTATGAAATCCCTTCTCAAAGGAAATGGTCGTTCTTGAATCTTGCTTCAAAATGATAAGCACTAACACTAACCTCTGTTTGTTAATATGATGTTCGATATCATGTTTTCAAATATCTTTGATCTCAAAGATCTTTAAATCTAGGTGTAAATGAGTATATCTCTTAATTCGATCACAAAAATTCTGTGTTGGAATAAATCTCCGAGTCGATCACAAAAGTTTGTTTATAGTCTGTATTGAAGTTTTTCCCCCCGGGTAACTCGTTTCAAACTTTCACTCTACTCCAACTCTACTGGCACCATGTTGTGAATTTTAACTGTTCTTGCTCCACTCAGGTAAAGCACATCCTGCAAAAATAATCAAAGATCGCATTTAAAATGATGATGCTCTAAACCCTTTTGTAAGATGGAGTTAACGCAACACTAGACGGCGGTATTCTTGTCAAATATACTGAATTTCCAGACGTTCTTTCTATTTCTACATCCGTATAACACAATCTGAAAGGCAGAATCTATGTTGGGAAAATGATACATTGATTCTTACAACCAAGTTCCCATTTTCCTGTAATGTTTGCGTTAATACATGGATTAGAAGCGTCAAAGTTTGATTTTGTAGTACTGGGTACTGAAATGCCTCCCTAATTTCATCACAAAGGACACAATAATTACCATTTTAGTCTGAGTTAAAACGAGTATCCATAGATCTAAAAAAAATCGTCCTAAGACACGCACTTAATAAAGAATTGGCCGATCGTCCCTATCAATCAATCGATCAGTCAAATCATTCATTCAGATTGGAGGTGAACTTTGAACTCCAACATTGGTCGACATTTGTGTGAAGTATTTTGTTGGTTGATATCGAGATATGTCAATTAAGGGATACATCTAAATAAACACGCGCTCTGGTCTATTCTAGAATTCTACCCAATCACAAACCTAGGTTAATTCATTCTAATATACATGTACTCAAAAGGTAACTCGGGTCTAAAATAATAGCAAAAAATTAACTGGGTTGTATATAGCTTAGCCGAAAGAGGAATATTTGAAAAAAAAGTTCGGGTCTAGCAGATGTTAACCATTTCCTATTTTGCATAGTATTGGAACTGTCCAAATTCAAAGGTTTTGCACTAAAATTTAATTTGGATCTATGTTAAAAAAAAATAACAATTCAGTAAGATAGAACATATTGTGGAAAAAGAATGTATACTGTACTATTGCTTGTTACAAGCGATTTCTGCTCTTTCTACAATATTTTCCCAATTTTAAACTCACTAGAAAATAATAACCAGGGATTGAACAGGAATGGGTATTCAGAAATAGTTTTATACGAAAATAAACTAAAGTGGGGCAAAATGACCATCACAGTTTAAGAAAATGTGCTTTGAGCGAAAAAGTCTCAATCCTGGTCGGTCTGAACAGTTTGCACATTCTGAAAAGGATTGATAATTTCAATACTTCCAAGTTGGTCGATTTTGCGTTACAGGTCGCAGAAATTTGAAATTTAGCAAAATCGTTACGCGTAAAAAAAGAATATAGAAAAAGGATATGAGAACAGGGGAAATTAGATAGCGCGAAGCCGGATTTTTCACACAGGTACGAAACAAAAAGTTTCTGACAGAAAATATCTATTACACTTCCGACTTCGTTTAAAACTTTTAATTGGACTCAAAATTAGCTCTCGAGTTTTCCAGGGAAAGTAGACGGTTATTTCAGACAGATAAAAAGAAAAAAAACATCTCCAATGATTACAGAACTGTAATTTCGGAGGTACAGATCTCTACCAGATACAACCCTTTCACATTTTGAAAAGAAATTTAGATCAGTTGAAATTCAAAGATTTTGCAGACGAACGTTAAAAGTGGATTTAATTTGCAAAAATTCGATGGCTTAGAGCAAAAACATATTATGGCTAAATACATTGTATAGAGCCATACTATGTTTTTGCCCTAAACCCTCGAAATAATCATTTAGTATGGTAGAAAATGTTGTTTCAAGCACTTTCTTTTTTTCAATATTCTCTCAATTATAGAATCACAGGGACGTAAAAACCGGGGATTGAACAGGAAAGAGTTAAGAAGACTACTTTTGTGACCGGTCACGCGCAACAAAAGTATCGATCACAGTAATTATAACAACCGGAATTCAAAGGCTAATCGGAGTCAGATCTTTTCACATTTTTTTTTCAAATTAAAAAAAAACAAAAACAAAAAACATTCTACTAATTGTGCCCGGGTTCGATACCCGACGGCGGCACTCATCCTTTCCGACTATTTGTCTCTCACCAATGGGTCGATAATCGTAGATCTCTGTGGGATAGCAGCTGGAGGCTAGGAAAGGATGAAATGGTAGGACTGGTGTGAGAAATACCATGATTCCATTGTTAGGTGCTCCAGCCGCCGCGATATAACTGAAAGATTGTTGAAAGCGGCGTAAAACCCCATTCAAACAAACAAACAAAAACTAATTTTGCGTTAGATAAAAGTGTTGTTTGACCATGATCCTTTCTCTTTTTTCCAAAATGCTTTGTTACCTAGTTCTCAATAGGTTCCTTTCTCGTTATATATAGTTTTCAAAATCATCTTTCACTTACTACCAAACATTGACGCTTTATGGCGTACTGAAGAAATATAATTATTGAAAACTTTGTGGCATAAGGAGAAATTGCGTGTATGGTTTCTACCATATTTGACATTTAATTTCCAATTTCAGCACAATTTGAAATGTCGCCTAAACTTCTATCATTTTGGACCAGTCTGAAATATTGTCGTCTGGTGAACGTTTAACTCATTCCTACACAGGGACGCCTTTAGACGCCCCACTAGTAAAAAAGTATGGAAAACATTGTGGATAATGAAGAAATTGCTTGTTACAAGCAATTTCTTCATTATCCGCAATGTTTTCTACCCCAACAGATAAAGATTTTTAAAATTTCATGAACTTTAATTTTTTGTCTGCAACTCCTTTCAATCTCCGACTTTTGCCGTCATTTATGTGAAACATTTTTGATGTTTTTGCAACTTAAACATTGTAACTACAGCTTTTTTAAGCATTAGTTACGACTTCTTAAGTCGCTAAACTAAATAATTTTATTGTATGCATGAAACTTGCAATAAGTTTTGCAAAATAACGCCGTTTGATATCAAAGTGAAACTTCCTGTTTTAGCTCAGTGGTCGGGCCAGCGATACGTTAATTCTGACTTTTTCTGTTATTACATCAAGTTATGCAGACAAACTGCTACAGTAATTTATATGCAAATAAAAACGGTGTGTTTCAGACAGGTATTACAAAGGACACCAGCCTCCGGGTTTAACCTTCAGCAACTTACTTTGGTTTGTAGATGTTGAGTTTAACGACGCTTTTAACAATTCTTAGTTAACTCTCAACAATTGATGGATCGCGACTGTCAATCAAAAATATGATCCAATCAGATATATTTAAACCTGAATAATATAATTGTTAGTTTCGTCTATCAAAAACGAGCGTTCTGATTGGTCGAAAAATTTAATTCATACCTCCATGAACAAAATTTTGAGCACGCACCGATTTTGTATGCTTCCGCATAAAATAGTTCCATACAAAAAGGTATTAAAAGATGTAGGGGTTTTGCCTTTTTTTTTCGCTCGATACTATTAAATTATAAGAAATGAAGAGAACTTTTTTTTTCATTGAGGCATGAACCGAAAACCTAATCACACACTGTATGAATCCGCTTCGCGTATTCATACAGTGTGATTAGTTTTTTAGGTTCATACCTCCATGAAAACAAAAAATATTCTCTTCATCTCTTAACATGAACTTTGACCTTCAACATTTGTCAAGATTTATGGGAAGCCTTTCTTGATTTTGTGACTTAAATGTCGTAACTACAGTTTATTCAAGCTGTAGCTTCGACGTCTCTGTCGTCAACCAAACATGTTAGTTACTCTTTACTGATCATATTTTTTTCAGAAGCACCCATGGTTAATATCTAACTCGTCCTGTCGTAGCTCAGTGGACTTAGATTGTAAATAAAGCTTGGTCAATGCCTATCAGATTAACACATTCCCACACAGTGACGCTTTTTAACACCCCTCGTGAAAAGCAATTAGGAAAATATTGTGCTAAATGAAGAAAAGACAAGCAATCTCTTCATTTTACACAAAATTTTCTATCCAGAAATTGAAGAAAAAAATCTAAAATTCCATCAACTTGAAATTATCGTGTGCAACTCCTTTCAATTTTGGTCTGGTCTAAAATTCTACCGACTGGTAATGGATTAATATTATTCTGCGACATATACAGGCTATATGAGTTAAGCGTTCATATATCTTTCGAGTCAAATTTAAAATAAGAAGAGTGTCCGCCGACACACAAAGGACCCCTGTTTTCTTTGACGCAGTGTAGAATAATAAAAAACCAATAATATGCTCAAGGTGTGGTGACTATGAATGTTCTGTAAGGATTTCACGCAAATCTCTTTAAGATGTGAAGAGAATATCTTTTTGTTTTCATGGAGGTATGAACCGAAAACCTAATCACACAGTATGAATACGCGAAGCGCAGTTTCAAGTGGCAAGACCCCAAAAATGTGCGCAAGTTAAGGTAACTACAAACATTTATGAAAATTTCATTAAAATTTGTCCAATGCAGGACAACATGTGAATGTCGGGACGGACGGACAGACAGCGGAGATGATACCAATATACGTCCACCTTTGGCGGCGAATACGAAAATGAGGCGGAAGAAAATTACCGTTAAAAACGGCGTAACGGTGAGAGACGGCAAATGGTGATGTAATTTGCACTTTAGTTGATATTCAATGACGCCATCATAAACAATCTAGTTTCTGAGTTTCTGATGGCAAACCGTAAACATTTATTGTAGTGAATGGTCGTCATAAGTTTCTTTGTCATTGTGATGATTGTCCATCACCGACTAATAATGAGGAAAACACACTAAAACAGCCCTTGAAAAACATTACGGTTATCCGTCACTGACAAGAATAACTAGTGTTGGTTAAACATTACAAGGCTTGATTTCTGGTCATAAGCTTGGACAAGTGAGTACTAAGTACATTTCGACATTACGTGAATGTTAATTGTGTCGATGAAAATTTGCAAACCGCTTTTATTTAACCGATTCCCACTCAAACCCTCCTTTTACGCGCCTTAATTATAGAGCTTTGGAAAACCTTGTGGAAAATGAAGAAATTGCCTGTATCAAGCAATTTCTTCATTATCCACAATGTTTTCTACCTAAAAAGACGAAAAAAATTAAAATTTCATCAACTTGAAATTGTCGTCTGCAACTTCTTTCAATTTGGACCAGTCTAAAAATTTGTAGTGTGGGAATGGGTTAAAGATATGTTCATTGAAATTTAAAGCATCTTATAAACACCTTTTAAGTTATGTTGGTTGTCGTTTTAGCCGATTAAGCATAAATAGCGATGAAATAACGCAAAGTTTAAATTCTTGTTAGGGGATTTTCATATGCTTCCGTTAGAATGTTTGTTTGTTTGAATGGGGTTTTACGCCGCTTTCAACAATCTTTCAGTTATATCGCGGCGGCTGGAGCACCTAACAATGGAATCCTGGTATTTCTCACACCAGTACTACCATTACATCCTTTCCTAGCCTCCAGCTGCTATCCCACATAGGTCTACGATTATCGACCCATTGGTGAGAGACAAATAGTCGGAAAGGATGAGTGCCGCCGTCAGGAATCGAACCCGGGACCTCTAGATTGATAGTCCGACGCGCTACCAACTACGCTATGACGGCGCTTCCGTTAGAAGCTCGAAGAAATGTGATCGATGATTTTGACTGGGGGTAAATTTTATTTATCATTGTAATGCTATTCTGTCAAAATAGCAGGTGACGATTAGCAATAAGATACTGGAATCATAAATGTGAAAATCCATTAAAATTGAAATTATGAAATATTCTCTACTGAAGTGTGTGATGTTATGATATAATTACGAATATTCAAAGTATGATTTTTTCGTAATATAATGACTTGAAATATTTATAGTGTCGAAGGTGAGAAAAATATCATCTATAGGCTAATTCACGAATCGCGTCTGTCAATCAAAAATTGAAACCACCAATCAAATCATTCATTAAGACCATTTAGCGAACTACGGACTACAACATTAATCGATATTTTTGTGTAGCAGTCTTGTTGGCTTGGCGACGTAAACGTCTTAACTACAGCTTATTCATATTAAATAACGACGCTCTAGGCCCTGCTCACTGACTCCCTAGGCCCCGCCCACTGACTCTCCTGCCCCCCCCCCCCACCGACGCTCTAGGCCCTGCTCACTGACTCCCTAGGCCCCGCCCACTGACTCCCCTGGCCCCGCCCACCGACGCTATAGGCTCTGCTCACTGACTCCCTTGGTCCCGCCCACTTACTGCGACAGTAAGTCCCTCTTACTTATTAAAGGCGTTACTTCGCAAACATTAAGGAAAGTATAATGGAACAAAAAAGTAAACCGTTGGTTGGTGACCTCAACCTTAATCAGGCTGTAGTTACGACGTTTAAGTCACCAAACCAACAAAAATGTTTACAAAAATATTGGCCAGTGTCGGAGTTCAAAGTTCATTCCCGGTTTAAATGATTTGACAGTCAAGATCCCTCAATTCAGCGCCTTAATGCTAAAAGAACGCAACTGTTTATTCATAATACAAGCACTTACCACTTCATAACACTCTGACGCCAAGTATCTTGATCGATATGTAGCGGTTATTTCTGACAAGTTTGATTTATTCATACATCCTCGTTGGACTTTTTTTCTGCTCATGCTATATAACAAATGAAATAGCATTTTCTGTCGGATTAAAGTGCCAAGCATTTGCGAAATCCTAATGAATATATTGGAAGATATCTAACCTTATTTACCCATTCCCACACAATAACGCTTTTTGATGCCCCTCAAGTAAAGGGCTTTGTAAAACATTGATGACAATGAAGAAATGACTTAACATGTTCCCACACAAAGAAATTTTAGACTTGAAAGAATCTGCAGTTCCCACACAAAGAAATTTTAGACTTGAAAGAATCTGCAGACGAGTATTTCAAGTTCATAAATCATAAATTCTTTCGTCTTTTTGGATAGAAAAAACATTGAAGAAAATAAAGAAATTGCTTGATAAAAGAAATTTCTTCATTTTCCCCAATATTTTCCAAATGTTTTCCCTTTAGAGGAGTAAAAAGGAGGTTTTGTGTGGGAATGGGTTAAAACAAGCAATTTCTTTAAAGAACACAATATTTTCTACCATAAAAGGCATTTTTTCTTTGTATTTGACCAACTTGATTTGTTAGTATGCAGCTTCTTTCAGTTTGGACAAGTCTAGAATTGCAAAGATAGAAATTTTGTTTAACAATCCATAATATCACGTTATCTGTACACTTCAAATTATATGAGAAAACTATAACGGATTTTTATAAGTAAAATGAATTCAGAAATAAATGCTATCATACCAATGGATGTATGTCCACCTGATTCAGATATCTCTCACTGCAACTATTAGCTCTTCTTATTGATTCGAATTTTGTATTCCGATTTCTAAACAAAATATCTTTTAAACTTAATTTTCGAAATTTATTAATCATTGTTCCACGTTTTATTATTTTTCCAGACGTTTCCCGTCGGACAGAAAACAGTGGTTATTTCTGGTGGTACACAACAATTGATGGAAAATATAAATTGCACAATCACCCAGTCTCCCCTTATTGTAATTTATCTGAGCGCACAGCCCAATTATATTCTCATTTTGATCGGGTCTGTAACCCTTTACTGTGTATTAGAACTGTTTCGTCATGGTGAAGGTTGTACTAATATAGACTTTTGTGTGTGTGTGCGCGCTAGATTGTGTGCAAGCATAGCGAAAGCCGGGTATTCCGGTATATTGCTTAACCCTTGTCATGCCTTACTGAACTGCTGTAAAATCAAAGAGCTGAAAGCACTGATAGAACTTGTTGTTCAAAAATCAATAATTCTTTTAGAAATCAACTTCATAAACAACTCTGGAAGGAAAAGTACAAGCAGGAGGTGTAGACTAAGATCAGCCTGCACATAAGTGCAGTCTGATCTTAGTCTACACCTCCTGCCAAAACCGGAATATTCTGGGTACAGCATGACAAGGGTTAATATGCTCTGTAACTACAGCTAGTTTCAAGCTGTAGTTGCTGGATTTTGAAGGTAAAGAGGCGATATGACAAATCAGAGCCTCTCATTGGAAACGATTCAAAACAAGTCTACTTTCGAGAATATTTAGTCAACTTTTTATAAGCCTAATATTTCCAGCTACCTATCGTTAAAAAGAAAGACATAAGTTTTTTCACCATCTCTTACTCATTATTTATATTTTCATCCATTCATTTTTGCTAGCCGGAAGTGTTTATTTATCTATTATATGCATTTGTTTTATATCTGTCCATATTGTACAATAATCTTCCTGGATGTAAATAAAAGATGTGTTCTGTTATTAAAAAAAAAATTACAAGCAGATCATGGTTGACCCCTAGCTGACTTATTGCTCTCTAAATCCACTGAACTAAAAAAACGGTGCAATTCAACAGAGATAATAAACGACATTCTTCTATAAATGTGTTAACTCGGTCTTAAAACTGAAGGCAGGTCGTTTGTTGTCGACCTAAACGTCGTAAATATAGCTTGAATAAAATGTCGTAACGACGTTTAAGTCACTAATCCAACAAAATGCATACAATGAATAATGTTGGAGTTCAAAGTTCACTTCCGGTATAACAGGAAATTTTTTATTTGTCAATCCATTTTTGGTTGATATCTGTTATCCGACAATTGACATTTCTATTGGTGGTCTAGTCTATAAAATAAGTGACAAAAGTCGTTAAATATTTTTTTGACATCTTGTCGGAGGTCAGTTGGCGTGGCAAGCGATCCGTCAATTTCCAATCTGTGATAGATTTCAATTGACGGATCGCTTGCCACGCCCACTGATGTTGACAAGTGGCCTAAAGACTCACACAAATCTGCCTACCCGCATCGTCTGATCTAAGTCTATATTTTCTGTCGATAGGCAAATACGCAAAATTTCTTCTGGAGATTTTTTTTTTACCCTTTCCTGTTTTGCAAAATTTTAGAACTGTCCAAATTCAAAGGTTTTGCAGACGAAATTTTCAAATTGGATTAAATTGGTAATAACCATTCAGTAGGGTAGAAAATATTGTTGAAAAAAGAAGAAATTGCTTGTTACAAGCAATTTCTTTCTTTTTCTACAATATTTTCTCAATTATAAAATCATAGGGACGTAAAACCCCTGGATTAAACAGGAAAGGGTTAAATACTGTGCAGACGTTTAGACTGCTCGACAGTGCCCTCGTTCTACGACATATTGTCAATGTTCAAAATGTTACATTCGGGATCTAAATTACACACGAATGGCAGATGTAGGCCCGAACTTAGCCCATATCTGAATAAAGTCCTTTGCAGAAATATTTTAAAATCAAAGGATTGAAAGCGCTCGAAGCACTATTTATTGGTTGATATGTCTTTAGAAAATTGATATTACAAACAACTCTGTCTTAAAAGGGATAAAAGTTTGGTATAGACTAAGATCAGACTGCACATATGCACTAGCTAATCTTTTAACCCATTCCCACTCAGTGACGCTTTTAAACGCCCCAAAGAAAAAAGATTTTGAAAACATAGTGGAAAATGAAGAAATTGCTTGTTACAAGCAATTTCTTCATTTTCCACAATGTTTTCCACCCAAATAGGCGAACTAATTTAAAAATTCCAACAACTTGAAATTGTAGTCTGCAGCTTCTTTCAATTTGGACAAGTCTAAAATTTTGTTGTGTGGGAATGGGTTAATATGTCATCTGCCAAAACAGAAATATTCTGGGTTCAGCATAACAAGGGTTATAATTCAAGTTCCGTCATAATGCGTCTGGTAAATAACGTTAAAAATGAATAGAAATCTAACTTACATGATTGGTATGATAAGAATTTCCCTGGAGAGATCGATATTCAATTCTATTTCACGCAACTATCAAAATAACCTTGGGGTCGATTGTTTATTGTGTTACATTTGCATCAATACCAGTTTTTTGAACGCCTGTTTACATTATTATGTGCATGTAACCAAATATTCTACTGTAACTTTAAACTTCCTGATACGAATCTTAAAGACGTTTTTAATGAAGCTTTAACGTTTGAATGGTTAGTTGTTTTAAAGATGGCAAAGGTTTTAATATTCTTATATACTATCTGACAGACAATCTTATATTATCCAGTGCGTTCTTGACATTTCAATCAATTTCAATAGTGTGCAAAGTAAAGACTCAGATCAGCCTGTGCATCTGTACAGTCTGCCTAAAGTCTTCACTGTGCAATCTGTAGATAGTTACTGACTACAGTCATCTTTGTACGATTAGGTAATATTATTACTCCATTACAGACGAAAAATGATAGACTGGTCCAAATTCTGGTCCAAATTCTAAGATGTTGCATACGACATTTTTTTTAATTTGATGATATTTCTTTCCTTTTGGGATGAAAAACATTGTGGATAAAGAAGAAATTGCTTGTGACAAGTAATTTCTTCATTTTCCACAATGTTTTGTGAAGCTTTTTCCAATGTGTGGGATGGGTAATTTCACCATTAGAACCTTTTACGCACAACTGAAATCGTTTGAAATGTATAAGTTGTAATATTTGCAATAGCGACCATTAGGGGTGAACTACTTAAACACATCACAACACAATGAAGTTTTCTGGTGCCATAGAGAAAAACAATCATGGGAAAAGGAGAAATTGATTCCCTCTTCTTGTCCATTATTTTAGCGCAATTTAAAATGCCGTCTGCAACTTCTGTCAGTTTGGACCAGTCTAAACTTTTGTCGCCTGATAATTGGTTAAACCCTTTGCAAGACGTCAAATCTTAAAACATGAAATGAAGCTGTTGAAAATAAAAGTAATTTAGAAAGGACGCGGATTCGTTTATTATAGAACAAATATGGAAATAGATTGTCACTGAACGCATTCTCTAAATCATAATTCTTCCTAAATACTTTTCTATTATCTTTGATGTCATTTAATAAAATTTTAACCCCTGTCGTTCTAAAACCTCGTAACTACAGCTTAAATCAAGCTGTAGTTACGAGGTCTAAGAACAACAACGACCATGTGTATGTGGATAAAGCATCTATTCATTATGATAGACTTACAACTCGCAAAGTTATATCAAAGCTATATATTGATGCCTAGGGGTCATACAAGAGGTCTACAGTTAGTCCCTAGTGGATATTCTGAGAAATACTAGCTGTATCATACACCCTAAGAGTTATTGATCTGACAAACTGAACAATATTATTGAAATATGATCTTTCCATGCTGAAGTTGCAAATCGAATAAACCGGCATCCAGACGCGTCTGGTAACACAAAAACTGAGAAATACGACTCGTTTGTCAATTCTTTACAGTTGGAATACTCAAGAATGATAATTTGCATTCTGGGTGGCCAGAAGTTCTCTAAAGGTAGTATGGAATTGTTCAGTCTGTTTAAAATACATGAAATGTATAAATATCCTATGACTTTTGGAATGGTGTAATATATAGAAGAAATTTGAATTACATATGCTATTACTCTTGCCCCAAAGTACAGGTGTTACAAGCAATTTCTTCATTATCCCCCAATGATTTCTTCCTCAAATGACAAAACAAAATGTATTAACTGAAAATTTTAGTCTGCAACATCTTTGAATTTGAACAAGTCTTATAAAATTTCGTAAAGTTTCTACAAAATTGGAGATGGTTGTTTATTTAGTCCTTTGTGTGGAAGAATATGAAATTAGCGGTTCTCTGGCCACGCCTACTCAGTAACGACAGGAAGCTCCACTCCGGCCACGCCCACTCAGTAACGACAGGAAGCTCCACTCCGGCCACGCCCACTCAGTTACGACAGAAGGCTCCACTCCGGCCACGCCCACTCAGTAACGACAGGAAGCTCCACTCCGGCCACGCCCACTCAGTTTCGACAGGAAGCTCCACTCCGGCCACGCCCACTCAGTTACGACAGGAAGCTCCACTCCGGCCACGCCCACTCAGTAACGACAGGAAGCTCCACTCCGGCCACGCCCACTCAGTTACGACAGGAAGCTCCACTCCGGCCACGCCCACTCAGTCACGACATGAAGCTCAACTACGGCCACGCCCACTCAGTAACGACAGGAAGCTCCACTCCGGCCACGCCAACTCAGTAACGACAGGAAGCTCCACTCCGGCCACACCCACTCAGTAACGACAGGAAGCTCCACCCCGGCCACGCCCACTCAGTTACGACAGGAAGCTCCACTCCGGCCACGCCCACTCAGTAACGACAGGAAGCTCCACTCCGGCCACACCCACTCAGTAACGACATGAAGCTCCACTCCGGCCACGCCCACTCAGTAACGACAGGAAGCTCCACTCCGCCCACGGCCACTCAGTTACGACAGGAAGCTCCACTCGGCCACGCCCACTCAGTAACGACAGGAAGCTCCACTCCGATATCAAAAAGGTGTTAGATTGAAAAAATATATGACAAGTAACATGTAACAAAAAAATTAGTTTGTTTGTTTGTTTGAATGGGGTTTTACGCCGCTTTAAACAATCTTTCAGTTATATCGCGGCGGCTGGAGCACCTAACAATCGAGTCCTGGTATTTATCACACCAGTACTACCACTACATCCTTTCCTAGCCTCCAGGTGCTGTCCAACATAGGTCTACGATTATCGACCCATTGGTGAAAGACAATTAGTCGGAAAGGATGAGTGCCGCCGTCGGGGAACGAACCCGGGACCTCCAGATAGACAGTCCGACGCGCTATCAACAAAAAAGTAAAATGGCTGGTAGCAACCGACGATTAAGAAGCAAAACCAACAAAATTGCTTACATAACTGTAGCCTTTTATCGTTATCCAAACTTCACTTCCGCTCAAAACGTAGCTTTAAACCCTTTCCTGTTTTTTTAAATTCTAGACTGGTTCAAATTCAAAGGTTTTGCAGACAACAAATGGCTTTAAACCCTTTCCTGTTTTTTTTTTTAAATTCTAGACTGGTCAAAATTCAAAGGTTTTGCAGACAACAATTTTAAAGTCGAACTTATTTGAAGAATATTTTTTCAGTACGGTAGAAAATATCGTGGAAAAAGAAGAAATTGCTTGTTACAAGCAATTTCTTCTTTTTCCACAATGTTTTCTCAAGAATAGAAAACATGGACGCAAAAACCAGGGATTAAACAGGAAAGGGTGAATTAGTCGATTGACAAACGGGATCCGTCACTTGGTTTTGTGTACGTATGAAAAGATTTGACCAATCGCGGCCGTCAATCAAGGAATAAACCGACCAATTAAATGATTTATTCATCCTGGACCTGAGCTTCTCAACTCCAACATTGGCCGCCTTTTTTGTTAACTTTTATTGTTGGGTTGGCGACTAAAACGTCGTAACTACAGCTTACTCAAGCTGTACCAGGTGACCAACCAACCATACTATTTTGTTACACGCTTCTAGCCATAAATAACCCCATTAAAAATAGAAGCGGAACTTCCTTTCGGAGTTCATGGGAGGGGCCTAGGGAGTCTGTCGGAGGGGCCAGCGATTGGCTAGCTATTCGGCAAATCAGAATTCGCATAATAATCTTGATCGACACAACTTGAATCACATGTTTGCAGTTCATAACTTAGGTTAGACACTGTATATTTACGTCTTGAATAATCGGATAAATATACAGAAGTCGCGCATATGTTTTCAAATAAGTTTTTTTGAATGGAAATGAACGCCACTTTTAACAGTATTTCAGTCATATCACGGAGGTTTGAGCACCAATCCATGGATTCCTGTTATATCTCATACCGGCACTACCACTACATCCTTTCCGAGCCTCCAGCTGCTAATCGTACTTAGGCTAATAATTAAGAGACGAATGTTGGAAAGGATATTTTCCGCGGCCGGGGATCGAAACCTGCACCTCGTGATTGAGAGTCCGTCGCGCTACCAACTGCACTGTTGCCGCGGCAGCTGGGACTAACAAAGGCTAGATTCGAACAGTTCATTAGATATTTTATGATTGTGAGCACATCCTCATGTCGGTGTTTCTTTGCAATAGATCGACGCCCCGTTTAACCTTTCACACACACACAAAAAAAAAAAAAAAAAAAATCCCGCATTTTAACGCCCACCAAGAAAAAAGCTTTGGTAAGCATTGTATTTGTATCTTAATTGGCAAAGATTCTTAAACTTTCGTCAACTCGCTTGCAACTTCTTTCAATTTGGGCCAGTCTAAAATTTTGTTGTTTGGTAGTTGTTTCATAGAATTGGCTTGTAATATCGACTTCTTGTTTGCCCATTAACGAGAGAAAACAACGCTTTGAGTAAACCTTGGTGAAAATACGTCATGTTTCATATCCATAATTCGGCAACTGTTACTTCACTGTTTGGTAAGAAATCCGTTCCGGCCCTATAATCATGAATACATGCTTCAATGGTCGTGATATTTCACGCATTTGTGCACCTTAAATTCAATAATAGTGACATAATTGTACTTTCATTTTTCTGAAGATTTTATTACCATAAAAACAAACACGTGTTAGGGCGAAAATATCAATTTACAATCGATTTTCTAAAACTATCAGCAGAACTCCTTTATATTATTATAATTCAGAGTACTGAAAGTACTGTAAGCAAGCAAAGCTTGGTTTTGATATGTAATCTTCTTTTTCAAAGGTTTTCATTATAATTAAACGAGGATAAAATAATCAAGGAGTTAGCCCATTCCCTCCTTTTCACGCTCCTTAAGAGAATTGTTCGGAAAACAATATGGAAAATGAAGAAAATGCCAGTTAATTGCTTCATGCTCCGCATTGTTTTCTACCCAAAGACATACATTTTTTAGAATTTTCGACAATTTGAAGTTTTTGCAATAAACAATTTATTTGAACATTCTGATCAGCGTCATTTTGAACACTATGTGCTCAAGTGAGCCAAAAATACATTGATGAACTTGCAGGGAGAGTTTGCAATGTTTCTGACATACAAAAGAAATACTTTTTATGGCGTATGCATTCAATTATTTTAGTGGTTAAACCTCCAGAGGAAGTTTGCACTCGTTGAACTCTGAGAATAGCTCAAAATTTGGTCTGTTCACTTAACCCATTCCAACTCAATCCCTCCTTTTTACGCCACTCTAGAAAAAAGCATTGGAAAACATTGTGGAAAATGAAGAAATTGCTTGTATCAAGCAATTTCTTCATTATCCACAATGTTTTCTATCTAAAAAGACCAAAAAATTCAAAATTCCATCAACATGAAATTGTCGTCTGCAGCTTCTTTCAATTTGGATCAGTCTAAAATTTTGTTGAGTTGGAATGGGTTAAGGTACCAAAGCTGACGCTTTTCTAGCTGAAAACATTCCGTATACAATATGTATAATATTTCAATTTTGTCTAACAAGATTCAAACGTTTTGACTGACTGAATTATTTTTCATGCTTCGAAGTATTTTATACACTTGCTCACAAGGTAGGTCCATAAAATTCTACTCAAAATGGTAAAATATTTGCTGGTTTTTGTTGTTGTTGTTTTCCTTGGTAGAATTAAATTAACTCGAAACACTTAAATTTCTGGTGGCATAATTTCCCGGATTTGACATCCTGGCTATAAAATACACATTTTTTGTAATATAATGACAATCAGAGCAGAGAGGCTGAAACTGTTTTTGTCAAAACCTTTGTTCGATTTTTTAAGAGAAAAATGACGTACGAGATTTCATGTCCCCTTAAAATTAAGTCAAATCACAACTTTAGTGTTATGAGAGGACATTAATCCTTTTCCACAGGATTGATGGGAATATGACTTGAAAAGATCGAAAATAACTGAAATCGGGTCTAAACCGAAAATGGATTTTTTTAGTCTGTTTTCGAGGCAAATAAGCCTGCAGACAAAAATAATATTTATAGGTCAAATGTTAGGTAACTCTTGATAATCTCCCTTTAATATATGTTACAGAATTCAGCCATTGAAGTCAATATTTATTAACTGGTTGATTATCAAGGAACCTAATTAAAGTTAAGCCAAGCAACATAAATATAAAATCTAGTTGATGCCCACTTGATATTTTCTGAGGAAAAGTAGTTCAATTTTCGTTATATTCAATGTTTGGAAATAGGGGAAATTCGGTATAACTCGGACAGGTAAACAATACTTTTCCCCAACACCGCCCCTACTACAACTTCTCGGGCGTTCACGGTTGCAATATCGGTGGAATATACTAAAGTAATCCAAATTGTTCGACAAAATTCATTGGTCGAAGTTGTTAAGTTGATAAAAGAAACAATTTTTAACGAAATAAGAATTACGTTGAAAACGGGTAAACTCGGACATAGACCGGGGTATCTCGGACAGTCTCTGGACACAGAGTAGGTAAACTCGGACAGCTTCAAGGTTTTAAAAAAAGCAACTTTCCATCGGCCAAGAAGAACATTTCCCCTTTTCTCGTGATTACTACAACAAATTGAAGATATGTAATATGATACAAATGTCTTGAAACTAGTCTATTAGCCATCTTTAGTGATTATTTTCAATCATGATGAACCTCATGATATATCGTGAGTTGGCGAGCAAAACGTCGTAATTACAGAAATGTTTAAGATGTGTTAAGGATGTTATAGTCACGCATCGACGGTATATGTATTCATTGGAAGAATTTTCTGGGCTGAAAAACAGCCATACAATGTATTTATGTTACTACAATGCACGGATCCAGAGGGGGTCCACACGCCCCCTTCCCCTATCAAATCTCGAAAAAATATCGTGAATAATTCTTTTTATACAATAAGTTTTATACAAAACTATTCACTGTATAACATTAATTACTAAAGGTACACACACTTGTTGTCGGCGTTAGGCGAGCAATACCCTGAGATAGCCAGTCGTCAAACAAAATGTCGCATTGTGTGAGTGTGAATACAGATCTGTCTTTGTCAAGTGATACATTATTTTGCCATAGGTCTGTATATATTTATTTAAGACAACATATGAAATAGGACCCGTCACTTAACCTGCTCAGGGGAAGTGCGAAAAGAATCGAACATGTATGCTGACTAGATTAGGTGGATTGCACGGGCTGACCGGGACGAAGCTTTCCGAATTTTGCAGATTTTCTTAGTGTAAAACATTCCTACTACCTAACTGTATCATGTTTAACCTCTGCTAGAGCCAATTTGTTTTCAAGTATTTGTTTAACAAAACAACCGGAAGGTCCCTTTTCGACTTTCTTTCTCAGTCTTAAAAAATATGCCATTATGCATTTTTGCTTTTATCCATTTTAATTCTATAGTTAAGCATTATGCAGATTATCAGTTAAAAACTTTAAAGTTGCAGTTTCCAAGCAGCCCAAGAACTGTGTCAAAGTGTCCTTCCTCGCACTTAAAGCCAATATTGCAAAACTGCATCGGGCCTTTATATTTATTGTTTTTTGACGCCAGAGGTAAAGTTTTTCTGCCACGACATACTAAAAAACTGTTTTGATCTTTTTGCGTCCTATCTACGAAAATATGGGACCTTGAAATGTAGTGACGAATCTATGAATAGGATGATAGCATTTTCATGGTTTGGATGGTGCACAAAAATGCAATGTTACGATCTCTGAATTAGAGGTGCATGCCCACAATGTAAACTCCTTTCACCATCACATTCTTCATCCTTACAAAGAGGGGAAAAGTCGTATTTGATTTCAAACGGCAACAGCATATCTTCGGTTGGAAACCAAAATCTCACAACTACAGTTTAAATTAGCTGTAGTTACGAGAAGCATTACTAATAGGTATGTAAGTCGATGTTTTGTTGAATAAGGGTTATTCTACCATATTTAAGTGTAATATTAGTATTCATTCTATAGAATATTGACGGATGAAAAATTTAAGCCAAATTGTAGGTTTAAGTCTACGTACAATATATTAAACGGTGGGTGAAAAAGAAAAACATATCAAAATGATTGGTTGTGGTATTTCTCTTTCCCGACAATATTTTGCTTATTTTTAAAGACCTTTTATCCCCCAGGAAATATACAAATTAGGGCTTGTTTGGTGAAAGGTTATCTTAAATAATTTTTCGAGTTTCTAGTTGGAATCTAGAATTCAAGCCCTAGGTCTATAAAGAAATACATGAATAATATTTGTGTCCGACTTTACCTAAGGTCTTAAATTTAGCTCTTTTAAACTCGGACACTTTGTTTTCTGCCTTTTTTAACCATTTTAAAAGATCTAAGAAAAACTAAAAAGTGTTTAAAAGTAAACTTCAATATATTTCAAATATTATTGCGTACAATATGATTAAATGTAATATTCTTTATTTACGTTTGACTAGGATTTTATTTTGTCCTTGAAATTTTTCTGTTGACCCCTATTTACGGAGTTTCGGAAACACCTACAGTCAGTGCATGCGCTGTGAAGAGCATACGTCATGAACTACGTCACAGGGTGTCTTTAATCATCCACAGTCGGTAAGTAACACGTGACAGCCAAAAATAAAACTTCTATGAGAATGATTTGGGGGAAAATGCTTCATTTTGCGTAAGAAAACAGCTGATAGTCCGAGATTACCCACTCGTCCGAGTTTACCAAATTTTCCCCTACTGTAGGCCCAGCTCATAAAATTCATCCGACCAAAATTTCCTCAAGAAAAATGATATAGTATGACTCAAGGATCATGCCTGGTTAATTTGATTGAAAAAGGAACTATTTTCTGAGGAGAAGATTCTTCAAGAAAGAGTCTATGGACAGATGTAAGAAGGACACTACGGCATGGCTATAGCCTTCTAACCTTGAACCAGTACAGCTTAACCCATTCCCGAACCATGACACCTTCTGATGCCCCTCAAGAAAAACAATTGAGAAAACATGGTGTAAAGTGAAGAAAATGCTTGTAACAAGCAATTTCTTCATTTTACACCATGTTTTCTACCCAGTAAGTTGAAAAGTCTGAAATTTTGTTAAGTTTAAACTCGGCATCAACGTACCATTCGCTGACACCCCCCCCCCCCCCACACACACAAACACACACAGACACACACTTACTCTTTTGGCCCCGCCCATTGACTCTGACAGGAAGTCCAGCTTCTATCTTTAACGGCGTTATTTTGCAAATTCTATGGCTAGCAACATATTATAAATAAGTAGAATGGCTGGTTGGCGATCTAAACGTCGAAACCTCAGCTACGACGTTTTAGTGCAAAACGAACAAAAATAATCCACCAAAATGACAGCCAATGTCGGAGTCCAAGCTTAACTTCCAGTCTAAATGAATGGTTTCACTGGTGGACTGTTTATTTGATTAACAGCCGCGATTTGTCAATTATGCCACTCTTTTAGACGCCTCCAAGAAAATAGCTTTCGAAGACATTGAGGCAATGAAGAAATTGCTTGTTACAAGTAATGTCTTCATTATCAACAATGTTTTATACATCAAAGACTTTTTTTAAATTCTATCAACTAAAAATTTCGTCTTCAATTTTTACATTGGACCAGTCTAAATTTTGTCATATGGAAATGGGTTGATGCGTGTCTGCACTGAATCCTTACCAAATATCGGATCCGGATCCCTTAATGTTACTTGACCCCGTTTGACCCTCTAATAACACATTTCTGATTAATATATATTTGTAATGATAACCGCTGTGGAGTATTTATTAATTTCCTCTTTGATACGCTGATACATGTTAAGACAATGATTCATATCGGGTCATTTGGAGTGCACAAACCATGCATTAAACAAATATCTGGGGATATTTCTGTTTGACTTCCACATTTTAACTAAATAAATGATCGCTGGCCCCGCCCACTGAACTCCAACAGGAAGGTCAACTTAGATATTAACTCATTACCAGACGACAAAATTGTACACTGGTCCAAATTGATAGGAGTTGCAGACGACAAGCAAAAGTTGATGAAACTAGAGATTTTTTTAACTTTCCGGGTAGAAAAGATTGTGGAAAACGAAGAAATTGCTTGTAACAAGCAATTTCTTCATTTTCCACATTGTTTTCTTAAGCTTTTTTCCTTGGGGAGTCTTAAGGCGTCTCTGAGCGAGAATGGGTTAAACCGCGATATTTTGAAAACTCTACTATCAGTAACTCGTAACAAAAAAAAAACCTAAAATGTTTGGTTGGCGACCTAAACGTCATAACTACAGCTTGAAAAAGCTGTATTTACGATGTATAAGTCGTCAAACAAACAAAAATGTTACACGTAAATGTCGGCAAATTTTGAAGTTGAAAATTCACATGTAGTGCAATTGAGTTATTTGATTGGTCAATTGATTCGTTGATTAACAGAAACGATCCGCCAAAAGGCTTTGTATTCCTGTAGTTTCCTAATTTCATATTCTTTCCATTGATGCAACTCGTAATTTTGATTACAGTTAGGGTTTTACTCGATCCAGAGATAATGTAATTGAAAGAAAAGAAAAAAAACTATTTCTCTTTTGATACATTCCAATGCAATGACGCTTTTGACGCCCCCGAAGAAAAACGATTGGGAAAAGATTGTGTAAAATGAAGAAATTGCTTAAAGACAAGCAATTTCTACATTTTGCACAATGTTTTCTACCTAGAAAGTTGAAAAAACTTCATAATTGTCGTCTATAACTCCTTTCAATTTGAACCAGCATAAAGTTTTATCGTCTGGTAATGGGTTAATTCAAGATAAAACCGGGTACCAAATAGCAAGGGCTGATAGAGTGGTTCCAGCTTATAATGATCCGTGTTTCGGTTTTTATCTGTTTTCCGAACCAAGCAATTAAGTTTAGATGCACAGAAAATATCAATGTCTCCATTTTAATTAACCGAATTTCATTAAATTACATTTCGTTTCGTTTTTTTTTTTTTTTTTTTGGTTGTTTCGTAAATGATCATGATTTTTTTGTTTAATGTTTTTTTGGTGTTTCTTTTCGGGGTGGGGTGTAGTTGTTTTTGGTATCCAATTTAGAAACATTATTTTTTGTTTCTTTCCTTTGTTTTGAAACGTGACAATTCATCGTTAATAAGAAACATTAAGTAAAGTTGAATTTTTTTCTATCATATGCAACAAAAAATTGTCTAAATAGCCGGTATTCGAGAAATTAAGGAGTAAAAAGCTTCTTAATCCATTCCCACTCAGTGACGCTTTTAGACGCCCCCCAAGGAAAACAGCTTTTGTATTCAATCGAATCAACCCTTCACATCTTTCTAAAAAAAAGGGTTAAACGACCCCTCTTTTTAGCGACCACCTTTTGGTCAACATTATTGTTCGAGTCATCATAAGCTATATCTTATGTTATTTTATGTTGTGCTGAATAAAAAATGAACAGGAGTAACCCATGTCAGTCTGCAGCGACTTCGAGAGATATGGCCAGAATAATGTCTTTTGGAAGTTTTACCCCTTTCCTGTTTTGCAAAATTTTAGACTGGCCTAAAATGAAAGATGTTGCAGACGACAGTGATAATTGGGTGCAATTTGAAATGAAACCATCCTATGTGGTAGAAAATATTGTGGAAAAAGGAGAAATTGCTTGTCACAAGCAATTTCTTCTTTTACCACAATAATTTCCCAAGTGTAAAATCACAGAGGCGTAAAAATCAGGGATTGAACAGAAAATGGTTAAGACGGTTCTAGTCAAGTGGCGGATCAAAACTTTAACTAAGGCCAATCTAATTGAGAATATCTGAACTATTTGTAAAAGAGCCAAGACGTAATTGACAAACTGTGTATGAGATATTGTATATATTACCTATGGTAAGGCAGAGTGGATGAGTCAAAAGTTACCTGTAGTTCTGTATTAGTTTTGATAGCAATAACAGCCAGATTGGCTCATCAGCAGTTGTAGCATTGAGTAATCGATGAGAAAAACACATTTCTCATTCATTGAAATACATAAGTTCTTCGTGCGTTAATAACCAATTTTGTTACCATTATACTAGGAGTTTTTCCATGATGGAAAGCCTTTTGCGCATTTTAGACAAAATCCAGTCTGCGATTTTCAACAAGTCTGATTTCGAAATAGAATCGCCTTTCCACTGATCACAATTGACCAATCACGGTTGTCAATCAAGAAATCAACCGCCCAATCAAAGCATTTATTCAGCCAAGACCTGTGTTTTCAACCTGAGATTGGCCGCCATTTTTGTTAACCTTTTTTTTGGGGGGGGGGGTTCGACTTAAACGTAGTAACTACAGCTTAATCAAGCTGTAGTTACGACGTTTAGGTCATAAACCAACCACTTAAATCTTTTGTTGCATACTACTGGCCATAAAATCTTCGAAAGAAAGCCATTGAAAATCGAAGCGTAACTCCCTTTCGGAGTAAATGGGCTAAGCCTAGGGAGTCAGTAAGCGGTGCCAGCGATTGGTCAATTGTTAAAATGCATGTCGTCATATATATTCGCAGTTTGGGGGGGGGGGGTAATCAAGGGTTGTACTTGCTAAATACAAGTTGTTAGTGGAGTTTTGCACATTCGTTCCCTGCTCGTAAAAATATATGATATACCCGTTAAATCAATGTAATTTCAAAATCGGAAAATGTTTCTTATGTGTACGAAACTATTTTGTTCTCTTACGTAAATTAGTTCCATAAAACGATCCCAAACTTATATCGCTTACATGAGATATTTCTGAGGAATATGCTTTGTTCAAAATTGTATCATGTTTTTGTGTTTGTTTTTTTTTTTTTTGTTTTGTTTTTTTTGGGGGGGGGGCTGTTGTTGTGATGGTGGTGATTTTGCTCTTGGGGGGGGGGGGGGTATTGGAGTTGTGTCGTTGTTTTTGTTTCGTTTTGTTTTCTGAAATGCACGAAAAGAAGAGCTTACCGTACTTTACTATTCCGTTCGTGTTTTTTTTCGTGTTTTTTTTTTTTTTTTTTGTGTGTGTTTTTTTTTAATTTTATTTTCATACCACCACGAAAACACACAAAAATATACATATCCTCTTTATCTCATAAAAACTTATTTCAGGAAAAATGTTTTTCGATTAGTATAGTTTTCGATATTATACGAAGACAAAGCTCCTCCAAGCACCCGCATACCCGATACTCAGTTCTCTGCAGATCTGAATCGAAATCTTTCCCGTTTAACCTATTAAAAGACGTCGAATACTTAGACTGGTCTTAATTGAAAAAGAAAGTTGCAGACAACATTTCAAGTTGCATTAAAGTAGGAAAATAAATGCAAAATAAAGTAGAACACATTGTGAGAAAGGGAAAAATGCTTGTTACAAACAATTTCTCTTTTTCATAGTCATATTTTTTAGAGCGTCAAAAAAGGAATTGTGTGATAGCGGGTTAAGAATTCTTTTTAGATTTGTTGCCAGAAGGCCTATTTACTCATCCGTATTATGAAACATCGGCCCAACAATTTACTATTGCTCAAACTTTTTAATATTTGAGTAATATTCACGTTAAGTAATGATTTAGTTCTTTTCTTTTAGTATAGAACAGAACAGAATAGAACATATCTTTTATTTTCATCCAAGTACATAGAAGTACAATGTGGACAAGATACAGCAATAATGTATAGGATAATAATTCAAGTGCTTCCGGTAAAAACACTGAAATAAGTGTATGTCAACAGCGAGGAAATTTAGACCCATCCGAGGGATAGATGCGCTACAATAAAGTTGTGGTTACTAAATCTAATATCAGGGGGGGGGATTACCATGCTTGTGGCGACTAGAATATCATAGCTTGAGACAAGGTGGGCTGTAGTTATGTCGTTTTAGTCTCCATTCGATGTTAACAATTGAAGTTGGATCTCAATAATACTGTTTATTTACAAAAAGAAATATATCTTAGTCGGGGATAACGTTTATCGTCGATTAGTATCCAAAACCTCGTAACTACACACTAAATTATTTAGAGTTACAATGTTGTGATTGCGAAACAATTAAATACCTTTCCAAAATTGCTTAATAATTCAATTTAGAAAACCGTAATCCATTCTAAAAATAACCTACATAAACGCTCGAGCGTTTTAAATTGCCCCAATCTATTTTTTATGTAAGATTTTATATCGAAGATAAAACGAACTCAAATTCTTGACAGTGCATTTGAATTTCATTTAATTCATTTTGTATTAACTTTATGAACCTTTTTAATGACGTTATATATGTTTTTATAGATTAAAAAGTACAAAAAGTGCAAGTGACTGTACACTGTATTCAGGTTCGGTGCCTCAGTGTTTCTACTACATAAATCACAATTCTTCATCTGATTTACCGATTTACACACAAACACGCTTTTAAGCGCCCCTAAGTATGAAAGCTTTGGAAAACATATTTGGAAGATGAAGAAATTGCTTGTTAGAGGCAGTTTCTTCAATATCCACAATGTTTACTACCCCAAAAGACAAAGATTTTAAAGGTTTCATCTACTTCTTTGAATTTGGATTGGCCTAAAATTAATCGTTTGGGAATGGGATAAAAATATCAAATGTCCATGCTTGTTCAACAAACCATTTATTATAGGTATTCATTTGAATCATGTTGAACAGATGATTTCAACAAGTACCTACAACATGGGGTAGTAAAGGAAATAACAGATTTAGGTAGTCAACGCTCCTCCTTATCTGGGGCTGTAAAATAAGGAAACTTTAAGAAAGCTGTTGTTACGACTTTTTTCGCGGAACGATGAAATAACTGAACTTTTTTTATGTGACAAAGGCAAAGGAAACGATGTTTCCGGTCTGATTCCTCGGGATTTGATGAAGACAGCAATAGTCTATGACGTAGGCAAAATATGCTTTGTGTGAAACGAAGTACACAAATCAAAAATAATTCAGCATATCCTGTCTCGGAAATAACTTTGTAACGTTTCGAGCTCGTAGACAAAGCCTATGCATTCAGAGAAATGGATTCTCAACCTAAACCGGTTGACCTTGTGTATATATCACTCCAAGTAGTCCCTTGACTCTTCTGAAGGTTCCCTAATTTGCATATCACAGCAAATTACCTCCCCTTGAACCGTTACAACTTTGGCTTGAACATAATCTAAAGAAGTAAACTGATTACGCTTTAAATTCTGGTTTGAATAGATTTTTTACTCGATTTTTCTAATCTATTGTAATTATTAATACAATGTATATTAAAATCACACGGTAGCACATTCTTTGATAGTCCAACCTTTTGGAAAGTGAGATGCGCACGCACAAAGATTGTTTCTAATATTAGTAACAAATCTATTAAACGATCGCTGCCTTGAAACAAAAAAGTGCAAGATGAATACATTGCAGTGTCGGGCTGCATCCTGAACAATTCACTAGAGAGTTGTACTTGTGTCTGGATTATCTTTCTTCCCATATTTTGTGGAATAAATAAACTCTAGAAACATATGTTTGTTTTACTTGATATCGACAGGCGAGTTCGATTGAATGGAAGACGACATATTAAACTAAACACTGTAAACAAGGGCGTATGCAAACGTTGGTTTTGTTTCTCTATACCAAATATTTTCTTTAACCCTTTCCTTTTCAATTCCTGGTTTTTACGCCCCTGTAATTTAAAACTTGAGAAAAATTGTGGGAAAGAAAAAATTGCTTGAGACAAGCAATTCCTCTTTTACCAACAATATTTTCTACCACATAGGATGGTTCATTTCGAATTACATCAAATTTTCATAGTTTTCTGCGACCTCGTTCAGTTTGGACCAGTCTTAAATTAAAAAAAAAAAGTAAAGGGTAGATTAAGCACATAAATCTAGAACTTAAATGGATGGGTGCAAGAGAAAAATCGGCACCATGCGCGTGTGAAGTACAACTTATTTGGAGCTGACGCTAAAACCAATAATCTTAAGAGTAGGCTAACTCTGGATGTAGAAACGACTGGTTTGCTTTTTAGACTAGTTTCTTTTCATGAAAGGTATCGTGATTCTAACCATTTGGTTATATAAAGCTTTGGACATTCTTGTAGCCTCAGTCGAACATTGAATCACGTGTAGTCATTACGATGTAAGATCACCTAAGGTAATTAGTAGGTTAAATAACACTAATGAAACAATAACATGTCGATAATTGACCCCTTATTACCTATACCCTCAATAAAAACACAATTCAGAAATAGTTTTGTTTCCTGTTATTAAAGAGTCGCGGCTGTCAATATAAAATGGATAGACCATTCAAATCATAGATTTAAACCAGAGGAATTGGAACTGCAAAAATGGTCGACCGTAATTTAAATCATTTTTGTTGGTTTTGCCACTTATTTGTTTTAACTACAACTTATTGAAGTGTCCTGCATCCTATTTGGCAGAAAAAAAAATCGTTTCATACTTTCATAAAAAAAATGTGAGTATGAAACAGCTGTGTTGGCTTTCACCTGAACCGGTTCAATGAAAAATGTCTCAAGCTTGTACAGTTTTTACTTTTTATGAAAAAATGGATGGATTTCTTTTTGATATATATATAGAGCAAATCACACAAGCGGCTTCACCTAGAACTGTGATTCAGTTTTTGATTTCATAACTCAATGACAATGTATTTTCTACATCTCTTTAATGTTAAACTTTTTGGGAATATTTATATGCCTGTATCCTTTTTGTACCAATATTTATGATAGTGCGTGTTAATGCTATATTTATATAATCTGTTAAGTGCGAACGATTGATTTAACAGATGAGTGCTCTACTGTAACCTGGATTACGTCAAACAGTTGTCTTCTGTCAGATACATACCATCAACCTATCTCTCTATCCATTCAATCTTGTACGATTTCTTTTTTTTTTTTTTTTTTTCTTTCTTTTATAGTATTTCAAAACGATTTAATCGAATAAAAGATTAACACTATGCAGTAAACCACATTTAAGCTGAACGTCTTTTAGGTTTGGAATTTGGATAATCGTAGACGTAAGTCGGATGAGCAACTTAAGCAACTCGTGGCTCGGAAAGGATGTAGTTGTTGTACTTCTGTTAGACATAACAGGAAGTCATGGGTAGGTACTCCAGCTGACGCGGTATGACTGAAATACTGTTAAAAATGGTTTTAAATCCCATTTTAAAAAATTGGACAAATGACGATAACGTATTTCACTAAATGACTGAGCTTAACTAATCTCTTAATAGAAAAATCACTTGTTTGAGAGAAGACTCGAATCGACAAGGGTCATTCAGAAATCGTTGGAGCAAATATGTTTCTTAATAAACAAAGCATATAACCGTTCTGCATTAAGCGTAATCAATGACCATGGGAAAGACAAGACGACGGAGGATTTGAATTAATGCAGTATTGAAAGCTTTCTTTGAAGCACTCAAATACATTCAGTTTGTCAGGAGTAAAGTGGTCCTTCTATCGGTAACACCAAATATCTAGAAATGGCCTAGACAAGTTAACAAACTTTCGCAGATGAACTCTGTTCATTTTCAAACGCCATTCATGTAAAAGTAAGTCCAAAGTCTTGTTTTTCTCTTCGGTGTTGGAATGTAAGAAAAAACAAAATGTATTCGTCATTCGTTTTCAATTTCTAACGAGAGGACAAATGAAGACCGAAGGCTACTCTTGTAACAACTCTGATTTCGGCGCATTTGAGGACAATCAGATCGGTTATATCGTCGTTGTCTTTCTAAAAACTCACAACTACAGAATAGAACATAACATATCTTTTATACCGTCCATGTACAAGAAGGTAATATAAGGACAATATACCAAATAATATAATGAAAAAAAAAATACAAATAAAATACTTTTGGTAAAACAAACAGTTGAAACTAGTAAACTAAGAAAATACTTTAGACTTTTCGAGGGATAGATGCGCTCTTAAATGGTGTAAAAGTGGATATAGGTGCTTCAAGTTAAATCTTACCAGTTAATGAGTTTGGAAAATATGGCATGACGTCTGTAAAATGTTGGTGGGTGACCAAAAAACAGCAGTAACAGCTTTAATACAGAGGCTGTAGTTACAGTTTCTTGGTCGCCCGTGAGCGCACGAGCCATTTGAACTATTATGTAAAGGTTTGTAAAGACTATAAATAGTATTAACAATTAGGTTGTGATGCATATAGCTGTATCCCCTTCTTTCCGAAACTTGTTCGAAACGAAATCAAAAGAACGGAAAGTACTGTAAGCTAGCAAAGCATAAATTTATTTAGTAATCTTCTCTGTCAAAGGTTATCATGATTATTTTAAGTTAGAAAGTCTTTGCATTGTAGGGTAGAAAACATTGTGGACAATGAAGAAATTGCTTGTTACAAGCAATTTCTTCATTTTCCACAATGTTTTCTAAATCTATACTTTTGAGGTGATTCAAAAGCGGGATTGGATCGGATTGGATTAAATAGCATGCTTTTGAAGGAGTTGTCTACATATTGAATTAAGTTAATTCATGTGGCCATAAAAAGCATTGGCACAGTTTGCAATATTCCCTGAAATTAGAACTACTTTTTGTGGCGTAGGGATTTGGTGGTTAAGCCTTCAGTGGCAGTTTGAACTCGAAGAAGTTAGAGAAGACCTCAAAATTTTGTCTGTTCACTTAAGCTATCAAAGCTGCCGCTTTGCTAGCTAAAAACAAAATTAGTATATGGGGAAAACTGACCGATTGTCGATCCTACCTATTGATGTCACAACCACTGACTCCAACAGAAAATTCTACTTCGATATGAAATAGCGTTATTTTGCAAATCTTTTGTCAAGTAACATGTAACAAAAATCAAAATTGAAATGGTTGGTTGAATCAAGCTGTAGTTACGAGGTTTTGGAATGACACCGACGATATGATCTGTAAATAATTCTTATTTCTGTGGGTTATTTAGAGTGGTAGTTTATTACGTTAAGGGCTTGTATTTCTTTAATCCACATTCTTTCCTTAAGAACCTCTCTTCAGATGACGAGAACCGTCAGCAAATGCTTGGATAATTATAACAATTATTTTTTCCCGGAAAGGAAGACAAACCGTCGCGTCTCGGTGACTCAGATTTTATTTGTCAAGGCAATTATGTAACCACACAATTTTATCTTTCAACAAATATTTATTAATGATGATCCTTATTATCAAAGCGAAGGAGACAGAAAAGACCATATTCAGAAGTACTGTGACGGATAGCTGGCCCCGCCCACTGACTCCGCTGGCCCCGCCCACTGACTCCGCTGGCAACGCCCACTGACTCCGCTGGCAACGCCCACTGACACCAACAGGAAGTTCAACCTAAATATTAAACGCCGTTAATTGCCAACTCATGGCCAGTAACGTAAGTGTGTAACAAAAAGCAAAATGGCCGGTAACGACATAAACTTCGTTTAACCCATTCCAACACAACAAAATTTTAGACTGGTCCACATTGAAAGGAGTTGCAGAAAACAATTTCAAGTTGGTGGAAATTTAAATGTTTTCCTCTTTTTTGATAGAAAACATTGTGGATAATGAAGAAATTGCTTGATACAAGCAATTTCTTCATTTTCCACAATGTTTTCCAAAGCTTTTTATTCTTGAGGGGCGTAAAAAGGAGGGATTGTGTGGGAATGGGTTCAGTCCTTAAACTAACATAATTCTTCGCATAATTGTCGATCAGGGTTGGAGTTCAAAGGTCACTTCTGATCTAAGCTAATCAATCGATTGATCGATTAGTTAATTTTTTGACACTGTCGGCGTGATTACTAGAAATTTGAAATTAAGCGTACACGAATTGTTTTGAACAATACTTTTGATGAAACAACAATAATTCTATCAATAAAATACAGACTACAGGTGACTTATTATTATTAAACCTCAAAAAGAGATTGAAATATATGTGACTCTCCTCCACTCAAGTGGAAAAACGGTTAACAAATTCCCATACAATGACGCTTTTGGACGCCCCCCAAGCAAAACAATTCGGAAATCATAGTGTAAACTGAAGAAATTGCTTGCTTGTAAACAGCAATATCTTCATTTTTTACAATATTTTCTACCAAGAAAGTCGAAAAAATATAAAATTTGATAAACTTTAAA
The DNA here is from genome assembly GCA_946902895.1 of Fragum fragum. Classification (NCBI taxonomy): domain Eukaryota; kingdom Metazoa; phylum Mollusca; class Bivalvia; order Cardiida; family Cardiidae; genus Fragum; species Fragum fragum. Next base: position 3,021,631 of record OX336379.1, read on the forward strand.
TTGTCGTCTGCAACTCTTTTCAATTTAGACAAGTCTTACATTTTTTTCGTCTGGTAGTGGTTTAACCGTTTAATACTTGATGGAACGCTGGGCATGTCAATTGACATCGGACATGGAACTTGGAATAAAATATCAAACGACGTTAGTTTCCATAATATATAGTAAGAAAAATAAACCAACTGTGAGATCGTTATAGGGCGACCTATACGTCACAAAAGCAGATTGATAAAGCTGTAATTACAACGTTTAAATCCCCAAACCGATAAAAATCATGAAATAAATGTTATATTACCACTAATTTCCGGTCAAATTAACGGTTTGATTGGTCAGTCTCTCTTTATTGACAGAGGCGATCAACAAATTTAAAAAAAGAGACAAGTTTCACCGAGTTCATAGTTAACTTTTTTTTTTTTTACAAAATTTTAGACTCGTCCAAAAAGGTTTTGCCAACAAGAATTTAAAGCTGGATTTATTTAAAAAATAAATATTCAGTAGGGGTAGAAACTATTATGAAAAAAGGTAGAAATCGCTTCCAGAATGTTTTTATAAAGTATAATTCAATAACAGGTGTAGAAGGATGCAGTGAGCTACCAGAGCTTATTTAAAAAGTCATTAACATATCGAAAACAGATTTTATTTTTTCAATTGTATTACAGTGGGCCAACTACAGTGCGGGGATTGCTATTGCACCCACCGAGCTGTCATTGGTCTACTGTCATTCTTACTGTCATTCTTAATGCCAATAAAAGCGACTAAGTACTATTAAACTTCAAACAACTTACCAAGCGACAAAATTATTCCATATTATTATCCATATTATTATCCACAGGAAATTTTAAACATCATATTCATTCAATGAATCTGCCCACAAAACCATAACACTAAATGTGACAAAAATAATAATGTCACACATGGATTACACTTATCTCGATTTACACGTGCGGGAGAGGTCATGGACAAATGTCGTGATGACGTAAGTACAGAGGCATACCCCGCACGAGTTACCGGTAAAACCATTCTTCATCAGGCACATATAATCAGATGTCATTTCAACGCTACCTAATTAACGGATCTAATCAGATCTGAAATTTCTTTTTTCATCTTCCGCTGATTTACATTTCATTTTCTCACTTTGTTTGTATTGCAATTCCGTCATTGTTGCATGTATGTATTTTGTATTGTATGACGATGAACATGTATGTTCAAGTCTTAGGAATAAACTTATGTTCTGTTCTGTTCTGTTCTATAAAAAACCGGGACTGAACAGAAAAATGGTTTAAATGATGATCTTTCAAGTTTTCAATGATATCCAAAAATCAACCTGACGCGAAAAAGTTCTATACACTTGCTGGCCTATTCCGTATGCGCAATTTGACTAATATCGATACTTTCACCTTTTCCCCGATGTGGTGCCTTTTTGTGTGACACGTTACACATTCTATTTCAAAATTAAATAATAATTCTATATTTTGTAAGATTATCGATTTTTTCGAGAAAAAGATCTCGAGATTGCATGTCGGGCTTGAGCCTCGCATTTTCTTGTAGCCCGAGGAATGTACTTGTGTTTGTTTGAAAAGGCAGAATCGAGGGGAATCGGTCTAAGTAAAAAACTTGTTTCCAAGTCGATGTACAATAAATACATAGATAACGAATACGATTGTCGGGAGCAGCTATCGACCACCGGCCTTCCAGTGGCGCAATGACCGATAATTTTCTGGAGACAATAATTTGGAGGGATCAACCTAGGTTTAATGATTTACAATAAATGGATTGACCATACACTGATTATGGAATACATGTGTAAAAGGAGAGAGAGTCTGAGTCACAATGCACATTGTCCGACCAGATGGTTGTGTAATTTGAGAATACATTAAAAATCAATCTGATAAATATCATGTTCGCTAATGGACTTGTATCTTTTAAACAAGAGCATCTAATGAGTATAGAACGGGCCTGTTACGTATACAATCTGAATTACAAATGAAACCAAATAGTAAACACGTCTCTATGTGTATTTTGTAAATAAATGTTGTTTTTGTTATTGTTGCTGCTGCTGTTGCTGATGATGGTGATAACTTGCTGCTGATATAATATGGTGGTAGTTGATTTATTTGTATGGTTACCCAATCCACGTGAAATCCCGTTTTCTGACCACTGAAAGAAAATCCTTTTGAAAATATTGTGGAAAATGAAGAAATCGCTTGTGACAGCAATTTCTCCATTATCTAAAATGTTGTCCATCTTAAAATGTTGAATTTGGACCAGTTTAATTTTTTACACGAGTAAATCATCCTGTGTTCAACATAATCATCTAACATACCTTTGGTATGAAAAGTAACAGGGTCTTCCATTTCATTTCATGTATGTTTCTTTGCATAGGACGTTTTAATCAAGGACAAACTTTCAGGTGACACCGTTTACATTTCAAGATTAACTTTTACTAGAGGAAATAAGCTTAAGCGCTGTTAATCAATCAATTTCGATTAAAGAAATAAACAATTGTTAATTTTGAATATGTATTATATTCATCCTAACAAAAAGGTTAGGGTCACCGGTCTCATATTCAAAATGTGAATGTCTTCATTTCACTGACTTCTACAGAAAGTTTTACTTCCACACAGAACGACATTATTTTGCAAAATTAATATTCAGTAACGTGAATAAAGTGAACTGTTGGTTGGCGATCTAGACGTCGTAACTACATCTTAACCATTGTCATGCTGAACCCGGAATATTCCGGTTTTGGCAGGAGGTATATACCAAGATCAGCCTACACATAAGTGCAGTCTGATCTTGGTCTACACCTCCTGCTTGTACTTTTCCTGCCAGAGGTGTTTATGAAGTTGATATCTAAAAGAAATATTGATTTTTGAAGAACAAGTTCTATCAATGCTCACCCTTTGATTTTACAACAGTTCAGTAAGGTAATTTATACAGCATGACAAGGGTTAAATAAGCTAAAGTTATGACGTATAAGTCTCCAAAGCCACACAAATGTCGTCGAGAAATGTCCGTCGATATTGGAGTTCAAAATTCACTTACGATCTAAACGAGTGATTTGATTGGTCGATTAGTTCTTTGATTGACAACCGCGACTTGATAATACAACTTTACTTACAGGTCAATATCTTTCCAAATGGCCAAGATCAAATATATCGTCGATGTTCATTGAAAACTTCGTAACTGAAACAAGCTATAGTTACTAGGATTTGCTCGAACACTGTCGAAAAGTGACCCTAGAGGTGACAAAGATATTCTGGGAAGTGCGGCAAATATCGATCCTAGTCGGTTTGCGTGTGCTGTGCAGGCTCACCAGGGTCTAAACTTGTCGATCCTTGTAGTTTTTCTGAACGTAGATTGGTCATTTTACTTTGTCATTTGTTTGTGTACAAATTCCTATCTCTGATTGACCTATATTTGATCTTATATTTTCTCTTTTTTTTCAAATATTTGTTTTACACAGTATCCGGTTAGATATTTCTTCATCTAGCGGGTTTAAGATGCGCCCTTTCTGTGCACGTATTCGGCGTTGGGCGATCAGAATGTCGTAAATACAGCTTTACTCAAACTGGATTTACGACATTTTGTTCGCCCAACGCCGAATTATCTTTAAGTGTGTGTGTGTGTGTGTGTGTGTGTGTGTGTGTGTGTGTGTGTGTGTGTTTTTTTTTTTCTTATTTACATACATATATATTTACAAATAGTATATATCTTAATTCCTTCTAGTGAGTCATTTTTCATTCATTTATATTTTAATGTCACTATGGGACATTCGAATGAAATAAAAAAAAAACACTATTAATTGTCGAAAATTCGGGGCTTAAGAAACCGGAGGATTTTTTACCATGCAAAAGACTGGTTTTACTGAAAACTGACTAAATAAGATGAAAAGATTTATATAAGTTTGAAAGATATCGAATTAAGAATCGATCATCTTATCTTCCCTACCGTGACTTATAGTTAATTCATAGCATCATATTTTAAATACCCCGCTAGTATCTGATTATATATCTGTAAATGTTAGACTGTAGAACGGGGCCACATTTTCGAGTTTACTTTGCTGTTAGAAAAGTTTGTCAGATATAACGTAAACAAAGTATACACTGCCATAATAGGCATGTAAGTCTATTTTAAAAAAATAAGAACAAAAATATTAAATAAAACAGGTGCGCTTTACTAACACAGAGTATATGGTAATAAAGAAACAAATAATTTAATGGAGTTTTCCTAAAAGAGAAGAATTTAACAAAACAGTGGAAAAAAGTCTTCCCGAGAAGTCCCAAAAAAGTGTCGTCTCTGGTCAGAGTGCTCCAACTGAGCAGCCTTACCCGTGTAGAAGTTTTTGCGTTTGACAGATTTGGTTAAGGTAGAATCATATTCTACCTTCCTTTGTGTTTATTTCCGAAATGCGACCTGTTGACCTCTGTCAGATCCATTCTCGTTTTCAAATATTTGTCTCGTATTTGGAACGAACAGGATGTCCCTTTTCAACCAACAGTTCAAAACTCAATGGGTACTTCAATTATATTTTTAAAGTAATTTCAATAATTCAAATGCAACTTACTACTTTCGAAAATCCGAGTTCCAATTCTATTACGTAAGTCTATTCCAAGAAAGTAACATCTATCCTGTTAAATTCTTGTTGCATAATGAGGAGATATTCTCTGTCCCCAGCAGACAAACTATCGACCAAACGTGTCTATTGCCCATTCCCAAAATTTCCCCAATAAGTCCTTATGAATAAAAGAATGGGACGTATAGAAAAGAGCCGGTCTTCAAAAATAACTGCGAGGTAGAAGTATCTGGAACAGCAATTCTTTACATTTGAACCAACCAGAAATTTCTGAATTTGCGATCAATTAAGTGGACCATGATAGCTTTAAATAGCTAACTTGTGTTTCACTTCTTTCTTTCTATCTAAAAGGGGGGTCTAGGAAAGCCCTGATGAGCCCCAATGGACTTTATTTTTACAACATGTGCAGGGGTCCCTAGACAATGTCGGAGTTCAAAGTTCAAAGTTCAGTTCCGATCCTCGGCCTTAAGGTTTGTAACAGGCAGATTTTTTAAGGTTGTCTTCTGTGGTTCTACTTAAGAACACACAAGCATATTACAATCATTTATATAGATTAGGAAAAAATTCAGACTGGTCCAAACTGAAAGGAGTTGCAGACGAAATATCAAAGTTCATGAAATTTTGATTTTTCAATTTTCTTGGTAAAACACATTGTGTAAAATGAAGAAATTGCTTATCACAAGCAATTTCTTCATTTTACAAAATGTTTTCCCGTTGTTGTTTTTCTTGAGGCCGGGGCCTCCAAAAGCGTCAATAGGTTTACCGAGCAATCTACCTTTTTTGATTGTGACTAGTATGGTCCCATTTTACAATAGGGACATCCCTTATTACCTTACAAACACCCAGTCAACATTTTATTTAGATTAATTGGACAAAACATGTTCAATAAGAAATTTTTCTTCAGGTCCTTTCTTCGTGTTTTCAAACAGAACAGTCCGATTTCAATATAAGTTATCCTTATGATTGACAAACAAACTGACCAAGTATTGAAAGTTACCCCCAAATTCATTTTAACAAGTTCCCAAACCGCTTGGAAATGCAGCTCTACTGTTTCTAATTCAGCCATTAAACCAACATATTGTCACTGACAGAATAACGTCGTCAAGCAGTTAACCCTTTCCCGTTCAAATACGGGATTTTACGTTCCTGTGATTTTATACTCGAGAAAACATTGTGGAAAAAGAAGAAATTGCTTGTAACAAGCAATTTCTCCTTTTTCCACAATATTTTCTACCACATAGGATGTTTTCTTTTTAAATGGTATCCAGTTTTCAATGTTGTCTGCAACCTCTTTCATTTTGGACCAGTCTAAAATTTCAAAAAACAGGAATGGGTTAAGCAAGCGTTTATATCACAGTAATAGACATAGCGAATATCACATATAAATCCTCTTCCCGGTGCATTCATCCTTTGTTGTGGGATTTTGTAAATAACAAGTTAGATTACCAAAAATAGAGGAGACTTGACTGCATCAATCTATTTGTCTGCATATCCCAGATAACGTGAAATCAATGGGTTAGAGCAATGCAAGGGGCAGTGAAAAACTATTGTAAATGTCTAAATTTATAAAAGCACATAAAGCGGTTTTGCACTGGTCCCTCGATGCAGAACTGCGTGCATCTACGCAAGAGTTAACCCATTCAAACTCATTCCCTCCTTTTTACGCCCCCAAGAAAAAAGCTTTTGAAAACATTGTGGAAAATGAAGAAATTGCTTGTATCAAGCAATTTCTTCATTATCCACAATGTTTTCTACCCAAAATGACGAAAAAGTTTAAATTTCCATCAACTTGAAATTGCCGTCTGCAGCTTCTTTCAATTTGGACCGGTCTAAAATGTTGCTGTGTGGGAATGAGTTAAGGCAATGCTATTACATGTAAAAGTATGTTTTGAACGTTATCGTACACAATCTTTGAGAATGTCCAATCTTGGTCGGAAAACGTCGGCGTGCAATCTTACATATTAAAACTTTAACACTTAAAATGCAGTTTATTTGCTGTCTACGACTAAACGACTAAATAACAATACTATGATAAAAAAAGATTTTCTAATAAAACTTATATACATTTAGCGATATGTTATTAACATCATTTATTATTCCAGAAAATACATTTAAGCCTAGTCTTAACCCATCACCAGGCGACAAATTTTAGATTGGTTCAAATCTAAAGATGTTACAGATGATATCTCAGTTGATAAATATTTTCTACTTTTGATATTGGGACAGAAAACAATGTGGATAATGAAGAAATCGCTCGAAACAAGCAAATTCTTCAATTTCCATAATGTTTTCCCCTCTATTTCTCGGGCATGAATAAAGTTGTACTATAATTTTGCCTGGCTTAAGTGCAGTCGAACTTGTTTGATTAGAAATACAGCATTTCGTTTAAATATATTATTGATTTCAAGTTTCACAGGAAGGCCATGCTGTTGTTGATATTCATGTTTCCAGAGAAAAGCGAGCTAGAAATATGGATGGTTTTATCAATATTTATGACGACGATAACGAGTTATGTAACCAAATAAAGGAAGTCTTGCTGGTATAGACGCTCCCTGGAATATTACATCCGGGCAATATACAGGCAACGAGTTTTCTCGAAAGAAAATTTAACACTTGTTCTATTGAATACTATACCGGTATAGGCTATTCGAATCGTGTAGGAAGACTTGACGCCTTCGATCCCTGCTTTCAGGAATAAACAGTAAATCTTGTATTAAGCGACTACCCTTGGAACGACCAAAAGTGGTCGCTTCAGGGAATAGTCGCTTAAAACAAATTTTGTGATTCGAATATATACATAATCCACTGCAGAATTCTCACTAAATCCTATGTTGTTTGGACTCATTAGAACCGTCTCACCGAAAATTCTAATGAGTTCCAACAACAATGGATTTGGGTATGAGACTTCTAAATGAGAGCCAAATTCCCAGACAATCTTGCATTTTGAGACCCCTCAATGAAAAGCCGTAGAAAATATTATTGACAATGAAGAAATTGCTTATTACAAGAAAAGTCTTCATTGTAAATTCTAAAGATTTTCTAAATTCCGTCAACTTGAAATTGCTGTCTGCAGCTTCTTTCGATTTGGAAAAGTCTAAATTTTGTAGCGAGGTAATGGATTTAAAACATGGTACAAAATTATTCATTTTGTGAGGCGACAACTTATTTTCCATCTAACAGGATATAAGATGTGAGTTCTCACTCTTTCGATGCCCTTTCCTGACTTTATCCCGCTTTCAAAATCTCAAAGAAAAAATTTGGAAACATTAACCCATTACCAGACAGTAAAGTTTCAGACTGGTCCAAATTGAAAGGAGCTGCAGACGACAAGTGGAAGTTTAAGAAAAAAAATGTTCATCTTGAAACAATCAATTTCTTCATTTTACACAATATTTTCTTCATTTTACACAATGTTTTCTTAATTTTACACAATGTTTTCCAAAATGCTTGGGGGAGGGAGGCGTTAAAGCGTCAGAGGGTGGGAATAGGTTAATCAAGCTAAAAATGCTACGCTTACCATGTAAGCTGGTCATTTTATTTCCAGTTTTTTTTACTGGTGTCTTGAATTAACGCACCTAAGCTGACGACTCAAAATATACATTTATACCGGAAGCGGTGAACTTTGAGCTCCAATATTGTTCGACAATAATGTGAAATAGTTTTGTTGGTTTGGTGACTATTCAAGCTGTAGCTACGGCGTTTATATCTGTAACCAACCATTCTATTTTTGTATATGTTGTTTGTGTCTTTATATATTACTACGTAAAAAATTGCCAATAAAGCCGTTTATTAAATACATAACTGTGATATCTTGGGATTCTCAGTGTGATAAATTTTGATATCGGCACAGGAGTGACGATATCACTTTTCAGTTTCACTCTCTGTAATAAACCTTTAATCATGTATTCATCCGTACTTTTTTCAAAAGACCTTCTCTCAAAAAGATTGGTTTCGATGTTTAAATAAAAAAATAAAAAAAATAAGGTATATAATATATAGAATATTCAACTGGTTATTCCAGATAAGAAAAAAATATTTCACTCGGATGCATTGTTAAGCGTTTGAAAAACGAGTGCGCACTCGTTTTTCAACGCCTAACAACGCATCCTCTATATAAAATCTACGTTGACATTCCTGGCAGAGGTCGGTGGGCGGGGCTAGAGATCCGTCATTTTTATTTCAGACGTTTTGACTTTCTATGGTGCAAATACAACTACAACTGTTGATATTTAAGAAAGAATTTTGATGGTTGCGGGGAGCTAAACTCAATTAATGTTGTTGATAAACTCAATTTATTATATATCCCTAGGGTTAGTTTGGAAGTTTTCAGACACATGTTCAAACAATCCTGCTTTTAATTTCTAAGTTTAACTGGTTATAATAATTTCAAATTGTTGTACATGAAGGTAGAAAAACGTTCCACTGCAATATGAAATTGGCGTCATAGAGTTCGAATTATGTGGTCTTATTACTTCTACGTAATTTGGCCATGAATATGGTGCCACCTATTTTGCATTACAAATTTAATGGAAATTTGACCTGATGGATGGTAGCGATCACTGACCATTTCATATAAAAGTTCCTTCACGATACCAAAAGACGTTGATTTACATAAAGTATTACATAACGTCTATGTTCTATAAAACCTCGTAACTAAAGCTAATTCAAAGCTGTCGTTACAAAGTTTTGGTAGAACACCGTTCGATAGAGTTAATCGTAACTAGAACTTTAAAAAATGTTTTGGGCGTTTACGTCGAAAACTAGGCAATTTGCGGTCATGTATGTCGACATGCATTTACCTTCTGTCTAAATGAGTTAAATAATTGGTTAGTCGATTTTTGTTTAACGGTGGCGATCAATTTAGGACTTTTCTGAATGGCAGATTTTTTAGAAATGAAAATAAATGTTCATGGTTAAATATAACGATGAGACTTTTCACGCGAAGGCGACCATCTCAGACTTCTAGATCCCAGGTTCGAGCCCAAGGCTGCCCCAACTAAAAAGCCGTTGAGAGGTTTGAAGTCGTATGCTCTACCAATAAACTAATGAGGCTGACTATTTCTTACTAATTTTGATGCGTTCTTTTATTAAATGGTTATTTTGCTTAAATTACGGGTGATTCCATTTCTGATGTCACATTTTTAGTTGGAGCAGATCTACGAGTAAACGTGAAAAATATCAAGCGACCACATAAGACTCCTACAATTTGTTATGCAAATTTAATTTCTAACGCCTAATTACGCCCAATTACTTTGGCATTTAATATTTGTCTGAAGAACTGTAAGAATTTCAACCAAGCAATGGCAAAATAATTCTAAGTTGAGGTAAGTTATGTCTACATTTCATAGTTTTTCATCGACTATTTCGTGGACCCTTACCAACTGATTATTCGCAGGCTCGCAGATGCCAATTATACGGTTGATAAAACAATCGAATCATTCAATAAGATCGGAATTGAATTCTGGTTTGGTTTCAATCTATTTATTTTACATCGATTGGGAAACAAGTTCCTCCAACTTTGATTAATCCCTCTCGATTCTGCTTCCTGGAAAATGCACCGGTAGCACAAATGACAGAGCCAAGATCGATAGCCGCTCCCGGGAATCGAACTCAGGACCTCTTGATCGGGAGGCCGACGCTCTACCTCTCGACCACGGACAGTCAATTGAATTCTGAACCTCAACATTGGTCAACATTTATGTGAAGCAGTTTTGTTGGGTTGGTGACTTAAACGTCGTAGCTACAGCTTATTCAAGCTAATTTACACGTTTGTTAAATGTTACTGATCATAACTTTTTTCAAAATAACGCCGTTTGATATTTAACCGGAGTCATTTTGGCAGAACCAGCGATCCGTCATTTAAACTAACGAACTAGTCATTAAAATATCTGTCTAGTCCAGCAATGATTTAACTGATGGAGTTATTTTCCGAAAAAGACGTAAATCATTCCTCAATCTTTAGATTTTAAGTTTGCATTTTTGACAAGGTAAACTAAAAAGGTAAAGTTTGGGAAAAGAGCAAATATTGCAGAAAAGGCCTTTGCTTAACTCAGCACCCTGAAATGTACGGGGTCGCCGTCATAACGCAGTCGTAGCGCATCAGATTCTCAATCATTAATCAAGGGATGTCATGGGTTCGATCGCCGGCGACGGCACATATACTTTCCGACATTTGTCTCTCACCATTGCTGGATAATCGTAAACCTAAGTGGGACAGCAGCTGGAGAATAGGAATGGATATAGTGGTAGTACTGGTGGGAGAAATACCAGGAATCCATAGTTAGGTGCTCCAGCCGCCGCGACATGACTGAAATACTGTTTAGAGTGGCGTTGAACCCTATTCAATTCAATCAATCAAGCAAATGTCCACGCCCAGTGACCTTCGATATGAGGTATCAAAATATACTTTTTGTAAAATATATGGTGTGGGACATGAAACAAAAAGCCAAAAACGTTGTAAACACAGAATAAATAAATGTCGATATACAACATATCACTTCCTGTGTAAATGAGTGATTTGTTTGGTCGCTCGATTTGTCGATTGACAACATAATCTAAAACTGCATTTGAGATCGCCTTTAATTGACCAATCGCGGCTGTCAATCAAATTTTGTTAACGTTTCGGGTTAGTTTGGCGATCGCTGGCATGCACCGAGCTCCAACAATGCAAGATATCAAACTGCGTTATTTCACAAAACTTATATTCAGTAACACGTATCAAGAAATAGAATAGTTGGTTGGTTGGTGACCTAAACATTTTAACTAAAGCTTGGGTAAGTTGTAGTTTCGACGTTAAAGTCGCCAAACCAACAAAAATGCTTCACATAAATGTCGACCATGGTTTGAAGCTCAAAGTTCACTTCCGTTGTAAATGAATCGTTATTATTAGTAAAATTAATTATTATTGCTAAATATCATTCTAATTATTTAGAAGTGTTAACTCTGCAATACTTATTCACTATAGCTTCTAAATATTTAGAGTAATCAGAGAAACAGAAATCGTGGGTTAGGGTTCCAACGCGAACCAACCCAACCATCACAGCAAAGAAAGATATTTATCTAGAGTAAAAGTAAACACACAAATAGAAGCAGAAAGTAGTTCAGACAAGATAAGTGGATACCTGAGTCGTTAATCCTTTGATATTCCAACAAGTTTACGATTGTATAGACATTACTTAGGCACGCGCGTTTTATTATAACACTCGCACGCGAATTCACTCAAGACTTTCCCTGTTATTGATAACAAAACGATAACCGAGCTATTCTCGCTGCAACAGCAGAAAATACCTTCTGCACTCATTTACAATGTCGATGGTATTGGAGAAATTTTCATCGATAAATGAGGATGCATATTGGTTGGATAGATCATTTGTGCAAATGTACAGGAAACCTTGTAATAAGCGACCACTCATGGCACAACCACCACAACTCATTACAACAGCCTCAATGGGACGACCCTAGTGAGAGCAAACAACATTGAATTTGGGTATGATATGCTTCATCAAATACAACCATTTCTATACGAAAGCTTTTTATTTTGTCAACCCATTCCCACACAGTGGCACTTTTAAACGCCTCTCAATATAAAAGCTTTGAAAAAAAAATGTGGAAAATGAAGAAATTGCTTGTAACAAGCAATTTCTTCATTATCCACAATGTTTTATACCCTAGTAGACAAAGATTTTAAAGGTTTCATGAACTTTAAATTTTCGTTTGCAAACTCTTTGAATTTGGACTGGTCTAAAATTTTATTTTGTGGGATCGGGTTAAGAGGTTTTCTATTGTGGTCGCTCAATGGAAGGTGTCGCATAATAGAGGTGGTAACCCGAGCAAGATCGACTGAAATCTTTAAATATGTTCACTTCTGTACACCATCAAAATAAATATTCAAGCTCTGCGTTCAAACTGAGTTTCAATAGGTACATTCAATTTTATCTCAAATTAATTCAGTCGTTTCAAATGAAAACTTCCGCTCTAGTATTCGAATTATATAATTAGCTATGTTTTCATGCATACTGAGAGGGGAGGTATTCTAATTGACAGCCGAGTGAATACCTCACCACAAAAATTATAAAAACTGTAAATATTTCTCAATGATATATCTCACCACCAGTATGGCACTAACTCTCGACCAATGCTTTAACTCACTCCCACACAATTACGCTTTTTGACGCCCCTCAAGAAAGTCAATTGGGAAAACATTGTGGAAAATGAAGAAATTGCTTGAACTCAGCAATATCTTCATTTTTCACAATGTTTTAAACCTAAAAAGTTGACAAATCTAAAATTCCATACCATTTGAATATTCATCTGCAATTCTTTTCAATTTGGACCAGTCTAATATTTTGCCGTCTGTTGAATGATAAATCTCAAGGTAAAAATCTTCATTACAAGTCACAAGTTATTATTTATTATTTCGATCTAATATCTAATATATCCAAAACACTATGATTCACATAAATGTCGACAAATGGCGTAGTTTAAAGTTCACTTAAGATCCTGTCTAAACTGATGCTTTGATGGTCGAATGATTCTTTGATTGACAGGCGGGATCCGTCAATTCTGATCAGTCCATCCTTCGAAACAACAACATCAACAACAACAAAAAAAACAGCAAAAACAAAAAAACAACAACAAAAGACTGAATTCACACCCCCGAAAGAAAAATTTTACATGTTAATGTGCTCACACTTTTGTTCGGTCGTACCCGGTCAGTATCGACCCTGAATAATAATTTATGATTATAATCATTAATAAATGATGTTCAGCATCTTAACTTTTACCACATTTAGAGAACTACTCTCGGTAAATTAGTCTATTCATTACTCAAAAAACAAATTACAAAACGATCAGCGTGATACTGACAAAGAACAAAGATTCTCAGGATATGTTTCATCCCAGTCAGAGAAGGTCACGTGCTTCCCATTGATTGTTCGAAGTTGAACTTGGTTGAAGACGGTAGTCGAACTCAAATATTATTCGAAACATAAAGATCACATTGGATTTAAAACATTACGATAAAAGAGGATATTGCTTATAACAGGCAATACCTTCTTTTCCCACTCTTATTTTTCTACAGCGATTCTTTGAATTTCTTTTAAGGGGACCTATCGGAGACATGTGCTAACCCATTACCAGACGGCAAAATTTTAGACTGGCCCAAATTGAAAGAAGTTGCAAAGGACAATTTAAAGTTTATGAAATTTTGCATTATAAAGCAATGTGGAAAAGGAAGAAATTGCCTTTAACAAGCAATTTCTTCGTTTTCCACAATGTTTTCCAAAGTTTATTCCCTTGGGGGCGTTTAAAAGCGTCAGTTGGTGGGAATGGTTTAAACAATATGAAATCTGTCCCACGTAAACATCCACTTATCACTCGATTGTGCTGCGTTTATTGTAAAGCGTTTTCATTTCCCATTCAAATGCATGGATATCAAAGAGCGACTTTCAACCAAATAAGGTCATGTTCACCGGAAACCTGCTCATTTCTATGCATTAATTCACAAAAACTCAACTAACTCTAAAAAGAGTTAACTTCTGCATCCATAATTATACAAGTAAATGTACAATCTTGTATTTATATTTTATAAAAGCAACACTTCTATTTTTGATAAGTATCGCCGTCTTTTGAAGCCACTAAGTCTACTTTATGTAAGGAAAAGGAGGAGGTAGAATTCGTTGATTTTTAAGATGTAGTGTCCTATGTGGAAACTCGTTTTTGGCTTAATTTCATCTAAGTGCGAGACTATTTCATATTAACCCTTGTCATGCTGAATAAAAATTGTGTTTAGAATTGCACCAAAAGCAAAGGACTGAAGTCAATGGAAGCACTAGTCACAGGTCTATATTTCATTTGAAAATTGATTTTATAAACAATTCTGGCTTGAAAGGAGCAAGCAGGAGTTGTACACTAAGATCAGACTGCACATATGTGCAGCCTGATCTTTGTCTAAACCTCCAGCCCAAAACAGGAACGTTCCGGGCTCAGCATGCCAAGGGTTAACTTGAGCTGATGAAAACACCATCATGCATGAACTAAACAAAATATAAGGATCTGTTCCCTACTTGCATTACCCATGTTATTTTTAAACAGGAGTAGGGCTACAACACGCGGCTACAGGACACTCGGCTATGGGCTGCGTATTATCTCCCTTTTTCAGCAATTTTCCATTTTTTCTAAACAAACACGTCGCTCGGTTCACATCAAATTTATTTTAGTTTATAGTCATTTATTTTAGTTCGATCGCGCAGAAAGTTTTAAGCTTATAGAGTTACTCTCGAACACTAATAATCCAGATCACTGAAAGGAAGATAGTGGCTTAAACCCACACCTACTCAATTTTACAGCTAGGTAGACTGGGACTAGCGTTTATTTGTCTTGCCAATAAACATAACCCATGCACGGGTTGGGCTCGAACTCGTAATCTACAGCTCACAAGTCAAGACTTGAAGCACCTATACCTTTGATGCAGTCAAATTTGAGCTCTGCCAAAACTTGATCTTTGTTCGCTCAGTACTTCTTTGATCTTGTGAGGGGCAAAATTATTTGCGTCATCTCTGTGCAGACAAAGTCTATACTGACAGTCTAAAACAAAGACCAGTTATTTAACTATCTAAATTACATAATTAGTCTCGATTCAGTTAGCTAATTTCAAATTAACTCTACGGTATATACATTTAAGCTAATCTCTTGAAGAACTATCTGAGGAAATGTGTCAAAACATCTTACATCTTTTCGAACAATTTCACATATTTACAAAGTAAAGACTCAGATCAGCCTTTGCATCCGCAAAGTCGGATCAGAGTCTTCAGTTTACTTACTATAGATAAGTATTTTCTCAAATTTTATTAACCCTTGTTATGCTGTATAAAATAACTATCTGAAATGCTGTCAAATCAAAGGGCTGAAAGCACTGATAGAACTTGTTGTTCAAAAATCAATGTTTCTTTTAGAAATCAACTTCATAAACAACTCTGGCAGGAAAAGTACTAGCAGGAGGTGAAGACAAAGATCAGTCTGCACATAAGTGCAGTCTGATCTTAGTCTACACCTCCTGCCAAAACCGGAATATTCCGGGCTCAGCATGACAAGGGTTGAGACGATAAGCCAATAGTCTACATAAGTCGATCTTGGTCTAGCGAACACTTCTATTAATCAACCACGTACACTAAGCGACCATTATCGGAATTCCCCTTTCAAAAGTAAAAGCTTATAAGAGATCACAGCATTTTGCTAAAAAGTAAAATCACGACGACTTTATCCTATGTTGTTGGAACTCAATGACACGATTTTAATGAGTCCCAACAATAGAGGATAAAACGAGAAGTATTTAATCGAACCATTCGTTCACGTCTTTCTCAAAAAGTGTATTCAGCGACCCCTCTTTAAAGCCACCACTTTTTGTTCGTCCCTTACATGATTTCCTGAACACTTTGTGGCTGTACATGCTACTCGATGTCGGCACTCCACATATGAAACAATTAGAAATGTCACGCACGTGATTATACAAAAGGTAATATCATAAAAAAAACCACCTTATAGTAGGCCTACTGTATAAGACGACAAACGTCGACACTTGTCCAAATTAAAAGAGGTTGCAAACGACATGCAGAATATAAAAAATTGAAAATTGAGTCATAGCGGGCAGAAAAAAGGTGGGAAAAGTGAGAAATCCTCATTTTCCATATTTTATAATGCTTAATTGACCGATCGCGACTTTCGATCAAGTTATCAACCGACAAATCAAATCATTTATTCGGCCCGGACCTGAGCTTTCAACTTCGACATTGGCCGCCATTTTTTATATTCTATTTGTTGGTTTGGCGACTTAAACGTCGTAACTACAGCTTATTCAAGCTGTAGTTACGACGTTTAGGTCGCCGACCAACCATTCTACTATTGTTTCAAGCTACTGACCATAGTTTTTGCAAAATAATACCATTTTAAAATCAAAGCGGGACTTCCTTACGGAGTCAATGAGCGCGATTGTCTTTTAAACAATAAATCGACAGTCAAATCGTTCATTTAGACTAAGGTGAACTTTTAACTCCTACATTGGCTGACTTACAGAGAAATTCATTGTTAGTTTGTGACTTAAACGTCGTAACTATAGTTTGTTCAAGCAGTAGCTACGACGTTTAGATCGTCAACCAACTTTTTTTACTTTTTTGTTACAGGTTAACTGATCATGAATTTTGCAAAATACCGCCGTTCAATTTTTTCATTTGACCTTCCTATCGGAGCTTAGTGGACATGGACAGCGACCGATTTATTATCATTTCATTGGTAGTCAGCATTTTTCGTCTGCTTCATCAATTTTTTTTTTTTTTGTTGTTGTTGTTGTTGTTGTTTTGTTTTTTGTTTGTTTGTTTGTTGTTGTTTTTTCCATGATGGGCCATGAATAAGGAATATTGTTTTATAGTTGTGTTGCGAATTTTTCTACGCGGCGAGAATCCAATGCAATGTTTTGTATCATTACTACTTAATTGTATACCATTTATTATATACGAATGAATTTTGACTTAAAGATACAAAAAGAAACTAACGGAAATTTGTTTAAAACAATCCCTTTAAAAAGTAGTTCTTGGCGTGACGTCATTTTACCGTCAAAATGACGTCGCCCAACCATATCATTTCAGTTCAGTAAGTGTATGATAATTGCCGGCGGCGGTACATGTCCTTTTGGACATTTGTCTCTCACCAATGGGTGGATAATCGTAAACCTAAGTGGGGTAGCAGCCGGAGGCTAGGAAAGGATGTAATGGTGGTACTGGTGCGAGAGATACAAGGAATCCATTGTTAGGTGCTCCAGCCGCCGCGATATGACCGATTTTTTTAAAGGCGTCATTAAAAACCCATTCAAACAAAGACATGTATACGGATTTTTATAAACATTTTTCTTTAGAGTCCGATTTTTGTCCCCTTCCAATGAATTTATCTTATAAGGAACATCGGTAGATAACTAGATAACAATGCGTTAGTGCAAAAATAGCGTAAGTGCCTGTACAATGTATTTTGAAAGTACGATAGTTTTGCACTAATCCGCCGATATGTAAAAGATGAAAGTAGATTGAAGTGGAGATTGTGAAAAGGAAAGAGGATATTACTCCGAAAATGACTCAACTTCACAGTTATTAATTTAAATTTATTGTTAATTTTCTGAACGTCTCATGTAGTTTGTAATGTTCAATCTGAATTAAAGTCAGGAGAGTCTTTATGCTTATTGATCCCACGTAATTTGAGATAGGCCTATCTATTTTTTTTTAACCTTTTAGACTGGTCCAAATTGAAAGAGATTGCAGACGACAATTGAAATAGCATGCAATTTGAAATGAAACCATCCCATAAGGTAGAAAACAAGAGGACCAGGATGGTTCTAAATCGCACACCTGAATCGTCCTTATGACCTAAAATTTATTCTGATCAAGTTTTATGAAGATTGAGCCAAACTGTGGCCTCTAGAATGTAAACAAAGAAATGGTCATGAAGACCCCTTTTCCTGTGTTTTCCTATATAACTTTTCCATAATCGATAGTGTCCATATTCATGACCTTACAATTATTCTGGCTTAAGTTTCATGAAGATCGAGCTAAATTGTGGTCTCTGGAGTCTAAACAAAGATTGTAAACAAAGAAATTATCATTAAGACCCCTTTTACCGTGTTTTCCAATACAACCTTTCCATAATCGATAGTATTATATTTATGACCTAGCAATTATTCTGGCCAAGTTTTATGAAGATTGGGCCTAAACCGTGGCCACACAATGTAATCACTTCAATTGTTGACAGCGCACAATGGACGAAAGACATTCAATGATCCTAAAGATCACCCTGAGTTTGTTGTGCTCACACGAGCTAAACATGTGAAAAGGCAATTTCTTCCTCTTCCTACACAGAAAGTAAAAAAAAGTAACATTTCATATAGTTTAAAACAGTCATCTGCAACTTCTTTTAATTTGGTCAAGTCTAAAATTTGGCTGTCTGGTAATGGGTTAGGTACAAATGTACGTCCAACGGTAGAATCCGGTACCAACACTGACTATGTTAACAATCAAGCCAATGTGGATCTCCGGGGGTCCGTAGACAAATACTTGAAGAAAAAGATCGGTTATAGCAGAGGTCAATTAGATAGATATGTCGAGACTAAACATATCTTCGAGTAGACTGACCGTTCTAGATATTAAAAAAAGTCCACCAAGAGAAGGAAAACATCGACCTTGTCCGTCTGCAGGGTCTGACCAGTATCGATACTTTTTGCGATAGCCAGGATATCCTTATAAACCCTTTACTGTATTGCAAAATATTAGACCTGTCTTAATTCAAAGGCTTTACAATTGACGATTTAAAGTCGATTTTATTTGAAAAAATAATCTTTCAATTGAATAGAAAATATTATGGAATAAAAAGAAGAAATTGCTTGTTACCAGCTATTTCTTCTTTTTCCAAATTCTTTTCTCAAGTATCATAACACGGGGTGTAAAAACAGGGATTGAACAAGAAAATGGTGGAAAAAAAAAACCGAAAGAGTGATATCAAATTGTAGCACCAGTGTTGGGCGGTCTCAAGGACAACGATCATTTGTCGGTGAGGGAACAAAATATCGTAATTACAACTTTCACGAAGCTGTAGCTACGATATTTTACTCATATACCGACGCATTATTTTTCATGATTAATATTCATTTTTCATAATTCTTGTCGGAAATAAAAGATTGCTATTAACGGTGCAGATATAAGCTTGTTAAAGCAAACTACACGATATTTTCCGGGTTAGACATAAAGTGAACGATATACTGACTCTCCATTTGTTTTGAATTATGATGATATATTGTTAACGAGCACAGGTTGAAAACAAGCCTTCCTCATAACGAGGTCACTGTACATTTGACCCACAATGCCCCCGAGAAATCGCTCCCCCCTGTCTGCATCTATCATACATCCATAAACTCCACAATCAATCATCCTGGTTTTGTATTAATCTCTATCTGTCTCACCAACCATCAGTCTTTAACCCATTCCCACACAATTTTCCTTTAGACGCCCCTCAAGAAAAACAATTTGGAAACATTGTGTAAAATGAAGAAATTGCTTGAATCAAGCAATTTCTTCATTTTTCACAATGTTTTCTACCCAGAAAGATGAAAAAATCTAGAACTTTAAATTGTCTTCTGCAACTTCTTTCAATTTGGACCAGTCTAAAATTTCACTGTGTGGGAATGGGTTAACTTATTCCCACACAATAGCGCTTTTAGATGCCCCTAAGCAAAAATGTTTCGATAAAACATCGTAGAATGTTTTCTACCCAGAAAGGTGAAAAACTCTTGATTTCATAAACTTTAAATGGTCGTCTGCAACTCCTTTCTAAACTTTTGCCGTCTGGTAATGGGATAATCTAATGCACATACTACTTGTCGTATTTGTTAGCCACACTTTCCTCAGAAGAGATCACTAAAGCTATCTCGGACAGGAAATTTGTCTGAGATATATGACGTCATTCTGTTGTAATAAGTGGTCAGAGATGATTCAATGAGGAAAACGATTAAACCGGACTAAATAAATAATTTGGTTTGTACATGGATTTTTAATTGGCACGACAAATTCGCCAGTTCAAGGATAAAGAGCCGCCGTCAAAGCGCAGTTGGTAGCGCGTCGGACTGTCAATCTAGAGGTCCCGGGTTCGATCCCCGACGGCGGCACTCATCCTTTCCGACTATTTGTCTCTCACCAATGGGTCGATAATCGTAGACCTATGCGAGATAGCAGCTGGAGGCTAGGAAGGGATGTAATGGTAGTACTGGTGTGAGAAATACCAGGATTCCATTATTAGGTGCTCCAGCCGCCGCGATATAACTGAAAGATTGTTGAAAGCGGCGTAAAACACCATTCAAACAAACAAATCATTTTTTACTTAGCGTGAAAATACATGTTATTGATTTTAAAAAATCGATGTTATCAAAAATTTTATGAACGTTGTTTCAAAGCTCTACCAAGTCAACTGGTACAAAAACATCGTAATTGTCTATACATTCCACGGGTTATTACAAACCATCGTTATTGTCTATACATTCCACGGGTTAGTACAAAACCATCGTAATTGTCTATACATTCCACGGGTTAGTACAAAACCATCGTAATTGTCTAAACAATGTAAAGACACTTACGATAGTTTTGCACTAACCAATCGATGTTGTTCAAAGTGCGACAAAGCGACCTCATGATGTCATGACTATTAAATTTGAAAGATTGAAATCTTATTGATTTAACGGGGGGAAAAACAATAAAATTGAAAAACGGGTCGTAAATATTTACAAAAGAGGAATTTGACGATGCTACATTTAAGAAACTCTGTCCTAGGATAGCGCATGAAACTCTGGTATCGTATCGCAGTCAACAATTTGATAATTGGAGAAATATCTAACTTCAGGCAAATTTTTTACATCGATAAAACACTTGGTTTATTTAAACTCTCTTTATTATAGTGTTTGTAAAGATTCGATCTTACCCATTTTATAAACTGATCCAAATTACGATAAGAGGTTACATACCACTATTTGACTGTGTGAGCCTTTTAACGTATTAATCATTGTAAGTAAAGGATCAATTTCTTCTGATAAGCATTTATTACCTTTTCCAACAATGTCTTATCATTATAATTCATAAGCGAAATCTGATGGGATAATAGCAAATTTGTTAAAAGAACTGGGGTACTTTTGGCATCAAACATCGATTGATCGCAAGTGCCAATCAAATATAGATTGACCAATCAAATACTGTATATTTTATACTGAAAGCGAAATTTGAAATCCGAAATTTGTTATATGCATTTCTCTCTGCCTGGTGTCTTAACCCATTCCAACACTATGACACTTTTTGTTACCCATAGAGAAAAAACTTAAGATACATTGTGGAAAATGAAGAAATGGCTTCTTAGAAGCCATTTCTTCATTATCCACAAGGTTTTCTACCATAAAAAAAAACAACAACATAATTTAGCCAACTTAAGTTTGTTGTCTGCAACATCTTTAAATTTGGGCCAGTCTAAAATTCTTTCGTCTCGTATCTGGTTGAACACGGTAACTAAAGCTTTTTCAAGCTGTAGTGACGACGTTTATGTCGTCAGCCATTGCCTTATTTTTTTTATAATAAAAAAATATATCATCAGTAACCTCAGTCAAGCTGCAAGTTGGAGGTTCATGGGCCAGTAATCCGTCAACCTACGGTCCGATACCATTAATAAAAGTACATACACAATACATATCCTCCACGACGGCGGCACTCATCCTTTCCGACTATTTGTCTCTCACCAATGGGTCGATAATCGTAGACCTATGTAGGATTGCAGCTGGAGGCTAGGAAAGGATGTAGTGGTAGTGCTGGTGTGAGAAATACCAGGAGTCCATTGTTAGGTGCTCCAGCCGCCGCGATATAACTGAAAGATAGTTGAAAGCGGCGTAAAACCCCATTCAAACAAACATAAAACATATCCACAGAAAATGCTGTCGTTGTCTACGCATCTCATATTCTCCTAAGATCGACCTGTCTTCGGGACCATATCACTTATCCAGATTGGGATAAATATTACTAAATAAATCACACTTAATTGTCGCCCCAAATTAATTAGAAAAAATAATTATTTTAAGTTGCGAAAGTATTTATGCCTTACCTGTGTTCCAAGAAGAGGCATCTAAATTTCGACCTATCGGAAGATAACGAAAATGCGGTATCATACTAGAATAAATACAACAGAGTTACTGTGCGGTTAGTAGCGCATCAGACTCCCAATCTTCAATATTGGCGTGTCAAGGGTTCGATCTACAACATTTGTCTCTTACCGATGGGAGGATAATCGTAAACCTAAATTTGATAGCAGCTAGAGGCTAGAAAAGGATGTAATAGTGGTACTGGTGCGAGATATACAAGGAATCAATTGTTATGTGCTCCAGGCGCTCCAATATGACTGCAAAATTGGTTAGGGTTAGGGTTAGCGGCGTTAATCCCCAAACAAATAAAACAGTCCCTACAACAGTTTTTGCCTATCGATCCATCACTCAGTGTCTTTTCAAACATCTGTCCGTTCAGTGACCCAGATCGTGTATTTAACATCCGCCCTCCTGTTTATCTAATTAGATTGATAGATCACCTGTAATATTAACTAGACAGGTGAATAATGGCCAAAACTGCAAGTGGTCAGTCTGGATCGTTACCTTGGTAATATTAAGAAATACACATATAGAAAATGAATAAACCCTTGTCATGCCGAACCCGAAATATTTCTGTTCATTGGGGGTATAGACTAAGATCAACCTGTATAAAAGCGCAGTCTGGTCCTAGTCTACATCTCCTTTTGTTTCATGACTTCAAGCGAGGTTTTTTAATTAATTTCAAATTAATTGCTACAAGAAATAACATCCAACAACGAGTGTTCAAGTACTTTCAGCCATTTGATTTAGAAAAGATGTATTTTTTCAGCAGTTTAAGGGTTCATGTATTTTCCATATAGACATGTACCAACGTGTTAACTTGTAATCTAATCCTTTATAAAATCGACGGTGGCACCAGTCGCTTTTCAATATTCCCTGCAAGACAGTAATGACCGCTCTTAAAAGATGTAACTATTTGCCAATGCATATCCTTGGCGAGCACTAAAATATCGTAAATGTAGTTTGGTTTGGCTGTAGTTACGACATGTTGGTCGCTTAACGACAGGATTTAAGATATGTTAAACCACAATTCATGCAATTAAGTTAGTGTTTGTAAAAAAATAACATTGTCAATGTAATGTATACAAAGATCAGACTGTTTACACCACCTGTTTTTTGTACCTTTCAAACTAGAATCGTTTACAAAATCATTTGTCAAAAAAATAATGACTCACAATAAAAAGCCTTACAGTACTTTAAGTCCTTTGATTTTGATGTAATTCTCAATACAGATTTTATTCAGCATAACAAGGGTTAAAACAAGTTAACCCTTTCCTGTTTTGCAAAATTTTAGACCTGCCCAAAGGTCAAAAGTTTTCAAGACGAATATTTAAAGTGAGTTGAATTAAAAAATAACAATTTAGTAGGGTGGGAAATATTGTGGGAAAATTTAAGAAATTGCTTGTAACAAGCAATTTCTTCTTTTTCCACAATATTTTCTCAAGTATAAAAACACAGAGGCGCAAAAAGCAGGGATTAAACAGGAAAGGGTTAAGAAAAAGCACCAATATTATAACATCTTACAATAAATTTACGCTACAAATAAGAATGTAACTAATGCATTGTTTTAAGGTCAACTGGGTGGACATATTGTGACATTTGATATTTTCTTTCGTCCTGGTGAGATTATGTCAAGCTTGTAATTAATTAAGGAGAAACATTTGACTTTTTTACAGGGACTATATCTTTTAATTCCATGGCTTAGGTTTAGGAAAGTTTAACTTGTTAGCAAACGAAACAATATTTAGATTTATCCAACTTCAAAGAGGTTGTAAGCGCATGTTATGTGAGTAATAAAATTACATATGTCAGAGAAATTTTAGAACAGAAGGGGAATTGCTTATAAGAGGAAGACTATTCTATACTCTTAAGGATTTTGCGATCCAAATTAAGGATGAAAAAGTCGTTATCGTATGGGAAAAGTAATTTATATTTACCCATTACTAGACGATAAAATTCTCAACTGGTTCAAATTCAAACAAGCTGCGGGCGACAATTTTAAATTTGATTTCATTTTAAAGATCTTTCTCTTTCTGGGTAGAAAATATTGTGGATAATGAAGAAAGTGCTTGTGACAAGCAAGACAAGCAATTCCTTTATTTTCCGCAATCTTTTCCAAAATGTTTGTTGTTGAGGGACGTTAAAAGTGAGATTGTGAGAGAATGGGTTAAACGTTAAATACATTTTAACCCATTCCAACTCAAGCCCTCCTTTTTACGCCCCACAAGAAAAAAAAATTTGGAAAACATTGTGGACAATGAAGAAATTGCTTGTAACAAGCAATTTCTTCATTATCCACAATGTTTTCTATCCCAAAAGAAGAAACAAAAATTAAATTCCATCAACTTGAAATTGTCGTCTGCAGCTTCTTTCAATTTGGACCAGTCTAAAATTTTCTTGTGTTGGAATGGGTTAATACGACTGAATAGCTAACCCATGGCGAGACGACAACATTTTGACTGGTCCATACTGAAAGAAGTTGCAGACAACAGTTCCAAGTCCACGGAAATTTGTAACGTTCGCCTTTTAGGGTAGAAACATTGTGTAGATTATTACAAGCAATTTCTTCATTGTCCACAGTGATTTCTAAAGCATTCTTTGGGAGGCGTCGAAAAGCGGGCTTGTGTGGAAATCGGTTAAGTTCATGCTCTCCTTTAATGAATGTGTTTCAAAAGCGATCGGGTTAAGAAAATTTCGAGACCAGCGGTAATGAACATTTTTTTCACACCATACCTTAAATTAATATGATTTATGTAAATTTTCCCTCAGTGAACAAGCTGATTATTCTTGTGATTTACAACATCGACATTACTAAACAATAGTTAGGTTTTCAAGGGAAGTCATGCAAGTCAAAAATATGTATAAACAAAACAACTGCAAGTCAATTTAATTATTTTCTTTTTTAACTTAGTAACCCTTTTCTTTCAAATCATCATAGCATTTAAGTGCTTTTCACAATATTTCAGTTAAGAAATGAAGGTTTTTTGATGTTGTTTTGATGTAGTTTTGTTTTCATTGGGGTATGAAACTACAAACCAAATAAAGCTGCATGAATACGCGAAGCGGGTTGATTGAGTTTTTAGCTTGATAAATTTTATTTAACCACCAGTTTACAAAAAAAGAAACAATACAACATGAACTATAGCATAACGTATTAACCCATTACCAGACAGCAAAACTTTAGACTGGTCCAAATTGAAAGGGGTTGCAGATGACAATTTAAAGCTTATGAAATATTGGATTTTTTTCTTTATTTACTTTTGGGGTAGAAAATATTGAAGTTCACACAATTTTAACCCCTTTCAATTTGGACTAGTCTAAAACTTTGCCGTTTGGCAATGAGTTACTTACCAATAATGATGCAAGTCATTTGATCCTTCATAGTGAGGCGATCAAAGTGGTTGCCCACCGTTTAGTGTATAGAGATAGATAAATTGAAGAATTAACAGCATAGCTTTTGAAAGATGTGTCATGATATATTTTTGAATTTCGAAATGATGCCTTTATCTATTTTTTTTCTTTTTTTTAAATGTTGACTTATTGAAATAAAACAAAATTTTAGACAGGTCAGTATTCAAAATATTCCAGACGACTATTTTTGTTTAAGAATCCCCCCCCCCCCCCAAAAAAAAAAAGAATTCGGTCTTTTAGGGTAGAAAACTGTATACAATTTATGGACACAAGCCACTACCATAAAAGCCAGGTTTTTCAACCAATCAAAATTATATGAAATGAATCTGAGAATGGTTCGACTGAGGATCATTCCCGTGAAATTTGTTTGAATGTATGAGAAGAATTTTGAAGTTTTCAGTATATACCATATATGGAAATTACCCGCCCCCCCCCTCCCCATAAAAGCCATGTTTATTATCCGATCAAAATTATTTGAAGGTATCTGATAGGGGCTCACATAGGGATCATTTCTGTAAAATTTGGTTTCTGGGAAGAAGATTTTCAAAACTCTCGTCATATTTGAAAATTAGCCCTGTCCATTAAAGCCATGGTTTTCATTCGATCAAAATCTAAAGGAATCTGAAAATGGGTCACTCAAGGATCATTTCTGTGAAATTTGGTTGAAATCTGTCAAGGACTTCCTTACAAGAAGATTTTCAAAGTAAAGGTTTACGGACGGACGGACGACAAGGCGCGCGCACGACGGACATCACGCCATGACAATGACCCTCTGGCTTCAGCCAGTGGTGCTTATTATCGTAAAAGAATGGGTTAATTACATCTTTAAAAGCATGATTAATTCTCTTGCAATTTGAACAAGTCTCTTACTAGATAAATTGACACAAGTAAATGAAATATATAAAGTAAAACTATCCGCTTTTATGTCAACAATATTAAGTAAATATTTGAGAAAGATTTTATCTCCGATTTTCACAAATTATGACCTTTATTTCTCTCCGCCCATAAAATTCGTAATCAAATATCTTGACATTGAAACTAAAAAGGATTAACCCTTTCCCGTTTATACGTCCCTGTGTTAAGAAAACATTGAGGAAACAAGAAGAAACTGCTTGTAACAAGCATGTTTTTCTTTTTTCATTTTTTTCACTATCCTATAGAATGATTAGTTATCAAACAAAGTCGACTTTGAATTGTCGTCTGCACAACTTATGAATTTGGACAGGTTTAAAATTATGAAAAACAGGTAAGGGATAACCCTCTACAAAAAGACAAATTTTAAAGCAATTCAAAGAAGTTGCAGGTAGCCGTTATTTTTAGTTTGGGATATCTTAAATATGAATGTCTTTTTTGCTTAAACAGACTTTAGAAAATGTAGAAATTGCTTGCAACAAGCAACTTTTCATTTCCCACAGTTTTCCAAAACTTGGTTTCTTGAGAATCGTAAAAAGTTTGATTGTAAGGGAATGCATTAAATGATAATAAGTGTGTTTTTTTTTTATCTATTTTAGTGTTTTCAAGAATTTAACCAATAAAGCAGTGTTATAAGGATTTGAGAAAACTAAAGCTATCTTGTACCATGGGAAAAATCACTAGTGGAATGTTTTCATCCGAACAGAAGCCCCTTGAGCTTCGAATCTGTGACCTAAAAACTTGTAAAAAATTACAAAAAATATGAACAAACCATATCAAATATAGACTAAAAAACTCCGGGGGAATCTTGTCACAACCTGAAAGGGATCAGTACAAATATCAGTCTATCTAGGGTAACATGTTTGGGTAGTGTTTTGTAGACAATTTCAGAGTATATTTCTAACTTAAAAGGACAAAATAAAAAGTAAAAGCATGCTCATCAAAAACACCGAAACTTGTGTTTTTGTTGTTGTTTGTTTGTTTATTTCATTGTTTGTTTATTTCATTGTTTGTTTATTATATGTTCAATCCTCTAAAAACTTTGAACATCCACTCACAAGGTTTTATGTGACAAATTTATAAATTGATCTAAAAACCTTAATTTGCTTTCGGCTGTCCTCAACTCCTTATTGTAAAAGACTGACTCTCATAAAAACTTGTTTGTCATAGGTAACATGTAGTTTATGACAATTTAAGTCCTCAAACAAGTTCACTTGGCCTTTTACGTTATTTAGATTTCGAACAGAAATAACATTTCCCTCAATCTATCTCTTTCCCCCAATCTTGTCTATATTTATCTCACCCCTCTCTCTCTAACCGCCCCCTCCCCGTTTTTCCTTTTTTTCCAAATTCTGCGCACCTGTCTTTCTGTCTATCTGTTTATTTGTCTATGTCTTTCTCTGTCCCTTTGTCCCTCACTCACACTTCAGCCCCCTATAGCACACACCAAACATTTTCCATTTTATACCTAACTGGTCTGTAAAATTTTAATCAAATTCGTGTCTATGGATTGATATACGAAGCCAATAAGTGACGACATTAAACCTATTACCACACGACAATTTTTCAGACCAGACAGACAGACAGACATTTTATTTCGTATTTAGGCCACCGGCCTATAACACAACATACATTACAATTCAAAATACAATGGAAAGAATATGAAAGAAGTTGCAGACGACAATTTTTAGTTTATGGATTTTTTTTAATGTCTTTTTGGGTAGAAAACATTGTAGATGATAAAGAAATTGCTTGTAGTAAGCAATTTCTTCTTTTCCGAAATGATTATTTCTAAACATTTTTCTTGGGGGAGGGCGTTATTACATAAAATCATGGAATTCAAAGTTCACTTGATTTGATTGGTCGATCGTTTAGGGGTTTTTTTTTTGGGGGGGGGGGGGGCTTTTTATGTTTTGTTTTGTTTTGTTTTTTGATTGGCAGTGAAGATCCTTCATCTAATTGATCAACGCTGTCATTGCAAATCGAATGACCAATTCAATTATCAATTCCATCCGGAAGAGCAATGCTGAAACCTGACATAGATTTAGATTTAATATTTTATTAAAGTCTCATTCACATATATGCATTGTTACAAATATGCAATCAAATAAAAGTTTAAAATAAAACCATTCTCGTAGAGAATTATAAGAGACTATTGCACAACCTTAAAAAAGACAAATTCTTTCTCTATATACTATCAACTCTCTTCTCTCCCCCCCTAACTCATTCTGTCTCAAACTCTCTCTTTCACTCACGCAATTTCACGTATAGTTACATATACATATTTGTTGTTGGTCGACTTATATGTCGTTACAAGGGTTACCAAACAGTTTACCAACTAACTTTGTTTGATATCTATGTAGAACTATCTTATTGGAGGTCAGTAGGCGTTGCCAGCGATCCGTTATTTTATATGTCACGTCATTTATTTACTTATTCTGCTCATTATTGTGTCCTACAAAACAATGATAGGACGAAATCTTACATGGCACCCGAGGGACAGTTTACCAATTTGGCGTCTCGTTTAAAACTTTGAAGACCTGTTGTATTGCATTTACGAAACCCTGTAGCTTTTCAACTGTCCCCAACTTATGAATAGACTGGGTGGCGGGGTTTGCTTTTATTTTCTTTGGGGAGTTATCTCTCTCTCTCTTCCTCTCTCTCTATCTCTTGCTCTCTCTCTCTCTCTCCCTGTCTCTGCCTCTCTCTCTCTATCTATCTATCTATCTATCTATCTATCTATCTATCTATCTATCTATCTATCTATCAATCTATCTATCTATCTATCTATCTATCTTCCTACCCCCCCCCCCTCTCCCCCCCTCTCTCTCTAGTCTCCGTTGTTGTTGTTTCTAAATGGTATCCGCAAAACTCGGTGTCAGTCCATTTCGTATAATACGTTTACCGAGATTCGTAACAATTTTCAAAGACAGTATGAAGGGTATCAGATCAAACGATATTATCCTAAGATAGAGGGATCCCGTTTAGGTAACAAACGACCAAACATCGACTCCAATAGTACAACTTTGAGATTATAGGAATAATATGCTATAACCGACCTACTTCACTTTGTCATGTTTTACGAGATATCATTATACTAGTCAAATGAATGACCTCGTATTAAGAAAATCGTAGTGGACCGTTAATAACGGACGATAGCTGCCAATCAATAAATCGATCGATTAACCAATTCGTTCAATCAGACCAAAAGTGAATTTTGAACTCCGACATTGGTCGATATTAACGAAAAACATTTTTGTTGATTTGAAGACTTATTCAAGCTGTAGTTACGATGTTTAGGTCGCCTACTAACCGTAACTTTTGCAAAATGAAATGTTTCATAATTTTGTCTAACTTCCTGTTGGAGCCAGTAGTCGTGACTAGCGATCCTCAAAGTTTTGTGTTATCCAAATGATTTGAATTGACAATGTGACAATCTTTTTGATCATTTTCAACATAGATTACCGCCTAGGCGAAACACGGACCTCTGGACCTTAGGAAGGACCTCTGGTTGATCGTTGCTAGATCCATATTTTTTTTTATTAATTTATTCTTTTTTTTCCCGAGCATCTGTTCTGTGCTCATTGGGGTGGGACAAAAATCTAGGAGTAATGAATGTGATCTTCGAAAAATCTTTTCTGTCGTATTTGACAATTGACCAATCGCGACTGTCAATCAAATAATCAGTCGAACAACCAAAACATTCACGAACCTGAGGTTTGAACTCTGACATTGCACACTTTTTTGTTGGTTTTGTGACTTGTTAGTTTCATGCAACTAGCCATAAATTTTGCAAAGATTTGCCCGATTAAAATCGAAGTGGAACTCCCTGCTTGGGTCAATGGGAGGGGCCAAAGAAGTAAGTTGGCGGAGCCAGCGATTGGTCAATTACTATGACAATGCGTAATCGGCCTGACGTCGGAATACCTCGGGTGATGACGTAACATTTAGTACAGAATATCATGACGAATTTACTGCGTCACGCGTCATCTTCCGCTAGCGATTCAATAGGTAAGGACTTCGCAAAAAAAAAATCGATTCTCCAATATTTGAGTAAATCATTTGGTGGGTGACCCAAGCTTATGCTTTTTAAGACATCCGCCAATGACCTATCGCCGCTGGTTGTGCCCTAGCTTCGACATAGCCCTCTTTCTGATATTCTGCTGGCCTCGCAGCTAGCTACGCCCACACCAGGACGGACGTTATTTTGCAAAATCTATGGCCAGTAACATGTAACAAAAAAGTAATATGGTTGGCGACCTAACCGTCGTAACTGCAGCTTGAATAATTTGTAGTTACAACGTTTAAGTCGCCAAACAAAGAAAACTAATTACAGGTTATTGTCAGTGACATGTAACAATTACAAACTTGTGATTGATTGACAACCTAAACCTCGTAACTGCAGCTTGATTAAGCTGTAGTTATTACGTTTTATTCGCGAATCTAACAAAGTACTTCAGATAAATGTTGGCCAGTGTTGGGGCTCAAAGTTCATTTTCGGTCTAAATGAATGATTTGGTTGGTTAATTGATTCTTTAATTTACAGCCGTGGTCTTTCAATTAAGCCTTGGTTTATAGAAGCAGGGATTCTTTTAAGTGCAAGGATAAACTTTAGATAGGAAATATTACCTTTAATGGACGTCGTCTGCTTTATATCCTGATGATAGTCAGGTTCTTAACAAATATCCCCGGATCAGCTTATATGGCAGATTTTTCTATTATATCCTTCAATGAACCTGAATATCGTCACTAAACTTCACTAAATATTTCAATGCTTTAAAAACGACAAATATGTGATAAAGGCACTTAACACACATTAAACCGCGTAATCCTCTTCTTAAAACTGATACTTGAAATGAAGCGTGTTGTAACATCGCTTCAAATTTGAATTATATTTAGCATCATGTTTATTTCATTCCCGTGACATCCTGTCATATACGGTATACAGGTGAAACCTTCAGAAACGTATTCAATCGTCGATTTACCTAACTCACTGTAATAAACGCGCTGTCTATCTACCTCCTAGATTTAAAAGATGTCTAGATTTAAAAGATGTAACGCAAGAAGGGGCTAACCAGTAATTCTTAAATAAAGTGCGTTTGTTTGAATGGGTTAAACGCCGCTTTTAACATACTTCAGTCATATTGCGGCACCTTGAGCATCTAATAATGGATTCGTGGTATATCTCGCACAAGCACTACCATTACATCCTTTCCTAGCCTCCAGCTGCTATTCCACTTAGTTTTACGATTATCCACCCATTAGCGAGAGACAAATGTCGGAAAGACATGTGCCGCCGAGGATTGAACCCATGACACCCATTAAAAAGGGGCCTTCTTAGAAGTGCCAAAAGCATCGACCCTCCTAAGACATCGTGGCTTGCGACGTGAGTAGATACGTTCGGATTTGGCTTATTTTGTGTATGTAGAAAAGTGATTCTACCTTACCGCATGTCGACGAATTTTCTAAATGCTCTTCGTGATTAAAAAGTCTCTTTATTCACTTCCAGTTCATGGCATTTCTATCTGAAATTGTCGAAACTCATCGATGAATTGACCAATCGCGGCTGTCAATCAAGGAATATATCGACCAATCAAATCATTCATAACCCCGGAATTGAGATCTAAAATTCCGACGTTGGCCGCCATTTGTGTGAAACTTTTTATTTGTTTGGTGACTTAAACGTCGTAACTACTGATTACTCAAGCTGTAGTTATTATGTCTAGGTCGTTAACAAACCATTTCATTTTTTGTTACATGCTACGGGGTATGAGCTTCACAAAATAACTCCGTTTAAAATCGAAGCGGGACTTCCTGTTGGAGTCAATGAGCGGGGCCAACTGAGTAACTTAGTGGGGCCAGCGATTCGTCAATCACCCAGGGAAGCGAAATTCCCTTAGTACCATCTTTCCATCCAAGGTTTTGATGGTAATGGTGTTAGACAGACCTGTTGGAAGCATTTTAAGATGAGCCAGGGTCGAGACCGGTTACGTCAGGCAGTGGATAACACGCGGTCCTGGGTTAGAAACCCTTACTCTGTCAACATACTTTCCGACATTTGACAAAAGTTATAGCTACATGTTATTATGGGTAATTTGTCTCTAACCGCTAGGTAATAGGAAGATCGCCGAAGCGGGACGAGCAATTAGTGACTCGAATCGTACATTGTGTTTTTACTGGTTTAAAAAACGACATGTAACAATGGTACGGTGTACCAGGCACCGTGATATATTAATAAAGAAGTTGCTTAACCCTTGCCATGCTAAATAAAATACTTATTTACAAAAACGGTTAAAATCAATGGATTGAAAGCACTGAGATCACTAGATATGGGTCATGTATCTTTGAAAATTTATTACATACTGTGAAATAAACAAACAGGTTGTGTAGACAAAGATCAGACCGCACATATGTGCAGGCTGATCTTTGTCTATACCTCCTGCTAAAACAGGAATATTCCGGTTTCAGAATGACAAGGGTTAAATACAATACAATCAATCAATCAATCAATCGAGATTTTGTGTTCGTAAACTTTGAAGTACTGAAACATTTGGGCTAAAGGGGGAAATACCTCGGAGAATCACAGGTGATTTCATGCA
This sequence comes from Fragum fragum, assembly GCA_946902895.1. Lineage (NCBI taxonomy): Eukaryota > Metazoa > Mollusca > Bivalvia > Cardiida > Cardiidae > Fragum > Fragum fragum. The sequence goes on from OX336379.1 coordinate 3,054,824, forward strand.
ATTTATGCCAAACTAATGTTTCTGTTTTTCCTTCCTGACTAAAATATTAGCACCCCCTCCCCCAAACCTACCCATGTTCCTAAGGTGCTGTGATAAACGAAAGGGTGTCGAGGTCAGGAACACCAGTCAGTCCGAGAGTTTAAACCCATTACCAGACGACAAAATTCTAGACTAGTCCAAATTCAAAGATGTTGCAGAAGACAATTTTAGTTGATGAATTTAAAAGAAAAACAAAACATCTTTGTTTATCGAGGTAGAAATGGAAAGATTGCATGTTAAAAGAAATATCTTCATTGATTTTTGTTTTGTTTTGTTTTGTTTTGTTTTGTTTGTTTGTTTGTTTTTTTGTTTGCTTGGAGCTTCTTGGGGGTCGTAAAAGATGGGAATAGTAGGGAATGGTTTTTATTGAAATGCTAGCGAAAATGTTGTTAAACTCCGTGTACAATCAATCAGCTTGTGAAAGTCAAACGTTCATCAAGGTGGATTCGCCTCCCAATGCCTAGTTACTACGTGTTGAAAAAATCTATCGGTACGTGGGTACTAAAATCCAACGACGAAATGTTTATTCGTATGTAATATGAATAAACAAGAAGTATGTAAGACACGGATGTCCCTGCATAATTGCTTATCACATGACCTTTAGGCGTGACCTTGAACTTGGGAGTATCCAACATAGTTTTACTCATGCAACTAGTGCCTCTTTAAGATTATCTGAATGGAGTTTAACGCCACTATTAAGAGTATTTCAGTCATATCGCGGCGGCTGGAGCACCTAACCATGGATTCGTGGTATTTCTTTCTTCGGTACTCAGTACTACTACCACTGCATCCTTTCCGAACCTCCAGCTGCTACGATTGCCCAACCATTGACGGGAGGCAAATGTCGGAAAGAATATGTGACGCAACGGTAATCGAACCCGGTATCAACTGCGCAATAATCACGACGACCTCTTTAAAAAGGAAAAACTTTGTCAAGTTATCAAACGTGTCGGTTAATGTATAAGAAGTGTTCCTGACAAGAACTGGACACACATAATCGGCACACAAAAAATTGCATTCACCCACCAACCCCACACACACGCACTGACACACACACACTATCGGCACACAAAAATTACATTCAACCACCAACCTCACACACGAGCACTGACACACACACTTACGGCTCATAAAAAATGCATTCACCACCAACCTCACACACGCACACTGACACACACAATCGGCACACAAAATAAATTGCATTCACCCACCAACCACATACGCGCGCACTGACACACACACACACTCGGCACACAAAAATTGCATTCGTCCACCAACCACACACGCGTGCACAGACACACACTATTGGCACACAAAAATTGCATCCAAACACCAGCCCCCCCACACACACGCGCACTGACGCACACACTCACACGCTGACAGGGGTATCTCTATATGTCCGTCGCCATTGCATTTTGGGGCATGAACATTTAATTAACATGTTATGATACTAGTGTGAGAAGTCTTAACCCTTTCATATTAAATACCTAGTTTTTAAGTCCCTGTGGTTTTATGATTAAAAAAATACTCATGCATGTGATGTATTATATACATATTCTTTTCTGTTAAAAATATTGTGGAAAGAGAAGAAATTGCTTGTGACAAGCGATTTCTCCTTTTTTCTGCATTTTTTTCTATCCTTATCCATGATGATTTTTCAAAATAGATCCACTTTAAATTTACATCTGCAAAACTTTTGAATTTGGACAGGTCTAAATTTTGAAAAACGGGAAAGGGTTAAATAAAGGCACTACTGTGTCAGACAACCAAGTTAACAAATTTCTCCATGCTAGATGACGATACAAGTCTCTGACAACCAAGTTAACAAATTTCTCCATGCTAGATAACGATACAAGTCTCTGACAACCAAGTTAACAAATTTCTCCATGCTAGATGACGATACAAGTCTCTGACTGCGATCTTCGTACTTGAAGGAAATCTCTACCTTGTAGAACCCGGGATATAGCTACCCTCATCTAAAAAAGATAGTTTTATTATCATTATTATTATTATTATTATTATTATCATTTAGAATAAGAATTGAAATGTCGTCTCTAACTTCTTTCAATTTGGACCAGTCTAAAATGTTGTCGTCCGGTAATGGGTTACGAAACTTCAGTGAATTCTTTTGTTTTAGGCCATCTGAGTATTACTGGGGCTTTAAATATTATTGTTTGTACACAAAATTCCGATTTTCGTGACCCATTCTCGCCACAACTTCTCTTTTTTATACGCCTCGAAATGGAAAACATTGTGGGTAATGAAGAAAATGCTTGTCACAAGCAATTTCTTCATTTATCACAATATTTTCGACCCAGAAAGACAAAGAGTTTTTTTTTTTTTTTAATCCACCAGCAATTGTCGTCTGCAACTTCTTACAATATTGACCAATCCTAAATTATATCATTTTGGAATGGGTTAAATAAATCTGTAAAATAAGCCTTATAACTCAAAACTTATTTGGAGACACAACTGATGAATCTCTAGCCACGCCAACTGACCCCCAACAAAAGAGTTCGACTGCTATGTACAACAAAAACACATGTTCATGGGCGTAAAAACAACAACTAATTATTGGTTGGCGACTTAAACGTCTTAAATGAAGAAATTGTAGTTACGTCGTTTTCGTAAAACACAAACGAAAATGTTGTATATGAATGTCGTGAGTTGATATCACACTAAAAGTGATCAAATTTATCAGTAAAGCCTTTTTAGTGACCAATGCGATCCGTAAAATGAGGGGTCACCGCTTTCAATTACAAAAAAACACGAAGAAAAAAAAGATTGACCAATGAGAACCATTCCTGTGTAACGTAACGATAAAATCAGAGTGTGCCAAATTGTATGTTAGTCCTTTCACTTCATTGCCTTTGTTTTTATCATTGTTCAGTACGGGGAAGTTGCGATTTTTTTGTTTTGTTTTAAATACAAATCTCTCGATGGTGTTAGTTTATAGTTCAAAAATCAAAGTACTTAAAGTACTGTAAGCTAGCAAAGCATTGTTTTGTTAAGTTACCTTTTTTGCCATGTAAAGGACAGAAAACATCGTGGACACAAAAGAAGTTGCTTGTTACAAGTAATTTCTTCATTGTCCGCAATGTTTTCCAAAGCCTTTTGGGGGGCTTCTTGAATGGCTTGGGTTGTATAGTAATCTTTTGAGGGTGTTCTCTACAATTTGAATAAAGTTAATTCATGTGGCCAGTAATTGTGAACACAATATACTCGAGTATACACAAGAACTACTTTTTTTGCGAAGACATTCAGTGGATTTAATGGTTAATCCTCAGGCAGTTTGCACTCGTTTGAACTCTGAGAAGACATCAACAACTTGTCTGTTAACTTAAGCTTTGCTAGCTAATAACATAGAATATTTTTTTTCAAGATGAAACGAACATTTCCAGCTCTAAGGTTTGCATTATACAGCTGACCTTAAAACCAGACGGTACAAAGTCACTGATAGGGTCTGGAGAGTATTCAAGAGAGATAACCCAAGAATGTCCCTCATTGAATCATTTATTCAGACTAGTAGTGAACTTTGAAGTCTGGCATTTTTTACTTTAATCCTTGTCCTGCTGAATATTTATCCCTTCTTTACAAAATTTTATTTTCTTGTCAAATTAATATCTACTTTATGTTCAAATATTTGATAAGCTCTAAAAGAACAAGCAGGCAGTGTAGACAGAGATCAGTCTGCACATCTGTGCAGGCTGATCTTAGTCTATACACTTGCCACAGCTATTGTCAAACAGAAATATTCCGGGATCAGTTTGAAAAGGATCAAGCGCCTATATTTTATAGAATTGTCAACATTGGCATTATTCTTTCCCCCAAATTCCCTTGTCGAATGGTGGGTTTATTAACCCATTATCACTCGGTAACGCCTAATGTCACCCTTGCAAATTAATGCTTAGGACAATATTGTGGGGAAAGGAGAAATGGCTTGTAAACAGCAATTTCTCCTTACCAACCATGCTTTAACATATTAAGCAATTATATCTAAAATTTTACACAATTTTGCATATCGTTTAATACACTTCTTTTAGTAAGACGATTTTGATTGACCAATCGCGGCGTCAGTCGAGTAACCAGTCGACCAATGAAATCATTCAAATAGACCAGAAATGATTTTTGAACTCACATTTGCCGCCAATTTGTTGGCCCTTTTCGTTAGTTTGGCGACTCAAACGTCGTAACTAAGGCTTATTCAAGGTCTAGTTACGATTGACGTCGCCAACCAACTATTCTTTTTCGTTTGTTTGTTTGTTTGTTTGTTTGTTTGTTTGTTTGTTTGTTTGTGTGTGTGTGTGTGTGTGTGTGTGTGTGTGTGTGTGTGTGTTTTACATACTACTGGTCATAGATTTCGCCAAATAACATCGAGGGACTTCCTGTTTGAGTCAGTGGTCGAGGTTAACGTTATAAGTGGACGGGACCAGCAATTGGTCAATTATTTGCTTGTGCTTACATGAAAACCTGTCAGCAACAGCTCTTAAGGTATATCGAAGAAGCTATGCTGACAAAAGTTTCCGGTTTTTGTGTAAAACAGGTTACAGCTTTATGTTTTGGTTTGATGTTGAGAATAGGGTCTTTGATTCTTAAAATTTATCATTTTGATTCTCAACTTACGTCTTCTTCACTAGGAAAACCACCATCCTCTAAACGGGAATACAGAATTCGACCGTTGATAAAAACCTCAAATGAATCTGGAAGAAAATGAATAATTGGAGATAAATCGTATGAAGCAAAAATGTGACGTATCTAGGTGGCCTCCCTTTAATTGTTATAATTTTCAGCTTACAGTTTTTAGCTTGAAATTGCGGTAAAATTTCAACCCTGATAGAGTTTAATGTAAAAATGTAAGAAATAATTATGCTACATGGAAAGTGGATCGGTGCGAATTACATGACTGTGAGTATAAATTAATACGCCTGACATGGAATACGCCCGATTTGGGCAAGAAGGAGCGAAGGCGAGATTTGACTCATTGAAAGCTGGCGCTTGCTGTACAGTACTTCGTGTGAGTATTCTGAATTTGGCAAAATTATCAAAAATTAATGAGTGAATGGACAGGAAGAAAGCAGATATATAAATATATTGGACAATTATTAATCATTTATAATCATATCATATTGTTAAAACAATAAGGTCTTTGTTTAATACCAAAACATTATTACTAGTTACAATGTTAAAACGGTCCGGTAAGACGAAGTTGCTGTATAAAGCTTATAGGCGAAGCTGTCGGTTTTACGCACGGTTGGAATGTTTTGTTTAACAAATTAATTGGTCATTCATAGGATCATATTTGCACTGTCCGCAAACAGTTTGGTCGTGCTCGGACTTTGTGTCTATATGTACCTACCCAAAGGATGCAACGTCTGCATATCGCTTTTGAGAGGTGTACATAATCATGTAAACCTTGTAAACGACCGCCCGTCCTCATCTTGAGATTATAAAGCGCATATTTACATAACGAACTACACGCTCTATTTCCCCTCCCCTCTCTCTCCCTCTCTAGCTCTCTGTTTAGCTCCACTGGCTGAAAGCCAACGGGCTTTTGTCATGATATAGTGTCCGTCGTCCGTTCGTCCGTCAGCCGTTAATTTAAAAACCTTCTTATCAGAACCAAATTCACAGGAAGGATCCTTGGGTGGCTTTTATCAGATTCCTTCAAAGTATTTTGATCGGGTGAAAATATGTAACGACATATACATGTAAATATAACGTTGCAATACCGCAAAAGCGAGAAGAAAATTGTTGTGGGTAGGTTGTGTCCCCTAGCGCACAAATTGGCATTTCTCCGCATAATCGACAGCAGAGTTGGGTAGAAAGTGACACCTCCGATAATCCGATCATCAAACTTGTTCTGCCCAGGTTATATATCTCATGTATACACATCTCAGGCTTTCAGCGCTTTGATTTTTATCACACTCTCGATGTGAGTACTTGTGTATTCTCCAGGGAGCAGAATATCGAGAGAATCAATCACCTGTCTGCAGACTGGTGTAAAATAAATAGGTTTAAACTAAATGTAATATTACATCCAAATGAACAACTGTTGGCCCCGCCCACTTCCACTATGTGCCCCGCCCATTGTCTCTGACAGGATCTTCCATTTCGATTTTAAAGGATGTTATTTTGAAAAAATAATTGCCAGTAGCATGAGACAAAAAAGTAGAATGGTTGGTTAGCGACCGAACTACAGATTGAATAAATTGTGTTCAATGATATAATACTAAAAACAAATCGACTCGAAACAGATGTTTTTAGAAGATATGTTAATATTCGAACTTAACGAGCCTATAGCAAAAAATCGGCATGTATACTACGCACAAGGACCAACGCTTCATTTACCTCGAATCTTCACGTGCGTTGGTACATTTAGCGAACTTTCAACAAAGTTATCACAAGTTTTGACTGATTTCCCTTTCAATATGACAGACGAACGTTTAAGACGCCACCTTAGTCAAGATGAGATTAATAAAGACATTGTGATTAATCATTCTGGATTATCCAAAAAGTATATTGCTAATGTCCTAAGAGTGTCCCAGAGTGTTGTTACCAGATATTGGCATTGGTCCATTGCAAATGTTAGGCATTTGCATGCTGGGGGGGGGGGGGTAGGAAGCTCAACAAATGAGGTTTAAGACCGATTTCTGGTGTTTTCTGCACGGCGTCAGAGATCTGACAACGCAACAACGTTATGTAGGGAGTTCCAGAACGCTTCCGATGTACGTATAAGTACCAAACCCATCAGAAATCGGTGATCATGATGCTGGCCTGAGGTCAAGATGACCTGCAATCTGGGTCCTGTTGACCCGATATCTCGTGCAAATGCGTTTAGCATAGGCACGGGATTATGCCACTTGGACCAAAAATAACCTGGCCCTAGTCCTGTTTACAGACCAGTCCAGGTTTTGTCTTGACTTTACCGATATGCGTGGTAGGGTATGGTGAATGCCAAATGAGCGTTTTGCTACAGTTTGTGTGGAGGAATATGATGGGTTTGTTGGGGGTTCACTTATGTTTTAGGCGCGAATAAGTGCTCAAGGGAAAACGGACCTCAACGTCATTGACAATGGCACGTTGGTACGTAAAACAGATCTTGCATGCTATTTGAAAAAAAATCATTCTAATGGATGACAATGCGCGTGTACATAGAGCCCGCATCATCGATCAATATCTCGAACAAGCAACAATCGTCAGTATGGAATGGTCAGCTAGATTCTAATTATCTGGTTTCCCCGACTTAACGACTTAACTTGTGACCTGTTATTATTTCTTGTTTAATCTATCTTCCCTTGATCTAATCATTTTTATTTATGCACTGTCCACTGTTAACCATACTGTATGTTTATATCATACGTGGTTTTTTGTTTGTTTGTAGATCCCCGGACTTATGTTACAGACAGCTGTTTTATCACGCCCCGTGTAACCAGCATCTGTACAGGAGCTCAGGCAGGTTCTTCGTGAAAAATGGATTAAATTGCTGCAATATAAGATCACGAGGCTTATCAGCAAGATGCGGAGGCGTCGTCAGGAGGTAACTGAAGCACGGGGACAGCACACTCGCTATTAAAGTGTATAAAATTCAGCTCGAAAAGGGGGTCCTTAGCAAATTTCGAGTAGTATAGTTGTGGTGTACATGCATTTAGGTTTAGAATGTTAGTATTCTTTCTGTTCTCATCAAAATTATTCGAGAAAAACATAATTTTTTAAACTTTACTATATTGAAAAAATTTAGACCTGTCTTAATTCAAAGGTTTTGCAAACGACAGTTTAGAGTTTATTTTATTTGAAAAAGAGTTAAATCAGTAGGGTAAAAATGTGGGGAAAAAAGAAATTACTTGTTGCAAACATTTTTTTCTTTTACACAATTTTTCTCAGGTATCAAAACACGGGGACATAAAAACCAGGAATTCAACAGGAAAGGGTTAAAATAGAAGACTTACTGGAAGGTCCGGCTCTTTCGTAGAAGGCTACCTTCTCTTCATATGTATTTAGCACAAATCTTCTTAGGTCATCACAAACACTTTGGCTCGACCATCCCATCCTGACAATCGAAAGAATAGTATTTGTGTGAGCGTTTATTTTATTTCTTCAGCGCGTTATGTAGATTTTATTTCTTTTTCCACAATGTTTTCTCAAGTATAAAAACACAGGGACGTAAAAAACAGGGATTGAACGGGAAAGGGTTATACGAAATATTTGAATCCGGTAAGAAATTATCTGCTTAATCTTAGATTGTCTCCTTTTCAATTACGGTTTGATCAATCATTTTGTCAAACAGAGATAAATTTCTGAATGACTTCAGTTCTAGCATACGTTAATTACTATCGTCGATTAGTGCTGATATCATTCACTTGTGTTGGAAGCAACTCGTCTACTAACGGGTCGCATTTCAATAGAAAAAAAAATCAACCGTCCAATCAAATCAGAAGGGAAATTTGAATTCCGTCATCTGTCGACAATTTTGTCAAGCATTTAAGTTGGTTTAGCGACTAAAACGCCGGAACTACAGTTTGAATAAACTATAGTTAGGGTGTTAAGGTCATAAATCAACCTTTAACCTTATTTGTTTCATGTTACTTGCCTGGTTTTTTATATATAAATATATTGTTTTTTCTTTTAAAAAAAACGCCCTTTAATATATCCTGTCGGAGTCAGTGTGCGAGGCCAGCGAACCTTCACTTGACGGATCGCCGACCACTCCCACAGACCTCCAACATAAAAATTCGACTGAGGTTATAAGCGATGTTGTATTTTTTAAGATTTTTTATCAGGAAGATAAGTTAAATGAAAATCATCAAGTTACGACTTTAAAGCTGCAAAACAAATAATTAATGATTGAAATAAATGTTGGAGTTTAGTGTGTTAACTTCCAGTCTAAATGAATTATTTGATTTGTCTATGTGTGCCTGTGGCGACCCGTAAGTTTTGACCCTTCCAAATAATTAAACTTACCAATGGACCACGAGCACACTAACACGAGGTCGCTTTCTTCGTATTTCTTCAAACTCATTTTCTTTTCTTTCTTTTTCCTCAATTACTCTTACATTATAGTCTACCGTGTCATAATCCGTTGAGATTTGACGTTCTCGTTCACTATTCCGAATTATGACGTCATCACTACGTATTTTACGTTTCTCGTCATCCAATGAAATTTCCCCATAGTTCCGGGGAGTTCCGTCCTCGAATGTCTTAAACCGGAAGTAGTAGTTTCTGTCCTCGTGCAAACGAGATCGGTGAGCAAAATGATACATGACCACTTTCACACGTCATATGATGAAACTTCCTGTAGTGTAAACCTTTTCCTGTTTCACAATATTTTAGACTTGTCCAAATTCATAGGTTTTGCAGACGAATATTTAATTTATTTAATTGTAATATAACCATTTACTTGGGTAGAAAATATTGAAGAAAAAGAAGAAATTGCTTGTCACAAGCAATTTCTTCTCTTTCTGCAATGTTTTCTATATAATAATATCACAAAAACGTGAAATATACGGATTGAACAGGAAAGGGTTAAACTAAATACAACCAAGCCTTCTTGAACAACCACCTGTATAACAATTCCACCTTTTTTGATGAACCACTTCATAATAGCCAATCCAAGATATAAGTATCAGACTGTAAGTCTAAGAAATATCACCCTCATGGTTATTTGTAGCATTTAAAATTATTTCTCACCTGTCGTAACTTAAAAAGTCAACATTTATCTCTCAGGTGGTTCACGTTTGTCTATAGTCATTATGACCCGTCTACGGTATGATCCTTAATTTTATTTGATTTTAAATGAGATTTGTCGCCATTCTTAAAATATTTCGGTCATATAACGGCGACTGGAGCGCTTTACAATTGATTCTTGGTATTTCTCACACCAGTACTTCCACTACATCTTCTTAGAGCCTCTGGCTGCTCATCCCAATTAGGTTTGTGACTTTTATACTTTATTCAAGCTGTATTTACGACATTTTGGTTGACTTGAGACAAATTATGTCACTGAAAACACTGGCTGGTGTGATACATCGAAACGAGATGTGCTCTATCAGCTTGCATATTTGCTATGGTGAGTTTTAATCTAACAAAACACCATCTAATTATAAATACATAAAAAACATTTCGTCGGTGGGCGAGCAAAATTTCGTAACTACAGCTTTAAAAAGCTGTAGTTACGACGTTTTGCTCGCCCAACGACGATATAATATATAGGGAAATAAGGTACTTCACAACCAAAATAAATCGGGGAATAGGCTTGCAAATGCACAATAAACGCAAAATACAATTTAACGCACATTTACAGTAGTTAAGCACTGAACACCCAAAACCATTTAAATCGATCAAATATTAGATTCCCACAATTCTTTACATTTAATTTTAATCAGGTGAATGAAAAGAAAATTTGGTATTGAAGATTCAAAACTCTACCATACACACTAACACAAATAACGTCCATGTCGACTCTTAACGAAAATCAAGATTTGTTCGTAAAACACTAAGACCTCGACGCTGAATCTTTCTAAAACTTCTGACCTTAATACACGACCTTAACCTTGATATGTAACGATTAAGGTACCCGTTTGAGGAAAGGACGAACAGCCGGACAACGATAAGGCAGCATGAAAACGGCAGTATGGTCTTTGTCAATTTTGGAAGGTCTAGAATTAAACAGACAGGTCATTTATTTCAAAGCGTATTTGTTTGGGGTCGACGCGTAACTAGGCATTTTGATTCAATTGACCGATCGCAACTGCCAACTGATAAGTAAATCCCTTTTATGTTCGAAGATGTTTTTAAGTGCGAAGGGTGCTAGACCTGTATACTTTCTAATCTTATTCATTTAACATACTCATTTATTCGCTGATAGTTTATATGATGGTGTGATCGATAAATGAAAGCCATTCATAAATAGAATTTGAATCATCATTATCTAATGGCGGTACGACAGACTGGGAGACACTCGGATGGATAGAAATCACGTGGTCCGTAGACAAAGTTGAATATTCGCATTATCCAACAACTTAAATTTCATCTGAGTATGATTGCTACAAATATTAATCACGGTTTCCGTTAAGCCTTTATTCCAGAGCCATCTGAAGTGTGTTTAAGCCTTTCTGTCGTTCTTACGCCCCCGTATAAATGAAGGAAAAAAAACATTGTAGAAAAAGAAGAAACTGCTTGCAACAAGCAATTTATTCTTTTTCTACAATATTTTCTCACCTACTGACTGGATATTTTTCGAATTAAATTCACTTATCTTTTCGTCTGCGAAACCTTTACAATTTGACAAAACAGGAAAGGGTTACAAAAGAAAGAACGAAAGCTATAAAGAAAAGATTTAAACCAAAGAAAGAAAAGAACACACAAAATATATCGACACTGGTGGAGGCACATGTCACGTAAAAATCACTCACATAAAGGTTATCGGAATTCTTAAGGTTTTTGGTGTAAGTCTGATAAATGTAGTCCTTTTTCCTGACCATGCGGTATCTGAAGGGTGGCCCTTATAGGCACATTCAAAATCTATGACTTCCTGCATTCTCTCTCTCTCTCTCTCTCTCTCTCTCTCTCTCTCTCTCTCTCTCTCTCTCTCTCTCTCTCTCTCTCTCTCTCTCTCTCTCTCTCTCTCTCTCTCTCTCTCTCTCTCTCTCTCTCTCTCTCCCTCTCTCTCTCTCTCTCTCTCTCTTTCCACTCTCTCTCTTTCCACTCTCTCTCTCTTCTTTCTCTCTCTCTTCTTTCTTTCTCTCTCTCTCTCAATAAATAATTGAATAACGGCATTGCATAATCACATATATGCGTATCTTACTTCCGATTTTAAGTTTCGTACAGAGTGCCTTAGCTTTAAGGTTCATAGTTTCGCGTATTCATACAGTGTGGTTAAGTTTTTAGGTTCATAATTTCGGGTATTCATACAGTGTGATTAATTATTTTTAGGTTCAAAGCTTTGCGTATTCAAACAGTGTTGTAAAGTTTTAAAGTTCATAGCTTCGCGTTTTCCATCAGTTTGGTTGAGTGTACATGTATGTTCTCGCATATTCATACAGTGTGATTTAGTTTTTAAAAAGTCTTTAAATATGACTCGATTTGAGGGGGGGGTGTAATAAATTAATATCCTTAGTTTGATTTTCGTATAGCAATGTAATATAGGTCGAAGATCAGGTCTCGAGAAGAGTAAAGTGGTGTGTTTATACCCAACGGTGCAATTTTTTTTGTTAAATGAATTAACCCATTACCAGACGACAAAATTTAGACTGATCCAAATTCAAAGGTGTTGCAGACGAAATTTTTTAGTTCATTGTTGGTTGATGTTGTTTTCAACGTTTTATCGGCATAAACATGACGAGATAAATCAACTCTATTCTTTGATCAAACCATATTAAACCTATGTTCTAAAACCAAACTAAATTTTAGAAGTTATTCGTAAATGTTATATCTAATTTGGGTAAAGCAAAAAATGGTCATTACCAAAACCGTAAATGAACAAAGAAAGAGGGTTATCATTTTATAAAAACATTGGCACCGCCCAAGGGTGCCAACGCTCGGCTACAGGTGCTTGATAATGCAAAAATTTAAAGTCCAAAAAGTGCACAATTCTTACAAAAACGCTTTTAGAGTTACCCCCCTTGATAGTCTATATAGCTCTTGTGATGGTAAATACACATGCCAAGTTTCGTGAGGATATCTTCAATTACAACAGAAATATGACCAAGGTTAAACTTTGTCACGCAAATGCCAACGCCGACGCGAACGACACCAAGATGATCACTTTACTTCGGAGTTTCCCCGAAAACAACCTGGCTAATAAAATCTGTTCTCCAAATCTTCTAGAAAGTCGTTTTTCGTATTGTTTTTTGCGATTTGTAATTCGCGGTCCTAGTGCTTAAAGGTCGCAAGTACCTGTGCACTGTATTCAGGCATTTACGAGCTTTAACCCTGTACCAGACGAACAAAATTTATATACTTGCCCAAATCAGAAAGAAATTAAACTTAATAATCTAAGTTGGTGATAATTGCAGAATATTAGTCTTTCTCGGTAGAAAATTAGCATGAAGAAAATTTCTACGGTGTTTTTCGAGTTTTTTCTCGGGGATGTAAAATGCGGGGTTGTATGAGAATTGGTTGAGCACATGTACGTTGTATTATTTCTGTATCCATTTTACTAAATATCTGTTTGTCGTATGTTTGCACTGAGTTTCATCTAAGAAAATCCGTCTCAAGTTGACCTTCACGAGAATTCAATGTGTTTCAAGTATTTTTTGTTGAATCGTAGGAATTCGCAGAAAAGAGTTGTAGCTTAAGATTATTATTTGAAAATAACCACAATATTAATATTAATGAAATCTATTTCTGAATTGTGATGACAATAATGAGTATCTAAAGCTTTATCAAAATAGACGGTGATAATATAAGCTGCATTTATGTTTGATTTTTTCCCAAACGAAATTCATTAAATTAAAATTGGATTGTTTGAAGAAAAATAAACTTGAGTAAATTACATTATTTCGCGCCTGTGAAATGTAAAAAGGAAACGCATAAGACAAGTGAAAATCGGTAGATATAAATTGAAGATAATGACAAAATGGAGATACTAGACAATGGAAAACACATTAAAAAAAGCAAACAGAAAGAGAATACGCGAACGTACCGACAGAATATGGGGATGAAAATTACAAACAACACAATGAAATTATAAACCGGCCAAAACTACTGACCAAGAACTTATATCCCCTTTAAAACCCATTCCCACACAAACTATCGGCTTTACCGCCCCAAGATTAACCAATATTGAGGGAAACTGCTTGCAAGAAAAACGGAGAATGTGTTTTCGTTTCTCCTTTTCTGACGAGGTTTTCTACCCTATTAGGAAATTAATTATAACTTTCACCCAGTGATTTTTTTAGAATATTAATTCGTACTTTGAAAAAGGTGTGTTTAAAAAACAAAGTAATAATAAATTGTAAAAACGCCAGAAATTAGTCTCGGAAGCAGTATAATGCGGGGCTACACCTTATACTTCAGCTGGTATTTGGCTTATTTTCAACTTATTAATGAAATGACATAGAAGGAAGGAGAACCAACCAATTGAGCAATTAGAACAAAATGGCGGACGCTAGGAACCTGTCGATAGCGGCAGGCATCTTTTTGTTTGTTTTTCTCACCTGGAGAGATATTTCACAGACAGAACAAACACCAAACGTACACAAAGATATCAAAGCACCGAAATTAGCGCAGTTCGCCTCACCAACACTCAAATTCTTGTTCTGGTACGTACTAAACCGAACCGGGAATGTAAAAGTAAAAACCTACATCCTGTTTTTGTCCCGAAAATTTTCTCTTTGGACACGTCTGTTGTGGGAGAAATATTTTTTTTAAACTGGTAGAAGTAGAAGTGTCTTATAGACTGTCTTAACCCGCTGACAATTTATTGAATGATATCTGACTTGGTCTACAGACCTAAGCTAGGGGAACAGTAGTATGCTAGATATTTTCAAAAATGACCCAAAAGTCAAACCAGGCCCTCAAGAAAAAAACTATATACAGACAAGGGATACAACTCAGGTTTTCTCAGATCCGAGCCCTTCTATTCAAAGAGCTTCCAAAGAGTACACTTCTTTCTTTAGACATTTTACAGTTGTGCATATACAGTACAGTAAAACCCTTTCTTACAACCACCAAGGGAATACAGGCACCCTGCTATTAAGACAGAATTTTGACAGAACGTAATTCTCTTTCTTTACTTAAATGATTTCAAACCTCTCTAAAACGGGTACCCCGCTATTCCGAATTACGACATCTAAACTCGGTTCCCACTTTGGCTGATAGACTATTTTGAACCCCACTAAAACAACCAGTAACTTCACACTGACCACCCGAATATCGCACTTGATATGAGTGACACTAATTGGATACGATTGCATTGTCAACACATTATTGTATCTTTGATTATGTGATATTGAACCCTTATTATTATAGGCGTTATTTTCATTAAATAGATTAAAGTGGCCGATCAGATTTAGAAATTAAAGCTTATATAATTTGAAAATGTCATAGGTTTTGACTCGAGTAATAAATTCAAAAGTGTAAAAGTATCAGAGAAGTTACAATCGGTTTGATTACATCGTTCTTAACAGTTAATTAGCAATTAAAATTTGATCCAAATGTAATTGATGTTTGCTATGCACATTACAGAGGATATGATATAAGTTTTACGTATAAATAATCTGAGATCAGACTTCTGAAACAGATAAAAATGGAGAAGAGAGAAAGTAGAACTAATCAAAGGATTCTTAGTTGGAAATTGAAGTTAGATTGTCTGTAATACATGTTTTTATAGTTTTATTTTGTTTGTATAGTATAAAAACATTTAAATAATGCAGATGAAATAAACATGAATTACTTGACAACAAACAACAAAACCTCTGTATTAAGGCCACCACGCTATTAAGACCACTTTCAAAAAGTACCTCAAGAGATCTTATAAGAGGGGTTTTACTATTTAATCATTTGTAATCTTAACCCATCTATTCAACAAGATCTATGGGACAATCAGAGAACTGACACATTTCTTACAGAAATACACCTAAAATTTGCTTGTTTGTCAAGAGGTAGCACCTTCACTTTTCTTCTTGAGAGTTACATTTAACTTGATTGCTGGCTTGTTGTTTATTTCAGTTACTCCTGAGGGTACAGGAATGTCTTTGAGCAATACAGACATGTACTTCGTGAGAAGTACCCGCATTTGGCAGTAGAGGGGGGTAATTATCCTCCTCCTGCCTTGCGACAGTATATGGCTCAAGGACTCAGCTTTTTAAAAATCATTCTCATTGCCATGGTTGTCCTAGGACAAAACCCATTCCCGTCATTCAATATGGAAACCCCTGGAATATTTACATGGGCTTTCGAAAACAAGGTAAGCTTGCTATTACTCTGTTACTTCAAATCTTAGAAAGTCAAATATTGTGCTACAAATTTCTACTTTGATAGCCCCTCTAGAAAAGGACTTTGGTAAACATTGTGGAAAATGAAGAAATTGCTTGTGGTAATGGGCTAAGAGACTATTGAAAATTGAGGTTAGCATGATTTAGAAGTATCCTATGAGAAAAACTGTGGTTAACTAGGAATTGCTTGAAAAAAGAACTGTATTCCTTTTGCAACATCATTTTCTTTAATTCATTGTCTGTTTGTAGTGAAAATCTGTAATTGTTTCAATCATTATGGAGAGTTCCAAACCAATTAGCAGAAAACTAAGTTTTAGAGTGGTTCAACTATTCCCAAACAATGATGCTTTCTGATGAGCCTTAATCCATTACCAGGCGGCAAAATTTTAGACTGGTCCAAATTCAAAGGAGTTGCAGAAGATAATTCAAAGTCTACAAAATTTAGATTTTTTCAACTTACAGGGTCCAAAGAATTCCAAAAATGCCACTCGTCCTGCAGGGAAAGTAACAAGAAAAAGTCACTCGTCCTGCATTGGCTATCACTCATCCTGTATTAAGTCTAAGGATCTTAAAAAAAACCCGACTTTGTAATAATATATTTTGGTGTTCAGAACTTGAAAAAAAACTTATATCAGTCTGTCTACAACATTTTTTAGTGCAGACGAATCAAAAACACAAATTTAGAACGTCAGAATAAGTTTTAATTTGGAGCCCTGAATACCGTTAAAATGAGCGGGTCAAGTGATACAATATTGTACTCATACAATATTGTGGCCTCCTTTTTCTTTATAATTCATAGAACATGACTTTATAGGATAAAATACGCAAAAAATATGCACAAAATGCGTGAAATTTGTTGCTAGTATATATTCATGACGGTATTCTTAAATTTATGATCGATTAATTTCACGGTGTTCAGGTGCCGGGTCATATCATGCAAAAACCAGAAACAGTAGAAAATCAAAGTACATAATTGTTTATTTATATATTGTTGCGAAATTTTATCTCCAAATTTAATCAAATGCAGTTTTTTTGGTTTTTATCTGTTTTGATCCTGAAATGATTTTTTCAGTAAGGTATTTTTCACTCGTCCAGGCGAACGACTGCCTCCGAATTTTCACTCGTCCTCTGGGATTTTCTGCTCGTAAATACGAGTGGACGAGTGGATTCTTTGGACCCTGACTTACTGGATAGAAACTTTGTGTAAAATGAATAAATTGCTTTTTGCAATTTTACATTTTTGCATTTTAAACAATGTTTTCCCAATTGTTATTCTTGAAGGGCATCTAAAAGCATCATCGTGTAGTAACTGGTTAAGGAAAACAATTGAGAAAACATTGTGTAAAATGAAGAAATTGCTTCAGACAAGCAATTTCCTCCTTATCAACCCAGCAGGTTGAAAAAATTTTAAATTCCACAGATTTAAATTGGCATCTGCAACTCTATCCAATTTGGAACAGTCTCCAGATTCCCACACAGTGAAGCTTTTTGGTGTAATCAAGAAAAACAAGTGGGGAAAAAATTATGTAAAATGAAGAAATTTCTTGAAACAAGTAATTTCTTCATTGTCCAAAATGTTCCCTCCCCAGATGACAAAGATTTCCCCCAACTTCAAATTGTCGTCTGCAACTTCTTAATTTGGACCAGTCTAAAATTTTCTTGTGTGGAAAAAGGTTTAAAAGGTATAATTCAAAGTCTCTTTAAAGTAGTTAATAAGTAAAATAAATGTCAGATAATGGTACAAAAATCGATAGGAAGGAAGCAATTTCTCCTTCCTTCGCAATTTTTCACATTGTTATACAGTGTGCCAAAATGCCAGACGACGTTGAAATGGGTTTTAACGCTTGTCATGCTGAACCCGTATTTCTGTATTCCTGTTTTGGCAGGTCTAGACAAAGATATGCAGTCTGATCTTTGTCTTGACCTTTTGCTTGTCTCTTTAAAACCAGCATTATTGATACCATTAATTTTCTTAACCCATTCCCACACAGTGATGCTTTTTAACACCCCTCAAGAGAAAAATTGGCAAAACATTGTGGAAAATAAAAAAATTGCTGAATTGTTTGTAACAAGCAATTTATTCATTTTCTACAATGTTTTCTATCCAGATAGTTGAAAAAATCTAAACTTATATCAATTTTGAATAGTTGATTTCAAATCCTTTCAATTTGGACCAATCTGAAATTTTACTCTCTGGTATGGTTTTATCATTATTACTTTCCGTACCTCCAGTCCTTTGATTTCACGACAATTTTGTAGAGGATTTTATTCAGCATGGCAGGGTTAACATGTTAAGTAAAGTTGGATCACATGAACATGAGTTGTTTTATGATGAGACGGTTGCTGTGTCATGGTAGATAAAGTTCAAGAGGAACTTAACATTGTAATGTACCTTTTTACCAGTTCCCACATGTTTTTTATACAATTCTAAAAAATGTTTCTTAGTTTGATACAATTTTTTTCTGTTGAATAAACAAGAAATAAATCTTTTCATCATTTCTACAAGTTGAAATCAAATGCAACTTTTTTTAATTTGGGCACCAAGTGTAAACTTTTGTTCTATATCGTTTAAACTTAAAATCAATACTGAATATGACTGTTAATAGTGTGTTAGAATTGTACTTGTTATGGGTAAGGAAATATAGTGGAATAAATGAAATAATTAATTGACCAAGGGAATTTTCTATTTTGACCAGTGTTTTCCTTATATATGAAACCTAGATATTGACAGGCTGAGGTTTAATCAGCAGAAACTCTTAAGGAAAACACTTCTACCCTTACCAAACAAAAAAATAAGGACTCTTCCTAATTCCAAGATGTTGCAAACGACAATTTTACGTGTAGGAAATTTTAATTTCGGTTAGAAAACATTGTGGATAATGATGGAATTGCTTGTTACAAGCAATTTCTTCATTTTCTACAATGTTTTCCAAAGCTTTTTTCTCAAGGGGCGCCAGAAAGAGTTATTTTGTGTGAATTGGTAAAAGAATTAACCCTTTAGTAGATGCCAAAATTCTGTAGAGATTTATGGTTACATCTTCTCATTGAATTAAACAGATTTTTCTGTAAACTACAATGTATTCAGATGACAGACCAATGAAATTATCAAATTTTCACAAGTGTATCCCACACACATGAAAATTATGTGGCAATTATTCTCTTTCTCTGTCTTCAGTGTTCTTTCCTAACAGTCAAAATATGTTTATTCATCAAGCTATTTATGTTGTAAACTGCTTTCTGCAATTTATTTCTTCTTATACCAGTTTGAATCCTATAGCTCTGGTAAAGGACTAAATCAAATTTTCTGCTATATTCCAGGTGTACGCCTGCTTGATGATTTTCTTTGTAAGTAATGCTATAGAAGGACAACTGGTGTCGACTGGGGCCTTTGAGATATCCTTTAATGGTAAGTAAAGAGAGTTTTAGCTGAAGGGAAGGGAAATGAATGTCTACTGAAGTCTATATTATTAATAACCCATTCCCAGATGGCAAAATTGTGGACTTGTCGAAATTGATAAGAGTTGCAGAAGACAATTTAAAGTTTATTAAATTATATATTTTACATTGTTACAAACAATTTCTTCATATTACACAATTTTTTTCCAATTGTTTTTCTTGAGGGGTGTCAAAAAACATTGTGTGGGAATGGGGTTAAATGTATGAAATCATTTATTTATCATTGCTACCACGATATTTGCCCATATTTGCAATGCTCTAGTTGTACGTGGGATAGTGCAAGGATACAGGGCCAAACTACTCGGAGCCTTGGCTAGTTCTTGAACATGCTGGATGTATACCACCATCATTGGGGCCATGGTTTAGCATCTCATTCAAATATAATTGTTAGTTTGATCAGCAGGGAAATACTGCATTCTCGAGGTTTGAAGTCGAGTGCTAAACCAACAGAGCTGATGGGGCTGACTTGTATTTCAAAAAAAATCCTTGTGTTTCAATTCACAGACTGTTGGCCTTGCCCACTAAAAGGGCAGTTCAACTTAAATATCGTACAACATTGGTCAGGGACCTATAAAGAAAAGCAAATCTTAGATTGGGGACCTAAACTTCATCTGCAATAAGCTGTTGTATTTTTTGAAATGGTTGGAAATGGCATGTACAGGCCCAAATACACATATAGCTGGGTTCTTCAGGATGAGATATTGAGATATTGTCATTAACTGAACAGCTTCTGTATTAGAGTTGTTGTTGTTCTTGCATTTTTATTGTTTGCATGACATACTTCAACCTTGGTAATATCTTTGTTATCGTCAAAGATAGTTACTTGAAACTCGGAGTTGATGTAGTCTAGTGTTAATGTGCTACACCTAGCATCGGGCGTCCCTTGTTCAATCCCTTACTTTTCCAGTCATTCGGATAAG
This sequence comes from Fragum fragum, assembly GCA_946902895.1. NCBI lineage: Eukaryota > Metazoa > Mollusca > Bivalvia > Cardiida > Cardiidae > Fragum > Fragum fragum. The sequence goes on from OX336379.1 coordinate 3,075,171, forward strand.
AACATCTGAGGTCCATTGGAGACGTGAAACTCCATGCAGTACTTGAAACATACTGTGAAAGGAGATGACTAATGTGATTGCATATTGAAAGAATTAATACCTCCTTTCTTGCTGAAGCATCTGAAATAGAGCTTGACAAACTGTTTTAATTTTATAGAACCTTAACGAATTACCACTCGATAATTTTTGACCAGTCCGTATTCAAAGAAGTTTCAGACGACAATTTTAAGTTGATGAAATTTTTAAAATCTTTGACTTTTGGGGTAGAAAACATCGTGGATAATGAAGAAATTGCTTGTAACAAGCAATTTCTTCATTATCCAAATTGTTTTCAAAAGCGTTTATATTGAGGGGCGTTTGAAAGCTTCATTGTGTGGGAATGGGTTAACCCATTCCAACACAAAAAAAATAAATTTTACCAGTCCAATTTGATAGAAGTTGCAGACTACAATTTCAAGTTGATGTAATTTTAGAAGTCTTTGACTTTTTGGATAGAAAACATTGTTGAAAATGAAGAAATTGCTTGTAACAAGCAATATCTTCATTATCCACAATGTTTTGCAAATGGTCAAAAAGCATCATTGTTTGGGAATGGGTTAGTTCATAATTTTTGTTTTACAGATGTGCCAGTGTGGTCCAAGCTAGAAACAGGAAGAATTCCCTCTCCCCCAGAAATTGTTCAAATTGTTGAAAACCACATGCGTTTTGGACCTCCAGAAAATTCATAGCTGCTCTCAAAAGGTGATTTATTTTTTCTCTATGATGCTTTTTAGAGTCTAATGTGATAGCAAATCTTCTAATTTGATCACAAATAAATGACCATCCAACCAAAGCACACGGAAAGAAATCTGAAAAAGGTAAGCGCCAAGGTCATTGCCATGTAGCTTTTGTTACAAAATTTGAAAATACATGTTCATATATATAAATAGAGGATTTATTGTGGTCCCTTCTGGCTAAGTTGTTAACCCTTTCCCGTACAGTCACTGGATTTTACGTCATTGAGATTTAATACTTGAGAAAACATTGTGGGAAAAGAAGAAATTGCTTGTGACAAGCAATTTCTTCTTTTTCCACAATATTTTCTACCCGACTGAATGATTATATTTCTAATCAAATCGATTATAAATTATTGTCTGCAAAACCTTTAAATTTGGACAGGTCTAAAAATTTTAAAACAGGAAAGGGTTAATAATTCAGCACTATAATGACTTGGCAATGCTTAATCCAAAACAAAATTTCAGACTGGTCCAAAGAAGTTGCAGATGAAAATATTAAGTTGACTAACTTTTAAATTATTTGTATTTTGTGGTAGAAAACATTGTGGATAATGAAGAAATTGCATATCACAAGTATTTCATTCAATTTCCACAATGTTTATCAATTCTTTTAGACTCACCTGATCACAAAGTGTTCTAGCTGAGCTATTTATCATCCAATGGTCGGCGTCCTATGGTTTTAGCTCTGAAAAACAATCTGTTTATTTTGTCAAAAAAATAATTTCTATAACCCCTTTTTCTTTTTCTATTTTTCAGATATCCAGTTTCACCAGTCCTCCCCATAATGTCACAGTCTTTCATACTTTCATTTATATATTGTCCTAAATCAATCTGTAGTGATCTCCCCTGAATTTTGGATAGTTTCCCTTTAGATGGTGACTATATGAAGGTGGGGACTTAAAGCAGTATGACTGCTTGTCTTCACTGGATGGCTTTGTCTGCAATTATCTTTAGGGAGATTGTTAGGAAATTCTAGGGACTTCCTTCATATTTGATTTTTGACAAGATTTTATTCATTGTTTTATTAGATTGGCCATTGGCCACTAACATTATGATAACTACAGATTGTTTAAATTGTGTGTCTTTAAAATATCTTAAAATAATCAGAATAGTTCTAAGAATGTTTTGCAGAGCATTTGTGACTAGAACTGTTTTGATTAATTTTTCTCATGTGTCATTTGTTCAAATGTGTGTATGATGCTTGTAATGAGAATTTGTCAGTGTCTTTGTGAGTCCTTAAGGGACTGTTTATACTGAAAGAATATGTGAGATTATGAGTTGCATGTATTATAAATCAAAGCCAATGTAAAAACAGAAGTTTTTGAATGTTTGTGCTTCGATGAATGCCCATTAACCCATTCCAACACAACAAAATTTAAGACTGGTCCAAATTGAAAGAAACTGCAGACGGTAATTTCAAGTTGATGGAACTTTGAATTTTTTCGTCTTTTGGGATAGAAAACAATGTGGATAATGAAGAAATTGCTTGATACAAGCAATTTCTTCATTTTCCACAATGTTTTCCAAAGCTTTTTTCTTGAGTGGTGTGAAAAGGAAGGCTTGTGTGGGAATGGGTTAACCTTTTCCTTTGTCATAATCTGCCATTTTCACATCAATTTTGGAAATTTACGAGACTCCTTTAATTAAACGTTTACTGATTTGTGCTTTTTTTTTATGTAATAAAATTATTTTACAGACAAATGTATGTACTAAAATCAACAGTATCTTCAAATATTTGCACAGCAAATCTTTGAGCAAGATCAAAATTCAATTTCCAAAGGCAACTGCTCCTAAAACATGGATGTATTGCTGTAAGATTATCATTGGAACTTGTAAGAATTTATTCCGTAATGCAGTACTAGTGAGTTCTAACAACAAGGCATTGTGGAATTGATCGAATCAAAATTATCTGTCTTTAAATATCTCACTTGAAAGTCTATAAAAAAAACATTCTCTTAAGTGACAGCTTTTTCACGGCCCCTATAGTGCTTGCTTGACACAAGATTTACTGTATAATCAAGATCGTCACATCCAAAAAGAGGCAAGGAAAATTAAAGAACAAAAGAGAAGAGGATGAGTTTTACATGTATATTGATTCTTATCCTAAAAGTCTGTTATTTCAACCAATTACCTTTTAATCCTGCTCTTTGATTAAGCCCCCCCAAGAAAAAAGCTTTTGTGGGAAATTAAGAAAATGCTTGCAATTTCTTCATTAACACATTGTTTTTTTAACAAAAGAGATAAAGATTTTTTGAAAAACATCACCTTAAAATTGTCATCTGCAACTTCTTTCAGTTTGGACTAGTCTAGATTTTAACATTAGGTAATGAGTTAAAAAGCCAAATTGGATATAAACCAGTTTATCAGTTTATATATTGTTTCTGATTGATTTGTAGGTGTTTTGGATCAGTTTTCTAGTGTTAAAGTCTCAAAATGTTGTCCGCCCCTTTTGTCAGAAATAATGACATTCAAGCAATTATAAGAGTTTGAACCCATTCCAACACAGCAAAATTTTAGACTGGTCCAAATTGAAAGAAGCTGCAGACGACAATTTCAAGTTGATGGAACTTTAAATTTTTTTGTCTTTTGGGATAGAAAACATTGTGAAAGATGAAGAAATTGCTTGATACAAGCAATTTCTTCATTTTCAACAATGTTTTCTAAAGCTTTTGTTTATGAGGGGCGTAAAAAGGAGGGCTTGTTAGGGAATGGTTTAATGTTACAAGTAGGAACTGCTAGTTTCGACCTCGACTCCAACAAGTGAAATTACAGCTTTTGTTTTTCATTAACAAATTTCACCTTACATATTAAAATCTGCTTTAAATGATTGCTATGAAGTAAAATCAATGCATATTATGCATTAAATATCAAAAGATTATTTCAACATTTATATATTGATATTGTTGTTATACCCTAGATTTGTTTGTCTATGTATTGTAAACAGTGAACTACATGTATTTCTCTTTTCCCACAATGATTTCTAGATCTTTGAAAGAATTTGTACTCAATGACAGCAATGAGGAAAGATTTAAAAATCATCAATCAGCTTTACCCATTACCAGACAACAAAATTTTAGACTGGTCTAAATCAAAGAAATTAAACAACATCTTGGAAAAAAATGACTTGAGGTTAAAAACATTGTGGATGAAGAAATTGCTTGTCCACAATATTTCTAAGAAAGAAAAAAAATCTTTGGGGCGTCAAAAGGGTGGTTGTGTGGAAATAGGTTGAGAAAAAAAGGAACAGGTCATTATGTTTCATTTATGTCTGTTTTCCAAAATGTTAGCAACTTTTTCTTACATTTGACCCATAAAGTGCTTAGCTTTTTCTTACATTTGACCCATAAAGTGCTAACAGTATTGCCCGTAGTCAGGCTAAGTAAACTCCACAGGCTGATTGGGGGTTTAACTTTTCACTCTTTGAAAATTTTCTGAAAATAGAAAGACTGTACGATCGTTTATTTTCAGAATGAGACCTCTGCTTGATCCAATCTATGTCTGAAGGACCCTTTTTGCCTGACAGGTCACATTTTAGACGGCAATATTTCATTTTTAGCCAATTGATGATTTTGTCTTTTACAAATTCCAACATAACAAAATTTTAAACTGGTCCAAGTTGAAAGAAGCTACAGACGACTTTTTTAAGTTGATAGAACTTGATTTTCCCCGTTTTTTAGGATAGAAAACATTGTGGATAATGAAGAAATTGCTTGATTAAAGCAATTTCATCATTTTCCACTATATTTTTCAAAACCTTCATTTGGGGCGTAAAAAGGAGGGCTTATATGGGAATGGGTTTACCAATCTTAAGTTTGGATGTCTGGTATAAATAATACATAAATAATTTAGCAAAAGGACTGAAAATGTTTGCCCTAATTGACAGATCTATTGCCACGCCCACTGAGCTCAAACAGGAAGTTCAACTTATATATGACACAGCGTTATTTTGAGAAAAATATGTAACATACAAGTAACAAGAGCACCGCCCACTGGTGCCAACTCTCGGCTGCAGGTGCTGGATAATGCACAAATTCTAAGTCAAAAAAGGGACATAACTCTTACAAAAAGACTTTGAGGGTTATCCTCCTTGATAGTCTAGATAGCTCTTGTGATGGTCAATACCCATGCCAAGTTTCATGAGGATATCTTCAATAGTAACAGAGATATGACCAAGGTTAAAGTTTGTCACTCTAACGCCGACACACACGAAGCCAACGTGATGACAATACCTTGGGTTTTCTCCGAAAACAGCCGAGCTAAAAAAGGTTAGTTGGCAACCTAAATGTTGTAACCACAACTTAAATAAGATGTAGATTGACATTTAAGTTGCCAAACCAACATAAATGCTAAACATAAATGTCTGCCAATGTTTGAGTTCTAATTTCACTTCCATTCTAAATGGAAATCCTTTGATATTTGTCTCTCACCAATTGATGGATATTCGTAAACCTAAGTGGTATAGCAGCTGGAGGCTAGGAAAGCATGTAGTGGTAGTACTGGTGTGAGAAATACCAGGAATCTATTGTTAGGTACTCCAGCCGCAGCGATACCACTGAAAAACTATTAAAAGAGGCGTTGAACCCCATTTAATCAATCAATCTAAATGAATCGTTTGACAAGTTTGATAGCCAAAAAATACTATTTGTCATTGCTATTGGCACCTGTATAGCTGCTGCTCTTATTTGAAACAATACCTTCATTAAGCACTGAAAATGATATTCATAATGTAGGAAGAAAAGACATGTATTTGTTTGATTATGCAAGCTATATGGATATGTTAGTTTTTTGTTTTTAAGAAAAGAAACTGGGAAGAATGCTTGTAAAAGCTTTAACTTAATTGATGAGCCAAGGCTGTCAATCAAAGAATCAACCAATCAAAACATTCATATAGACCAGGAGTGAAGTTTGAACTCAAACCCTTGCCATCATATTCAAGCTGTAGTAATGACATATAGAGTGCCAACAAACCTTTTTACTTTTTTGTTACATGCTACAGACCTCAACTTTGGCAAAAAGATCTGTTTGATATCAAATTGGTACTTCTTGAGGAAGCATAGTGGGCGTGGCTAAAGAACCATTAATTACCAGTGGTTGTAATGATTCCAGGTAGTTTGTTAAACCCATTACCAGACAACAAAATTTTAGACTGGTCCAAATTGAAAGGAGTTGCAGAAGATAATTCAAATATTATGAAAATTTGGATTTATTCATCTTTCTGGATAGAAAACATTGTGTAAAATGAAGAAATTGCTTGTCACAAGCAATTTCTTCATTTTACACAATGTTTTCCAAATTGATTTTCTTAAAGGGTGTCCAGAAGTGTCACTGTGTGGGAATGAGATAAATAACCCATAGAACTAGTGACAAGCAATTTCTTCATTTTTTACAATGTTTTCCAAATTGATTTTCTTAAAGGGTGTCCAGAAGCGTCACTATTTGGAAATGGGATAAATAACCTATAGAACTAGTGACAAGCAATTTTTTTATTTTACACAATGTTTTCCAAAATGTTTTTCTTAAGGAGTGTCTAGAAGCGTCACTGTGTGGGAATGGGATAAATAACCTATAGAACTATTACACTGTGCAGGAGTGCATGGAGATGAGTTAGATAAATGTCCTGATTTTCTGTATGTGAAGCTGTGGTACACAATATTCTTGTAAAAAGTGATTATGTAAATAAAAGTGCAGGAACATAGATCTTCTTAGTTTTGGTAGTCCACCTGAGCTTGTAGTGCAGAGGCTAGATAGTGTGATCACCTATGATCCATGTTCTGAGCAGAAAGTGGATGGTGAGCTATTGTGATCGATCTTTGTCCATTGTCCATCTGTCTGTCCGTCCTCAATTTCTTTAAAAATCTCCTCCTCCTAAACCAGTAGGCCAATCAAGTGGAAACTTTGGAGGGTTGTTCCTTGGGTAAAGTTCTACAAAAGTTGTTAAAAGAATTTAATTCTGTGAAAAACTATGGTTGCTGCTGCATTTGAAAATGGTAAATTTTAGTAAATCTTTAAAAATCTTCTCCTCCTAAACCAGTAGACCAATCAAGCAGGAATGTTCCTTGGGTGAAGCTCTACAAAAGTTGTTAGAAGATGTTAGAATTCCGTTGAAAACTCCGACAGGAAGTTCCACTTCGATTTTTAACAGCATTATTTTGCAAAGTTTAGGACCAGTAGCATGTAACAAAAGAGAACAAGAGGACTATGATTGTCCTATATCGCTCCCCTGAGTATGATGGCTAAAAGCTTTATGATATAATATACAAAATATCAAAGCCCTACAACTAATCATTTTGGAGATGAAGATTTTTTAAAGATTTTCTCCTTTAATCCTAGGTATAGTGAAGATCCAACCATATTGAGCTAATTTCAAGAGTAAGGTAATTCTTTGAAGTACTTAAGTAGAGGTCAATAGGCATTGATACATACCAAATATCAAAGCTCTTTTTATCAAGCTCTTTTGAAAGAGCTTGACCTAAGGATCATTTCTGTGAAGATGTCGCCTAATGGTTTAGAAGGAGAACATTTTCTGTGGTATACTTCATTACTCCTTTCTGGGATTGCACAGAAAAGGGCTTATTTTCAGAACACAGTAATTCTATGAAGTATTTTAGTACAGGGTCAATAGGTATTATTACACACTAAATATTAAAGCTCTTCGCCTTATGGTTTTGGAGAAGAAGATTTTTAAAGATTTCCTTCTTTATTTCTATGTAACATAAGGGATCACAAAGAAAAGAGCTAATTTTCAGAATACAGTTTTTGTATAAAGTATTTTGGTAGATGGTCAATAGATGATGATATATACAAAATATCAAAGCTCTAGGCCTTATGATTTGGGAAAAGGAGATTTTTAAAGTTTTCCTTCCATATTTCCATGTAAAATCAGGGATCGCACAGACAAGGGCTAATTTTCAGAATATGGTAATTATTTGAAGCATTTTGGTAGAGGGTCAATAGATGATGATTTGTTACCAAATATCAAAGCTCTAGACCGTATGGCATAGGAGGAGAAGATTTTTTAAGTTTTTTCACTCCGTTGCCATGGTAACCAGAGTTCTTCATGGATTTCAATTCTTTGAAGTATTTTGAAAGAGCTTGACCTAAGGATCATTTCTGTGAAGTTTTTTTGAAATTCCATAGTTAGTTTAGGAGGAGAAGATTTTATTGTAATTGTGAACGGACAAGGGACTTTGTGCTCAGGTGAGCTAAAAATGGCGGGTGAACTAAATGTCGTAATTATAGCCTGAATAGGCTGTAGTTACCACATTTAAGTCCCCAAACCAACAAAAAATGTTAACAAAATGGCGGCCAATATCGGAGTTGAAAGCTCTGGACCGGGCTGAATAAATCATTTGATTGGTTTGTAAACTCCTTGATTGACAGCCGTGATTGGTGAATTTGATAATTTTCAATCAAAATCTTTAAGTGGGTCATACCTTCTCAAGTGTGAAAGCTACCAATTTGAAATAGACAGAACTCATTTCTTGCAAGTGTATCACAACAACTAACTTCGTGTCTCCTCAGTTTTATAATGAATACTTGTGGTGACAACAACTCTTTCCTGCACCAATCTTGGATTTTATTTAACTGATTTTAAATTTGGGAAGACATTCTTGGTAAAGAAGAAATTGCTCGTAATATCTCCTTTTCCCATATTTTCTACCACGTGGGATGGTTTCATTTCAAATTGCATCAAATTTTCATTGTTATCTGCAACCTCTTTCAATTTGGACCTGTCTAAATTTTCAAAAAATGGGAAAGGGTTATGGTATCAATATTCATTTTGTTACCTCATTTTTGCTACGTTTCTTTATGATAAACACTATGTTCAATTTAACCAATTTCCAAATGATCCATCATTTTTACGCGTTGAAGAAATATAGCTTAGGAAAACATTGTGAGTAAAGAATAAATTGTTTGAATCAAGCAATTTCCTCTTCTCACAACGTTTTCTACATCATATGGCATTAATCTTTCGATTTTAACCAACTTTGTTTCTGTTGTCGGCGGGATCTTTCAATTTGTGCAAGTCTAAAATTTTGTTGTTTGGGAATGGGTCAGGCCAAGTAAATCTCCAAATCTGTACCTCTTCTCCAACAAACACTATTTCAGGTAGCATAAACTGTCTCTGATGGGTGTTCCTTAACAAGAGGACCTTTGGCCCTAAAAGGTTCACCTGAGATATAGCTTAGGTATATTAAACATTTCCCACACAATGATGCTTTCTACGCCCCTAAAGAAAAACAATTGGGAAAACATTGTGGAAAATAAAGACATTGCTTGAAACAAGCAATTTCTTCATTTTCCACAATGTTTGCTACCTAGAAAGTGGAAATGATCTAAAATTTCATTAAATTTAAATTAATATGTGCAACTCTTTTCACCTTGGACCAGTCTAAAATTTTGTCGTCTGGTAATGACAATGAAGAGAGTTGTCAGTTGGTAATCCCATAATTATGTTAAAAGAAACCTTCAAGCTTTGTGACTTGTTCGTAAGAGGATTCTGGATTACAATTTCTTCTTTGTTTCTGTATAGGTTTAGGTGTGCTCTTGACAAGTCCAAAAATAAGACTTTCTAACATTTTTATGCCCCTGCATCGAAAGATCGGGGGCATATTGTTTTTATTGTTGTCCATGTCTGCCTGTCTGTCCGTCAGTCTGTCTGTCAGTCTGTCTGCAAAACTTAACCAAAAAAATTAACATTGCCATTTACTACCAGCCTATTCAAGATACAATCATGGCATGATGATACATCTCCATAAAACGCATCTCCTCATGTCAAGGTCGTGTGATAAGATCACATACCAAGGTCAAACGTTAAGACCTGTTGCGGGGGCATTGTGTTTTACAAACAGATTTTGTTCTCTTATTTCTATGTATATAGGACTGATATTCAAATATGACCAAAGAGGCATCACATGAACAAATTCTCTGAAAGTTCACTAGGGAATTCTACATTCCAAATATCAATGTTCCAATATTTTGCAATCATTCAAAGATGTTCCATTAACCAACGGGGGTACAGAAAAAGCTAGAAAAAGATGAATTACAATTAAACAAGAGGCCCATGAGGGCCTGAGACGCTCTACTGGTTATCAAGTTTTCCGTTAAAGAAATCTGATATTTAAGGAAGTTAATTGCTCAAAGAAGAATGCATAAAGAAAACAAAAAGGGCTTTATCCCCTTTATCATTTTAAGCAACAATCCTCAAGGCCCCCTTTCCCATGTTTCATGACTGATCCACCCAATTTCCAAAAAAAAGTTATCTTATGACTCTACAATCATTCTGTGAATATTTCATCAGAATCTGACAATAATTGTGGACTTTATCACATAAACAGGATTGTTTTGAATGAAAATCAATAAGGCCCCTTTTCCTGTGTTTTCTGATGGATCAATTTCATTCCAAAAGGAACTTTCCTTACAACCCTACAATTGTCCTGTGAAATTTAAAAGACAATTCGATAATGATTGTGATCTTCATCACATACACAAGAATGTTTTGAATGATAATCTGTAAGGCCCCTTTTCCTGTGTTTCAAATGCCACAATTATTCTATGCATCTTTGAAGAGAATCCGATAAAACTGTTGACTTTATATTGTGTTAACAAAGATATTAAATTCAAGTTCTCATAAGGCCCCATTTTCCCGTGATATTTTACTGTTGGTTTTATCATTCTGTGAAAGTTAAAAGTGAATCCGATGAAATATTGGGAATTCATTATGTTTACTAAAAAAATCATATGGCCCCTTTTTACATGATACTTGATAGATTGTACCCAGTTCTGAAAAGAACCATTTAAGTGATTGTTCAATCATTCTGTGAAATTTTGAAGTGAATCCGGTGAAATCAAGGGACATCATTGTGTTAACCAGAATATTTAAGAAGGTTTTTCATAAGGTCCCTTTTTATGTGACACTTGCCATAATCAGATCCACTGTCAAAATCAACAATTGGAATGATGGTACAATCAATCTGTGTTATCTGTGGAATTTATTGTGTTAATGAGTTTATATTGAAATCTTCATAGGGCCCCTTTTCTCATGATACTTTACAGAACAAACCAAATTTCAAAAGGAACAATTCTAATGAAGGTACAATCATTCTTTAAAAGTTAAAGAGAATCAATGAAAACAGTGGACTGAATTGTGTCAAGAATTTTTGTAACAAAATTTTCATAAGGACCCTTTTTCCGTGAAACTTAACAAATCAGACCCAATGTACAAAGGAACAATCCTAATGATAGTTTGAAGAAAATGATAAAGACTGAGGACTTTATTGTAATAATGATGTTTGTAATAAAATTTTTATAAGGTCCCTTTTCTTGTGTCACTTAACCAATCAGACCTAATTTACAAAGGAACAATCCAAATGATTGTACAATCATTCTATTAAAGTTTGAAGAGATTCTGATAAAGACTGAGGACATTGTTGTGTTTATGAAGATTTGGTAATAATTTTTCATACAGCCCCTCTAGACAGATACTAGACAGATCTGGCCCAATTTGGAAAGAAACAATCCTAATGATGGTACAAATATTCTGTGAAAGTTTGAACAGAATCTGATGAAAACTGCAGACTTTATCTTTGTGTAATTTTTTTAAAATAAAATTTTAATTAGGCTCCTTTTCCTGTGATACTTGAAGGATCAGGTCTCATGTCAGCATCAACAATCATGATTATTGTACAATGATTGTGTGAAGGTTTGAAGAAAATCCAATGAAAGCTCTGGGATTATAGATAAAATTCACAAAAGGCCCCTTTTCCCATGATACTAGGCAGATCACGCATAATTTGAATAGAAAGAATCCTCATGATGGAATAATCATTCTGTGAAAGTTTTAACAGAATCTGTTGAAAACTGTTGACTTTATTGTGGTACAATGATTTTAAAATTAAATTTCACAATGCTCCTTTTCCAGTGATACTTGACGGATCAGGTCTAATGCAAACATCAACAATCATAATTATTGTACAATTATTCTGTGAATGTTTGAAGAAAATCCGATGAAAGCTCTGGACAAGGATTTATAAATGAAATTTTCATAAGGCCCCTTTTCCTGTGTTTCTTGACAGTTCAAACCCTGTTATGAAAAGAATGATAGTTATGACCTTCCAATCACTCTGTGAAAGTTTCAACAAAATCTGATCAAAGCTGTGGGCTTCATTATATTAACAGGGTTTTATTAATTGAATTTTCATATAGTCCCTTTTCCAATGTTACTTGATGGATCTGAACCAATTCCAAAGGGAACTCTTCTTACAAAAGTATAATTATGCTGTTTGAGTATAAAGACAACCCCATCTCATCTGTGGACTTACATGCATTAGTTAAGATTTTTTTAATTGAATTTTCCTAAGGCCCCTTTTCCTATGTTTCTCAATGAATCAGACCCAATTTGAAAGGAACAATCCTTATGATGGTACAATCATTATGTGAAAGTTTGAAGTCAATCAGGTGAAATCTAGGGCCATGATGTGTGAACTAAGATTTTTTTTTATTAAATTTTCATAGGGCCCCTTTTCCCATGAAACTTGATGGATCAAACCTACTTCCGAAAGGAACAGTCAATTTAATGTAATAATCATTCTGTGAATATTTGAAGAGAATTTGTTGAAAACTATGGACTCTATTGTGTTGACGAGGACTTTTTCAATCCAGTTTTTATCGGGCCCCCTTTTCCCGTGTTCCTTGACTGATCATACCAAATTTTGAAAGGAACAATTCTTATGATGGTACAATCATTCTATGAAAGTTTGAAGTCAATCAGATGAAAACTGTGGATTCTATGTTTCTTGAGGAAACATATCTGATTCCAAAAGGAACAATTCTTATGATGGTACAATCATTCTCTGAACGTTTGAAGAGAATCCGTTGAAAATTGTTGGCTCTAGATTATTAATTAGAATTTTTTATTAAAATTTTCATTATGCCCCTTTTTCCTGTGTTTCTTGACAGATCATACCCAATTTCTAAAAGAACAATCCTTATGATAGTACAATCATTCTGTGAAAGTTTAAATACAATCTGATGAAAACTGTGGACTCTAGAGTGTTAACGAGGATTTTTTAATTAAGTTTTAATTAGACCCCTTTTCCCATGTTTCTTGACGGATTTTACCCAATTTCGAAAGGAACGATCCTTATGTTGGTACAATCATTCTGAGAAAGTTTGAATAGAATCTGATGAAAACTGTGGACCCTATCGCGTAAACGGAAGTTTGAATTGAATCTGATGTAAACTCTGGGCTCTAGAGTGTTAACGAGGATTTTCTTATTTTTTCTTAAGGCCCCTTTTCCCGTGTTTCTTGACGGATCATACCTAATTTCGAAAGGAACGATCCTTATGTTGGTACAATCATTCTGTGAAAGTTTAAATACAATCTGATGAAAACTGTGGACTCTAGAGTGCTAACAAGGTTTTTTTTAATTAAATTTTCATAAGGCCCCTTTTCCCGTGTTTCTTGACAGATCATACCCATTTTTGAAAGGAAAGATCCTTATGATGGTACAATCATTCTGAGAAAGTTTGAAGAGAATATGATGAAAACTGTGGACTCTATCGCGTAAACGAGGATTTTTAATGGATTTTTTTTTTATCAAATTTTGATAAGGACCATTTTCCGATGTTTCGTGGCGGATCATACCCATTTTCGAAAGGAACGATCCTTATGATGGTTTAATCATTCTGTGAAAGTTTGAAGCGAATCCGATGAAAACTGTGGACTCTATCTCGTAAACGAGGATTTTTTAATTAAGTTTTAGGCCCCTTCTCCCATGTTTCTTGACGGATCTGACCCAATTTCGAAAGGAACGATCCGTATGATGGTACAATCATTATGTGAAAGTTTGAGGGGAATCCGATGAAAACTGTGGACTTTAACGGACGGAACGACGGACGGACGCTGGACGGGAAAAAGCCATAGCTATAGCTCTAGTGTCCTTCGGCCAGTAGAGCTAAAAATGGACAATACAGAACTCGATAAAAATAGTTATGGTCATCGCTATTTTTAACCATTACCGCATATTATATTCAACTGGTCCCTGATTTCAAATCGAAGTGTATTCAATAGACAGGAAAACCAACAGCAGATTATGCGGAGTGATTTTTAGCTCACTGTCTGAAAGCCATTGAGCTATTGTCATGGCGTGGTGTCTGTTGTGTGTCCGTCCATTCGTCCAGTCTTCGGTCCTTCCGTAAAGTTTTCCTTTAAAATTCTTCTCCTCAGAAAGTAATGAACAGATTTCATCCAAATTTCACAGGAATGATCCTTGGGTGAACATCTATCAGATTCCTTAAAAGAACTTTGATTGGATGAAAAACATGGCTTTAATGGGCGGAGCTAATTTCCATATATGATGAAAGCTTTGAAAATCTTCTTCTCATAAACCAATGGATGGATTTCATCCAAATTTAACAGAAATAATCCTTGGGTGGCCCTTAATCAGATTCCTTCAAGGAATATTGATCTGATGAAAAACATGGCTTTAATGGGCAGGGCATAATTCCATATATGGTTAAACCTTTAAAAATCTTCTCAGAAAGTACTGACCAGATTTCAACCAAATTTTATAGAAATGACCTTTTATCAGATTCCTTCAAAGAATTTTAATCAGATGAAAAACATGGCTTAATGGGCGGGGCTAATTTCCATTTATGGTAAAATCTTTAAAAATCTTCTCTGAAACCATTTAATGGATTTCATCCAAATTTCAAAGAAATGATCCTTGGGTGATCCTTTATCAGATTCCTTCAAAGAATATTGATAGGGTGATAAATATGGCTTTAATGGGCGGGGCTAATTTCCATATATGGCAAAACCTTGAAAAATCTTCATCTCAGAAACCATGTAATCAATTTCAACCAAATTTTACAGAAATGATTCTTGGGTCAAAATTTATTTTATTTCTTCAAAGAATTTTGATCGGGTGGTAAATATGGCTTTAATGGGCGGGGCTTATTTCCATATATTGTGAAAACTTTGAAAATCATCTTCTCAGAAACCAGTTGATGGATTTCAACCAAATTTCACAGAAATGATCCGTGGGTGGCGCTTTATCATAATCTTTCAGAGAATTCTGATCAGAAACCAGTTGGATGGATTTCAACCAAATTTTTCCAAATTTTTCACTAAGCGACTCTCTATCAGATTATCAAAAAGAATTTTGATCGTGAGAAAAATATTGCTTAAATGGGCAGGGCTTATTTCCATATGATATATACTGAAAATTGACTGTTGATGGATTTCATATAAATTTCACAGGAATGATCCTCAGATGACTGTTTGTCGGATTCCTTCATATGATTTTGCTTGCTTGAAAAGCTCGGCTATTATGGTTGTGGCTTATGTCCATATATGGTATACAGTTAAATTATCTTTTCATCTTCCCAGTGAATGAATTATACATAACTTGATTTTGTGAAAACAATGAATTCATGAAAAATTTACTTAAACATTACATTCATGCCTGTGGAGCGATACAGACACTCAAGCACCTCTAGTTTTTTCCGTTTCCGGTTACAGACAGTCATGTTAAACTTGATAAGATAAAATAATTTTAATCAACTGTCATGCCACCAAAAGGCATCACATACTATTTAAATCTCGTAATCGGCGCTATATCATCATAAACAACGGACAAGAAGAAAGACAGCGAAAGCCAATCTAGTCAGATCTCGGGGCGAAAACCAAACAGACTGTTTCAAACGCTATATTACAGAAATCATTGTTAAAAATTTATAAAAGTTTGAAACACGAGGAAAAATCTGGGATGACTGTTATTTATCTTGTGACAAACCTCGGGGTAAGGATGCTCAAAATTCCATACTTGCACACATACATTTACACAGTCCTGACTGCATTTGAGGCTGTTCAGGCCTTTGAATTATGGTTTCTAGTTTTGGAGTAGAAGATTCTTAAAGATTTTCTTCTTTCATTTCAATGTAAATGGAGTGTGCCGGGGGGGGGGGGGGGGAGATTTTAAAGATTTTTTACTATGTTTCCATTTTAAAATTTGGTGTGCCCAGGTGGAGCCAAAATATGACCCAAGAGTCATCATGAACAACCTTGTAGATGTTCACTAGCAGGTTCTACACACTAAACATCAATGATCTTGGCTTTATCATTACAGAGAGGATCTTGAAAGTTTTCTTCTTTGTATATTATAAAATGCTGTGCAGAGCCCAAATATGACCAAAAGGGCATCAGATGAACAAACCTTCAGCAGGTCTGCTGGGAGATTCTACATACAAATAGCAATGTTCTAGGCTTCTTGTTTTAGAGAAGATATTTTCCCTCTGAATCTATATTGAAATAGGATACTTTAGGGTGGAGCCAAAATATGACTCATCATAACAAATTTAATAAAGTTCCTGTATAAGATGCTGCATACTAAAGCTGTCTGGTTTCAGAGATTTTTAGCTAGCAAAGCCTCAGCTTTGATAGCTTAAGTAAAAATACAAAATTTTGAGGTCGTCTCAAAGTTCAACGAGTGCAAACTGCCACTGGAGGCTTAACCACTAAATCCGGTAATGCCTACACCATAAAAAGTAGTTCTTATGTATTTCAGGAATATTGCAAACTCTGCATGCAAGTTCATCTCCTATGTATTTATGCTAACTTGAGCACATTGTGTTAAAAATTACTTTGTTCAGAGTCTTCAAAGCGGTTGCAGACGACAATTTCAAACTGTTTAAATTTCTAAAATATTTATCTGTTTAGGTAGAAATCAATGTTGAAAATGATGAAATTGCTTGTAACAAGCAATTTCTTCATTTTCCATATTGTTTTCCACAACTTTTTCTTGGGAGGAGAGATCGTGTGAGAATGGGTTAACCCCTTGGCTACTTTAACCTCATTTCATAATAATGTTTGACAAAAAAGATGACTGAGCAAAACAATGCTTTGCTAGCTAACAGTACTTTCAGTACTTTGATTAACCCATGCCCACACAATAATACTTTTAAACACCCCTTAACCCTTTCCTGTTTCTCGAAATTTTAGACTGGCCGAATTTGAAACATGTTGGAGACGACAGTGAAAAATGAGTGCAATTTGAAACGAACTCATTCTATGTGGTAGAAAATATTGTGATAAAAGAAGAAATTGCTTGTATCAAGCAATTTCTTCTTTTATCACAATACTTTCTTAAGTATAAAATTACATTGACGAAAAAACCAGTGATTATACAGGAACGAGTTAATATAAAAGCTTTGGAAAGTGTTGCGGAAAATGAAGAAATTGATTGTTACAAGCAATTTCTGCATTAACAACAATGTTTCCAGCCCAAAATACAAATATTCTAAATATTTCATCAAGTTGAGATTGTCGTCATCAACTTCTTTGATTTTAGACCAGTCAAAAATTTTATTGAGAATGAGTTAAAGTTTTCATTCTTTGTTTTAATGTAAAATAGAGTGCGTCCAGGCATCATTTGAACAAACTTGATAGATATCCCCTTCGTGGTGCTGCATGCAAAATATGAAAGAAAATATAAAAGCTCTAAGAGAAGGGGATTTAATCAATTTCATCCTTTTGAAGGGGATTTCAATTCTTTGCACTGTTTTTAAAGAGCTTCACCTAATGAATAAGATTGGCCAAAGGGTTGAGAAGATGTTTGACCCATTCCCACACAGTGACATCTTTGGACACCCCTAAACAAAAACAATTGGATAAACATAATGTAAAATGAAGAAATTGCTTGTCACACTTCATGTTCAGATGAGTTGATAAAGCAGAAGTACCTAGGGAAAAAATTTACTTTCTAAGGTTTTAAACAAGATTTTAAATAAGATTTTGGTGATACTTAACAAAACTAGAGGATCTCAATCGCTTGCATCGCTCCACAGACCTGTACTGATTAAGCATATGTTTTTTTTAACAGGAATCATATTCACCATATGTGGAAAATAAATCATATCAAAGAAATCTTTTAATATTTCAATATTTTCATTGTTTTACTCAATTCAATTAAAAAAAATCACCGGATACCATTTATATGGGCATATGCCACAACCATTAAAGCCATATTTCGAATGAATCAAAATTAATTAATGGAATCTGAAAAAGAGTCACCAGTGGATCATTCCAGTGAAATTTGGTTGAAATCGATCAAGTGGTTTCTAATAAAAAGATTTTCAAAGCTTTCACCATATATGGAAATTAGCCCCGCCCATTAAAGTCATGATTTTCATCCAATCAAATTTTTCAAGGGAATCTGATAAAGGGTCAACCAATGGTCATTCCTGTACATTTTGGTTGAAATCCATTCACTGGTTTCTGAGAAGAAGATTTTCAAAGGTTTCACCATATATGGAAATTAGCCCCGTCCATTAAAGCCATATTTTATCAAATCAAAATCCTTCAAAAGAATCTGATAAAAGGTCACCCAATGATGATTCCTGTAAAATTTGGTTGAAATCAATCAATTGGTTTCTGAGAAGAAGATTTTTAAAGGTTTATTTTCATAAATACTTTGGGTCTCTGAAAGTCTCATCGTCAAAAATCCATGATGTTGCTGTAAACAAGGTCTTATAGTGACATCCTGTTTTTTCCAAACACAACGAAAATTCGGACATTATAGATCCTCCGAAATTTTCAAGATTTTTGACAGCAAACCTGTTTTATGTTCTGGCTCAGAGATTTTGGTATATTAATTTCAAAAGACAATTGAATCGTTTCATTTATAATTTTGCAAATGATACTCTTCATTACAACAAACTTCTTATGTTTTCATTTACGGCGAATGCAGTCGTTTTCTAGTTCCATATGTCATAAAATATTGTTTTAAGTTATTACATATGGAACCATATAGACAATGTTAAAACATACTTAGATGCCCAGATAAAGTAGGCTGAAACACTTCGACAGGGTCAATTAAAAACTTATTTTTTTTTCATTTTGCATTGGCCATGCATGGATCGCCTAGGACATGTGTTATAGTTCATATTTTATTCATATTTTTCAAGGTTAGATATCTACTCTCAACAAGATGTGTTTGTGAAACACGAATGCCCCCAAAACAGCAAAATTTTCATAAGTTTGACCTTGACAGATGACCTTGACATTGTCACATGACCATGAACTTTGTACCAGCAGATGCGCATCATTGAGATCTATCATCATGCCAAATATGAGCATTGTATCTCGAATAGGCTGGTAGTAATTGGCAATGTCAAGTTTTTTGGTTAAGTTTTGCAGACAGGCCAACAGACGAAAAGACTGAATTTCAGACAGACAGACGGACAACAGTAAATCAATATACCCCCGATCTTTCGATGCGGTGGCATAGAAATTATATGAATCTCTAGATACTACAATTAAGGCAGAAATTTACTGGTGCTATAAATCATTGCTTGGTCCAGAAAAATATCTTGTTAAACATTAATTTCTCTTTTAGCAAACTTAGAACTACAAAGCATGACTTAAGGATAGAAAAAGGTAGACGTATCGGATTAGATAGAACATGAAGATGTTGTCATTATTGTCAATGTATTGGTATCACAGTAATAGAAATAGAATTTCATTTCTTGCTCGAATGTCCCACTTATAATACTGCTAGGGATACAGTTTGAAGTACTTTTTCCAGTGGATAATGTCAAACAAGTAGATGTTGTATTGCGATGCAATTCAGGAGTCCCAACCGGATTTTAAAAAAATCATTTTTGCAATTAATCTTTTCCCAAATAAAACATAGTAACAACAGTAAGCTTAGGACAAGATAAGGAGAAGAGAACAAAACGCTGATAATCAATATTTTCTTCTTTTTCTTCAATATTTTCTGTACTTTCATGTTCATTATTTCTTTATTTAAAAACATTCATCTGCAGCAGCTATTAATTTTGCCTAGTCTAAATTTTTTTGCCAAAGGGTTAACCAAATCTCGACATATAAAGGCAGACAAGATGAAGAAGACAATAAAGGTGAAAATAACAAAAAGTTGGGTGGTAGAGTAACAGTTCTTGTACATGACACTTCTCCATATTATGATCTATAAGTGAAGTGTATAAAGTTTGACGTTGCTAGCACTTATGGTTTAGGAGATGGGGTCCAGACAAAAATATACAGGTAATAACAACAAAGGGCAATAACTCAGATAATTGGCATGGTAGAGTAACAGTTTGTGTACATTACACTTCTTCAGATTTTGATCTATAAGTGTATAAGGTTTGAAGTTGCTAGCACTTATGATTTAGGAGATATGTTCTGGACAAAAATGTAAAAACAACAAATGGCAATAACTCAAAAAAAATGGGAATGGCAGAGTAATGGTTCTTGTTCATAACACTTCTCTACATAAAGATCTATAAGTGTATTTTATTTCAAGTTGCTAGCACTTATGGTTTGGGAGATGTGGTCCAGACAAAAATGTAAAGGTAAAAACAACAAAGAGCAATAACTAAAAAAAAGAAAGACGTTGTATAGTAGCAATTCTTGTAAATGACTCATCTCCATATTGTGATCTATTAGCGTATAAAGTTTGAAGTTGCTAGCACTTATGTATTAGGAGATATTGTCCAGACAAAAATGTAAAGGTAAAAACAACAAAGGGCAATAACTCAAAAATGGCATGGCAGAGTAATGGTTCTTGTTTAGGACACTTCTCCACATTGTAATCTACAAGTGTACAAAGTTTGAAGTTGCTAGCACTTATGGTTTAGGAGATATGGTCTGGACAAAAATGTAAAGGTAAAAACAACAAAGAGCAATATATCAAAAAGTTGGATGGCAGAGTAATGGCTCTTGTTCTTGACTCTTCTCCACTTTGTGATCTACGAGTGTACAAAGTTTGAAGTTGCTAGCACCTATGGTTTAGGAGATATGGTCTGGACAAAAATGTAAAGGTAAAAACAACAAAGGGCAATAACTCAAAACGTGGGCATTGCAGAGTAATGGTTCTTGCACGACACTTCTTAAGTTTGAAGTTGTTAGAACTTCTGGTTTAGGAGATATGGTTGGGACAAAAGTGTTGCGGACAGACGGATGGACGGATTCGAGCAAACCTATAGTCCCCCAACCCTTAACCGGTGGGAGACTAATAAATCTCCATCTGTAATGCAAAAGTTGGCCAATATCTCACTTTAAAGTCTATTAAAAAACAGTTGGCTAAATGTGTCCATACTACTTTTGAAATTAGATAAATAAACATGTTTTTATCATGCTTATTGTAAATCTAGAAGTATTGGAATTGCATGCTCTTCATTACCTTCTTTTGACCACTTAAAAATAAGCTAAGTAATATGGCGTTATTCGATATTTGGGCAAATGTAAAAGGCATTATAATAATTATTGCTAGATGTGAGTTTTTAAGTTACTATATACAAAATGTCTAAATTACATTTTCTGTGTACGAGTATTGCGCTTTGTCATAAAGACATCTACTATATAGCCTGGATGGACCACTTACGTACGGGCTGTACAAGGATAGGGTGTGATTTAATCATTATCAAAGCTTGAGGCTATAAACGTATCCTCCCCTCTAGTGTGTCTCATACATACATGTATATAGTTGTTTATTTGCATTATTTAGTATATATTGGATCAGTGTCCTTGAAGTATGTCAATAAAAAGTCATTTGGATTTAAGATGTCAAAGTTATGCTCAGGACAAAGAACTGAATGCAGCCCACCTACATCATATGTCCCATCTTTGACGATCATATTAGATTAAATTGATTTGTTTGGTAAAGTACCTACGCATGAAATCAGACCAATCAAAGCCTCTATCTGACAAGGCATTCTGTGAATGTGTGATACTGAATTCTACAAATAGAGGACCGATGCAGTGATTTCTTTGGATTGATCTAGTGCTCAAAGCATACTTATTGTCGGCCATTCTTCTACAATATGTCAAAATCTGATGATATTTCATTGTATAAAACTCTTTTTATTCCTACAGCTGGTTTAGAAAAATGTCATTTATTGGTATAAAGTTATTTGAATTACTACAATGAATTCTACTTGAGGGGTAACTTGTCCATCGGAACATTATCTGTGAACTTAACTCTGTTGTTTTGGGAATTCCTCGTAATCTAAGGTTGATTAAGGGACATTGTGTTGGTTAACATATGTAACCCATAACCAGACAACAAAATCTTAGACTGGTCCAATCTGAAAGAAGTTACAGACAATTTCAAGTTAAATTTTAAATTTTTTCAACTTTCTGGGTTGAAAACATTGTGTAACATGAAGAAATTGCTTGATACAAAATCTTTTTGTAGAGAGTTGTCTAAAGACATCTTGGGGTTTAACGCCGCTTTCAACAGTATTTCAGTCATATCGTGGCGGCTGGAGCACCTAACTATGGATTCCCGGTTTTTCTCACACCAGTACTACCACTACATCCTTTCCTAGCTTCCAGCTGCTATCCCACTTAGGTTTACAATTATCCACCTATTGGTGAGAGACAAATGACAAGAAGAATATGTGCCGCTGCCAGGGGTCGAACCTTTGACATTCCATGATTGAAGATTGGGGTCTGAAGCTCTACCGACTACGCTATAACTTCACTGTAGCACTGGAGCTTTTGTTATTCTAATCAAGTATTGAAAGCGTAGGCTGTATCAACGCACTGGAAGCAGTACTATAGGCTGGTTCTGACTTTGGGTGACCACGGGTTGGAACATATGATTATATGCTCCTCAGAATATATAGGACCTAAAGGGTGTGGATTATTTTTGTATCACAGTTGAACTGTACATGATGTACATTTATCCATGCAGGTCTAACTCGATATCAATTGAGTTGCATGGTACTTGTAGTTTGATCAACTGTTTTATTGATAGCACATCTGCTACAGCAAACTAACACCTTTTCTCAAGCATTTTGTTTCCTTTTGAATCTGAAACATCAACACTGATATTTATTTGGACCTTCATAATTATTGTCATTTTTCACTGTGAAGTATTCCCTGTTATACCTTCAAACATACTAGTCTGTGATATCAAATTATAAATACCTTTAAACAATCTGCTACTGTAGCGTAGGTCAACTAAGAATAATTATATTAAGATTGGCAAAAGTTCACACTACCGTCCTAAAGAATCTTTCCCTGTTGCGGTTGCCTTATCGCATAGACTGATCCAAACTGAAACAAGAGGACCATGATGGTCCTAAATCACATCCCTGAGTATGATGGTTCATGGCTCTATGATATGAACAAAATAGCAAAGCCCTCAGTCTAATTATTTTGTAGAAGATGTTTAAGAATTACTCTTTCTTTTAATCCTAGGTATATTGATGATTCCACCATATAGCACTAATTTCCTGAATATGGTAATGCTTTGAAGTATAGACATCAATACATACCAAGTATAAAAGCTCAAGGCCTAATGATTTAGGTTTTCAAAGATATCATTATTAATTCCTAACTAAAATTACGGATTGCACAGAAAAGGGCTAACTTTTTTACGTAATTAGGCAGAGGGTCCATGGCTGATGATATGTACCAAATATCAAAGCTCTAGGCTTTATGGTTTGGGAAAAGAAGATTTCAAAGATTTCCTTCTTTATTCCTTTGTAAAATCAAGGATCGCACAGAAAAGGGCTAATTTTCAGAGTATGGTAATTCTTTGAAGTATTGTGGTAGAGGGTCAATATATGATGATAATTACCAAATATAAAAGCTGTAGGCCTTATGGTTTTGGAGAAGAAGATTTTTAAAGTTTTCCTTCTTTTATTCTATGTAAAATCAGTGATCACAAAAGAAAAGGGCTAATTTTTTTAATACAGTATTTCTTTGAAGTTTTTTGTAGAGGGTCAATAGATGATGATTTGTTTCAAATATCACAGTTCTAGGCCTAATGAATTTGGAGAAGAAGATTTTTAAGATTTCCCTCTTTTATTCTATGTAAAATCAGGGATTGCCAAGAATAAGCTAATTTTCAGAATACAGTAATTCTTTGAAGTATTTTGGGAGAGGGTCCATAGATGATGATGTATACCAAATATCGAAGCTCTAGGCCTTATGGTTTTGGAGAGGAAGATTTTTAAAGATTTCCTTCTTTCTTTCTATGTAAAATAAGGGATCACAAAGAAACGGGCTAATTTTCAGAATACAGTAATTCTTTGAAGTATTTTGGTAGGGGGTCAATAGATGATGATTTGTACCAAATATCGAAGCTCTAGGCCTTATGGTTTTGGAGAAGAAGATTTTTAAAGATTTCCTTCTTTATTTCTATGTAAAATTAGGGATCACAAAGAAAAGGGCTAATTTTCAGAATACAGTAATTCTTTTAAATATCTGTAACGACCCTGGGGTACGGTGGTAGGGTAAACTGGACAGATTGCCGACCCAGGTCGCGCCGAACGGGGTAGAGACCTTTCCAGTAACAGGAACTATGGTAGAGTGAATGACTTAACAACACCGGATATCCATTATACTGACATAATTTAATGAACGAAATAGACGAATACACTTGCTTTCTCACACCTATCAAGCCGATCGGAAGTATGACACGCGACTACTGTATAAATAAACACTGTAACAAAAGGATAATTCGCGTTGCCCTTCACCCATGGAGATCGCGAGTGTGTCCCTAAACGTCGAGACCTGGCTAAGTACCATGAAGGGTGCCCGCCCAACCCTAACGGAGTACGCCCACTCCTTGCGTGACCTTTATCATATCCAATGTACTGCCAGTCTTGTCTCCTCTCAATGACGCCCACAACTCTACGACTCGAAGTACCTCAGGTATCCACCTCCCCCCAACGCAAGATAACGAACTAAAATAATGTGTGGAAAACCAGTAACTGCGCGCTTTAAGTGCAGAAACGATTATTTCTAGGGTTCAAGATACTCTCTTCATGTTGATTTTAACAATTTGATTGTTTAAATACAAGTGAAGCTGCGTTTAAATGGAATTACAAGTTTTATTTAGCCTTTTCTCTCAAGTCACCAACTTAAGGTTGTGGACCGGAACCGAGAAGTCGCTAGACTGCCAAACGAACCCCTATTTATAGGCTTCGGTTGGACGGTTGTCAAGGACTGTCCAGGAATTCTCACGCTTGATTGGTCCGCTGGTCACGGTTTCCAGGCAGAAGAATCTGTCCAGAAAGAGCACCAATCAAGCACGACTGTCCAGAAAATACGGATCTGTGATTGGCTAGACGCTAACTGTGACATAAGGATAAAATCCGAGCACCCATGGACCGAATGAAAGTAATGAAGGCTCTCAATTTCAAGTTTACAAAATGTTTCCTGATTAAGATTTACGATCCACAAGAGATATGATTCGGAATGATTACAAACACTGAGTATATTCTGTCATGGAAGTACAAATAACATTCACCACAATCCAATTGTGTGAATCAGGCCATAAAAATGGCGGATGACAGAATGTAAACAACGCTAATAAATGGTAATTCTTTCTTCATTTCGGACGTTTAACATGGTTGAATATCAACCAGCAATAGTGTTAAAGACTTAAAAGCACATAGAACTAGGTTTATTTGTGCTCATACTTCCGATTGGGACAACACAGGGCGCATGTCTTACTTTACATTAAAAGATCAATTACTCTTGCATCGGATCAAGCCGTTTTTATGATGACAAAATAACCCGACTTCGCCAAGTCAGGTATTCTTCAATATTTTGGTAGAGGGTCAATAGATGATGATTTGTACCAAATATCAAAGCTGTAGGCCTTATGGTTTTGGAGAAGAAGATTTTTAAAGATTCCCTTCTTTATTTCTATGTAAGATTAGGGATCACAAAGAAAAGGGCTAATTTTCAGAATTCAGTAATTCTTTGAAGTATTTTGGTAGAGGGTCAATAGATGATTATGTATACCATGTATCAAAGCTCTAGGCCTTATGGTTTGGGAGAAGAAGATTTTCAAAGATTTCCTTCTTTATTCCTATGTAAAATCAGGGATCGCCCAGAAAAGGGCTAATTTACATAATACGGTAAATCTTTGAAGTATTTTGGTAATGGGTCCATAGATGATGATTTGTACGAAATATGAAAGCCTTAGGCCTTACTGCTTTAGAGGAGAAGTTTTTTAAGTTTTTTCACTCCGTTGCCATGGCAACCAGAGTTCTTCATGGGTTTCAATTCTTTGAAGTATTTTGAAAGAGCATGACCTAAGGATCATTTCTGTAAAGTTTTGATGAATTTCCATGGTTAGTTTAGGAAGAGAAGATTTTTTTGTAATTGTGAACAGACGGATGGATGGACAGACGGACGGACGGATGACCAATCACAATAGCTCGCCCAGAGCACTTCATGCTCAGGTGAGCTTAAAAGTTGCAGACAATGTTTTTGATATACATGTAGTTTAACTTTTTCTGTCCCTTTTGATAATATTATTGTGGATAATGAAGAAATTGCTTGTAACAAGCATTGTCTTCATTTTCCAAAATCTTTTCCAAAGCCTTTTCCTTACAAGCCTCAAAAAGTGTCATTGGTTAGGAATGAGTTAAGAAATTAACTTTCAGTAGAAATATAGACCGAAAATCTTGACTCCCAGTGCTTTCAGCTGTTTGATTTGTAATGGTTTTCCAAAAAGAATTTTATTCAGCATGACAAGGGTTAAACCATTTGCAGACGATTCTACAATGGAAATATTGGGAAAACATTGTGAGTAAAGAACGGCTTGTAACTAGTAATTTCTCCTTTTTCTCCCTTTATTAAGTGTAATGTCGTTAACTCGTCATTTGTCTTTCACCGATGTAAATTTGATAAGTAATTTTCCTGTTAAGTTGGCTGAACAGCTACACATGTAATGGCCCAAATTTAACTTTCTACTTGTACATGTTACTGGTGTGAAAAATGACAGGAAGCCATGGTTGGATGCACCTACGAACCACAGTTTTGCTGAAATAAAACTGCAAGTCACTTTAAACTTAATTCACTTGATCACAGTCTAACTAGCTTATTTTTTTTTTACTTTTCTGGGATTATCCTTTTCCAAAGACATTCCACAAATAATTAAGATATCATTTAAGAAACTTGGACAATATTAGATTAGCATTATCTACTGAGAATTATTACTTGTAAGAAACAAATGAGAGATTTTGTATATCTTTTAAATCCTCTGTAATCCAGTAGAAGCTTAACTCATTCCCTTTTTTACGCCCCTGAAGAATTTTATTAAAGAAAATATTGAGAGAAAAGGAGAAATTCCTTGTTTTCTACCCTGTCTGGGCCTTAGTTTTCTATCTCAAAGCGATTTGAATTTTTTTTTTTCGTCTGTAACTAGTTAAAAGTTTTGTCCTTTGGTAATGGATTGAAAAGGCTAATTCAAAATAATGATGAATATCTTTAAATACATGTATGTAACTGTATAGCTTATCACTCCCGCGGTATACTGCTGGTATTCGGAGTTCTCAAAGAAGAAGGCAAATTACTCACTATATAATTGAAAGCCTCCTTGTTATTGAGAAGTGACCACATCTACGCTAGGCGGGTTATTGATAGGAGTTTTCTTATTAAAGGGGAGTCCTTTCGTGTTCTACGAATTATAAAGAATCCTCGTACTAAGCCATTTTCAAAATGTACAGTTGTTTGGGGGGGGGGGAACAGGTTTTGAAAAATAATAAATCAAGCCTAACTGGGCACTGCTTCTCTTCAAACTTAGTAACATCCTACTGGATTTTCCAAACTGGGCAACACTGATGGATGCCTACGGAGTCCATCTAAAGGAAAAATTGCTTGTGCCTATTACTTTCTACTTTTATCAGAATTCTGTCTACACAGTAGGCGCTGGATTTTTAATTAAAATGTACTTTGAAATGTTGTTTGCAACCTCTATCAATTTAATAATAAATTAATATTTGGTCTAGTTGTTTAATCCTTTACCACATGCCAAACTTTTAGACTGGTTCAAATTGATAGACATTGCAGACATTTCATAGGAAATCTTGGTAATTTTGGATGGGAAACATTGTGGAAATGGAAACAAAAAATTTCTTCATAGTCCACAATGTTTTCCCAGACTTTGTTACTGACCAGCATAAACTAGAACTTATCACAGTATGTGAAATAATACCCTTGCAAGTGCTTTCAGTGTAATGAGAGCTTTAATAATACAAGGACATAGCTACTGACTTTGCTTTACTAGAAAGGAGGAGTTTGCTGCACAAAATTGGTAGCATAATTAGCTGTAAATGTCTACAAAGCATAAATAATGTCTAAGTTCAAGGGGAAATAATTCTTGAACCAGGGGGAATAGACCTTTTCACGGTCTCACAGCGCATGCGTCAAATCGCATCTCGTTAAAGGCGATATTTACCCGAGACTTTGTCACGTGATCGATTGCGGGGAGTCGATAATTTATCACTATATAATCCTATATAAATTGTCTATTTTGAACGAGCAAAAATAAAGGTTAAAATTCAAAATTTTGGTGCAAAAAGGGTTTCAATATGTGGGCAGATATATGCAGACTAGTTGTAGCGAGTAATATTGATGATATTATCGTGTATTAGTAACAAAATTAAGTTTAAAACGACCTGGTGTCTAGGCCATATGAAACATTACGTACCTCGAGTTTTGCGAAAAATACCCTTTCATACAATAATATCTCCTACGAAATAAGATATTTTGGACATATTTTTAACTCCCCCCCCCTCACACACAGACAAGGAAGGAAAAGTAAATAGTTATAGTTTGACACTCGACGCAAACACTGAATGATTACGTTGATGAATGGAAAATCCCGCCTTGCAGTATACGGACAAGTGTCAAACATCTTGACAGAAATAATATTGACTAAAATAACATTCCAATATTAATCCATTCCCAATGAATGAATTTTTTGACAGGTCCAAAAGAAGCTGCAGACGACATTTTAGAGCTAATGGAATTTAATTGTTTATTTATTTTCTTTTTTCCTTATGGGACAGGAAAAATATTGTGGTTACCGAAGAAATTACTTTATCCAAGCAATTTCTTCATTTTCCACAATGTTTTCATATGCTTCTTCTCAAATTGACATTCGCAGCGTTCTGGTAATAGAAGTGTTGGAGGAAAGGAGAAAATATATTCTTTGATTTATATAATCTGCTTTTCGTCTAGATATGCCATATACCGATTAAAACGTGTATATGGAAATTCAAAATTGAGAGTACCATATATTAACGAAAAAGGGATTATTACAGAAATCATAATAGTATGATGACGAGTTTAATAGTGCGAAGAAAAGAATGAAAAAAAAGAAATAATCAAATGTAATGATTATAATGGAGTGCTGTTCGGTAAACAGTCTTGATGTAAAGGGTTCCCTTTGGTATATCCCATATCTATATGGTGTTATGTGTAGACGGCAACATGTCACCTAGCATCCAATAAACAACACCGCACACTCTTTATGTATATTAGTAAAATTCAGGAATTGATGAAACAAATTTGTCTTTTTATGTTTCAACCGATATGCCGCCAAGTACAGGGCCCTGATTGACGAATCAAAGAATCCGACCAGACGTCGTTTTCAATCGGCACGGGAATATTATTGCATGGTGTTTATTTATTTATCATTTCAATCTTTTACCAAAATAAAAATAAATTGAATACGCTTAACAACTTTGAGTGGATACTTTTTGCTGTGGGATATATATATTATCCTAAAAAGATGGGTGGAAATGACAATTGTTGCGTGGCAAATTGTAGATCGACAAGGCATATCTCTAATATATCCTTCCATAGAATTCTGAAGAAACCGGAGTCTAGAAGAAAATTATGGATAAAGGCAACTGCAAGAGTCCTCCATGGAAGAAATAAATTTGCACCAACGAATAATTCTTTATTTTGTGGTCGACATTTTGTGAATGGGAAGAGAAGTGATGATCCAACGTCTGTGGACTTTATACCGACAATGAATCTCCCGGTGACTTTGCCAGTAGCATTGAGGCAAAGGAGAGCTACTGTTTCCAGTATGAAATCGTCCAAATATGACGGAGCAGTAGAAACCCTTGTGATAGAAAACTGTAGCGTGTGTTACACAAAGAAACGCGTTTTGTTGCCAGAAATTGATCTTAGAAATATGCAGAACGAAGTTCAGATTTCACATGAGCGGTCAGATGAAATGACAGAATGCGAAATGCTGCATTGCCAAATCCCCTGCGAGGTACGATTTCAATTAAAATCTAACGTAAGTTTGGTAGGATTTTCCCTGGTATAAAGCAAGGACACGGGAAATGATTAAATACAAGCTGGTATTTTCCACAGTTTTTTCAATGTGACTGAGTCTCTGGACAAATCCCTCTTCAAAGTATTTAAACGCCTTCAACGACTTGTAGGCCCGGACGCTTTCTTTGTCAAACGATTTGTCCCGCGATTCCACTAAATATTTTTTTTAATTTTGATATGTCAAAGGCCGAAACATTTTTCAAACCATTTTCCCATCTATTGTTCGGATTTGTAAACACTGACTTCACAAAAAGAAACTTGTTTTCTAACATTTTAACACTGTTAAAGTTCGGGGTCGTATCGAGCCTTCTTATTTTCTATTGAGTTTTTCAAACCGGAAGTAAAAACGCCCCGCAACGGGAAAATGTTGTTGTTGTTAATTTTTGAAAGCGTCTAACGGATGTAGACTTTTTAGTCATCTGGCGCTTTGCGTGAAAAGGTCTATTAAGACTTCAAAATTGCGTCTTGCAAAACTTCAACATGTGGTTAGTTTCAATGGTATGGAAGCAAAACCTAAGGAGGTGTTGGCGACACAAAATTGGTAGTATTTTGTGCACAGACACACGGACAGACAGCCTGATTCCAGAATAAACCCTGAAAACATTTGTTTTGCGGGGGTATAAAAAAGCCAGATTGTATGTGAATGAATTAATCTGAAAATTTTATTTTCTAGTCATTCAAACTTATGATTTTACAACATGACCCTTCAATAAAATATTTCTATACAAACTAATATACTGTCCTGCTCTCGCAGTCTGTGGTAAAATCATTTCTTTACAAAAGAAACTTCTGTCTATCAGGCACGAGTATTCTCTATCTAAACCAACATAGCGCAAGAAAGCCACAACAAAATCAAAACAGTTATGTCTGTACTCATCATAATGTTGTGACTTCCATAAGCGACCATCTTTAAATTTCACCAGACTTTTATCCCAATCCATTTCTATATTTTGTAAGCCTGTTACAAGCTCTATCTGTAAACAATTTGTCCAACTCTCGTTTCCAACAGTAACTCCCTTCTCATCAAACTCATATACACACCCCTTTGAATCTGTCAGCCCAATATGAAGGTTTGACTCATTAGTAAAGTCAGTGAGGAAATCACCTTCTGTAGGTTTGATCACCAAGGAGAATCGAGTGTTTTCTGATCTGACAAATGGTGGAGGTATTTGATAAGGTGGGACTCTCAAACCGGTATCAGGTATTCTCCATCCACATAAAGGACACATCTCAGGAACTTGAAAACAATAGATGTTATAGTCTGCTCTGCAATGTTGAAAACATCTTATATCTTCCATATTATTGTCACAATCAGAAGATGAGATTCAAAATAAGTAAGAGTAATCTGAATCTGAAAAGATCTGTTCCAGTACAATTGTAGTCATTTATTACATATCCTTACTACTCAGAACAATCTGATGTTACAACTTGAAGTTTCTTTTTCATATCAGTCTTATTCAAAGTTCAACGTTATTTGACATAACAAACTAAAACTTGATTCTTGTCTCACAGCAAAATACATTGAAGTGATGTCTCTCAATTCAGATTTCTTGATCAACGTTTGGTCCCCTTTGTAAACAATCAGTATAATCAACTTTCTCTCTAGCTTTCTGTTGAAGGTCTTGCCATTGGTGGTAAGGAGTAACTTTTAGAGAGCTGTAAAGTTTTTTGTTTCTGTTCTGGTTGAATTTTCTCAAGTTCTTCAAGTCGTGATACAACATGAGCTTTTCTGTGATAGGCCATCAATAAATCCTTCTGGGCGGCATAGCAAGAACCTTCATGTGGGTGACCTGAAATGTACGGTACTGTAGATTAGTGATGGGTTACAGAGTTGACAGACTGCAGCTGTCAATGTAAGAATCAATCAGCTGATTAAATCACTCATTTAGACAGGAAGTGAACTATGAACTCTGACATTGGCAAACATTTATGTAAAGCACTTTTTGGTTTTTAGAACTTAAGCATAGTAACTACAACCTAATCAAGCTTTAGTAGATGCTACGTTCAGGTCCCAAAAAAAAACATGATTCTTTTGTGTTACAGGCTATAAATTTTGAAAATAATGATGTTTATTACGGAGGTCGAATTTCCTGTCAGAGCTCAGTGGGCGTATCCCAATCCCACACAACAAAATTTTAGACTGTTCCAAATTGAAAGAAGTTGCAGACGGCAATTTAAAGCATATGATTTTTTTACTTTTCTACTTTTTGGGTAGAAAATATTGTGGATAATGAAGAAATTGCTTGTGACAAGCAATTTCTTCATTTTCCACAATGTTTTCCAAAGCTTTTTTTCTTTGGGGCATCTAAAAGAATCATTTAGTGGAAATGGGTTAATTACCGAGTCTTGATTGCTTGGCCAGAAAAGGCTTCAAAGGGTCAAACTTTTGTCAAATAATGAATTTCTGATTCTTTAACCCTTTACCAAACATCAGAATTTTAGACTGGTCCAAATTGAAAGGAGTTGCAGACGACAATTTAAACTTTATGAAATTTTGGATTTTTTCAATTTTTCGGAAAGAAAACATGTAAATGAAGAAATTGCTTGTTGCAAGCAATTTCTTTATTTTACACACTGTTTTCCCAATCTAATTCTTGAGTGGCGTTAGTCTGCAACTCCTTCCAGTTTGGACCAGTCTCAAATTTTGTAGTCTGGCAATGGGTTAATGTTTGTTTTGTATGATCAATAAATCTTTCATTTCATGGACCTCAAAAGCAATACTTCAGTTTCAGGTTAACATTTTTTTCGGTAATAAACTTTATAAAAAATTCTGGCTTGCAAGGGATGAGCAGGTGATGAAGACTAAGATCAGACTGCACATATGTACAGGCTGATCTTTGTCTATACCTCCTGCCAAAAAAGGGATTTTTTAGGTTCAGCATGACAAGGGTTAAAGTACAGTAGCACTTACTTCGAAACCAGACTGCATTCATGGACCATATGACTAGTATGCCACTGACACAAATAACCCTTTCCTGTTTTGCAAAATTTTAGACTAGTCTAAATTCAAAATTTTTGCAGAGGAAAATCTAAAGTTTGAAAACTAACCATTCAGTAGGTTAGAAAATATTGTGGAAAAAGAAGAAATTTCTTGTTACAACAATGTTTTCTCATTTAAAAAATCACAGAGACATAATAACTAGGGATTAACCCTTTCTTGTTCAATCCCAGGTTTTTACATCTCTGTTATTTTACAAATGAGAAAACATTGTAGAAAAAGAAGAAATTGCTTGTGAAAAATAACTTCTTCTTTTTCAACAATATTCTCTACAATGCTGAATGATTAATTTTCAAATCAAATCCACTTTCATTATTCGCCTGCAAAGCCTTTTAATTTAGACAGACAGGTCTAAAATTTTGAAAATAAGAAAGGGTTAAACAGGAAAGGGTTAAGTCTTCATGCCCAAAGCCTGTGGTCGTTTACAAAAATGGTCATACCTTTGTGTTGTCCTGTATATAACCAATATATGTATCTAAATTTTTGTATGTTTTATTAATCATTTATGAATTCATCGTTATATTCTGTAACTTTTTAAACTTGATTGATTTCAATTCAAGACGATGAAAAATCACATCTTTTGTACTTGACTCTATATCATGTGAAGAGGACTTTCATTAACATTAACCCTTGTCATGCTGAACCAAGAATATTCCTATGTTGACAGGATGTAAAGACAAAGATCAGACTGCAAATATGTAGTCTTATCTTCCTCTACACCATCTATTAGTCCTCTATAGTTAAGCTTCGTCTGATTACACAAACTAATTTTAAAAAAAAATATTGATCCAAAATCAAGTTATCCAGTGTTTTCAGTCCTTTGATATTTAATGCAATTCTGTAGTGGATGTAATTCAGCATGACAAGAATTAAATTTGGCAAATCTTAAATCACAGAGGACATTTAACCCATTTCCACACAATCCCTCCTTTTTACGCACCTAAATTAAAGAGCTTTGGAAAACATTGTGGCAAATGAAGAAGTTTCTTGATGTAGAAATTGCTTGTATCAAGCAATTTCTTCATTAATATAATGTTTTCTATCCAAAACGACAAGAAATTAAGAATTCCTACGACTTGAAAATGTTGTCTTCAACCTCTATCAATTTGGATTAGTCTAAAACTTTGTTGTGTGGGAATGAGTTAAGGTGTGGAAGCATCTGGTCCTGATGATAAAGGTCTGCTAAATGTAATACTTTGAAAATCCTTGGGTGACAACTAAAATGTTGTAACTACAGCTTTTTAGATAACCAACAAATAATGTTCAAGGACTAACTCTAGATTTGATTCCAAGGGTTCAATACTAACTTAACTCATTCCCACAGTCCCTTTACGACCCTCAGATAAAAAGCTTGGGAAGCATTGACCCTTGGTCCAGGAGTTACAGAGAATTGGCAATGGTGGGACAGAAGACAGACACACAGCATGGTGACTATGCTCCTCCAAACAAGTCTGAATTTTTTGTCTGTTAGGGTTTAACCCATTAGCAGTTAACAAAATCTTGGACTGTTTGGAATTAAAGGGTGTGCAGCATTTCAAGTTGGTGAAATTTCAAAAAGCCACAGTACCAAGCATTTTTCAATCACATTCTGCGCAATCAAGTTCAATTATGTTCAGCATTCATGATTTTCGGTGTTGTAGGGATTGAATAAAATGTTACAATGACTGAACAATCACATTTAAACAAGAAAGTGTTCAATCCCCTCAGAGTGAAAAAGTGATCAGCGTTCAATCACAATCATTTAACCACAATTGTGTAGCATTCACTCCTGTTACAATCAGATTATCAATTCGACGATGTTCTGTATTGTATGCCTTTCAGGTTAGAAAACAGTTTTCAATAAAAGTTTACAAGCATTTCTTTCCACATAGTATTTCAAAGCAGTATTCTTGAGGGCAATTAACCCTTTCCCAGTTTGCAAAATTTTAGACCTGCCAAATTCAAAGCTTTTACTGACGAAAAATTTATTTAAAGTTAATTTCATTCAAAAAATAACCATCCAGTAGGGTAAAAAATATTGTGGAAAAAGAAGAAATTACTTGTTACAAGATATTTCTTCTTTTTCTACAATGTTTTCTCAATTTTAAAATCACAGGGAACCAGTGATTCAACAGGAAAGGATTAAAAGCCAGGTTTGAGTGGGAAAGGGTGATGCAGCTAAAATAACCTGTTGAAAATTGTGTCAGATAGTTTATTTGTTTCATAAGCCCTCCCTTCACAGATTCCAGAGTTTTGATGAAATTTGTTGTGTGTGATTCAACAGTTTTGTTCATGGGTTTCTCCTTAGACAATTCTTCAAGGGCTTTTCCTGAAAATAAACCATATGGCAATTTAGTCTCTCATCATACACTCAGTTCAAAGAACACTACAACAATCATTGATTGATTGGATGGGGTTTAATGCCGCTTGTAATATTATTTCAGTCATATTGCAGCGGCTGGAGCACCTAACAATGGATTCCTGGTATTTCTCATACCAGTACTACCACTACATCCTTCCCTAATCTCCAGCTGCTATCCCACTAAGGTTTACGATTATCTACCCATTGGTGAGAGACAAATGTCAGAAAGAATATGTGCCGCCGCCAGGGATCGAACCCATGACATCCAATGGTTGAAGAAGTGGTTTGATATGTTGATGGATTTTTCATTTTTTTTTTAAATAAGAAAGTTGTCAATTGTTACCTGGTTTCAACAACTGCAAAATATATTTCTGATGCAGGTTAGGTTTGAGTGTCTGTCACTTTAACTCCATATCATCAGTATTTACTTCTGGAATAATTTTGGATATTATGGGAAATTATGCATTTGTTAGAGTCAATCAGTAGTAACACAAACATTCCAGTTCGTTTTTGTTTAAAACCAGTTGTTAAGAAAATGATTATTTTGGTGTTGCAGTTATGTTCATTACTTTCTTCTCTTTTTTACTGTTTTTGAAATGATTTTTAGCCTAAGAAATTGAATGTAAGGTCACCATGCATTTCTCACTCTACTCATACCTCGTTTACCAATATTTCAACAGAAAAGTTATAAATATGTAGCTTATGTTTAAAAATCTTATTACAGTTGATTTTTTATGTGGAGGATTTAGTCAAAGGCTTTCTTTATTTTAGATATAAAATTGGCAATCTTGACTATAAATATTAACCAGGAGCAGCCTGGCCCTTTGGAAACACTTCGATACATTGTCTTGGTAGATTCGTTGAGATCCTAGTCTCCTCTTCTACATCAATTCTGGTACATAAAAGTTGGTCAGATTCTGGTGTGTTGATAAAGGTACTATAGATTTATGGCTGCTCATTAATATATATCAGTAAACACCTGCTTAAGATGATAGTAATGTCTGTCTTGCATTGTCTTGAAACCTAGCACTGATGTCGCAGCAACCCGGCAACAATGTGTTCCGGTAATGAGTTCCACCATTCAATAACACTTATACCACAGTTAGAATATCATTGTCTTCAAACAGCATGGATAAACAAGTTTTTTACTGTGCTCTAGTGGGTGTATCAGAATACTCAGAAAGTTCACAAAACATCATTATTATAAAAGTAGTTATCAATTTACGGAGAGAAAGTTGATAAATTTATTACACTGGGAAACCCATAGACTGGTACCGCCGTCGACTTTAACAAAGCCGACAAGTAGATCCCAAAAGACTGCATCAAGGGATTTGCTGATTGGCACTTAATGACATAAACCTAAACATCGAATCTGATTTGGTGATGGATTGGTTGTAAACAATTTGGCAGAAGCTGAACATGGAATTCGTCATATAGTTTACATGAAAAGGATAACATCCCAAGGTTTTTCCCACACACAATTTCGATTGTTGATGTAAGAAATGTTTTAACATGAAAACTGACTACTTTAAAACTACAAATGTAAGATTTCTATCGTATTGGATGGAAATCCCGCAGCATGGCCAAATTTTTAAACAAAATTTGCTGCGCGTGCGTAAGCCTCGTTTTCGAATTTAAGGAAAAACCCTAATGGACAAGGCTCTCTGTGTATGTACCGAAAACCGGTGTATACCTGTCGGCTTTGTTAAAGTCGACAGTGTTACCAGTCTAGGAGGAAATCCAAAGATTTCACAGCTAGGAATATAATAAAAAGAAGAATATTAACCTTTAAAAACGAATAATGAATATGGCTCGAAAGGGTTGGGGTGCGAATTGCAACTAATGCCTTATTTACAGAATTCAAAATTTTAGACATACCCGTCTTTAAAGAGTGATATCTATATAATTTGATAAAACAAAATGTCTCATACCAGCGCTGAGTAAGGCAGATGAAATCTCCTTTTCAATGTTCTCAAGCTGTTGTAATTTTTCCAGAGGACCACTGCCAGCCATAATTTTTTGTTGGGTTCCTAAACAAAGGGTACCAATCAGAATATTGGGGGGGGGGTAAGCTCAAAAGCTTTGTACAACTATCAAATAGGATTCTTTTTTTGGTGTTATTTTTTTAATCTTATTCAGTCAAGGTCACAAAAATATCTTTAATTCACATTAATATTTTTGAATAGTTTTACACTAATAAACATTCTATATTTTCTCAACGTCATAATAATTCTATTTTGAGACAATCCCTCAAAGTTGACACGTAGTCAACTCGGCCTGTTGATTATTCGGCATCAGTGCTACAACACTTTCCGTTTTTAAAAAACACATGCAAAAATCCAATTCATTTCAAACCTCTAAAGAAAACCGAGTATAACATGAGTGATGTCATAGATTGTAAAACATAAATGACATATAATAGAAATAATCAGGTTACAAGAGATTAGGGAGAATCTAAGCATCTTAGAAGAAACAATGGTTATCAACACATTTGTTTAAATACAACAAAAATCTCTCCTTTCCAAAGCTTTTGACAAATATTTACTCAATGATGTTTCTTTAGTTCTATTTTGGGGGTTTATTAACGATTCTAACAAATCTAATTCACATTCTATAGTACTTTTATAAAATAAAGCATATCCATTAATAAATAACCACGGTAACCTGAGCTGTCGCATTCCAATATTGTAGTGATACTTATTAATATCAGTAGAAAACGATGGAGTATAATGTGGATTAATCTTAACAAGCATTCTGAAGTATTGCATGGCAATACCAAGTCCCCTACCGGTTTTATATATTTCCATAGAGCGGTATATTTTTTAGGTGGTAAAGGGATTAATACCCCGCCAAAATATTACAGTTGTATCAGATTTTAAGAGCAATTCTTAAACACACACACACATATCCATAAACATATAAAATAGGCGTCTCTTTTTGTTGTTAGCTAAATTATAATTCATAAAGTCATCTGTTCCAAGAGAATTAAGAATTAAGACCCTAAAGTCCAAGTAAGCTTTGAACAAAAGCTTTCAAAAATCTGTCTAGGAGTGTGAATGCTTTTCGGTTATCAATATTGACTCACATAACGAAAACCAACTTCATATCACAAAGGGTTTAGAAAAAAATCCGGAAAACTTAATTTCCTGGTAATTTTTCAAGTCCAGCATCCGTATCTTTCTCAAAAATCAATGGACCTAATCCAAACTTAAACTCGTTCTGTAACTCATTGATGTGGACTCATATACCAAAAATCACCTCAATATCTTCGAGGTGTAAGAAAAGAAGTCCGGAAAAACTTAATTTCCTGGTAATTTTCCAAGTCCAGCATCCATATCTTCCTCAAAAATCAATGGACCGGAACCAAACTCAAACTTGTTCTGTAACTAATTGATACGGACCCACATACCAAAAATCAGCTCAATATCTCTGACAGTTTAGGAAAAAATACCGTAAAACTGAAATTTCTTGGTAATATCTAAGTCCAGCATCCGTATCTTCTACAAAAATCAATGGACCGGAACCAAACTCAAACTTGTTCTGTAAATCATTAATACGGACTCGCATACCAAAAATCAGCTCAATGTCTCTGAGGGTTAAGCAAAAAAGCCCGGAAAACTAAAAATTACTGGTAATTTTCTAGGTCCAGCATCTGTATCTTCCTCATAAATCAATGGACCGGAACCAAACTCAAGCTTGTTCTGTAAATCATTAATACGGAATCACATACCAAAAATCAGATCAATATCTCTGAGCTTTAAGAAAAAAAGTCCGGAAAACTGAAATTTCATGGTAATTTCTAAGTCCAACATCTGTATCTTCCACAAAAATCAATGGACCGGAACCAAACTCGAACTTGTTCTGTAACTCATTGATGCGGACTCATATACAAAAAATCAGCTCAATATCTCTGAGTGTTAAGAAAAATGTCCGGAAAAGCGATATGTACGGACTGACAGACGGACGGAGCGCTTACCTATAGTCCCCTTTGGCTTTCGCCGGAAGGGGACTAAAAACCCTAATTTTAAATCAGAACAACAAGACTACATACCATTCGATGAGTAAATTTGGAATTCTCAGTCAGTAAATATCTGAATAAACAAAACTTCGATCAACATTTTAAGCTCAAATAAAGGGAGACCTTGTCTTATTTCATATGACAAATAAATGGACATCAAACAGTGAATCAGCATTACCTTGGCAACAGCATGCTAGATACTGAATAAGTGAAATAAATTATAAACAAATGGATCTGAAGGCAATGCTCACTACTTATTTGTCCGCATTCCAGTGCAATAGACAAATAACACAATTCTTGGTTGTAACGAAAAAAATGACTGTTCCGATAGAATAAACGCATAGCACATTATGCTATCCCCTCAGCGCTCCTTTCACCTTTCAAATGGAAAAGAAAAGAACCAACACTCAACAAAGCTCCACGCGAAATCGGGGTTATGGGAGGGCGGGCGAAAAAATATTTAATCGCGTTCAATGGCTGAATCTTATAAAAAGACTTTATATACTCCCACCCATTCAATGGGTTAAATATCAGTAACAATTCAATAAGCCAATCAAATTCTTATTATTTAGTTGCCTAGCTTCCAATTAACTAGTTTTTTGCGGCATCACAAAACTACGCACAGTATTTAATAGGCATTCCAGTGCTCGAAGTCGGTGAAAACCCCCGTACTTCATTGTCTTTACAGATTCTACCTGCCAGTAATACCCGAAAGGGGAGTTGGGCAGTATATATATAGATAGATTCAAAATCAATATTGAGTCCAACAAATAGGTTTTCTCTTAAGGCTGTATATTCATTACAATAAAAAAGATAAAACGTAATTCCTTTTTAGTCTCATCGCAAAAATTTAATGTTCTGTTTTCCCGTAGAAATTTGGTATTGAATACCTTCCCTTTTCAAAGTTAAGTTTTAGTGTACTTAACAGAAATTTGGTTATTATAGAGTATCATTGTTGGCTTAGATTTAAATTTAGGTAATTCAGAATATTATA
The DNA here is from genome assembly GCA_946902895.1 of Fragum fragum. Classification (NCBI taxonomy): domain Eukaryota; kingdom Metazoa; phylum Mollusca; class Bivalvia; order Cardiida; family Cardiidae; genus Fragum; species Fragum fragum. Next base: position 3,115,423 of record OX336379.1, read on the forward strand.
GTCAAAACGTACAATAGTTGAGTATACTCTAAATTTACTATCAACTTCAAAGCTTCTATTTTTTGTCTTATTTGCCTAATTCAGTACTCGATCAATTAGTACAATGTATTCACCGATAAAGTAATAATACCAGACAGATGATAAATGTGTAAATTTGATTCCAGATATAATTAATCAAGGCAAGATTGTGATTGATTGATTGATTGATTGGTTGATTGATTGATTGATTGGTTGATTGATTGATTGATTGATTGATTGATTGATTGATTGATTGATTGATTGATTGATTGATTGATTGATTGATTGATTGATTGATTGATTGATTGATTTAGCGGGATTGAACGTAACATTTAAAAGTATTTCAGTCATATCGCGGCGGCTGGATCACCTAACAATGGATTCCTTGCATATATCACACCAATACTACCACTACATCTTTTCCTAGCCTCCAGATGCTATCCCGCTCAAGTTTACGATTATCCATTTTTGAGAGACAAATGTAGGAAAGGATATGTAACGCCACCGGGGATCGAACCTATGACATCCCATGATTGAAGGTTGGGGGTCTGATGCGCTACCGATTGCGCTACAACGGTGGTGGATTTTGGGTGAAAAGTGAAAAATTCGGTAATTTAACGTTTGTATATATGAATATATCCTGTGTATATATTATCTATAGATCATTCATCCACCATTTAAAAACTTAAGATAAATTCAACTTATTTAATAATTATTCTAACTATAAATGCACAGACTTATGAGTAAATTTGTTACTTAATGTATATTTAACCATAACAACATTATTTATTATTATATAAAGGTACTTTCAGAGAAGCAAATCCTATACAGACGATCTCTAGATTTAGAATTCCCCCAAAAACTCCTACATTTCTCGGATTTCTCTACCGATTGACGATTGTTTGATGAGCCATGAAGTTTATGCCATTGCGAGTTTTTAAGAGAAGAAATTCAAAATCCGAGAAGATCTAGATAGGCGAAACTGGCACAGATAAGTAAGCTGTACAAAAAACTTGAGCAGAAGATGGTTTCCAGCGATAATACGAAATAAGTTAAAGCACAAATTAAAGGACAGGTTTGAAGTGCTCAAATCTGTATATTTAGAGTGCTTAGACTTGTGTTAGGAGCCTGACGCGTTTGATGATTTAGAGAACATTTTCCTAGTTTAGAGAGCGATTTAACAATGGTCTAAAGCTGATGAAAAAGTACCAGAGCATAACGACAATTATTCAGTTTTGAGTAGTGAAAGTACCTCTTCACGTTCCAAAGTAGTGTCTGCGAAAGACAAATTGCTGAACAGAAATGTGGAGTTATGCAAGAAAAAATAAATTTAAAACGTGCTAAACGCGAGATAGAATACAAGCCACAGCTCCACGAAAGTAAGACCGAGTTAGTCTTGCAATTACGTTACAAGAAGACTTTAACATGCCGAAACCGGAACCTTTTAGAATCAGTGGATCTGTTTTGGAGTACAGTAAATTCGTGAGTGACTTTGAAAAAAATATTTAGGCTATGAGAAGCGATGACAGACTAAGATTAAGCTATATATAATACAGAAATGCGATGGAGAAGCGAAACGTGCTATCGATGATTGTGTGTAGATGAAACTAAGTGAAGGTTATAAAGAAGCTAAAGACATTTTATATTCACGATATGGTAGACCTCATAATATTGCCAGGTCTTATGTTGATAACCCTTTAAACGGACAGCAATTAAAAGCCACAGACACCAAAGATCTCTCAAGCTCGGCATTAGAAATGAGAAAATGTGATATAACCCTTGAACAATTAGGATTTAAGCCAGATATTGATAATTCTGATTATTATAGCCGCCTTGTCAGACTCTGGTTCATGCATATTCGAAGTTCAATGCTAGTGGGTTGATGTAGCTTATCCAAGTTCTGAAATTGTTCGAGACGAATTTTTCTGATTTGTCGAAGTTTGTTGATGAAAATACACGCATTACTACGTCGGCTTACGGCATCGACCTTTCCAAGTCATGACAATAAAAAGGGCATTCCGAACTTAGACATAATTTCAATTGTACGTAGAAATAACCTAACGAATTTTACCGAAAAAAAGAGCCATGTCGGACATGGCCTTCCCCCGCCGTAAAAGCTTGATAGTAAACTTTGTTGTGATTCTTGTAGACTGCAATTCTCCTCAATGAAATCTATCCACCTATGAAGTTTCAAATTGATAACAATTATACTTTCAGAGATTTGCTCCGGACAAAATGTTAGTGTTTAAAACAACAAAGAGCAATAACTCCAAAATTATGCAAGCAAGAGTTGTGGATCTTATGCACTGCACCTCTCCTCAATGAGATCTATCCACCTATGAAGTTTTAAATTGATAGCAATTATACTTTCAGAGATTTGCTCCGGACAAAATGTTAGTGTTTAAAACAATAAAGAGCAATAACTCAAAAATCACGAAAGAAAGAGTTGTGGTTTTTGTGCACTGCACTTCTCCTCCATGAGATCTATCCACCTATGAAGTTTCAAATTAATAGCAATTGTTGAATAACTTGAATCACGTGAACAACATTTACCCGATACAACACGACAAACCTCTAGGTGATTAATCATTAAAAAAGCAGTAGACGTCTTTTTACTAGCTATATCCGACTCATTATACATAAATAGATTGTCTTTTAACAGTAATGGTACCCAGCGTACTTATACGGACCTGTTGATTATAAATGAATATGAATATCTGGTGGTTTATTTTTGATTTATTTTTTGTATTGTTTGTTTGTCTTTTTTTTTTTTTTTTTTTTTTTTGGGGGGGGGTCTTTTTGTATTCATTTACTTATTTTAAGAAATTGCTATGTATTATTCTATTACATGTCTTCTCCATATTCCCAGTCTTGTTTTTTCGTTTCGAACAAGGCCAGGAAAGAAAGGGATTACAGCTGCCATGGCACAAGATGATTGTAAATACTATTAGTTCCGTAGTGATGTTTCGTGTTCCATGTCAGTAAAAATCAAAACAAATCAGTAACTTAATGGGTTAAAATATAAACTGGAGATCAAAACGTCATAACTGCAGCTTAACTAAGCTAATCATGCTATAACTGTGGTGTTTTAGTCCCCTTTAGATGTAACGAGCTATATACAATAAACCGTATTTAGGCCTATTCCTTATTTCATATTTGAATTCCAATTCCTGAATAAAGAGCGTCTATCCCTCAAATACCTGTATGTCTAAAATTTTGCCATCCTTAAAAATTACTTTTATTCTATTGTGAAACTCACCGGAGGCTCTTGTTCTATTATCATGTATATTTCATTTGTATATATTGTCCCTATTGTACCTTGTTGTACCCGGACGTAATAAAGGATATGTTCTGTTCTGTTCTATTATCGCCACATGAATAAACTTTATTCAAATTGTAGACAACTCCAATATAAAAGAGTGCTATTCAAAGCAGTCCCATTCAATTGAAAACCTAGTGAAATAGCTTTGGGAAACATTGTGGACAGAGAAGAAGTTGCTTGTAACAAGCAATTTCTTCGTTGTCCACACTGTATTCTTGCCTACAAGACAAACGTTTCTAATTACGCTAATCATGATAACCTTTGACAAATTTTACTGCTTTGCTAGCTTGCAGTACTTTCGGTTCTTTGATTACCTATTGCTTTTTACCTCTGACAGTTTTATCGCACGCCGTGACAAATAATAGTATCACCATTTACAAATGGACAGCATACTAACAATGAGTATAGAGCTAGTTAAATGCACTTAAAAGATCCAAGCCAAAATTTCATGTGAGCCATGCTTTTAAAAGTAAGCAATTAGTCTATAGACAATTTAAAAGGTTAATATTTAACCTAAGCTTATTTCCAATGGGGTCCTGATAATGACAGTTTGAGTACAACAGACTAAACGTTTAATGGGCCTTTCCGACAGACTAAAAGTTTAATGGGCCTTTTCGGACTTAGTTTTTTTAAAAAAAAAATTTTTTTTATTATTGCAAGATAGAAAACATGTGTTTTAACAGTCATTTTAAACATTTTGTAATAATACGCTTTTTGTATCATAAATTTCACGACAGGAACGAATCGAGTTTGGGCCGATTTGACTCTTGGCCGAACTGCCAACCCGGAAGTTACGTGCTTGATTGTTCTACGTTACTAGTCATACTACGACGGCCAGTGACAGGTTAACACCTAAATAATAAACAATTTAAATAAAAAGACTAAAAAGTTTAGAAAGATGTTTCGAAACGCATCCAGATTTTCCTCGTTGGTGAGGATAAACAACACAAGCAGCCAGAGCATCTTGAAGTGGTAAGTTCAATTTGATTTTTGTGAAAGAATTGTTGAATAGCTACTCGTTATATTTTGTGACCCGAAGTTTTTGTGCGGTAACGAACGTTATATATCGTAACCTTGTTAGATAATGATCCAACACTTGCCAAAATCCACGAATTGTTGTATAATTCGACAACTATACTATCAGACAACATTACAAATAATATAATGTAGTGGAGTCACAAATGAAATTATTATCAATTCAAGTGAAACTGATCTCTTATATAAGCATCAGATTCTAGAGAACAGGCCTACCTTGGCTATCTCAGGTGTTTTTTTATGAGTTGTTAGGGGTCTTGCTGTTTATCTCGCGGGAGTGAGGGGAATGGAGGCATGTACATAACTGTGTCATAAATTAGATGTATTGTTATTAAATCAAAGCATGAAAAAAATCAATCTGTACATTTTTGTGAAGTTAGATCGGTCTAAAATGTTGCCATCTGGAAATAGGATAAATGCACTTGATGTTTAAATTTTATTGATGACGACAAAATCTAAAATGTCTTTGAATGTGTGTAGTCAAAATGTCATATCAGGGATGGATCTTTGTAGAAAAAGAAAGTTTTGAGTGAAATAAAATGATATACTAGATAAGCATTTTTTCCAATTTCACTCCTTGAGATTATTCTGTATGTTAACCCAATACCAGATCGCAAAATTTTACAATGGTCCAAACTGAAAGGAGCTACAGACGTCAGTTTTAAAGTCGATGAAATGTTAGATTTTTTCAACTTTATAGATAGAAAACATTATGTAAAATGAAGAAATGGGGAATATAATGCTTTTCCCAATTGTTTTTCTTTCGTCAAAAAGCGTCATTGTGTGAGAATAAGTTAATTATTTCCTATTCAGTCAAAGCATCTAATTCCAGCTTCATTTGCAACAAACAATTTTTGAAATATATGTGTATCGTGGTTTTGAAACCTTATCTGCTTAGTGAAAAATCATTTACATTAATGTTTGTGGTGGATAGCACCGTCACACAGGACCTCAGTTAAAAGTGTCTTACAAAAAACAATTAGTTTGTTAGTTGAAATGGCCAGCCCAGGATTCGAATCCATGATCTTGATGTTTGAATTCAAGTGCTCTACCACCTTAGCTAATTGGGCTGACATGATGTCTGTATGTCACGTACAATTTATTATTAACCCTTGTCATGCTGAACCCGGAATATTACTATTTGGGCAGGAGGTTTAGACAAAGATCAGTCTGCACATATGTGCAGTCTGACCTTAGTCTACACAACCTGCTTGTCCCTTTCAAGCTAGACTTGCTTATAAAAGCAACATTCAAGTGAAATATTTACCTGTTACTAGTGCTTTCAGTCCTTTGATTTTTGTGCAATTCTGAACAGAATTTCTATTCAGCATGACAAGTATTAATCCATTCCCACTCAGTGACGCTTTTAGACGCCCCCAAAGAAAAAAAGCTTAGGAAAACATTGCGAAAAATGAAGAAATGTCACAAACTTTAAATTGTTGTCAGCAACTTCTTTCAGACTGGTGTAAATTTTTCTTACGTGCATAATGCATTCAATTATTCTTTTCTTTTAAAGTCCAGGGGTAACATCATTCAACCAGAAAAGGAACGTGAGTGAAGAATCAAAGGTACATTATGCAATATATAATTTTTGTCCATTTGGACTCCCTTTATAAGGTGTCTCAAATATAAGGTCCTGGGTTGGATCTCTGGTCATAGCAAATATCCTTTCTGAAATCTGTCTCCCATCAATGGGTGGATAATCATAAAGCTATGTGGGATGAGCAGCTAGATGCTCCCGAAGGATAAAGTGGTAGAACTGGTGTGAGAAATACCAGAAATCCATTGTAAGGTGCTCCAGATGCTGCAATATGACTGAAATATTGTTAACCTATTACATGTACTAGACCACACAACCTAAGACTGATCCAAATTGAAAGGAGTTGCAGATGAAAATTTAGAGTTTATGAAAATTTAGATTTTTCAACTATCTGGGTAGAAAAAATTGTGGAAAATGAGGAAATTGCCTGATGCAAGCAATTTCTTCATTTTATACAATGATTTCCCAATTGTTTTTCTTGAAAGGCATAAAAAAGCATGATTGTATGGAAATGGGTTAAAATGGCTTGAAACCTAATTCAGGCAAACAAAACTCCCTTTTAACCCTTTCAACCCATTCCTGATCGATCCCTGGTTTTTATGTCCCTGTGATTTTATATTTGAGGAAACATTGTAGAAAAAGAAGAAATTGCTTGTAACAAGCAATTTCTTTTTTTCTACGATATTTTCTACCCTTCTGAACGGTTATTGTTCTGATTAAACCCACATTGATAATTTGTAAAACCTTTCAGTTTGGATCAGACTAATATTTTGCAAAACAGGAAAGGGTTAAAATGACAGATTATCAATACATGTCTTTTTATTTTGTGATAAGTGAAATATATATCTGTGATAAGTGAAATATATATCACACTGATGATCAGCTGTCATTCAAAAACCTTTCCAACCTAGATCAATTTATAGCTTTCAAAGGTTAATCACACCCTTTAGTAACCAAAACTACCCTTTTATCCATGGAACATAACTCTTGGTATACATTTTGAGTCCCAGTATTATGTAACTTACATAAACATGTTTTAGGCAGGCAAGAAACTAAACCTTGAATCAAAAACTGACAGATCTTAAATGTATTAACCAATAACATTGCATTTCGGTCACTGAATGAAATTTGTTCTATAAAACAATATTTGAAAAGTAGAAATCAATGTTTCTTTTACTCACTATTTTATATATTCTGCAGAAGGTGGACATATATTGGTATCATCTTCTTGTTCAATCCATCCGGACATTGATATATCCTAATCTTATGAACACATCTCCTCAGACATTTATGGAGGACTTTGCTTTATATTTTCACAGAATGTTCAGGATTTGCCATTTTAGACCTTTTTCCAGAAAAAGGAGAGCTAACTGCAAAATCCCTTGTTAACACTCTTCCTACAATTTTATAGAAAAAATTTAATGAAATTTACACAGAATGTTCCTGGACACTTTACCTTGTACATATTATCTTTGTTTTTACCGTTTTAGGCTGTGTCACTGATAAGGGGGCTTAATGCTAAAGGGCAGTGTAGATTGTGAATTTGACACTGTTCTACCATAAATTGCAATTTTTGATGAGCTGGCTTGTGGTAAATGAGACATAGTTGCCAGATGTGCTATTTGAAACAAATTTTCAGAAAGATTCAAGGTCAAAGTTCAAGATCCAACATTCAACTTGAGCTTACCCAGAGCATATCTCCTACATCTGTGGATTGATTTAACCCTTTCCTGTTTTTGGAAATTTTAGACTAGTCCAAATTGAAAGAGATTGCAGACGATAGTGAAAACTAGATGCAATTTGATATGAAACCATCCTATGTGGCAGAAAATATTGTGGAAAAAGGAGAAATTGCTTGTCACAAGCAATTTCTTCTTTTTCCACAATGTTTTCTCAAGTATAAAATCACAGGAACGTAAAATCCTGTATTTGAACGGGAAAGGGTTAAAATAATGTGGCATAATTATTCTCAATCATGAGTAGATGTGCCATTTATAACATGTTTTCAGATGGAAAAACATTGAGGATGATGATTTAAAGTAGGGACAAAAAAGGTGAAAAATGAAAGGCAGTTTGGGTTATTTCAGTGGGGGCTTTTTTTTCCATGTATAGCAAATAGAATTGATGTATGTAGTTGGATTATGTTTAATTAATAGTCTTAGAGAGACAACTTTCTTTTTGTTCAAATTGTCAGACAATTGGATTTTGACCCTCATACTTTAGATCTAAGATGGATATAAGACTTGTTGTTCATAATTAAATTTCACATTTGGATGATTGAAAAAGAATACAGAAAATTTGAAGAAGGAGAAACGAGAAGAGCTTATTTAACCCATCAATAGACAACAAAACTTCATACCTAAGATTTGAAATTACAAATGAATGGCCATGTAAAAAAAACCCTTTTAATATGCATATTATCTATTCAACAACATATAAGTTAAGAAAATAATAGTGCAGTTACGAAATGTTAGAGTTTGGCACCAACTCCTTCTCAATTTGGCCCCAACTTTACTGCATTTGGCCCAAACTTCTTTCATTTGGCGAAAGTGATGGCGACAACTTTTTTCAAGCCAGAGCTAACCCAGATTAAGAAATGTTGCAGATAGCAATAACAAGTTCATGAAATATCGAAAATGTTTGTCTCAATAGGTAAAGAATGTCATTGAAAATGACCTACATTCTTTGGGTAGGCATATTTAAACCAGTGGAGCGATTTGGTCTCTCTTGACCCTCTTGATTCCTGAACTTTTCTCGGGAAGGGGGGTTATAAAGAAGCAAAGAATGTTTTTCCCTTTCACTAGAAAAGCATGAGTTTTCCATTTTGTGATTGAAATATCAATCGCATCCATAGACCTAACCCATTCATACACAACAACGCTTTTTGATGCCCCCAAGAAGAAAAGCCTATGACAACATTGTGGAAAATGAAATTGCTTGTTACTGACACTTTCTCCATTATCCACAATGCTTTCCAAAGCTTTTTATTGCCGGATTAAGAGGTACATTCAGATCAAGCTACAATTTTGTCTTTTCAGTCCTTTGGGTTGAATTTGTTCAGAGGGCAAGTGAAGACAGAACAAGTTTTTCCTTTCCCAGATGGTAAGTACACCCTGTATTTCTCCAGATAAATGCTGCATAAAACCCAAAGAGAACTTTTTATGTTACCCAAATTACGAAAATTTATTTCTCTTCAGTAGTATTTTTTTTCATTCTGTTAAAAATCTTTTATTTGAGCTTCATTTCCTTTGAACAGTAATTGAAATTGGTACTTGTGGAAATGCTTTCTTAATGAGAAAAAACCCATAATTATAGATTTTTCAGTTGACAGAACGCTGGCAAAGCCTATTTGCATCTGACAGGAACAACAAGCAGTGTTATTTTGCAATACTTATAGTTATATAGTCAGTAAAATGTAACTATGTCGCCAACTAACCATTCTCCTTTTTAACCCATTCCAACTCAGTGGAATTTTAGACTGGTCCAAATTGAAAGAAGCTGCAGACGACAATTTCAAGTTGATAGAATTTGGAATTCTTTCGTCATTTTGGGTAGAAAACATTGTGGATAATGAAGAAATTGCTTGATACAAGCAATTTCTTCATTTTCCACAATGTTTTAAAAAGCTTTTTTCTCGAGGGGCATAAAAAGGAGGGATTGAGTTGTAATGGGTTAAATACATCATACTAACAATAGTTTTTACAAAATAATGGTGATTAATATTGAAGTGGAACTTCTTGTATGAGCTCAGTGGGCGTAACAAGCTATCCGTCAATTGATTGGGGAGCCACTATTGAGTAGGGAGCTCTTATTGCTACAAAAACAATAGGTGATCAGGTCAATCTTCTGGTAGTGAAAGTGGTGTCACTATCTATCAATAATTTTGGTTGAGAGTCAAAGTTGGTCAATTAACCACTACAATTTTTTTTTTAAATCTGCAAAATTTAGCTGTAACTGCTAGAGCTTTTGCTTTGAAACTTTTGCACATGAATAGTGTCATAAATCAACTTTCAAGACAACAGTTCATCTGATTTTAAACTTTGCTAATGCTTCAAAGGTTTTAAGTCGGACTTTGTAATATCTTTGTAACTATTTAAGCTTTTGCTCTTGAATTTTGAGTGTTGGACACTCAATCATTAGGTCCAGGGTTCGATCACTGCAAATGTCCTTTCTGAAATTTGTCTCTCAACAATCGGTGAATAATAGTAAACGTATGTTGGATGGGCAAGTAAAGGCTTGGAAAGGATGTTGTGTGGTAGTACTGGTGTGAGAAATACAAGCAATTCATGGTTAGGTGCTCCAGCTGTCGTGATATGGCTGAAATACTGTTAAAAGTGGCGTTAAACCCCATTCAAACTATTTATCAATCAGAATTTTGCACATGTGGATAGGGTAATAATTAAGCTCCCTTGCTGAAGATTCCTTACTTTGACAATCAGTTTTGTGGCATTATACCTTACAAGCAAATCAGCATAATGTTACATGGTTTTTTAACCCTTGTCATGCTAAACCTGACATATTCCTGTTTTAGCAGGAGGTATAGACAAAGATCAGCCTGCACATTTGTGTAGTCTGATCTTTGTAGACACCACCTGTTTGTCCATCAAGGCAGAATTGAGTATGTGATAAATGTTCAAAGAAATATTGACCCATATCTCATTATCTAGCGCTTCCAGTGCTTTCAGTCCTTTGATTTTAACTCTTTTCTTAAGAGGTATTTTATTCAGTATAACAAGGGTTAAAACTGACCAAGATTTTTCTTGTTTTCCTTACTCATGTATTCAGGATTACATTTTAACTCTCTAGACAAAGATTCATTACTCTGAGGGTCATTTTAGCAGAATATGACCTCTATTGACTTGGTTTAACTCTTTCCTGTTCAACCTGTTGTTTTTACATCTCTGTGATTTTATTAACTCTCCATTCATTTGTCTCTCTGTCTATCGGTCAGTTCAACCACAATTTCTATTAAAATCTTCTCCTCCAAAACCAGCAGGCCAATCAAGCTGAAACTTTGCAGGAATGTTCCTTGGTTGAAGCTGTACAAATGATGTTGAAAGAATTTCAGTATGTGAAAAACTCTAGTTGAGTTGACATTTGAAAATGGGAAGTTTAAGTTAATCTTCTGAACACATTTTTTCGAAAACTACAAGGCCAAGGGCTTTTGTATTTCATATATTGCATAATCACATGGTTCTCCACCAAGTGACTAGAAATTATATCTCTGGGTCAAAAACAGCCCTGCCCTGGAGGTCCAAAGTTGGAAAAAATGCTCAATTGGAGCAAGTTAAAGTCTTCTCCTCCTAACTATATGGCCTAGGACATTCATTTTGGGCATGTAACATAACCAGATGGTGTTTTAGTATGTTAGAAAAATTATGCCCCTTTGGTCAAAAATGGCCCAGTCCAAAATTTGGAAACATGCTTAATTAGAGCAAGTTCAAAAGTCTTCTTCTCCTTAACTAAATGTGTCCTAAGACATTTATATAGAGAATGTAACATAGCTAGATTTTTTTCTAGTATGTTATAAACAATTGTGCCCCTGGGGTCAAAAATAGTCCTACTCCTGAGTTCCAAAGTTTGGAAAAATGCTCCGTTAGAGCAAGTTCAAGTCTTTTCCTTAACTATAAGTACATGAAGATGGTTTTGTTATATGTTACAAAAAATTATGCTCAAATATGGCCTTGCCCCTGAGGTCCAAAGTTTGGGAATTATTCATATTGGGCACGTAACACAACTAGGTGGTTCTGTAGTATGTTATGAAAAACTATTCCCCTGGGGTCAAAAACAAGCCGGCAGCTGGAGTTAGGAATTTTGCTCAATATAAGCAAGTTAGAAAAAAATCTTCCTTTAGCTTTAATGCCTTAAGCACTCATATTTGAAATTTATTATGACACATAAGTTATCTACCATATTTGTAGGGATTATGCCCCTGGTTTAAAAGACAGCTTTGCCTATGGGGTCCAAAGTTTGGAAAAATGCTCAATTATAGCATGTACAAATATCTGATCCCCCCCAATGTATATTGAGATAATGTATTCATATTTCATAATTATATAGCAATTTTTGAAAGAATGCTCAATAAGTGCATGTTAAAATTCTTTTTCTAAGGTAAACCTATGACCAGATGACAAAATTTAAGACTGGTCCAAACTGAAAGAAATGTGCTGAAATTAAAATTTAAGAAAATTTTAGGATAGAAAACATTGTAATAAGCAAGTTCTCTTTTTCTCACTTTTTCAAAAAACGTTTTCCTAAGGGGAGTTGAAATGCCAGTTTGTTTGCTAATGGCTTAAATTACAAAGCCTAGAGCAATTATAATTGGTATGTAGCATTACTTGATAGTCTTGTACTATGCCAGAAATTTTATATTTGTTATGTTAATTTTGTTCCAGTTGTGGCTTTGTTTGTGTACAAAAAAGTACTTTGAATAGCAGATGACTCAGATAGGCAATTTAGGACTATCATTGTCCTCTTGCAATTGAGAAATATTTAAGAACATAATTCTTGTGTTCATTGCAGTCTTATCCCCAGAGCAGAAAGACACTCTAAAGATGTTTGTAGACCAAACAGAGAAATTTTTTGAGGTAAGTAATAGATATTCCTATCCCTGCCTACTGTAGCATTACTGTAGCAGAAGAGCATTTGTAAAGTTATCCTCTTTTCTACCTTTTTATGCCCCTGCAAGGTTATGGCAACATGCATATAGAGTTACCTTGGTCTGTGTGCCAGTTTGTGCTTGTGTGTGCAGCAGGTAAGTGTGTGTTCAATTCTTGTACAGTGTACATCTTCTACATTAAGAAATGGCTTTCAAAATAATTTATTCTCCCTTGATGAGTTCTAATATTGTGCTTAACCCTTTCCCATTTTGCAAAATTTTAGACCTATCAAATTTCTTAGACTCTGCAGACGACAATTTAAAGTTGATTTAATTGAAAAATAGTAATAATAGTAGGGTAGAAAATATCGTGGATAAAGAAGAAATTGCTTGTGACAAGCAATTTCTTCTTTTTCCACAATGTTTTCTCAAGTATAAAAACCCAGGGACGTAAAAAACAGGGTTTGAACAGAAAAGGGTTAAAACTTTGAAACCCATGTTCAAGGTCACTGAAGGTCATGTGACAAGCAATTAAGAGCGGCATCTATGTCAGTTACACCTTTCTTGTTTATACACATTTATGTTAATGTGTCTTAATTAAATGTCTTGAGTTTGTTATTAAAATAACTTGGAACATACATTGTCCATGATAGTGCAAGAGTGGTGCTAAAAAGTGCTATATATCTTTCCTCATATCAAAGACCAGGTTGCAGTGCAAGGTAAAGAGAACACAAAAGGCTCCATGTATTTCAGTAACAGCCATTACTTAAGGGGAAAAATATCTTAGTTGAAGAAAAAAGTATTTGTTCCAGTTTTCTTTCTTATAATTGGATTAATTTTTGAAAAAGTTTTGTTAATGTTTAATTGATCAATCTGGCCCTGCCCACTTACTTTGTTGGCCATGCCCTTCCACTCTGACGGGAAGTCCGGCTTCAATGGTAAGCGGCGTTATTTTGAAGAATTTTGGCCAGCAGCATGAAACAAAAAAGTAGAATAGTTAGTTGGCGACATAAACATCGTAACTACAGCTTGAATAAGCTGTAGTTATGATGTTTAAGTCTCCAAACCAACAATAAAGGTTAACAAATACGGCGGCTACAATTGACCAATCTGGCCCTGCCCACTTACTTTGTTGGCCATGCCCTTCCACTCTGACGGGAAGTCCCGCTTCAATGGTAAGCGGCGTTATTTTGAAGAATTTTGGCCAGCAGCATGTAACACAAAAGTAGAATAGTTAGTTGGAGACATAAACATCGTAACTACAGCTTGAATAAGCTGTAGTTATGATGTTTAAGTCTCCAAACCAATATAAACGGTGGCTAATGTCTGAGTTGAAAGCTCAGGTCCAGAATGAATAAATGATTTGATTAGAAGGTTGTTTCTTTGATTGACGGCTGTGAATGGCCAATCGCCTTTTGGTTACATTTACATTGATAAATTTAATGTTATGATGAAACTGAAATTACAAATAGATAGCCTAATTTGAAAAGTTACCAATATAAACTTTGGACTTTGATGTTGAATTATACATTTAAAATTTCTTGAAAAACAAAACTTAACTTACAAGGAGCTATCCGAATGTTTTTTCTTCCAAAGTGATTTCCTTCCTCAAAGTGTGATTTTGAATAGGAAAAGAATGGCACAACTAGTTACTTCTGCTTTAACAAGACCCAAAATCATGCCTTGATATTGAAGAGTCATCGACTCCTTAAAAATGAAATTCTAGGAGTCAAAACTGATTTTGAACAGGTCAAAACAACAAAAGAGTTTGTATGTCCTTGCAGCGGAAGATCGGGTGCATATTGTTTTACCATTGTCTGTCCGTCCTTCATTCAGTCTTTCCAACTGTCAGTCTGTCTGTGTGCCTGTCTGTCTGTATGCAAAACTTAACCAAAAAACTTAACATTGCCAATTAATACCAGCCTATTCAAGATACAATGCTCATATGTGGCATGATGATACATCTCCATAATACGCATCTGCTCAGGTCAAGGTCATGTGATAAAGTCAAGATCACATACCAAGGTCAAAAGTTTAGTCCTGTTGCAGGGGCATTGAGTTTCACAAACACATCTTGTTTTTTTCTAGTATTTTTATGTTTTATTCACTATTATAAATCTCTTATAAGGATTATAAAGTTATTTCATATAATTTTCAATGTTAGATTACATGCATCACAGTAACTTGAGGGATTGAAATTCCCTAGTAAGGCAAGTATGAATTTCGTCAATGGGGGACAAAATTTTTTCAGTTTTTGAAGGTCAAAGATCAAAATGCTGGTTTAAGAGTCAAAGACAAGCTCTTTTATTCCATCAAAATCACATGTATACACACAGTTAAACATCTAATCTCAAAAGCATTAATGAAGTGTCTCTGATCAAATACAATGAAATACAGTACATTACATCAGGACTAATATTTAGTCAGATTTTAAACTTGCATATTGCAGAAACATAATCATTCAATTTTATCAAGCAATTTCTTTTTCTACTCAGAAAAATGACAAAATCTGAAATTTCATAAACTTTCACTTGTTGACTGCAACTCCTTTCAATTTGGACTTTTCTAAAATTTTGCTTTCTGGTGATGGGTTAATGAATGCAGTATTTCATAATCACTCATCCTCTATTTACAAAATATTAAGTTTTGGAATATCTTTTTAATGTCATTGGTCACATATGTCATTTTAGACGGAGAATGATGCCCTGAAGAATGACATGCTGGAAAAAGTAGATGAGCCAACCATGGAAGGTCTCAAAGCACTTGGAGCCTTTGGTCTACAGGTCCCAGAAGAACTGAGTAAGCCTTTAACCCTTTAACCCTTTACAAGACGGAAAAATAATTAAACTGGTTTAAGTTGAAAGAAGTTGAAAGAAGTTGCAGACGGCAATATAAAGTTCATGAAATTTTGGATTTTTTCAACTTTCTGGATAGAAAACATTGTGCAAAATGAAGAAATTGCTTGTTACAAGCAATTTCTTCATTTTACACAATGTTTTTCCAGATTCTTTTTCTTGGGGGGTCCAAAAGCGTCATTGTGTGGGAATGGGATAAAATCAATGTTTTATGGTTGCCAAAGTTGTGGCAAAGTTTTGCTAATGATAGTCACAGAGTTGTTCTAACACTTGTTAGATTTTGGGAAAGCAAAGATAGCAAAATAGTGATTAGTTAATACATGTTTTATAGTTGCAGGGTTGTCAAAGTTTTGATAATCATAGTAACAGGGTTTTTCCAACACTCGTTAGATTTTTAGGAAGCAAAAACAGTAAAATGGTGATCATTTAATCTCTAAAATCCATGTTTTATTTTGAAGGGTTGTCAAAGTTTTGATGGTCCAAATTGAAAGGAGTTGCAGGCGGCAATATAATGTCAATGTTTTAGTGTTTTTTTTCAACTTTATTGACAGAAAACATTTTTTAAAATGGAGAAATTTCTTGTGTTTTTTTTTTCAACTTTATTGACAGAAAACATTTTGTAAAATGGAGAAATTACATGTTACAGACAATTTCTTTCTTTTACACACTATCTCCCAATTATGTTTCTTGAGGGTCATAAACAGTGTCATTGTATGGGAATGGTCAAAATAAGTGCTTAAGATAGACATCGCCACTCCAGTCTATTTGAATGATCTGATTTCTCAATTGTTATATTAATGGACAGTTGTCATTCTTTCTTTTTTATTTTGACCGACAGAAATGATAAGTCAATTACAAAGCTCCAGCTCTGAAACTTTAGTGATTCAACCAATTACTAAACAAACATTTTTGATGCTCTGAAGGAAAACAAGCAATCTTTCCTTTGCTCACAATTTTTTTTACAATATTTGGCTTTTGTAGTTTTTAAGTCAACTGCAACTTCTTTCAACTTGGACAAGTCTAAAAAGATTGCCTGGTAATGAATCAAGTTATGAATATATTTTATGCAAACCAATAACAAAAATATTCACTGATGCAGTGCATCTGTTGTGTACTTCATGATCAGACAATCCTTGTTCAATTCAGGTGGTGTTGGACTGAACAATACACAGTATGCAAGATTGGTAGAAATAGTTGGTGCTCATGATCTTGGTGTTGGAATCACACTAGGAGCACATCAGGTAAGGTGTTTGCTGTTTTCAGTACAACCCCTAATTTTTATGTCAATCTAATATACTAGAGAAAACATCCCAAAGCTGTTTTAACTCTTTCCTGTACAATCTTCCCTTATTTTAACTGGCCCTATCATATTATAGTTTAGAAAATATTGTGGAAAAACAAGAAGTTGCTTGTAGCAGGCAAATTTCTTCCTTTCCTACAATATTTCATATCCTACAGATGCTCTTTCTTTTATTGTATGCACTTTGTTATGTCGTCTGCTACCCGTTTGATTTGGGACAAGTCCAATATTTGAAAAAACAGTGAAATGTTAAAAGAAATTAAGACCTCTTGTTTTGGAGAAAAACCCAAAGAGATTGCCTTACCTGTGTTATGCAAAAAGATTGAAACTCTGTGATATCTCTATCTCAATATCTCCTAAAAACTCAAGATTATTATTTACTATCAAATCAGCAAACATTTCTATCAAGGGAGGTAGCTTTGCATTTTTGAAAGAATTATGCCTCTTTTCATTTACTATCAAGTGCCAAAAAGCTGTAAATAAATGGTTTAGTTTACTTTATGAAATCAGTGTAGTCTCTTGTTAACAAGCTTGATTTGAACATCAAATCATCCGAAGCATAGAATTGTAATGCTTAATTACAAAGTTAACCCATTACCATAGACAAAAGATTTAGACAGGTAGAAATAAAATGCACAAACTTGCGGAGGACAATTTCCAGTGAATAGAATTTCAGATCTTTTCTGGGTAGAAAACTATGTTAAAAATGCAGAAACTGTTAAGAGTAATTTCTACTTCTTACTCTTTTAAATTAACCCTTTCCTGTTTAAACCCGGGATTTTACGTTGCTGTGATTTTATACTCTAGAAAACATTGTTGAAAAAGGAGAAATTGATTATATCCAGCAATTTCTCCTTTTCCCATAATATTTTCTACCACATAGAATGGTTTCATTTCAAATTGCATCCAGTTTCTATTGACGTCTGCAACCTCTTTCAATTTGGACCAGTCTAAAATTTCAAGAAACGGGAGAGGGTTAAGGGGTGTCAAAAAGAGAATTGTGCTATAATGGGTACCCTTTTCCAAAATAGCAAAATGATAGACGATTCCAAATGAAATAAGGTATATAATGAGTGAGATAAGTATACTAGTAGTGTGAAATGAAGAAAGCAAAAAACAGGCAAACACACCTTTGTGGAAAAGTAGAAATTGCTTGAAACATACCAAAGGAATCTTTTTGTGACAACTTATTTCTCCTTTTCCTACAATGTATTTACTTTCTAAGATTACCTAGAGTTGTATAAAGTTTCCATTGTTCGAGAAAAGATTGAAATATTTTTTTCTATTTTTAGTAATAAGCTTTTTTAGAGAACTATACTTACAATCTGATGATTTTGATTTTATTGTATTTTAAATTTGTTATAGATTTATTACTATTTTCCTATTATACAGTCCATCGGTTTCAAGGGTATCTTGCTGTATGGAAACAAGGAACAGAAGGAAAAGTACCTACCCAAACTTGCAACCGGAGAGTTAATGGCCGCATTTTGTCTTACTGAACCAGCAAGTGGATCTGATGCTAGTGTATGTTGCCTTTTCCATGATCACATTTTTAGCTAGCTTGTTTTCTAGAGAGGTTTTGCTATGACCAGTTTGTTGTGTGCATCTGAAAACTTTGACAAAAATTTATATTTTGTATATTTGAACACATTCACTCGAAACTTGGAATATATGTTCACTATAAAAAAAAACAATTTATACCAACAAGAGGGAGAACTCTAGAGGCATTATGCCACTTTTTGGACTTGAAAGTTTTATCCATATCAAACACTATAACAATTGGGCTTTGGCATCTGTATGCAGTGATCCTTTCGAGTTTACCCTTGGTCATATGATCAGAGACAAAACTGGTCCAATTTTAAATCAGATGAACAAAAAATAAAATAGTCAGAGGAATGGATGTTGTTTGTAAAAAGATTCTACATTAAAACTTGTGTTAACATAAAAAATGAAGGATGATATAATGTGTTCTGTTTGAAAAATGATAATTTTATATAACCTAAGGTAGGGGATGTTTTGACTTTCATTCTAAATCCTATGTTGTTTGAAATAGTTAAAACCATTTTGATTTTAATTATTGCCTACTTCATACTGTTATAGTGACAAAACATGTTGTTATAAAATCAGATTCCTTTTTCATTTATAGTTTTGAGTTGTTGAAATGGATAATTTTACAAGAATTTATTATTTTTCCACAATATTTCCTACTCATAAAGCCAAAAGTTTTTAAATTGTCACAAGCTTAAAATGGTTGTCTGCAACATCTTTCAATTCTGACTAGTCTGGAATTTTGTTGTCAAGTAATGAATTGATGGTTGTGGTCACTCTTGAAATATTTATTTTGATAATAAAGTAAGTAGAATAGACTTGCTTCTCAGATAAAACTGTTTTGTTTGGCAAAGGAAATATATTTTAATGAATGTCTGTGAAAGCAACTGATTGTATACACATTTTCATTCAAGAAAGAAATGGTATTCATTGGTCCAAAACAGCTCAAAGGTTTTTTTTGCCATTTTATGATAAACAGGTCCTAGAATGAATAGATATATACACGATAAAATGTATGACCGTTCTGTATTCGAAGAAGTTGCAGACAACAATTTTAAGCTGATGAAATTTTAAAAATCATTGTGGATAATGAAGAAAATGCTTGTAACATGAAATTTCTTCATTTTCCTCAATATTTTCTAACCCGAAATACAAAGCTTTTAAATTGAGGGGTGTTTAACCCATTCCCACACAAGAAATTTTAGACTCGTCCATTTTGAAAGAAGGTACAGATGACAATTTCAAGTTAATGAAATCCTTAAAATCTCTGTCTTTTGGGGTAGAAAACAATGAAGATAATGAAGAATTTTGCTTGTAACAAGTAATTTCTTCATTTTCCACAATGTTTTCAAAAGCTTTTGTACTGAGGGGTGTTTAAAAGCGTCACTGTGTGGGAATTGGTAAAACGACCCAAGGGATGACTAAAAAGTGGTCACTTAAAGAGTGGTTGCTTTGTACACTTTTTTCAAATGATGTTAAAGATTGATTTGATTACATACATGAATTATTAAAGAATTCTCGCTTTATCTTATGTTGTTTGGACTCATTAGAATCATCTCATTGAGACAACCCTAATGAATTCCAACAAATAGGATCTAGTTATGATTTTACTTTTTAGGAATATACCATTACTTCTTAAGAGATTTTGCTTTTTGGATTATGCTTGCTTAAATAGAAGTGGTCACCTAATAGATGTGGTTGATTGAGCAAGATCGACTTTATAAAGAAAAAAGGCTTGAAAAATACTGAAAAACAGTACATTAAGAGTAAATGTACTTGCATGGGTTTTATATGATAAATAAATATTAATTTTACTGTCATATTGCATTCACAGTCCATAAAGACAAAAGCAGTTTTATCCGAGGATGGGAAACATTATATTTTGAATGGTGGAAAACTGTGGATCAGTAATGGTGGACTGGCTGAAATCTTTACTGTATTTGCACAGGTAAATTGCATTCTAGGATTGGAGAAATGGTCCTAATTAACCTTTCCTGGACAAACCTGGGATTTTACATCACTGTGATTTTATACTTGAGAAAACATTGTGGAAAAAGGAGAAATTGCTTGTAACAAGCAATTTCTACTTTTCCCACAATATTTTCTACCACATTGGAAGGTCTGATTTCAAATTGCATGCATTTTTCATTGTCGTCTGAAACCTCTTTCAAATTAGACCAGACTAAAATTTCATAAAACAGGAAAGGGTTAAAGTAAAAAATTGGAAACAAAAGAAGAAAAAAAACATGTTAATTAAAGGGTTAAAAGTTACCTACCTGAACACTTTCATGTATTATCCCTAGTTTTTATGTCCCATTGATATTATACTTGGAAAAATTGTGGAAAAAGAATAATTTGTTTGTGTCAAGCAATTTTCTCTTTTTTCCACAGTATTTATTATCATATAGGATAGCTACTTTTTGAATTGTACCTACTTTATAATCTTGTCCAATAACCCTTTAAATTTTTTCAACAACAGTAAAGGGTTAATTTACATTTCCAAGTGTTTTCTATGGTAATGTGAAATATATCAGTTGTTTCCATATTTCTAGATAACTAGGAACAACAATGAGTGCAAATGTACATTTCTAAAGAGCTATTTTCTCCTTTTTTTTGTCAACCTCACTTGTGCTGAGCAAATAATAGTTTTTACAATTGTAGTTGGATATATTTTTAAAGTGTGTTAGGTAGTGCGTTAGTGTGCTTGACCATCAAAACATGTCCTGATTACATCTTCAATGATCACTGATGGCTTTAAAAATAATTTGATAATTAGTTTTGTCTATCAAAAACGAGTGTTATGATTGGCCAAAAAAATTATTCATACCTCTATGAACAAAATTTTGAGCACACAGCTATTTAGTATTCTTGCACATGAAATAGTTCCATAGAAAATGTTTCAAAATTTTGTAAGTCTTTGCTTTTTTCACTTAATATCATTAAATAATAAGAGATAAAGAGAATATATTTTTGTTTTCATTGAGCTAAAAAACAAAAAAACTAATCACGCTTATGTATGAATCGGCTTCAACAAAAATAAAACCAATACTTTTAGGTCGAAATTGAAAAAAAAGAGAAAGATATATAGGTAGATAGATAGATAGAGCAAAATTATCCAAAAGTACGGTAGTTTGCTTTGTAAATATTAGCAATTTGAAATAATAGATGAGGTTGCCCCGAGGTAAAGGTCACATTGCAAGGTCAGACTTTAGTTTAGACCCTAAGTCCTATATATACTATGTTAAATATTTTCAGGCTCAACACTAGGTGTCTTTTTACAATCATTTTAGTATACCCTGTAAGATGCTTTCTTTTCAATTTGTACTTATTTTGAGTTATCTTCGACCTCCTACCCATTCAAACAATGTTGACGCCTCTCAAGGAAAACAATTTGGAAAACATTGTGCAATTCCTTTATTTTTTATAAGGGTTTCTACCCAGAAATTTGAAAAAGTCTAAAAATTTCATAAACTGTTAATCCTTGTCTGCAACTCCTTTCAATTAGGACCGGTCTAATATTTTGCCATCTAGGATTAGGTTAATTTGGATGATTTAAAATTCATTTCTCAGAAAATTGGTCAAATAAAAGGTCCTTAATAACTTTCCATCCATGTGAGTTAAAAAAGACTCTATATTAATGTTTGTTTCATTAAACTTTGTAGACCCCTATGAAAGACGAGAAAACAGGAGAGATGAAAGATAAAGTGACAGCTTTTATTGTAGAGAGAAGTTTTGGTGGAGTAACAAAGTATGTGTATAATTTCTATTTCAAATAGATAACTTAAGCAATAATGATGGATGATAGATATGGCTATATCTTCAAAAATGTGTATTATCTCATTTTATTGAGTTATGAAGATATCATAATTATGTCCATGCATTGATAAGATCAGGTGCATATTGTTTGTCGATGTTTGTCTGTCTGTGAGTTATAAACTTATTGCAAAGTAATACCATTTTTGTGGTTATTCAAGCACCAGTCAAGATTTTTGGCTCATATTTGGAGAGTAGGTTCCTTACAATGAAAGACATCAGTTGGTAGTAAGGTCAAGGTCATCTGTCAAGGTCACTTTTCAAGGTCAACTTAATGCAAAAAGAAAGCATTTTGCAATTATTCAATCATGTTAAAGACACAAGGCTTATATTTGGGATGTACATTCCTTGCATAGCCATCTTTTGGTTGTAATGTCAAGGTTCAATTTCTCAAAAAAAAATTGTTACAGGACATAGTGTTTACCAAACACATCTAAAATGATTTGCATATTTGTTTTTATCAAGATGAAAAAATACGATAGAAGGATTTGGTCAAAGGTATGTCAAATGATAAGGTCATTTAAAACACTTTCAACTAAAAATATGCTCAAGCACAATTGTATATCGCTTAATTTCCCATTGATAACAAGGAACAAGGTATGTATACTTTATCTTTTTTTATTTCCAGTGGTCCACCAGAGAAGAAAATGGGTATCAAGGCTTCTAATACAGCAGAAGTTCATTTCGAGGATGTGAAAGTTCCTGTTGAAAACATTCTTGGAGGTAAACAATTACGCATACATTACAATTATTACTATTTGATAGTGAATTGTAGCCTAGAAGTTTGTTTTTTAACCCATTCCCACACAAAATTTTAGACTGGTCCAAATTAAGAGAAGCTGCAAAGTGCAGTCTGATCTTAGCCTACACCTCCTGCTTGTACTTTTCCTACCAGAGTTGTTTATGAAATTGATTTCTAAAAGAAATATTGATTTTTGAACAACAGGTTCTGTCCGCTCTTTCAGCCCTTTGATTTTACAGCAATTCATTAAGGTAATTTATACAGCTTGACAAGGGTTAAGCTATCAAGCTAAATGAGACACCCGGGGAAAGGCAATAATTATCAACAATGGTCAGATACAGGAAGATGAGAGTCAAGACTTTGTCTTTTTCAGAATTTCTGAATCTAGAATGACCCTTCTACCTCATTGCAGGTTTATTATACCCCCCCTAACTTTGCTAGGGGGATATATAGGAGTCAGCTTGTCGGTCCGTCCCTCCGTTTGTCTGTCTGTAGCTTTTTCATGTCCGCTCATTTTCTGGGAAACCATTGGACGGATTTGATTCAAACTTCACTGGTATAATCAGTATCAAGCAGAGATGTGGATATTCTATTTTGGTTATGGTCCATTGATGTTTGATGGAGTTATGGCCCTGTATCGAAAAATTGTGTCCGCTCAATTTCTCAGCAACCATTTGACGGATTTGATTCAAATTTCACACAAACACTCAGTATAAGTCAGACATATATGTATCCTATTTCGGTTATGGTCCATTGATTTTTGATGGATTTATGGCCCTCCAATTTAAAAAAAGTCCTTTTTTTTGTTGTGGACCTTTTGCAGATAGCACTTGTATATGGACAAGCGCTGTATGGAGGTATTAGTCCGCTTTGTGACAATGTCTAGTTCTCATTTCTTTATTAACAGGACAATAAAACTACGAGAGCTATTTTGTAAGTCTGAAGTTTTTCTCTGGTATTTATACTTGTAGGAAAGCCTGTTTTTGACCAGTGGGGCAGAAACAATGTGGATAATGAAGAAATTGAATGTTACAAGCCATTTATTCATTATCCACACAGTTTTCCTAAACTTTTTTCTTGTAGGGTGTAAAAAGGCATTGTTGTGTGAGAAAGGGTTGAAAGGGCAGCCACATTATCAGGACCAGATACTGCTTGTCTTTTTAACACCACCTGACTGATAGTTTGTCTCCCTGCATGACTGTAGATATATTTTTTCATCATGAAGGAGGCAATTTTGATGGTCAGAGATAAGATTTACCTTCAAGGCAAATCACTGGCCAGTCCACTGAACTCGGACAAGATATTGGACTTAGCCAGATGTTAATTTCCAAAATTTATGGACAATAACATTTTACAAAAGATAAAATGGTTGATTCGTGACATAAATATTGTAACTTCAGCTGGAATATGCTGAAGATTTGATGGTTAAATTGCCAAACCAACCAAATGCTTTTATTAAAGTTGCCAGCTGCTGTTGGAGTTCTAAGTTAAATTCTGGTCTAAATGTATGCTTTGATAAGTCTATCGCTTTTTACGCTTGACATTTGTGATCTGTCAATTGCAAATTATTCATAAATAATTTTGAACAAGGTGAAAAATAAAGTGATGAGATGTATTTGAGCATACCCTTTCTTCAAAAAATATTTCACTGTGTTCAATTGGTAAAGTGCTGGGTTCTCAGTCCTTGAAGTTGAGTTGTAGATTCAAAAACTGGTTTTGCCCCCAATTTCTCTGACAATTTAACCCTTCCTATGCTGTATAAAAATCCTTTGGGAATTGCATTAAAATAAAAGATTAAAAAATACTGTTAGCTTTTGTTGTTCAATCATCAATATTTCTTTTGAAAATTAATTTCATATACAACTCTGGCAGGATAAGCACAAACAGGAGGTGTAGACTATGATCAGACTGCACTTATGTGCAGGCTGATCTTTGTCTACACCTGCTGCCAAAATTGGAATATTCCGGGTCCAGCGTGACAAGGGTTAACAAAGATCTTGCGAGATAGATCATTTGTCTCTCACTTTAACTTATCGTGAAATGAAAAGAAGTTCACCTTAATTTGGATGAGCAGCTGGTAGCGCTGATCAATTGCTGTCATTGTACTTGTGTGAGAAATGATAGAAAGCCATGGTTAGGTACCTCAGTCATCACAATATAACTAAAATACTGTTGAAAGTGACGTTAATCCCATTCAATCAACCAAGAAATATTTTAACTTTTCACAAATTTTCATCTTCAGGATTGGGTGGAGGATTCAAAGTAGCCATGAACATCCTGAACAATGGACGGTTTGGTATGGCTGCTGCTCTGTCTGGTACCCAGACTTACTGTATCAGAAAAGCTGTAGAGCATGCATCAAACAGGGTCCAGTTTAAAAGTAGTATTGGATCATATGGAACCATTCAGGAGAAGATAGCTAACATGTCCATCAAACAATATGTAACAGAGGTAGGTATCAGATGTCGTTTTAGACAGAATAATACACTGGTCTGAAATCATACCATTTGGGAAAGATTAAGTCACTATAAATTTAACCCTTTTCTGTTTCTTGAAATTTTAGACTGGTCCAAATTGAAAGAGTTTTCAGACTATAATTTAAACTCAAACTTATTTGAAATATAATCATTCAGTAGGGTAGAAAATATTGTGGAAAAAAGAAGAAATTGCTTTTTACAAGCAACTTCTTCTTTTTCCACAATGTTTTCTCAATCATAAAATCACAGGGAAGTAAAAAACAGGGATTAACCAGGAAAGGGTTAATTGCAAGCCACGCCCACTGAACTTCAACAGGAAGTTGGACTTCGATATAATTCGAAATAAAACATCTTCATTTTGTAAAATTCATAGCCAGTCACACATAACGAAAAATTCATAGCCAGTCACATAACGAAAAACGAAATAGAATGTTTGGTTGGTAACCTTATCATGGTAGCTACAGCTTAAATTAGATGTCAAACTAAAGCTGTGGTTGTAGTGTTTTGCCTTCTATATTAATTACTTTTTGTCAACAATTGCAATGTCATGGTATGAGCTCTGGCTTGATAGGAAAGCTTTGTAAGTAGCCGGAGACCACTACTTCAAACTATACCACAGAAAAGTCATTTTCATGAAAATAGGCCAACTAAAGTAAAGAAGACATAATGGACATGTATGGATTCAACCCTGATTTTTACGTCCTTGAGATATTGTACTTGTGAAAACATTCTGGAAAAAGCAATTTCTTCTTTTTCCACAATATTTTCTATCATATAGAATGGTTACTTTTTAATTGTTCTTACTTCATAGTTTAGTCTTATTACTTGTAATAAGTAATTTCTTCTTTTTCCACAATATATTCAATCATATCCGATGGTAACAAGTCCAAATTTTTGATAAAAACTGAAGGGTTAAGAGTCGGTACATGCAATTCACTGTGGCTGTTTTAAGAAGCAGTCTCCCTTTGACAAACACGCAAGTGCCAAATAAAAAACATAAATGAAGAACAGAGGTAGGAAAGCAACAGTTGTGGAGAGATCTCCCATAGCCAAGATAAAGTCAGATTCAGAATGAAGGCTTGCAAATGAGGTAATATCAGTACAAAAACTAAATGGATATATATATGTTTGTTTGTACTTATTGGAGGTTATATATAACAAAATTCCAGACTAGTCCAAACTGAAAGGAGTTGCAGACAACAATTTAAAGTTAATGAAATTTTAGATTTTTTCTACTTTCTGGGTAGAAAACGTGTAAAATGAAGAAATTGCCTGTTACAAGCAATTTCTTCATTTTACACATTGTTTTCCCAATTCTTCTCTTGAGGGGGCCCAAAAGCTTCACTGTGTGGGAATGGGTTAAAACTCCTTTAATTTTACATAGTTTTAATGATTCATTTGACGTTGACCTTTTACTTTTCAGTCCATGGCGTACATGATATCAGCTAATATGGACGCTGGTTTCAAAGATTTCCAAATAGAGGCTGCCATCAGTAAAATATATGCATCTGTAAGTATTGTATCTTCACTGATCTTATTGGAACCACTAATGTCTTTACCAGACACCAAAATTCAGCAATAGAAAACAACTCAAAATTAGTTTGAATTGATAAATGAGCAACTGTTTTGGTGTCATTATAGAAAACCTGCCTTGTGCTCAGGATGATAAAATGCTATCAAATGTTTCCCTCTTCAAATATGCTTTTCTTAAAATATCACATGCAAAGTGAGGTAATATTTTTCAAATGAGAGTGATTTTTCATCCTGGATGCAGGGCAGTTGCCTTTTTAATGAAAAAATGTTCCTGATAGAACAATCTTGATTCCTGATATGTACAAAAATGAAAATATTGAGAATTACATGGAAAGAAAAACAAATGGCAAGTCTTGATTTGCTTGTTAATTTGATCAAATAATACTATGTTGTAGTAATCTCTCAATTTTAAAGTGAAGTGCCATGGAAATGAACAGGAAAAAATATATTCAGATCTTTATACATGGAAAAGATGTGAAATCCCATAGTATAGGACAAAACTATTTTTGTGTTCAATTTTGCAGGAAGCAGCCTGGTTCTGTGCAGATGAAGCAATACAGATTTTAGCAGGAAATGGATATATGAGGGTAGGTAGTGTTTAGGATAGTACAAACTGTCATAAATGTAAAGATATTTTAATTAGTTTATGTAAGAAGAATGTGAGAAAGATTCTTTAAAAGCGCCTTATAGATAAAAATGGAATTTTACACTTTGTTAAAGATTGGTGTCTCTGTGACAAGACGGAGAAAAATAGTTAACATGAGGTCAGCCACATAGTAGAGAATATGGGTTATTTTAGTATAATGTATGAAGAATGCCACTGGGGCCCGGGGCCCAATTTGGGCTCTGCCCAGACACCCTATTTTACAAAGAATCTATGAATATCTTTTCCTGGACAACAGTAAGACAAAGAGGTTTGTTATTATGCATGTAACATCACCTGATGGTCCTCTACAAAAGATGTTAAAAGATGCCTGTATGATCCCATTTACATTTGAAAAAACACTATTGGAAAAGAAGAAATTGCTTGTAGCCTCTTCCAATTTGGACCACTCTGAAATTTCAAAAAAAAAACAGGGAAGGGTTAATAAAGGAAACATAGTGGGTAAAGGAGAAAATCTGTTTTTTAGCTCAGCTACTCCAGGAGGAAGCCTTAGGTTTTGTAAAACAGTGTTTTGTGAGTAGGCTTGTTTATCAGTAAAGAACGACATTTGTATATAAAAAATTGAAGTCAGATGTGTTGATCATAAAATAGAGTTCTTTGTTGATTTATTGTTACCGTATTTTTAACAATGGTAAAGAAATTAGACCAAGTCCATTACCATGAAAGAGGTGCTAAGGTTGATCCTCGCGACATTTTCTCAAAGCTTAGTGACCCAAGGTGTTCAACAACTCTTTGGTCTCCAAGAAGATGTTGCTATGCGGGATACTTAGATTTTATCCCTTTTGTCTAAGGATGGAAATATGTACATTGGTGTAAAGCTTAATTCAATTAGATTAATTCTGACAACTATCAATAATAATAAAACATGTCTCGGGTGAAAATTCTAGCTTTTAAATATTGGGGCAGACTGAAAGAGAACCACAATTTGTAGACCTGTAGAAGTTTATGGATTATTCAATTCCGATAGACCTGGGAGGTAAGGGTAGAATTGAATAATTCTCTGCATGCTGAATTTTGTTGGTTTCTACTAAAATCTCGTAGATACAGTTGTTATCTATCGAAATATCGGAGGGTAATGCTTCTTAAAACTACTCTGTGTATTTTGTCCGAATTCAACAATTACGCTGTTGATCAAGTCAGTTATGGGCTAGAAAACATGGTTGGGATTCTGTTGGGGGGGGGGGGAAGATAGAAGTCTTCAAATGTGATTTCATACTGAGGAAAACTTAACAGACAAATCAGAGACTGACTTCAACTATCATACAAATTGTCAATATACAGTCCTGACTGCATTTGAGGCCATTCAGGCCTTTGATTTCTTGGGGGAGTCTAAAAGCGTTACCGAGTGGGAATGGGTTAAACAAAATCAAGCAATTATACTTG
The DNA here is from genome assembly GCA_946902895.1 of Fragum fragum. Lineage (NCBI taxonomy): Eukaryota > Metazoa > Mollusca > Bivalvia > Cardiida > Cardiidae > Fragum > Fragum fragum. Next base: position 3,144,251 of record OX336379.1, read on the forward strand.
GTTTGGTTTAGTTAACCCATTCACAAACAACAAAATATAAGACTGGTCCAAATTTAAAGAAGTTGCAGGCAACAAAGCAAAGCAAGTCTAAATTGAAAAATAAAGGCAAAATGAAATTGAAAGAATTGTGAGAAAAGAGGAAATTGTTACAAGTAATTTCTTCATTTCTCACAATGCTTTTCAAAGTTATAGTTTTAGCATAGCATAAAAATACAGGATAGTGTGGTAATGGGTTAATCCTTTACAAGTTGACAAAAATTCAGACAGTTCGAAATTCAAAGAAGTTGCAGACACTTTCAAACTGATTGAAATTCAAAGATCTCTGTCATTCTGGATAGAAAACAAGGTGGAAAATGCAGAAATTATTTGTAACAAGCAATTTCTTCTTTTCCCACAATGTTTTCTCAAGTATAAATTCATAGGGACGTGAAAACGAGGGATTGTACAGGAAAGGGTTAAAGGCAGGGTTGAGTGGTCATGGGTTAAAGAACGTCTAAGAAAAATAAAATAGCGTTGATTGTTTTGAAAGGCCACCTTTTTGATCCAATCCCACCCAATCCTTTTCCTTTTCACTCCCCTCAAGATTTTATTTTTTTAAAATATTGTGGAAGATGAAGAAATTGCTTGTATCAAGTAATTTCTTCATTATCCACAATGTTTTCTATCCTCAAAGAGGAAAAGATTAAAAATTCCATCAACTTGAAATTGTCGTCTACAGCTTCTTTCAATTTGGACCGGTCTAAAATTTTGTTTTGTGGGAATGGGTTAAGATCATTATTCATGTATATTTCAGGACTGTGGTGTAGAGAGAGTAATGAGGGATTTGCGAATCTTCCGAATCTTTGAAGGAACCAATGACATTTTGAGGCTATTTATAGCTCTTACAGGGATGGACTACGCAGGCCGCCATCTTAGAGATATGGTCAAATCTAACCCTCTAGGAAAAGTTGGTGTAGGATTGTCTGCTGGAACGAAAATGTTGAGAAAGTATGTATTTACTTCTACCGTGCAAAATCTACTTTTTATGAAATGAAAGGAAAAAAAGTATTATTTAACTTAACCCTTGTCATGCTGAACCCGGAATATTCTGGTATTTGGCAGAAGTGCCAGTCTGATCTTGATATACATCTCCTGCTTGTACTTTTCCTGCCGGAGTTGTTTATGAAATCGATTTCCTAAAGAAATATTGATTTTTCAACAAGTTCTACCAGTGCTTTCAGTCCTTTGAATTAACAGCAATTCAGTAAGGTAATTTATGCAGCATGACGAGGGTTAATAGCAATTGTGAATTGCACTCATTACAAGTAGGGAAATGTTTTATAAAAATACTTTTAGATAAATATATATATATATCTTTATTTCATGTACTTTAACCTTTGAGATGAAATAAAACACAAATGTTTGTGTCCCTAATTTGTCCCTGATATTTGTGCTAAAAACACAAGAGATATAATCTGCTTATTCAATTTATTTCATTTAGATTTATATGAGATGATTTGAAATTTTTAATGTGTTGTAAATTTGACAAGTTATGTGTATATTTATGTATCAGAGTTAGGTGATTATGTAGAAATAACAATTTTGTGATTCAAAATATAAAGCTTAATTCTAAAACCATTTCCATGCTATCTTTTTACATGACTGTTAAGAAATAAACTTGGAAAAGTATTTTTTTGAAAAATGAAGAAATTGTTTGATACAGTTGCTTCATTGTCCAAAATTTTATTTACCTGAACATAGTAAGAAGTTTCTTTTTAGATTTCAAAAATTTGAAGTTATTTATCTTTTTTTTTTAATTTGGATCAGTCAAAGAGTTAGGTAATTGGTAATTGGTTACTGTTGCATGATTAGCAGTAATGAGCTGAAAATTGTAGTCAGTTATATTTTAAATGTGTAATTGTGGCATTTTTGACAAATGAAAACCAGCTTTTGTTTTACATATTCAGACATAATGGAACATTCTGGGCTCAGATTGACTAGGATAAGGAAATTTTCTTTCGTTGTAATTTTGCTGATAACAATATACTTTTTTCTATTTCAGTGGTCTAGGTATGGGTACAGGAGTATCATTAAAGGAACATGTACATCCAGATTTAGCTAATGCTGCTAACCAGGTATATAACTTATCACCTCAATCGACTGATTGCGACTGTCAATTGAAAAGTTAATAGGCCAATCAAATGATTTATTATCCACCGCCGTTTCGTTGAAGAGGATATAGAAATGGTCTCATTCCGTCCTTCCGCCATTCCGTCCTTCCGTCACTAAACTTGTCCGGAGCATATCTCTGAAAGTATAATTGCTATCAACTTGAAACTTCATAGGTGGATAGATGTCATTCAGGAGAAGTGCAGTACACAAGAACCACAAATTTTGCTTGCATAATTTTGGAGTAATTGCCCTTTGTTGTTTTAAAGACTAAGATTTTGTCCGGGGCATATCTCTGAAAGTATAAAAGCGATTAACTTGAAACTTCATAGGTAGATAGATCTCGTTGAGGAGAAGTGCAGTGCTTTAGAACCACAACTCTTGCTTGCATAATTTTGGAGTTATTGCCCTTTATTGTTTAAAAGACTTAGATTTTGTCCCGAGCATATCTCTGAAAGTATAATAGCTATTATCGAACTCATTGAGAAGAAATGTAGTACACAAGAAGCCTAAATCTAACTGCCTTCAGTTTACTATCAAGCTTTTATGGTGGGGGATGGCCATGTCCTACATGGCTCTTGTTTAGACCTGACTTGAACTTTGAATTCCAGCAGTTGTTGGTTTGGCAATACATTGTAACTACATCTTAATCATGGAGTTCAGTGTTGACCTGTAACAATTATGTCAACCTTTTTGTTGGTTGGAAATTCAGTGTCATAACTACGAATTATTCAAGCTGTAGTTACTGCAATCATCTAATCCCATAACATGTTTTTAGCTCACCTGAGCACAAAATGCTCTGGGTGAGATATTATGATCGGTCTTCTTCCGTCATCCGTCTGTCTGTCCGTTCACAATTACCAAAAAATCTCCTCCTCACAAACTAACAATTGAATTTCATCCAAACTCCTTATGTCATGCTCTTTAAAAAAAAATTTAAAAAATTGAAATCCATGAAGAACTTTGGTTGCCATTGTAACCGAGTGAAAAAAACGTTAAAAATCTTCTCCTTCTAAACTATGAAGCCTAGAACTTTGATATTTGGTATAAATCATTGACCCTCTAGGAAATGCTTCATATCTGGAAAATTAGCCCTTTTCTGTGTGATGCCTGATTTTACATAATAAAGAACAAAATCTTTGAAAATCTTCTTCTCCCAAACCATAGCTTTGATATAAGGCATAACTCATTATCTATTGACCCTCTACCAAGAATTACCATATTCTGAAAATTAGCCAGTTTCTGTGCGATCTCTGATTTTATAAAGAAATAAAGAAGGATGTCTTTGAAAAATCTCCCAAACCATAAGGCCTAGAGCTTTGATATTTTGTATGTCTCAATGTCAATTGACCTCTACGAAAATGCTTCAAAGAATTACTGTACTCTGAAAATGAGCCCTATTCTGTGTGATCCCTGATTTTACATAGAATTATAGACGGAATTCTTTGCAAATCTTCTTCACCCAAACCAAAGTCCTAGAGCTTAAATATTTTGTATGCATCAATATCTATTGACCCTCTGCCAAACTACTTCAAAGAAATACCGTACTCTGAAAATTAGCTCTATTCTGTGTGATCCCTGATTTTACATAGAATTAAAGAAGGATGTATTTAAAAATCTTCTTTTCCCAAACCATAAGGCCTAGAGTTTTCATATTTTATATGTATCAATTTCTATTGACCCTTTACCAAAATACTTCAAAGAATAAGCATATTCTGAAAATAAGCCATTTCTAGCATCCAAGATTTTAGAAAGAAATAAAGAAGAATATCTTTGAAAATATTCCCCTCCTTAACCATTTAGCCTAAAGCTTTTGATATTTAGTATGTACCACTGCCTATTGACCCTCTACCAAAATACTTCAAAGAATCAACATAATCTGGAAATTATCTCTAAATAGTAGGATCTTCAATATACCTAGGATTAAACGTGAAAAATGTTAAAAAATCTTCTCCAAAGTAATTAGGTGGAGCGCTTTAATTAAAATAAAGCCTTGTCCCATCATATTCAGGGGAGCATTCTAGGACCATCATGGTCCCCTCGTTTGATATATGTCAGCTGCCATATATTTTGCATATCAATATCATTGAAATCCGAGACAAACTGGCTTGCCTAGGCTGGCGGGTGTGCCTGGCACTCCCTCAATTGAAGAGAACAGTCAAGTACTAAAGATATCCAGAAGATAGTGGTATAAATTGCCTTACTGAATTGCTTTAAAATCAAATGGCTGAATGCACTGATAGAACTTGCTGTTAAAAAATCAATATTTCTTTTAGAAATCAATTTCATGAACAACTCTGGCAGGAAAAGTATAAGCAGGAGGTGTAGACCAAGATCAGACTGCACTTATGTGCATTCTGATCTTGGTCTACACCTCCTGCCAAAACCGGAATATTCTGGGTTCAGCATGATAAGGGTTAAAATAGCATATACAAGAAAACTTTACAGAATATACAAACAATAATGTATTTGTTAAAAATGTCTCATTAGGTCCTAGCAAATGACAGATCAAATTAAAAAAATCAACCAACCAATCATCATTCATTCAGAACTTTGAAGCCCCAGATTTATGACAGTCAATTTTGTTGGTATGATGACTTAAACATTGTAACTACAACTTTATCAAGCTGAAGTTAAGATGTTTAGTTCACCAACCATTTTACTTTTTATTGCATGTCCCGAGTAAAATGAGCAAAATAACATGTTAAATAATTATCTTAGTTAAACTTCTTGTCTGAATCAAAGGCAAAGCCAAAGGTCTGTCATTTGTTTTAAAACCGGGCACAAGTTTAATTTCCCTACAGTTTCTGTAATGCTGTGTTTATGAATACACAGTAGAAATAGGAGCAACTATTTGTTGAATACATAAGATTACTTATCTATATTACAGACTGCAAATGCTATTGGAAGCTTTGGTTCAACTACTGAACAGTTACTGATGAAATACGGAAAGAAAATTACTGGTAATTTCTCTCTTTTTTTTTCTTCGATGAAAAGAATATTCAACTCTGCTCCACTACCGTACAATACCTCCATTGTAGCAACCCTGAGTAATCTAATAAGGGAATGATAGTGAGAAAAGGAGAAGGTCTGGTTTTTAGCTCAGTTGCTTCAGGAGAAAGCCTTTAGTACTGTATAAAGGTTTTTTGTGTATAGGTTTGCTAATGGGTAAAGACGTTTGTAAATAAAAATGGAAGTCGGATGTGTTGCTCATAATGAGTTGTGTAATATATTTGTCTTGACCCATAACCAGACAGCAAAATTTTAGAATTTGAATTGGTCTAAATTGGAAGGAGTTGCAGACAACAATTTAAAAGTTATGAATTTTTTTATTTTTTCAACTTTCTTGGTAGTAAACATTCTGTAAAATGAAGAAATTGCTTCTTAAGGTCATTTCACAGAATAAACTTGGGTATTTCCCTAATAGCCTACCTAGGCTGTTAATCTATTTTTTGCTCACCTGAGCACGAAGTGCTCTGGGGGAGCTATTGTGATTGGTCATGGTCCATCGTCCGTCCATCTGTTTGTCCGTCCGTTCACAATTACAAAAAATCTCCTCCTAAACTAACCATGGAATTTCAACAAAACTTTACAGAAATGATCCTCAGGTCATGCTCTTTCAAAATACTTCAAAGAATTGAAATCCATGAAGAACTCTGGTTGCCATGGCAACAGAGTAAGAAAAAAATTAAAAAATCTTCTCCTCCCAAGCGGTAAGGCCTAGAGCTTAGATATTTGGTACAAATCATCATCTATTGACCCTCTACAGAAATACTTTAAAGAATTACCGTATTCTGAAAATTAGCCCTTTTCTTTGTGATCCCTGATTTTACATAGAAATAAAGAAGGAAATCTTTTAAAGGGAGGTATAGATGTTTCTAAAAACCTAGATAAGAAAAATTACCAAGTGCCAAAAAATAGACTCAAACGAACATTTAATACTTTAAGTTAGGTCAGGTATTGTCTTGGTGGTTATCTAAAAGACCTAAAGTGGCTTTTCTGGTTATATCGGAAAGGTAAAGTGGAATTCCAGGTTATTTTTAGATATCACGGAATTCGGCTGTCGACATCGAATGACCTCATTTGCATAAGTCCCAGTCAAATGAAGGTAACAAATTTACTAGCGAAACAGCCAACGTCCTAAATCATGTCACTGGAAAGAACTGATCTTTACAGACCAGCTAGCAAACATTACTACTGATGACGTAACGATGACGTTGGTTTGATGTAATTTGAACTAAATGCAAGGTTCTAACGGTTATTCGCGCCACATGAATGCCCTGTAATCATCCTAAATGTCTCGGATTAATCTAAAAATAGATTAATAGCCTACGTAGGCTTTTAGGGAAATACCCTGCTTTTTTCTGGTAAGCGACCTCATATTTTGGCAAAACTACTTTTTGGCATATTGTATTCAAATAGTTTTTGAGAGGAAATAGAAATAATTAAAATCTGTGACATGAAAAAAACATTGATACCTACCTTTAAAATCTTCTTCTCCTAAACCATAAAGCCTAGAGCTTTGATATTTGGTATACATCATCATCTATTGACCCTCTACCAAAATACTTCAAAGAACTACCGTATTCTGAAAATAAGCTCTTTTCTTTGTGATTCCTGATTTTACATAGAAATAAAGAAGGAAATCTTTAAAAATCTTCTCCAAACCATAAGGCCTAGAGCTTTGATATTTGGTACATATCATCATATATTGACCCTCTACCAAATACTTCAAAGAATTATCATACTCTGAAAATTAGCCCTTTTCTTTGTGATTCCTGATTTTACAAAGGAATAAATAATGATATCTTTGAAAACCTTCTTCTCCCAAACCATAAAGCCTAGAGCTTTGATACTTGGTACATATCACCAGCCATTGACCCTCTACCAAATTACTTAAAAAAATAGCCCTTTTCTTTGTGATCCCCAATTTTACAAAGGAATAAATAATGATATCTTTGAAAACCTTCTTCTCCTAAACCATTAGGCCTAAAGCTTTTATACTTGGTATGTATTGATGTCTATACTTCAAAGCATTACATATTCAGAAAATTAGTGCTATATGGTGGGATCATCAATATACCCAGGATTTAAAGAGAAATCCTTAAACATCTTCTCCAAAATAATTAGACAGAGGGCTTTGCTATTTTGTTTATATCATAAACCATCATACTCAGGGGAGCGATTTAGGACCATCATGGTCCTCTTGTTAGATTAAGCCAAGACAGTTGAAATGAATATTGGGTCATTTACGTGTTGCTTATAACCGTTGGAATCCCGAAAAACCTAATCACACTTATGTATGAATCTGCTTCGCGTATTCATACAGTGTGATTAGTTTTATCGGTTCATACCTCCATGAAAACAAAAAATATTCTCTTCATTTCTTAACACAAAAACATTTTGCTCTTCAAACACTACTGAGGATACATGGCTCCTTTTGGGGCAAAGGTTCCTGCATTGATAGACATAAGTTAATTTTACGGTCAAGGTTGTCCATCAAGGTCACTTATCAAGGTCACATTTCTGAAAAAGGTTGCTACAGGGGCATGATGTTTCACAAACACATCTTTGGGGTTCTTATCAAACATTTATGTACATACTATGAGATAGTTCTCATCTTCTTGTGTTACTACTGAGTAAAATTTGTTGGTTACAGCTGTACTGCTTGATAGAAGTTGGTGGGGTAATTTAACAGGAATCGTGTTCCTATTTAAAACTGCAGAGCAAGTAAAATCTGCTGTACTTGTACTAGAATAATATAAAATAGTACACAAATATTAATCATCCATCCCATAATTGATATCGGGAAATTATATTAATCTTAAAATGTAAGTGTTAATGATTATCTTCACTTCATTGTCTTTGTGCATTTTCTTGTGTTATTTCCCACCCAATTAGTGGCTTTGCCCAACAACTCAACAATGTGCTTCCAATTTTAATTACTTAAGGTTTTTTTTACAGAGAATATAACACCATTGCTCAAAGTTTGGCTGTTGTTTGTTGGGGTTTTTTTTATAGAAAACTTTGCACTCTGAATAGGAAAATATAGTGAAATTAATTAGTGTTGAAAAGAGAATGTTTCTAACAATTGCCATTTGATTACAGAATGATTTGACACAACCATTATTTCAGATGAGCAAATAAGCCATTAGAAATAATCTGTTTAAAGGATCAAGGTCATTCCTTTTGGCAAAGTTGTTGTCCATCATGAGCAAATAAGCCATATCAAAACAAAATCTTGTGAAAAGTTTGAATTCAAGGTCAGATGTTAGTACATGATATATTTGCATAATTTTAACTTGTCAGTAGCATTTCTTTACATTTATGAATGTATTTCAGAATAAGCTAGCTGTGGCCATAGCGCAGTGATAGTGTGTAGGACTCCTAATCATGGAGTCCCAGGTTCGATCCCAGGCCGTGCCAAATATCCTTTCTGACATTTGTCTCCTACCAATTGGTGGATAATCATAAACCAATGTGGGCTGAGCAGCTGGAGGCTCGGAAAGGATGTAATGGTAGTACTGGTGTGAGAAATACCAGAAATCCATGATTACGTGCTCCAGCCGCTGTGATATGACTGAAATACTATTAAAAGTGGGATTAAATCCCATTCAATCAATCAATCAAAATAAACTGGTACACTTGTATTTATCAATGTGCAGTTATAGCATATAAAATAATTTTTTGTGAAAGATTAAGGGCAAAGTCACTTGTCAAAGTCAAATGTTAAAATATTATAAAAGGACCTTGTCAAGGGCATATTTATCTCATTTAATCATGGATTTCAAATGATTTTGCATAGTTGCATCCATTCCATCATGAGAAGATATGACATTTGAAGTAAATTGTGTGATATACTTAGGTCAGATGTAAAGGTCAAAATGTAATAATTGATATAAGATTTTGTCAGGAGCATATCTCTGATATTAATTGACAGATTTCAAATTAATTTGATAGTCAAATGAAACAACTTTAAACAGCTATTCATGTCTAAGAGACTGAATTCTGTAGTTTTTATAGCATTCACTAAAAAATTTGTGCTCTCAAGCACATTAACATGGAATTACAGTAGAATCTGTGTACAGCAGCCGGTCAAGGGAGAGGGCTAAATTGGCTGCTGTTCACAGAATGGCTGCTGTTCACAGCTTCCATAGGGCAGCCATTTTTTCATACCATATTATTAACAGATCACAAAACTTTAGACATTTTTGGTTGCCTTTTGACGGCGAAGGAAAGACAGTCATCTATACAACCGTTTTTCATTTGCGATTTTTTTTTTTTTCATCATCTTAAACATCAGATTTATGCAAAATCAATTTATGTTAAGATGGTAAAAAATCTTTCTCTGTGTTCGGATTAGAATAAGGTAAGGGTAAATCTTGGCTATCGTCCAACTTTCAGCGACGCTCGATCGGGACGTCTCCATGGTGACGTGTCGAACTTCTAACACTGTCCAGTTATGTAAAGCATATACACGCATCTTTTACGTGTATCGATAGACATACGGCGCTATTGCTTTACTTGTTATAAGTCTAGAAATATCATGGCATGTTGACACCGAGGTCTGCTTAACCGTCTTTTACTAAATGAATCGGTCCAATTTGTAAACCATCGCAAATTGTGCGCTAGTCTAGGAAGCATGATTAAACCTCGCAATATCCGATCGTCGTCTACTAGCCCGATTTTAAATTGATTAAACACAATATGATAAATAAGAACAAGGCGTCTTTCACATGAACAAGCTTTGGGTTACGACGATTTAATTTAGTAATGAAGTAACCCTTCCGTTAAGATTACTCCCGAGTCTCTTTGACTGTTCGTCGTAGTTCTTTCTATACCTTACAAGAATGTTTAGTTTTGCATAAAAAGTTTGTCCATAGGTGTTAATTTATAATGTCACGTATTGTAAAGCTTGACTGGAATATCAACGTGTCAAACTAATAAACAGGGGATTAACTAATGGCAAACAAAGAAATACGTCTTACAGGGATATAAACGATCTCATGAATGGTTAAACAGGTAAGGTATGTCTTTCGTCGTTGACAAGATTTGTACTCCGTAAGTACGTGTCCGAAAATTTAGGGATGTCAAATCCATTCTGTGTCCGAAATTAGGGACAAAAAATAAATTATTTTTGAACATAATTAATGGTGTCCGAAAATTTCGGGTGTCCAAACATATCGGGAAAATACGGTACTCCAAATTCTAAGTAGTACTAAATTTCCATTTTAAGTGTCTTTTGAAAAAAAGAAAAGGCAATTTGTACCATTTAAGACAGAAAATATTGTGACAGAAGTGAAAATATCTTGTTATCAGAAAATTGTAAGAAGGCATGTAAAAATCACAAAATGTGGACATAGTGGACCATTTACGTTAATTTGGCCAGATGTGGTGTGCATAAACCACTTGTAACTCAAATCATCAATGGTTTCAAATGAGATCTTTTTTTGACACGCTTTGAAGAAGGATCGCCATTTTCATTTTCCTCGAGAATTTCTTGTTTAAGTTAATCTACATTTTGGACCTGCGTACAACCTGCACCGAATTCACTAGCAATAACCCTAAAAGAATGTCCAGATTCAAGCTTGTGAACCACTTTCAAGCAATACTCTAGAACGAGGAACTTACGTTTAGAGAGCAACATTATAGCGAGAATGGACAACAAAAAGCAAGTTTTCATCCATTTTAAAGACCTCAAGAAATCTCTTTGCTAAATGAGAAAACATCCTGTAATGCTCAAGCTCATTTTATTTCAAGAGACCCGACAACTTAAAAAATCTGTATCCTTTAACCAATAATCAGTAATAAAGATGGCCGTTGGTTAGGTGTGATATACTGTTGGCACTAGACCAATTTAGGTGACCGCTGGCCGCATTTCAGAATATCAGGCTATTCACAGTGCAATTAGAGGGAATTTGAACGTGGGGAACTCGAGTGGCCGCTGTCGGCAGATTGGCCACTGTGCATAGTTGGCCGCTAACACAGATTGGGCTGTATTTTGAGAGATGTGCAAGGTTTTACCACATGTATTGTTTCTAAACAGTAATTCAATTATTTTCTATTTCAGGTGAACAGTTTATTCTGAACAGAGTAGCTGATTCAGCCATTGATATATACGGTATGGTAGCTGTATTATCAAGAGCTTCCAGATCCCTACAAAATAATTATCCCTCCGCTCAACAAGAGGCCACCATGTGTAAAGTGTTCTGTGATGAGGTTAGTAGAATGGTTAAGGCCATTACCTCTTGGCCATAGTGCCGTTGATAGATTGTTGGATTCTCAATCATGAGGTCCAGGGTTCCATCCCAGGTTGCGGCTAATATCCTTTCCGACATTTGTCTTTCACCAATCGGTCAATATTCATAAACATAAGTAGGATGAGCAGCTGGAGGCTCAGAAAGGATGTATTGGTAGTACTGGTGTGAGAAAAACCAGGAATTCACGTTTAGGTGCTCCAGCCACTGCGATATGACTGAAATACTTTAAAAGGCAACATTGAACCCTATAAATCTGTATTAACATTTTACATGATGGCAAAAGTACTGGTTCAAATTTAAAGATTTTAATGAAAACAATTTTTAGATGATGAAATTTTGAAAACCTTGGTCTTTCGAGGTAGAAAATGAGGTTCCTGGCTCAGTCCCAGATGCGGCAAATATCCTTTCCAATATTTGTCTCCCACCAATTGTTGGATAATCATACAACCTAAGTGGAATAAGCAGCTGTAGGCTTGGAAAGGATATAGTGGTAGTACTGGAGTGAGAAATATTAGTAATCCATTGCTTAATGCTCCAGCTGACGTAGTATGTCTGAAATACTGTCAAAAGTGGCGTTAAACACCATTCAAACAAATAAACATCAATTTCCACCATCTTTTCAAAACTTTTTTGTGGGGAGCATAAAAAGCAGGATTGTGTGGGAAAATGTTAACACTTATATTTTTCTTAACTTTTTGACGCCGCCGTCATAGCGCAGTTGGTAGTGTGTCAGACTGTCAATCTAGAGGTACAGGGTTTGATCCCCGACAGCAGCACTCATCCTTTCCAACTATTTGTCTCTCACCAATGGGTCGATAATCGTAGACCTATGTGGGATAGCAGCTGGAGGCTAGGAAAGGATGTAATGGTAGTACTGGTGTGAGAAATAACAAGATTTCATTGTTAGGTGCTTCAGCCGCGATATAACTGAAAGATCATTGAAAGTGGCGTAAAACCCCATTCAAACAAACAAACTTAACTTTTTGAATTTGGCTGTCAAAGCACTGTAAATAACCATTCATTCATTTTCTTATCTGCTGCCACCTATAGGAATATTCCTCCATAAAGAGTTCATGGGTTTATGAATAAATTGCTAAATGGTATAAGCGAATTAATCCGAAGCTATGAATCTTGTTTTTTAAAAATTGATGAACCCATTACTACACAACAAAATTTTAGATTGGTCAGAAATCAAAGAAGTTCCAGATGCCATAAAGAAATTGTAGTTATAAAAATCTTTGAGTTTTGGGGTAGAAAACATTGTGGATAATGAAGAAATTGCTTGTTTCAAACTATTTCTTCATTTTCCACAATGTTTTCAAAAGCTTATTTGTGAGGGGAGTCAAAGTGTTGGATTGTGTTAGAGTGGGTGAAAGTCACACATTGAACTTTTATTCCAAACTCTTTGAATTAGAAAATATGTCCTTTTTTAGTGATGAAACATATTAAAAAAAAACTTAACAAAAATTAAAAGGAATGCTGCGGTTGAATATCTCTTGCTTTGGAGAATAACATCATCTGTCATATTTTGTTGGTTTACATACTTGTGTAATTTATATTTCAGGCTTCAGTCCAAATAGCCAACAATCTGGCAATAGCCACATCTCAAAAGTCCACACAAACCTTCAAACAGTTGTCAGACATTTCCATGGAGGTTTTAAAACACCAAAAACCTGTACAAGATCATCCTCTAGGATTTTAAACATAGGATCTCATTAGGACTCATTTTTATCAACATATTCATTTATGTGTTAAATAATTGTTACTGTGTAATTGTCCTTGTGAATATTTTATGAAGAATGTGTCAATTTTTATATTTTATCATTCACTTGTGTTAGTGTTTAAACTAAGGACGCGTATGTTTAATAACCTCAGAATGCAAAGTTGAAATGAACTGAACTGGTTATTAATAGAGTGCTGAGCTCTGACAATTAGATATTAAATAGCATTATTTTCAAAATTTGTTGCCAATAATGTGTACCAGGGCTCCGGAAATTTGGAAATTTAAATCGGTCCGGGAAAATCCCCCACCCCCACCGGCAAAAACGAACCCCCCCCCCTCTGCCGACAAAAACGAGTACCCCCGCCTTTTTTCACCTTTCCCGTACGCAAAAGTGTTCATCATTCGTTCAGTAGTTGCCTTCTTTTTCAAAAATGATGATTAAAATACGGCTTTGAATAAATTGCAATTCCAGCAAATTACGGCAGTCCACGAAATTCCAATATATTGTAAAATTAGATCGACAAATAAATTACATTATTGAAATTTCCGGGTTTGACAGAATAACTCCGTGACGTACGCTTCTCCCCCCCCCTCCCCTGAGTACCGCCGATTTAATTATAGTATTGATATACTTTTTTCATTTTCATAAGCTAGTTATCCAAAGTTCTGTTAATTGAACACAATCATGTCGATTTTCTTTCAACACGAGCGTCTGTTGATGGAAAAACACAGCTGACGTCACAAAAATGTCGGGTCAGCCCATTCTACCCAAAGGGATCGCAGAGTCGTGACGTACATCAGAAAGACCGAGACAAACTCGAGTGGGTAGCCCACGTGTTGCACTATTTTCCTAGAGTAGAATTTGTGCACAAATCTCAGTCATTTATTTATTGTAGTTGATTTCCGATTTATTATTCAGACATTTTCAATCCCAGAAGTAAGATTTAATTTTATTGACGGAACTAGCGATATTAATAAGCTGTCGTTTTCGTTTATATTTAAATTATCTGTATTCTGCGGATTTCCATTCATTGTTTGAATTCTATCGGCTATGTTTCTTACTGTGAATGAAAAACTATAAAACATGTGACATTTTATACAAATTTCAAACCCAGTTTCATGCGCTTTCTTGTGATAAAATCATAAATTAATTTCATAAAAGCGTCATGCTGAGCTATTCCGACTTTGTATGAACGGCAACTGAAGCCTGTTCATGTCTCGATTTACATACCGATCCCATGTTATAGTAAAAGAAATTAGTTTCACGAATAACGGCAATCTAATTCGACGCAGTATTAGATGCCCATTTTGATCAGACTTCGAACGAGTGTAAGTCAAACCGATTCTCTATTGCAAATAGTTTACAAACTCGATACCCGAAGTGTGAAACTGCAAATTAGGTCCATGTGCGGATGGGCATTTGACTGGCCGGCGGGTCAACTAATTATCGATTTTTGGCACTTGTTTATCTCTTAATCTGCAGGTAACGTGTGAAACCCTTGGATTATTTCGGTTTTAAGTGAATTTTGATAGATGGTTGGCGAGTTTATCAATATTTCAACATGAAATTTGATGAAAATTTCGGACCGATTTTGGTGAAATTTTTGGGATTCCAATCGTACTGGCAATTCAAAATTCGGTCCAGACCGGCAATTTATCGGATTTCCGGAGCCCTGTGTACAGTAATGATAATTAGGTTTGATGGCAACCTAAACTGTTAAATTGCTGCTTGCATAAGCTGTAGTTACAATGTTTATGTTTACCAACCAACAAAAATGCTTTACATTATAGTCGGCCAATTTAGGAAGTTCAACGTTCACTTCTGTTTTAAATGCATGATTTGATTGGTCAAATGATTCTCTTATTGACAGCTGCTTTAACCAATTACCAGATGGCAAAATTTTAGACTGTTCCAAATTGAAAGGAGTTGTTGACGACAATTTAAACTTAATGCAATTTTAGATTTTTTCAACCTTTTAGATTGAAAACATTGTGTAAAATGAAAAAATTGCTTGTTATAAGCAATTTCTTCATTTTACACAATGTTTTCCCAATTGCTTTTCTTGAAGGGCGTCCAAAAGCAGACATCACTGTGTGGGATTGGGTTAAGTCAATTTTTTTGACAGTGTATTATTTTTAACATTTTGTGGTTCATTTCTGACTTCAAATTTTTAAATGTGCAAAAATAAATTTATGAATTTTCATCTCTTAAAGAGATCATAAACATGGACTTCAGATGTATATTTTGTGTAATGGGTAAAAAACAAAAATTACTATTATAGTTTTCACTCACTTTTGACTGTTACAAGGTTTAAACCCGTTACCATTTTAGACTGTTCCCTATTCAAATATGTCGCAGCTGACAATTTTAATTGGATAAAAAATTTTTTCCAATTTTTTGGGGGGTAGTAAAGATAGTGCAAATGAAGAAATTGCTTGTAGTAAACAATTTCTTTATTTTCCACGATGATTTCCAAAGCTATTTTTCTTGGGGGTGCCAGAAAGTGTCATTGTGTGGGAATGGGTTAAAATTATACACATTTGTGTTGTTTTAACCCATTACTTAACAGCAAAATATTAGACTTCTTTCTAATGATACATTAGTCGTTTGAGATAATTGATGACCTACAAGAATATTTTAAATGTTTATTAGGTGGTGGTTTTTGTCAAGACATAGTTGTCACTATGACAAGTTGGTGAATGTGCGTAAGTTAGTCCGTTAGTCCATCCGTCCGAAATTTGTCCAGACAATTACTCCTTCATTTATGAATGGATTTCAAAATAATTTGGTACAATTATTCTCCATCATGAGTAGATGTGCCATTTGAATTATTTTGGATGGCTCAAGTTCAAGGTCACTGCTCAAGGTCAAACACTAAAATTGTGCTTGACGAGAGCATTTCTCCTACAATTATGGATGGATTTCAAAATAACTTGGCACAATTATTCTCCATCATGAGTAGATGTGCCATCTGAAAGAACTGTTTGGATAGCTTCAAGTTCAAGGCAACAGCTCAAGGTCAAACACTAAAATTGTGCTTGTCTGGAGCAATTCTCCTACAATTATGGATGGATTTCAAAATAACTTGGCACAATTGTTCTCCATCATGAGTAGATGTGCCATTTGAAAGAAATTTTTTGATAGCTTCAAGCTGAAGGTCAAAGCTGAAGGTCAAACACTAAAATTGTGCTTATCTTGAGCAAGATACCTACAAAACTTTGCAGGCTCGACAGCAGTTGTCCTGGGACAACCATCTAGTGTATGGTTTTTGAATAATAGTATCTGGTTATATGCTAAGTTATTGATACACAATCATTTCCTATACTTTGCACTTGGGCCCTATAAAAGTATTTGCCCAAGAACATACTCACATGACCAGTGGTATAGTTGGAAACAAGTTTGTGGCCAAATTTCATTAGTATTAAGTTTTGAGCATGTTGGACCCTGAATATACCTCTAGAACAGGGCCCCAGAAATTTATAAAGGTAAATCAGTCAAGGACAATGCCAACACCACGATCCCTGCCCAACCCAAGGCAAAAACAAATACCCCCCCTTTTTTTCCCCCTTTCCCATTCATAAACGGGTTCATATTTTATTCATTGTTGGCCTCCTTTTCAATTTTACGGTGATGATTATAATCTTCAAGGAGCGGCAGACTGACGAATGCAGCTGACAGATCTTACTTTCAAATATTTGGTTGTTTATAAATTGCACTTCTGGTTATGTACAGAAGTGCTCGAAATTCCAATATCTTGTAAATTTAGATCGACAAATAAATTACACATATTAAAATTTCCTGGATTTATAGAATATTTACAGAATATATATCTCCCCCCCCCCCACAACTTGAAATTGTCGTATGCAACTTCTTTGAATTTGAAATGGTCTAAAATTTTATCATGTTGGAATCAGTTTATTGATGGATTTTAAAATAACTTGGCACAGTTGTTCCTCTTGAAGAGTACCAGTGTCATAATTAAAGTTGTGTTGGATACCCCCAAGTTATGTAGAGGCATTCATGACTGTGACAAATGGTTTTGTTTATTATAAATTACTTTATAGGGCAAAAATGAATGGATATATCAATTACCATGTTACCCTTGTAAATATTAAGTCATTTTCAATCCAAATATTAATATTACCTTTGAAAGTTTTTAAACATAAATTCTTGTATGCAAGCATACATGTAATTCATTAACCCATTCCCACTCAGTGACGCTTTTAGACGCCCCTAAGATAAAATTCTTTTGAAAACATTGTGGAAAATGAAGAAATTGCTTGTTACAAGCAATTTCTTCATTATCCACAATGTTTTCTACCTCAAAAGTAAAAGAAATCCAAAATTTCATAAGCTTTAAATTGTCGTCTGCAACTCTTTTCAATTTGGACCAGTCTTAAATTTTGCCGTTTGGTAATGGGTTAAAAGTCTCCTCTTGTTGACTTCTAAATTATTTACATGATTGCAGGCAAAAAGTGATTTATACCGTTGTCTTTGTATATAGAGATGTTTTGCCAGAAATGTTCATTTCAATATATTCATTTTACTTATATGCCATAGAATCAAATACATTTTAGCTTTTATTCTGTCTTTCAAGTGAGCCTTTTTAGCTGTCATGTATTTTTATTTTATGCTTGACAGTGTGTAAAAACTAGGAAAAAGTACTTGTAATTAATTTAATGCTTTTTGATATTCTAGGGTATTATTATGCATGCAGGGCTCTAGAGATTTTTAACCCATTCCCACACAATGAAGCTTTCTAGAAAAACAATTGGGAAAACATTTTTAAATGAAGAAATTTCTTGTAACATGCAATTTATTTTCTATAATTTTTTCTGGACTTAAAGATGAAAAAATCCGAAATTTTGTCAACTTTTCAGTGTCATCTACAGCTCCTTTCAATTTGGACAAGTCTAAAATTTCATTCTCTAGTAATGGTTAAATAGATATAATTTTAGTGGATGTCATCCATCAAACAATAGGTGTTGGTATTTTTTTTAAAACATTTTGTCAAGATAAGTAATAATTTATGATTTTGATCACTCGCTATTACATAAGGCTCTATGATACGGGGCATATTTAGGAACTAAAGCTAAAAACCTCTTTTTCTGCCTCATAAATGACAGACTGCAGTATTGTAAATACAGAATCATTGTGTATGTATATAGAGCCAGTTTTGTTTTATGGTGAAGACAAATGAAATAAATCATGACTGTGTATATTTATTTCATTGTATACTTTTCTTTTCATTATTATTTTCATTTACCAGTTATTTCTATAAACTCACAAACCAAACAATAAAAACCTACAATGGTCCCAACTGAAAGGAAAAATAGATAACATTTTAAAGTATGTATTCATTGGGAAATATGTCATCATAGTTACTGTAAAAGAATGAAACATGAGAAGAAAATGAGAAACAGCTATTTTCAAGCTTGCATTGTAATGGGTTTGGGTGCAATTTTTTAACCCTTTCCTGGACAAACCCTGGATTTTGCGTAACTGTGATTTTTATACTTGAGAAAACATTTTGGAAGAAGGAGAAATTGCATGCATTTTTTATTGTCTTCTGCAACCTCTTTCAAATTGGACCAGTCTAAAATTTCATTTAATAGGAAAAGGTTAATCAAAGTCATGCTTAACCCAGGATGTTTCTGTTTGGGCGAGAGGTAAAGACAAAGATTTACCTGCACAAATGTGCCCTGTTCACCCCTAATAAACCATGGTTGTTCATAAAATTGAATTTCAATAGAAATATGTTCACACTGTAAGGCATTCCAGCGCTCCAGTGCCTTTAGTCCTTTGATTTAAAAGCCCCCATCATAGTGCAGCACATATCCTTTCCGACATTTGTCTCTCACCGATGGGTGGAAAATTGTTAACCTAAGTGGGATAGCAGCTGGAGGCTAGGAAAGGATGTAGTGGTAGTACTGGTGTTAGAAATACCAGGATTCCATTGCTAGGTGCTCCAGTCACCATGATATGACTGAAATACTGTTAAAAATGGCATTTAGCCCCATTCAATCAATCAATCCTTTGATTTAAAGGCATTTTGGAAGGAGTACTTTCTTCAACATGTAAAGGGTTAAAATTTTGCTACAATTTGTTTCAGTTTGGACAAGCCTTGAATTGTGTCCTCCTGTAATCGGTTCATTCGGAAATCCTGACTTTTTCATTACGGGTTAACTATTTTGTAATTATTACTTGTCATGCAGTTGAAAAAAAGGTTTTAAAAGTCGAATTTATGCGCTTGAAAATTTAAAACTTTCTGACGGTTTTATTAAAATCTTAACAAATTTTTTAGAGATTTTGATGTATTATTTTACTTAACCCATACACAGTGACACTTTTTGACGCCCCTCAAGAAAAACAATTGGGTAATTTTTGCAGAAAATGAAGATATTGCTTATTAAAGCAATTTCTTCATTTTCCACAATGTTTTCTACCCAGGAAGTTTCATCAACTGTAGATTTTTATCTGCAACTTCTTTCAATTTGGATCAGTATAAAGTTCTGCCATGGGTTAATGGGTTAAAATATTTTTTATTAGTGTGAGGAAAAGTTGTTGTGTTAATTTACTTAAGATATACCATACATACGTGAGATTGTTTATATGACTGTATTATTACTTCCATTTGTTGATGACTTTCTATTATGGTTTTCATCATGATCAGTCAAAGACTGTTTTTACATGCTGATTCAAATATTGATGTTAAAAATAGTGTGAGAAAAGAAGAAATTGCTTGTTACAAAAAATTTCTTATTTCCTCACACTATTTCTCTACCAAATAAGATGGTTTCTTTTCAAATTGCACTCATGTTTCATTGTCGTCTGTAATGCATTCAAAGGGCTAGTCTAAAATTTCAAAAAATTGGAAAAGGTTTATAATTAAAATTGAACCCAATGGAAGATTTGTTTTGGTTGTTTTTCTGTCTAACTTTTGAATATAAAGTCCTTGTTTCTTCTTGTGTGACACTTCATTCATTTTGGATATGCCTCCATCATAGTGCAGTTGGTAGCACATCAGACTCCTAATCTTCAATTATTGGATGTCATGGGTTCGATCCCTGGTGGTGGCACATATCTTTTCCGACATTTGTCTCTCACCAATGGGTGGTTAATCGAAACTTACGTGGGATAGCAGCTGGAGGCTAAGAAAAGATGTAGAGATGGTACTGGTGTGAGAAATACTAGGAATCCATAGTTAGTTGCTCCAGCCGCAGCGATATGACTGAAATACTGTGGCGTGAAACCCCATTCAATCAATTACATTTGGATATTTAATGACCCCAATTTCCTATAAAGTTACTTTCAACAGTTGAACAGATGCATAACTTTTCCATCAATTGACCAATTGTGGCTGTCAATCAAGGAATATATTGACCAATCATATTATTCATTCAGCAGGGAATTGAATTTCAGACCCCAACATTGGCTGCCATTTGTGTGAAGCATTTTTGTTGGTTTGGCGACTTAAACGTTGTAACTACAGCTTTTTCAATATACTTGTCACATTATATGAAATTAATGGATATCTGAAGCACAGCCTCAATTCCAGAATGATATGACAATGCCAAGGAAAAGTATGCTTTACAAAACAATGGCTGTAAAAGGGACAGGTGTGTTTCTCAATCAAAGCTCGTTGTCTATGTCATAAAAATATGTCTGTTGAAGGATTAAAGATAACATGAGACTATGGAAAAGGTTCATGGTTAAAATATATTTCAGTGTATATATGTGTTTAACCCATTACCGAACAGCACTATTTTAGACTGGTCCAAATTGAAAGGAGTTGCAGACAAGAATTTAAAAGTTTTGATTTTTTAGATTTTTTCAACTTTTTGGGTAGAAAACTGTGTAAAATGAAGAAATTGCTTGTTACAAGCAATTTCTTCATTTTACAGGATGTTTTCCTAATTGTTTACCTTGAAGGGCGTCCAATATATGCATTTAAAGAAAAGGATTTGGAAAACAGTGTGGACAGGGAAGAAATTGCTTGTGACAGGCAATTTGTTCTATGGCCACAATGTTTTCTCCCCTAAAAGCAAAGATTTTCAAAATTTCACCATTTTAAAATTGCAATCTATAACTTCTTTCAATTTGGACCAGTATAAAATTTTGTTGTGTGGTAATGGGTTAAAACATGTATTTCGAGGGTAAATTACAATTCTATTTTAAGTGTCTATACAATGTGTTGACACTTAAAACATTATCACAATTAACCCTTTCCTGTTTCTTGAAATTTTAGACTGGTCCAAATTGATAGAGGTTGCAGATGTCAATGAAAGCTGGATGCAATTTGAAATGAAACCATCCTATGTGATAGAAAATATTGTGGGAAAAGGAGAAATTGCTTGCTACAAGCAATTTCTCCTTTTTCCACAATGTTTTCTAGGGTATAAAATCACAACAACGTAAAATCCCAGGTTTAAACAGGAAAGGCATAACCCTAGATTTGCCATTAGCTTTAAAGATACATATTTGTAGAGTTGTGAAAGAGATTTATGACATGTAGCTTTACTCATAGGGAGTCTGGAGTATTGACAGAAGGAATAGACTGTGATAAGTCAGGCAACTTGTTTTAAGCCTCTTTACCAGATGATGATACTTTAGCAAGTCCAAATTTAAAAGAAATTGCAGACAAATTTTTTGAAGGATGCAAACAGCAATTTCTTATTTTTCACAATGTTTTCTGAAAGTATGATATCACAAAATTGTAAAAATCAGAGATTGTATGGTAAAACATTGTGGCAAAAATAGGAAATTTCTTATAACATGCAATTTCTCCTTTTATCATTGTGTTTTCTTCAGTCTGTCAAAATGAGGGATTGTGTGGTAAAGGGTTAAGTAAATCGAGTTTTTCCCAAATTTATCTAGATATGTTATGGATCATTTAAGTACCAATGCAAATGAAACATTTTATTACAAGATAAATAAAATATATTTGAAAATATTAATGTTTTTTGTTAATTGAATATTCCATTGTTCCATTCGTTGTGATAAATATGGTAACTTCAAAACTTGGGGAAAGCTCCAAAGACTGTTTGTCATTATCCAAAGATATTTGGGTTCTCAGGCTTGTGTCACTCTAACCAAGCGTCCAAATAGAAAGAAGTCACAACCCACAATTCAAACCAAAGAATAGATGTCCTTATTTTTTGTGAAAAAGATTGCTTGTTACAAAATTTTGTTACAATAATTCTGAGTTTTTGTGGGTGTTGTGTGTTAAAATGCAGGGTGTTGCCATTGAAGGAAATAGGAAAAATGGTTCTTAAGAATCAGTGACTTTTTTTTTTTTTTTTTTTGAATGGGGTTTTACGCCGCTTTCAACAATCTTTCAGTTATATCGCGGCGGCTGGAGCACCTAACAATGGATTCCTGGTATTTCTCACACCAGTACCGCCATCACATCCTTTCCTAGCCTCCAGTTGCTATCCCAGATAAGTCTACGATTATCGACCCATTGGTGGGAGACAAATAGTCGGAAAGGATGAGTGCCGCCGTCGGGGATCGAACCCGGAACCTCTAGATTGACAGTCCAACACGCTACCATCTGCGCTATGACGGCGGCTAAGTATCAGTTACATTGCCCCAGCGAAAATGGTTATAAGGTTTGATGGTTCTTGAGAAAAACAGTTCAAGAGTTAGTGTGTCCAAACCAAATTTGGCAGGAATATTCCTTAGGAAGCCCCCTTTAAAAATTGCTGAAAGAATTGAAATCTATGAAAATCTCTGGTTGCTATGGCAACAAACGTGAAATTATTTTTTGTTAAGAAAATTATCTCCTGAACTATCAAACGTAGAGCAATGTAGGATCAGTACATTGACCTCTGTCAAAATTTATAAAATCATTTCCCTCGGGTTCCAAGGGGCGGAGCTTCAGAGGAAAAAGGCTTATGTAAAAAAGGAGTTAAAACTGGGCTATTTTCAGTCAAAATTGGCAGGAATGTTCCTAGGGTAGACCCCTATTAAAATTGTTTAAAGAATCGAAACCTGTTGAAGTCTGGTTGCCATGTTAACAAAGGCGAAAATTTAAAAAAAAAATCTTTCAAAATCTCCTCTAGACCCGATTGGCTTAGATCTTTACCTCGAGTAAGCGCCCAATTGCCAATTAACCTCTTGTTTTGCACGAAGCATCATTTAAATGAAGGCTTTGAGGTTTTGAAGGTTTTTATTCAATGACCGGGACTCTTAACAGGAGTATAGGTCTAAATGTTACAGAGAAACAACAATAATTAACAAAACATGTGAAGAACTCTGAAGAAAGCTCCAATTAAAGCTGACTAGATCAATAACAACCAGGGAATGTCATGGTGGATGAAATAATGTATGAATTAAATGGTGGCAACTAAGGTCCCCAGAAACTGCACCAAATTTTGTAAACATTGACCTGTCTGTGTCTAATAAAATCACATTTTTCACATCCTTAACTCTTTCCCATATTGTTAAATTTTGGACTTGTCCGAATTTAAAGATTTCGCGAGCAAAAATTGAAATGGATCTAAATTGAAAAATAACCATTTGGTAGAGTAGAAAACATTGAAGAAAAATCAGAAAACGCTTGTCAGAAGCATTTTCTCTCCCCCCCCCCCCCCTCTCCCCCACAATATTCTCTAGATTATAAAATAACAGTGATGTAAAAACTAGGGATTGAACAGGAAGGGTCAATTTGAAAATATAAACGCCAAAAAAGGGAGGGTCAATTTGATATTAGAATGAATATAGGGTTAGTTTAATAGTAGAATGAATTTAAGCAAAAAAGGAAAGGGTTAGTTTGATAGTAGAATGAATATAAGCCAAAAAGGAAGGGTGAGTTTGATAGTAGAATTAATATAAGCCAAAAAGGAAGGGTTAGTTTCTTTGAATGAATATAATAAATTGTAAAATCAAAGGGATGTAAAAACTAGGGATTGAACAGGAAGGGTTAACTTGATAATAGAATGAATATAAGCCAAAAAGGGCGGGTTAATGAATATAATAAATCGTAAAATCTCAGTGATGTCAAAACAAGGGATTGAACAGGAAGGGTTATTTTGATAGTAGAATGAAATTAAGCAAAAAAGGAAGGATTAGTCTAATCGTAGAATAAATATAACCCAAAAAGGAAGTGTCAAATTGATAGTAGAATGAATATAAGCAAGAAAGGAAGGATTAGTTTGATAGAAGAATGAATTTAAGCCAAAAAGGAAGGATTATTTTGATAGTAGAATAAATATAACCCAAAAAAGAAAGGTAAGTTTGCTAGTGGAATGAATATAATAAATTGTAAAATCACAGCGATGTAAAAACTAGGGATAGAACAGGAAAGGTTAATTTGCTAGTAGAATGAATTTAAGCCAAAAAGGATGGATTAGTTTGATAGTAGAATGAATTTAACCCAAAAAGGAAGGGTCAAATTGATAGTAGAATAAATTTAACCCAAAAAGGATGGATTAGTTTGCTAGTAGAATAAATATAACCCAAAAAGGAAGGATTAGTTGATAGTAGAATAAATTTAACCCAAAAAGGAAGGATTAGTTTGATAGTAGAATGAATATAACCCCAAAAGGAAGGATTAGTTTGCTAGTAGAATAAATTTTACCCAAAAAGGAAGGATGAGTTTATTAGTAGAATAAATATAACCCCAAAAGGAAGGGTCAAATTGATAGTAGAATAAATTTAACCCAAAAAGGAAGGATTAGTTTGATAGTAGAATAAATTTAACCCAAAAAGGAAGGATTAGTTTGATAGTAGAATGAATATAACCCAAAAAGGAAGGATTAGTTTGATAGTAGAATAAATTTAACCCAAAAAGGAAAGGTTAGTTTGCTAGTAGAATGAATATAACCCAAAAAGGAAGGATTAGTTTGATAGTAGAATGAATATAACCCAAAAAGGAAGGATTAGTTTGCTAGTAGAATGAATATAAGCAAGAAAGGAAGGGTTAGTTTGATAGTAGAATGAATTTAAGCCAAAAAGGAAGGATTATTTTGATAGTAGAATAAATTTAACCCAAAAAGGAAAGGTTAGTTTGCTAGTAGAATGAATATAAGCAAGAAAGGAAGGGTTAGTTTGCTAGTCAACCTCCATATCAACCTATTCCCACACAGTGACGCTTTCAGACGCCCCCAAGAAAAAAAGACCTTGGAAAACATTTGAAAAATGAAGAAATTGCTTGTTTCAAGCAATCCCTTCATTATCCACAATGTTTTCTATCCAAAAAAGTTAAAAAAAAAAATTACAAAATTTCATAAGCTTTAAATTGTCGTTTGCAACTTCTTTCAATTCGGACTAGTCTAAACTTTGCCTTCTGATAATGGGTTTAGCGTCATAAGAAATAGTTTTTACAGAGTTTGTCCATATTTAGCCTCCACCCGGCGGATCTCCTTTTACATAAAAACAAAGAAAGAATGAGATCTTTTAAAATTGTTCATTAGCATAGCATTTTGCATATATTCTACATATCTCAGATGTGTCAGACGGTGAATAGGGTGAGCGATATAAGACCATCTTGTCCCTTTGATTTATATATTGAACGACAGTTTTGGGGAAAGATACCCTTTCAGGCCGTTCGAATATTCAAGATCTAACAAAATTCAAACGTGTTTGATTGTTACTTGTTTTGCCCCTTGTGTTTTTCCATGGTGTATATTGCGTGTGTCATTTGACGGGTCTCAGATGTCAATCAAAATATCGAAAGACCAATCAAATCATACATCTAGACTGGAAATGAACTCTGAACTCCGACATTGGTCGACAATTTTGTGAAGCATTTTGTTTGTATGGCGACTTAAACGCCGTAACTGCAGCTTATTGTAGTTACGACGGTTCGGTCGCCAACCATTCATTTTATTTCTATGTTACATTTTACTGGTCATGAATTGTTGCAAATATCGTAGTCGAACTTCCTGTCGGAGCTCAGTGGGCGTGGCTCACGATCCGTCAGTAATTTGATATCTAAGGATACCTTTAACCCTTTCCTGTTTTTCAAATTTGCATCCTTATCCAAATTGAAAGAAGTTGCAGACAACAACTAAAAGTGAGTGCAATTTGAAAAGTAAAAAATTGTGGGAAAAGAAGAAATTGCTTGTTACAAGCAATTTCTTTTTTCCCACAATGTTTTCTTCAAGTATAAAATCACACGGACGTAAAAACCAGTGATTGTACTGGGAAGGGTTAATTGAAGGCGGTTATCATAGCCAAATAAGCCAAATATTCGCAGTTCTGACGACTTTTTAATGTTTTCTTCATCCGAAAGGAAGATCAGATGGAAAATCATGACTGTTTTCTGTTAATTAGAAGACTAAAACATAATGAAAACATATTATTTGTCGTATGGCATCAATAGTTAGGAGAAAAGTCCATAATTGGTAATCATTATCAGATGATTCACAATCATTGATCACTTCCTGATACATGCAATATTTCGTGATTACGATCTGCCATTACTACCTTTTCAATTTCTCAGTCAGGTCTCCCTTTAAGATTAGGCAGTACAAATTCCGCTAAATGTACAAAGCAGTTTCCTCTTTTCTCAAATCATCTGCTAAACTGCTGCATTGTTAATGGTTTATGAATGAATGAATAAGTGAATGAATGAACGAACGAACAAACGATCGAATGAATGAATGGATGGATAGATGGATGGATGGATGGACGGACGGGTTGATGGTTGGATGGATGGACGGATTGGATGGATGGATGGATGGAAGGATGTATCGGGTTTTACGGCGCATCGACAGCTGATGCCATTTAGCGCGCTATAAACGAGAATACTTGTTTATATCCCCTTTATGAACTATCGGGGGGGGGGGGGGGCAAATATACGCTGTATTTATATAATTTTGTTCGCTCATCGAAGAAGTACTATTGTCCGTTTGCCCAAAATCAAGGTCAGTCAAAGGTCAAGTGAAGGAAATGACCTGCGGGTCAATCTCAATCTGAGAAAGGAAACATATCCTCTTTTTCAATAGTAACCTTCAATAGTACAGTCCTTTTGGTCCAAAGTCAAAGTCAAAATTAGTCATAAATCAGATTTCACAAGGTGACACTACGTGCTGCACGTTTGATGGCATTAAACGTCACACTCTGAGACAAAGGGCATAATATGCGGATAGTACAAAAACACAGGACGAAACTACTGAGATACCCGCCTGCCATTGGTTCTTCAGTGTACTCGATGTAAAGAGCCGTCACACAGGGCCTCGGTTTAACGACTCGTCAGAAAAACAATTAGTTTATTTGTTGAGTCAGCCCATAGCTCGAAATTCGAGTGCTCTACCAAATGAGTTAATCGGGCTGACAATTTAAACTGTTCTAAATGTATGTCAAAATGTACGACCTTAAAGTGACTTTAAGGCCAGAATGACTTTGAATTGGTTGAGAGCTGCCTACAGTGTTATTTGAGTAAAGATATCGTAAATAACTGTTGTTTTCAGGTGACAATCTCACGGTTTTGAGCAATAGGTGTATGATGCAATAATTATAACTTTATTTTATTGATTGATTGATTGAATGAGGTTTAATACCGCTTTTAACAGCATATCAGTCATATCGCGGCGGCTCGAGCACCTTACAATGGATTCCTGGTATTTCTCACACAAGAACTACCACT
Source organism: Fragum fragum (assembly GCA_946902895.1). Taxonomy (NCBI): domain Eukaryota; kingdom Metazoa; phylum Mollusca; class Bivalvia; order Cardiida; family Cardiidae; genus Fragum; species Fragum fragum. The sequence continues at coordinate 3,171,976 of OX336379.1, forward strand.
ACATCCTTTCCTAGCCTCGACTGCTATCCCACTTAGGTTTACGATTATGCACCCATTGGTAAGAGACAAAACATTAGGACAGCATTTTCAATTTGCAATCAATTAAAGATGGTTTTTTTTTACAATATTGCCTTCCCTCTCTCCCATCTCTCTCCCATCTCTCTCTCTCTCTCTCTCTCTCTCTCTCTCTCTCTCTCTCTCTCTCTCTCTCTCTCTCTCTCTCTCTCTCTCTCTCTCTCTAATTAATACACGGCATCATGTATTGTCATCAATTAAAATTCACGACCAGAACAGCTGGATAATGAATCAAGAAAGCAAATAGATCCCAAATGACATGCTCTTTCTGAGCTCGACCATATACTTTTCGTTTTCATCTTCCGTGTCATAGTTAAAATAAGGCAAGGAATATTTAATTGGATGACGGTAATTCCACAGGGCATTGTTACTCGATCTGTTTAATGTCACAAAGAAAAATACTGGTAAATTGGTAGTATAATGCACCGATATTATGACACAGGCGCCTGTGGTTAAACTATATACAATCCTCAGAAAAATCAATGAACAAGTCATGATTAGTACAAAAATACCGGTATTGTACCTAAACTGATATCCAACATCATGCAATGTCCTTAATTGGGACTCTCGTCGAGAAAAGCTCGATACTAATGACCCCAGAATAACCCTAACCATTCCCACACGATTCCGCTTTTTGCAAGCCTCTCAAAATTAAAGCTTTGGGAAACCTTGTACATAATGAAGAAATTGTTTTTCACAAGCAATTCTTTCATTATCCGCAATGCTATCTATCCACAAAAGACAAAGATTTCATTTAAATTTTGTCATCTGAAAATTCTCGTCTGCAACATTAGTTGAATTTGGATCAGGCTAAATTATTGGGTTAAGTGATCAGTAAGTGACATGTCACGCAAAAAAGTACCTTCCAGGAATTCCGTGTAGCAATCATTCGGAGAAGATATTCGCCGGGACCAGCACAGCTGATTCTACAACGAATACATAAACATGTAATACTGTCCGTAGGCGACCATTAACCTTGTGTTATTGATGTCTTCTCAAGGTTCGACGAGTGTAAAGGCTGCCACTGGAGGCTTGACCACTAAATGCATTAAATTCCTACGCCATAAAAAGTAGTTCTTATTTCAGGAACATTGCAAACTCTGCCACTGCTTTTTATGGGCACATGAATTGACTTTATGCAAAGTGTAGACAACTCCTTCAAAGCATGCTTTTTAATCCAATCCCATCCAATCCCGCTTTTGGGTCATCTCAAGAATAGCCTATAGCTTTGGAAAACATTGTGGACAATGAAGAAACAAGTTGCTTGTAACAAGCGATTTCCTCATTGTCCACACTGTTTTCTATCCTACAAGGCAAAGACTTTCTAAATCCCACTAATAATGATAACCTTTGACAAAGAAGATTACTAAATAAAATCATGCTCTGCTAGCTTACAGTACTTTCAGTACTTTGGTTTATTTACCGGGCACTGAGGCTATGACAGACGGTAGGTAGTTGGGCATACAGAAAAACCTGTCTAACACACACACATGAAACACACATGTCATGGCCTCTTTTTGTCTGACATGTCATACTTTCAGGTGGTTTGTTGTTGTTGTTGTTTTTAATCCTTACTTGACATACATCTTTGGAAGGTCCACATTGACTGATCCTGTCTTGTGAGATCAGTTCAAACCCAGAGTCTCTCTCAGCATTTACCAACTTTCTTCAGCATATTTTTCTTACACACCATTTTAACCTTTTCCCACTCAGTCACGCTTTTAGACCCCCCCCCCAAAAAAAAAAAAAAAAAAAAAAAAACTTTGGAAAACATTTTGGAAAATGAAGAAATTGCTTATAACAAGCAATTTCTTCATTTTCCACAATGTTTTCTATCAAGAAAGTTGAAAAATTCCAAAATTCCATAAACTTTGAATTGTCGTCTGTAACTTCTTTCAATTTGGGCCAGTCTAAAACTTTGCCGTCTGGTAATGGATTAAGCAATATTTTAGTCCCGGCATGACAAAGAAAAATACCATTAATAGGCCCAATCACTTGTATCATGATGATCGCGGAAGTAAGGCAGGAGCTTTGTGTCTTACCAAATGAAAAACGGCGACCTAGTGAACACAGGCGTCCCGGGTTTTCGAGCTCATGGTTTCGACATTTGCACAGCCGGCTTAAGCGACCCAAGTTTTGGGGTAGAATGTGTGGTCAGGGAAAAATAAAATGTCAGGGTAAAATACACGGCAAATTGTTTATCAGCGGCCAAAACGTCGAAACTTCAGTTTTAATAAGCTATAGTAAAGACTAAAGACCGTTTTAAGTCGCCACACCAGCTAAACCAGCAAAATGCTTGACATAAATATCAAAGTTCAAAAATCTTTTCCGGTCAAAACAAATGTTTTGGTCGGTCAATCGATTTTTTGATTGACTTCGGCGATCCGTCAAGACGAGCCACCAGCTGCAAATTGCGTTTCTCGCCTGCAGACCGACCAGAGCTACTATGCTGATGGACCTATGTTTCACCGGTGAGTGTCCGAAGTTGTGCTTGTTTGACCTCTTCTTTGAGTGTGACTTAAGGTGGTTCAATCGGTAAAGTAAATATTCATTCCCAATCACAAATCCATCAATACTGACGTGATTAGTAAGAAAAAATACGGCAAATGAAGTTTTATTGCATGTTACAAATAATTAGAGCAGTAAGCCGGTTAATGAACCAGGAATAGCTATATATTAGTATATCGTCGTTCTCGTTCTAAAACCTCCTAACTACAGCTTAAATTAAGCTATAGTTACGAGGTTTTAGACCAAGAACGACGATATCACATTCCAAAACAATCCCGCATTTTGATGCGCTTAGAATAACGTCAGCACTGTGTAAAACATTGTGATAAAATGATAAAAGCAGCTTCTCTTTTTTCACAACTTCCCATTATGGAACTTGGTTTTCTAATTGTCCTGTTTTACATTTCACAGGGATTTCCCGAGAGCGGGTCCCTTTCCGCGTGATGGGCACCGTTTGTACTTTCCAGGTGAACCAATATCCCTCGATAGAATTTAATCCTTTCTTGTTTAACAAAATTATAGATCTGTACAAAATCAAAGATTTTACCAGTGGATTGAGTGTAGAAAACAATGTGGGAAGATATTGCTTGTTACAAGCAGTTTCTTCTTTTTCTAAATTGTTTTCTCAATTATAAAATCATAGACACGTAAAAACCAGGGTTTGAACAGAAAATGGTTAGCCCTTACCTGTTCAAACCCTGGTTTTTACGTGTCTCTGATTTGTAAGCTTGTTTCAACTGAAGGGAGCAATCAAACAATACACGTTGGTGTCCTGTACTACAGTATACGTGCCTGGAAAACGATTCTAGACAAAAGAAGTAACATGATGGTTTACATCACGTTTTCACAATCATCTTACAAAGTATAGTTACTATTATCATATACTATATTGTGAATGTTAATTTTTACCGATGTATGTCTTTCTCTTTTACAATAACAACCCCTATAGTGTAGGCCTATTTTAATCGCCGACCAACGACTTAACCCATTCCCACTCAATCCTTCCCTTTTACGCCCTTAAAGAAAATAACTTTGGAAATCATTGTGGAAACTGAAGAAGTTGCTTTATCAAACAGTTTCTTCATTATCCTCCATGTTTTCACGCCAAAAAGACGAAAACAAAACTCAATTTGAAATTGTAGTCTGCAGCTCCTTTCAATTTGGACTAGTCTAAAAGTTTGTTGTGTTGGAATCGGTCAAATTAAGACCGGATAATGGGTATCGATACCGTAACATCGAAAGAGGATATAAATACACCATATATAACTTAGCCCATAACCCGATTAACGGCAAATCACGGTTTAGACTGGTCGAAATTGCTGAAAAGAAGTTGAAGATGACAATTTTAAAAATATTTTTCTATTGGGGTAGAAACATTGTGCATATTGAAGATCTTTTTTTTTAAGCAATTTCTTCATTTCTAAGGAAAGTTTTTTATGTTTGCGTGTATGTTTGTGTGTTTGCGTGTGTGTTTCATTGAAGGGCATAAAACGTTGGACTTTTTGGGAATAGGTTAAGACTATAAGACTATATAGTTATTGTATTTTTTGAGGGTTTCGATAAATCGAAACTTTTGTTTTTTTGTTATCTTTCTCTTCTTCTTTCCTCTTTCCACCCCCCCCCCCCCTCCTTTTCCTGTATTTTTTGTGAATAAAGACGTGAAAAACACTTTGCGTCTTGTTTTACAAAGAGAAATGTATCACGAAAAGTCTAAACATTCTTTTGAAGTGTGCATTCAACCACACTATCACACTGACGCACGCATGAAACGCATATACTCTAAGTACCTTGATATCTTTATTGATCTAAAAATACACTTAGGGAACATCCTGTTTTGGGAATTTCGTGACGTCATGAATGAAAATTATTTATCACGTGACATACTATAAAATGTCATTTTGTGTTGTAAATAAAAGTATCGTGATTTAATGTTGGTTGCTGACGCGTGTATGTGAAGGAGTTTACGATCATTTCGGTGCATAGTTACACATTTATTTCTGCTGTAAATCTCCACTAGATTGCGAATGATCTAATGCCTGCAACTCGGATAAATCCGGGTCGGAAGATGGTAAACGTTGATGAAATTGGCTCTCTAAACTAAATGCACTAACACAGAGATTGTATGTGGCTGTAAAAGATAAATTTTCCGGAGCATTATTCCACACTTGACCTATATATTTTCTTAAGAGAATTTTTCTTGTCGAAAAATGTATGCATGAAAAGAATATACTAGGTAGTGATAAACTGATAAACCTTGACGTGTATACTCAACCACATGTGGGAGAGTCTGAATTTATTTATAAACTCCACGTTTCGTATTCCTATTTGGAAAAGATCTATTGGATTCATTGGCAGGAATTTAAGACATGGTTGGGTCAGTTATATTGTTAACTGTGTGATCATTTGTTAGTTTATAATACTGGATATACACTCTGGTGTTTGTTTACAATTGAAATATAACAAAACCAGCCAGCATCCATTAAACCACTGGCTGTAGATTTTCTGTGGGAGTGTTTATAATTAAAGATGGCAAGCTCTGATGGGGAGCCTCTTGCAGGGGACGATTCACAGAAGAAACAAGGAACAAGGTAAGTAAAAATTGATCTGTTTTTGTTTAACATGGTTGATGACTGCAACTGGAAAAGTGAATTGAAAACCTTTACAGATGTATACTGTTTACAAATTATGTGTACCTTCTGTCCATCCAGGGTCATGTGATTTGAATTTACTTTTTGGCTTATCTATATCAACAAATACTACATAAAGAATAAAATCAGAGAGCTCTGAAAGTCCCAATGAGAATGCAATGCTCGGTTCACAGACTTTCATAAAAAGTGGTAGCTATGTTCACCAACTCTGCCTTTATGTCAAATGTAGCCAAACACAATACTAAGTGGCAAATGCAACCAAATGCGATAGAACATTTGTGAACAGTAGTGGGGATATAAGATGGAATTGATTGGCATCCTAAGGGCAAATAATCATGTAGAGATTAAGTAGTTTTAAAAGTCTGGTATTGACCAAATAGGTCAAGCCTATCAAAAAGTAGAGGTGTGGAAATCTAGTTATGTTGGAAGAAGTTCTAGCCAGAGCTAATCATGATCAGCTCAACCTGACTCAATCCTTGATGTTGTTGCGCTGAAATTGGGCAGTATCAAGATCATGCTCATTTGCTTGAGCAGCAATCATACATTATTTGTTTTGAGCAGACAAATTGATAAGACGGGGTAACAGCTTCTAAAATTCTTATTTTTCAAAGGAACCCTGTAATGTGGATACTCATTTGAATATCTCCGCGATATGCTTCAAATGAGTACCCACAACATAGGGTTAATGACAGAATCGGTGAAATATTTAAACCTAAAATATGATTTAAGCACCCTATCTGTTACTCTGCATATGAGTCTGAATAATTTACCAGAAATTCGATTGTTTGAATAGCTAACTCCATGGATTAGTTGTCATTAGTCACATGGGAACATGTGTCAAATGATATGATGGTCTGGATAGTTGGTTTTACATAACTAGTGGAGAAAGTTAGGTTAACCTTGAAAACAGTGAGAAAAGGAAAAATATATAGTTACAAGGAATTTTGCCCTCTCTCACTTTGTTTTTACTGCCTACTATTAATGAAGAATTAGATGTTTACAAGCATTTCCCTCATTTTCCAGAATGTTTTCTACCCAGAAAGTTGAAAAAAATCTGAAATTTTATAGACTTGTTGTCTGCAACTCCATTTGGTAATAGTTAATAGTAACATATATATTCACCACTATAAGAGCAATGCATACTGTCAAGGGGGTTGTTTGACCACAGCCATAGCCCAGTGGTAGCATGTAAGACTCCTGGTCCTGGGGCAGGGTTTTCATTAGTCCCCTAAAGTCAAGAGTCATTGACCCTTGAGCCAAAATTTCCAAGAGTCAAAATTGAAATCCCAAGAGTCAAAATGCGATATGCCCCCCCCCCCCCCCGAAATTTAGAAAAAAAAAGGTCTTAACTTTTTTTGCAATGGTGCCTTAGAAGTATTTATTTATTTAGCAAAGGTGCCTTAAAAGTGTTTATTTATTTTTATTTTTTTAGCAATCGTGCCTTAGAATAAACTCTGTCTCAGATTGAATCATTTCTCCAATTTGACATTACTCTACTTTTCAATATAAGGTGAATATTGGGGAAAGTTTAGTATACATTATTAATTTGAATCAGTTTTAGAAAATCTCGAGAGCGCTAAGAGGATCAAGTTATCTTTATTTTTCATAAAAAGAAGTGCCGATTTCATGCACGAAAACCAATGACATTTCTTAGGCAACATTTTCTTTGGTTTCATTTTACTTCTTGATTATATTCTGTGAGTTTTTTTTTTTCTTTTTTATAAAAGAAATAGCAAATAAGTAAATTTCAGTTGGATTAGAACTCTGAAAATGGGTTTCATTATTAATTTCACAGGTGTCAAGTACCTGTCAATTAGGATCGTCAATGCATGCCCATCACTCGAGAGTTTTAATTACTAATCAAGCTTGGTGTTATCCTTGATAGGGGTGAATATTTTCATAATCAATTAACCATTTTCCAATAATTTTGGCACACTTATGATGACCCTTGACGCATGGCTGGTAATTTTCGAGAGTCAAAATGACGCACTGTGACAAATTCTCGAGCGTCAAAATTGCTTCTTTTTGAATTTCTGTGCGTCAAAACCCGAGGTCTCGGGTCAAACGAAAACCCTGTGGGGTCCTGGGATCAATCCCTGGCCGAGGTATTAAATCCTTTTGGACATTAGTCTCCCACCAATGGGTGGATAATCGTAAACCGAAGTGGGATGAGCAGCTGGAGGCTTGAAAGAATGTAGAGGTAGTACTGGTGTGAGAAATACCTGGAATCCATGGTTAGGTGATCAAGCCGCCACAATTTGACTGAAATACTGTTAAAAGTAGCATTAAACCCCATTCAATTGATCAATCAATCAAGAGGGTTAGCTCCAGAAGCATAATCGGTATTATTCCTTTTTCAACGAAACATTAAATTGCGAAAAAATTACTTGTTACAAGTATTTTCTTTTTTTTTCCACAACGTAAAGACTTTTGACTTGAGGGTGAAAAAAGGATATGTTTACTGCGTTCAGAGCTTTTTGGTTCACATTTCTATTCAAACTGAAGGACAGGATATATTTTTAAAATGGAGGCATTGTCAATAGTAGATCACATTCTTGTGGTTACATCAGAAACAAATCTGATCATTTACTGATTATCTGTCTTTGAGATGAATCTTGGCATTAAATTGTATTTCCATGGTAACTGTATTGACAATTGTAGATATAACTGGATAGTCTATCTTGTTATGCAATAAAACCTTGAAAATTCAAATTAATCAAACTGTGGATATAATATTTGTCCAAACAAGAATCTAAATAATTGAAAATTGTATTTTGTAATTATGTGATTAGGGGAAACTGGCCTTATTTCTCCCAATAATAGGTCCCTCTAAAATGATGTATTAGTCGATAAGAGTCATAGCTTTCTTTGGGTGTTTAAAAATTCTATGACCAATTCAGACAATGATATGTTGTCCAGTCTAGCTTAACCCTTGTCATGCTGAACAATATTCTGGTTTTGGCAGGAGGTATAGACTAAGATCAGCCTGCAGATAAGTGCAGTCTGATCTTAGTCTACACCTCCTGTTTGTCTCCTTTAATCCAGAGTTGTTTATAAAATTAATTTCTAAAATTGATTTTGACCATTAACTAGTGCTCCCAGTGCTTTCAGGCCTTTGACTTTAATGCAAATTCAGATAAGGATAATATTCAGCTGGAGAAGAGTTAACCCATTCCCACACAGTGACGCCTTTTGGCACCCTTCAAGAAAAGCAACTGGGAAAACATTGTGCTAAATGTAGAAATTGCTTGTGACAAGCAATTTCTTCTTTTAACACAATGTTTTCTGCAAAGAAAGTTGGAAAAATCTAACATTCTATAATCTTTTAATTGTTGTCTGCGACTCCTTTCAATTTGGACCAGTCTAAAGTTTTGGTGTGTGGGAATGGGTTAAGAACCCTGTCCTAACCTGAAATCATTGACTCCTTGACCACAAAATTCTTGGTTTAACCAATTCCAACACAGTGGAATTTTAGACTGGTCCAAATTGAAAGAAGCTGCAGACGACAATTTCAAGTTGATAGAATTTTTTTGTCATTTTGGGTAGAAAACATTGTGGATAATGAAGAAATTGCTTGATACAAGCAATTTCTTCATTTTCCACAATGATTTCAAAAGCTTTTTTCTTGAGGGGCGTAAAAAGGAGGGATTGAGTTGGAATGGGTTAAAAACGGAGTTAGAAGGGATCAAAGAACAAAAAAAGAGTGAATCAGATTTGTTTGTTTGAATTGGATTTTACGCCACTTTCAACAATCTTTCAGTTATATCGCGGCGGCTGGAGCGACTAACAATGGATTCCTGATATTTCACACCAGTACCGCCATCATATCCTTTCCTAGCCTCCAGCTGCTATCCCATTTTGGTTTACAATTATCAACCCTTTGGTGGGAGACAAATAGTTGTAAAGGATGAGTGCCGCTGTCGGGGATCGAACCGGGGACCTCTAGATTGACAGTCCGACTTGCTACCAACTGCGCTATTACGGCGGCTTGAGTGAATCAGATAAACGCTTCCTTCAAATGTCTTGTCAACATTGATTTTCTTTAATGAATCTGTATTAAAGATACAAAGATGACAATTGATTATATAATTTTCAAGGACGTAAGATGCTACACTGAAAATAGTAGGGATTATGCAAAGTGTCCTGTTCAAGACCTAGAAATTACTCTCAAGAAGGTAAAATTTACCCTCTCAAGAAAAAATTCTGAAGGTCGTTCAAATAGGGTAATTTCAGATTTGTTTAATTTGTCTTATTGGTGGTTTACAAGACAAAAACTAGCTCTGCTAAGGGGGGGGGAGGGGAAGGGGGGGATATATTTTTAAGGAGTGGCAATAGCCTCTGTATCACAGATAGACAAGATGCCTCTCAAGAATAATAATTTAGAATACATTGTAAAAAATTTAAAAAATGCTTGCAACAAGCATTTTTTCATTTTCCACAATGTTTTCTGCAAAAAAGTAAAAAATAACACACTAAAATTTCACAAACTTTAAATTGTTGTCTGCAAACCCTTTCAATTCGGACCAGTGTAAACTTTTGTCGTCTGGTAGTGGGTTAATGCAACTTTTTTTTCTTGGCTGCTAAAGTTGTAAAGAGTGGTGATAACCACTGAATCATAGATAGACCAGCCATTCCCGACAAAAAAAAATTGGACTGCCCACAATTCCAAGAAATTGTAGACAATAATTTCATTTTGATAGAATTCTAAGTATATTTGCCGTCCTGAGGTGGGTGGGGGGGCAGTATATGAAGCATGAGCAGTCTAAAAAACATCATTGTGTGAGCATGGGTTAAGTAATTGATTCCAAATATTGTACAGAGAATCAAATCGTTTATTTGCGGACAAAAAGGTTACCATGTTGTACTAGGAGAAATGTCTGTTAATGTGACATTCTATCTGATCAATTTGAAATACCAGATACACACACAATCAAAGAAACAATCTATTACTAGTGAAGTCAATTAACTGTGGTTCACTAATTGCATTCTCTCATTACAATTTACAAAGGTCTTAAAGAAAATGATAAACTCAAGACGATAACCAAAGTGTGTGTCTAATTGATTACACTATTGAAAGAAAGTTTAAGGTGGAAGTATATTGGTATCATTTTGTTTGTCTGTCTGTACTGATGTCCATCTGTCTGTCTGTATGTCCAAATCTTAACCCTTGTCATACTGAACCCAGAATATTCCTGTTTTGGCAGCCTGTTCTCTATCTAGAGCTCCTGCTTGTCCCTTTAAAGACGGCATTGTTTTATACCATACATGTGATTAAAAGTAAACAACCCAAAATGAGCACTTTCTGTGATTTGAGTGCTTTGACAGGGTTTTCGTTTGACCCGAGACCTCGGGTTTTGACGCACAGAAATTCATAAAAATGCGGTTTTGACGCTCGAAAATTTGTCACTGTGCGTCATTTTGACTCTCGAAAATTAGCAGCCAAGCGTCTAGGGTCATCATAAGTGTGCCAAAATTATTGGAAAATGGTTAATTGATTATGAATTTATACATCCCTATTAAGGATAACACAAAGCTTGATTGATAATTAACACTCTCAAGTGATGGACATGCATCGGCAATCGTACTTGACACCTGTGAAATTAATGATAAAACCCATTTTCAGAGTTCTGATCCTACTGAAAGTTACGTATTTGCTATTTCTTTTATAAAAAGCTCACAAAATATAACCAAGAAGTAAAATGAAACCAAAGAAAATGTTGCCCAAGAAATGTCATCAGTTTTCGTGCAGGAAATCGGCACTTCTTTTTATGAAAAATAAAAACAATTTGATCCTCTTAGTACTCTTGAGATTTTCTAAAACTGATTCAAACTAATAATATATGTATAAATACATGTACTAAACTTTTCCAAAAATTTATCTTATATTGAAAATAGAATACTGTCAGATTGGAGAAATGTTTCAATCTGAGACAGAGTTTATTCTAAGGCACCTTTGCCCCCCCCCAAATGCCCCCCCCCCCCCCTGCACCCCTCCCAAACAAATTAAATGCACCATTGCTAAAAAGTTATAAACTTTTTTTCTAAATTGCTCGGGGGGGACATATCGCATTTTGACTCTTCTGATTTCAATTTTGACTCTTGGAAATTTTGGCCCAAGGGTCAATGACTCTTGGCTTTTGGGAACTAATGGAAACCCTGTTTGATTTTATCACAGTTGTGTAGACGGTTTTATGCAGCATGACAAGGGTCAATGAAAAAATCCCCCACATTTATGGATGAATTTGAATAAATTTCATAGAATGTTGTTGTCAACTGATCTTGCACTTATTGGTAGGGGTTTGCCATTTAACCCATTACAAGATGACAAAATTTTAGACTGGTCCAAATTGAAAGGAGAGGCAGATGATAATTTGAAGTTAATGAAATTTTAGATTTTTTCAACTTTCTTTATAGAAAATATCATGTAAAATGCAGAAATTGCTTGTAACAAGCAATTTCTGCATTTCACATGATGTTTTCCAAATCATTTTTCTTGAGGGACGTCCAAAGGCGTCACTGTGTGGAAATGGGTTAAGGCTGTTTTACCAGGAAAAGGGGGCTTATTGCAAATTTCTTGTGAACACATTTTTGAATGAAATTTTCATAGAAGGTTCCCAATCACCTGAACTTACACATATTGTTTGGGGCTTGTCATTTTAGGGTGCATAACAGAAGAAGGGGACTTAACCATTTTCTGTTTTACAAGATTTTAGACCTATCCAAATTCAAAGTTTTTGAAGGCGAAAATTTCAAGTGGATTTAATTTGAAAAAAATATTTAGTAGGGTAGAAAACATTGTGGAAAAAGAAGACATTGCTTGTTACAAGCAATTTCTTCCTTTTCTACAGTGTTTTTTCTCAATCATAAAATCAAAGGGACGTCAAAAATCAGGGATTGAACAGGAAGGGGTTAATGCAAATCTGTTTTCTTGATTTTTTTTCCATGGTGTATCTATGAATCTCTATAGCTTCTTTCTTTAACCCATTACCAGACGGCAAATTTTTAGACTAGTCCAAATTCAAAGGATTGTAGCCGACAATTAAAAGTGTATGAAATTTTAGATTTTTTCAACTTTCTAGGTAGAAAACATTGTGGAAATGGCAATTTCTTCATTTTACACAATGTTTTCCTAATCATTATTCTTGAGGGACTTTCGAAAGTGTCACTGTGTGGGAATTGGTTAAAAAGTAATAACATTGTGGCTAGGGCACTTTTGTTTGCTTTGTTGGTACTTAAATTCTTTTATACATGATAAGTGAAAGCAATTTAAGATTCAAGATTGGGTGGCTAGCATGAACTGGCAGATTTTGGTTTGACTATTTGCAATTCAGTTATGAGGTTGACACTGACCAGTAGTCCTCAGGTTGGATATCATTACGATTTATAGGGAAGCTTGCAGAATTCCTAAGCTTAGGGTCCTTTGGGCCTGAGCTGTTCTTATTCAAATCAAATTCATTTAAGTCCCCCCCTTTTTTACTAACCCAGTTAATCATTGGCCTGTCATGAAACATAGATATTTATTTCAGGGACACAGTGTAGGATAAGGAAATTTTGCTTGTAAATTGCTGCTTTTTCCCACTTTAGCCTAACCAATATTTGACTTTCAAACATATGCATTACACAATATTAACTTCATTATACATGTTCTAAAATGACCATAGATTTTGTTGACTTTCAACCCTTTTCATACTGAAGCTTGAATATTTGTGCTTTAGTAGGAGGTAGAGACAAAGATCAGCCTGCACATAATTGCAGTCTGATCTTAGTCTACATTATCTGCTTGTCCCTTTAAATCTAGGGGGTTTTTTAAGATCAATTTTCAAAATAAATCTTGACCAGTTACTTGTTCTTCCAGTCCATTGATTTTAGTATTTCTTTTGGGGATTTTTAATTTGTCATGACAAGGGTTAATAACAGAGTTAACTGTGGCAAAATTCAGTTAGTCTTAAACACTGCATGTAGTTCTAAATTATGTATTGGTTTTCATTCCACGCCCCTCCCTGTTGCTACGGGACTTTTGGGCTTTTTCAAATAAATATTAACCCTTGTCATGCTGCACCCGGAATATTCCGGTCTTGGCAGGAGGTGTAGACTAAGATCAGACTAAGATGAACCACCAAAAGAAAGGTCGCTTAAGGAAATGGTCGCTTAATAAATTATTTCATGATAAATAAGACAGGTTGTTTTGATAGTATATATAGATTGTCGCATAATTCTAGGTGAATCCTATTGTGTTCGAACCCTTAAGAATCGACTCGTTGAGAAGATTCTGGTGGGTTTCAACAACATAAGATTCACTTACAACATTTTTTCGGTTAAAAATGTCTACTTGCTAAAGATTTTGAAAAAAAAATAATAAAAAAAAATAATAAAATAAAAAAAAAAAAAAAAAGATAAAAAAAAAAAAAAAAAAATCGGTTGCTTAATAGAAGTGGTCGCTCGAGCGATATCTGCTGTAAGTTTAAAGGCTAACTTATCGTTAGACCGATCCTTCATTCGATCGACAGTATGATCCATCCGTCCTTCCATCCATCCATCCATCCATCCATCCATCCATCCATCCATCCATCCATCCACCCATCCATCCATCCATCCATCCATCAATCAATCAATCAATCAATCAATCAATCAATCAATCAATCAACCAATCAATCAATTCACCAATCTATCTATCAATCTATAAATCAACCAAATAAGGACAACAAACTTTAATTATTTAGACTCGTTTTTCTTTGTACACTGTATGGTATTGCATTTCGTTTCGGTAATATCATACGGAAGTGTAAACTCCAGGTTTTCATACCTATTTCAATGTAAATAAATGAATACTTGTTTTGTATGTTTCATATAGATGACTGTTTATATATGTTTTGTAGCACTGTCTCATGTAGTTATGCTATGTTAGTTTTATGTTTCTTGTAATGTTCGAATGTTTGTTAATCAATGTAATTGTATATGCTTATCTTCTTTAAAGGAGGAATAATAAAGTATATATACTTATTTTAGACTGATCTAATTGAAAAGATGTTTCAGACATCAGATTTTAATTCTTGAAATCTTTACAGCGCATTGTACAGCTGCCATGCAAAGTTAAAATGTTTGTCTGTATTAACCCTTTACCAGATGGGAAAATACTACAGTGGTCCAAATTGAAAAGAAATGCAGACAACATCTTCAAACATAAAAATATAGAATTTTTTAACCTTTTGGGTAGAAAACATTGTGGCCATTGATAAGTAATAGGTTGAAGGAGGTATTGATGTTTCTGAAACTTAAAAATAAAAAAATAGCTTTTTGTTGTAATCTGGCAAGGGCTCAGCGTAATCACTATCAATTTTAGAGAAAACCCGAGGTATTGCCATGGTCAGGTTGTCGGCTGCATCGTCATGGTTGCCTGAAATATTGACATTTTGTTATATCTCTGTTATTACAGTACACATTCACTTGAAGCTCTATAAGTTGGTGTGATAAAAGGATTAACCCTTGTCATGCTGATCCCGGAATATTCCTGCTTTGGTAGGTGTACAGAAGTGCTGTCTGATCCTAGCCTACGCTACCTTGTTGTTGTTGTTTTAAAGACATCATTTAACAGAACATTGATCTAATTATGTTAAAATTTTCAAATATAGTGAGAAGAGGAAACTATTCAGTAGGACAAGGGTCAAGAAGCAATTTCTTCTTTTTCCACAACATTTTCTACCCTATTGAATGACTATTTCTCCAATAAAATCAACTTTAAATTGTCGTCTTGAAAACCTTTGAATTTAGACAGGTCTAAATTATAGCAAAGCAGGAAAGGGTTGAGAAAAGAGGAATTAAAACAATTTGAGTAGGTACTTGAAGCAGTGTGTATCCTTGAAGATAGCTGAAAGTTACTCCTTTAAGTTCCTGATAAGGGAAGTAATTTAATTTTTGTCATACTGAACCTGAAATATTCCTGTAGGAGGCATGGACAAAGATCAGACTGCACATATGTGCAGTCTGATCTTAGTCTATGTCACCTGTTTGACAATTTTAAGCCAAAGTTGTTTGTAAAATCAACTTTCAAGAGAAATTCTGACTCCTATTCAATCCTTTCAGTCCTTTGATTTTAGAGCAATAATGAAAAAAAGATTTTATTAAGCATGACAAGGGTTGATTCAAAATGATTGATATTATTGTATGAAGGAGCAAATCCTATATTTCTTGGAAAAGTCATTCCAATTGTCGGATGTTGAGAATTCATACAGAAAAGGAAATTACACCAGAAAATGGGTGTAAGTTTATGAATTATCTGAAGCCTCTTTTTATTAAACTTTCCTCTTCCTGCTCTCGAAATTTGTCATCTGTTATGGGATCATAATTTGTTATCAACCATCGTCAAGCTGAATTATTTCTGTTTTTGAAGGAAGTATAGATAAAGATTAGCCTGCATAAATGTGCAGTTTGATCTAAATCTACACATCCTGCTTGATGTTTTAAGCTAGAATTGTCTTTAAGATCAATACAGTCTTCAATTCTATAAGGAACAGTCAAAAAACGCTGTAAGAGTTAACATGAATATACACACTTTCCGTAGATTCGCACTAACCACTTGATGTGGCATAATTTAGTACAATGGTTGTTTCCCTTCTCACTTTGTTTCCTTTCTGTTGACATTAGGTCATGTGAAATTGAGGTCATGCAGTGCCGACAGCTGAATTCTGGGATATCTAACAATAACCTGGATTCTCTAGCAAAGGGTTCTAACTCCACCTTGTTCCTTACAAACGTAAGGAACAAGGTGGAGTTAGAACCCTTGGCTAGAGAAGATGTCCTCACGATAAATTGCAATGTATTGTTACACTGCAGTTCTTGAATAATAACATGAACAAGATAATTCAGAGCTACAGATAGAGGGGGGTTATTCTTTTTTTAGAATTAACTCATTCCAACTCAACAAAATTTTAGACTGGTCCAAATTGAAAGAAGATGCAGACAACAATTTCAAGTTGTTGGAATTTTAATTTTTTTCGTCATTTTGGATGGAAAATATTGTGGATAATGAAGAAATTGCTTGTAACAAGCAATTTCTTCATTTTCCACAATGTTTTCCAAAGCTTCTTTCTTGAAGGGCGTAAAGAGGAGGGCTTGTGGTAGAATGGGTTAAATATTTCACCAATACTACCATAAACCCAATGTTGTAGGTACTCATTTGAATCATCTCATTAAGAAATAAGGATTTTAGAATGTCGTTAC
This sequence comes from Fragum fragum, assembly GCA_946902895.1. NCBI lineage: Eukaryota > Metazoa > Mollusca > Bivalvia > Cardiida > Cardiidae > Fragum > Fragum fragum. The sequence continues at coordinate 3,188,424 of OX336379.1, forward strand.
CCCCTCTTATCTAGACCTCTGTTATTAGAGAAATATTCTTTGATAGCTTTATGAAGGAGATAATTAAATCATATGATTGCAAATAGTGCAAATGTGACGCATCAAGGATAATTTGAGGAGTCAAAGTGATCCCAATGGACCATGGAAGGAAATCCGAGGGTCAGAACAAGATATTATTTGCCTTTAACCCATTCCCACACAATTCCTCCTTTTTACACCCCTCAAGAAAAAAGTTTTGGAAAACATTGTGGTAATTTCTTCATTATCAACATTGATTTCTATCCAAGAATACAAAAAAAATTGAAATTATCGTCTGCAGTTTATTTCAATTTGGACCAGTCCAAATTTTGTTGTGTGAGAATTGGTTATGTTTCACACATCTAACACAAGTTCTGCTAATTTGGTTAAGGTTATATTGCAGATGTCTGCATTAGGGGCTTTATTTCATCCTAATGATGCATCAAATTAGATAACCATGAATTTCAGTACAATACCGTAGAGCCATTAATTTCTGCGGGTTCCAAATTCTCCCGAAAAAGAGGATTTTTAGATTTGTGCATATTCTATATTTCAGCTCTATTTATACCATTACCTGACAAGTTTTTAGACTGGTTCAAAATTAAAGGAATTTCAAGTTTATGAAAATTCAGATTTTTTTAACTGTCTGGGTAGAAAACATTGTGTAAAATGAAGATATTGCTTGTTACAAGCAATTTCTACATTTTCCACAATCTTTTCAAAAAGCTTATTTCTTTGGGGCATCTAAAAGCATCACTGATTAGGAATGGGTAAAGTTTGAATAGGTTTGCATTAGGTAATAGCCCCGGTCAACCATAGGCATTTTTTGTGTGTGTGCAACATCTATGCTTTCAATCTGAAACTTGATACCACAATGAATCTCTATGATGTATGAGACAAAATTATTTTGATCCCTAAATATCATGGGTTCGAACCTCGGCGGCGGCACATAGCCTTTCCTACATTTGTCTCTCACCAATGGGTGGATAATCATAAACCTAAGTGGTATAGCAGCTGGAGGCAAGGAAAGGATGTAGTGGTAGTACTGGTCTGATAAATACCTGGAATCCATTGTTAGGTGCTCCAGCTGCAGAGATATGACTGAACTGCTGTTAAAAATGGTATTAAACCCCATTCAATTAATCAATTAAAAGCTTAAGTTGTTTTGGAATTATCTGCCCTTGACAAAGTGAAGAAGCTTAAAATTGCAGTGTTATTTTAGTGCAACTCCTCCTACAGTACATTTTTTAATTGAAATTTATTTCAATCTGAAAATTGCTGTAATGAATCTCTATGATGTCTACTTGTGCATGAGACAAAAATTATTTTGGTCCCTCAAGTCATTTAAGAATTATCTGCCCTTGACTTTTCAAAAAAACGAAATAGTTTAATATTGCAGTGTTTTTGAGTGCAACTCCTACATTTTCAATTGGAATGAACTGAAACTTGTCAGAATGAATGTCTTCTATTTCTAGTTATGAATGAAACAATATTATTTTGATCCCTCAAGTCTGTTAGGGGATTATCTGCCTTTGATTAATTAAAATAGCTTCAGATTGCAGATTTTTTTGAGTGCATCTCCTCCTGCAATTTCAATTGGAAATAAATCAAACTTGCCACAATGCATCAATGATGTCTAGTTGTGCATGAGCCAAAAATTGTTTTGATCCTTAAAGTCACAGTCTTAGCAAATAAGCTTAACCCTTTCCTCATTTTGAAATTTTAGACTGGTCCAATTTGAAAGACGTTAGAGATTACTGCTTATTTGTGTAGATCTGATCTTAGTCTACATCACGTATCCCCTCTTCAAGCCACAATTATCTGTAAGATCAATTTCCAAACTAAATATTGACCCTGACAACCATACCTACTGTGCTATCAGACGTATCAGTCCTTCCATTTTAATGCAATTCTGAACAAATTATTGATAATTCAGCATGACAAGGGTTAATATTAAAACACAAGTGGCCTTCTCAAACTTTTTAACCCATTCCCACTCCGTGACGCTTTAAGACGCCCCCAAGAAATAAAGCTTTGAAAACATAGTGGAAAATAAAGAAATTGCTTGTGACAAGCAATTTCTTCATTTTCCACAATGTTTTCTACCTCAAAAGTAAAAAAAATCCAACATTTCATAAGCTTTAAATTGCCATCTGCAACTCCTTTCAATTTGGACCAGTCTAAAATTTTGCTGTCTGGTAATGGGTTAAAGGGACATTTAATGAATACTCCACTAACCTGACAGTAATGATTGTTATCGCATTTGAAAGTAGATCTTCCATCCATCTATGTCAAAGGATTGAAGAAGTGTATTCTGTAGATTCATAAGATGAATTTTTAGCTCACTTGAGCTCAAAGTGCACTGGATGAGCTATTATGATTGGTAATTGTCCAGCATAGATCTGTCCATTCATCTGTTCATCTGCTCACAATTTACAAAAAATCTTCTCCAAAACTAACCATGGAATTTCAAACTTCACAGAAATGATCCTTAGGCCATGCTCTTTCATAATACTTCAAAGAATTGAAATCCATGAAGAACTCTGGTTGCCATGGCAACCAAGTGAAGAAAAAACTTTAAAAACTCTTCTCCCAAACTATAAGGTGAAAATTTTGATATTTGGTAAGTATCATCATATATTGACCCTCTACCAAATACTTCAAAGAATTACCGTACTCTAAAAATTTGCCTTTTTCTGCGCCATACCTGATTTTACATAGGAATAAAAAGAGAAATATTTGAAAATCTGTCTCCTAAAGGACGAGGCTTAGAGCTTTGATATTCAATTTAAATTATCATCTTTTGACCTTCTAACGAATTGTTTCAAAGAATTACCATTCTCTAGAAATTAGCCCTTTTCTAAGTGATCCCTTGATTTACATAGGATATCTTGGAAAATCTTCTCCTCCTAAACCATTAGACCTAGAGCCTTGATATTTGGCATGTATAAATGCCTATTGACCCTCTACCAAAATACTTAAAAGAATTACAGTACTCTTGAATTAAGCACTTTATAGTATTCTCAAATTTATCCCTTGGATTAAAGAAGAAAATCTTTATCTTCTTCTCCAAAATAATTAGGCCTTTGAGCTTTGATATTTTGTATATATCACAAAGCCCTAAGCAATCATACTCATTTGGAATGGAGAGATTTTCTTAGTTGTAATATGCAAATTCAGTAAAAACTAATGTACCATTTTGATCATTCTTATCAAAATTTATTGAAGGAGGGATGGGGTCTAAGCCCCTAAGCTTCAATGTATCAATGGGCCTTGTTTAGACTTTTAGACACAAAGTTTTGTAACTTTCAGTGTTAGTTGGATAAACTTTATTTGTAAAGTACGATGCGTGTCAAATGTTGCAAAAGCTGATGCAAAAGAAAGGAAGAAGAACTGAACAAAGGTGAGACAACTATTTGAAGTTAATGAAATTTCAAAAAAATTTCTGGTTAGAAAACATTGTGGAAAATAAAGAAATTGCTTGTCAGTTGCGGGTCTTCGAAAAGTGTATCTGTGTCAGATTGGGTTAACATGGCATCTAAAGAATGGTTATTCATCAAATACTGTAAATTGGGTTTTATTAGCAAGGGTTTTATTTTTGCTAATATTCGCGAGACACAGAGCTTGCGAATTCAAGAATCTCGCTTTAATTGGACCATTTTATACACAAAAATACGGAGATGTCCGAATTAAGCCACGGACCGACGAAGATCAAATGAAAAAATATTTACCTATTTTGGCATCATCACACTTTTTTTTTATTCATATGGGGATCATTTCTTCCCAGGCAGAAAAACCACATAAACATGTTTGGAGAAAAGGACGAATCTTTAGCAGGCGAAAAATTTATGACCTGCCAGGTTAGTCCGTGAGTCTATTGAGCACAGTTATACAAATATAACAATGGAAACAGACAAGGTGATAAAATTCTAGGCGACGACAATTCAGAACAAAGGGCTAAAAAGTTGTAACTGGTTCTTTATATTTTAGACTTTTAGAACCTTTTAACAAATTGAAAGCATGCGATATGAATCAAATAAAACTAAACAATTGTACCTGTTTTGACACGGGATTTAATTATTTCTTCAAATGACAGAATTGTGAACTGATAAATTGGTGCATTAGTGGTTTAAGATCGTAAGCGCATATACATATTAGGACCTTTAACTTCTTTTTGATAGCGACTTTTTAGCTCTTTTCAAAAAAAAAACAACAAATCTTAAAGTTTAATGTAATTTGCGATCTTAGAACGATTTCAAAAGAGAAATCGTTATACTATGAGAAAAGAGAATAGGTAAAAAGTAATCATTCTAGTCACAGGTTGGTATAGAAACGGGCTGTAATCATTAAAAGATTTTTTTCTACGCTGGTGAATTTCTGGGGATACTTACGGAAATTACCGAAGTATCATACAGCCGCTCGTGAATTTATGAACTCGCTAATTAGTCTTAGAGTCCTGCTCACGGGAAAATAAGAGACTGCGCGAAAATTACCCAATTTACAGTAGCCATTTTAAACAGTCTTCTTCAACCTTTTTGAATCAGGCCAGTCTAAACTTTTTTTGTCTGGTAATGTGTCAATTTCATACTTCTGAAAGTATTGTTTTGATAGTATATATACGGTAATTGCAAATCAGTAACAGTTCGATGTACGGGGGTAAATTAGACCCAGTCTGCCTTCAGTAATTTCTACATCTGTCAAAGAGGACAAGAGCTTTATTTAGTTAAGGGAGATGTTGATTGAAAAGTTGGCAGACATTTCTAGACAAACCAAAGGGAAAATGACCTTATTTTAGTCACTAACAACTCCTTTCCTGTCTCTCATTTAGGCTCAAATTACTGTTGTTATTTCCTTTTGTTGTACATCAACTTTATGCTCCAATATAGATGTACAAGTTATAGTGAGAGAGCAAAGGTTGAGTGTGTCTATACGGATATAGACAAAATTGACCTTTGATTAACTTGTACATAAAAGTCCATAAGACATCATCAAATATATTTACCTAACTTAGGTAATATTTTCAGACGAGGCTCAACTATAGGAGACAAAGTAGGAAATTAACTCTTGTCATGCTGAAGTAAGAATATTGTTGTTTAGGCAAAAGGTATAGACAAAGAGTAGCCCATATATACATGCAGCATGCAGGGTTCTCCAGGAGCCCTTATGGCGTAATGTCCCAATAGTTTACCCTTTCCCGTTTTTCAAAATTTTAGACCAGTCCAATTTGAAAGAAGTTGCAGGCAACAATCAAAAGTGGGTGCAATTTGAAAAGTAACAAACCTACAGGTTAGAAAACATTTTGGGTAAAGAAGAAATTGCTTATGACAAGCAAATTCTTCTTTTCCCATAATGTTTTCTCAAGTATAAATTCACAGGGACATGAAAACAAGGGATTGTACAGGAAAGGGTTAAAGATGGGTTGCCAATACACCTTTAGATCACCTAACGCTTAAATTTGGTCACCAATCAACTTAATTCCATATTAAGCTATAGCAGGAGATCTGATATCTCCATATCCACAATGTCTAATAACAATGAATTAATTTTTTAGAATTTTGATAGGCTGAGTGAGTGTTTTCCTTTCTAAAATTACACTGGACACATTTTGCATGTGAAAGATGGATTCTAAACTTTCAATAGTCATTCTACTGTACAAAAAAATTCAAATTTATACTCTTGAGAATACTTGACCCGAATTAACAGATATTTTTAGCATTGCCCACTGACCTGACAATTACATTTAAGAGATTTTAAAGGACGTTAGTTTACAAAACAAAATAATGCTAAGCATAGAGTCACTAGATAAGCAAATAGTCCTTGTTAGGGTACCCAAACAATTTGAAAGTCCAAAAAACGAAGATGCTTAACATGAATGTCATGTTGCAATGCCCGTCAGAATGAACAAATTGAAGGACAGTGGTGATTAATCATTCTGTTACTGTCCCATTTACCTACCCAAATGGTCCCATTTTATGAAAAGTGTTACAAAAATGTGTGGGGGCAGGATTTCATTAACTTACAAATCCTCAGAATTAATGCCACCTTTATTAAATTGTTTGGCAGAAGCAGGGAGAAATAATTAGATAATGCTGTTAATGAAAATATTATGAAAATACTAAGCTGTGTATGACAGATCATTAAGACAACTGGGTTCTTTAAACAACTTTTCCTTTGCGAAAAATAGCTCTTTGAAATAAAAACCCATTTTGAAATAAATTATTTCAATGTGAACTGGCGTGACAAAATACATAACTGGTATCGTATTACAATTTGATATCAACCCAAATTACATGTTTGTTGAAAGTGGCATAAAACCCCATTCAAACAAACAAAATCAAAATACATATAAAAATGCATTTAGAAATAAACTTTTAACCAACAAAAGAATGCAACATTCAATAACAAAACCAGGACTTTACCTTTCTTTTCTAGATTGAACCTCTTCAATCATTTCATGGAATCAAATTTATAAATATGAAGATAGTCAAAAGAGTGTGCATATTAAATATTTCATTCTGCTCCCGAAGTGATCATTTGCAATCTTTCAGCATGTTAAGATTCTAGATTGAAAATTAATTTCAAGATTTAAGTTCAAAACTGGTTTTATCTCAAAAGTGTTGATATCAAATTGAAAAATGATTTTTAGCCTGAGATTGCGTAAGCAATCTGAGGCTAAAGTTACAATGCTAAAAATTCAAACCCATGCAGAGTTTAATGTGAAAACATAATGTAAAAACATCTACCACAATAAATGTGATCTTCTGTTGCTTAAAAGTAGATTGGATCTGAAATTAATACGCCCGATTGAGGCGAGAAGGAAGAAGGCGAGATATGTCACTCATTGAAAGCTATCAGCTTGATGTACAGTACTTTCGTGTGAGTGTTCTGAAATTGGCAAAATTATCAAAACTTGACGAGTGAATAGAAAAAAAGATAGGAGATATATAATATATTGGCAATTATTAAACATTTATCATCATATCGTTGAGAAAAAAAAAGTGTTTGTTTCATACCAAAATAATATTACTTATTCTAGAGTAACAATGTTAAAACGGTCCAGTTAGACATAGTTGCTGTATAAAGTTGATAAGGGAAGTTGTAGGTTTTACACATGATTGGAATGTTTTGTTTAACAAATTAATTGGTCATTCATAGGATCATATTCGCACTGTCTGAAAACAGTTAGGTCGTCTATATATTTTTACCTCTGAATTCTACCCAAAGGATGCAACATCTACATACCGCTTTTGAGAGGTGTACATAATCATGTTAACCTGGTTCACCCGCCCTCTGTCGCTCTCTTTATCTGGAGATTATAAAGTGCAAAATTGTTCTGTGTGGTGGAATACTCACATCGCACGCAAGAGCCTCCTAGTTCGAACCTGGCTACACGCTCCATTCCCCCATCTCTCTCACTCTCTAGCTCTCTTTCGCTAGCTCCACTGGCTGAAAGCCAACGAGCTTTTGCCATGGTGTGGTGTCTGTTGTCCGTCTGTCAACTTTTACTTTTAGAATCTTCTTCTCAGAAAGTACTGAACATAATTCAACCGAACTCAACCAAAATTCACAGGAAGGATCCTTTGGTGGCCTTTATCAGATCCATTCAAAGCATTTTGATTGGTTGAAAAATATGTAACGATATTTACATGTAAATATATTGTTACAATACCTTAACGGGATGAAAATTATTGCGGGCAGGTTGTGTCTCCTGGCAGATCTGCGCATAATCGACAGTAGTTTTGGGTAGAAAGTGGCACCTCCGATTATTGGACCATCAAACTTTTTCTGCCCAGATTATATATCTCCTGTATACATATCTAAGGCTTTCAGCGCTTTCAGCGCTTTGATTAAGGTATTCTGTCATGTTAACTCATTGTGAAATAATTTATTTCAAAATAGGTTTTTAATTCAGAAAAAATTGTAACAATTCGACCTGGTTTGAGCTTAAATCTCATTTTGAAATAAACTTTCAAATAAGAAATATATATGATTAAGGAAGTTGATTTGTAATTAAACAATCCAAAAGTTACTTCTTATCAGTTCCTAAAGTTTCTTGTCAAGCCAACTCCTTTTTATTTCAAAATGGGTTACCAGCCCGTTTTGAATTACAAAATTAATGTTTTCTTTAACATTTCAATGTGTTGAAAATTAGTCAAAGTGATTATATTTAAGGATCATTTTGAAATATTGAATTTGCATTTTTCTTTAGCTCACCTGAGCACAACGTGCTCAAGGTGAGCTTTTGTGATCATCTTTTCTCTGTCGTGCATCCTCTATCGGAAGGCATCAACAATTCTTTAAACATCTTCTCCTCAGTAACCACTCGGAAGATTTCAACCATACTTGGCAGGAATGTTCCTTGGGTGACCCTTTTCAAAAGTTGTTCGCAGAATTTCGATTGACCCCAAAATAAGGGGGAGGCAGGGCATGGCAGTTTTTGACTTTTAAATTTTTAAACATCTTCTCCTCAGTAACCAATGGGCCAATTTCAACCAAACTTAGTATGAATGTTCCTTGGGTGACCTTTTCACAAATTGTTCGCAAAATTTGGATTAATGCCCAAACATGGGCGTGGCAGGGTGGGAATGTTTTTGACTTAGAAATCTTTAAGCATCTTCTTCTCAGTAACCATTGGGCCAATTTCAACCAAACTTGGCATGAATGTTTCTTGGGTGACCCTTTTTTAAAGTTGTTTGCTTAATTTTGATTGTGGCCCAAATATGGGCGTGGCCGGATGGTGCAGTTTTTGACTTTGAAATCTTCAAACATCTTCTTCTCAGTAACCATTGGGCCAATTTCAACAAAACTTGACATGAATGTTCCTTGGGTGACCCTATTCAAAAGGTGTTTGCGGTATATTGATTGAAGTCCAAATATGGGCGTGGCAGGGTGGGGCAGTTTTCTTATTTTGGAATTTTTAAACATCTTCTCCTCAGTTACCATTGGGCCAATTTCAATCAAACTTGAAATGAATATTCGTTGGATGACCCTTTTCAAAAGAAGTTGGCAAAATTTTGAATGACCCTCAAAAATGGGCATGGCAGGTTGGGATAGTTTTTTTACTTAGAAATATTTAAACATCTTCTCCTCAGTAACCATCGAGCCCTTTCAACTAAACTTGGCATGAATGTTCCTTGTGTTACCCTTTTCAATATTAGTTTGTTGAATTTTGAATGAAGCCCAAATATGGACGTGGCTGTTTTCTTCTCCTCCCTAACCATTGGGCGAGTTTCAATCAAACTTGGCATGAATCTCACTGACAATGGCCAATGGGGCTATTACCATGCTGTTATGTCTGTGAGTACTTTAGGGCTGCCATCATAGCCAGTTAGAAATGCGTCAGACACCCAATTTATAATCATGGTGTGTCCAGGGTTCCCAGGCTACTGGTAAAATGGGAAAAAGTGTTGGTTTTGTGATATCTTTTAAAAAAAAAGAGAAAAAACAGGAAAAAAATAGGAAAAAGACAAATCAATTTGATGAAAGATGCAAGAACCAATTAAAGTACATGTACCAAACAGTTGACAAGTATCCCCCCCCACCAGTAGGTTTTATCACAGTATGAATTACATGGGGATGCATTATCACATCACAATGTCTGCCAAGAAAGAGAAATTGGTATTTGTTTCACAAAATATACAAGCTTGGTACTTAGTTTTCTGCTAGGAATGGAGGTAGGTGTCCAATTTTACTAAATATATATATGATTAGAGTACATAAAGCAAATATTTAGGAGAAAATCCAAAGCAACATCTTAAGTGTACCAGTAACTGGACATGAATTGAATTTGGATACGAAAGCAATAAATGACCTCAAATTCAATTCAATGAAAAAGAGAACTCTGGATAAATAGACATTGAAATTAATTATCATTCTAGAAGCATTTAAATGAGTCAGGTTAGTGGTTTTAGGGCCATTCTAGCCCTCTTGTTAAAATTTTTGTTTATCATACTTATGATAAGAAATAATGAGTTAAAGAAAGTCATGTTTTTTTTATTGAACATTCCAATATTTACTTCTTATTTGTTTCTTTTGTAGGCTAAAATGTTATTTTAAAATGTTTTTTTTTTTAATTTCAATACGGGTTGATATCAAATTGAAATACGATATTCAAACTACGCCAACTCATCTTGAAATAATTTATTGTTACAAGAAATTTCTACTTTTCTCATATTGTTTTCTACCCCATGTGATACTTTTCCAGTTTTAGGGCAATTTGAATTGTTATCTGTAACTTCTTTCAATTTGGCTGGTAAAAATTTTTTCATCTGATGATGGGATAATTTGAAATGTTATTCAAACTTACAACTAAGTAGGTTTTCAATAGTTTATCAGTAGTCTTAACCCATTCCCACACAGTGACGCTTTTGGACGCCCCTCAAGGAAAAATTTGGGATAAAATTGTGTAAAATGAAGAAATTGCTTGTAGCAAGCAATTTCTCCATTTTATACAATGTTTTCTACCCAAAAGTTGAAAAAATAAAAAATTTCACCAACTTTAAATTGTTGTCTGCAACACCCTTCAATTTGGATCAGTTTAAAATTTTGTCGTCTGGTAATGGGTTAAGTATTTTTGCAGCAAATGAAGCAAAGAATGACTTGTCTAACCCTTATCATGCTGAATAATGTTAAAAATTATGTTAAAATCAAAGGACTGAAAGCACTGAAAACAGTCATTTTGGTAATTTTTTAGAAAATGAAGTGTAAAAACAATGCTAGCTTTTAAAGGTAGATATCGATGTTTTTTTCCATGTCACAAATTTTGATTATTTTTATTCCCTCCCTCTCGTATACCATTTTAGTACAATATTCTGAAAAGTAGTTTTGCTTAAATTAGATTTTGTTTATCTGAAAAAACTAGGGTATTTCCCTAAAAGCCTATGTAGGCTGTTAATCACTTTTTAGATTTAGCCGAAAAATGTTTGGTCATTCATGCAGTGGGTATAACTGTTGGAATCCCGTATTCAGTTTGAATTTTCTCAAACGTCATCAATGCGTCGTCAATACGTCATCAGGAGTTATGTTCGCTAACCGATCTTCAATTCTTTAAAGATCATTCCCAACTGTCATAAGCGTTAATACGAATATAGACACTTACCATAGTTTTGCGCCAACTATTTGATATGACATAATTTAGGACATGGATTGTTTTTCGCTTGTCAATTTGTTACCTTCTGTTGACTTTGGGTCAGATGCAAATGAAGTCATGCCGTATCGACAACCAAATTCCGTGATATCTAAAAATAACCTGTAATTCCCCTGAATCTTTCCAATATAACCAAAAAAGGGCCACTTTAAGCCTATCAGATTACAGTGAAGACAATATCTGACTCAAATTTAAGTATTAAGCGTCTGTTAAGCGTATTTTTGATGGTTTAGACATTTTTCTTAACTACGTTTCAGAAACATTGATACCTCCCTTTAAGGGACAAAGATCAGGCTGCACATATGTGCAACTTTATCTATGTCTAGACCTCCTGCCAGAGTACCCATTCACGTACTGCAGTATGTAATTCACGTACAATTACGTCGGATCATGTACAAATCTTACACCAAGATGTGCATGATCGTACAGAAAAATAAATGAACGTAGAAACAAAAATGCCATGTGTGTGTGCATTTAAAATTATAAGCGTATAAAACGAGAAACTTTATGTACAGATTTTTTCCTACCCCCCCAACCCCCAAAAATTGAAGCAAATTAGACAAAAATCGCATCGGGAGCAAGTGACTTCCCTTCAGGGAACCATTACTTCTTTCTGATCTGTTTTTTTTTTCTAGAGAATGGGGAAACCAGCAGTTGGAAAAGTTCGTATAATGCGGAACCTGATGGCCTCACTTGTTTATTTTGAAATAAGTCTAAAGTTGCGTTTTATTTCAAACAAATCGATAGATATTTAAGTATTAGGGCGATCAACTGACATGAATCATACTAAAGAATTTGATTTTGATATTGGTTTCTCTTGTAAGTTCCGTTGTACATGTAGGTCAGACGTGACAAAATGGATCCGTTTTACTTAACGTTGTAGTTTTGTTTTAGCTACGTAATTTGCTGTCTGCAAAATGTTGTAACAAAACCTAATCTATTTCTCCACAAATGGTAACTTTTGGACAGTAATAAGGCCATTTGATATTTTCTTTGGCAAATTCAGTTCAATAACACAGTTTGAGCTAACAATGAGCTGACATGCCTGGTAAGGCCTACTCCAAAATGCCATCCCCAACGTCGTAATTAACTTGTTAGAATTGTTTAGCCTTTGTACTAATATCCCATTCAACCTTACCAAAATCCAATAGTTAAGAAAAAGTGAATTGTCATAATCAGGTTTTCAAAAAAAGTTTGCTATCCTTCACTCTAAATTTATCTGAAACTTGTACATGACATGTGGCACTTATTTACTGATTATTAACAAAGTATATAACCAAAACATTGTCATTTGGTAAAGGGTTCAGGTTTGTATGGTGTACCCTTAACACTGTACCCCCAGATTTTTCTTTGTACCCCCATTTCAAAACCTAAGGGGTACATGTACCCCCCAAAATGAAAACCCAGTGGGCATGCTGTCCTGCCAAAACAGAAATATTCTGGGTTCAGCATGACAAGGGTTAGCATGGCAGCTTATTTTTCTGACAATTCCTAGGCTGGTGATGAATTATTGAGAAGCCTTTATTTGTTTATTGAATTACACTAATATAACAATGTAATCTATAGTATCTAACTAGAGACACAAAATGTTTTACACATAGTTCTGCAGTAGCTATAATGTGTTCGTTTTTGTACAGGTGGTGCTCTTATTTTGACTACAATTGCATATGAACTTAATTTTGCTAACTTAAATAAACCAAAAATGTTTTTGAAGTAGAGGGCGATATTTTGGTTTCACTATGTCTGTCTGTCCATCTGTCTAAATACTTTTTTGTTTCCGTGCTCTAACTCAAGATTGATTGATTGAATGGGGTTTATTGCCACTTGTAACCGTATTTCAGTGATATAGCACCTAACTATGGATTCCTGGTATTTCTCACACCAGTACTACATCCTTTCCAAGCCTCCAGCTGCCATCCCACTTAGGTTTATGATTTTCCACTCATTGGTAAGAGACAAATGTCAGAAAGGATATGTGCTGCTGCCAGGGATTGAACCCATGACACCCCATGATTGAAGATTGGGAGTCTTGTGCGTTACCGAATGTGCAATGATAGAACAAATAGACCTACAAACTTGAAACGTCATATAATTGTTTGCCAATGACCCAATTAAGTTTTGGGGTCATGTAGGTCAAAGTTCAAGGTCACAATTGAACTTTGTTTAAAAAATGTTCCCATGGTCTTTCTCATAAGCCATATGACCTAGGACAATGAAACTTTATATACACTTTCATGACCAAAGGAGATGACCTTTTATTTTTCATGACACAAGGAGATGCTCTTTGATCAAAAAACATTTCCAGGCTCTAACTCATAAGCCATTTGACCACCGACCTTGAAACTTAATACATTTCTTGTTCATGACCTAAGGAGATGTCCTCTTTGGTTTGGATAATGAAGGTCAAAGGTCTATTGTTGTACTTGAGTGACAAGCGTTGGTTGGGATATTAGTTCGCTTTTAGAAATTGTTAAATTGTGGTTTTGTAATTTTGCTTTTCAATGTCGAGGAGTTCCATATTGTGACTGAGTATGACCAATTCGATGACAGAAAATTGTTTTAATACTAATGAAATATTATATTTGAACTTATAAGCAAGAGATTGAATCTTAAGATTATCATTGCTATCATGAAAAAAGTAAACACAAAGTGCTCATGGTGAAATTTTGTGATCGTTGAATATCTGTCGTCCGTCTTCCGTTGTGCGGCGTCAACAATTGAAGTGTTTACACTCTAGAGGCCACAGTTTTGACCCAATTTTCATGAAACTTCAGAATAATTGTTAGATCATGAGGATGAACCCTATTGATTATGGGAGGGTTCTATTCGAAAACACAGGAAAGGGGGCCTAAATGACAATTTCTTTGTTTACACTCTAGAAGCCACAAATATGGCTCAATATGAAACTTTGCCAGAATAATTTTCAGGTCAAAAAGATGAACGCTATTGAATATTGGAAGGATCTTTCAGAAAACACAGGAAAAGGGGCCTTTATGACAATTTCTTTGTTTACAGTCTAGAGGCCACAATTTAGGCTACGTCTTCATGATACTTTGTCAGAATAATTTGTTTGGTCATGAGGATGAACCCTATTGATTATAGGAGGATTCTAACGGAAAACACAGGAAAAGGGGCCTTAATGACAATTCTATGTTTACAGTCTAGAGGCCACAATTTAGGCTCAATCTTCATGATACTTTGTCAGAATATTTAATAGGGCATAAGGATGAACCCTATTGATTATTGGAAGGTTCTTTTGGAAAACACAGGAAAAGGCGCCTTTATGACAATTTCTTCGTTTACACTAAAGAGGCTACAACATTGGCTCAATCTTTATGAAATTGGCCAGAATAATTGTTTGTCACAAGGATGAACCCTATTGATTATAGGTAGGTTCTTTTGAAAAACACAGAAAAAGGGGCCTTAATGACAATTTCTTTTTTAACGGTCTAGAGGCCATGATTTTGGCTCAATGGTCATGAAACTTGGTAAGTATAATTGTTAGGTCATAAAGATGAACCATATAGATTATTGGAAGGTTCTATGGGACAACACAGGAAAAGGGGCCATAATGACAATTTCTTTGTTTACAATATAGAAGTCACAGTTTTAGCTCAATCTTCATGAAACTGGTAACAGTTATGTCTCTCTAGTTGCATTTTTTTATAACAGCAGACAATTCAGGTGAACAATCTACGACCATCATGGTCTTCTTGTTAATTGCTTCTGCTTGCTACCCCTTTGTCTGTGTACAAGATTAAAATTTTGAAAATCAGTAAAGGGTTAATAAAGAAGATAATGTGCTGCGGACAAGAATTTGACACAACCCTTAAACACACACAAAGTCACATCCACCAATACACACACAAACACAACCCTAAAACACACACAAAGTCTTGCCAATCAACCTGCACACAAACATAACACTAAAACACACATGATGTCTCTCCCAACAATCCACACACAAAAACAACACTAATACACACTAAGTCTTACCTACTAAACCTCACACAAACACAACACAAAAACACACACAAAGTCACACCCACCAACTTGCACACTAACACAACACTAATACACTCAAAGTCACACCCACCAACCCAAAACACAAACACAACATTCAAACACATAAAGTCACACCCACCAATCCACACACAAACACAACATTATAACACACAAAGTCACACCCACCAACCCAAAACACAAAGACAACATTAAAAACACATGAAGTCACACCCCGAAATCCACACACAAACACAACATTAAAACACACAAAGTCACACCCACCAACCCAAAACACAAAAACAACATTAAAACACATAAAGTCACATCCCCCAAACAACACACAAACACAACATTAAAACACACAAAATCACACCCACCAACCTGCACACAAACACAACACTCAAACACACACAATGTTTCACCCAACAATCCACACAAAAACACAACACTAAAGCACACTACGTCTTAATTACTAAACCTCACACAAACACAACACAAAAACACACACAAAGTCACACCCACCAACTTGCACACTAACACAACACTAATTCACACAAAGTCACACCCACCAACCCAAAACACAAACACAACATTAAAACACATAAAGTCTACCCCCCCAATCCACACACAAACACAACATTAAAACACACAAAGTCACACCCACCAACCCAAAACACAAAGACAACATTAAAACACATAAAGTCACATCCCCCAAACAACACACAAAGACAACATTAAACACACAAAATCACACCCACCAACCTGCACACAAACACAACACTCAAACACACACAATGTCTCAACCAACAATCCACACAAAAACATAACACTTAAGCACTCTATGTCTTACCTACTAACCCACACAAAAACACAGCACAAAAACACACACAAAGTTACATCCACCAACTTGCACACTAACACAACACTAATACACGCAAAGTCACATCCACCAACCCAAAATACAAACACAACATTCAAACACATAAAGTCACACCCACCAATCCACACACAAACACAACATTATAACACACAAAGTCACACCCACCAACCCAAAACACAAACACAACATTAAAACACATAAAGTCACCCCCCCCCCAATCCACACACAGACACAACATTAAAACACACAAAATCACACCCACCAACCTGCACACAAACACAATGCTAAAACACACAAAGTCACACCCACCAACCCAAATCACAACGACAACATTAAAACACATAAAGTCATGTTCACCAACCTGCACACAAATACATCTATCCACTCACTTTAACACAGATTAAGATAAGTCTATATGCTGTCGCCATTACATAGCAGTGGCATAGGTATATGTCAACAGAAGGAGAAACTGCTTATGAGAAACAAAATTCTCCTCTTCCTCCAATGTTTCCCAAAGCCCTTTTTCTTCAGTGCATCAAAATTCTCTAATTTATGGTAATGGGTTAAATATGCAATTCCTGATGGAAACAAAGGTTGTTTACAGTTATAGGCCGTTTACACTACATGTTTTAGCATATCAGAAAAAGCATATATGTTTTAAGCATATCTGCTTTTTGCGTTCACACTGTCTGCTTTAGCATATCTGCTTCAGTTGACCTTAGTCAGTTATTTCAAAGGTCATGTAGTGTATTGCATTACTGGAATGTAGGGGAGAGATTTTATCATTTTGACTCATTCCTAAATTTGTTAAAAAACATAATACTCTACGTCTAACAAAGTCTCAAGTTTTCATTAACAACCTTTTTGTCACCTTTTTCGTGATTTAAGGCCAAAGGTATTAAAATAACCACCATAGGCGTGAATATATAGATCAAGTGGTCTCCAGATTAACCCAGGTTGAAATTTTCGCATGTGAAGTGGAAAGGGTAATTCTACACTACTATATTTCAGTTTCGAAAGTTAAATCCTAATTGACCTCCGCTGGATCAGTTCTTTTTTCCATACAATTATGACACACAGACAGACAAACATAAACGCAAATATTGTTTCAGAAATGGTAAACAAGGTTGACATCACAGTAGTAAACAGCGTTGTTTAAAGTGAAGAGAAATGACAATTTTATACAAAGAAAATGTGAGAAAAAACAAACTTTCGCCCAGACCAGCCTGCAAAATGTGGACAGTCATAATTACATTTCATACTTTCAGTACTCTGCACATGGTCACTACTAATATCATAGGGGCTAACATTGACCAAAAAATCTATCATTGGAATTGAAAAACACACAGACCAAAACAACAAAAAATCCAAATCATTTCAAAATTGACCGGCCCATAGAAATCAAAGCTTTGCCCATAAGCAGACGATTTTTTTTTAGACTGGCCCAATTAATATTACATGCAGACGACAATTTAAAGTTCCTGAAAATTAAGATTTTTCAAGCATTTTTGGAAATCAGAATAATTATTCGATGCAAGTTGCAAGCGACTTCTTCATTTTTCCCAATAATTGCCTAATTGTTTTCTTGATAGGCGTCAAAAAGCGTCATTATTTGGGAACGGGTTAAAATATGACGCAAAAAGATAAACTAATTTAATATTTAACACAACATTCTGTATATGCGGCACTGAGGATGAATTGCCCTGAAGAACCATTGAGGGAAAGGAGAAATTTTCTTGTAAAAAGCAAACATTTTCTACCTTTCGTGATACTTCTTTTTTTTTTCTTCTAATTTTCATAAACTTCAAAATCTTAACTGTATATCAGTCTTAATTTTCCAGTCGGGTAATGTGCAAACCTATTTTATTTAAGCTATAATTACAATCCTTTTAATATTTACAGCACTTTCTGATTTTCATGAAGCTGTCTCTTCATTTTCATGAAAAAAGAACAAAGCAGTATTGGAAAAAATAACCAACATTACATTACATGGTAATGGGTTATTACAAAAAATATGTAGGAATTTTATTTCACAAAATGTTGGTATTAAAGAGGCAAATGAGAGTGCTGACCAGTAATTATTTATTTTGTCAGCTTATCAGCAGGTCATCTGAGAATTGATAGGCTGATTCCGTCTGAAAAAGCAGATGGAAATAGAACATGTCCTATTCCGTATGTTTAGCAGATCTGCTAGCAGAACGCCCATTATCTACTGGTTTACACTGTATGTTTTAGCAGATATGAAAAAGCAGATATGAAAAAACATATAGTGTAAAGCCCTCATTAAGATACCATGTCCCATGGGTAAAAATGGGAATTGAATCAGAATGGGGTAACCTGTTCCCACTTGACAGAATTTTAGACTGATCGTAATTCTAATTTGATGACAATGATGTTAAGTTTAATAAATTTTAAAATGCTTTATCTTTTTAGGGTAGAATATATTGTTGATAGTGAAGAAATTGCTTGTTAGAAGCAATTTCTTCATTTTAACAATGTTTTCCGAAGCCTATTTACTCAAAGGGCTTATAAAAGCATCCTTGTGTGGGAATGGGTTAAACATTATTATGCTTTATGCAAATAGGTATAAACTAAGAAATTGATAAATTTACACAGCTCTGGGGAGGGAAAGGTTCCAGAGAACTGTTACTGATTCTATAGAGCTAACTTGATTGACAAAGATGATTTAGTAAAGGTCAAAGGCTTTGATGGAATTGTAGGTTTCTTCCATGGAAATGTTGGAATCTTCGATTATCTGTTATCTTTTATTATGTTGATAAATTAACTGACCTTTACGTCCAGACATTATAACATGCCATTTCTTTTGCAAAACTAAACAAAAAGAATACAATCTGTTTCTCTCACATTAATGATTTAACCCTTTCCTGTACAAACCTGTGATTTAAAATCGCTGTGGTTTTATACTTGAGAAAAAAATGTGGAATAAGAATAATTTGTTTGTAGCAAAGTAATTTCTCCTTTCCCACATTATTTTCTACCACAGAGGATCGTTTAATTTCATATTGCATCCAATTTACATTGTTGTCTGTAACCTCTTTGAATTAGGACCAGTCTAAAATTTCAAAAACAGGTAAGGTTTAATGTTTTAGTAAAAAAGTGTGCACAATGGAATCAAACTGAGAAATTGTTTACTGAGCACCTTACAATGGTTATCTGGTATATCTTGCATCAGTACCACCACTTCATTATTCCTAGCCTCCAGCTGCTATCCAACTTATGTTTATCCACCCATTGGTGGGAGACTAATGTCCGAAAGGATATGTGTTACTGCAGGGGATCGAACCCATGACCCCCTATGATTGAAGATTTGGAGTCTGATGCTCTACATACTGCGCTGTGACGGCATTTTTTAATTCTAGACCTGTCTAAACAGTGCTCTCAATAAGCGGACGTCGACGTATATTACGTCCTGAAAATCAGACCCGGACGTAAATTAACGTCCGAGATTTTAGGAAAACGTCCTGATTTCATGACTCGGACGTTTTCTGAAGTTGCAATATAAAGGGTTTTACAAACAAAAAAAAATGTATATTCTGGCCATACCCTCGGGTAAAATTGAATCCAAAAGGAGTTTATCAAAGTGTCTCCATGACGACCGATGTAGATGGAAATTTACATATATAGCGTACTCTATTATAGTCGGTTCGGTAACCGAGACGTCGCAGCATCTTGGACCATTTCTTTTGAAGTCACTCCATTAATAAAGTGCCGGGCAAAAATCAAGCAGGCTTGAAGCTGTTCGGTCGAATTTATGTAAACTAATTTAAGGGCCAGAATTCACCCGAAATGTCATGTCTGCGGCGGATACAGAACGGTGCGTCAAACTTGCATTCTAAATACGTATATGACGCGGGGGTTCTATTTAGTAACTTGAAATGAAGTCTGTCCTAGAAACAAGGGGCGGGAATATTATGGGAAAAGAGGAAATTTATACAAGAGACAAATTTCTCATGAAACACTTCTTTTACCACATTGTTTTCTCTAGTTCAACTCAATGAGACATGAATTTTAGGGACTAAAAGTAGAGGATGGAAAAGAATTTACTGTAGGCTTTATGCATTTTTTTTCATTTCATCTTTTTCATTTTGATTTTTTTTTGGGGGGGTATGGTTGGGGTGAAAAAAAAATTCCTTGATTTTGTGAAAACTTCCTGAAATTGAAACTTGGACTTTTAAAAATTCCTGAAATTGGTCCTTATTGAGAGCACTGTCTTAATTTTGTATTCTTGTCATGGGTTAAGGTTCCCTTATACCATTTCCTCACAATGACACTTTTTGACACCCCTTAAGAAAGAAGGCTTTGGAAAACATCATTGAAAACAAAGAAATTGCTTGTTACAAGCAGTTTCTGCATTATCCAAAATGTTTTCTAACCAAAGAGATAGACATTTTTTTAAAGTTCATTAATAAATAAAAATTGTCATCTTAGACTTCTTTGAATTAAGACCAGTAAAAATTTTGTCATATGGTAAATGGTCATATTGGTGAAATTCACATATTTACATGTTTTGGGGGGATATAACAAAGATAGTTTTGAAAATCCTGTTTTAATGTAATATATTTAACCCTTTCCCGTTTTGTGAAATTTTAGACTGGTCCAAATTCAAAGAGGTTGCAGGCAAAAATTAGAATTGGATGAAGTTCAAAATGAAACAATCCTATGTGGTAGAAAATATTGTTACAAGCAATTTCTTCTTTTTCCACAATATTTTCTCAAGTATAAAATCATATCAATGCAAAATCCCAGGTCTGTATAGGAAAGGGTTAAGACAAATTACAGTGCCTAATTAATTTAGTTCAATTTATCAACTCCCTAAGTGATGGTCCTTCACTAACTAGCTGTTTAAATTAAAACTTAACTCTTTCCCTTATAATCCCTGGTTATTATGTCCCCGTGATGTATAACTGTAGAAAATTCTGTGGAAAAACTTGTAACAGGCAATTTCTTCTTTTCCTACACCTTTTTCTATCATGTAAGATGTTTATCTTTTTTAATCATGATTACTTTATAATGTTGTCTACTATTTCCCTTTAAATTTTGACATGTCATTTTTTTTAAAGGGTTAGGAAGTTCAAAATAATCTATATCCAGCACGAAGATCCATTTTTCTCACAAAATAAGCCTCTGAAATGGTGATTTTTTTACCATTTTCAGAGTCAGGAACTGTAAATAGAATATTGGTCAATTGTGTACATGTATCTTTGTTTTTTGGTCAAAGAGAGACAACTGTTACTATTTCTCTAATTGGGAAAAAACATAGCTTATTTCTCTTTCAAGGCTTTGAAGGATTCCCTGTCTAAAAGGTAGAAGTTTTTTCAGCTCCAAGATTCATTGGGGCTAAGATAGAATTATTACATTTTCATTGTGAAATCACTAAATGTGGGTACTTGTTTTAATCCTTTTATAACAAATTATGAATATTTTTCTATTTTACCCATTTCTGAAATTATGACAAAATCTTCGACTTATCCACATTGAACAGAGTTGCAGATGGTAATTAAAAGTTTATGAAATTTTGATTATTTTCAATTTTCTGTTCAAAACATTGTGAATAATGCAGAATTTGCTTGTTATAAGCAATTGATTCTTTTTACACAATGTTTTCACAAATGTTTTTCTTAAAAGGGTGTCAAAAAATGTCATTGTGTGGGAATGTGTTAAAGATAGTGTTATGTGATATATTGTCCTGTGCAACATGGCACAACATGGCCACAATTTCAATATCTATGGAGATTACATTAAAATTATCCTTTAACCCATTCCCACTTGACAAAATTTTAGACTGGTCTAAATTGAAAGAAGATGCAGACGACAATTTCAAGTTGATGGAATTTTAAATTCTTTCACCTTTTTGGATAGAAAACATTGTGGATAATGAAGAAATTGCTTGATACAGGCAATTTCTTCATTTTCCACAATGTTTTCCAAAGATTTTTTCTTGAAGGGTGTAAAAAGCAGGGATTTAGTTGGAATTGGTTAACAAATGATGCAGGACTTTTATTCACAAGAATTTTTGCATTTAGCCACCTTTTGGTAGGGTAAAATACAACACTATATCACAAATCCCAAGATATGACAATTATTGACCAATAACAAGATTTGAAAATTTCACTCAAACCTCTGTACAAATGCAAGAGTAAAATGAGTTAACCATTAATTTTCATGCTGAACCTGAAATATTCCTGTTTTTGCAGGAGGTGTAGACAAAGATCAGACAGCACATTATTTGCAGTGCAGTCTGATATAAGTCTACACCACTTGCAAGCAAGAATGGTTTATGAAATCAATTTTTAAGAGTTACTGGCACACAACTAGTGCTTGCAATGTTTTCAGTCCTTTGATTTTAAAGTAATTCTGAAATAAAAATGAGCAGAATGTGACATGCTCTTTTAGATGTGACATGCTCTGTATTAAAATCCAATTCAACTCTAACACAAAAATATAGCTGGTTTTGCAAAGTTGTTGTGATAGGTCAAACTCTTGTTGTGCTGAATTTAATCCTCAACAAAATTGAATTAAATCAAAGGGTTGACAGCACAGAAGGCACATATTTTGGGTTTATAATCATTTTGAAAATTAATCTTATAAATACTTAAAAAACCAGGAGGTCTAGACAAAGATAAGTCTGCATGCACAATTTTGCAGACTGATCTTTGCTAAGTTCTCCTGCTTAAACAGGAATATTCGGGGTTGAGCATGACAAGAATTATTAACTCTTGTCATATTGAACCTAGAATATTCCCATGACGGAGTTGTGGGAGGCACGAAGCCCCTTTCTATAAATCTGCACAGCATGGCAAAATGTGACAATAGTGAGAGGCATGAAGCCCCTTTCTATAAATCAGCACAGCATGGCAAACTGTGACAATTGTGGGAGGCATGAAGCCCCTTTCTATAAATCAGCACAGCATGGCAAACTGTGACAATTGTGGGAGGCATGAAGCCCCTTTCTATAAATCAGCACAGCATGGCAAAATGTGACAATTGTGGGAGGCATGAAGCCCCTTTCTATAAATCAGCACAGCATGGCATAATGTGACAATTGTGGGAGGCATGAAGCCCCTTTCTATAAATCAGCACAGCATGGCAAAATGTGACAATTGTGGGAGGCATGAAGCCCCTTTCTATAAATCTGCACAGCATGGCAAAATGTGACAATTGTGGAAGACATGAAGCCCCTTTCTATAAATCAGCATAGCATGGCAAAATGTGACAATTGTGGGAGGCATGAAGCCCCTTTCTATAAATCAGAACAGCATTACAAAATGTGACATTATTGTGGGGGGCATGAAGCCCCTTTCTATAAATCAGCACAGCATGGCAAAATGTGACAATTGTGGGAGACATGAAGCCCCTTACTATGAATCAGAACAGCATTGCAAAATGTGACAATTGTGGGAGGCATGAAGCCCCTCTCTATAAATCAGCACAGCATTGCAAAATGTGACAATTGTGGGAGACATGAAGCCCCTCTCTATAAATCAGCACAGCGTGGCAAAATGTGACAATTGTGGGAGACATGAAGCCCCTTTCTTTGCACAGCATGGCAAAATGTGACAATTAATACTCGTTTCTTATTTCAGATGGGCCCCCTTCTCCCCTGAGAAAAACATCTGGATCCACATGTTTCAACATTGTTCTTGTTATAAACAATATTTTTATGCTCCCCGAAGGGAGAGCATATAGCTGCCGCTTTGTCTGTCAATTAGCCCATCAATCCGTCTGTCCATCCGTCTGGTCATCTGTTCGTCCGTCCGTCCCTCCGTCCAAAGCAATTTCTCTATAACCCTTTGACCAAATCAAATGAAACTTACCATGAACTACCTATGATATAATGCCAATGTGTCTTTCCTAGTTTTTGGAAGAAAAATGGGACTTAGGATAAGATATAGCTTTTCTCAAATTTCTCCTAGTCAAATGGTCAGAATTTAATGAAATTTCATATTTGAGTAGCAAATCAGATGCCCTTGACTGTAAACTATTTGAAATTTACGGAAAGAAAATGTGTCACGGAAAAAGGAGGCTAAATGTTTGTTAGCTTTATGTTAGCTCTCCATTTCTCCACAACAAACTAACATTGGCCTTAACTTTTGATTAATAAGAGATAAAGCCTTCACATTTCACATGTGCATTGTTTATGACAAAACCTTTCTGTTGGTACTAAGGTCAGGTTAATCTGATAAGGTCAAGGTCGTTTCTCAATTTCAAAATTTCAAAATTTTTAACTTTGACATAGTCCATAAGTTTACAATGGTAACTGATATAGCCTTCATATTTTACAAGTGAATTGCTTATGACATGACCTTTCTGTTGATATTAAGTTCAAGGTCATCTGTCAAGGTCAAGGTCATTTCTCTCAAGGTAAAAAATTCTAAAATCTTAACTCTAACATTGTCCATAAGTTTACAATGGTAAGTGATATAGCCTTCATATTTCACATGTGAATTGCTTATGACATGACCTTTCTGTTGGTATTAAGTTCAAGGTCATATGTCAAGGTAAAGGTCATTTTTCAAGGTCAAAATTTTGAAAATTTAACTTTAGTATGATCCATATTTTAAAATGGTAAGTGAAACAGCCTTCATATTTCAAATGTTTATGACAAGACTTTTTAAGCAGCTACCAAAATCAAGGTCATTTGTCAAGGTCAAGGTCATTAATTTTCAAATATACCTCCTTTACAAATTGCCAAAATTTCTTGTTATTTTACATAAATGTTGTTTATTAAGTGCCCTAGATAATGTTTATTTCAATTTTTGAGTCAATGAACCTTACCATGCTAAAAGGGGGCTTAATGCCATGTAGCTTTACATTTTGTATAGTGCCTACTCTAAAATTAATCAGTCTATTGTTTCTGTAAGACTACTGAAGTTAAAGTCTTCATTTTTTGTATGTAGACATTTTTCATTGATAACTTTGATGGTCAAGATAAAATGTTTAACCCTTTACCACATGATAATATTGAATTTTTGCTAGAATCAAGCCTGTGAAGCCAGACAGATTCCTTCAATGTTTGTCAACCTTCCAAATTTCTTGTGAATTGAACTCTCAAACTATAGTTGCATTCAATAAGAAGTTTTTTGTCCAATAATGGCGTACAGTTTTGTGACAAAGCCTTATTCGAGGAGCATAATCCTTCTCCTACAGCTCTTGTTTTAATTCATTGCTGATTTCATTATTTGACTAATATAGTGTAGCTGCTACAAAAACTATTGGACAGACAATGTCATTGTGGACAAACTGTCAACTCTTGTCATGCTGAACCCAGAATACTCCCGTTTTGGCAGGAGGTATAGACAAAGATCAGTCTGCACATTATGTGCAGTCTGCATCACCTGCTCCTTTCAAGCCAGAATTGTTTACAAAATCAGTTTTCAAAAGAAATACTGACATGCAACTTTTGACTCCTGAGGTTTCGGTGCTTTGATTTTTGTGCATTTTTAAACAGGATTATGTGCAGCATAACAAGGGTTAACATTATTTAGTTCTCTGAGTGTTAACCCATTCCAACACAATCCTTCCTTTTTACGCCCCGCAAGAAAATAGTTCTGGAAAACAATGTGGAAAATGAAAAAATTGCTTGTTACAAACAATTTCTTCATTTTCTACATTGTTTTTTACCCAGAGAGACAAGGATTTTAGAATTTTCAACAATTTAAATAGTTGTCTGCAAATCCTTTGAATTTGGACTGGTCTTAAATTGTACTGTGATAGAATGGGTTAATGGCAGGGCTCCCGCTGCCGATCGCCAATGGGGCCAAATGCGACAAAATAAAAATTCTGGCCCCAAAATCGGCGAATTGGCGATTTTACTGGCGACAACTTTCAAATTAAGGCAAAGGGATGTTGAGTCCATTTAAACGATTTCCGACGCGCAACTTTATCATTCACACATCTGCTAATTTGTTTGGGAGACACGCGACCATCAATATCCATTGGTTATTGGTGTCAATCAAGACAGATTAGTTACGCATCGCTGACCTAATTGATACTAACATCACTCGAGTTATTTGGATTTTCCGAAGCCCGCCAGGTACCATCATGTAAACCAAGATGGCGGAAATTCACATCGCTTGGGCTAAATAATTGACGATATTTAATCCTCGATCACTTTTTGAGATTCATTAGAGTGTCGAATAAAAACCAAAGACAAAATTTTGCTTATCTATTGATGATTTTAGTATCAAAGTCAAGCGAATTTCCGAGAAATGAGAAATATCGGACATTAGTAATCAAAGTACTGCGGATGTTAGTAATCAAAGTACTGTGGGTTTACCAAAAATTTGACCTGTCGTCCAGCATAGCTCTAGGTGTTCTTGGAAATTTATTATCAAATGGTAATCCTTTCATTTTTTACCTATTAACCCTTTCCCAATTTATTCAATATAATACATTATATTCAATATAATATATTATAGATAACAGGTTATTTGTTTTCAATATAGTAGTTTTTTCTTTCATTCACTTATTCATACTGGCCCAACTTTTGTCCTCAATTGGCACCAAGTGGCCCCAAATTTTTGCCATTGGCGATTTCATTGGCGCAAGAATAAAATTGCCCAGGGGGAGCCCTGAATAGTGGAAAATAAAGGAAGCCTGACATTCCATCACTTTGCTACAAATTGAGCTGTCCATTAACCTGTAACCTTAGAACATGATCTTAGGATTGTGATTCCTAATTCACCATTATTTTGCTAAATATTTTTCCTCTTTGCCTAACATCTTTAGCTCAACTATTCAGGGAATAGAGGGGCTATTCCGGTCACCCGGGCATCATTGTACTGGTTTGGTTAAACCTAATATGTGCAAGTGTCATATCTCTGTTCCTATTAATGCTATTGCTCTGAAACTTTGCACATATTTTTGTGGCAATAATAATAGCCGCTAGACACAGATTCAAAAAGATGAATTTTAAGCTTTTCAGACTTTCATGCAACAAACATGTGATTTTCTTAAGAAATGAAGAGAATATTTTTTGTTTTCATGGAGGTATGAACCGAAAAACCCTCATCACACTGTATGAATACGCGAAGCGGATTCATACATTGTGTGATTAGGTTTTTTCGGTTCATACCTCCATGAAAACAAAAAATATTATCTTCATCTCTTATAATTTAATATTATCGAGCGAAAAATGCAACAACTTAACAAATTTTGATACCTTTTTGTAGTGAACTATTTTGTGCGGGAGCATTCAAAATGGCTGCGTACTCAAAATTTTGTTCATGGAGGTATGAATTAAAATTTTCGACCAATCAGATCGCTTGTTTTTGATAGACGAAACTAACAATTAAATTATATAACTCTCTTTCTGCTAATTGTATTGTTTTGAATATTTGCACATGATTCTGTGAACATCATATCATCTTCTACTGGCAAAGATTCATTACAATTACATTTATTATAGTGGAGTTTTAACCCTTTTAAGTGTTGGAAATTCTTGTTTGAATTAAATTTTAATTGAAAGATTTTTCATCTCTACTTAGATAATGATTATGCCTTATGTTGACATTGAATTGCTTTTACTATCCTGAGCACTCAGAATAGTTGAGAATTGCTGTCCTCTGACAGCTCTTCTTACTATGCTTTGTAATTTAGGAGAAGCTTAACCCTTTCCCGGTCAAATACGGGATTTTACGTTCCTGTGATTTTATACTTGAGAAAACATTGTGGAAAAAGAAGAAATTGCTTTTAACAAGCAATTTCTCCTTTTTCCACAATTTTTTCTACCACATAGGATGGTTTCATTTCAAATTGCATTTGGTGTTTTATGTCGTCTGCAACCTCTTTCAATTTGGACTAGTCTAAAATTTCCAAAAAACAGGAAAGGGTTAAGCCATTATCCTGGAAAATAAGTATGAAATCCAATCAAATTAACTGACAGTAGAGAGCATGCTAGAAAGACTGTTTCTATGGCAACTGAGACATGGATAACATTTGGTACCTGTTAGGCATACAAAATGGGGAGATTTTGATGGGACTGGCAGATGTTTGGGACAGATGTGATGTAAAAAACTTCCCTTATATGAGCAAATCTGTTAATTGGGATATAATTCTTGGATAAGAAGATTTTTCTTTGAAATGAAGCTATTGGCTTAATCAAAGAAGGTAGCTCCTTAAACCCGTTCCCACACAATGACGCTTTTAAACACCCCTCAATATTAAAGCTTTGGAAAACATTGTGGAATTGAAGAATTTGCTTGTAACAAGCAATTTTTTCATCATCCACAATTTTTCTACCCAAAAAGACAATAATTTCAAAGATTTACTCATCTTTGAATTATTGTCTGCAACTTCTTTGAATTTGGACTGGTCTGAAATTTTATTGTGTGGAAATGCACGCCCGGTAATCTCAGGCTCCATCTCTTTTTGGAGAACAGTACAAAAAGGAGACAATGATACTTCCGATATGGAGCCAAGGACCGGAACTGAACAGAAAAGGTAAGTAAAACAGTTCACCTCGCGTACAATTTGATCTGCTATTGACCTATTATACATTTTCCCAAAACGTCCAGAGTTTCATACCACATAGAAATGATTATATTGTCCGTTTGCGGTGATAGATTTCAAAAATAATTCCGTTTGTGAATAGAAACTTGAATCAAAGTTTTGACATCGGACCCGATCGAACACGAAAATGCGTGTTGAAATCGTTAAATCCATGTTATCAACAGTTCTGAAAGATTTAAGTTGCTATGACACTGAACTGAATGATAACGTGTTGATATAAAACAATGTTACCATAAAGAACTGCGTTTCCCTACCCCTTCTACGGATTTTCTTAGATGAGAAGGAGACCAGGATGCGGTGAGGGAGACAAGATTCAGAGGGAGAGGCGATGCATATGAAAGAGTACAGTGAATAATTTTCTAGGACTATAACTTTATGAATATTACAGGACACTTTTTCTTTCCCTTGTACACAGTAAATGTGTCTGTCAGACTCTCTAGAACAGCCATATTTATATCAAAGTCGCAAGAATCGAGTTACACAACTCACCAATGAATTAATACAAAACCCACGCTTTGAGCTCATTACTTTCAGTCACAACTCTGCTACACACTGGTTTATTTCCCGCTGACTTGTGTTAACTTTGAGATCACACATGAAGTGAAATGACCAAAATCACTCACACAGCGCTCCAATGATTCATTCCATACACTCACCCAAACCATTAAAAACGCTCAAATTATTTCAAAAACATTTAAAAACCTTCCAAAATGAGCAGCATTTCATTCAAATCGATAACAATTTTCCACATTTTTTTGGCCGGGTTTTAAATCGTCTGATTGGTCCGTGAGAACAAACAAACACAAAAGTATATATATTTTAATAAAGAGAGTTAATAAATCTCCATCTATCTATATATACTGCCTAACTCCCCTTTCGGGAATGACTGGAAGGTGCGCGTCTGTTCTGGAATATAAACTGTTAGTCATTGGTTAGGGTGCCATATTTAAAAGTATTGTGAATGTTAGATAAAGAGATCTGATAAAACATATTCTGGTCATCCAGGACGACTCACTATCTGAAAAGAATCGAGACTCTTTTTGAACGCTGCAATGTCAGGTTGCTGTTTCTGGTAGGCTGTTCCAAAATATCACTGTGTAGGGAAAGAAAGAATATTTAAAGAAGAAAGCATTCGTGTGGATCTGTCTGAAAGATGCTGTGTGCATATGTCGGGTGGTCCTAACTGGTCTTTCAAGATAAGCTGGTACGGGTACTGCAACAAAACTATTAACGATTTATAAAACATGGTGACTCTGGAAACGTCTCGTCTATATTGAAGAGTTTGCCAGCCAAGCTCCTTCTGCATGAACATTATTTTGTACCCATCTTGCTGCTCTACGTTGTACTTTTCCCTTTTGTTGATATAGGTTTTTGTGTAAGGGCTCCAAACGGTTGATGCGTATTCTACCTGGGGTCTGACTAATGTTTTGTACGATGTCTCTCTGAGCTTCTTATTCTTGGTCTGGATGTTTCTGCGAAGAAAACTTTAGGTTTTATTTGACTTTGATGTTATATTGTCAATGTAAGTGTTCCATGAAAGATCTCCAGATATTGTAACTCTTAGGTATTTAGCATTATCCACAGTCTCTAGCACTTATCCATGTAGCCTGTAATCAAAATAAATCTTTTCTTCTTTTTAGTAATATTTAGCATTTGCTGGGATTAAACTCCATTTCCCGCTTTTTCTCCCACTGCATTAACTTGTCTAGATCTTCTTCCATGGTGATACAGTCTTGCTTGTTGTTTATAACTAAGTAGAGGGCAGTGTCATCTGCAAACAAACGATCTTGGGATGTGATGGTATTAGGAAGGTCGTTAATATACAAGAAAAACAAAAGAGGACCAAGCACCGATCCCTGAGGTACTCCAGACGTGACTGGAACTTCGGATGAGCATCCACCTTGTAAGACTACTTTTTGTGTTCTGCCTATAAGAAAAGATTTAATCCACAAAAGGGTAGTATTGTTTACTTCATGTTCCTGCAATTTATACAAAAGTATATCAAAAGTCTTGTTGAAGTCTAACAAAACTAGATCAGTTTGTTTTCCTTCAGCAAGGTTTCTGGCAAGATGGTCGGTCAGTTGCAGTCGCTTGGTTTCACATGAACACCTTGCTCTGAAACCATGCTGTAAGTCATAAAGAATATTTTTTTGTCAAAATGTTTTGTTGGATTTGATGCTACAATATGTTCAAGAGCTTTACACAGTATACATTTTAAGGATATAGGTATGTAATTTGCAGGATCTTCTTTGTTTCCTTTCTTGGACAGTGGAGTCACGTTTGCATTTGTCTATACCTGGGGGAGGGTGCCTGTTTCAAGGGATTTCTGAAAGAGAATTTGGACGACATTAGCGATTTTGGATTATATTCCTTTAATTTCATTCAAAAGTCGCCCCTCCCACTCATTCAATTTCAATCTGAAATCATCTCCAAATCATCCAAAAATTGTCAATTTCAAGGTGTAATTAAATGTAGCAGTGAATTTGTTTACCTTTTGACATAATCTAGGATACAGCGCCCTCTAAATATAAAGAAAAAACTTAAAGCAAATCAATTATGTAAGCATTGAACATTTGGTTGAGAACAGTTATTTTCGCCCTCTATCGAATTCATTTTGGCATTGATTTGTTGGGGTTTTGGGGTTTATTACAGGCTTAAGTTTTCAGGAAATCATAGAAAAGGGGTCGGTTTTGACGTTCGAAGAGGGACTGGGGTTACATAAGAGTATGGGGTTCTAAAAGAAGTTTTACAGTACATTTTTATATGCATCGCCTCTCCCTCTGAATCTTGTCTCCCGCACTGCATCCTTGTCTCCACCTCATCTAAGATAATCCGTAAAAGGGGTAGAAAAAACGCAGTTCTTTATGGTAACATTATTTTATATCAACACGTAATCATTCATTTCACAGTCATCGCCACTTAAATCTTTCATTGTTGTTGATAACATGGATTTTAACGGTTTCAACACGCATTTTCGTGTTTGATCGGTCCGATGTCAAAACTTTGATTCAAGTTTCTATTCACAAACGGAATTATTTTTGAAATCTATCACCGCCAACGGGTAAAACAATCATTTCTATGTGGTATGAAACTCTGGGCGTTTTGGGAAAATGTATAATAGGTTAATGGGAGATCAAATTGTGTGCGAGGTGCACTGTTTTTCTTACCTTTTCTGTTCTGTTCCGGTCCTTGGCTCCATATCGGAAGTATCATTGTCTCATTTTTGTACTGTTCTCCAAAAAGAGATGGAGCCCGAGATTACCGGGCGTGAAATGGGTTAATGCTAGTTTTCCATTCCATTTTAACTCTTGCACTACCAGTGTTGATGTTGGTTAGAGTTTTCAGTCCTGTTACCATTATTTATGCTAGGGTGATTATAACTCAAATGATGGCCCTGCATCTAGCTTCAAGAACTATGATCCATTTAAAAAAAAAAAAAAAAAACTTTAACCAAAAGAGAAAAATCAAATTTATTTTTCATCATGTAATAGGCTTTCACTTGACTACAAATAATCTAATACATAACCTTGGCCTTGACCTACTTAGAAGAATTTGAAATCAAAATCTTTAACCTTGATTATACACTCATCATGTGATAGTCTTTCATCTTGACATAGAGTACCTTGCCCCTCTGACCTTGACCCTAACCCTCCTTTCAAAACTTTATCTATGAAATTTGACCTTGCACTTATTTACTGGATGCTAATACCTAAGGGTCAAAAGAGGTTGCAGACAACAATAAAAATTTGATATGATTTGAAACGAAAACCATCAAATGTGGTAGAAAATATTGTGGGAAAAGGAGAATTTACTTGTTACAATTTCTTCTTTTTCCACAATTTTTTCTCAAGTATAAAATTATAGTGACGTAAAATCCTGGGTTTGTACAGGAAAGGGTTAAGGGCTCTTGACCTTGACCAACTGTAATTTGTAGATTCTTCGTCAACTAGAACTTTTAGGAAATGACATTAAGAAAATTCTCTTAAATGGCTAAAAAAATAATCAACTTTCCGAAAAAACCCGAATGTCAATACACAAAATAGTAGTCCGTGTTTAACGGTACTCGACGAATACGTTTTTTTGCTACACGCCGAATATTGATTTTTTTTCTGTCGAGTTGTATTTGACAGCCAGATTTTACTCCATATCTTTTATAGGTGTATAATAATACCAATTATTTGCTTTATCAATGCATTGTTTGTAAAAGTTACTCCCCTTTTTAGTTCATATTTTGTATTCACCACCAGTATCTAACAGTCTGCATGCAAGCATTGCTACCTGTATGTGATACTCTTGTTTTATGTTAAATTGATGGAAATTCCAGTCAAATTTTAAGCCCGCAGGAAGTCTATTGATTTGAGTATCGATCATTAGAGGAGATAAGATCACTGGGTCTGTGGGGAATCGGAATTAAGTAGAAATGATGTCACTATTCAACAAGTGTCAACGAGTTTAATTTACTGCATAATCCTTATCTTTGCCTTTTTCCAAAACTTTTCATATTCAGAGTAAGATAAACATTGTGGTAAGAGAAGAAAAAGCATCACAGAAAAAAAGCTTTGTTTATAATAATTTACTATAGTTTGATTGTGTTACAGGTTTAATGCATTCCCAAATGACAAAATTTTGGACTAGTCCAAATTGAAAGAAATTGCAGACAACCTCTCAAAAGTTGTGTAATTTGAAAAAAATAATCACTGAATATGATAGAAAATATTGTGGGAAAAAGGAGAAATGGCTTGTAACAAGTATTATTTTACAGTGGTGTCAAAAGGGGTTATTGAGTGCATGATACGGGTTATGCTTATCGAGTTGCTCTTGTACACCAACAATCCAGATGTAATTTTCAAGCCCTAAAAGAGAGGCAGTGGCTTAAACTTGGTAGACTGGGGCTATAATGTGTCTTTACCCATGGACACACCCTAATGACAGTGGGGCTCAACCTGTGACCATCAGATCATGAGTCAAGCACCTATACCATTCAGCCATCGGAGCAATTTCTTCTTTTATCACAATACATGAATTTCCATACAATACCAATCTTTTGTTTCAAATTCTCTACACAATGAATTGCTGTATACAACATCTTTGAATTAAGACAGTTCTTTAACCCATTCCTTTTAAACGCCCCCAAGAAAAAGAGCTTTGGAAAACATTGTGGAAAATGAAGAAATTGCTTGTTACAAGCAATTTCTTCATTACTCACAATTTTTTCTACCCCAAAGGTTAGAAAAATCCTCAATATAAGTTTTAAATTGTTGTCTGCAACTCCTTTCAATTTTGACCAGTCTAAAATTTTGCTGTCTGGTAATGGGTTAAACATGTTCTAGTGCATTATGTCTGATACTATATTCATTTTCCATGATTCACAACCTTATTCATACACAATTCTGCTTCCCCCCCCCCCCCCCAGAATTAAGCTTTGTAAAACATTGTGTAAATGAAGAAATTGCTTGTTACAAGCAATTTCTTCTTAATCATAAGGTTTTCTACCCCACATGAAGTGGATTTTTAAGATTTCATGAATCTGTAATTGGTTAGCCTAGTTCCATGCTATAACTAGCATTTTTATGACTACCAAGGAAAACAGTTTTGTTAACATTTGTTGAAAATTTCTTCATTGTAGTCACAGTCTTTCTTATTTCCATTGACATTTAGGATTTTTTAATGTAAGAAAATCAATGCACTGAAAGTACTGATGAAGGACATCCTAAAATGTCGACAAAGTATAGTGATATGTCTATTTTAATGTAAAAAATGGCACTTTTTGTATGGATAATCTTTTTTAATACTTTCATGTACATACCCAGGATTTTACATCACTACATACCCAGGATTTTACATCACTGTGATTCTATACTTATGAAAACATTGTGGAAAAGGAAGAAATTGCTTGTAGCATGCAATTTCTCCTTTTCCAACAATATTTTCTCCCATATAGGAGGGTTTTATTTCTATTTGCATCTGATTTTCATTGTTGTCCACAACGTCTTTCAGCCAAACATTTAAAAAAAAAAGGGGGAAAGGGTTAAAAGCATAACCTCTTGCCTAGTCTGGTTGTTTTATAGGTGCATTTTATAAAGGATGTTTCTATTCTAGAGTCCTAAGCACGATCACAAGTTTGAAAAAAATCCCATTGTTTCACCCGTGGAAAATATGGGTAATTTGCCTGTTAAGTTTTCTGCACATGTAATGGCCCAAATTTTATTGTTGCAGTGTTATACATCTTACTGATATGAAAAATGACAGGAGGTCAGGGTTGGGTGCACCTGCCAATTGCATTAATTTACTAGATTACTACTGAAAGTCATGTTAAACAAAATTCACTTGATAGCAGTCTAATTAGCTTTCAAGATCAATACTTTTTTTTTTTTTTTACTTTTCTAAGAATATCTTTTTTGAAGACATTTGACAATTAATTAAGATCTCATTTAAGAAACATGGACAATATTAGATTAGCAATATTCATTGAGAATTATTACTTGTAAGAAACAAATGATAGATTTTGTACCTTCAGTGATCCAGTAGAAGCTTAACCCTTTCCCAAACAATCACAGTTTTTTATGCCCCTGAAGAATTGCATTGTGAGAAAAGGAGATAATAATTGCTTGTTTCACAATGTTTTCTACCCTATCTGGACCTTTAAGTTATCAATTTCAAAGCAGTTTGAACTGTCCACTGTAACTAGTCCAAAACTTTGTCATTTGGTAATGGATTGAAAAGGATAATTAAAAATAATAATAAACAGCTTTAGATATACATTTTATGTAACTGTATAGCTTATACAGCTGTTATGAAATAGAAGGCAAATTACTCACATTATAATTGAAAGACTGCCCATTATTGAAACCGTGACATAATCTAGGTTAAGCAGGTTACTGGTAGGTGTTTTCATATCAAAGAGGCTTTATGTGTTCTATAAATGATATAGAATCCTCGTATTATGCCATGTTCAAATTTTACATTTTTTATTTTGAAAAATAATAAATCGAACCTAACTGGGCACTACTTCTTTTCTAACCTAATAACATCCTACTGGAATTTCCAAACTGAGTAACACTGATGGATGCCTACGAAGTCCATCAAAAATTAATGTTGTCTGCAACTTCTTTTAATTTGGAGTAGTATATTTGTTTTTACCATGGGGTAAAAGGGTTTATTCATTTCATTCATCAATTGATCATTGGGACAAAAATTCTGACTAAAAGAATCCTGAAATCTTTGTTAAAATTGTGAACAGTCACTCCTTTACCAATAATTTTAGAAATGGTCACAAGCCCGATATGAAGAGCATTGCTGAAAAAAAAAAAAAAAAAAGAAACGAAAATAATTTTCAAAATTATTAAATGTTGCCAACACAAATTTGAAAATTATATTAGTGACCTATATTTGTGACCCATTCTTGTGACCTATTTTTGTGACCTATTCTGAAATTATTTTATGAGGGGTCTGTAAACAATTGTAGTGATTGATGAGAAATTTTGGCCAAAGAGCCTTAAACTTTCAACTGCAAATCTGTGTCTATTGATTGAATGGGGTTTAACACCACTTTTAACAGTATTTCATTCATATCATGGCGTAAATCTTTGTCTAAGAATGAATTTAAGTAACAACAAAAGACATTCGTAAGATGTTGTAAAATGGTTTTATTTTTCGATGGAAATGCAATTAAGTTTTAGTTTCATTTAGTTAACCCTTTCCTGTACAATCACTGGTTTTTACGTCCTCGTGATTTATACTTGAGAAAACATTGTGGGAAAAGAAGAAATTGCTTGTGACAAGCAATTTCTTCTTTTCAACAATATTTTCTGATCTGTAGGTTCGTTAATTTTCAAATTGAACCCACTTTTGATTGTTGTCTGCAACTTCTTTAAAATTTGACTGGCTTAAAATTTTGAATAACGGGAAAGGTTTAACCCTTATCCTGCTGAATATTTTTCCTCTTTTCACAATGCAAATATTTGAAAAAAAAATTGACATAATTAGATCAATCGTGGGTTCAAAGATTTCTCTCAAAACACCAACAATATGCAGGTAGTTTAGGCTAAGATCAGATTACACATCTGTGCCAAAGCCATTATCAAGATAGGAATATTCTGTGATCACCATGACAAGGGTTAAGTTAAATCAACATGCAAATTTTTGTTTCTACTTGTATACATGTTTAAATGATGAATTATGCAAATTTTATAAAACAATTTTTTGTATTTTTCCAAATAA
This sequence comes from Fragum fragum, assembly GCA_946902895.1. Lineage (NCBI taxonomy): Eukaryota > Metazoa > Mollusca > Bivalvia > Cardiida > Cardiidae > Fragum > Fragum fragum. The sequence continues at coordinate 3,225,224 of OX336379.1, forward strand.
AGGTACTTGCAAATAGAACTTTTATTTTCACAACCCTCCAGAAATTAACTTTATAAAAGCAATTTCTTCAAAATCAAAAACAATTTAATTTTAGTTTCTTCTATCAAAAATGAGTGTTCTGATTGGTCTAAAAATATTATTCATAACTCCATGAACAAAATTTTGATCACACAGTGATTTTGTATGCTTCCTCCATATAGTCCCATAGAAAAGGGTATCAAAATTTGTACGACTTTTTTTTTTTCGCTCGATGCTATTACATTATAAGAAATGCTATTACATTATAAGAAATGTATGAATCTGATTCGCGTATTCATACAGTGTGATTAGGTTTTTCAGTTCATACCACAATGGAAACAAAAAATATTCTCTTCATCTCTTTAATATTTTCTGCACTTAATGACAAAGGTTTTTTAACCTTTGTCATACTGAATATTATTTTTGCCTAGAATTGTATTAAAATCATAGTACTGAAAGCGCTGAAAGGCCCAAATTGTATTTGCTTTGGTAAACAGTCTGACTGAAATAAGTCAAACAGGTGGTTTAGACTAAGATCAGACTGCACATATGTGCAGGCTGATCTTAGTTTATGCCTGCTTCAGAAATAGGGATATTCAGGGCTCAGCATGCAAGAGGTGATACTCCACCAAATTAGAATTGTTGTCTGCAACTTCTTTGAATTTGGACCAGTCAAAAATTTTGTTGCAATGGATGCATGGGTAAAAGGAAATGAGACTCAAATTAACCATTTCAGATTTTTTCCACTTATTTAGTAGAAAACATTGTGGAAAATGAAGAAATTGCTTGTAACAAGCAATTTCTTTATTTTACACAATGTTTTCCCTAATGTTTTTCTCTAGGGGTTTCCAAAAACTTCACTGTGTGGAAAAGAGATAAGGAAATCTTGATGAAATTGCAGGGAGACAAAAAGTTTTTAGGGAGCATTTTAAATTTTATTAACCCATTACTAGACAACAAAAGTTTAGACTGGTCCAAATTGAAAAGAAATCCAGATGACAATTTAAAGTTTCTGATAATTTTGATTTTTTTCAATTTTCTAATTAGAAAACAATGTGTAAATTGAAAATGTCTTCATTTTCTGCAATGTTTTCTAGCGTAAATTTAAAAAAAAAATGAAATTTCAGACTTAAACTTTGAACTTTTTGTCTATGACTACCTTTCAATTTGGACCAGTCTGAAATTTTGTTACATTGAATTCATAGGTTAAAGGATGAATGAACTTAGGGGAATCTTGATGAAATTTCAGGGGAAATTTTAAGGAGGGAGCATTTATAAACCCATTACTAGACAGTAAAATGTTTTAACCCATTACCAGAAGACAACTTGTTTGACTGGTCCAAATTGAAAGGAGTTGCAGACAACAATTGAAAGTTCATGAAATTTTGGATTTTTCAACTTTCTTGGTAGAAAGCATTATTTAAAATGAAGGAATTGCTTGCTACAAGCAATTGCTTCATTTTACAGTGTTTTCCCAATTGTTTTTCTAGAAGGGCGTCAAAAACAATTATTGTGTGGGCATGGGTTAAGTATTTCTTGGGAAGTGAGTGCCACTGTCAATATTAACCCTTTCCCGTTTTTTAAAATTTTAGACCTGTCCAAATTGAAGGATGTTGCAGACGACAATGAAAATTGGATGCAATTTAAAATGAAACCATCCTATATGTGGTAGAAAATATTGTCGGAAAAGAAGAAATTGCTTGTTGCAAGCAATTCCTTCTTTTGCCACAATGTTTTCTCAGGTATTAAATCACAAAGACGTAAAATCCCGTGTTTGAACAGGAAATGGTTAACTTGCATATGACTTAACTAATACATATTGACAGGTAAACATGGAAATGGCAGAAATACTGCAAATCGTCAAGGAAGAAGCCAACAAAGGAAAAAAAGGAGATATTTGTAGCTGCAACAAGTAGCTCTGTTCAGGGTCGATGAACTTGTCTAGTAAACATATAATTGGTAGATAAGTAGTTTCCTCCTGAGAAATTTCCTTAAAAGCTTTACCATCATTATAACTGTATTACATTATAGCATTTATTATTTTATATACAATATTTCTCAGAATAAATGCTTCGGGGAACAATGCAAAGCGCAAACGTGAAGCTGTGGTTCATTTTGTACCAATTTTTAGCTCCACTGGCTGAAAGCCAGCGAGCTATTGTCATGACATTGTGTCCATTGTGCGTCTGTCCGTAGGTGAGTGCGTTTGTGTGTGCATGTGTCTGTCCGTAAACTTTTACTTTAAAAATCTTCTCCTCAGAACACCAGAACAGAATTCAACCAAATTTCACAATAATGATCCTTGGATGATCATTCCTTCAAAGAATTTTGATTGGATGAAAAACATGGCTTTAATGGGCGGGGCTAATTTCCATATATGTTGAAACCTTCAAAAATCTTCTTCTCAGAAACCAACTATTGGATTTCAATAAAAATTTCACATTAATGATCATTATATGATCCTTTATCATTCCTTCAAAGAATTTTGATCAGATGATAAACATGGCTTTAATGGGCATAGCTTATTTCCATATATGTTGAAACCTTTAAAAATCTTCTTCTGAGAAACCAATCAATGAATTTCAACCAATTTTACAGGAATGATCCTTAAGGTGAACCTTTATCAGATTCCTTCAAAGAATTTTGATTGGATTAAAAACATGGCTTCAATGGGTGGGCCTTATTTCCATATGTGGTGAAATTTATCTTTAGGAATGTTCTTATAAGAAACCAATGGGTGAATTTCAACCAAATTTCACTGGATTGCTCCTTGGGTGACCCTTTGTCAGATTCCTTCAAAGAATTTTGATAGGACAGTAAATATGGCTTTAATGGGCGGGGTTAATTTCCTTGTATGATGAAAACTTTGAAAATCTTCTTCTCTGGAACAATTAGATGGATTTCAACCAAATTTCTCAATTATGATCCCTTGGTGACCCCTTATTAGACTGCTAAAATAAGAATTGATTGGCTTTAATGGATAGGGCTTATTCCCATATATGGTAAACAGTGATACAAAGGGTTTTAAGTTGTCATTAAAATTTCTCAAAAAGATCCTTAGGTTACTCTTTGTCAGGTTCCTTCATAAAAATGGCCCAGGTGAAAATTATGGCTTTGGAGGTGGGGGGGGACTTAACTCAATATATGGTATATAGTGAAATTTTGCAAATCTTATTCTGGATGGTTGTCATCAAAGTTTCCCTGGAATGGTAAGAAAATTCAGGCAAGTGAAATTTTTGTAAATTATTGAATGATTCTGTTTTGTTTTCCTCCAACCAATCATTAAAATGATTGAGCCGCTATCATAGTGCAGTCAGACTTCCAATCTTCAATCGTGGGATGTTGTGGGTTTGATCGCCTGCGGCAGCACATATCCTTGTTGACATTAATTCGTCTCTCACAAATGGCTGGATAATCATAAGGGTTTAAAGGATGTTACAAAATGGCAGGAATCATTTTGGGTGAGATATTGAGAGAGATTGTCTCATTTTTTTCAAGAAATCTCATTGAAACTTGCTTAAAGAGAGAAAATATAAAGGCAAAATGAAATTTAGTGAATAATTTGGTAAGTCATTAGATTTGGCTAAATGAGATATTTCAGTACATGATATTCTGAGCCAGAATTATTCCTGTAATGGTAGTACTGGTGTAAGAAATACTAGGAATCCATTGTTTGGTGCTTCAGCCCCTGCGATATGACTGAAATACTCTTAAAAGTGGTGGTAAATCCAATTCAATCAATCAATTGAAATGATAGGTTAGAGGAAATAATCATTTGAATGAGAGGCAAATCTTTGCAAAATAATTGCTGTAGGATCCATAAAATTGAATTTGATAATATATTCTCATCCCTTTTCAAATAACAAGAAAATTTCTAGCCTTTGAATTTTTTTTTTAATTGAAAAGAAATAAATGCAAGGCTTTTATGTGTATAATGCAGACATTGTTTAACCCTTGTCATGCTGAATAGAATGCTTTTTCAGAATTATATAAAAAGTCAAAGTGATGAAAGCACTGGTAGTACTTGTTGTTAAGTTATCAATACTTCTTTTGAAAATTAAATTCATAAAGAACTCTGGTTTCAAATGGGCAGACAGGATGCGTAGACTAAGATCAGACCGTACTTATGTGCAGTCTGATCTTTATCTATACCTCCTGCTAAAACCAAAAAATTCTGGGTTCAGCATGACCAGGATTAATTACAGGCAGTTTTTTTTTCAATTTCCACAGTGTTTTCTACCCAGAAAAACAAAAGATTTTTAAAAATTTCCTGAATTTAAAACTGTCAACTGCAACTTCTGTCAGTTTGATTTTTTTTGCCGTGGTAATGGGGTGAATGTCAACCTAAACCAACACAGGGTATAAAATCTTAGGACACAAAAGTAGTGCAGTTATGAATAATATTAGTTGGAAAGATAACTTACTAAAACCATTCCCTCACAGTTTTGCTATTTTGCAACCCCAAGAAAAAAGCTAGAGAAAACATTGTGGAAATTGAAGAAATGGCTTGTCACACTCCCTTTCTTCATCATCCACAATGTTTTCTAACCTAAAAGACAAAGTTTTTAAAAGTTTCATGAACTAATAATTGGCATCCTCAACTTTTGTCAGTTTGGACCAGTCCAAAATATTGGTGACTGGTTATAGGTTCAATCATGCAGGAATGGCTACTTTTTCACATGTTTAACCCATTACCACATAATCCAACTTTTGTACGCCTCACAAGTAAACAGTTCAGGAAAGCAATGTGGCAAATGAAAAAATTGCTTGATACAAGCATTTTCTGTATTTTCCACATTCTAATCAGAATGACAGAGCCGCCGTCTTATTGCAGTTGTTAGCACATAAGACTCCCGATCTTCAATCATGGGATGTCATGGGTTGGATCCACGGTGGCAGTACATTATCTTTTCGACATTTATCTCTCACCAATGGATGGATAATGGATGGATAATCGTAAACCTAAGTGGGATAGCAGCTGGAGGCTGGGAAAGGATGTAATGGTTGCACTGGTGTGAGATATAGTACCATTTATCCATTATTAGGTGCTCCAGCCACCATGATATAAATGAAAAGTTGTTAAAAGTGGTATTAAATACCATTTAAACAAACAAAACCAGAATAACACAGATATTTCAACTTCTAAGTCCTTGAAATTGTTGTCTGCAACTTCTTTGAAATCGGACCATTCTACTCTAAAAATTTGTTGTGTTGGAATTGATGTCACAATAAAGATGACTATTTGTAATTCTGATAAGGGGACTTAAAAATATTGATACATTGATCTGACCATTCTGTCAGGTTAATAGATGACATTCTTTAGACTAGAGGCTACAGACAATAATTCCATCCATAATCCTTTAAGTTATAATGCTCTGGACAAGCTCACTTTTATCATTTGATTTTGACCTTGAGGGTTTTCCTAAATTTATTTCAGATGGCAAATATTCTCATGATTCCTGAACAACTATGTCTGAAAGTATTCTGAAATCTATAAATAAGTGTAGAGTTATGCTTCAGACAAGCTCAATTCTAACATTTGACCTTTGCTTGTGGCCTTGAACTTGAAGTCTTTTTGAAATATGTTTCAAAAGGCACTTCAACCCATGATTGAGAAAAATGTGCTGAATTATTTTAAAATCCATCCATAAATGTAGGAGTTTAATGCATCAGACAATATATTTAACCTTGACATATGATCTTGAACTTTAAACTATCCAAAATTTGATTTAAAATTGCATATCTACACGTGAAGGAGTATAAGTATGTGCCAAAATTTCCAAAGTTTATAACTACAGTATGACGGACAGACAGCTGGCCACAGATGCCTGATGGGCAACACCAAAAAATATCCAATATTCCGGTGTCTATTTGTGGAGGATACAAGTCAAAACACTTTAGGGTAATAAGCAGGACATGTAAGAAAAGAAAAAACTGTTTGCAACAGTAAAATGCTTGAAAGAAAAACCCAAAACAACAAAAACAAACAATTTCTCTTTTTTCCAAAATGTTTTCTCATTATTCTTCAGAGTTACACAAAGTTGGGATTTAAGGGTACTAGCTAACATAAGAACTAAAGAATGCATACTCAGAACAGAAGTCAATAGGTTAACCAATTCCCACTTAGAGACGCTTTTGAACACTTCTCAAGAAAAGCAGTTGGGAAAACATTGTGTAAAATGAAGAAATTGCTTGTATCCAGAAAGTTGAAAAATGTAAAATTTCATAAGATTGTAGTTGTTGTCTGCAACTCCGTTCAATTTGGACCAGTCTAAAATTTTGCTGTCTGGTAATGGGTTAACTCATTCAGGAATGGCTACATTCTTGATTGCCTTATAGGCCATTTACAAGAAAACAAAATATTTGGTCGGATCCAAATTGAAAGAAATTGAGGTCGGCAATATTTAGTTGATGAAATTTTATAAAATCTTTGAATGGCATCATAGGTAATGAAGAAATTTCCTGTACTAAGCAACTCTTCAATTATGTTTTCCAAAGCTTTTTCTTTTGGGGTTTTGAAAAAAGGGATTGTGTGGGAATGGATTAACTCTTTACAAGACAATTTAGGTATATATGTATTCGACTGTTCTAAATTGAAAGAAGATGTAACTGACAACTTAAACCTTTCCTGTATAATAACTGGTTTTTACGTCCCTGTGATTTTATACCTAAGAAAACATTGTGGGAAAAGAAGAAATTGCTTGTAACAAGCAATTTCGTCTTTTCCCACAATATTTTCTACCATGTTTGTTGGCTACTTTTCATATTGCACCAACTTTTAGTTGTCATCTGCAACTTCTTTCAAATTGGACAGGTCTAAAATTTTGAAAAACAGGAAAGGGTTAAACCCTGTCTAAATTGTTGTAAGTCATTGATTAAAAGTTGACAATTGACCAATCGCTGGCCATGCTCACTGAGCTCAGACAAGAGGTTCCACTTAGGTATAAAACAGCTTGTTTTGCAGAATACATGGCCAGTAATGTGTATTAAAAATGTAAAATGGTTGGTTTGTGACTGAAACGACATGACTACAGATTGAATAAGCTGTAGTTACGACATTGTCAAACAGCAAAAAAGGTTTACATAAATGTTGGCCAATGTTGAAGCTTAAGGTTCATTTCTGTTCCAAATGAACGATAGAACTCATTCCCATACAAACGTTGAAAGCTTTGAAAAACATTGTGGAGAATGAAGAAATTGCTTGTCACAAGCAATTTCTTCAGTATCCAAAATATTTTCTACCTTAAAAGACAAAGACTTTGAAGATTTCATCAACTTAAAATTGTTGTCTTCAACTTCTTTGAATTTGGATTGGTCTAAAATTTTATTGTGTGGGATTGGGTTAATTGGTTGATTTATTCTTTGATTAATACTATACAATTAAGTCTTCTTATGACCCTCCATGTAATGATGATGGGCACATGTGTGTGAGTGGGATTATGGGTGGTTTTAGTGTATGTGTGAGTGGGTGTATTGGTGGTACTTTAGTGTATGTGTATGTGTCTATTTCTTGTCTGGCTCATATCTTATACATTTTATTGATGGATTTCAGAATTACTTGGCACAGTTGTTCACTTTGAAGAGTACATGTGTCATGCTAAAGTTTTAATGGATGTTTCCAAGTTCAAGGTCACAGCTGAAGGTCATGTGATAAGCACTTAAACGGGGGCATCCATGTCTGTGGCATGTGTATATTTCTAGTTTGAAACTCATTTGCACTGCTAGGTTGATATCAAAGACTGAATTTAGTCATTATCAAATGGCAAAATTTTAGACTGGTCCAAATTGAAAGGAGTTTCAGACAAAAATCTAAAGTTTATAAGATTTCTTATTTTCTATTTTCAAACTTTCTGGGTTGAAAACAATGTGGAAGATGAAGAAATTGCTAGGTTCAAGCAATTTCTTCATTTTACACAATGTTTTCCCGATTGTTTTTATTGAGAGGCGTCAAAAAGCATGGTTTAACCATATTAACATGCAAGAAATGGCTACTTTCCTTGTATGTATTACTAATTACAAAAAGGTTAATGTCACTGTATTTCTGCTAATAAATTATCCGAAGAGCTATACCAAATTTCAGTAGCTAGGGACTTTTTTTTGTATATCAGGTCCTGATTTATGAAGTACAAATTTTAATAATTTTGTTTTCTTTGTGCCTAATTTCTTTAATTTAGAAGAATATTGAATCTATTGCTTTCTTAAAGTGGCAATATTTTCATTATATTTATCATATTAAATGTTTCTTACAGTAAACAAATTCTGGAAAATGGTGACAGTGAAGGCATTTGCGCATACTCTTTAACTCATTACCAGATGGAAAATTTTAGACTGATCCAAATTAAAGGAGTTGCAGATGCCAATTTAAAGTGTATGAAATTTTAGATCTTTTAAATTTTATGGATTGAAAACACTGTGGAAAATGAAGAAATTGCTTGGTGCAAGCAATTTCTTCATTTCCACACTTTTTTCCCAACTGTTGTTCTTGAGGGGCATCAAAAATGGTAATTGTGTGGAAATGGGTCAACTCATTCCTGCACTATCTGGCTTTCTGAGCCCCTCAAGATTGAAAGCTTTGAAAAAGGCAATGCTACAAGCAATTTCTTCATTAACCACAATCTTTCTTACCCGAAAAGATAAATATTTTTCGAATTCAAAAAACTGAGAATTGTCCTCTGCAACTTCTTTGAATTTGGATCAGTCTAAAATTTTGTTGTCTGGTTTTAGGTTAAGGATTTTGTTAATCCTGTGTTGAATTTGGTATTTTTTTTCCTATTTACGCAATATTGACCCATTGGGAGATCTCAAAAACCTAATTTTGCTAGACTCAAAGCTCTGCATTTTGTAGCTCCACAGATCCTTAACCTTTTACCAGACAGAATTTTTTTTAGACTTGTCCAAATTGAAAAATTTGTTTGCATGGGGTTTTATGCTGCTTTCAGCAATCTTTCAGTTATATCGCGGCGGCTGGAGCACCTAACAATGGATTTCCTGGTATTTCTCACACTAGTACTACCATTACATCCTTTCCTAACCTCCAGCTGCTATCCCACAATGGTCTACGATTTTTGACCCATTGGTGAGAGACAAAAAGTTGGAAAGGATGAGTGCCTCCGTCGGGGATCAAACTGGGGACCTCTAGATTCACAGTCCGACACGCTAACAACTGCGCAATGACGGTGACCCAAATTGAAAGAAGTTGCAGACTACAATTTAAAGTTAATGCAATTCTTAATTTGTTCTTTTGCTGGGTAGAAAACATTGTGTAAAATGAAGAAATTGCTTGCTGCAAGCAATTTCTTCATTTTAAACAATGTTTTCCCAATTGGTTTACAGGTTTGAGTGTCCTGGATGATCAAAGATCTCGTCTACAATGAGAACAATAACACAATAACAGTTTCTTGACACTCACCCTTTCTTGTGGATCCAGGGCTCCCGCTGCCGTTCGCCAATGGGGCCAAATGCGACAAAATAAAAATTCTGGCCCCAAAATCGGCGAATTAGCGATTTTATTGGAGACAACTTTCAAAATAAGGCAAAGGGATGTTGAGTCCCTTGGGCGAGTTTAAACGATTTCCGACGCGCAACTTTTATCATTCACACATCCGCTAATTTGTTTGGGAGACAAGTGACCATCAATATCCATTGCATAGGCTATCTGTGTCAATCAAGACAGATTAGTTACGCATTGCTGACCTAATTGATTCTAACATCACTCGAGTTATTGGGATTTTCCGAAGCCCGCCGGGAACCATCATGTAAACCAAGATGGCGGAAATTCACATCGCTTGGGCTAAAAAATTGACGATATTTATTCCTCGATCACTTTTTGAGATTCATTAGAGTGCCGAATAAAAACCAAAGACAACATTTTGCTTATCTATTGATGATTTTAGTATCAAAGTCAACTGAATTTTCGAGAAATGAGAAATATCGGACATTAGTAATCAAAGTACTGCGGACATTAGTAATCAAAGTACTGTGGGTTACCAAAAATTTGACCTGTCGTCCAGCATAACTCTAGGTGTCCTTGAAATTTTATTATCAAATGACAATCCTCTCATTTTGTACCTATTGACCCTTTCCCAATTTATTCATTATAATATATTATAGATAACAGGTTATTTGTTTTCCATATAGTAGTTTTCTTTCATTCACTTATTCATACTGGCTCCACTTTTGTCCCCAATTAGCACCAAGTGACCCCAAATTTCTGCCATTGGCGATTTCATTGGCGCAAGAATAAAATTTCCCAGGGGGAGCCCTGGGATCTGTTATGTTATTGTATAGGCAAGTCACAATCTATTAACCCATTCCCACACAACATAATTTTAGACTGGTCCAAATTGAAAGAAGTTCCAGATGACAATTTCAAGTTCATGAAATTTTATTTTTTTCCTCATCTTTTTGGATGGAAAACATGTTTGATAATGAGGATTGCTTGATACAAGCAATTTCTTCATTGTCCATAATGTTTTCTAAAGCCCCAATTGAGGGGCCCTAAAAAGGAGGGATTGTCTTGGAATAGGTTAACCCAGTACCAGACACAAGATTTTAGACTCCTCCAATTTGAGAAGGGGTGCTGCTAATGAAATAATTCCAAGTGTGCCTCAATGAGGGACATTCCTGTGTTATCTTCCCTTTGTACTGTGATGATTAAATCAGAGGTGTGCCAAATTGTACATTGGTCCTTTCACTTCAATACCTTTGTTTTTATCCTTGTTCAGTATGGGGAAGTTGCGATTTTTTATTTGCCTTTTCTAGTTTTATTATAAATACAATCTCTTGATGGTGTTAGTTTATGGTTCAGAAATAACAAAGAAACGTATTTTCAAGATTAAACGAATTTTCCAGCTCTAAAGATTGCATTATACAGCTTACTTTAAAACCAGACAGTGCAAAGAAACCTAGGATAAAGTCCAAGTAAAACACTGATAGGGACCAATGTATTTCTGAAGAGTATTCAAGGGAGATAACCCAAGAATGTCCCTCATTGAAAAGTCAATGGACTAATTAACATTGAAAGCTTGGGGGGAGCTTTTTTGATGACTATTTTCAAATTATTTGAAATAAACTTAATGTTCAAGAATATACCCCTTATCATATTTTTCATTTACACTTATTAAAAGTACTAATGGTGTGTATAAAACTTTGGTATTTCAAATTGTACATTATGGTTTAATATCGCTTCTCTCTGCAGCCATCTCTGTTGGGTTAATTTCGGTATCTGCCTCTGTGATTGACGCAGGGATAGACGGCTCTTCTATTCTCCACCCTTTAGTTTGTACAATATTTTCTTGTGGCTCTGATCCAGTAGTTGAACTCCCACAACCCATGTTGGTTATTTCTCCTGGCTATATATTGTTTATAGCTTCCTTTTGGTTTCTATGGTTTTTATTAGAGCACAAAGTAATATTTATGCCTGCTATTGTTTTATGTTATAGACTTAATAGTCTCCTAACGCACTCTCTGGATTTATTTTATTGGGCTTTTCTGAGATGGGATATAGAGATGCCTTATGTTTCTTGGTTAGGCTTGGTTAATCACAATATTGGGGTCGCAAGGAGGTCAAAGGAAATTTAGTTTTATGATTTACTAATTATGTGATATATTTTTGTCACTGTCTTGACAACCGATTTTGATATTCGTCACTAAACGGTAATTGTGTTCATCCTCTCTGTAGGAGAATCCGCTTGTTTATAGATTTTTACGACTCTAGTTGTGTTGAATATAGATTTTCACAGCTTCTGTTCCTAAATCTGACGTCTAGACAAATTTATTATTAACACACCACTTCTGTTGAGTTACTTAGTAATTCTGTTCCTCTAATGGAGCAGACAATTATTCTTTAGTCTATGAAGAATCTGAAAGCTTGGCCAAATATACACTTTAGACTTATATTTTCACATTTAAGACTATATACTTTGCCAAGTACTATCCTTTTAAACCTGTTTCCAAGCATGCAGAATTTAGGCAGCTAAATTGCTATTTATTAATTTTGACAATATCGGCTTAAAATGTCTGCTCTAGAGTTCAGCTTATTTGTGATATTTTGATGGCTTGTTGTAAGGCAATCTTAACTCTGCACTTTTCTGATCAAAGCGTTTATTGTCTATTTTGAGTCTCTTTACTTTGGCAGGTATTATCCTTGAGAACTTGTAGATCTTAGCCTACAATTTGTGTATCAGCTGAAAGTGTCCTCAGTATCTTGTCATAGTTTGATGTCTCATAAGACAATCTGTCCTCTGTACTTAGATAGTATGTGTTATCAACATTTTTGTCCTGTCTTCTTTTACTTCCCAGCTTTTTATACTTTGTGTTACAGTAGACCAATACCGTTTCCCTGAAAAAAAAGAAGAAGAAAACTAGTATTAGCTCAATGTACTGAAAAAAGTCTTAATAAAATTCCATAAGAATGAGTTTTCTGATTAACCCATTCCCACTCAGTGATGCTTTTAGATGCGACAACCCCCCCCCCCAAGAAAAAAGCTTAAGAAAACATTTTGGAAAATCAAAAAATTGCTTGTTTCAAGCAATTTCTTCATTATCCACAATATTTCTACTCTAGAAGTTAAAAAAAAAAAAATCCAAAATTTCATAAGCTTTAAAGTATTATCTGTAACTGCTTTCAATTTGGACCAGTCTACAATTTTGCCTTGATTATTCTTTCACACAAGTTCTACAATAGTTCAAAATATGAATTACATAGAGTAAGAAAAGCACTGTTCCTAAAATGTCTGAACTAATTTTTAAAAAATATACAAATGATGTGAAGCAGCGAGTTTGAAAAATAATGGATGTTACTCACTGCGGACAAAAAGAACCAATCTCATGAAAAATACATTTTTCAACCCAATGTAATAATGATGATATTTGTAGATGAAACTTAAACCATAATCCCACTTTATAGGCCTCTCAAGAGAAAAGATTTGGAAAAATGTGAGGAGAATGAAGAAATCACTAGTGACAAGCAATTTCTTCATTATCTACAATGTTTTATATCCCAAAAGACAAAGCTTTTTTTAGCTAGAAAAGTCATCTTTGATAGCTTAACCCGTGTCATGCTGTATTAATTACCTAATTGAATTGCTGTCAAATCAAAGGGCTGAAAGCATTGATAGAACTTGCTGTTCAAAAATCAATATTTCCTTTAGAAATCAACTTCGTAAACAACTCTGGCAGGAAAAGTATAAGCAGGAGGTGTAGACTAAGATCAGCCTGCACATAAGTGCAGTCTGATGCTAGTCTACAGCTCCTGTAAAAACCGGAATATTCTGGGTCCAACATGACAAGGGTTGACATGACAGGACTTCCCTGGGTGCAAATGAGTGCAAAGTGCAATTGGAGGCTCAACCACTAGATCCAATGAATGCTTACACCATAAAAAGTAGTTCGTATGTATTTCAGTATTTCAGAAATATTGCATACTCTATCTGCAAATTCATCTCCTAGGTGTTATAAGGTCACTTGAGCAAATGGTGTTCAAAAGAGTCTGATCCGAGTCTTAACTTTACACACTGCTTTCTTTGGCCGCACAAATTAACTTTATTCAAATTGTAGAGAACTCTTTTAAAGCATACTATTTATCCCATTCCCACTCAATCCCACTTTTTTACGCATCTCAGGAGAAAGGCTTGGAAAACATTGAGGACAATGAAGAAATTGCTTGTAACAAGCAATTTCTTCAATGTTTGCAATTTGTCTAATCTACTAGGTAAAGATTTCTGAATTCACTTGCATCTTTTTAGCTTCTGTGATCTAGCTGTGTACGGCGTATGTCTTCAGTCATGTGTCAACATCTTGTGTGCACTCTAGAGGCCACTATTTTAGGTCAAATGTCTTGAAACTTTTTCAGAATCTTTGTCACCATGAATCCTTCTCACACCTAAATTATTTTGGGTCATGTCGGTCAAAAAGTAGGTCACAAGGTCAAATCATAGAAAAACCTCGTGTGTACTGCACTCTAGAGGTCACATTTTTACCTCAAATGTCTTGATAATTCTTCAGAATGTTTGTCTGCTTAATATCTCAGTCAAGTTCTAATTGGGTCATGTAGGGTCAAAAACTGGGTCACAGAATCAAATCTTTTAAATGGCTTTTGTGCACTCTAGTTGGCATGTTTTTGTCTCAATTGGCATTTTGTCAGAATAATTGTCTCCAAAATATCTCGGTCAACTAAGATATTTGGTCGTGTGGTCAAAAACTAGGTGAACAGGTCAAAATCGAAGATATACCTTATGTGCACTCTAGATGCACCATTTCGGGCTCAAATTATTTTAATTTTTGGTCAGAATTTTTGTTTCCATAATATCTTGGCATACCATATTTGGGTCACATGGGGGTCAAAAACCAGGTTACTAGGTCAAATCTTTGAAAACCATATGTGCACTCTAGAGGCCACATGTATTGCTAAATTGAACTGATATTTAGTCAGAATTTTGTGTCCATGTTATGTGGGCCAAGATTGACTTTGGGTCACATGGTTTAGAAAACTAGGTTACTATACTAAGGTAAAATCTTGGATATATGTCCTTTACACTCCAGAGGCCACTTTTTTAGCTCAACTATTCAAAGGATAGGGGGCTATTCCAGTCACCCATGCATTGACATAAACTTTTGGTTAAAATTTACGTGCAAGTGTCATAACTCTTTTTCTACTAATGCTATTGCTCTGAAACTTTTCACATGCTTTTGTGACAATAATACCAGCCTCTAGACACAGATTCATTAACTCAGTCATTCATTTTAGTGGAATCCTAACCCTTTTCAGACTTTTTTTGGTTTAACTTTTCATGCAACTGTCGTATATCTTTAATAACTCTCTTTCTGCAAATTTTTATGCTATTGCTTTGAAACTTTGCACATTTCTCTTTGACCAGCATATCATATTCTAGGAAAAGTTTCATTACTCAGACATTCATTTAACCCTTTCCCATTTTTGGAAATTTTAGACTAGTCCAAATTGAAAGAGCTTGCAGACAACATTAAAAATTGAATGAAATTTGAAATGAAACCATCCTATAGGGTAAAAAATATTGTGGAAAAAGAAGAAATTGCTTGTTACAAGCAATTTCTTCTTTTTCCACAATGTTTTCTTGAGTAAAAAATCACAGGTACGTAAAATCCCGTATTTGAACGGGAAAGGGTTAAGTGGAATTTCAAACCGTTTTGGACTTAGAAATTCTTGTTTGACTTAAAATTCTAGTCAAAAGATCTCTATTACTACTTGGGTATAATGCCTAACGTTGATATAGAATTGTTGTTACTACCCAGCAGTCAGAAAGGTCTAGTGTTGCTGTCCTCTGACAGCTCTTGTTTGTTTGACCCTTTCTTGTTCAAACCTGGAATTTTACGTTACTATGATTTTATACTTGAGAAATACTTGACAAACATTGTGGAAAAAGAAGAAATTGCTTGTGACAAGCAATTTCTCCTTTTTCCACCATAATTTATACCCCATAACATGTTTTCATTTTATATTACATCCGATTTCAGTACTTTGATTAAATTGTATGAACTGATAATTGTGTACTGCAACTTCTTTGAATTGAACTGTTTTAAAATCTCTGAACTTTCTAAACTTTTTTCCATCAATATACTTTTTCAAAAAGGCCTAAAGATTTTTTCATGAATTGAATTTAAGTATAGCCTGGTCCCAATTCAAAGATGCTGTAGAAGACAACTTTAGTTGATGAAATTTGGATTTTTTGCCACTTGAAGTAGAAAATATTTTGAAAAATGAAGAAATTGCTTGTCTCAAGCAATTTCTTCATTTTCCAATATATTTTCCAAAGCTTATATCTTTGGTGGTGTTAAAAAGGGTGATTGTATGGGAATGGGTTAAAGGTACTTGGTACAAATTAAATTGACCATTTCAAATTCGTCAACCATGGAATACAAAACCTTTCAACCGAATAAAGTTTATATATAAGTCATAAAAAGCCAGGGGGCTGATTTGAGTTTATGAAATCTTTTTATCAAAAACATCCGTATTCAACCTACATACCGTAAATGGCAGTTCTTTGCTCAACTGTCCGAATATTGTCCAAGCATCCATCTCAAGTAAATTAAGGAATTTTGATTGGATAATAAGCATGACTTTTATGGGCAGAATTTAATTATTCATTATGGTAAAAAAATCATTTTGGATTGGATTTTGGCCAAATTTCTTTATCATCAGGTGACCCTCGACCTGGTACTTTAACTCATTCCCTCTCAGTGATGATTTTAGACACCCCAAGTAAAACAGCTATGGAAAACATTGTGGAAAATGAAGAAATTGCTTGTAACAAGCAATTTCTTCATTTTCTACAATAATTTCCACCCAGAAAGTTGAAAAAATCTAAAATTTCATGAACTTTAAATTGTTGTCTGCAACTTCTTCCAATTTGGGCTAGTCTTAAATTTTGCAGTCTAGTAATGGGTTAAAAAAAAAATTGATTAGATGAATTATGGTGAGGGGGCGACTATCCATTTACTTGTAAAAAATGAAAACTCTAAAAATTCTCCTTTGAAACATGGGATTTCATGGGTTCAATCCCTAGTGGAAGCATATATCCTTTCCGACCTTTAAATTATCTCTCACCAATAGGTAGATAATCCTAAACTTACGTGGGATAGCATCTGGAGGCTAAGAAAGGACGTAATGGTAGTACTGATGCGAGATATACCAGGAATCCATTGTTAGGTGCTCCAGCCATAAACACCATTCAAACAAACAAAATCCTTTGAAACTATTTGCTGGTTAATTAAACTAAAATGCACAGCTATGCCTTTTGTCAACCCTTTATCAGATTCCTTCATAGAATTTTGATTGGATGACGAATATGGTTTTTAGCTCCACTGGCTTAAAGCCAGAGGGCTATTGTCATGGCATGGTGTTTGTTGTGCGTCTGTCTGGTTGTCCATCCATAAACCTTTTCTTTCAAAATCTTCTACTTAGAAAGTAATGAACAGATTTTAACCAAATTTCACAGAAATGAGCATTTGGTTACCCTTTATTAGATATCAAAGAATTTTGGTCAGATGAAAAACATGTTCTAAATGGGCATGGTTAATTTCCATATATGGTGAAACTTTCAAAAATCTTCAAAAATGTTCTTCTTAGAAACAAGTGGATGAATTTCAACCAAATTTGACAGAAATGATTCCTGGGTGGCTCAGATTCCTTCATATGTTTTTGATTAGTTGAAAAAACATGAGTTTTATGGTTGTGGCTTCTGTCCATATCAGTGGCTTAGAGCAAAAACATAAAATGCTTATCTAGAACTATTTCACTGATTTCAGTGACTAGATTTATTTTCCTTATATGGCAAAGATGACTCAGTTTATATTGAATACCCGAAAACATGTGATTAATCAGTTTATTCAGGCCTGAGGAACAATACATGCCCTAAAGGGCCTCTTATTATTGGTGGGACTGAATTCCAAATGTAGCATATATGAATCTTTGAATATTTTCTCCTCAGAATTTAGCTGATATAAGACTGATTTCATCAAGAATTTTGATATTAAGTCCAACATAACCATAGCTTTAGGGCGTCCAAGTTTTAGTAGAGGTAAAACCAAAGGATAAGAATATTCTCACCAATTTTTCTTGTCTTGATCACAATATTTTGTACCTCAGACACTTTTTTATCCTTTAAAAGACCTTTCATGTCAAAATTTTCCAAAGTCCATTGTTGACTAGTGCTCTTTTGGCTCTATCAACATTTTTTGGAAATTCATCCATGCCACATGACAGTCATTCTTTGAATTTGCTAAAGAACTTACAAGTCTTTGATAAATTCATACCTTCCTGAGTAATATGCTACCTCATCCTTGCAAAATGGAAGGCTTTATGGACAAAAAAGGTATGTTTTATTTACCATTGTAACTTTTTTGAGCCATGAAATCAAATGCTGGTAAAATCAAAATAATTACATGGGAGTATGTCAAGTTTCAGTGGTAATAAGAATGTATTGAGCTGTCAATGTAAGTGATATTATTAGTGTATTAGTTTGACGGATGACAAACAAAATGTGTTGTCATGTTGTCATGAGGCCACCACTGTCACATTCTGTGATGTTACAATTGTTTGTCATGCATGTTGTACAAGGAAGATAAACATAATCATGAACTTGGTGTGTGTGGTATGTGATGTATCTAGTAAGGAAAAAGTGTCCGGAGTTATTTGAAATGTGATTTGTTAGAATTAGTGGACTTAGGAGTTAAATTGTCAGTGATGCTTGGGCATCAACAATTTTTGGGTGGTAATAAAATTTTCAATGTTGCTGGTTGAGCTTTACAAAACCTATTAACCCATTCCCACACAACAAAATTTTAGTCGTCAAAATTGAAAGAAGCTGCAGAAAACAATGACAATGGAATTTTAAACTTTTCTAGTCTTTTTGGATAGAAAACAGTGTGTACAATGAAGAAATTGCTTGATACAAGCAATCTCTTCATTTTCCATAATGTTTTCCGTAACTACACCTTCTTCTAAAGCAGGAATATTTCAGGTTCAGCATGACCAGGGTTAAGACCTATTCAATTTCAAAAGTTTTGCAGATGAAAATTTGAAGGGGAATTATTTTGAAAATAACTATTCAGCAGGGTAGAAGATATTTTGGGTAAAGGAGGAATTGCTTGTCACAAGCAATTTCTTCTTTTTATACGCCCATTGAAAAACAGGACGTATTATGGGATACCCGGGGCGTCCGGGCACCTGTGGTCTGCCACTTTTTGTCCGGAGTATATCTCTATAAGTATATAAGCTATGATCATGAAACTTCATGGGTAGATAGATCTCATCAAGGAGAAGTGCAGTGCACAAGAATCATAACTGTGCCTGGCTTATTTTTTGAGTTACTACCCTTTGTTATTTTTTCATACTTTGATCTTGTCTGGAGCATATCTCTAAAAGTATAAAAGCTATGATGATGAAACTTCATGGGTAGATAGATCTCATCAAGGGGAAGTGCAGTGCACAAGAACCATAACTCTAACTGGCTAATTTTTGAGTAATTGCCCTTTGTTGTATTTTATACTTAGATCAAGTCCCAAGCATATCTCTAAAAGTTTTCAAGCTATGATAATGAAACTTCATGGGTAGATAGATCTCATCAAGGGGAAGTGCAGTGCACAAGAACCATAACTGTACCTGGCTGATTTTTTGAGTTATTGCCCTTTGTTGTTTTTCATACTTTAATCTTGTCAAGAGCATATCTCTAAAAGTATATAAGCTATTATCATGAAACTTCATGGGTAGAGAGATCTTATCAAGGAGAAGTGCAGTGCACAGGACACATAATTTTACCTAGCTTATTTTCTTTTAAGTGTTTTCCCTTTGTTGTTTTTTATACTTGGATCTTGTCCCAAGTTTATCTCTAAAAATATTCAAGCATTGATCATGAATCCACATTTGAAGATAGATCTCATCAGGGGGAAGTGCAGTGCACAAGAACCATAACTCTACCTGGATGTTTTTTGGAGTTATTGTCCTTTGTTGTTTTTCATACCTGGATCTGGTCCCAAGTTTATCTCTAAAAGTATATAAGCTATGATCATAAAACTTCATGGGTAGATAGATCTCATCAAGGGGAAGTGCAGTGCACAAGAAACATAACTCTACCTAGCTTATTCTTTTAAAGTTTTTTCCCTTTGTTGTTTTTTATACTTGGATCTTGTTCCAAGTTTATCTCTAAAAATATTCAAGCATTGATCATGAATCTTCATTTGAAGATAGATCTCATCAGGGGGAAGTGCAGTGCACAAGAACCATAACTCTACCTGGCTGATTTTTGGAGTAATTGCCCTTTGTTGTATTTTATACTTAGATCAAGTCCCAAGTATATCTCTAAAAGTTTTCAAGCTATGATAATGAAACTTCATGGGTAGATAGATCTCATCAAGGGGAAATGCAGTGCAAAAGAACCATAACTGTACCTGGCTAATTTTTTGAGTTATTGCCCTTTGTTGTTTTTCATACTTTAATCTTGTCAAGAGCATATCTCTAAAAGTATATAAGCTATTATCATGAAACTTCATGGGAAGAGAGATCTTATCAAGGAGAAGTGCAGTGCACAGGACACATAATTTTACCTAGCTTGTTTTCTTTTAAGTTTTTTCCCTTTGTTGTTTTTTTTACTTGGATCTTGTCCCAAGCATATCTCTAAAAATATTCAAGCATTGATCATGAATCTACATTTGAAGATAGATCTCATCAGGGGGAAGTGCAGTGCACAAGAACCATAACTCTACCTGGATGATTTTTGGAGTTATTGTCCTTTGTTGTTTTTTCATACTTGGATCTGGTCCCAAGTTTATCTCTAAAAGTATATAAGCTATGATCATGAAACTTCATGGGTAGAGAGATCTCATTAATGAGAAGTGCAGTGCACATGAAACATAACTCTACCTAGCTTATTCTTTTAAAGTTTTTTCCCTTTGTTGTTTTTTATACTTGGATCTTGTTCCAAGTTTATCTCTAAAAATATTCAAGCATTGATCATGAATCTTCATTTGAAGATAGATCTCATCAGGGGGAAGTGCAGTGCACAAGAACCATAACTCTACCTGGCTGATTTTTGGAGTTATTGTCCTTTGTTGTTTTTCATATCTGGATCTTGTCCAAAGCAGATCTCTAAAAGTATTCAAGCTATGATCATGAAACTTCATGGGTAGATAGATCTCATCAAGGGGAAGTGCAGTGCACAAGAACCATAACTATACCTGGCTTTATTTTTTGAGTTATTGCCCTTTGTTGTTTTTCATACTTTGATCTTGTCTGGAGCATATCTCTAAAAGTATATAAGCTATGATCATGAAACTCCATGGGTAGATAGATCTCATTAGGCGGAAGTGCAGTGCACAAGAACCATAACTCTACCTGGCTAATTTTTGAGTAATTGCCCTTTGTTGTTTTTTTTTACTTGAATCTTGTCCAAAGCTGATCTCTAAAAGTATTCAAGCTATGATCATGAAACTTCATGGGTAGATAGATCTTATCAAGGGGAAGTGCAGTGCACAAGAAATACAACTCTACCTAGCTAATTTTATAGTAATTGCCCTTTGTTGTTTTTTTATACATGGATCGTGTCATGAGCATATCTCTAAAATATTCAAGCAATGATCATGTATCTTCATTGGTAAATAGATCTTATCAAGGGGAAGTGCAGGGCACAAGAAACATAACTCTACCTAGCTAATATTTGGAGTTATTGCCCTTTGTTGTTTTTTCATACTTGGATGTTATCTGTAGCATATCTCTAAAAGTATATAAGCTATGATCATGATACTTCATGAGTAGATAGATCTTATCAAGGGAAAGTACAGTGCATTAAAACTATAACTCTACCTGACTTATATTTTGAGTTATTTCCCTTTGTTGTTTTTCATACTAGGATCTTGATCAGAGTATATCTCTAAAAGTATAATAGCTATGATCTTGACACTTAATAGGTAGATAGATCTCATAAAAGAGAAGTGCAGTGTACAAGAACTATACTGCTTCCTAGCTTACATTGAGAGTTATTGCCGTTTGTTGCTTTTCAGACTTTGTTCATACTTGGATTTTGTCTGGATTAGATCTCTGAAAGTGTAATAGCTATGATCATGAAACTTCACGAGTGAGTAGATATCACCAAGGGGAAGTGCAGGTCACAAGAACCATAACTCTACCTGCCTTATTTTTTGAGTTATCGCCCTTTGCTGTTTTCCACATTTGATTTTGTTTCAAATCTCTTATAGTGTGACAGCCTATGGTTTTCAAAACCTCATGATAACAAGAAAAACACCAGAACCATAAGTTATCATTGTGAATTGTTACTCTTTCTTAAAATTAGACTCAAATTTTTATCCCCTTCCCCGTTCAACAACCAGCAGTGTTACAGGCGTATTTTGTGACAATTTGACACCTTGTTCTACAATGTTTTCGCAATTAAAAAATCACAGGGACCAAAAAACCAAGGATTGAACAGGGAAGGGTTAAAATATAATGTATATGATAATTTCCAGTTAAACTATGGTATGCATAGAAAGTTCTTGTATCATTGGAAAGTCATAAAAGAGATCAATCATCTCCACAACACCTATTCCTAAACTTCCCACAATTATTCCAGCTGTATATTGGCTGTGCATTAATAAAGTATCACCATCATATTTGACATTATTTCCATAAAACTTGGTATGGAGTCTCTTTGAAAATCTGCTCTATCCTCGTTAGTGAAAGATCTAATTAAAAACATATCCTTCCTCATTAGTGTAAGATATAATTAAAAACTTATCTTTCCTCCTTAGTGTAAGATAGAATTAAAAACTTATCTTTCCTCGTTAGTGTAAGATCAACTTAAGCAAACTCATAACATTTTCACTGACTTTTTCATCATGAATACTAATAACATTTAACCCTTTCCCACACAATGATTCTTTTTGATTCCCCCCCCCCCCATGAAAAAAAATTGGGAAAACAGAGTTTCAAATGAAGAAATTGCCTGTAACAAGCAATTTCTTCATTTTACACAATGTTTCTACCCAGAAAGTTGAAAAGAAACCCAAAAAATTCATAGCTATCAATATGTAGTTTGCAACTCTTTTCAGTTTGGACGAGTCTAAAATTGTGTTATCTGGTAATTGGTTCAGGTATTATGAAAAATTGATATCATCATTAATCCTTGTCTTGTTATTTATCCCTTCTTCACAAAATTTTAATTTTTTGTCAAATTTAGATGTACTTTGTATTCAGACATTTCCTCATCACTGATTGAACAAGAAGGTCGCGTAGACTGAGATCAGACTGCACATCTGTGCAGGTTGATCTTAGTCTATACACCTGCAACAGCTACTGTCTAATCAGGAATATTCCTGAATCAGCATGACAAGGGTTAAATAAGCAGACATTTTACTACATTGACACAGTTTTCATTGAACTACTTTGTACTGATTTTTAGCTTGACTGTTTTTCGGAGAAACCAAAGGTATTGCTTTGGCCAGTGTTCTTAGCTCCAGTGTTGTTTGAAAACTTTGACTTTTTGTACTATCTCTGGTAATACTGAACACTTTCTCTTGAAACTTGGAATTTAACCCATTCCCACTCAATCCCTCCTTTTTACGCCCCTCAACGAAAAAGCTTTGGAAAACATTGTGGAAAATGAAGAAATTGCTTGGATCAAGCAATTTCTTCATTATCCACAATGTTTTCTATCAAAAAAGTCAAAGAAAATTTAAATTCCACCAACTTGAAAATACCGTCTGCAGCTCCTTTCAATTTGGACCGGTCTAAAATTTTGTTGAGTTGGAATGGGTTAATATTATGTTCACTTTCAAAAGAGTAGTGTATGGCAACAAAACACCATGCAAACCTTAAATGGATTTTTGAATGACTTATGCCCCTTTTTACTTAGAAATTTTACCCTCTATCAATTACTAGAATGGCCTAGCATTGGCATTTGTATTTGGTGCCATTGTTTCTTTAATGAGGGTATAATTAAACAAATATTTTAGCCAATCAGAAGGCAGCTATCTGAATGATTAGATAATGGAATATAAATTTAATTATTTGATATAAATTGTGCTTACCTACATAGTTTACAGAATGTGGTATGTCTACAAAAATATACTTTCTTATCAAGCTAACAGGTACAGCAGCCCTGATAAGCCCTCTATGTTGATAATACTTATCTCATCAGGTTGTATATATGTGTTTCAATCTGTAATTTAACACTTTCCTGGACAAATCCGGGATTTTACGTCGCTGTGATTTTATATGTGAGAAAACATTGTGGAAAAAGGAGAAATTGCTTGTTACAAGCAATTTCTCCTTTTCCCACAATATTTTCTACCACATAGGATGGTCAGATTTCAAATTGCATGCATTTTTCATAGTCATCTGCAGCCTCTTTGAAGTTGGACCAGTCTAAAATTTCATAAAACAGGAAAGGGTTAAGTTCATCTAAGTATTTTGTGGTCCTTTGCCGTATTATTATTGCTAAAAACCTTGGAAATTATTAACTTACTTGCTGAACCTTGTATTAAATCCCTGTTTCTCAATTCTGGGGTCTTGAGTTTGAAATTTTTTTCAGACATTTGACGAAAGTCATAGGGATACATCATTTGTCTCTTAGCATTATGGGCAAACGATAAGTAATGCCTAAGTGGGATGAGCAGCTGGTGGCTCAGGTCAAATTTTGTAGTTGTACTGGTATAAGAAATGACAGAAAGCCATGGTTAGGTACACCAGTCAATTTGATATAATTGTAAAAGTGGCCTGTAATCCCTCCTAATCAATTTATCAACTTGCTCTTACTCTCTAATACTAATTTCATGTAAACTTGAAATCAATGAATCAACCCTTGTCATGCTGAACCCAGAATATTCCTGTTTTGACAAGATGACTAGACAAAGGTCAGGCTGCAGTCTGACCCACAGGGAGCAGTTGCGTATGCTAGATATTCGCTAAAATGACCCAAAAGTCAAACCAGGCCTTTTAGAAATACTATATATAGACAAGGGATACAACTCAGAATTCCTGAGATCCCACCCCTGTCTGTTTTAAACGTCTCTAAAAATTACACTTCTTTGTTTACACATTTTACAGTTGTACATATTCGTCACACATATAATCATGTGTAACCTTGACCCATCCATTCTACGAAAACTATACAGCCTTCGGAGTACAGACAACTTTCTTACAGAAATACACCTCAATTTTGCTCAATTGTCGAGAAGTAGCACCTTCACTTTTCATCAGTAAATAGCAAATCCCAGATAAGCCACTCATTTCCCTTATGTATAGAGCAATGGTAAATTATAAATTAAATACATTTTTACCTTTAATTAGTTAATTCTGAGGTTTCCAGAGCTC
The DNA here is from genome assembly GCA_946902895.1 of Fragum fragum. Taxonomy (NCBI): domain Eukaryota; kingdom Metazoa; phylum Mollusca; class Bivalvia; order Cardiida; family Cardiidae; genus Fragum; species Fragum fragum. Next base: position 3,250,080 of record OX336379.1, read on the forward strand.
TCCTAACCTTAAGAAGTGTTACATCCTTTCTAGAAGTCAAAAGGCAGCCATGTTGTTTTTTATGATAAACATCCATAAAGCACAAATGGATGCCAAAATGTGTAAAAAGGGGTAATGGACGAGAAAGGCCACAAGTGGGATGTAAATGCCAAGAAAAGAATAACAAAATGGATATCAGAATAGACTAGATGAGAAAATTTTATTCATAAGGTACTTATAACACCATCATAGTTTAAACAAAATATTCATTATTTATCAATGGCTCTCTAATCATTTACTAGAGCCCAAGATATTGAATTGTATGTATTTGAAAGTTAGTTAAAAAGTTAGCTAGGTTAAAAAAATAAATAATTGAAAAAAAATTAGGACTTAATGAGTTATGATTTGTTCAGGCTTCCACACCGTTAACTTGAAATAAGTTAAGACCAAAGATTGACCCCTGTGGAACGCCAGATAAAAGCCATAACTCACCAATGACGACTGTTATTTGCCTTCTAAGAAGGAAGGGTAGAATTCAGCAAAGCGTCTCACCCTACATACCATGCAGCTGCATTTTGTAACAAAGTTAAGTTGTTGACTTTGATAAGTACATTGCTAAAATGAAATATCAAATATTAGTTTGTTAGCCAAATTTCTTATTCTATGAAACGTCTTGAATTAATTATATCATTAATGTTTCACTAAACAAAACCCTTTCTCTCATCTTTTAATGGAATCTTCACTAGCTGAATCTCTAAGTCAATGGAAAGTTCACCAGCAGGATTGATAGCATTTAGAATGTAGTAACATATAAATAGTATAATATTTTTTCTGGAAATGGGTTGAAAATTAACTTTCAGTGTGCAGAAGGTTATGAAACAGTGTGATATGCTATTTGTTGATAGCCATTCTGGAAAATGAAATATGAATACATGAATTCTTTTACACAGAAGAGTACTCTACAGTTATTTGTTTAAATTTATAAAGGTTATGATATTCCTGTGAAAATCCTTAGTTTGATAGTTACGTTACACCCATTCTTAATTATAATTGTGAAGTCTGGGGTTTCGCCCAATCGGAAAATATTGAAAAAATTCATAGGAAATTTTTAAAGCGCATGCTAAATCTTAAACAGTCAGCGAATTCTCTTTCTCTCTTATCAGAAATAGGACGTTTCCCGCCTATAGTTAATAGACATATTCATATAGTCAAACATTGGCTAAAACAGTACAGTAGAAAGAAGAACAATTGTATTTTAACATCAATATTACAAAGCCAGCGGTTAGAAATTGAAAAAGACCCCGAAGTTAAAAACTGGAGTAATAGAGTTAAAAAACTATTGAAGACTTCAGGCTTCAGTGAAGTTTGGTTTTACCCTGATTTGGTACATATTGAAAAAAATTAATCCGATATTTGAAAAAAGAGTCAAAGATATATACATAAGTAAATGGCACTCATCCATAGATGCTTCTTCCTCCCTAGTTTTATTTTGTAACCTTAAATTGAGTTATGAAACGTCAAATTATATTATACTCCTTGAAACTAGAAAACAACGTAATATATTAGCACAGATTAGATTATCCTCACACGATTTACAGGTCGAAACAGGTCGCCACCCAAATATCAACAGTTCGAACATGCGAATTATGTACCTTTACAGATATTGAAGACGAATTTCATGTCACTTTGATTTGTCCCTATTATAAAGATTTAAGATCAAAGTATATCCCAACTTCTACCATAAACATCCTAATATGTATAAAGTTTACGCTACATTATGATACTCTCATTATTAACATGGTATAATCAATATTGTTTATTTATGTGACTGTTTTTAGCTCACCTGAGCACAAAGTGCGAAGTGAGCTATTGTGATCGGTCGTTGTCCGTCGTCCGTCCGTCCGTCCGTCTGTCCGTCTGTCCGTCTGTCTGTCTGTCCGTCTGTCCGTCCGTCCACAATTTCTTTAAAAATCTTCTCCTCCTAAACCAGTAGGCCAATTTAGCTGAAACTTTGCAGGGATGTTCCTTGGGTGAAGTTCTTCAAAAGTTGTTAAAAGAATTCAATTCCGTCAAAAACTCTGGTTGCCGCGGCATATGAAAATGGGAATCTTGAGTTATTCTTTAAATATCTTTAAAAATCTTCTCCTCCTAAACCAGTAGGCCAATCAAGCTGAAACTTTGCAGGGATGTTCCTTGGGTGAAGTTCTTTAAAAGTTGTTAAAAGAATTCAATTCCGTCAATAACTCTGGTTGCCGCGGCATTTGAAAATGGGAATCTTTAGTAATTCTTTAAATATCTTTAAAAATCTTCTCCTCCTGAACCTGTTGGCCAATCAAGCTGAAACTTTGCAGGGATGTTCTTTGGGTGAAGCTCTTCAAAAGTTGTTAAAAGAATTCAATTCCGTCAATAACTCTGGTTGCCGCGGCATTTGAAAATGGGAATCTTTAGTAATTCTTTAAATATCTTTAAAAATCTTCTCCTCCTGAACCAGTTCGCCAATCAAGCTGAAACTTTGCAGGGATGTTCCTTGGGTGAAGCTTTTCAAAAGTTGTTAAAAGAAACTCATTCCGTCAAAAACTCTGGATGCCGCGGCATATGAAAATGGAAAATTTTAGAAAATCTATTTTGTCTTTTTTTTCACAGACTACGAGGCCAAAGGCGTTTATATTTTACATAGAACTTAATCATATGGTTCTCTACCAAGTTTTTAAATATTTAATCTCTGGGGTAAAAAATGGCCCCGCCCCTGAGGTCCGAAGTTTGGAAAAATGCTTAATTTGAGCAATTTCAAAAGACTTCACCTCTTAAACTATAATGTCTAGGATATTCATATTTGGTGTGTAGCATAACTAGATGGTTTTGTACTATATCACCAAAAGTTGTCTTCCTCGGGTCAAAAACGGCCCTGTACTAGGGGTCCAAATTTGGGAAAAACACAAAATTTGAGTTTGCTAAAAAAAAAAAAAAGAAATCTTCATTTTAAGGAGGAGGGCATTTATATTTTGGGTGAAGCATAGCCTGGCTGTTACCTATCATTTTTGATTAAATTATGCCTGTAGGTCAATAAAAACCCATTCCCTGGGTGTCCAAAGTTTGTAAAAATGCTCAATTATACCATGTTCAATAGTCTTTTAAGTACAAAGTCTAAGGCATTCATATTTGGTATATAGCATATCCAGATGGTTCTCTACCATGTTGGCTAAAATCTTAGCCCTGGGATAAAACATGGCACTGCCCCAGTGGTAAAAAATTTTGGAAAGCACTCAATTAGAGCAACATCAAAAGTCTTCTCCTTCTGAAGTATAACGTGATGGGCATACATATTTGGCATGTAGCATGACTGAATAATTTTGTTCCATGTAACAGGAAAACATGCTCTTAGGATAAAAAATGTCTCTGCTCCTTGGGTCGAAAATTGTGTAAATCATATTGAAAGAATTCTTGTTCTTAAATATAGGTTCCAGAGCATTTACATTAAAAACATAGGATAACATTATTGTTATCTACCATGTTTACATCCTTTGGACAAACATGGTCCTTCCCAAGGCATCCAAAGATATGAAAAACGCTCAATAAGAGCATGTTCAAATATCTTCCACTCCTCATGTATAAGTTGTAATGCATTCATTTTTTGATTTATAGTACATCCAGATTGTTCTCTACCAAGGTTGCTAAAATTACATCCATTGAAGTATCAGACAGTAATAAGAGTTTGATTGAAATCTAAATACAAAGAATTTCAGGTAGAAAACACTGTGAGAAATGGATAAATTGCTTGTCACTCCCTTTCTCACTATGTTTTTTTTTTCAAACCTGAGGGTGACAAATTCTTGGATAGTTTGGTAATGGATTAAACTATAAGCCAAAGGAATTCAATCTTATTGTAAAGCATTACTGGATTGTTTTGTACAAAGCCAAAATCTTATATTTGTTTTATTCATTTTGCTCAAGTTGTGTCTATTATACTAAAAAGTACTGTAATTTGCAGATGCCTCAGGTGAGCGATTTAGGACCATCATGGTCCTCTTGTTTTCCATTGTGTGTTTTATTACATGTTATTTTTTGGACTAAGAGCTAATATGCTCAACGTTTGTAATAAACTTATGTTCTGTTCTGTTCTATATTGGATTAGAAGACAACTGTGGTAGTTATCTTAGTAGTTAAAACATGTTTATTTGTATGATATCCAACGTAATTTGGATTGTTTTTCTCTATAAATTCTTGGTCATCAATTACGGTTCAATTCAAAAGAACAGGTCTACGTATAACTTTAAAAAAGTAATTTACCTCTATACTAAAAACGGAGTATATTGTTAAATAACATTTGGTAATAAATTCATACACATATACATGTAAGAATTATCAAATTATTTTTTGTAATTGTTTCTGTGTAAGAAGAAATAAAAGCAGTATGAGTTGATGCAAATCTACTATTGAATTATAGTGATTGTTATCATTTATTTTGCATTCCTCATTAATGGGTTATACTTTAACTATAATTCTAATTGAAATTTGAAAATAAAATTTGAATCATTTAATGAAAGACAAATGTTTTAACACACAAAGTGAAAAGCAAATACATTCAGCATAACTATCTATACAGGCTCTGAATCAATATTACTCAGACAATTCGAGGGTTACAAGATATATCTTATCTCCAAAAGCAACCTGTTCTGATCTTGCTTCAATATTGAAAATATATAATTAAAGATTTTTTTCTTATTGTTCATGTTGGTTTTTAGTTCTATCGAAACACTTATTTCTTTGAATATGATTAACAAAACCTTGTGGAATTCCTATTCTCATTAAAAAGTATTAAATGAGCAATCGAAAGGGAGATTATCAAAAACTTTGGGAAAAGAGGAGCACCCTTGTTACCTATATCGCCTCATCTTTATCTTTTATCTTTGTGGATTTCCTCACAAAAATGCATATCTTGGAATTTGAATAAACTTAAGAATATATTCTTCTTAGAAATTAGATATCTTGTATCAGGTTAGAGAACCATTGATACATATTGGACATATTATTCAATTTTCATATCATATGTTAATGAGTTATGAATGAGAAATTGTCATTTCAACTACCCTCTATTTCAGTCGTTGGCCTTTATTGCAACTTGCGTCCCCACTTGTAAACACCCCCCCCCCCCTTTCCCCAATGTTGCATCTTGTTTGCATTTAAGGATATTTCAGTTTATTTACAAGATGGCTGCCTTTTGACTTCTAGAAAGGATGTAACACTTCATAAGGTTAGGAGAGCTCTGGAAACATCAGAATTAAGTACTTAAAGGTAAAAATGTATTTAGTTTATAATTTACCATTGCTCTATACATAATAGAAATGAGTGGCTTATCTGGGATTTGCTATTTACTGATGAAAAATGAAGGTGCTACTTCTCAACAATCGAGCAAAATTGAGGTGTATTTCTGTAAGAAAGTTGTCTGTACTCCAAAGGCTGTATAGTTTTCGTGGAATGGATGGGTCAAGGTTACACATGATTATATGTGTGACGAATATGTACAACTGTAAAATGTGTAAACAAAGAAGTGTAATTTTTAGAGACGTTTAAAACAGACAGGGGTGGGATCTCAGGAATTCTGAGTTGTATCCCTTGTCTATATATAGTATTTCTAAAAGGCCTGGTTTGACTTTTGGGTCATTTTAGGGAATATCTAGCATACGCAACTGCTCCCTGTGGTCTGACCTTTGTCTAGTCATCCTGATTGTCCCATTTAAAGCTAGCTTTGTTTATACCATTCCTTTTTAATTATCATCCAAAATTTGCAGCTATCTAGGCTTTCAGTCCTTTTATTTTAACATGGTTTTGTAGAAGATTTTATTCAGCATGACAAGGGTTAAACACTATGTTATGAGAACTATGTCACAGCCCCTTCAATATAACAGATATTGATTGATTGAATTGGGTTTAACACCGCTTTTAATAGTTTTATAGTCGTATTGCAACAGCTGGAGCACCTAACAATGGAGTACTGGTATTCCTCACACCAGTACTACCACTACATCTTTCCTGGCTTTCAGCTGCTATCCCACTTAGGTTACAATTATCCACCCATTGGTGAGAGACAAATGTCGGAAAGAATATGTGCCGCTGCCGGGGATCGAACCCATGACCTCCCATTATTGAAAATTAGGAGTCTGATGCGATACTGACTGTGCTATGGCAGCGGCTCAATATAACAGAGATAAGTACCCCTAAACAAAGCCTGTAACCGTGGTAACATGTGTTTCCTAGATGGGTGGTTCTGTTTATCTTCTGCATAAAAATTGTATATCAAAAGAGCAATGATTATCTTTTAGAAACATCTAAATTCTTTCATTGTTACATAAGTGTGATTGGGGTGAATCTGTCATACTGCATTTTCAGAGCATGGCTAAATGATCTTTAAATCAGTTGACAATCATTTCGGGCCACAAAAAAAGAGCTTCTGAAAACATCGTGAAATATGAAGAAATTGCTTGTTGCAAGCTACTTTTTCATTATCCACAATGTTTTCTGACTCAAAACAAAAAAGACAGTTAAGATTTCATCGACAAGAGATTGTCACCTGCAGTTACTTTCAATTAGGACCAATCTGATATTTTCTTGTGATGTAATGGGTTAAGCCGTCACCCAAGGATCAAGCCAGAGTTTAAATATGCTACAATATAGGCTTTGAAAAAAAAACTTGATTTGGTATGGCAATCTTCATTCCTAGCTTCTCTGCTGCTTTGTACTGGCTAAGATTCAAGACAAGCCTGGGATCAATCATAGTGGTTAAGGACAATTTGCCACCATATTTTATACACTTCCTTCAAATGCTTTTAACATCATGTTAAATTTCCAGGAATTTGCATGAACCTTTCTGAAATACATCCTGTGTAATAAATCTTAAAATTTGCACTCACAAAGGCAAGAAGTGGGATTTTAAACAATTCTTACAAGGACACTGTACCCTTGAGAAGATAAGTGCTTCAGATCATGAACTTTAATCGATGCATGGACAGTCCCATTAACAAAACAAGAAACTACATGAACTTCCATGTACAGTATTATACGTGGCTTCATGAACTGGTTGTTTAGTGGTCATGGTAGGAAATTAATTAAGTTCAATGAATTCGTAAAACAATTGAGCTGCCGTCAAATTTATATGTGTTTAAAGGAACTGTTTTCAAATGAATTGTAGAATGTTTAAAGAAATTAAAGCAAATTAGATTTGGGTTACTTACATTATCTTCAGAAATTAATTCATTCCTAACTAATTTTTTACACACGACAAAACAATTATAAACGACTCTATGATTTCTCTGCAAGATAGAAAATATATACATATACCGATGAAACATACTTTTTCCTTACGTTAACTTCAATAACTGCTATTAGGCGATACAATACCTGGCAACAAAAGTGAAATTTTAAAATAATTTTTAAAAATCTTCTTCTCCTGACCCAGAAGGTGTAGAGCCTTGATATTTTGCATGAAGCATCAGTATATTGACCTCTTTCAAAATAGCTAAAATCATGATCCTAGGGTCCCAAGGGGCAGAGCCCCAGGGGGGTGGGGTTAAATAGAAATAAAGAACGACTTTTTAAATGACATCTCCACCCAAACCACTGGGCCAATTTGAACCAAATTTGGCAGGAATTTTGCTTAGGTGTTCCCTTCAAAAATAGCTAGAAGAATTGAAATCTGTTAAAACTCTGGTTGCCATGGCAACAAAAGTGAAATTTTAGAATAAACTTTAAAAATCTTCTCCTCCTGACCGAGAAGGCGTAGAGCCTTGATATTTTGCATGAAGCATCAGTATATTGATCTCTTACAAAACAGCTAAAATCATGATCTTCGGGTGCCCAGGGGCAGAGCCCCAGGGGGGGTTGTTATATAGAAATAAAGAATGATTTTTTACATAAAAACTCCACCAAAACCACTGGGCCAATTTGAACCAAATTTTGCAGATATGTTCCTTAGGTGGTACCCCTTAAAATGAGCTAAGAGAATTGAAATCCGTTAAAAACTCTGGTTGCCATTGCAACAAAAGTGAAATTTCAAAATAATCTTTAAGACTCTTCTTCTCCTGACTGAGAAGGAGTAGAGCCTTGATATTTTGCATGAAGCATCAGTATATTGATCTCTTACAAAATAGCTAAAATCATGATCCTCGGGTCTCCAGTGGCGGACCCAGGAGGGGGGGAAGGGTATAGGCATAAAGCATCAGTTCACAGACTTCTTTTTTATTTCTGAAATTATAACCCATGGAAAAGGTTTTTCCTTCTTTCAAATCAGCACTTAAGCCTTGGAATTTGTAATTTAGACTTTTGGATCCCCAGGTTCATAGTCTTTATATGTAATTGTGGCCCACTTGTTTCATAATCCTAACCTTAACATGAAATTAGACTGTTGAAAGAAAAAGAGCCTTTATCTCAGGTGATCACCCCAGGGCCAACGGCCCTCTTGTATTCAACATGACAAGGGCTTTATTGTTGATTTAATATAAATTCATCATTCAAAGTCAAAATCTGCCCTGGCAACCTTCAAGGCTTTCAATGTTTTGAATGGGAAATATTGCAGCTGATATCCTACAAGCTCTCTAAATCAGAATAATGAATAGAATATTGCAGGTGTTGCCTAAACATCTTGTTTAAATACTGATAAGCCTTAATCCTTGAACTCTGTGTGGAAAAAATGTCTTACATGTTGTGCACTTTCAAGGCTCTTTCAATGGTCCGCTGCATATACATAATCAAAGAACTAAAAGTACTGTAAGCTAGCAAAGCATGGTTGAACTTAGAATCTTTCCCTTGTTGGGTAGAAAACATTGTGGACATTGAAGAAATTGCTTGTTACAAGAAATTTCTTCATTATCCATAATGTTTTCAAAAGCTTTTTTCTTGAGGTGCTTAAAAAGCAGAATTGATTGGAAATGGGTTAAATAATATGCTTTCGACAGAGTTCTCTACAATTTGAATAGAGTTTGCAATATTCCTGAAATACATAAGAACTATTTTTTATGGCATAGGCATTTAACAGATTTAGTAGTTAAGCTTCCAGTGGGAGTTTGCACTCGATGAACTTTGATACGACCTTAAAATTTTGTCTGTTAACTGACGCTTTGCTAGCTAAAAAAGTGTCCAACAATGTTGCAATATGTCTATGCCAAAGTTAACCCTTTTCATGCTGAAATATAAATCTTCTTCAGAATCGCATTACAATCAAAGGATTGAAAGCAATGGAAGTACCATATTTGGGTTCATACTTTTTATGCTCCCTGAAGGGCAAGCATATAGCTGCCTCTTTGTCCAACCATAAGTCAATCATCCATCTGCCTTGATTTTTCCACAACCCTTGTATGAAACTTCACATTTGAATTCCTTATGCTATCAAACTTCTCATTTTCTCTGGATTGTGGAAAGCTCCAAGGTAAAGGTCACAGCTCAAGGCTAAACATTAAAATTAAGCATATCCTGAGAATAGCTCCTAAAATTATGATTGGTTTTCAAAATAACTTTGCACAACTGTTCTCAATCATGAGTAGATGTGCCATTTGAAAAAACAACCAACAGATAGTTCAAAGGTCAAGGTCACAGCTCAATGTCAAACATTCAAATTAAACATATCTAGAGACGGGCAAGCATATAGCCACTGCTTCGTCTGTTCATCCATCTGAATCTTTGTGACAGGGCTATATTTCTGGAGCATAATTAATTCATCTGTGGAGGCAAGTTGATTATGTAGACCAAGGTTAAAATGCACTCACATGCATCCTGTTCTTTGACTATATGTCCTATCAAAACAGGCTTCACTTAGTTTTCCTTATCACGAGATTTCATCAAATCAACTTATCCTATTACCACACAATGATACTTTCCGATGCTCTGAAAAAATGGACAAAAATTGGGAAAAGGAAAAAATTACTTGTAACAAGCAGTTTCTCCTTGTCTTACAATGTTTTCTACCTATTTTGCACTTATTTTCCAATTTTAGCACAATTTGAAATGACCTCCCCAACTTCTTTCAATTTGGGCTGGTCTAAAATTTTGTCATCTTGTAATGGTTTAAACCAATTATATAGGTGTCTCAATGATGGGTTAATTTAGATGTATGCATCAGTCTGGCAAGTGCATGATTCCTTTCTTCCTTATTTGTCCAAACATCATCTGAATGTATACAGCCATAAAAATAGAAATAAGAAAATGACCATTAACATTTCGAGTTTTACCGTAATGGAAAAAATAGTGCCTACATGGATTTGATGTTCCTAGCATGATAGTCTTCAATATTAATAAAATTTCAATCCATTTTCCATGCAATCCTATGTTTTTACAGACACCAGTTTGATGGTTCAGTGCAAAACAGTTGTAACTGCCTATATGTTATGATCAGTTACAACTGTTTCATGCTGAATCATTGACTTGAGAAAAAAGCTTTGTAAAACATAGTTGTAAATGACCACAGTGTTTTCTACTCTTTTAACCCTTTCCTGTTCAATCCCTGGTTTTTATGACCCTGTCATTTTATACATGAGAAAACAGGGTGGAACAAGAAGAAATTGCTTGTAACAAGCAATTTCTTCTTTTCCCACAATATTTTCTACTCTGTAGGTTGGTTATACTTTTCAAATTGCAGTACTTTTAGTTGTCGTGTACGACTTCTTTCAAATTTGACAAGTCTAAAATTTTGAAAAATAGGAAAGAGTTAATAAGCAAAATTTCTAAATTTTCATCAACCAAAAATTGTCATCTGCAGTTCCTTGAATTTGGACTAATCTAAAAGTTTGTTGTCTTGTAATCGGTTAAAGAAAATCATTTCAATTCAACAGTTTTCAAAGTTTTTGAAAAAAGACAATTCTTAACCTTTGTCACTCATGCTGAACCTGGAATATACCAGTTTTAACAGAAGGTATGGACAAAGATGAGACTGTATAGGGGCAGTCTGTTAATCTACACCTCCTGTCTGTCGTTTTGAAACCAGTATTTTCAGAGTTTTAATTTTCAAAAGAAGTATTGACAACTGAATAACCAGTACTTTCAGCCCTTTGATTTTAATACAATTCTGAAAAGGACATTATTCAGCATGACAAGGGTAAATCAATCATACAGAATCTTAACCCTTGTCATGCTGCATAAATTACTTTACCGAATTGATGTCAAATCAAAGGGTTGAAAGCACTGATAGAATTTGTTGTTCAAAAATAATTATTTCTTTGAGAAATCAACTTCATAAACATCTCTGGCAGGAAAAGTACAAGCAGGAGGTGTAGAATAAGATCAGCCTGCACATAAGTGCAGTCTGATCTTAGTCTACACCTCCTGCCAAAACCGGAATATTCCGGGTTCAGCATGACAAGGGTTAAAGTTGATTTGCGATCAATATGAGCTAGTGCACCAAGGTCGATAAAATGTTCTTGACTGACCAAAGATTTTGATGTTAAATGTAGTCAATTATCAATCAAATGTGACAAAACAGATAATACTATGGGAATTTTGTATGTGCGAGAGGACCTGGATTATTAATCTACCTGTTTAGAAAAGCCATGCCAGAAAAGTGGAAACTTTGTAGAGGTGATCCTAATGGACAGTGGTTGTCTGTTAACCAATGCAGGTAGGATACACATCATATGTTGATTTGATTTGCACAAAACTATTGAACAATGCGCTTGTGACTTTTTAGCTCACCTGAGCAGAAAGTGCTCATGATGAGCTTTTGTGATCGTTTAATGTCTGTCGTCCATTGTGTGGCAAGCACCGTCAACAATAACAGTGTAAAAACTCTAGAGGCCACAGTTTTGACCCATTCTTCATGAAACTTGGCAAGAATAATTGTAAGGTCATGAGGATGTGGGAGGGTTCTATTGGAAAACACAGGAAAAGGGGCCTTAATAACAGTTTCTTTATTTTCACTCTAAAGGGAACAACTTTGGCTCAATCTTCATGAAACTTGGCCAGAATACTTATTAGGTCATAAGGATGAACCCACTTGATTAAGGGAAGGTTCTATTGGAAAACACATGAAAAGGAGCCTTAATGACAATTCCGTTGTTTACTCTGTTGAGGCTGCAATTTTGGGCTCAATGTTCATGAAACTTGGCCAGAATAATTGTTAGATCATGAGGATGAGCCCTATTGATTTGGGGAGGTTTCTATCGGAAAACACAGGAAAAGGGGCCTAAATGACAATTTCTTTGTTTACACTCTAGAGGCCACAATTTTGACACAAAATTCATGAGACTTGGCCATAATAAAAGATAGGTCATCAGAATGAACCCTATCAATTAAAGGAAGGTTCTATTGGAAAACACAGGAAAAGCGGCCTTAATCACAATTTCTTTGTTTACACTCTAGAGGCCAGTTTTGACCCAATCTTCTTGAAACTTGCCTTGATTAATTGTTAGGTCATCAGAATGAACCCTATTGATTATAGGAAGATTCTTTTGGAAAAATCAGGAAAAGGGCCCTTAATCACAATTCATTTGTTTACACTCTAAAGGCCACATTTTTTGCTCAATTGTGATGAAACTTGGTCAGGATAATTGTTAGATCATAAAGAAGAACCTATGGGAAGGTTCAAACCGAAAACAGGAAAAGTGGCCTTAATGACAATTTCTTTGTTTGCAATATAGAAGCCACAGTTTTGGCTCAATCTTCATGAAACTGGTTGAAGATATTTGTTTCTAGTTGTATTTTTTAGGACCATCATGGTCCTCATTTTTGCACTTGTCCCTGTTTTAGCTCCCCCTGGCTGAAGGCCAGTGGGTCTATTGTCAATCCAGTGTGTTTGTAAACCTTTTCTATAATCAAAGCGATGAAAGTACTGGTGATAGTCGTCCTTTTTGGCATAGTAGATTGATATGCCTGTTTTGGGGTACAAAAGTGCAATTTTGATATTGATAATCTTTTTCAACCCTTTCCTGGACAAACCCAGGATTTAAGGTCACTATGAAGTCTAACTAGCTTTTGAGATCAATAATTTTTCTACTTTTCCAAGATTATCCTTTTCCAAAGACATTCCAGTTATGATTAAGATATCATTCAAGAAACTTGGACAATATTAGATAAGCAATATTGATTTAGAATTATTACCTGTAAGAAACAAATGAGTGATTTTGTATATCTTTTATACCTTCCATATTCCAGCAGAAGCTGAACTCATTCCCACACAATCAAGCTTTTTTATGCCACTGAAGAAGTGTTTTAATTAAAGAGTTGTGAGAAAAGGAGAAACTGCTTGTGAGAAAAGGAGAAACTGCTTGTTTCACAATATTTTCTACCCAATCTCAAAGCGATTTGAATTGTCTTCTGTAACTCAAGTCCAAAATTTTGTCGTTCGGTAATGGATTTAAAAGACTAATTCAAAATAATAATAAATAACACTAAATATATGTAGTTTGGTAATGGATTGAAAAGGCTAATTAAAAATAATAATAAACAACATTGAATATATGTAACTGTATAGCTTATCACTCCTGCAGTATACTGCTGGTTTGCTGAGTTCTCAAAATAGAAGGCAAATTACTCACTATATAAATTGAAAGACTCATCGTTTTTAAAACCGTGGCCATATCTACACTAAACTGTTATTGGTAGGGTGTTTTCGTGTTAAAAGAGGAGTCTTGACGCTTTCTACCAATTATATAGAAACCTCGTATTATGCCATTTTTAAAATGTATAGTTGTTTGGGGGAGACAGGTTTTGAAAAATGACAAATTGAACCTAACTGGGCACTACTTCTCTTCTAACATAGTAACATCCTACTGGATCTTCCAAACTGGGTAACACTGATGCATGCCTATGGAGTCCATCAAAAAGGACTCATCTCAGACATTGTTGAATGGATTTCAAATTTCAAAGGAATGTTCCTTCCTTTATCAATGTCCGGTACGAATTTATATCAAATTACAAAATGGCTTTATGGGCTGAGCTTACTTTCATTTGTTTTAGACAATCAGTGAAAATTCCTAACCCTTGTCATAATGAATAACTTTTCAGAAGTGTTTAAAAAACAAAGGGCTGAAAGCAATGGTAGTACTTGTTGCTCAGTTGTTTTGAAAAAAAAGTCTGGTTTCAAAAGGACATGCAGGTGGTTAAGACTAAGAGGGGAGGGGGCCAGGGGAGAGCCAGGGGGAGCTATGTATATGTGCAGGCTGATCTTTGTCTATACCTCCTGCCAAACAGGAATAGTCCAGGTTTAATATTGCAAGTGTTAAACTTTGGTCAATACAATAATTCAAGGTTAATCACTATTTTACTGTTCTAAATAGAAAATTGTATAAACACTTTGAACAAAATTGCAATTTACCCTCAAATTGTTTAAGAAGTTCCCAGGAGGTCTGTTTTGGCATGACAGCTTACATATTTAAATACATTCCTTTGGGATTCTCTTTGGGAACTCGCATTTGTCTTTTAGCCAGTGATACATAACAAATAGATTTAATCAGAATTTAAGGAAGGAAAACGATAATTATGCGAGGAAAACAGGTCATTATAAATACCAACCTACATGTTGTATTGACAGTTACTGTAATGTAGAGTGTTGTCATTTGTTAATCAGGATTTACCGTGTATTAATGGATAAATCATGACCAGTGCCCTTTTGTGTATTATTATCCAGGAATTTATTTGTTTATTTTTTCCCAAGGTCTTAACTATTAATGAGGAAAAACATTGAATTTCTTGGAAGCCATTGGAAAATAAATGTGTATTGTTGGATCCAATGGCCAGATTAATCCATTTCCATTCAATTGTAGATGAAGAAATTTCTTGAAACAAGCAATTTATTTTTTATCACATGTTTTTTACCATAAAATTTGAAAAAAAAAAAAAAAATTCTAACACTCTAAATTGTTGTCTGCAACTCCTTTCAATTTGGACAATTCAAAAATTTTGCAGTCAGATAATGGGTTGAAGGCCACCAAGTCTGTTGTCATGGCATTTTGTCCATTGTGCATGCTTGCTTCTGTCTTAATTTCCATCTCTTATTACGTTCTTTTGTGGGTGAGGCTAATTCTTGTATAATGGCATAAAGTGAAAAATATCTAAAACTATAATATAGTGCATTCAATCAAATTGTGATATGAATGTTTGTAATGGGTGACATTTTATTAGATTACTTGTAATACTTGTGAGTAGTTTTTCTCTAAAAAGACAAAAACTTTGTTGCATGAGTTGTTTCCCTTGTACTTTAAAGTTAGCCTGTTTTGCAAGGGAGGTAATAATGTTGAATTAATAAGTAAATTCAGGGATACAGACTTTCAAGCTCCCTAGTCAATTTGACCAATTACCAGATTGCAAAATTTTATCATTTCTTCATTTTTCCACGATGCTTTCCAAAGCTTTTTTCTTAGGGGCGTCTAAAAGCGTCACTGAGTGGGAATGGTTGAAACCTTGCATTGACACACACTGCTATATAGTAGTTCAATATTCATTTAAGGATTAAATGTATGATACAATTGGTTTATCAATTTTTTGATAGACAGCTGCAAAATATCAATTTTTAGACAATAGACCTTTTCACGCAAAGCGCCAGATGACTAAAAAGTCTACATCCGTTAGACGCTTTCAAAAAATAACAACAACAACATTTTCCCGTTGCGGGGAGTTTTTACTTCCGGTTTGAAAATCTCAATAGAAAATAAGAAGGCTCGATACGACCCCGAACTTTAACAGTGTTAAAATGTCAGAAAACAAGTTTCTTTTTGTGAAGTCAGTGTTTACAAATCCGAACAATAGATGGGAAAATGGTTTGAAAAATGTTCCGGCCCTTGACATATCAAAATTAAAAAAAAAATATTTAGTGGAATCGCGGGACAAATCGTTTGACAAAGAAAGCGTCCGGGCCTACAAGTCGTTTAAGGCGTTTAAATACTTTGAAGAGGGATTTGTCCAGAAACTCAGTCACATTGAAAAAACTGTGGAAAATACCAGCTTGGATTTAATCAGTTCCCGTGCTCTTGCTTCATACCAGGGAAAATCCTACCAAACTTACGTTACATTTTAATTGAAATTGTACCTTGCAGGGGATTTGGCAATGCAGAATTTCGCATTCTGTCATTTCATCTGACCGCTCATGTGAAATCTGAAGTTCGTTCTGCACATTTCTAAGATCAATTTCTGGCAACAAAACGCGTTTCTTGGTGTAACACACGCTACAGTTTTCTTTCACAAGGGTTTCTACTGCTCCGTCATATTTGGACGATTTCATACTGGAAACAGTAGCTCTCCTTTGCCTCAATGTTACTGGCAAAGTCGCCGGAAGATTTATTGTCGGTATAAAGTCCACAGACGTTGGATCATCACTTCTCTTCCCATTCATAAAATGTCGACCACAAAATAAAGAATTATTCGTTGGTGCAAATTTAGTTCTTCAATGGAGGACTCTTCCAGTTGCCTTTATCCATAATTTTCTTCTAGACTACGGTTTCTTCGGAATTCTATGGAAGGATATATATGAGTTATGCCTTGTCGATCTACAATCTGCCACGCAACAATTGTCATTTCCACCCATCTTTTTAGGATAATATATATCCCACAACAAAAAGTATCCACTCAAAGTTGTTAAGCGTATTCAATTTATTTTTATTTTGGTAAAAGATTGAAATGATAATGATAAATAAATAAACACCATGCAATAATATTCCCGTGCCGATTGAAAACGACGTCTGGTCGGATTCTTTGATTCGTCGATCAGGGCCCAGTACTTGGCGGCATATCGGTCGAAACATAAAAAGACAAATTTGTTTCATCAATTCCTTAATTTTACTAATATACATAAAGAGTGTGCGGTGTTGTTTATTGGATGCTTGGTGACATGTTGCCGTCTACACTTAACACCATATAGATATGTGATATACCAAAGGGAACCCTTTACATCAAGACTGTTTACCGAACAGCACTCCATTATAATCATTACATTTGATTATTTCTATTTTTCATTCTTTTCTTCGCACTATTAACATCGTCATCATACTATTATGATTTCTGTGATAATCATTTTTTCGTTAATATATAGTGCTCTCAATTTTGAATTTCCATATACGCTTTTTAATCGGTATATGGCATATCTAGACGAAAATCAGATAATATAAATCAAAGAATATATTTTCTCCTTTCCTCCAACACTTCTATTACCAGAACGCTGCGAATGTCAATTTGAGAAGAAGCATATGAAAACATTGTGGAAAATGAAGAAATTACTTGGATAAAGTAATTTCTTCGGTAACCACAATATTTTTTTCCTGTCCCATAAGGAAAAAAAGAAAATAAATAAACAATTAAATTCCATTAGCTCCAAAATGTCGTCTGCAGCTTCTTTTGGACCAGTCAAAAAATTCATTCATTGGGAATGGATTAATATAGGAATGTTATTTTAGTCAATATTATATCTGTCAAGATGTTTGACACTTGTCCGTATACTGCAAGGCGAGATTTTCCATTCATCAACGTAATCATTCAGTGTTTGCGTCGAGTGTCAAACTATAACTATTTACTTTTCCTTCCTTGTTTGTGTGTGAGGGGGGAGTTAAAAATATGTCCAAAATATCTTATTTCGTAGGAGATATTATTGTATGAAAGGGTAATTTTCGCAAAACTCGAGGTACGTAATGTTTAATATGGCCTAGACACCAGGTGTTTTTAAACTTAATTTTGTTACTAATACACGATAATATCATCAATATTACTCGCTACAACTAGTCTGCATATATCTGCCCACATATTGAAACCCTTTTTGCACCACAATTTTGATTTTTAACCTTTATTTTTGTTCGTTCAAAATAGACAATTTATATAGGATTGTATAGTGATAAATTATCGACTCCCCGCAATCGATCACGTGACAAAGTCTCGGGTAAATATCGCCTTTAACGAGATTCGATTTGACGCATGCGCTGTGAAACCGTGAAAAGGTCTATTATTGCAGTCTTCCAGTCCACTCTTGAAATTCTGGTTGTTAATTGCTTTTTCTCACCTCTGCATGAGGTTTGATTAAACGCTTTATACCTTTTCTGATGGCTTAAAAATATATTGAAAAAAAAAAGAAAGGAATAAATACTTAACATGTATTAACAAAAAATAGTGTTCATATGTTACATTAGCTTGTCTCCTATGCTGTCAGTAAGTGTGTTTGAAGTAAGATAGATCAATCATGCAAGTACATTTCATTCCTTGAAATTACCTCCCTTATGTCTAACAAACTGACACTGATCAGCCAAATAGAGAAAGATAACAACCAGAGAAAATGGACCCCTCATCCAAGCTTTAGTGCAGGATGAGAGGCATTATTGGAGTAAAGCCGGAGGCTGAGCATGTATGAGGTAGCATATCGTTCCGACGGCCAAAATCGAACGCCCTTTAAAGAGAACTTTAAATTACTAATCAAATGTGTCCACTGTCAACCGGAAGTACTCTCTACTAAAAAGTCATAATTTTAAAGTAAACTGTATTTTGTTGCTAATGAACCTGTGGGAAGGGATAAACATTAATGAACTGTAATGAACTGTCAACAAAGCAATGGGAGGGTTCATACATGCTCAGCCTCCGGCTTTACTCCAATAATGCCTCTCATCCTGCACTAAAGCTTGGATGAGGGGTCCATTATTTTCCGTAAAGCCTTCGGCTTCGCATGTATGAGGTAGCATCTTTAAAGGCAACAAAATACAAACAAAACAACCGAAATAAATAATCCCTCTTTTATGTCATCTTCCATTAGAAATAACATCCCACAAATAAGTATTTCACAAAGTACATACGTGTATCAAGCTCTGAGAATATAGTTCAATTGTCACCTGACTAGTCCAGGTAAGCCTCAGAAATGTCTGGACACTTATTTTGCATTGCTAAACACAGCATCAACAAAAGACACATTGGAATTGAATGAATGTCTAAAGTAAAATTTTTTGAAATTCTTTTCAGATGACCAGTCTGCTTTTTCAAGAATACTTTTCAAAGAACAACCTTTCATTGAAGCTGCAGAAGCAGCTGCTCCCCTGTAAGAATGTGCTTTGAAATGCTTTGTACTGATACCAGAACAATCTAAAACTGTTTTCAACCAACGTGCAATAGTCCCAGTACTGACAGCTTTAAATGTTACATATGACACAAAAACTTGAGTTGACTTTCTTAAGTGCTCTGTTTTTTGTAAATAAAACAATAAAGTATGCATAGGACACAATACTTCTTCCTTGAAGTGATCAATTTCCAATGCGTAAGCATGACCAGTCTTAGATGTTTTCAACAAATTCGAAAATGTGAAAACAATCTTTTGCTTTTCCTCAACATAATTATTTATATTCATGGAGACTAGAGTCTGAGCTCTGGGTGCAGTTGCAAGAGCAATGAGGGCCACTGTTTTCATGGTTAAATTTTTCAAAGATAAAGCATTCAATGGATAAAGAGCTTTTAAATACTTTAACACTACGGACACATCCCATGTAAATTTATAACGTGGAACAGAAGGTTTTATTTGAGAAATGCCTTTCATATATCTCTTAATCAAAGTAACTTTTTCACACCATTGATTCCCAAAAAATGGAAGAGTTTGTAACAATGTTGATTTGTGAGTGTTCAGGACCGAAAAAGATTTTTTCTGTTTATGTAAATCACTAAGGTACTTAAGCACTGTCACTTCAGTTGTAATAAAGGGATCACTTTTCCTGCGTAAACACCAAAGATACCATTTCTTCCAGGCGAATTCATACTGCTTCCTAGTCCCTGGTCTCCATGAGTTGAGGATAATATCGGCAGTCTGTTTAGAAAGTCCCTTACACTGGAGATATTCCCTGATACACCAACAGCGACCATATTTATTCTTTTTGATAAAGGATGAAGTTGACCGTTGTGCGGAAGGGTCATCAGATCTCTGTGACGTGGTAATCTGACAGGAAAAGTATACAACATTTCCATTACCATAGGAAACCATACTTGAGATCTCCAAAGTGGAAAAACCAAAATTGCTTTTTCCACTTTATCTCTACGAATCTTATTCAATACCTGACCTATTAAGCTAAATGGAGGGAATATGTATGGTGCAAAATTGGACCATGACAGACTGAAGGCATTCACAAAAGCGGCACCTGGTTCAGCAAACCATGACGCAAATTTTTCTAATTGTGCATTCAATCTTGACGCAAAAAGGTCAATATCTGGTCTGAAAAAATGTGCACGAACTCTATCAAATATTTCTTTTTTCAAAAACCATTCAGTTGAATCAGAAAAATGTCTAGAGTAAAAATCTGCCACCTTGTTATCTACCCCAGGCACATGTACGGCCGATACAAAAATTTCTCGCTCAATACACCATCGCCAAATGGTTTTAGCTATTGAATCCATTTGTCTAGAGGCCATTCCTCCCATATCATTTAAGTATGTCACTGCTGAAACATTATCTGACTCTACTTGTACATGCACATTTTTACAATTGCCATAAAAAGACTGAAGAGAATAAAAGATTGCTAATAACTCTAATACATTGATAGACAGGGAACTTTCATTTATTTTCCATCTACCATTTGCATGCCTTTTTGACAACATATCTATAGCTCCCCAGCCCCCTTTAGAGGCATCTGACCTACACTGAAATTCAACCAAACTTGGTCTGATTGACTTTCCATTCTTCAACCTAACATTTTCTAGCCACCACTGTATCTCTTCATGACTTTCTTCTGACAAACACACCTTATTATCATAATTCATGTCTGACCCTAATCCACAAATTTTATCTCTTTCTAATGTTCTATAATGCATCGGTGCTTCCAATACAGCATGAAAGGTACTAACCAGCAAACCAATAAAAGAAGCCAGATCTCTAACAACCACAAGCGTCACAGACAATAATGAATTTGCTTTCAAAATAATTTTCTGTACTTTCTCTTCTGTCAAAAAGATTTTGAATTGCACAGAGTCAATAACAAACCCAAAGAATATAATTCTCTGAGTAGGTACAAGAACTGACTTCTTTTCATTAACAGTAAAGCCTAATGATTGCAGGGTACTAGTTACAGTGTCTGTGTTACTCTTACATCCATTTTTGTCCTTATTCATGGTTAATGAATCGTCTATATAATAAGTACATCTAATTCCCTGTTGTCTAAACCAAGTAAATACTGGTTTTAGTATTTTCGTGAAGACAAACGGCGCAGACTTGAGGCCAAAACAAAGACATTTAAATTTATATAGGATTCTGTTCCATGAAAACTTAAGATACTTCTGACAACTATCATGAATAGGAATAGAAAAGTAAGCCTGCTCCATATCAACAGAAGTCATGTAGTCATCTTTTTGCAAAAGTTGCAAAACTACCTTAAAAGTCTCCTGTTTAAAATGATCATAGTGCACAAATTGATTCAGAAAACGTAAATTGATCACCGGACGAAATTTCCCATTAGGTTTTGGAACAATAAATATTGTTGAAATGTACTCATTGCTTTCATGCTCACAGGGCACAATAGCCCCTATACTAAGAAGGCTTTTCACCTCATTGTCAACAATTTTGCGATATTCCTCTTTAAACGGAATTTCATTTGGAATTCGAGACTGAATTGGTTTGTTATCAAATTGAATATGATAACCTGACACAGCACTTAGTACCCATTCATCATTGGTTAACAATTTCCATGCATGTAAACATTTTTTAACTTTACCTACCACAGAATCTACTTTTCGTTTGGGGAATCATTGGATGGTCCACCACGGCGGGGATATCTTCCCCTGTATGGCCGGGACGCCCCTCGATATGGCTGGTAACGATTCCCATATGCACTATTACTCTGACTGTACGAGTTTCCATAGCCTCTTTTAAAAGGCTGCTGTCCCCTTCCAAAACGACCACGCCAGTTTGATCTGTACTGAGAGTTGTAGAAATCTTTCCCAACATTAGATAGAGAGTCACATGATTTTATCTCTTTTGAAATGTCATCCCCAAAAAGCTGGGTTGTTATAGGCATAGAGATGTTGCAAAGACTCTGATATTTCTTCTTAAGGTGTGGTCGAATACTGTATCTTCTTCTAACAGAAAGATTATACTGAACTTGTCCAATTAGAGTCAAAATGTCTGACACAAGTGTTCTTGCTTCCTTGTTGAAAGACTTTTTGAATGTACCCACCAGTTTAATTACTGGAACCATAGCTGTGGCCACAATATTCTGTACATCTGACATGTATTTATCCTGTGAATGAACCTTACGGTCTAAAATTTTCCATATTTCACTATTTACTAATGGCGGTCCGGCCTTATCAACATTTTCGGGGATTTTATGTCTATTTATGATTTCATCCAGGTCACACTGTGATGTGCATGCTACATTCACTAGGTTGGCCAAAGAATTAGAGATAGGTTTATCCTTTTCACTTATTTTCAGGCGTGGAGGACACCAGTCATCCTCATTATCAGAGGAATCACCAAAAAGTTCCTTTTCTAGGGAAGAAGGAAGGGGTTTACTGTTAGATGGACCTTGAAAGTCGGGTTCTGAAAAGTCACTGTTGTGCTCAAAATAATCTCCCTCGGAGAAATAATCATTTTCAGGACATCTGTTTTCTTTTTCAAATAGGCCCAGCTTCTTTTTAAGGATACTAATATCTTTTTCTGACAGTCTTTTCAAGTCTAAGGATGGCTTTGAACCGTTTGTTTTTGTTTTCTTTTTGGACTTCGAAGACGATTTTACCACCTTTTTTCCCTTAACGGGACTTTTGCCTTTCTTCTTTTTTGGGGAAACAACATCCTCCGCTGTGACTTCAACTACCTTCGCCACATCAGGCGGTTGTACTATATCTACAGGTTCGAAACCCGAAAATTCGGACTCAGTCTCGGCAGAGACACTTAGAACATCGTCCTCGTTCTCGCTCATATTGCCTTTCAATAACAAAATCCCGGACTTCGTCCTGGGAAAGTACAACAGTGCATAAACTAATAATGACACCCAGAAAATCTGAGACGACGTCTTCAGTCTGTATGGTACAAAAATAACAATCATGTCATTGTGTTTGACAAACACGTGTGTAATCATTGGGCGCCGGAACAATTATGACTTTTTAGTAGAGAGTACTTCCGGTTGACAGTGGACACATTTGATTAGTAATTTAAAGTTCTCTTTAAAGGGCGTTCGATTTTGGCCGTCGGAACGATATGCTACCTCATACATGCGAAGCCGAAGGCTTTACGGAAAATAATACACATTTCAACTAAAATATAAATATCAGTGAGACTGGGAGCGAGTCTAATGTGACATCAGTATTAACCCTTTCCTGTTTTTCCAAATCTTAGACTGGTCCAAATTGAAAGAAGTTGCAGACGACCATAAAAATTGGCTGCAATTTGAAAAGAAACCATCCTATATGATAGAAAATATTGTGGAAAAAGGAGAAATTGCTTGTAATAAGCAATTTCCCCTTTTTCCGCAATATTTTCTCAAGTATAAAATCACAGCAACGTAAAATCCTGGGTTTAAACAGGAAAGGGTTAACCAATTACTGTTTTCTTCATATGACAAAATCATGTAGTTGTTGGATTTTGCTGGATTTTGCATAGGCTGTGGAAATAGCGCAGTTGTAGTGTTTAGGACTCCTAGTCATCGGGGCCAGGGTTCAATCCCCGGCTGCAGTGAATATCCTTTCTGACATTTGTCTCCCACCAATGTGAGGATAGCTGGTGGTTTGAAAAAGGATGTTGTAGTAGTACTGTTATGAAATACCAGGAATCCATTTTTAATAGTGCTCCAGCCGCTGCAATATGACTGAAATACTGTTAAAAGAGGCATTAAACCCAATTCAATCAATAGATTATGCTTAATTTATGGTCTAAGAGAAACAATTTATGATTTTATGAAATATGAAAAAAAAAAAAAAAAAAATCCCACAATGTCATGGATTACACCCCTAATACTTTAGATTAAACCCTTTCCTGGTTTGCAAAATTTTAGACCTGTCCAAATTCAAAGGTCTTGCAGACGAAAATTTAAAGTTGATTTTATTTGAAAAATAACCATTCAGTAGGGTGGAAAATATTGTGGAAAAAGAAGAAATTGCTTGTTACAAGCAATTTCTTCTTTTTTCACAATGTTTTCTCAATTATGAAATCATAGGGACGTAAAAACCAGGGATTAACCAGGAAAGGGTTAAGTTGGATATTAGACTTGTTGTTCATATTGACATGGGCAAATGTTGATTACAAAAACCTACCCATTTCACATTTTTTCACACCTAAGAAATATACCTATGGAAAAGATTGTGAAAAAAGAAGAAATTGCATGTTACAAGCCAGTGGAGAGACACAGATCCTCTTTAGCCTTTTGTTTCCATGGAGGTATGGAATAAATTGATCAGCCAATCACAACCAAATTTAATATGTTACAATAAAAGGGCTCTAGTGACTTAATCATAATTGAACATAGCAAGTGACTGCAGCATTATCAATACAAGGTATTTCTCCTTCTCCCATGAATTTTTCCTTAATCTATTTCTAAATTGGCATCTCAAGATGTCATTGAGTGGTAATGGGTAAACCATCTTTGTACAAGCTAAAATGTATTGCAATACACAAGTTTCTTAACCCATTACCAGACAATTAGATTAGACTTGTAGGAATTCAAAGGAGTTGCAGACAACAATTTAGAGTTGAAGAATTCAAAAATCTTTGTCTTTAAGGCTAGAAAACATTGAGAATAACAAAGGAATTGCTAGTAACAAGCAATTTCATCATTTTTCCCAATGATTTCCAAAGTTTTTTCTTGAGGGGCATAAAAAGATGTAATTGTAGAGGAATGGTTTGACCCATTATCAGACAATAAGATTTTTTACTTTTCTAATTTCAAAAGAAGTTGCAGTCAATTATTCATAGAGTGTTTTAACCCATTCTCACACAGCAAAATTTTGGACTAGTCCAAATTGAAAGGAGTTGCAGATGGCAATATAAAGTTAATGAAATTTTAGAATTTTTCAACTTTCTGGGTAGAAAACATTGTATAAAATGAAGAAATTGCTTGTTACAAGCAATTTCTTCATTTTACACAATATTTTCCCTATTGTTTTTCTTAAGGGGCGTCCAAAAGCGTCACTGTGTGGGAATGGGTTAATTGGAAAAGAAATGTCATATAGGGGAAGACATTGTGTGTTATTATGATAATGTAGAGTGTTTTGTATGGAGACACTGCACAGTAAAGATCTAGGCTATACATGGGAAGGTCCAGAAAAAATTGTTGTTAGTAAAATCAAATGGAAAGCCGAAATGGGAAATCCCTATGGAAATTGGTGTACAGTGGAAAAAACAAGGTAGGGTGTACTAACCCTTGTCATGCTGATCCGGAATATTCCTGCTTTGGCAGGAGGCTTAGACAAAGATCAGACTGCACATTTGTGGAGTCTGATCTTAAGCTACACCACCTGTTGTTTATTAAATAAAATCTAAAAGAAATATTAATCTACAAATGGTCCTTCTGGTACTTTCAGCCCTTTGATTTTTAATCAAAATCTGTAGAGAATATAATAATTCAGCATGCTAAGGGTTAAGTTTTATTATGCCCTCACCATTTAATGGTGACGGGTATACAGAGTTGTGTCTGACTGGGGGTGGGGGTGTTTTTAGCTCCACTGGTTGAAAGCCAGCGAGCTATTGTCATGGTGTTGTGTTGGTCATGTGTCATTCCAGTTGTCCATCCGTCCATAAACTTTTTCTTTGAAAATCTTCTCCTCAGAAAGTACTGAACAGAATTCAACCAAATTTTACAGGAATGATCCTTGGGTGACCCTTATCAGATTCCTTCAAAAAAATTTAGATCGGATGAAAAACATGGCTTTTATTGGCAGGGCTAATTTCCATATATGGTAAAACATTTAAAAAGTCTTTCTCAGAAACCATTATGAATGGATTTAACCAAATTTTACAGGAATGATTATTTGGTGACTCTTTATCAGATTTCTTCAAAGAATTAAGATCAGATTAAAAACATGGCTTTATTGGTTGGGACTAATTTCCATATATGGTGAAAACTTTGAAAATCTTCTTCTCAGAAAACCAATGGATGGATTTCAACCAAATTTCATTTGATTGACCCTTGGATCATCCTTTATCAGATTTCTTCAAAGCATTTGATAGGACAGAAAACATGGCTTTAATTGGGGGGGGGGCTTATTTCCATATATGGTGAAAGCTTTGAAAATCTTCTTCTCGGAAACAATTGATGGAATTCAACCAAATTTCACTGGAGTGATGCTTTGGTGACCCCTTATTAGATTGCTAAGAATGAATTGATTGGCTGTAAACATTGCTTCAATAGATTGGGCTTATTTCATATATGGTTAACCCTTTCCCGTTCAAATAAGGGATTTTACGTTCCTGTGATTTTATACTCGAGAAAACATTGTGGAAAAAGAAGAAATTGCTTGTAACAAGCAATTTCTTCTTTTTCCACAATATTTCCTACCACATAGGGTTGTTTCATTTCAAATAGCATCCAGTTTTCATTGCCGTCTCCAACCTCTTTCTATTTGGACCAGTCTAAAATTTCAAAAAACGGGAAAGGGTTAACAGTGAAAACTTACAATGTGCAGGATGGTTTTCAACCAAATCATAAGTAAATTCAGGCCGGTGGAGCAAACCGGGCGCTCAAGTGCCTCTAGTTTAAACTAGCAAAGCCGCAGCTTTGATAGCTTAAGTTAACAGATGAAATTTTGAGGTCTTCTCATAGTTCAACGAGTACAAACTGCCATTGGAGGCTTAACCATTAAAGCCATTGAATGCGTACACCATAATAATTATAAAGTTGTTCTCATGTATTTCAGGAATATTGCAATCTCTGTTTAAAATTGTAGAGAACTCTTTCAAAAGCATGCTATTTAACCCATCCCCATCAATTCCACTTCTCTCAAGAAAAAAGCTTTGGAAAACATTGTGGACAATCAGGAGATTGCTTATTACAAGCAATATCTTCATTGTCCACAATGTTTTCTACCCAACTAGGGGGAAGATCTAGAGGATCTAAATTCATCCAGCCTGAAATTGTCATCTGCAAATTCTTTTAATTTGTTGTCTGCAACTTCTTTTAGTTTGAACCAGTCCATGATTGTGTTGTGTTGTAATCGGTTAACTCCTGGGTTACTGTAACCTAGTTAATTTATGATAACCTTTAGCAAAGAGGAAAACTTAACAGAACTATGCTTTTCTAGTGTGTGTGTATACATCTTGTGTGCACTCGAGAGGCCACAATTTTATGTCAAATGTCTTGAAACTTGCTGAGGATGTTCGTCTACATCAAATCTCAGACATGTTCAATATTGGGTCACATGGGGTCAAAAACAAGGTCACAAGGTCCAATCTATTGCACTATAGAGGTCACATTTTTGCCTCAAATGTCTTGATATATGGTCAGAATGTTGGTCTGCATAATATCTCAGTCAAGTTTTATATTGGCTTATGTGGAGTCAAAAGCAAGGGCAAATGGTCAAATCTTGGAATAGGTTTGTGCGAAATGAAGGACACATTTAGGCTCAAATCAATTTATTTTTGGTCAGAATGTTTGTCTGCATGATATTTCGGTGAAGATTGATATTGGGTCACATAGGATCAAAAACTAGGTCATAAGGTCAAATCTTGGAAATAGACTTGTGTGGATTGTAAAGGCACATTAATTGTTTGCCTGAAATGTCTTGATATTTGGTCCAATTATTGATCTGCATTTTATCTTTGTCAAGTTTTCTATTGGGCCAAGTGGGACCAAGAACTAGGTCACAAGGTCAAATCTTAGAAATACCTTGTGTGCACTCTAGAGGCATGTTTTGGGGTTCAATTATTTGATATTTAGACAGAATGTTTGTGTCCATTTTATCTTGGCAAGTATTTTATTTGGATCACATGGGATGAAAAATAAGGTCACTAGGTCAAATCTTTGAAAAGAAAAATGTGTGCACTATGGACCCAACATTATGGGCTCAATCAATTTGATATTTGGTCAGAATATTTGTGTCCATGATTTGTCGACCAATTTTAACTTTGCATCACATTGTCTTAAAAACTAGGTCACTGGGTTATATTTTAGATATACCTCATTTATACTCCAGAGGCCACACTTTTTGGATGAACAATTTGCACTATATAGGCTTCATTTTTGGCTCAAATGACTTGATATTTGTTCTGAATGTTAGTCTCCATAAAAATGTTAATTTTTACATTGGGTCACATGGGGTCAAAAACTAGGTCAGTAAGTCTAATCTTAAGAAATCTGTTTTGCAATTTACATTCTACTTTTCTGGCATAAATATCTTGAAACTTTGTAAGAATGTTTGCTCTTGATTTCAACACAAGTTTTTGCTAAAATTAGTTCACTTAGGATTTTGTAGTCATCAACTCAGGTGAGGGTTTTAGGGCCATTGGCCCTATTGTTTGTTTAACTGACTTAAATTCTTTTATGAAGAGCAGTCTCAGACAGTGAGATACATGGTAACCTTTGTATTAAGTCCCTTATACATGTGTTGTATTTTATTGGATGAAAAATATGATTTTTGTGGGTGTTTTTAGCTCACCTGAGCACGAAGTGCTCAAGTGAGCTATTGTGATGACCTTTCGTCCGTCGTCCGTCTGTCGTCCATCAACAATTTCTTTAACCCATTCCCACTCAATCCCTCCTTTTTACGCCCCTCAACAAAAAAGCTTTGGAAAACATTGTGGAAAATGAAGAAATTGCTTGGATCAAGCAATTTCTTCATTATCCACAATGTTTTCTATCCAAAAAGACGAAAAATTCAAAATTCCATCAACTTGAAATTGTCGTCTGCAGCTCCTTTCAATTTGGACCGGTCTAAAATTTTGCCGTATTGGAATGGGTTAAACAATATCTCCTCCCAAACTACTTGGCCAATTTGAACCAAATTTGGAAAGAAATGTTCCTTAGGTGGTCCCCTTTAAAAATAGCTAAAAGAATTCAAATCTGTTAAAAACTCTGGTTGCCATGGTTGCTTTAAAAATCTTCTTCTCCTGACCAAGAAGGCTTAAAGCCTTGATCTTTTGCATGAAGCATCAGTATATTGACCTCTTTCAAAATAGCTAAAGTCATGATCCTTGGGTCCCCGGGGGGCGGAGCCCAAGGGGGATGGGGTTTATATAGAAATAAACTATGTTTTTTAAATGACATCTCCTCCCAAACCACTGGGCCAATTTGAACCAAATATGGCTGAAATGTTCCTTATGAGGCCTCATTTCAAAATTACTAAAAGAATTATTAAAAATCCATTAAAAAATCTGGTTGCCATGGCAACAAAAGTGAAATTTTAAAATCTTTAGAATTCTTCTCCTGCTGACCCAGAAGGTGTAGAGCCTTGATATTTTGCATGAAGCATCAGTATATTGACCTCTTTCAAAATGGCTAAAATCATGATCAACAGGTCCCCAGGGGGGGATCTGGGATTTTATGTTGCTGTGATTTTATACTTGAGAAAAAACTTGTAACAAGCAATCTCTTCTTTTTCCACATTGTTTTCTACTCACTGAGGATGGTTTCATTTCTAATTGCATCCCATTTTAATTGTCTTCTTCAACCTCTTTCCATTTGGACTTATCTAAAATTTCAAAAAACAAGAAAGAGTTAAGACCTCATGTTTTTAATAAATCAACAGTACTGTTGTAACTATCTCCCTTGTTGTCTTTTCTACCAAATTTCAATACAGTTCCTTGTTTTAACATGTTTCCACATCCCGCCTTTTGATGCACCTCTTGAAAAAAAAATGAATAAATAGGAAAACATTGTGAATGATGAAGAAATTGCATGTAACAAGCAATTTTTAATTATCCACAAAGTTTTCCACCATGAAATACACAGATTTTCAAAATCCCACTAATTTGAAATTGTTGTCTACAACGCATTTGAATTAGTATAAAAACATGTCATGTGGTAAAGGTTCAAATTGAGGGGGGGGGGGGGTTGTAAAGAAATCCATTGTCTCCCTTTTAATAAGTGTACAGTATTGATGCATTTACCTCCCTTGATGTCATTTCTACGATTATACTGGCATTTACCCAATAACAAAAGACCTCCCTCATTTGAATTCTCTCAATAATAATTGTTTTGAGGCAAACATGGTGTGAAAAGAACACATTGCTTGTACACTAATGTCTTTCTTTCCTATTTTTTTCTTAATGTTTTGTCATCACATAAATACACTTTGAAATGTGTTAAAGTATATAGATTAGTAAATAATATTGTATTCTATTAATTGAAGATTTGAGAGAAGAGAAAAAGATGGTTATGATTGTACAGGAAAGGGTAGCTGAGATATTTTTAGATCTATCCCCCAAAATCCCCAATTCCCACACAACAAAAATTTTAGATTGGTCCATATTCAAGTGAGTTGAAGATGATAATTTTGAACAAATTATTGAAGAGATCAAGAGAATATTTTTTGTTTTCATGGAGGTATGAACCAAAAAAACTAATAACACTGTATGAATACTTGAAGTGGTTTTATACATGAGTGTGATCAGGTTTTTTCGGGTCATACCTCAATGAAAACAAAAAATATTCTATTCATCTCTTAAATAATTCTAATTACATTATTCTCTTCATTTGTATAATTTTATAGCATCGAGAGGGAAAAAAAACACAAAAAAACCCAAATTTTGATACTTTTATTTGTGTGGAAGCATACAAAATAGCTGGGTGCTCAGAATTTTGTTAATGGAGATAATGTATAATGTTGATGAATACTTCTTTTTGACGAATCAGAATGCCCATTTTTGAAAGACGAAGCTAAATATTACATTATTCCCATTTGTAGAAGTTTAACCTACTATCAAGCACTTATAAAGACAAGCCTTGGTATCCAAATGAGGTACTTACTGGTCAGTTAATTGATTGATTCACTGAATGGGGTTTAACCCATTCCCCTCACAATGACCAGTCCAAATTCAAAGAATTTGCAGACGACAACTTTAAGTTGATGAAATCTTTAAAATCTTTTTCTTTTGGGTTTGAAAACATTGTGGATAATGAAGAAATTGCTTGTAACAAGCAATATTTTCATTTTCCACGATGTTTTCCAAAGCTTTCATATTGCAAAAAAAAGTGTCACTGTGTGGTTATAGGTTAACACAACTTTTACCAGAATTTTAGTCATACTGTGGTGGCTGGAGCAACTAACTGTGCTTTCACCAGAATTTTAGTCATACTGTGGTGGCTGGAGCAACTAACTGTGCTTTCTTGGTATTTCTCACACCAGTACTACCACTACATCATCTTTGAGTCTCGAGATGCTCATCCAACTTAGATTTACCAATGATTATCCACAATTTGTGGGAGAATTATTAATATTGTTTGAAAGGATATTTGCCGCACCTAGGGATTGAACCAGGGACCTTTTGAATAGGAGTCCTACCCGATACCACTGCGCTATGAATGCGGGGAATCTTTTCAACATCACTTCAATTTCCTTGACAATTACTGGCAAATATGAAGGGAGGTTCTGTAATATAATGATTAACATACCTGGAAACCAGGTAAAAATTGATTTTCCTTTGACATTTGAGTGTCATTATAGTGGACAAACAACCACAGTGAGCTGATACCTGTGATTTTGTGTGGAATATCTGCTCCAGAAATTTGTTGCCAGTTATCTAATTATAGTTGTTGTTGTTAGTGCTGCTTGCTTGTTTGGACTTTAAATGTCTGGACTTGATTTTTTAATGGAAAATAATAGTTTGTTCCATTGAGAAATGCATTTGTAATTTTTGATATTAACTTAAAATTCGAACTCTTATTCTACTTAGACTCCTGTCTTTTTCAACCCAAATGGAAAGTTAATGAATAACCATTTACCAGACAACAAAATTTTAGACTGGTCCAAATTGATCAAAGATGCAGACAAAAGAAGTTTATGAAAATTTAGTTTTTTTCATCTTTCTTGATAGAAAACATTGTGTACAATAAAGAAATTTCTCATTGCATGGAATTTCGTCATTTACACAATGTTTTCCCATTTGTTTTACTTGTCAAAAAGTGTTATTGTGTGGTAATAGGTTAATCCATTACCACACAGTGACGCTTCTGGACGCCCCTCAAGAATAACAATTGGGAAAACATTGTGTAAAATGAAGAAATTGCTTGTAACAAGCAATTTCTTCATTCTAAACAATGTTTTCTACCCAAAAAGTTGAAAAAATCTAAAACTCCTTACACTTTACATTGTCGTCTGCAACTTCTTTGATTTTGGACCAGTCTAAAATTTCACTGGGTGGGAATGGGTTAAGAGAATTATTGGGCAGGTTGCATTAATGTTTGAATACACAACTCTTGGTTCCTGTGAAATTCCAGTCAAATTTTCATTTCTTTTTTTTTTTCCTTTGCCTGCTCTTCAGCCTTAGACTTCAATTGGTCCATATTACAGTTAAATAAATATCTAGTTTTAACCTATTACCAGATGGCAAAATTTTAGACTGGTCCAATTTGAAAGGAGTTGGAGGCTACAATTCAAAGTTCATTGAATTTAAGATATCTTTTCAACTGTCTGTAGAATTTCTTTCTTGTAAAATAAGGTAATTGCTTGTTACAAGCAATTTCTTTATTTTACACAAAGTTTTCTTAATTGTTTTGCTTGGGGAGTGTCCAAAAGCATCATGTTTGGGAATCATGCTAACAAATATGAATTGCTAAAAATCATATTACAAACTTATTGAGAAACCAGATATTTACCCTTTTCATGCTGTATAAATTACCTTACTGAATTGCTGTAAAATCAAAGGGCTGAAAAGACTGATAGAACTTTTTGTTCAATAATCAACATTTCTTTCAGAAATCAATTTCATAAACAACTCTGGCAGGAAAAATACAAACAGGAGTTGTAGACCATGATCAGACTGCACTTATGTGCAGACTGATCTTGGTCTACACCTCCTGCCAAAACCGGAATATTCCGGGTTCAGCATGAGAAGGGTTAATATTATAAAGTAGATGCAAGCTGCTGAACCCCTTTATCAATACGATGTTAATTTGGCTTTTGACTGGGTTATCTTCCTATATATTGGGTGATAAAAAAACTGTGAAAAGGGAGTTGAATGCCCTTTCATTACAATGTTAAATATAGACTGTGATCAGAACAAAAAATTGATTTAAGGATTTTTTCTGTCAAATTAATGAAGGTTTAATTTTACTTCTAACAGAAAAAAATTTATCATGTAAAGCCTAACAAACAATTTAGCATCTGCAAATCTACATAATGCAATTTGTGATTTAGACTGCAAGAAGCTGACTATAAAATCTGTGGGTAGAGCTTGAACTACTGATACATCAATAGAATTTAGTTATCTTGTGATAAGTTCTTTTTTTACAATGGGATTGGAAGAAAAGAAGGGTCAAGGTGCTGGTGTTTATCAAAAAAGGTAGGTTTGGTGTCTTCATTAACCCATTCCCACACAATAGAATTTTAGACTTGTCTGAAATGAAAGAAGTTGCAGACTCCAATTTCAAGTTAGTGGAAAATTTGGGGTAGAAAATACTGTGGGTATTGAAGAAATTGCTGTTTACAAGCAATGTCTTCATTGTCAACAATGTTTTCTGAGGCTTTCAACTTGAGGGCTATATGCTTGTATAAGAGTAACAAAGGAACAGCACTCTTGCTTGACTATGCACCTTCTCAAATTACCTCCCATCCAAATCAGCCAGAATGCAATTCGTATTAAGAGATTTCAATACAATTTTACTCATTACAAATAAAATAACAAAACAAACAAAAAAACACACACTACATAACAGTGGGATGGGAGTCAGCCTATTTTTTAGCTCCACTGGCTGAAAGCCAGCAAGCCATTGTCATGGCATTGTGTCCATCATGCGTCCATCTGTGTGTATGCGTCAGTAAACTTGTACTTTAAAATCTTCTCCTCAGAAAGAATTGAACAGAATTCAACCAAATTTCACATAAATGATCCTTTGGTGCCTCTTTATCAGATTCCTTCAAAGAATTTTGATCGGATGAAAAACATGGCTTTAATGGCCAATTTCCATGTATGGTGAAACCTTCAAAAATCTTCTTCTCAGACACCAATTGATGCCTTTCAATTAAATTTTACAGGAATGATCTTTGAGTGACCTTTTATCAGATTCCTTTAAAGAATTTTGATAGGAAGAAAAACATGGCTTAAATGGGCCGGGCCAATTTCCATATATGTTGAAATCTTTAAAGATCTTCATCTGAGAAACATGTCGATTAATTTCAACCAAATTTTACAGGAATGCCTATTGGGTGACTCTTTATCAGATTCCTTTAAAGAATCAAGCTTAGTTGAAAAACATGGCTTAAATGGGCGGGGCTTATTTACATATAAGGTGAAATCTTTAAAAATCTTCTTCTATGAATCCAATGGATGAATTCAACTAAATTAATCCTTGGGTGACTCTTTATCAGACTTTTTCAAAGAATTTGGATAGGACAGAAAATGTGCCTTAGGAGGGCAGGGTTAATATCCATATATAGTGAAAGCTTTAAAAATCTTCTTAGAAAACATTAGATGAATTTCAACCAAATTTCACTAGAATGATCCAAATGTCTCCGTATATGGTTTATAGTGAAATTTGAAAATCCAACTCTTGCAGGATGGTTTTTAACCAAACTTCTCAGGAATGATAAGTAAATTCAGGCTGGTGGAGCAAATCAGGTGCTCAAGCACCTCTAGTTAGTCTTCTACTGCTCAGCCAAAGTTCTTTGTAATATTTAATAACTTGTGATATTTCAATGTGTGATATATATCTCTCTATGCAGAATTCCTATACATAATTTTGGTACCTATCTTGACTGTGTATTTTACTTTTTTACACTTGCTGTCTTTCACAGAAAGGCAAATTTTTTGTGACAGCCTTAACCACTTTTGTTGTCATCACCATTGTTATCATCATTCTTGTTATTGTCATTCTTTTTATGCCCCCTGCATAGAAAGATGGGAGGCATACTGTTTAAATCGTTGTCAGTCAGTCTGACTGCAAAACTTAACAAAAGAAACCCACTAACATTTACAATTACTTTAAACCTGTTCAAGATACAATGCCAATATTTAGCAAGATGGTTTCATATATATGCACCTGCAGATACCAAAGCCTAGGTCATGTGACAAGGTCAGACTTCCTCAAAACTGAGCATTTATAAGGCAGTTATGGAGGCATTGCTGTGTTCCACATACACATCTTGTTATCATTATTTTTGTCATCATCGTGTCGAATAAAGATTGGGATTTTATGATAACTGTGTACTATTACTATAGAAGTCCTATTGAAATTAGGAATTTGTTTATGCTCAGGCTACAGGTAGAGCACTTTGTATACACTATCAATGAAGATAACTCCAAATTCTTTTTTGGTCAAATTATGCCCCTTTTTGACTGATTTCTGCATTCACTATCCAGCAGCTACCAGCCAAGAGTCAGGCATTAGTTTGTTGTGCCTTTTAAGACAAACACAGCATTGCTATATATATTTACCAATAGGTTCTTTGAGAGGCATGGGAAATTTTTCAAGTTCTTGAGGAATCTTTGAAGGTCTTTACAAATTATATTAACCTATTACCAGATAGACTGGACTAGAGCAAAAGGATTTGCATACAAAAGGATTTGCATATTACAATTTAAAGTTCATGAAATTTCAGATTCTTCTAACTTTCAGTTAGAAAATGTTGAAATTTCCCACACTTCTTTCCAAATTGTTTTTCTAGCTCCAGGGGACGTAAAGAAGCATCATTGTGTGGGAATGGGTTAAATCTTAATATAATTGAAATATGGTTACTTGTTGAAAGTGACTTGTAGAATTAGAGAGAAATAATAAACTAAATAAATCTACATACCTGCCAGAAAAAATGTTATTTCTTTGATTTCTTCTAGCCGTATTTTGCTGTTTTCCGATGGTCTGTCAATGTAACATCCCTGAGCATTGATAAGAACTTGTAGTCCCTTTTAAAAAAATTCACAATATTAGCACCTGTCTTTCATGTCACATCAGATTTTGAGTTCCACAGTATCTCTCATCCAGTACTATCTATTCTGTTGATCTACTCATGTTCCATTCATCAAATCTTTATCATTCAAATTGAGGCCATGATTCCGTACCATTCCACTTGGACTCTAATAAGTTAACCTCCTTAAACTAGAGAGTATTTCACCAACTCCACAAGTTAAAGAGTCCCTTGTGATTTTTGTTAATTTTTTTCGTTTTAAAGTAATGAATGATCTCCTTTCATGTAGCTAAGAAATCTAGAACTCTGTCTCCAGTCTGGAGGTACTGGACTGAACCTTGTGGTGTCTTCAATTACCTATTAGTTACATGTAGGTGCATTTCATTAATGGAAAATTGACTTGTTTTCTTTTACTTGATTATATTGAAAGCTTTCAAGGTAATTAATTCACTTTCTTTCAAATAAATGAAACTTTTTCAGATGATTGCTTTACTGTTTCTTACCACATTTTGAACAACTGGTTATCTGACACACCTTTCCATTTAATCCATTCCTACATAATTCAGCTCAAAAAAGCTGTAAAAATATCCTTCAAACTGACAAAAATTGCTCGTTACAAGCTGTTTTTTTTTCATTATCCACAATGTTTTTTACCCTAGCAGACAAAGGGTTTCAAAATTTCATCAACTATGAGTTATTGTCTGTAAATTCTTTGAATTTGGAGTAAGTTTTTTCAACCGGAAATGGGTTGCAATGCATTATTTATGAAGAGAGTTTATCATGGAATGATTTGTGTGACTTAACTATAAAGTCTCAGGGTTGCGAATTTTGCATGCAACATTGTCTGGTGGCCTCTACAAAAGGTGTAGAAATAAATAAATGCCCTTTGGGCCTCATTGGACTCTGCCCTGAGGCTCACCCTATTTTACATAGAAACATGCAAAAAGTATCTTCTTATATCTGCAGAAACCATAAAGCATAGAGGTTCAAGATTTTGTATGTAACAAGTTATAGTGACCCTCTATAAAATATGTTAATCCTTGTCATGCTGAACCCGGAATATTCTGGATTTGGCAGGAGGTTAAGACCGAGATCAGCCTGCACATAAGTGTAGTCTGATCTTGGTCCACATCTCCTGCATGTACTTTTCCTGTCAGAGGTGGTTATAAAATTGATTTCTAAAAGAAATATTGATTTTTGAACTACAAGTTCTATCAGTGCTTTCAGCCCTTTGATTTGACAGCAATTCAGTAAGGTAATTTATACAGCATGACAAAGGTTAAACTAATGCCCATGGGTTGTCATGGTACTCACCTAAGTTACACCTTATCTTACATAGAAAGAAAGATTTGTTTGTTTGAATGAGGTTTTACGCCGCTTCCAACAATCTTTCAGTTATATCGCGGCGGCTGGAGCACCAAATAATGGAATCCGGGTATTTCTCACACCAGCACTACAATTACAACCTTTCCTAGCCTCCAGCTGCTATCCCACATAGGTCTATGATTATCCACCCATTGGTGAGAGACAAATAGTCGGAAAGGATGAGTGCCGCTGTCGGGAATCGAACCCGGGACCTCTAGATTGACAGTTCGACACGCTACCAACTGCGCTATGACAGCGGCTAGAAAGAAAGAAGGAAATCTTTTAAAGTCTTACGTAAGAAACTATGAGGCCTAATGAGGATCTTAATTTTATGAGTGACATTGTCCGCTGACCCTCTACAAAAGTTGTTAATATTATGCTTCTAGGGTCTGGTTCTTGCTCTGCCAAAGAGCACTGTGTTTGAAAAACTGAAGCAAACAAGGAAGTCCTTGAAAAATCCTATTATGATAATCCATCAACTTTAATGGTTTCATATTGTGCATGTAACATTGTCTACTTATAAACCCATTCCTAAACAACAAAATTTTAGATTGGTCCATATTGAAAGAAGCTGCAGATGACTATTTCAAGTTGATGCACTTTGAAATTATCCCCCCTTTTGAATAGAAAATATTGTAGATAATAAGGAAATTGCTTGATACAAGCAGTTTCTTCATTTTCTAAAGCTTCTTTCTTGAGGGGTGTAAAAAGGAGGGATTGTTTGGGAATGGGTTAAGAATGATATCCTTTGGATCCTGTATGGGCTCCTCCTATTTTACATAGAAACAGCTAAGGCTAATTTGTGACAAAACATGAGACCAACTGATTGAACATTATACATCACCTGATCATGACCCAGTTCTAAGGTAGTTAACATAGTTCTAAACAGCCAAGGATAGTTTTAAAAATCTTTTTGTGACATATCACGAATCCAGTACATCACCTAATGACCCTGTTCATCAGAAGACTTAGTACTGCCCCTTTGTTTTAAGGTTGCTACATTTCATAGGGAAAATAGGAAATAAATCATGGAAACTGAAAATCTTTGGACAAATTTTTTACATGAATACAGCGTTATAGGTATTATTGATTTTATTCACACAGAGACTCAGATGAGCAATTTAGTATCTTAATGGTCCTCTTGTTGAATGAAAATTAGGATTAAGATTAAGGGTCTTTATTCAATCACACATTATAATGCCCCTAGGTCTTGAAGGTCAGCGATGTATTGTCATGGCTTTATGTCCGTTGTGAATCTGTTTGTGTGTCCGTCTGTCCGTAAATGTTTACTTTAAAAATTTTCTTGCCAAAAAGCACTGAACAGAATTCAACCAAATTTCACAGATATGATCCTTGGGTGGCCCTTTATCAGATTCCTTCAAAACATTTTGATCAAATGAAAAACATGGCTTTAATGGGCGAGGTTAATTTTCATTTAAGGTGAAACGTTAAAAAATCTTTTTCTCAGAAACCAGCGAATGGATTTCAACCAAATTTTACAGGAATGTTCCTTGGGTGACCCTTTATCAGAATCTTTAAAAGAATTGTTGGAAAACATGGCTTTAATGGGCGAGGCTATTTTCCATGTATGAATCTTCTTCTAAGAAACTAGATGATAGATTTCAACTAATTTTACAGGAATGATCATTTGGTAACCTTTAATCAGATTTCTCTAAAGAATTTTGATCGGATGATAAACATGGCTTTAATGGGTGGAACAAATTTCTATATATGGTGAAAACTTTGAAAATCTTCTCAGAAACCCGTTGATGGATTTCAACCAAATATCACTGATATTGGCTGATTTTTTAGCTCACCTTGAGCACTTTGTGTGATCAGTAATTGTCCGGTGTCTGTCTGTCCGTCTGTAAACAATTATTAAAAAATCTTCTCCTCCTATAACCATAAGGCCTAGAGCTTTGATATTT
This sequence comes from Fragum fragum, assembly GCA_946902895.1. Classification (NCBI taxonomy): domain Eukaryota; kingdom Metazoa; phylum Mollusca; class Bivalvia; order Cardiida; family Cardiidae; genus Fragum; species Fragum fragum. The sequence goes on from OX336379.1 coordinate 3,289,250, forward strand.
GGTACATATCATCACCTATTGACCCTCTACCAAATTACTTCAAAGATTACTGTACTCTTATAATTAACCCTTTTCTGTGTGATTCCAGATTTTACAAAGGAAATCTTTAGAAATCTTCTCCTAAACAATAAGGCCAAGAGCTTTGATATTTGGTACATATCATCACCTATTGACCCCCTACCAAAATACTTCAAAAAATTATTGTACTCTGAAAATTAGCCCTTTTCTGTGCAATCTCTGATTTTACAAAGGCATAAAGAAGGAAATCTTTGAAAATCTTCCTCTCCCAAACCTTAAAGCCTAGGGCTTTGATATTTGGTACATATCATCATCTATTGACCCTCTACCAAAATACTTCAAAGAATTACCATATTCTGAAAATTAGCCCTTTTTTGTGTGATCCCTGATTTTACAAAGGAATAAAGAAGGAAATCTTTTAAAGTCTTTTTCTCCCAAACGATTAGGCCTAGAGCCTTTATATTTGGTACATATTATCAACTATTGACCCTCTACCAAATTACTTCAAAGAATTACTGTGTTCTGAAAATTAGCCCTTTTCTGTGCGATCCCTGATTTTAGTTAGGAATAAATAATGATATCTTTGAAAACCTTTTTCTCCTTAACCATTAGGCCTAGAGCTTTTATACTTGGTATGTATTGATTTCTATACTTCAAAGCATTACCATACTCAGGGAATTAGCTATATGGTGGGATCAATAATACCTAGGATTAAAAGAGAAATCCTTAAACATCTTCTCAAAATAATTAGACAGAGGGCTTTGCTATTTTGTTTATATCATAAAGCCATGAACCATCATACTCAGAGGAGCGATTTAGGACCATCATGGTCTTCTTGTTTTCAGATTTCATCAAATGATTTTGATTGGTTGGAACCATAGCCTGAATACACCTTTTGCATAATCAGTACAATCAGTCCTGTGGAGCGATACAGGCACTCAAGCACCTCTAGTTTCCTGAGCACCTACATTTGATGCTGTTTGGTTTTTTTTGAGTGTCAATATTTTGATATACATATGTGCTGTCAGAGTGACACATTGAAATACACATAGCGATTGATCTAGGTTTCTTAGTGGTAACTCATTATGATGCAGCTAGGTCTATTTTGGTATTAGCTGTCCAAAGTTTATCAAATGTAAAAAAAATTATCTATTATTTACGCGTCACCAGTTTGTAATTGGCCACTGTGAATAAAATGCCGTCTTAAAGTTTCGAGGGGGGCACTGTTTCTTACTGCACCTTTTCTTTGCCATATATTTCAGTTAGCATAATCGATTATGTGTTAACTACAATGTATATGTTAAACACATGTATGTTAGTAAATTTGCAGACAAATAACATTTCTGCATGTTGCTTTGACAATGTGTGGAATTTATGTTGCATTAATTGAAAATATTTACGTAATCTAGACTAAAGAAAGTTTAGGTCTTTCATGTTGCCATGGCAACAAGATTGGTAATTGATTTTTATCATGCAATGATTTTCACTGTTTACCCAGATAAATATTTCTGACTGGACTTTTACCCATTCCCACACAGTGAGGCTTTTTTTACAACCCTGAAGGAAAACAATTAGGAAAGTATTGTGTAAAATGAAGAAATTGCTTTTAACAAGCAATTTCTTCATTTTACACAAAGTTTTCTGTCCAGAAAGTTGAAAAAATCTAAAATTTCATAAACACTAAATTTTCGTCAGCAACTACTTTTAGTAGGAATGGGTAAGGCAAAAAAAGGTCTTGGGGACGATAAGTGGATGGTAACATCCCATTTGGTCTACTCCCATTTCGTCTACTGTATTTTTTTTGCCAGGAGTCCCATTTCGTCTACTGTCCCATTTCGTCTACTGTCCCATTATGTCTACTGTTTTAATTTGTCTACAATGGTTTCTTATATTAAGGATAATTACAAAATATTTTCAGCTTTTTGTGTGATAAATTTTTAAATGTAATATTGATATTATAGAATAAAATCTGTGTTAATGAAAAATATAAATAATTTAATCTGACAAAAGACTTATTTTCGTTTCAACAAGTAGTTAATATTTAATATTGAAGTATTATAAAAAGAAAAGAAATTTACTGTATGGCCAAATTTCTTTACATTTTCATAATAACTTTAAATGTAAATATTATTCTAGTGATTGTAGACCTCCATTTGTCATTATATTTCTATCTTAATGAAAAATGCCATTATAAATAAGATTTAAATCAAATAAATACAGGTGTGAAAAGGCAAATTAACAAATGCCATACAGGTAATCCATCTTCTCAACACCTACTCTGAAATGTGTGAAATATATCGGCAACAAATACCAATATTTGTATCAAATATTGGTAAAAATGTAGAATTCAAATTTTTAGGTAAGAAAAAAGCATAATAATAATTCAAAACCATAAAAAAGAATAAAATCCAAAATGTAGACGAAATGGGACTCCTGCGCAAACCAGGGGTAGACGAAATGGGACTAGTGCGCAAATTTGTAGAAATGGGAGGAGACGAAATGGGAGTAGACCAAATGGGACTAAACCAAGTGGATCAGTCTTAATGGTGCTTCATTTTTTTATGTGCCCCCTCCCCACCCCTCAAAAAATGCATTCAGATTTGCAGATACAAGCCAAGCTGGAGCTACAACCTTTATACTACCATCCAGAGCATTTTGCTTTTGATTAATGTTCCTAAGAACCCAACGTTTTTGTAATCTTAACCCATTCCCACACAATAAAGCTCTTAAACGCCCCTCACTGTAAAAGCTTTGGAAAACATTGTGAAAAATGAAGAAATTGCTTGTTACAAGCAATTTCTTCATTATCCACAATGTTTTCTACCCCAAAAGACAAAGAATTTAAGGATTTCATTAACTTAAAATTGTCGTCTGCAACTTCTTTGAATTTGGACTAGTCTAAAATTTTATCATGTGGGAATGGGTTAACTGAAATGCCTTGGCCGAGGTCAGTGGGCAGGGCCAGCGATCTGTCAACTTCTGCTAGAACAAGCAAACTTATATTTCATTCTTACTTTGTAGTAATCTTGAAGGTGATTGATTTCATGTTTGTACATGTATTTGATTTCTTGTGATCCATTAGCTTAATTATGTTATCAATCAGGAGTTGTTCAATCTCTGTAATTGTTATCTTGTCTCGTACATTGCCTTCTCACAGATCGTGACCTTTTGTGATTACTATACAGCATTAACCCTTTCACAAACAAACCTTTGTTTTCATGACTTTAAGGTAGAAGGTCAAGAAAATCTTTGTTGGAATGCATAAATTTCTTGTTTTAAACAATATTTGTCCTTTTTCATGGCCCTCATTTGTGGATCCAGATTCTTTTCACAGATTCTGAAAAGGTACTCATCTTATTTTGGAATGACAGAATTTTTTCTAGAAAAAAAGTTGAGTTGATACTCGATTTTTTCTGTAATTTTTGCAAAGTTGCATTTCTACCAGTCATTAACCCATGTCATGCTGAATTAAATCTTTTTCAGAAGTACATTTAAATCAGAGGGTTGAAAGCACTGGCCAATATATCTTGAAACATAATTTTTAAACCAATCTGTCTTAAAATGGAAAACAAGTGATGTAAACTTAGACCAGAATGCACATATGTGTATGCTGATCTTTGTCTACAACTCCTACATAAACAGGAATATTCTGGGCTTGATATAGCTTGTAGAAAGGAAGTCATGTGATGCTTCTGCAAGTGACATGTGACCTTGTACCTGGACTGGTTCCCATTTTCTCTAATTTTCTACTGATTTTCATGCAACCATTCTCTGAAGAGCCGTCTGCTTGTGGCCAATTCATTTCATTAAGTGGGACATTTCTTGCTTACTTTTTGGCCACAAGATTTATTTGAAGGGAAGGAATTGTTGCAGAATACAAATTCCTTTGTTCCTGATTGTATCTAGACTTGCTGTGTTGATTTGTGGTGTAATTTTTGGATGTTTGTTTAAGATTTCTTGCTCATAAACATTGTCAATATGGTGGCATCTTCAACAAACAAGAAAAAGGAACCTCAGTAAGTTTTAGAATGGGTACCCTCATTTTAACAGATCGGACTTAAATGCTTGTATTATTGTCATAATATATATACAGTTTGCCTAAAAGTTGAGAAAAAAAGTGAACACAAAATTCTGTGAAATAACTCTTGTCATGCTGAACCTGGAATATATCTGCTTTGGCAGGTGTTTTAAATTAAGATCAGACTGCACATATGTGCAGTCTGATCATAGTCTTCATCACCTTCATCACCTGTTCAACATTTTGAGGCAAGACTTGTATGTAGAATTGATAAACCAAAAACATTAATCCACAATATCAAGGCCTTCTAAAGCTTTCAATGCTCTGATTGTAAATGCAATTTTGATGAAGAATTTTATTCAGCATGACATGAGTTAACCCATTCCAACACAGTGGAATTTTAGACCTGTCCAAATTGAAAGGAGCTGCAGACGACAATTTCAAGTTGATGGAATTTTAAATTTTTTCGTCTTTTTGGATAGAAAACATTGTGGATAATGAAGAAATTGCTTGATCCATGCAATTTCTTCATTTTCCACAATGTTTTCCAAAGCTTTTTTGTTGAGGGGCGTAAAAAGGTGGGAATGGGTTAAATATAGCTTTTGCCACCATTAATATCTAGTATGTATTTTCACTTGAAGTTTTATTTGTCTGAATACTTTGCCTTAGAATATGGTAACAGTTGACTAAATAATATAGATCTAGAGAACTGATTATTCTTTTTAACCCATTCCCACACAATGATGCTTTTAGATCCCACTCAAGAAAAACAATTGGGAAAACATTGTGTAAAATGGAGAAATTGCTTGAATTAAGTAATTTCATCATTTTCCACCATGTTTTCTACTGAGAAAGTTGAAAATATCTAAATTTCATATACTTTGAGATGCTGTCTGCAGCTTCTTTCAATTTGGACCAGTCTTCAATATTGCCGTCCAGTAGTTGGTTAAGAGGTTCGGTTGCATCACCTAAGACAGTACATTGGTCCATGGATGCTGGTCCCTTTATGATGGTCAGTCATAGTTTCCAACCCAAACCCATTCCCACACAATGAAGCTTTTTGACGCCCCTCAAGAGGAAAAGCTCTGGAAAACATTGTGGAAAATAAAGAAATTGCTTGTTACAAGCAATTTCTTTATTATCTACAATGTTTTCTACCCGTAAAGACGAAGGCCTTTTCAATTCCATCAACTAAGAACTGTCATCTGCAACTTATTTCAAATTGGATCAGTCTAAAACTTTGTCGTGATGTAATGGGTAAACAAAAATGGTTTGTAGATCTCAATTTCATAATAGAAAAACAAAAATATTGATAAGGTCATTATCATTAATTATAAATGAAGTCAAAACTTTCTACTTTCAGAGTATTCAAGAAAAGTAGTCCCAATGGAAAGATTACAGTCTATCTTGGAAAGAGAGATTTCATTGACCATCTAAAACATATAGATCCAATAGGTAAGAATTGATATTGTCATTTTTGACTACACTATACATGCACAAGCAGACAAATTAGAGAAAAATGAGTTCCATTTTGGAATTTTCTGATGCTGAAATTAATGGCTTTTAACCCATTCCTACTCAACTAAACTTTTAGACTTTTCCAAATTGAAAGAAGATGCAGACGACAAATTCAAATTATTGGAGTTTTAATTTTTTTCATCTTTTTGGATAGAAAAGATTGTGGATAATGAAGAAATTGCTTGTAAGCAATTTCTCCATTCTCCACAATGTTTTCCGAAGCTTTTTTTCTGGAGGGTTGTAAAAAGGAGAGATCTTGTGGGAATGAGTTAAACACTTTTAGTTTGCCTGAAGTATTTTCGGCTTTTGTGATTGCCTTTTAGTTGTCCTTGTCTCTGTCTTGCCTCTTAAAAAATCCAAGAATCGTGATTGACAGGATGTTTCTAGTTTAAAGCTGCATCAAAGTTTTGTAAAAAAAATCGAAATCTTCTATTCTGTAACCACATGGTTTAGAGTTTTAATATTTTGCTCATATAGAATACTTTATGGACCACTAACAAGTTTGTTCATATAGTGCCTGTTGGGTCAAATTTGGGCCACTTAAGGGGGGGGGGAAACCTACTATAGAAAAACACAGAAGATAATCTTTTAAAAACTTCTCTTAAATAAAGGAAGCCTAGAGCTTTGAAAAGTTGTAAGTAGCATATCCTAATGTGTTTTTTCCAAGTTTGTCCATGTGATGCACCTATGATTAAATTCAACCCCCAGACTAGCACAATCTTTTTAGAACTTGCTCATGGTGAGCTCATAGTGAGCTTATGTAATCCTTGAATAAACCAGCGTTCTGATTGGTCGAAAAATTTAATTCATACCTCCATGAACACAATTTTGATCACGCAGTGATTTTGTATGCTTCCGCACAAAATAGTCCCATACAAAAAGGTGTCAAAAGATGTAGGGTTTTTGCTTTTTCCGCTTGATACTATTAAATTTTAAGAAATGAAGATAATATTTTTTGTTTTCATGGAGGTACGAACCGAAAAACCTAATCACACAATGTATGGATCCACTTCGCGTATTCATTCAGTGTGAATAGTTTTTTCGGTTCGTACCTCCATGAAAACAAAACATATTCTCTTCATCTCTTAAAATAATTGAATAATTGTTTGGTCACTAGGATGAACCTTATTTAAATGGGAAATTCGCGTACGGGAACTGGACAGAAATGATCGGGAACAAAATATTTGAAATCTGAATAAATATGATTCAATTTAATTTGGCTATTTATACCTGTGAATAAACAAAGTTGTCATTTGGTCAAAGTTGATAGCAGACATTCACAGCTTATACCCAAGGTGCGCACTGGACTGTAAATCTAGATGTCCTGGGTTCGATCCCTGACGGCGGCACTCATCTTTCCGACTATTTGTCTCTCACCAAAGGGTCGATAATCGTAGACCTATGTGGGATAACAGCTGGAGGCTAGGAAAGGATGTAATGGTAGTACTGGTGTGAGAAATACCAGGATTCCATTGTTAGGTGCTCCAGCCGCCGTGATATAACTGAAAGATTGTTGAAAGTGGAGTAAAACCCCATTCAAACAAACAAAAAAATTATACCCAAGGTGACTACCTGACAAGCGTGTCGATACCTTTTGTACTATGTTCATTTAAATTATCCTTTATATTTTTCTTGGAAAATTAAAACCAGCTCTCCCTCTGGCTGCACTAGAAAAATCAATCAAATTTGTCACCAACAAGCCAAAACCACATTCTCGAAAGTTTTTTTCCATTGAAAAACTGCTCTTTTTATGGAATTAATGACTACTGAAATTTAATCCAAGGTTCTGACCAAACAAACGAAACAAATGAATATTTAAAGTAATATGAGGTAAATGATTTTGGGTGGAGTTTATTTTAATTCGGGGAGGAAAGGTGATCAAAGGCACGGCCGCCAGATGTTTGGCTATTTTGGGAGAGTTTCCAGAGTTGACAAGTGCAAGATGTGTACCCTGTGAGAATTTTTACCCTTGTCACTATCTATGATTTAATCAGCGTTCTGAACTTTTTTACATTAATGATATAATCTATAAAGGATAAAATGGATTGTTTTTCACACAGCAGGTAGGTTTCACTTTTCAAATCCAATGCAATAACGAACCATGATTTTTACTCATTGTCAGATTTATTAGTTTTGTATCAACTAAGAAATGTAAAACTGTCCTAGTTGTTGAATACCATCATTATCGTTACGACAGTTTTCTCCTACCTGTGCTACAATAATACAAAAGCACATGAGGTTAGATATTCATACAAAATTGCTTATCTGGAAATACGCTTAATCCAGACAATACCACTGGAAACCAAAGGGTCTGGATTAATGCATCATGACTGTATATCTGTTGGTCCTAATTTGTCCAAACCATAATTTCTACAATTGAGGATGGATTTCAATACATACTGATTACTATTATTTGTTATGATTCAACATGAAATGTGTTATTAGTGGTCTTTTCTCAGGTGGTCCTAGATAAAAGGTCACACATGAAGAATTTATGCAGAGTATGTTTATGACACTTTTCTAGTTCTTGGTTTATCAGAATATTTTCACATTAATTAATTGTCCATTAGGGGCTGATGTGCTACTTGAAAGATTTGTTCAGGTATGTTTATGGTCAAGGTCAAAGTTAAAAGTCGAATGTCTCTATGAACCATATTTATAGACATATTTCATTATGGGTTTTAAACTTAACCCTTGTTATGCTGAGCTTCGAGTATTACTGTTTTGGCAGGAGGTATATGTAAAGATCAGCCTACACAAATGTGCAGTCTGATCTTAGCCTACACTGCCTGTTTGGCCTATCCAAGCCGGTGTTGTTTTTACCATTAATTTTCAAAAGAAATGTAAATGACTGATAACTAGTACTTCAGTGTTTTTGGCTCTTTGATTTTATTACATTTCAGAATAGGATTTTATTCAGCATGACAAGGGTAAAATACATCTGTTTAGGTGGTAAAAGTTCAAGGTCACGATCCAAGGTGAAAGATATGCAAGTAGACCAAAGTTTTCATTGGATAACCGTTCTAGTTTTGTGAGAATTTTGTTTCAGATGGGGTAGTGTTAGTGGACCCAGAGTACCTCAAAGAGAGGAAGGTGTTTGCTCACGTTCTTGCAGCATTTCGATATGGACGTGAAGACTTGGACGTCCTTGGTCTCACTTTTAGGAAGGACCTGTTTTTGGCATCCCTTCAGATATATCCCCCGGTCAAAGAGCAGCAGAGGCCAACAACAAGGCTACAAGAACGTCTCATCAAGAAACTTGGTGTTAATGCATACCCATTCTTTTTTGAGGTTGGTCAAAATGCATGTTTTGTTTTGAAACTTTTCTTTTAAAAACTCTTTTATTTTCACTTATTTCATAGAAAATAATTTTTTGGCCTGACAAAATTGTAAGCAATCACTATTCGTTGTGCAATTACTTTGCTTTTTAGCTCACCTAAGCACAATGTGCTTAAGGTGACCTATTGTGATTGGTAATGTCCATCTGTCTTCTTAATTCCTATGTCTGTCCATAAACATAAGGCCCAAGAATTAACGTACTCTGAAAATTAGCCCTTTTCAGTGTGATCCTTGATTTTACAAAGGAATAAAGAAGGAAATCTTTGAAAATCTTCTTCTACCAACCTTAAGGCCTAGTGCTTTTATATTTGGTATGTATGATCATCTATTGACCTTTTACCAAAATACTCAAAGAATGATTGTACTCTGAAAATTAGCCCTTTCTGTGCGATCCCTTATTTTACAAAGGAATAAAGAAGGAAATCTTTGAAAATCTTCTTCTCCCAAATCATAAAGTCTAGAGCTTTTATATTTGGTATGTATCATCACCTATTGACCCCCTACCAAAATACTTCAAAGAATTACCATTTTCTAAAAATTTGCCTTTTTCTGTGGAATCCCTGATTTTTCATAGGAATTAGAAGGAAATCTTTGAAAATCTTCTTCTCCCTAACCATAAGGCCTAGATCTTTGATATTTGGTACATTTCATCAGCTATTGACCCTTTACCAAAATACTTCAAAGAATAACTGTATTCTGAAAATAAGCCCTTTTCTTTGCAATTCCTGATTTAACAAAGGAATAAAGAAGGAAATCTTTTAAAGTTTTCTTCTCCCAAACGATTAGGCCTAGATCTTTGATATTTGGTACATATCATCTGCTATTCACCCTCTACCAAAATACTTCAAAGAATTTACCATGTTCTGAAAATTAGCCCTTTTCTGTGTGATTCCTAATTTTAGATAGGATTAAAGAAAAATATCTTTGAAAACCTTCTTCTCCTAAACCATTAGGCCTAGAGCTTTGAAATTTGATATGTATAGATGTCTATACTTCAAAGCATTACCATATTCAGGAAATTAGCGTTATATGGTGGGATCATGAATATACCTAGGATTAAAAGAGAAAATACTTAAACATCTTCTCCAAAATAATTAGACAGAGGGCTTTGCTATTTAGTATATATCATAAAGCCATGGACCATCATACTCAGGGGAGGGATTAAGAACCATCATGGTCCTCTTGTCTGTAGTATCTCTGATGTTATTGAAGGTATTCATTGAAAACTTGGAATGTATGGTTCACTATAAAAATAACAACTTATACCATATTTTCATAAGAATTATCCCTTTTTAGCTCACCTGAGCACAAAGTGCGAGGTGAGCTATTGTGATCGGTTGTTGTCTGTCGTCTGTCCGTCCGTCTGTCCGTCTGTCCACAATTTCTTTAAAAATCTTCTTCTCCTAAACAAGTAGGCCAATCAAGCTGAAACTTTGCAGGGATGTTCCTTGGGTGAAGTTCTAAAAAAATGTTAAAAGAATTTAATTCCGTCAAAAACTCTGGTTGCCGTGGCATTTGAAAATGGGAATTTAAGTAAATTTAAAAATCTTTAAAAATCTTCTCCTCCTTCACCAGTAGGCCAATCAAGCTGAAACTCTGCAGGGATGTTCCTTGGGTGAAGTTCTAAAAAAATGTTTAAAGAATTTAATTCCGTCAAAAACTCTGGTTGCCGCGGCATTTAAAAATGGGAATTTTAAGTAAATCTTTAAAAATCTTTAAAAATCTTCTCCTCCTAAACCAGTAGGCCAATCAAGCTGAAACTTTGCAGGGAAGTTCCTTGGGTGAAGTTCTAGAAAAATTGATAAAAGAATTTAATTCTGTCAAAAACTCTAGTTGCAGCGGCATTTGAAAATGGGAATCTTTAGTAAATCTTTAAAAATCTTTAAAAATCTTCTCCTCCTAAACCAGTAGGCCAATCAAGCTGAAACTCTTTAGGAGTGTTTCTTGGGTGAAGCTCTTCAAAAGTTATTAAAATTTTCATTCTGTGCAAAACTCTTGTAACTGCGGCATATGAAAATGGGAACTTTTAGAAAATCTTTGTTGTCCTTTTTTCACAGGCTTCTAGGCCAAAGGCAGTTATATTTTATATAGAGCTTAATTATATAGTTCTCTATCAAGTTTTTAAATATTTAATCTCTTGGGTCAAAAATGGCCCCACCCCTGAGGTCTGAAGTTTTGAAAATGCTTAATTAGAGCAATTTCAAAAGACTTCTCCTCTTAAACTATAAGGTCTAGGATATTCATATTTGGTATGTAGCATAACTAGATGGTTTTGTACTGTATAACTAAAAGTTGTCTTCCTCGGGTCAAAAACGGCCCTGCACTAGGGGTCCAAAATTGGGGAAAACGCAAAATTTGAGTATGCTTAAAAAAAAAATTCTTCATTTTAAGGAGGAGGGCATTTATATTTTGAGTGTAGCTTAGCCTGGCTGTTATCTATCAGTTTTGATTAAATTATGCCTGTAGGTTAATAAACACCCCTTCCTGGGTGTCCAAAGTTTGTAAAAATGCTCAATTAGACCATGTTCAATAGTCTCTTCCTCCAAGTCTACAAAGACTAAGGCATTCATATTTTGTATATAGCATATCCAGATGGTTCTCTACCATGTTAGCTAAAATCTTAGCCCTGGGATAGAACATGGCACTGCCCCAGAGGTCAAACATTTTGGAAAACCAAAGGATGGATTTCAACCAAATTTCACAGAGATGATTCTTAGGTTACCCGTAATTAGATTTCTTCAAAGAATTTTGATCAGATGTAAAACATGGCTTTTAAAGACAAGACTATTTTCCATATATGGTATATAGTTAAACATCTTAATCTCAGAAAGAAGTAGATTGGTTTTAACTGAATTTCACACTAATATTCCCTTGTGGACATTTTATGAGATTTTATCAAATAATTTTGATTCTATAAGAAACTTGGCTATTAATGAGGGGGGGGGGTGTACTTTTCTTGCATAATACATACTGAAAATTTTGAAAATCTTCAGATGGATCCAACCAAATTTCATGACATATGTACATATATGGTATAAATTGAAAACTCAGAAGTCTTGTTAACACCTTTTCATCTGACTTGGTGAATGAATTTTTATTGCAGTCAGGATACTGACTGTTATCTAGGAATCGGCCAAATTTGCTCTTTGCTTCTAGGAACCTAACGAACACCCGATTTGCCCATTGCTTCTAGGAACCTAGCAACAGGGTGAAAAACTAATCCTTGCCTGTGAATTGATTCATTATTCCTTGTAGTACTATTTGAAAATGTAAGCCCATTCATGAAAGAATGACTTTGAAAAGCCAAATCACTGATGTGTGCTGTGATTAAGATCACGACCTCGACTGGTACTTCAATTTTTACATAACTGATATCCTAGACTAGTATTGCTATGCCTGCTAGATTCTAACACAGAGCTACAGATAAGAAGAGTTTTGCGTAAAAGATTCCCGAACAAAAGTATCGAGAAAGCAATGGCTTCCAAACTTGCTTGAATGTGTATTCCAAAGCTAAAACTCTAATCAGAAAAGTCTTTTTCGTTTGAAATCTTTCGAAAGATAGGAGGGCGATGCTCTAAAAACTATGCACATGTATTTTGTCAAAATTTTTAATAATTACTTGTTGATAAAGCCAGTTATGGGCGAGGAAACATGGTAGGGCTTCTGTCTCCGTATTTTCATAAAGACGCTTTGCAGATGTTAAATGTGATTTCCTTGGCTTTGTTTCATCGGCAAAGGAAAATGCAAGTTATTGAAATGTTGCATTTGTGGCCAGAAGAAAGTGAGAAGTATTTATCCTGACAAGGGTTCATCAAATTTCCGAATTGATTGTATCAAACATCACAGTAAGTCAAAGGAACATCAGCTAGCCAAGTATGAGCTGCCAAACAATTGTCTGTAGTTATGTGACTTTCAAAGTAATCATTTGAAAACAACCAATCAAGTGTCAGTATGAGTAGCAAACTGGCTTCAATCAAGCAGCTGTAAATATCTGTTTCTTCAATCATGGTTACTGAACTTTAGTCAGAGTTGCCCCTTTGAAAATAAATGACTGAAAACGCTCAGCGTAGGTACATGTACTTCATTTTAGAAAGGATTTATACTTGTAATGAATATTTTCCTATGTCATTAGTCTAAACTACCATCATGAGATCTATTATCCAGATAATGAGGTCAATCAAAATTCAAGAATTCTAATAGAATTTCCATAGCTGTTAGTATGCAATGGCTAAATATAGTCAATCCTTTTTGACATATTTCACAAGAATTGCCAGACTCACTCTCATCACCACCTCTATTAATTATTATCCTAGTTCAAGAATTATCTCCCCTTGAACTTAGACATTATTTATGCTTTGTAGACATATACAACTAATTATACTACCAATTTTGTGTCCCGAACTCCTCCTTCAGTTTTGCTTCAATACCATTGAAACTTTATACAAAATTAACCACTTGTTGAAGTTTTGCAAGACACAATTTTGAAGTCTTAATTCCCCCTGGTTCAAGAATTATCTCCCCTTGAACTTAGACATTATTTATGCTTTGTAGACATATAAAGTTAATTATACTACCAATTTTGTGTCCCGAACTCCTCCTTTCTAGAAAAGCAAAGTCAGTAGCTTTGTCCTTGTATTGTTAAAGCTCTCATTACACTGAAGCACTTGCAGGGATATTAAGTCACATACTGTGACAAGTTTAATAACTTTAAATTGCTGTTTGCACCTTTTTTCAATTTGAACCAGTCTAAAATTTTCTTCTGTAGAAATGGATCCAGTTGCATTTAAAACATTTTGGAGGAAAAGATAGAAGCTTTCAGATGTGATTTCATAATAAAGAAAACTTAACTGACAAATAAGAGGTTTCAATTATCATACTAATTGTTAATCTACAGTCCCGACTGCATTTGAGGCGTTCAGGACTTAGATAAAATTTCTTCTCTAGAACTATTTCAAAGATTTCAGTGACAAGATTTATTTTCCAGATATGGCAAAGATGATTCAGTTCATATTGAATTTAAAAATACCCAAACTTTTCAGGCCTGTGGAGAGATACAGCCATTCAAGCGCCTCTAGTTTTCAAATTGGATCAGTCTAAAATTTTGAAGCTTGGTAATGGGCTAAAACTACAACATATTTCTGGTTCCAGTTCAAACGCATTGATAATGAATCAAACTTCAAGCCTGTAAAAAAAGAGTGTTTCATGTAACTATAACACTATGTATAGAAAATTACTTTTCTCTGGGGCATGGCAAACTTAATCAGTATCTTTTACTGCACTAATCTATCTCTAAGCTTTTGCTTAATTCAGGTGACAAGCAAGTAATTGTTGTCAAAGAGTAATCTCAGTTTCCATGGCAATAGCACACATTGTCTGCCACAAGAAATGAGATATAAAGCTGTTACTTTTGAGACTACTCTAAGTTGAAGGGAAGCTGCATTTAAAAAGAAGTCGCATATTGGTTCAGAATTTTTTTTGCACATGATAATGATATCTTATTACATGTATTTTCTCAGTCTTCCATTAGAGCTTCATAAATCATAAATAAAATGTTGCAAAATTTTATAAAATCAACAGAACAACTTCACCTATGGAAAATTCACTTGTTAAAAGCAATGTTATTTTCATGGGTTTTTTTGTGAATGTCATGTTTTTATGTAGCTACAGACAGAAATCAGAAATACTTTTACCCTTAGATATAACACTTTAAGAATGTTCCTTATTATATATTTGTTCTGCTGATCTAAGAATATTCATACTGTCTGATTTTTAGCGGTTTTGTAAGACAAAACCGGTATTTCACATCGATCAACCGGAAACAAGTTTTTACGAATTTTCCTTTCATTTCCACGCATGCTCAAACTTGAAGTGAAAATGTGTGTGATCGCTTCCATCTTGTTTCATCGCTGATGAAGAAAATGACTTACTTGCTGAATGCCAACAGCTTCCTTTTAGTCGTGAATATCAAGGAAAATGGTTTAAAACTTCGACTTAATATATCCATAGTAAATTGTCTCATGAACTGTCTAAATGAGAGAAATAATCTCCTCGCGTTTCAAGATAGAATCTAGGTCAGTGGTTAGTGGAGTAGGCGAACACATGTAAACAAACTCCTAACACTGTATGTTAGTTTTGACCTGGCAGGACTGAGCAAATTTACATCCCGTATACACAGTATATGTTACAAGTTACAACCCTCCATAGTCGCCACTCAAGCGCCTATCAAACCGCACCGAATAAAACACCCTTTTACCTCTCGAATTCGACTATATCTTTGAAACGAACATGTAGTACCGTACTTCAATTGTAATGATAATATGCTCAAAGCAAAAAAATAAATGTTGGCTTTGGTTGCTATACCCTCTTTCATTTAACCTTTTACCACACAACCACAAACTTTCACGCACTGATGAAATATTAAAAGAAAACGTTGTGATAAAATTAAAATAGCGATTTCGGTAAACAGTAAAAAGGTCATGATTAAATGAATGGGATTTTAACGCAACTTTTAAAAGTATTTCAGTTATATCGGGGCGGCTGAAGCTCCTAACCATGGATTCTTGGTAGTTCTCACACCAGTATTACCACTACATTCTTATCGAGCAACCAGCTGCTCATCCGACTTAGATGTACGATTTATTTACTCACCTTGATGATACATGTTAGCATTATTGAACGCGGTTACTGATAAGCCAGCAAAACCGCTCTCAGGACTTTCAGTCCTTTGATTAGTTCTAGCTCTACCTTGCACAAAATGCTTCAGTGAGCTATTGGGTCCACTGTCCAAGTATCACCCTGAGCGTCTGTCCTCCATCAACAATTTCTTTAAATCATATTTCCTCAGTAACTATGTGGCCAATTTCAATCAAACTTGATAGAAATGTACCTTATGTTGCCCTATTTAGAAAATTGCTGAAAGAATGGAAATTGGTTTGCAAAATCTGGTTGCCATGGGAATAATTTTTTAAACAAATCTCTAAAAAATTTCTTCATCTAAACAAAGGAGGTGTAGAGTCTTGATATTTTGCATGAAATATCAGTTTACTGACCTCTTTCAAAATTTCCTAAAATCATTACCCTGTGGTCCTCAGGGATAAAGCCAGAGTGGGTGGGATCTACATAGAAATAAAGAAAGATTTTTAGTCCAAAACTACAGAGCAAATTTGCTCTAGATTTTGGAGAAGTGTTCCTTAAGTGGCACCCTTTAAAGATATCTAAAAGAATTGACATTGGATGAAGACTGTGATTTCCATGGCAACAAAAGTGAATAAGAAAATAATCTAATCTTATTCTAAAGACCAAAGTTGTAGAACCTTGATATTTTGCATGATACATAAGTATATTGAACTCTTTCAAAAGTCATAAAAGCAGGACCCTCTGAGGTCCCAGGGGTCACTAGCACAAGGGGCTCGGGATTATTATAGAATTAAAGAATGATAGTTGAAATGATACCCCATCCAAATCCACTGTGCCCATTTCGAGCAAACATGGTAGAAATAGGTGGCCCACTTTAAAGATTGCTGAAAGAATTGAAATCAATGTAAAACTGGTTGCCATGGCAAGTTTAAAAAAAAATCTTTAAAAATCTTCTCCTCCTGACCCAGAATGTGTAGAGCCATGGTATTTTTATATGAAACATCAGTAAGTTGACCTCTTTGAAAACATTTTAAAATCAATTACCCTCAGGTCCCCAGGAGCAGAGCAAAAAGGGATGGGGTCTATATAGAAAATAAATAAGGATTCTTAAATTGTTATCTCTTGTGAAACCATTCTGCCAATTTGGGCAAATGTGGTGGAAATGTTCCTTAGCTGGCCTCCTTTAAAAACTGCTGAAATAATTAAAGTTTATTGAAAATTGGTTGCCATGGCAACAAAAGTGATAGTTTAAAAAATATCTTCTCCTCCTGACATAAAAGGTGTAAGGCCTTGTCAAAAAAAGCCTTTATCTCAGGTAATCATACCAGAAGTAAATCGAAAACTGGATGCCATGGCAACAAAAGTGAAAAATAAAATAAAATCTTCTCCTCATGACCTAAAAAGTGTAGAGCCTTATCATTGGAAAAAGAGCCTTTATGTCAGGTGATTATATCAGGGCCAATTTTCTTCTTGTTTATGATTTGTGGTCAGATTTGATTTGTCATTAGTCATTGCAACATGATATGTAATTTACTTTATCTATTACAGTTACCACCAAATGCACCTGCCTCTGTGACATTACAGCCAGCACCAGGAGATACTGGAAAAGTAAGTACTAGAAAAATAAATACTAAACAGATGTTTAAATGAGAGATACTATAAAAATAAGTACTAACCCATTGATCTGGAGATATGGGAAAAGTAAGTACTAGAAAAGTGAATAATAAACAGATGTTTTAATGAGAGATACTAGAAGAATAAGTACTAACCCAATGATCTGGAGATATGGGAAAAGTAAATACTAGAAAAATAAATACTAAACAGATGTTTAAATGAGAGATACTTTAAAAATAAGTACTAACCCATTGATCTGGAGATATGGGAAAAGTAAGTACTAGAAAAGTGAATAATAAACAGATGTTTTAATGAGAGATACTAGAAGAATAAGTACTAACCCAATGATCTGGAGATATGGGAAAAGTAAATACTAGAAAAGTAAATACTAAACAGATGTTTAAATGAGAGATACTTTAAAAATAAGTACTAACCCATTGATCTGGAGATATGGGAAAAGTAAATACTAGAAAAGTAAATACTAAACAGATGTTTTAATGAGAGATACTAGAAGAATAAGTACTAACGTAATGATCTGCAGATACTGGAAAACTAAGTACTAGAAAAGTAAATACTAAACAGATGTTTTAATGAGAGATACTAGAAGAATAAGTACTAACTCAATGATCTGCAGATACTGGAAAAGTAAGTACTAACCCATTGATCTGAAGATACTGGAAAAGTAAGTACTAACCCAATGTTCTGGAGACACTGGATATGTTCTTGATATACTGGAAAAGTAAGTACTAACTCAAATGTATAATGTTTTAAATTATTAAGCCATAGGCATTCATATTTATTGTATAATATTACTTGATAGTTTTGTACTAAACCCAAAGTTTTATATTTGTTTAATTTATTAGCTCACCTGAGCACAAAGTGCTCATGGTTAGCTTTTGAGATTATTGAATGTCTGTCGTCCGTCGTGCAGTGTGCGGCATCAACAATTGAAGTGTTTACACTCTTAGAGGCCACAGTTTTGACCAAATCTTCATGAAACTTTGTCAGAATAATTGTTAGGTCATGAGGATGAACCCTATTGATTGTGGGAGGGTTCTATTTGAAAACACAGGAAAAGGGGCCTTAATGACAATTTCTTTGTTTACACTCTAGAGGCCACAAATATGGATCCATCTTCATGAAACTTTGCAAGAATAAGTATTAGGTCATACAGATGATTATTAGAAGGATCTTTCCAAAAACAAAGGAAAAGGGGCCTTAATGACAATTTCTTTGTTTTCACTCTAGAGGCCAGAATTTTTGCTTAATCATCATGAAACTTGGTCAGAATAATTGTTACTTCATAAGGATGAACCCTATTGATTATGGAAAGGTTCTATCAGAAAACACAGGAAAGAGGCCTTAATGACAATTTATTTGTTTACACTCTAGAGGCCACAATTTAGGCTCAATCTTCATGAGTCTAGGGCAGTATAATTATTAGGGCATGAGGATGAACCCTATTGATTTTGGGAAGGTTCTTTTGGAAAACACAGGAATAGGGGTCTTAATGACAATGTCTTTGTTAAAGCTCTAGAAGTCATGATTTTGGCTCATTATCGTCATGTAACTTGGTCAGGATACTTTTTAGGTCATAAAGATGAACCTTATAGATTATGGGAAGGTTCTATAGGATAACACAGGAAAAGGGGCCATAATGACTATTTCTTTGTTAACAATATAGAAGTCACAGTCTTGCCTCAATCTTCATGAAACTGGTTATAGTTATTTGTCTCTAGTTGCATTTTTTTTAACAGCAGACAATTCAGGTGAGCGATCTAGGACCATCATGGTCCTCTTGTTTGGCTCAAGCTGTGTCTTTTTTTATACAAAAAAAAGTACTGTAATTTGCAGAGACCTCAGGTAGGCAATTTAGGACCATTATGTCCTCTTGTTTATCTCTATTTCTACTTAGCTATTATGCCTTATGTCTACATTGAACTGTTTTTATTATCCAGCACTCAGAATAGTTGAGCGTTGCTGTCCTCTGACGGCTCTTGTTTATTTAAATGATTTGCACTCTAGAGACTGCATTTTGTGCTCAATTGACTTGATATTTGTTCAGAATGTTTGTCTCCATAAAAGTATCTGTCAATTTTTATATTCCGTCACACGGGGTAAAAAACTAGGTCACTAATCTTCTTTGTAATTTACATGCTACTTTTCTTGCACAAATATCTTGAAACTTTGTAAAAGTGTTTGTCTTGATTTCAAGACAAAACTTGACAAATCGTCCTGTTTGGCCAAAATTAGTTCACTTAGGATTTTGTAGACATCAACTCAGGTAAGTGCTGTAGGGTCAATGGGCCTCTTATTTCTTGAGTGGTGTTAAAAAGAAGGAATGTGTAGGAATGTGTTAAGTTCTATGCAATCATTTTACTGCCTTTGCTATGTAAAGTATTTTGAAAATTTTAAAAATAACTAACATTTGGAATAGAAATAGAAAATCATTGTAACAGAAAAAAACTCCTTTCCAAACCAATCTTTCCATGGCTTTATTCATTCTGTGCCCTGAAGTGTGACATTGTGTGGCAATAGGATAACCCATTACAATACAATTCCACCTTTTATGACCCTGAAGAAAAGAGTTCAGGAAATCACGCAAGCAACTCCTTCAGTGTCCACAATATTTCCTACCCCAAATGATAGAGATATTAAAAATTCTTTCAATTTGAAATCTTCATCTTCAACATCCTTTGGAAACTAATATCTGGAAATGACTTAAACCCATTCCCATCACAATGCTCCTTTTTTACATATTGAAATAATTTAATTCTTAGTTTCGTCTATCAAAAACGAGCGTTCTGATTGGTCGAAAAATTTAATTCATAACTTCATGAACAAAATTTTGAGCACGCAGCCATTGTGTATGCTTCTGCACAAAATAGTCCCACCCCAAAAGGTAACAAAAGTGTAAAGTTTTTTTTTTATTTTTTTCTCTCGATACTATTAAATTATAAGAAATGAAGAGAATATTTTTGTTTTCATGGAGGTATGAACCGAAAAACCTAACCACACAATGTATGAATCCGCTTCGTGTATTCATACAGTGTGATTAGTTTTTTTGGTTCATACCTCCATGAAAACAAAAAAATATTCTCTTCATTTCTTAAGTAATATAGTTGTAGAAAACACTGTGAGAAAAGAACAAATTGTTTGGTTAAAAGCAAGTTCTTCTTTTTCACAATGTTTTCTACCATGTTTAGCCAATTATATTCAATATTAACCCCTTTTTGATACGTTGTCTGCAACTTCTTTCAAATTGGACTTGTCTAAAATTTGTTATTGGGTATTGGGTTGATATTAATTGTCTAATTACCAGAAGAATAATGTCATGACAACCTCCAACTGACCTCATATATCAGCAGGCTAATGATATCTGTTGGTCATTTATTGTGCCAAATGTCCTAAGACGATTTTATGATAATTAATTATTTCATATATGTATGGACAACAATAACAAAAGAAAAAATGTAATTAACCCTTGTCATACTGAACACTATTTTTTGTGTAGAACTGCAATCAACCCTTTTCTGTTTTCAAAATTTTAGACTTGTTCAATTTGAAAGTAGCTGCAGACAACAATTAAAAGTGAGTGCAATTTGAAAAGTGACCAATCCACAAGATAGAAATATTGTGGGAAAAGTAACAAGCAATTTCTTCTTTTCCAACAATGTTTTCTCATGTATAAAATCACAGGGACGTAAAAACCAGTGAGTGAAATCATAGGACTGTTAGGCCCTGATTGTTGACCAATATTCGTCCATGTATATAATCTGATGAACACCTCAGACTTAAGTAAGCCAAACGGGAGGTGTAGACTAAGATCAGACTGCACATATATGCAGGCCGATCTTAATCTATTCCTCCTGCAAAATCAGGAATATTCCATGCTCAGCATCAAAAGGGTAAAATTTGAGAACTTGAATGAAAAGGAATCATATACCTTACAAAGAATTGTCTCTGCTTGATCAGACTGCTTACGAAATTTACAAAGCAGTTTTTGTAAAGCAGGGTTGAGAACTTGAATGAAAAGGAATCATACACCTTACAAAGAATGGTCTCTGCTTGATGTAACTGCTTATGAAATTTACAAAGCAGTTTTTGGACAACTAACAAAATTATATATGCGGGAGTTGTGTCTTTTAACTA
Organism: Fragum fragum; assembly: GCA_946902895.1. Lineage (NCBI taxonomy): Eukaryota > Metazoa > Mollusca > Bivalvia > Cardiida > Cardiidae > Fragum > Fragum fragum. The sequence continues at coordinate 3,310,545 of OX336379.1, forward strand.
CGGTAGTATAAATGAGATAAAATGGCTATAAAAGTGTGGCATTATTGGGTTAAAGGCAATGACATTGTCATGTATTGCTGTGGGAACTCTGTCACACAAGTAAACTGTTGTCATAGTAACCCATTAGATTCTCTCTGGTACAGCTATTTGACCCTTTTCTGGTGAATCCTTGACTGTTATGGTTACAAAGAAATTTAAGAAATTTTGAACTATATTAACCCTTGTCATGCTGAACCTGGAATATTCCGGTTTTTGCAGGAGGTGTAGACCAAGATCAGTCTGCACATAAGTGCAGTCTGATCTTGGTCTACACCTCATGCTTGTTTTTTGGGTGCCAGAGTTGTTTATGACATTGATTTCTAAAAGAAATATTTATTTTTTAACAACAAGTTCTATCAGTGCTTGCAGCCCTTTGATTTTACAGCATTTCAGTAAGGTAATTTATACAGCATGACAAGGGTTAAGTGCACTGGAATCCTATTAAAGCCTACACCAAAATTGTAAAAACTTTTGTTGTGATTAACAACAAGTTGCTCTTATAAGGAGTTATTTTTTCTTTAACCCATTCACACACAATGATGCTTTTAAACACCCCTCAATATGAAAGCTTTAGAAAAAACTGTGGAAAATGAAGAAATTGCTGGTAACAAGCAATTTCTTCATTATCCAAAATGTTTTCTACCCTAAAAGACAAAGATTTTGAAGATTTCATTAATTCATAATCGTCGTCTGCAACTATTTTTGAATTTGGACTGGTCTGAAATTTATCGAGTGTGAATGGGTTAACAAAGTTAGTAGCAATGAAGCAGACAATTACTATTACCAGTGTTGTAATAAAGAGGATTCTACTGCATTACTTGGAAATAAAAATTGAACTCTTTATCCTTTTCCTGTAGAACTACCCAATTTGAAAGAAGCTGCAGACAACAACTATAAATGAGTGGAATTTAAAAATTAACCAACTTACAGGATAGAAAATATTGTGGGAAAAGAAATTGCTTATCATAAGCAATTTCGTCTTTTCCCACAACATTTTCTCAAGTATAAAATCATGGGGACGTAAAAACCAGGGATTGAACAGGAAAGGGTTAAAGTACCCTGATAAGGGCAACATACTAACCCATTGTTGTAATGATGCTCTAGGTTTGGTACTTGCATGCCTCTTGGTTTACATACAAGGTAACCAGCCTGGTCAGATAACACTAGTGAATCATAAGATCTTATGCTTATAATTTTGGCCTTTCTATTTTGGATGGAGAACATTTTCTATAGAAGCTGTAGAGATCTCAATGACACATCTATTTTTGTCTATCTTAACCCTTGTTCTGCTGAACCTTGAATATTTCTTTTTTGGCAGGAGGTATTGACAAAGATCAGCCTGTACATAAGTGAAGTCTTATCTTGGTCTACACCTCCTGTTTGTCCCCTTTAGGCCAGAGTTGTTTTAATAATTATTTTTTTAAAAAAAATATTGACAATCATTAAGACTGTCAGTCCTTTGATTTTAAAGCAAATCTGTATAGGATTTTAATTCAGCATGACAAGGGTTAATATGGGTGTATGACATTTCCAGCCATTGGAAATACCAGTGCATACCAGTCCTAAATGGGCGAGCAAAATGTTGTAAATACAGCTTTAATCAAACCTTTATTTAAGACACTTTGTTCACCCACTAATGATATATTGAATTTTGTAATTTTCTCTTTTTACAAAGTTCTTTTCTGAAAACAGCGAACAATTCAAAATGGTGATTTATTCTGGAGCAGACATCCCTCTGCCTAAAAGATGGAGTAGTGTCTTACTAACCTATCATATGACCATAAAGAAGGCTTGATTTATGGCACTCTAGGCTATATGGTTGACTCTGAGTTAGTGTTTTATGCCTCATTAGGGTGTAATATCTTTAGTCAGTGTGTATCTTAAGTCTTAGTGCTTTAGTATATGAGTCTATAGATACCCTCATAAGTTGTTGTTAATTCAACTTTAATCCATTACCACACAGTAACACTTCCTTATACCCTGAAGAAATACAATCATGGATAACTGTCTGAAAATGGAGAAATTGCTTTAACAAGCAATGTCTTTTCTTACAATGTTTTCTACCCTATTTGGCACCTATTTCCCAATTTAGGCACATTTTGAAATGTTGTCTGCAACATATTTTTTAGACTAATCTGGTGATGGGTTAACTAACTTCAGAAACTGATTGCTCTCCTCAAGCTCTCCCATTAAAGTTAAAAAAGTTTCTCTTGCAGGGTCATTACAACTTACATATTTGAATATGTGAAAAAAAGTATGTTAATTGAGCATGATCTTTAATTCTTTGATACTTTATTTCAGCCTTGTGGAGTAGACTATGAGCTTAAAACATATGTAGCAGATAGCCTTGATGAAAAGCCACACAAAAGGTAAGAAAAGACTACAAGCTTGAAACATTTTATATAGCAGGTAGCCTCAATAAAATGCCATACAAATGCTATGCTTTACATTCAAAATCCATTCAAATGTATAGCTTTACATACACTATCCGCACAAAATTAATGTTAAGCTTTACAGACAAAAGCCACACAAATGTTAAGCTTTACATACACTATCCACACAAGTATTAAGCTTTACATGCACTATCCACACAAATTTAAAGCTTTAAATACAAAGCTATATAAAAGGGAAGCTTTGCATACACTATCCACACAAACATAAGCTTTAAATACAAAACCACTCAAATCTTAAGTTTCACTTACAAGCCACATAAAAGTTTTGCTTTACATACTAAAATCAGTCAAAGTTAGGCTTTACATACATAGCTGTTATCCTCAGTTAGAGGCTAGTTAGAATGTAAGTTAAAAGGATTGAGAGATATTCAAGAAATACATGTCTTTTGTCTTAAGGATCTTAATTATTTGAAATGATTATCCAACTCTGGTCACTATTTAGCTCACCTGAGCACAACATGCTCAAGTTGACTTATTGTGATCACGCAGTAACCTTTGTCTGTTGTCCTTTGTGTGTTGTGTGTCAACATCTTTTTTGTACTCTAGAGGCCACATTTTTTGCTCAAATGTCATTAAACTTTGTTAGAATTATTGTCCTAATGATCTTTCAGCAAAACTTGAATTTGGGTCACAAAGGGTAAAAAACTAGGTCATGAGGTCAAATCTTAGAAAATCTTTGTTGGCACTCAAGAGGCCACATCTTTGCTCAAAATTAATGTCTTCAAACATTGTCAGAATGCTTCTCTCCATGGTCTCTTGACCAAATGGAATTTTGGGTCAAATGGGGTCAAAAACTAGGTCCTTTGGTCAAATATTAGAAAAGACTTGCTTGCACTCTAGAGGCCACATTTTTTGCTCAAGTGTCTTCAGACCTTGTCCTTATAATTGTCTACATGTTCTACTTTGTGTGTACTCTAGAAGCCACAATTTATGCTCAAGTATTTTGGTCAGAATGATTTTCTACATTGTCTCCCAGCAGAGTTCAAATTGGGGTCACATAGGGTCAAAACTGGGTTACTAGGTCAAATGATAGAAACACCTTGTTTGCACTCTGGATGCCTAATTTTGGGCTCAAATTACATGATTTTAGTTCAGAATATTTGTTTCATTTTAAAAGCCGAGTTAGATATTTGGTCACATTTGGTAAAAAACTAGGTCTAATCTAAAGAAACCTTCTTTGCAATGTACATGTTACTTTTCCTGCTTAAAAACCTTGAAACTTTGTAAGAATGTTTGTTCTTGATTTCTTGGACAAGATTTGACTAAGGGTCACTTTTGCAGCAAAGTTATTCTCTTAGAAGTTTTTACTTCTACATTAATTGACTCAATGTGAGTGCTCTATGCTAATGGCCCTCTTAATAACTTCTTTTGTCAAATGTCTGGGGTTGGAGGAAGGAGGGCTTTTGGCATGACAATGAAACTGTCTTGAAGGTTTTCATGTTTCCTTAAACATTTAAGAGAGAAAATATTCTCAGACGAAATTTCTCAATCGATTTCAACAAAATATAGGAGGAATTTTCCAATAAAGACCATATTGAAGAAATTTAGATTGGCTGCAAAGGGTTTGGCTAATTTATATACAAGCAACTTCTTCTTTTTCCGCAATTTTTTCTCTCCTACTGAATGATTATATTTTGAATGCAATCCTATTTTTAATTTGACGTCAGTAAACCTTTAAATTTGGACACGTGTAAAATTTTGCAATACAGTAAAGAGTTAAACTATCATTGTCTTACAGGTTAAAAAGTATTATGGACAATGAAGAATTTGCTTGTTATGATATTTTAAAGAGATTTTTTCTAGTGGTGCACGAAAATGTGGGAATGGGTAATCCCTTATTTGGATTTGCTGAAGAAAAAAGGCTGTTCAAAGAATTGTAAAAAAAATCTCCTCTTCCCACTCTGTTTACAATTGTAAATTGTTGTTGTTTTTTATTTGAATACCATTTCAATTGCTGTTTGTGGCCTCTTTCATTTCAATTTTAACCAGTCTTAAATTTTGTCTGAAAACGGGTTATCTCATTCCCAGATGACAATGTTTTAGACTGGTCCAATTTCAAAAGTATTGCAGATGAAAATTTTATAAGGTTAAATTATATAAAAATGTGTCTTTTTGAGTAGAAAACATTCTGGATAATTAAGAAATTTCTTCATTTTCTACAATTTTTTCCAAAGCTTTTTTCAAAAAGCAGGATTGTATTGGAATGGGTGAAATGGCTTAACCCTTTCCCACACAGAGAGGCCTTTAGATGCCCCTATAGAAAAAAGCTTTTGAAAACATTGTGGATAATGAAGAAATTGCTTGTTCAAAGCAATTTCTTCATTATCCACAATGTTTTCTACCCCAAAAGATAAAGATTTTTAAAATTTCATGAACTTTTAACTCTCGTCTGCAACTCCTTTCAATTTGGACCTGTCTAAAATTTTGCCATCTGGTAATGGGTTAATTTGTGAGACAAATTTAGAATGATTTCTTTCCCTTGCTCTTAAATAATGTTCTACTGGTCTATTTGTAATGGTTGTGTTTCCCCATCAAAGCCTCTTTTAATAACTGTCTGGGTACAAAAGGTCAGACATAATTCAATTCATTTTGCCTTTTCATTAGAAAATAATAATCTAGGATTTCTTTCATAGAATTAACCATCGTCTCTGAATTAGTAGGTTTACCAGAAATAGCTGATACTCTGGTTACAATTTCATTAAATGTCTAGGTCAGGAGTTCCTAGGTTCTCTTTAACTCTTCAACCCTTTTCTAGCTCGGCTGTTTTCAGAGAAAACCCGAGATACTATGATCACCTTGGCGTCGTTGGCGTTGGCATTAGAGTGACAAACTTTAACCTTGGTCATATCTCTGTTGTTATTGAAGATATCCTCATGAAACTTGGCATGTGCATTGACCATCAAAAAAGCTATCTAGACTATCAAGGGGGTCAACTCTAAAAGCTCTTTTGTAAGAGTTATGCCCCTATTTTTACTTAAAATTTTGGCATTATCCAGCACCTGCAGCCGAACGTTGGCACCCCTGGGCAGTACCCTTGTTATACATTCCTGATTTTTTTATGATCCTCAAGGAAAAAGCAGAAGGAAACATTGTGACAAGGAAGAGAATAATTGTAATAAGCAATTCCTCCATTGTCCACAGTCTTTTCTAACTTTCTAACCTAAAAAACAAAGACATATAAAATTTCACCAACTTGAAATTGCTGTCTGCAACTATTTTCAATTTGGACCAGTCTAAGATATGGTTGTCTGTTAATGGGTTAATTTAGCAAATGCTTACATGTGTAACAAGGAAAGATTCAGATCAGCTTATACATCCCCACAATCTGATCAGAATCTTCAACCTGCACTTAGTAGACAGATACTATGACTTAACCCTTGTCATACTGAACCCAGAATATTCCTGTTTTGGCACATATGTGCAGCCTGATATTTGTCTACACCACCTGCTTGTCCTGTTAGAGAACAAGATAAAATTTCAAAACAGATATCAACTTGAAATTTGTACTTCACGTCCTTTCATCCCTTTGATTTTAATGCAATTCTGAAAAGATGTTTTATTCAGCATGACATGGGTTAGCAATCAGTGGATATCCTACAGATGATGTCAAAGAAGAATTCCACTTAGATATTTATGTACCGCTATTATGTTGCAAAATTTATGGCCTGTAACATGTAACAAAAAGTGAAATAGTTTGTTGGTGATCTAAACGTCTTAACAACAGCTGAATAAACTTTAGTAATGGCGTTTAAGTCGCCAAACCAACAAAAAAGCTTGACAAAATTATCAGTTCACTTACAGTCTAATGAATTGTTTTATTGTTTAATTGATTCTTTGATTGACAGCTGCAATCTCTCAATTATTTTAATCAAAAGAAAATTTAATATGTTTATTGCAGCAAATATCTTTGGAAAAGAAGAAATTGTTTTGAAATTTTAAGTTTGATATTCATATTGTTTTCTCAATAATTTCAGGAACTCCGTCCGATTAGCGATACGGAAGTTAACATACGCACCGGAGGAGCCGGCTCCCCAGCCAAGTGCTGAAACATCCAAAGAATTTATGATGAGCCCTGGAAATATTAAACTAGAAGCATCTCTAGATAAAGAGGTAATAAATATATGAGGCCCTATCGACCCTGCTGTTAATTAACCCATTCCCAAGCAATGACAGTTTTAAACGCCTTCAATATGAAAGCTTTTGAAAACATTGTGGAAAGTGAAGAAATTGCTTAATACAAGCAATTTCTTCATTATCCACAATATTTTCAACCCCAAAAGACAAAGGTTTTAAAGATTTATCATCTTGAAATTGCCATCTGCAACTTCTTTGAATTTGGACTGGTCTAAAATTTTATCATATGGGAATGGGTTATTGACATTCATTGATTCAGACCAAAAGTGAAATGTTGACCTAAAACATCTTGGTAGAAAGTTTCTGTTCAATTCCTGTTTTTTTATGTCCCTGTGTTTTTATACTTGGAAAAACATTGTAGAAAAAGAAGTAATGTCTTGTAACAAACAGTGTCTTCTTTTTCAGCAATATTTTCTACCTTAATGAATGGGGTAGGGTACAGGCAATTTCTTTTTTTCTACTATGCTTTCTCAATTGGATGTAAAAGCCAGGGATTGAGTAGGAAAGAGTAACACTGACAAGCGGCTAAGCATGTATAAGTGTCGCTCTGCGAAGCGCTTGTTTGTCCATTACATTCTAGACTATAAACCATGGCAAAAGGTTTTGAATGAGCCTAATTTATACAAATTATAGAAGGGCTGAAACAACAGAGTTAATGGTGTATAATACATTGACAAATACACTGTCCTCCTTTATTGAATTTCCTCCTTGTAAATAGAATTTGTCCCTTTCTCGATGGATAAATGGATTATCTTGTGTCCATCAAAATATTGGTAATACAGTAGTGTGGAAGTACAGATTTTCTCCACTTTACCCTAGAATGTTCTGCTTGTCCGAAATTTAAATGAACTTATGCAGAAAAAAGCAAATTGACTGAGTTTGAGAAAATACTGTTGTTCATGAAGAAAATGCTGAAACCCAGCATTTTCTTCATGAACCACAATATTTTCCATCCTTGAATGTAAACATCATGGTAATATTCCAATATATCTTGAGATCTACTTGATATATTTCCAAGATTTGCCCTGGTATTCTCTTGTCTCTGAACAAGTTGCCTTGAAAAATGTGTTTGTCCACACATAGAAAACCTCTTGTCAAACCAATTGGGCATCAGAATTTCACACATCTGTAGCAACAGATAATTTTTCACCAAATCTTGTTACTGTAGCCCCATTATCAAGTCACAAACTTTTCTTCTGGTTCAATTTGGAAAAGCTTGCAATGGTCAATTCAATCAATCACCAAATGTCAAAATATTAGACTGGTCTGAATTCAAGATTTTACAGACAACATTTTAATTCAGGTCAATATTTGAAAGGTTTTTGGAGAAAAGAAAATTTTGTAAGTAAAAAGAATAAATGTAGCAATTTCTTGGGATGAATAATTTGTTGGATAATATGCTTGTTGCAATTTCTTTGTATCCCACAAAGATTTCCCTTTGTTCCATATTTTGGGTAATGAATACATGCAATTGTCTGTGGAGCAAGTAGATTAAAGCCTTTTCAGCAAGTTTTGTAATTTTTTGTGTGCGTGAGTGTCACAAATAAAACCTAAAGTAATATTGTTGATACACAAGCAAAATATTGTGACTAGACTTTATTATGTTGTATTAAGGCTATTTTTAGCAGAAAGTTAAGTTGAACCCATTCCCACACAGTGGCACTCTTCTAATGTCCCTCAAGATAACCTTGTGTAAAGTGAAGAAATTACTTGTTACAAGCAATTTCTTCATTTTCCACAGTGTTTTCAACCAAAAATGTTGAACAATCTTCAAAAACTTACAAAAAAAAGTAAAAAACTTCAACTTGTTGTCTACATCTCCTTTTGATTTGGACCAGTCTAAATTTGGACCAGTCTAAATTTGGACTAGTCTAAATTTTGTCAAGTGGGAATGGCTTAAAGACACCAACCTATTACCAGACAACAAAATTTTTAACCCTTTCCTGTTTTATGAAATTATAGACTGGTCCAAATTAAAGAGGTTGCAGACGACAATGAAAAATGCATGCAATTTGGAATCTGACAATCCTATGTAGTAGAAAATATTGTGGGAAAAGGAGAAATTGCTTGTCTCCTTTTTTCACAATGTTTTCTCAAGTATAATATCACAGTGACGTAAAATCACGTGTTTGTCCGGGAAAGGGTTAAACTGGTCCAAATTCAAAAAAGTTGCCAACAACAATTTATAGTTGATGAGCATTGAGGGATAATGAAGAAATTGCTTGTAACAAGCAATTTCTTCATTTTTCACAATGTTTGGGAAGCTTTTCTTCTTACGGGCTTTACCCTTTCCCAGTCAATAACACTTTAAGATGCCCCCAAGATAAAAAAAACTTTGGAAATCATTGTGGAAAATGAAGGAATTGCTTGTTACAAGCAATTTCTTCATTATCCACAAAACCCTTAACCCATTCCCACACAATTCCTCTTTTTTATGCCCCTCAAGAAAATAGTTCTGAAAACAATGTGCAAAAATGCAGAATTTGCTTGTTAAAAGCAATTACTGCATTTTCCGAGTTGTTTTCTATTCAGAGTCACAAAGATTTTGAAAAAATTCAACAACTCCTTTCAATTTGGACAGGTCTAAAATTTCACTGTGTTGAAATTGTTTAATGTACAAAAAGTCCAAAATTTCATAAGCTTTAAATTGTGGTCTGCAACTTCTTTCAATTTGGACCAGTCTAAAATTTTGCCATCTGGTAATGGGTCAAAAAGGTAGGATTTTGTTGGAATGGATTCACCTTTTCTACCTTTTCATTCTATCAACAGTTTTACCTTTGAATGATGATTTAACCCTTGTCATTCTGAACCCGGAATATTCCGGGTTCGGCAGGAGGTGTAGACAAAGATCAGCCTGCACATAAGTGCAGTCTGATCTTAGTCTACACCTCCTGCTTGTACTTTTCCTGCCAGAGTTGTTTATGAAATTGATTTCTAAAAGAAATAATGATTTTTGAACAAGTTCTATCAGTGCTTCCAGCTCTTTGATTTTACAGCAATTTAGTAAGGTAATTTATACAGCAGGACAAGGGTTAATAATTCAGCTTTTTCTTTCACCCATTACCAGTTGACAACATTTTAGACGGACTAAATTCAAATAAGATACAGAATAAAAAATTCAAGTTTGTTATTTTTTAAGAACTTTTGTCTTTTTGAGAGGAAAACATTGTGGAATCATGAAGAAATTGCATGTCATTAGCAGTTTCTTCATTTTCAACAATGTTTTGGGAAGCTAATTTTTTAGGAACTTTTTTTTCCTATATTCATTCTATCAACAATGGATATTCTTGCTTTATTCCATTCCCACAAAATAACACTTTTTGATGCCCCCCCTCCCCCTGGCAAGAATGCTTTTGAAAACATTTTGAGAAAACTAAGAAATGCTTGTTACAAGAAATTTCTTCATTATTAACAATGTTTTAAACTCAAAAGGCAATAAAACACCCCTTAGATTTCCATTATCTTAACATTATTGGTTGCAACATCTTTAAAACTGGACCAGTCAAAAATTTTGTTGGCTGGTAATAGTTTAAAGAAAAGTATCCTTAACTTTTCCTGTTTTGACCTATCCAAATTCAAAGGTTTTGCAGACGAAAATTTAAAGTTGGTTTAAATTGGAAAATAACCATATGGAAGGGTAGAAAAGATTGTAGAAAAAGAAGAAATTGCTTGTCATAACCGATTTCTTCTTTTCCTACAAACTTTTCTCTAGTATAAAATCAGAGAGACATAGAATCCTGGGTTTGTACAGGAAAGGGTTGAAGTACCAATTTGAGAAACTTCCTTAACTTTGAACACATTGTTTGTTTGAATGCTTTCAACCCATTCCCTCACAATGATGCTTTTTGACACCCCTCAAGAAAAACCATTGGGAAAACATTGTTTAAAATGAAAAAATTGCTTGCCAGAGTAATTTCTTCATTTTACACAATTTTTTCTACCCAGAAAGTAAAAACGTAATGTTTAAATTGTTATCTGCAACTTCTTTCAATTTGGACCAGTCTAAAATTTTGCTGTCTTTCTGTTGGTACTAAGATCAAGGTCATCTGTCAAGATCAAGGTCATTTCTCAAGGTCAAAACTTCGAAAACTTAACTTTAACATTGTCTATAAGTTTACAATGGTAAGTGATGTAGCCTTCATATTTCACATGTGCATTGCTTATGACATGGCCTTTCTGTTGGTATTAGGTTCAAGGTCATCTGTCAAGGTCAAGGTCATTTCTCAAGGTCAGAATTTCAAAAATTTTAACTTTTACATTGCCCATAAGTATACAATGGTGAATGATATAGCCTTCATATTTTACCTGATCATTGCTTATGACATGGACTTTCTGTTGGTACTAAGTTTAAGGTCATTGGTCAAGGTCAAATTGTTAAGGTCATTAATTTTCAAATAGATCTCCTTTACAAATTGCCAAAATTTCTTGTTACTTTACAGAAATGTTGTTTATTAAGTGCTCTAGGTAATGTTTATTTCAATTTTTGACCCAATGAACCTTACCATGCTAAAAGGTGGCTTAATGCCATGTAGCTTTACATTTTGTATATTTCCTACTCTAAAATAAATCAGTCTATTGTTTTTGCAAGACTACTCAAGTTAGAGTCTTCATTTTTTGTATGGAGACATTTTTCATTTATAAATTTGATAGTAAAGGTAAAATATTTAACCTTTTACCATATAATGATATTGAATTTTACTAGAATCAGGCATGTGAAGCCAAACAAATTCCTTCAATGTTTGTCAAACTTCCAAATTTCTTGTGAACTGAACTCTCAAACTATAGTTGCATTCAATAAGAAGTTTTTTGTCCAATAATGGCATTCTGTTTTGTGACAAAAGCTTTATTTGGGGAGCATTATCTGTCTTCGACGGCTCTTGTTCCTGAGGGCCGTCTAAAAGCATTTTGTGTTGGAATGGGTTAAATGTGAAACAAGATCTTGAATTCTAAAAAAGGTAAATGATATTGTTCTCATAAAGTTCTCCAAGGTGTGATGTCGGACATGAAAATTTGTCTACATTGTAGCACATCACGTTTATTGAACATTGGTTACCCTAGTGACGTAGCTCACGTCCTTGCGTGATTTAATTAATCAAGGAATGGGAGTAGAAGATGGATGCTTATTTCTTTTCATCCTTTTCACTTAATTAACTTTTCAATTGACCGATGAAATCTTCTTATCGAAGTAAGCCACACCTATTGGCTGTTTTCTAACCCTTGTCATGCTGAACCCGGAGTATTTCTTTGTCACACAGGAGGTAAAGGCAAAGATCAGCCTGTATTTACTCAATCTGTATTTACAGAATTGTGGTCGTTCCATTCTTGAACGCCTTATGTGTGAGTTTTGTAGGAGTGATATGCACAAAAGAACAATAATCAAAATTGCCAGAAACAAGGAGGAGTTTTGATGGAAAAAAAGAAATACCTCAAATATAGATACCGTAAAATTATATTTAAGCTTTTTGTTCGGTGATGTCCTGGATGCTCTTGGGACTTTCTTAACCCTTGTCATACTGAGCTTGAAATATTCCTGTTTTGGCAGAAGGTATAGACAAAGATCAGCCTGCACATATGTTCAGTCTGATCTTAGTCCACACCTTCTATTTGTCCCTAAATCATTCAAGGAAAGGAATTGTCAGATTAATAGAGAACTTAGATGACAATAAAAAGGGTGTTTAGATTGGGAAAATGTGTGCTATAAAGGTTGTGAAACATTGTGAGAAAGGAAGAAAGTTCTGAATTGAAGCAATTTGTCCTAACCGGCAACTGGCTGAAAGCCAGAAAGCTATTGTCATGGTGTTTTGTCTGTTGTGCATCCATGTGTGCATCTGTTACTGCATAAATTTATTCTAAAAAAGAATTTCACCTCAAAAACTATTGGTCAGATCTCAACCAAACTTCATTGAAATGTTTCCTATGTGGTTTTCTTTTTTAGACTCCTTCAAATAATCTTATTCCATGTGGAACTCTGGTTGCCATGCCAACCAAAGTAGAAATCCTTTAAAAACAATTTTTCTCACAAACCGTTCCTTAGGTCAGTGCCTACCTATTTCCATAAAATTATTGTAATTATCCATTCTTAGAGAAACCTGAGGATTTGCTATAGCCAGGTAACATCTGCTACAATGTCTTAGTCCAAAAACTTTGTCATTTTGTCTCTGGTACTGCTTAACCCTTCCCTGTTTCTTGAAATTTTAGACTGGCCCAATTTGAAAGATAATGCAGACGACAATGAAAAGTGAGTGTGATTTGAAATGAACCCATTCTATGTGGGAGAAAGTTTTGGGATAAAATAAGAAATTGCTTGATACAAGCAATTTCTTCTTTTTTCACAATATTTTCTTAAGTATAAAATTGCATGGACTTAAAAACCAGGGATTGTATAGGAAATGGTTAACCCTTGTCATGCTGAATAAATCTTTATCTGAACTAACATTAACCCTTGTCATGCTGTATAAATTACCTTACTGAATTACTGTCAAATCAAAGGGCTGAAAGCACTGATAGAACTTGTTGTTCAAAAATCAATATTTTTTTTAGAAATCAACTTCATAAGCAAGTCTGGCGGGGAAAAGTACAAGCAGGAGGTGTACACTAAGATCAGCCTGCACATAAGTGCAGTCTGATCTTAGTCTACACCTCCTGCCAAAACCGGAATATTCCAGGTTCAGCATGACAAGGGTTAAAATCAAAAGCCAAAAAGCACCCAAAGCAACATTTCAGGGTCAAAGTTTATTTTGGAAAATGAAATTATACACAAGTCTTGGCTGAAGGGGACAAACAGGAGGTGTAGATTAAGATCAGACTGCACTTATATTCAGGCTGATCTTTGTCTATACCTCCTGCCAAAACAGGAATATTATAGGTTCTGCATGACAAGGGTAAACACATTCTCTTCCTGAACTCTGAATTTATGTTCTATAACAAAAGAGCAACGTGTAACTAACAAGGGTAATAACTCTAAATGCATTTTTGAAGACATTATGCCCCTTTTGTGACTTAGAAGTTTTAGCCACTTTCAAGCACTATCAAGCCAGATGTTGGCAACCGCAAGGCTTAGTGTTCTTGTTATGATCAAGATTTTTATCCAAATTACCAGTAACATTTTCTTCAAATTTTTAGGTCTCCTAAGAACAACTTGCACATGGTGAGCTGTAGTGATCTTTGAATGTTTGTTGGCTATTTTGCCGAGTCAACAATTTGACCCATTACCAGACCAAAAATTTTAGACTGGTTCAAATTGAAAGGAGTTACTGATGACAATTTAAAGTAGCTAAAATGTCAGATTTTTTTCAACTTTTGTTACGAGAAATTTCTTCATTTTACACAATGTTTTCCCAAATGTTTCCTTGAGGGGTGTCCATAAGCATCACTGTATGGGAATAGGTTAAGTCTTAACACGCGTAAGGTTTAATCCTTTTGAAACTTGCTCAGAATATTTGTAAGGTCATAATGGTGGCTCTATAAAATTTAGGAATTTTCTGCTGGAAAACACAGGGTGTGTGTGTGTTAACCCAATCCAACTCAATCCCTCCTTTTTACGCCCCTCGAGAAAAAATCTTTGGAACATTATCCAAAATGTTTTCTATCAAAAAGACGAAAAAATTCAAATTTCCATCAACTTGAAATTGTCATCTGCAGATTCTTTCAATTTGGACCAGTCTAAAATTTTGCTGTGTTGGAACGGGTTAAATGATAATTTCACTGATTATACATTCAGATCCACAATTTTGGCTAGATCTTTCTGAAAATTAATCAGAATGTTTGCCAGGTTCAAAGATGAAGATGAATCCTATTTGATGTAGACTGTTCCATTGGTTCACTGTTTAACCCTGGAAGCAACAATTTTGTCTGAATCTCGATGGAACTTAGCCAGAATTTTTGTCAGTTAACAAGAATGTCTATTCATTGGAAACAGAAAAAAGTAGGTCACTGGGTCAAACTGTTTATCAATATTAGTTGAAAAGTCTTGTTGACTGGTTGTATCTTCACCAAGAGAACCAAATTTGATGTTTCAATGTCTATCTTTATTGAATTTACAACTAAGATGAGAGTTCTAAGGCCATTTTACTCTTAATTTTCAATTGTATACATTTCCTGAAAATGTAGAAAAAAAGGCATTTTTTAAAGCTTTGTTTGCTTTATTTCACATTTTAACAAATGGTTATTATACGCCCAAAGAGTCGTTTTATGTTATGGCCCCAGTTGTCCGTCCGTCTGTCTGTCCGTCCATTAGCAATTTTTTGTGTGCGCAACTCCTCCTAAACTATCAATGGGAATGAGCTGAAACTTTGCTCAATTACACCCAATGATGTTTAGTTGTGCATAAGACCTTTGAAATTTAAATTGCTCCAGTCATTCTTGAGTTATCTTGAATTATCTGCCCTTGAATTGAACGAAAATCACTGTTAATTGTGTGCGCAACTCCTCCTAAACTATCAATGGGAATGAGCTGAAACATGGTACAATTACTCCCCATTATGTTTAGTTAAGCATAAGACCTTTGAAATTCAAATTGCTCCAATCATTCTTGAGTTATCTTGAATTATCTGCCCTTGAATTGAATGAAAATCACTGTTTATTGTGTGTGCAACTCCTCCTAAACTATCAATGGGAATGAGCTGAAACTTTGCACAGTTACTCCCTATGATATCTACTTGTGCATAAGTCTTTTGAAATTCAAATCTTTCCAGTCATTTTTGAGTTATCTTGAATTATCTGCCCTTGAATTGAACGAAAAACACTTAATGTCTTGTATGCACATCTTATCCTACATTTTTCATGGCAATGGTTTTAAATTTAACAATGGTTTTGAAAGCTGTCATTTTCTCAAGTGTATACAATATTATTCAGGTAACAAGATCTTTCTATTGATAAAATGCTTGAGCTATCATTCAAGCTAACATAACTGACAAAGCAGGGTTACTTACAAGCCCCTTCGGGCGTATATGCGCCGCTCTGCGAAGCTCTTGTTTAACAAATTACCAGAGAGCAAAATTTTATCATGTATAAATTGAAAGGAGGTGCAGACAACAATTTAGAATAACAAAATGTTAGATTTTTTCATCTTTCTGGGTAAAATAAATTGTAGAAATTAAGAAATTGCTTGTTGCCATTTCTTCATTTTGTATAATATTTTTCAAAGTGTTTTTACCCCTTAGCATGTGATTAGTTTTTTTGGTTCATACCTCCATGAAAACAAAAAAATATTCTCTTCATCTCTTGAATATTTCTGCTATTTCAATTTGATTTTATTTATACCTATATCAGAGAAAAGAATATTTTTTACATGTTGGAGGTAACATGATTTTCCAGCTGGGTGAAGCCTTCTTGGAACACTTCCATTAAAAAGCGGTCTGCATGGTCATGAGAAATAATGAAATACAATGTGTCACTTGCTTGGAAAGGTTCACAAGAATTTGAATATCTCCATCTGTCATAATTGATGAATGGCTGGCTTGCCAACTGACTCCACCAATTTGTTAGCCTGTTTCGTTGGTTTGGCTACTTAAACGTTGTAACTACGGCTTATTGAAGGCTCAAAATTAATGTTATAAATGATATATATTGAAAACTTTGACAATCTTCTCTTCAGAAAGTACAGTCAATTTTAGTCAGGCGGCTGCCTATATTAACCCATTCCAACTCAATCCCTTCTTTTTTAAGCCCCTCGAGAAATAAGTTTGGAAAACTTTGTGGAAAATGAAGAAATTGCTTGTATCAAGCAATTTCTTCATTATCCACAATGTTTTCTATCCAAAAAGACAAAAAAATTCAAAATTTCATCAATTTGAAATTGTCGTCTGCAGCTTCTTTCAATTTGGACCAGTCTAAAATTTCGTGGTGTGGGAATGGGTTAAGCAAGTACTTCCATAAAATGACCATAATTGAAATCCCTTATTCAATCAAAAAGCTCTCATAAAAAAGTAGTCGCTTTTGCTAAAATTCTATCATACCTAAGTCCAATGTTTTGGGGAGTCAAAAGAATGGTCCTAGAGGGGCAGTTATAAAAAGTTCAAACAACATAGAATTTAGCGAGAATTCTGTAAAAATTGAATGGATCCTCCATATTTCACAAGAAAGTGCTTTAGGCAAATATTCTCTTTAGCGACTATTTTTCGGTTGCTCAATGAGTGGTCGCTTTATGCAAGATTTACGGTACTGCACGGATTTCTTCCCAATTTCACAGGAATGATCCTAGGATGACTCTCTATCAGATCCTATCAAAATATTATCACCAGATTAACCCTTGTCATGCTGATCCAAGAATACGTCTGCTTTGGCAGTAGGCAAAGACAAAGATCAGCCTGCACTTATGTGCAGTCTGATCTTAGTCTACATCACCTGTTTGTCCTCTTTAATCCAGAATTGTCCATAGGATTAACTTTCAAACTAAATATTGACTCTGACAAAAATCTTCTTCCCATAAACCAGTTGATGGATTTCAACCAAATTTCACAGAAATGATCTTTGGGTGACCCTCTATCAGATTCCTTCAAAGAATTTTGATTGGATGAAAAACATGGCTTTAATGGGCAGGACTAGTTTCCATGTATGGTAAAACCTTTGAAAATCTTCTTCTCATAAACCATTTGATGGATTTTAACCAAATTTTACAGAAATGATCTTTGGGTGACCCTCTATCAGATTCCTTCAAAGAATTTTGACTGGATGAAATACATGGCTTTAATGGGAGGGGCTAATTTCCATATATGATAAAAGTTTTGAAAATCTTCTCATAAACCAGTTGATGGATTTCAACCAAATTTCACAGAAATGATCATTGGGTGACCCTCTATCAGATTTCTTCAAAGAATTTTGATCGGAAGAAAAACATGGTTTAAATGGAAGGGGCTAATTTCCTTATATGGTAAAAGCTCTGAAAAGGTGGAAAAATCATGCCTATTAAGGTGGTGGGTTATGTCTATATATGATATACAGTGAAAATTTTACATAATGAATTTTACATAACTTGACTTTTGTAAAAAACAATGAAAATTTTTAAATGGTTCTCTAGAACTATTTTACAGATTTCAATGACTTGGATTTCTTTTCCTTATACATGTATTCAGTTTATTTTGAATTCATGCAAAAATTTGCTTAATCAGTACATTCATACCTGTGGAGCGATACAGGCACTCAAGTACCTCTAGTTTAAACACAGTATTGAAGTTCAACTAGGTGTGGTAGATGATGCATATTGTATTTAGGTTAGCAAGTTATCAAATTTCTGTTTTATGACTTGGTTTATTTTCTGACATTGCCTGTTATAGTGTTCTATTTTTGTCCCACTTTTCCTGGCATCAGTTCTGTTAAAAGCATCAACTGGAAACTTAGTATAGATATTCAACTGGGTGTGCTCTTCGGTGCTTATCACATTTAGGTCTACATGTTATCAACTTCCCATTTCTGACTTGGTTTACTCTTGACATTGCCTTGTGCAGTTCGATTTTGTCCCATTTTTCCTCGCAACTACCTACAGCATCAACTTGAATCTTAGTATGCTAGGTGTGCTAAGTGGTGCTTAACCCATTCCCATACATCAAAATTTTAGACTGGTCCAAATTCAAAGGAGTTGCAATCGACAATTTAACCCTTTCCTGTTTTTTGAAATTTTAGACTGGTCCAAATTGAAAGAGGTTGCAGACAACAATGAAATTGGATGCAATTTTAAAGTAAACCATCCTAAGTGGAGGAAAATATTGTGGTAAAAGAAGAAATTGCTTGTTACAAGCAATTTCTTCTTTTATCACAATGTTTACTCGAGTAAAAAATCATGGCCACGTAAAATCCCGGGTTTGTACAGGAAAGGGTTAAGATTAATGAAATTTAGATTTTCAACTTTCTGTTTAGAAAACATTGTGTAAAATGAAGAAATTGCTTGTAATTTCTTCATTTTACACAATGTTTTCCCAATTGATTTTCCTTGGGGGGGGGGCGTTCAAAATTGAGGGATTGGGTTAAAGAATATCATTTTCACTGTAGTTTATTTCCTAGTGGTAGCAGGGGTACAATGTTTCACAGATTTCTTGATCCTTCTTCAATGAATGCCACTGTAATAGCGCAGTTGTAAGGGCATCAGACTCCAATTCTTCCATCATGAAGTATCATGGGTTCAATCCCCATTGGCAGAAGATATCCTTTGGACATTTGTCTCTCACTTATTTGTGGATAATTGTAAACCTAAGTGGGATGGCAGCTGGAGGCTAGAAAAGAATGTAATGGTGGTACTGGTGTGAGGAATCCATTGTTAGGTGCTCCAGATGCTACGATATGACCCAAAAAACTGTTAAAATCAGGGTTAGACACTGTTCAAACAAATAAATCCACAATGAGTTGGCTCCTGTGTTAAAGAACACTGAATAGAGTGTCAAATTTGGAAAATGAGTGTGAAATAGGGTAAAAACATTTTGAAAAAAAGAGAAATTGTCTATTGCCCCAAAATGAAGGATTTAGAGGTAATGGGTGAATTTTTTTTTTCTTATACATCTGAGGACTACCAGTCCTGTGATTCTTGTGATAGGATTTTAAGGGGAGAAAACCCATAACTTCACCTTTAGTACTTTTGTTTGGAAAGTAAAAAAAATCTCCATTAATGAAATCCTATTTTATGGTATGCAATATTCCATTTTTACCAGGTGTGGAAGTCATAATCAGCTTAATAGAAAAGTAGAGAATCAGTTTTCTACATTAAAGCACCATTTTTGTTTAGTTTTATTGCCTTCATGCAGTAATTAATTAACTCATCTCCCATAATTAGGCATGATTAAACCTTTCTATCTTTTATCACTTGACCCTTTAACAATGACAGGCTAGTTTATAACTTGGTCTTTGTAAGGAAGAAAAATCAAAGGACTTAAGGTCCTGATAGTCTCATCATCCAGAAGAAATTTTGACATGTTTCTGATGAATCTGCTTTCCAGTTACAGTTACAGAAGATCACTTTCATTTCTAAATAATTTAATTTTTAGTTTCAACTATCAACACTGGGCATTCTGATTGGTGGAAAAAAATTATCCATAACTCCATGAACAAAATTTTGAGCACACAGAGATTTTGAATGCCTCCCCACAAATTAGTCCCATACAGAAAAGTATCAGAATATGTAAAATTTTTGCTTTTTCGCTCAATTCTATTAAATTAGAAATGAAGGGAATATTTTTTGTTTTCAAGGAGGTATGAACTGAAAAACCTAATTACACTTAGGTTCCATTTGGGGTATAAGTTTTCAATCTAAAGATGTCCTGAAGGAAAGATGTTTCAACCCTCTATAGACTCCATATACTAGCCCCCTATTATCTACTGTCAGCTCATTGCAGTCTATCCACCATATTACAGTCAAATTATAAATTCAACTAAGGCTAACCCTTGTCATATTCCTGTTTTGGCAGGAGGTATAGACAAAGATCAGCCTGCACATAAGTGCAGTCTGATCTTAGTCTTTACTGCCTGTTTCTAGGAGTCAGCTTGTTGGTTGGTTGGTCAGTCCCTCTGTCTGTAGCTTTTCCTTGTCCACTCAATTTCTTGGCAACCATTGGACAGATTTGATTCAAACTTCACAGATATAATCTATATCAAGCAGAGTTGTGCATATTCCATTTTGGTTACGGTCCATTAATTTTTGACAGAGTTATGGCACTTTGGTGAAAAATTGTGTCTGCTCAATTTCTCAGCAACCATTGAACGGATTTGATTCAAATTTCACAGAAAGACTTGGTATAAGTCAGACATGTGCATATCTTATTTTGGTTATGGTTCATTGATTTTTGACTGAGTTATGGCCCTTTAACTAAAATGTCTGTTTTTTGTTAAGGCCCTTTGGCGGATAGCAAGTGGTACATAGTATATGGACAAGTGCTTTTTGGGGGGTATTAGTGGGCTTTGAGACAATATCTAGTTGCCTTTAAAGTTTGAGTTGATTATAATATTCATATTTCAAAAACAAGCAATTTCTTCATTATCCACAATGTTTTCTACCCCAAAGGTTAAAAAAATCCAAAATTTCATAAGCTTTAAATCATTGTCTGCAACTCTTTTCAAGTTGCACCAGTCTAAAATTTTGCAGTGTGGAAATGGATTAACCAAATGTGAAAAACTTTTAGGTTAGCCCTGTCTCATTGATTTCAAGTTACCTCAGAATTTCTTTCCACACATACAAAACGTTGCTACTTTATTTCTAATCCATTTTGGGACCAAAACATTATCGCAATAGCATGCGCTTGGTCACATCATAGTCATAATGACATCATCTAGAGTGATTCTACACAATCTTAAAGACAATGATATCTGTGATAACAGTTCGATAAAGAAACCAAGGGAACCTATGCTAGAAATTATATTCCCTACTCAGATAGATTCCTTCAACAACCAAACATATGAGACATAGACCTTTTTTCCTGTTGTTAGATCAATGGCCATTCACCATTTTTAACCAACATAGGGAAATTCACTGACTGATCTTGACCTTTGTCATGCTTTATAAAATCCTTTAAAAATTGCAGGAACATCAAAAGGGTTAACCCATTCCAACTCAATCCCTCCTTTTTACGCCCCTCAAGAAAAAAACTTTGGAAACATTGTGGAAAATGAAGAAATTGCTTGTATCAAGCAATTTCTTCATTATCCACAATGTTTTCTATCCAAAAAGACGAAAAAATTCAAATTCCATCAACTTAATCTTAACCCATTCCCACTCAATGATGCTTTTCTTCATTTTCCACAAGCTTTTTCTTCATGGGGGCATCTAAAAGCATCATTGAGTGGGAATGGGTTAAGATTAAGTCTTGTTTTGCTGAATTAAAATCCTATATAGAATCCTATACAAAATCAAAGGACTGACAACACTGTAAAGCCTTAATGAGGATCAATAGTTCTTGTGACAAGCAATTTATTCTTTTTCCGCAGTATTTCTACTTTGCTGATTGTTTTGTTGTTGTTTTTTCAAATTAAACCATCTTCAAATTTTCATTTGCAAATCCTTTGAATTTAGACAGATCTAAAATTTTGTGAAACAGGAAAAGGTTAAACAACTCTGGCTTAAAAGGGGCAAACAGGAGGTGTAGATGAAGATCAGACTGCATGCATATGCAGGCTGATCTTTGTCTATACCTCCTGCCATAACAGGAATATTCCGGGTTCAGCATGACAAGGGTTAACATATATCATGAAATTCCTGTACATATTGTGAGGTTCCTATACAATGAAACCTTTTAATGCCTCTCAAGTAAAACAATCAGGAAAACATTGTTTTGAGTGAAGAAATTTCTTTATTTTACACAATGTTTTCTATCAAGAATGTTTCAAAAAATTTAAGATTTTCTTAACTTTAACCCATGCCCACACAACAAAATTTTAGAGTGGTCCAAATTGAAAGAAGCTGCAGACAACAACTTCAATTTGATGGAGATTTAATTTTCTTCTTCTTTTTGATAGAAAAGGTTGTGAATAATGAAGATATTGCTTGACACAAGCAATCTCTTTATTTTCAGAATGTTTTCCAAAGCTTTTTTCTTGAGGAGCATAAAAAGGAGGGTGTGTATGGGATCTGTTTAAATTGTCGTATGCAACTCCTCTCAATTTGGACTGGTCTAAAGATTTTCTGTCTGGTAATGGCTTAAGTACTGGTTATATAATGTGACTGTGACTTTTAACCCTTGTCATGCTGAACCTGGAATATTCCTGATTTTACAAGAGGTATAGATCAGCCTGCACATTAGTGCAGTCTAATCTTAGTGTACACCACCTTGTTGTACTTTTCAAGCTTGAGTTGTGTACAGAAACAATTTTCAAAAGAAAAATCAACCTAAAACTAGTGATTTCAATACATTAAGCAGTTTGATTTTAATCCATTCCCATGACACTTTTTGATGCCCCTCAAGAAAATTAATAGGAAAAACATTGTGTAAAAGGAAGAAATTGCTTGTTTCAAGCAATGTCTTGATTTTCCTCAATGTTTTCTATCCAGAAAGTTGAAAAAATCTAAAATTTCATAAACTTTAAATTGTCATCTGCCACCTTTTTCAATTTTTAACCGGTCTAAAAAAGTGTCATGTGGGAGTGGGTTAATGGATCTAATACAGAATAATGAGGGTTTACAGGAAGAATTCTTGTTTGTATATTTTCAGAAATATTACCATGGTGAAAGTATAGCAGTGAATGTTCTAGTAGACAACAATACTAGTAAAACAGTTAAGAAAATTAAATTGTCAGGTGAGTTAATTGACAGAGTCCCACTGTCAATCAAAATATCAATGGACCAATCATATTATTGATTTTGATTGGAGATGAGAATGCCTTATAACTTGTTCTAAAATGTTTTGGGGTATTGAGTAATGTTTTACATTAAAGACAACTTGAAATATAATGATATTTTTGTTACCCTGTTTGGATATTATATTTTATAAATTTCTGTCTTTCATTGATCAGTGATACAATGTAAATCATGTCGGAATGTTCAAATGAAAATCATAGTAAAGAAAAGGTGATAGGTTATGGCATTCAAGCTCATTTAGGAAATGAATGTCCAGCCTTCAGTACTTGCATTAAATTTGAAAAAATAAATCATTTATTCATATAGTAAAACATCTGATGTCTTGCTTCTATCTAGCAGTTATTTCTAATATGGTCAGTTTGAATTATTTGAGACAATGACTTTTTTCGGGGTGGGGGGTTGGTGGGGTGGGGTGGATGAGTGCCATACATCTTACAGGAAATTTAAATTGGATGATTTAGTGGATATTTTATCTAAACCTATTACCACACAGTCTAGTATTTTCACATTGTAAGTAAAAATACTGCAAGAAACATTGAGGGCAAAGGAGAAATTGCTTGTCACAAGGAATAGCTCCTTTTCTCAGAATGTTTTCTACCCTATTTGGCATTTATCATTCAATTTTAACACACTTTGAGTAATAATCTGCCACCTCTTTGAATTTGGATTAGTCTAACATGTTGTTATATGGTAATGGGTTTAAATGTATTCCAAGCATTCCTTTATTGTATATTGCTAGTAATCAATTTAAGAAGAAATATTCTCACAGACAATTTTGACAGCTCACAAATTAAATCTTCTAGTAATCAATTTTCTGAACTAGAGTGATGAAAATGTCATTAGGTATAAAATAGAAAATATTGAAATGACATTTAGAATTTGTTCTGCAAGAAAACAAATTTAGAACTGTATCAAATCTTGGTTACTTTTAGGAAGTTTCTATCAATAATTGTGATCATATGATAGTACCAATCAGAATTCCTTGTTCAATTCTACGAATCAAATCTCGGATGTACATTGTAGGACTATTTTTAGAATTTCATGTTACAAACTTGTCTAGTAAGCGAAGCAACTGTGGTAAAATGCATCTCATAGAGGTTTGTTTAGAACTAGTCTTCAAAGGAAACTTGATATCAGAGCAAAACATAAAGCCACAAAAGGAAATGAAGCTTTACAGCCATTTTGAGACTTCAAAATCATCAGACTTTAACCCTTTCCTGTTTTACGCAATTTTAGATCAGTCCCAATTCAGAGGTTTTGCAGACAAAAAATTTAAGTGTATTTAATTTGAAAAATAACCATTCAGTAGGGTAGAAAACATTGTGGAAAAAGAAGAAATTGCTTGTTACAAGCAATTTCTTCCTTTTCTACAATATTTTCTCCCAATTGTAAAATCACAGAGACGTAAAAAAACAGGGATTGAACTGGAAAGGGTTAAGAAGATTACCGGATTACATACTACCTTTCATTACACTGTTTCTGGCTAACAAAATGCACTGATTTGTTACATAACGCTCAGCCTGTTATATGTCCAAGGTCTATTCCAAAGTTTACTGGAATGGTTGAGAGTGTTCAGATTAAATGATATAGAACTATTGCTAGGTATTACACATGTTTGTATTCAGAAACCAGAATTAACATTCCCACACAATCCTATTTTTTGATGCTTGTTTAAAAAAAGCTTTGGAAAGCATAGTGGAAAATGAAGAAATTGCTTATTGCAAGCAGTTTCGTCTTTATCCACTCTGTTTAACTACCCAAAAAGGAAAGACTTTCTAGATTCCATCTACTAGAAGTTGTCATCTGCAACTTTCTTTAGTTTGGACCTGTCGAACATTTTGTTGTCTTGTAAGAGGTTAATATTCTTCATTATAAAACATTTTTGTAAGAGTATAGCTACTGTAGTCGTAATAAAAGTGATGTAACCTCTGCAGTAATTTTGCAGTCATTTTCTAGAAATTTGCATATATCCTCAATGGATGACCTGAAAATGTTGTAAATACAACTTTTCCAAGCTGCATTTACAACATTTAAGATGCCTGCTGGCAACACGATTTTGTCAAGCCTCTTGAAGTAAGACATGGTTTTCACAATGACACTTTGGTGTATATGTGCTAGTTAATTTGTGTGTCAGTTGGAAATCCATTCAGTAATTCAACGTAATTTTGCATTAATGTTTTAACAGACTTTTAAAGGACTTTTTGGGATCATCAAGTTCAAGGGTACAGTACAAGGTCAAATGTTTTATCATAGTTTGGTTAAAGCATAACTTGTACTTTAAAAAGAATGGATTTAAAAATAACTTTGTGCAATTGCATTATCATGTGCAGATTTGATTTTTGAAATAAGTTTAGGATGGCTCTTAGTTAAAGGATTCAGCTCAAGGGCATATGTTAAAATGATTTTAGTCGCAGTATACAGTTGCTACATTTATGCAAGAGTTTCAAAATAATTTGAAATAATTGTTCACCATGATAAGTAGATGTGTCATCTCAAATGATTGTTCACTTTGATGCAAGGCCAAGGTTACAGTAGATGTACCATTGGAAACTATTAATAGGTCCAAGGTCAAAGTCACAGTGCAAGGTCAAAGTTTTTTCCTTGAGGATAACTCCTACATTTAGTTTGAGGTCAAAACTGTGTGGGCTGGACACCAGTTGTCCTTTGACCGCTATGTCTGCTTGTTTATCAAGTTTCATAAGTTTTTAAATCAATTAATAGCGCACCAATGTCAAGTGCTCGTTTTACACGAGGTAAACATGTCTGAGATCGAGTGTGGTGAGGTAGAGACCACGTAAGTTAACGGATCAACGCATATGGAATATTTCACAATTATTAGGCAAATATGGACACAAACTATTCAACTGTCTATTGTAATGAAACGCCCCTTTTATGAATATTTTTACAACTCTTTGAAAACAAGCTTTATCTACAGAATTATGAAAATTAAAAAAAGTAAGTTCGAAAAAATACATATATATTTTTTGTTTGTTTTCAATGAATTTATAAAAATCAAGTTAGAAAGACTTTGAAGGTCAGAGTTAATCAATTCCTCACAATGACACTTTTTTACAACCCTAGACGGAATATCCTGAGAAAACAGCATTCGAGCTAAAAACAATTTGGAAAGCATTGTGGAAAATGCATTTTGCATTATGTTTTCTACCCATATGGCTGAAAATCTAAAATTTTGAAACTTTAAATTGCCATCCAAAACTTCTTCTAATTTAGACCAGTCTAGAATTTTGTCACCTTGTAAAGGGTAAGGGGATAAAGAGGCTGTGCTTGCTATTTCCAACCATTTCGTACATGCATAACCTGCAGACACTCAGCTGCCTGCCCAGGAACACAGGGCATTTAAACTATTTAGAGTAGAGAAGCTTTGAGTTAGTATCTATTTATAGAGTACATAATGTAGACTCAGATCAGATTATGCGCATGCACAGGCAGAACCAAGTCTTTACTTTGCACAGGCTTGACTGGTTGAAAATATCATGCACAGGGTCACATGCTTCTAAAAGTTCTGATACTCCAGGCTTTTATATGGATAATCTAGGCCTGGATAATCTAGGCTTGGTCAAACTTAAACATTTGAAGCAAAATATCTGATTGGACCAGATTACGAATCATAATCTGCTTTGACTCAGGTTTATAATCCACTAATTGAATTTAAACCCTTGTCATGCTGAATAAAATTCTTTTGGGAGTAGCAATGAAACCAAGAATTTCTGAGTTCAATCTGACATTTATTTAGAATGATTTGCAAACCCAGATCATGCTCTGTATATTAACTTAAACATGATCCATTCTTTAAAGAAGCCTGGATTTTACAGATGAACATGATCCATCCCTCAAAAAAGCCTGATCCATTCTTTAAAAAGCATGGATTTTACAGTTAAACATGATCTATTCTTTACATAACCTTGGATTTTTCTTTGCCTGTTTTCAAAGAGTTGTATACAAATGTTGTATACAGATGTTGTTTATTCATTAATCTTATTGTTAGTGTTGACAAGTGAAAAAAAATGTATATTTTTCTTTTTATATTCTCAAATAAAACAAATTACGCAAACTCAATAGTGTGCCAATTTAGAGGGATTGTTTTGTACAAACTAAGTGCCGGAGAGGTTGAGGCCGCAGCTCTTGAGTCGGAGTAAGTTTTTGCCAATAGGAAATGGTGGCTATAACTTTTTGTGTATCGAATGTACACACAGAATTTAACGATGTAACCTTGCCAAATAAAAAGAAAAATGTATTATTATTTGGAAAAAAAACATATTTTTAATATCTGTATGATGTAATTTGCCTGACCACAGAAAATTAGGTTACGTAAATTCATCTGTAGTCTTAAGAGATATTTTTAACCAATTACCAATTGATAAGATTCGTACGAGTCTGGTCCAAATCCAAAGAAGATACAAACTATTTTTCAAAGTGCACTTGAATTGAAAAATAACTTTCACAATGGATAGAAAACATTGTGAGAAAATGAGAAATTGCTTGTTACAAGAAATTTCACCTCTTCTCACTCTATTTTCAAAATATTTATTTCTCGGCACATAAAAATGCGGTAATAAATGATTAGGAGAGCTACATACATGTATATTTTTTGTGACCTGTCAAGCAAAAAGGGACCTTTCAGAGTCCGGATGTAACCTTGCCAAATAAAAAGAAAAATGTATTATTATTTGGAAAAAAAACATATTTTTAATATCTGTATGATGTAATTTGCCTGACCACAGAAAATTAGGTTACGTAAATTCATCTGTAGTCTTAAGAGATATTTTTAACCAATTACCAATTGATAAGATTCGTACGAGTCTGGTCCAAATCCAAAGAAGATACAAACTATTTTTCAAAGTGCACTTGAATTGAAAAATAACTTTCACAATGGATAGAAAACATTGTGAGAAAATGAGAAATTGCTTGTTACAAGAAATTTCACCTCTTCTCACTCTATTTTCAAAATATTTATTTCTCGGCACATAAAAATGCGGTAATAAATGATTAGGAGAGCTACATACATGTATATTTTTTGTGACCTGTCAAGCAAAAAGGGACCTTTCAGAGTCCGGTAAAACTAATATTTCAAATAGAGATAGTATCCAGCTGAAGTTAACCCTTGTCATGCCTTCTCAGAATTGCATTGAAATCAAAGTATAGAAAGCACTGGATTACTTGATTGTGGGTCAATTTTCTTTTGAAAACTAATTCTTTTTCTTATTATAATCAACCTGATAGAAAAAATGTGAAAAAAAGAAGAAATTTTAAGCAATTTTTTGAGTCGCTGAAGCTGAAAGCTTCGGAAGCGACTCATTGCTATCGCACGATATTTCTTTAACAAAGTCCCGAACCAATTTCCACCCCTGAATGCCTATGTTATAACTCTGCCATTGTATCTTTATTTGATAAATAAGAACAATTAAGATACAGTGAGAAGATTGATGTTTGTATATTTAACAGTTTTGAATCAAAACAATCGTTAACTTTTTCATTTTTTTAGTTACGAACTACTTACAGCGCGGAAAAAGCCAAAGTACGTACTGAAATTGAGGTCGACAGTTCTTATGAAATGGCCATACTTCCCAATGTATTTTGCATAACATCATAATCGTTTTGCATTTTCAAATAAAATAGATGTTAAAATTCATTTTAAATCAAAAATTAAATATGTAACCGATTTCTGTTCATCATTTCGCGGAGGTAAAATAAATCATCCGCGTAGTTAGGGACTGTGTTACTATTTACCCCGGGACACCCCGGGACACCAAAACGGCCCGAAGCCAAAACGACCCAATGTCAAAGAAGCCCGTAATTTTGCCGGAATGACCCGAAAGTGATTGTCAAAACGGATCAAATGGAAATTTTAAAAAGTAGATCTTGAAAAATTATTCAAATATACCTTTTATGAAGAATTTCTGATTTTTGGACCAAATGCAAATACAAGTTTTGGCCGTTTTGACTTTCGGTCGTTTTAACTGTAAACCAGGACACCCTGAGATGCCTGACATATGTAATGATATTTTCATATAATTAGTTATATATAAGTAAATCTTAATAACATTGCATTGAATCTTCGACTCCATTTAGGATTAGCGTGTTTCGTATTAAAAAATATAGAAAACTTAAAATCCATTTCCATTCTGGCATTTTTTTTATTTCTTTTTCAATTCTATTTTTTATTAGCTCACCTGAGCACAACGTGCTCAAGGTGAGCTTTTGGTATCACCTTTTGTCCGTCGTGCGTCGTGCGTCGGAAGTCGTCAACAATTCTTTAAACATCTTCTCCTCAGTAACCACTGGGCGGAATTCAACCAAACTTGGTTGGAATGTTCCTTGGGTGACCCTTCTCAAAAGTTGTTCGCGGATTTTTGATTGACCCCCAAATATGGGCGTGGCAGGGCGTGGCAGTTTTTAACTTAGAAATCTTTAAACATCTTCTCCTCAGTAACCATTGGGCCAATTTCAACCAAATTTGGTATGAATGTTCCTTGGGTCACCCTTTTCAAAAGTTGTTCGTGGAATTTTGATTTATGCCCAAATATGGGCGTGGCAGGGCGTGGTAGTTTTTGACTTAGAAATCTTTAAACATCTTCTCCTCAGTAACCATTGGGCCAATTTCAACCAAATTTGGTATGAATGTTCCTTAGGTGACCCTTTTCAAAAATTGTTCGTGGAATTTTGATTTACGCCCAAATATGGGCGTGGCAGTTTTTGACTTAGAAATCTTTAAACATCTTCTCCTCAGTAACCATTGGGCCAATTTCAACCAAACTTGGCATGAATGTTCCTTGGGTGACCCTTTTCAAAAGTTGTTCGTGGAATTTTGATTTATGCCCAAATATGGGCGTGGCAGGGCGTGGCAGGGCGTGGCAGTTTTTGACTTAGAAATCTTTAAACATCTTCTCCTCAGTAACCATTGGGCCAATTTCATCCAAACTTGGCATGAATGTTCCTTGGATGACCCTTTTTAAAAGTTGTTCGCAGAATTTTGATTTATGCCCAAATATGGGCGTGGCCGGGCGTGGCATTTTTTGACTTTGAAATCTTTAAACATCTACACCTCAGGAACCATTGGGCAAATTTCAACCAAACTTGGTATGAATGTTCCTTGGGTGACCCTTTTGAAAAGTTGTTCGGCAGAATTTCGTTTCACGCCCAAATATGGGCGTGGCAGTTTTTGACTTTGAAATCTTTAAACATCTTCTCCTCAGTAAGCATTGGATCAATTTCAACCAAACTTGGCATGAATGTTCTTTGGGTGACCCTTTTCAAAAGTTGTTTGCAGAATTTGGTTTCACGGCCAAATATGGGCGTGGCAGTTTTTGACTTTGAAATCTTTAAAATCTTCTCCTCAGTAACTATTGGGCCAATTTCAACCAAATTTGGTATGAATGTTCATTGAGTGACCCTTTTCAAAAGTTGTTCTTGAATTTTGATTTATGCCCAAATAAGGGCTTGGAAGGGTAGGGCAGTTTTTGACTTTGAAATCTTTAAACATCTTCTCCTCAGTAACCATTGGGCCAATTTCAATTTTGAATCATCTTACATTAGTCAGGTGAGCGATTTTAGGGCCATTCTGGCCCTCTTGTTTGAATTGAGAATGTTTATTACTTAATCTAACCGTATTTCCTGTTTACAAATGAGTAGGACATTCACAGGTCATAAATGAAAAAAAAAAAAAAAAAAAAAAAACGTTCCGGGTTGAAGTTATCAATCTTAACAATTCTTTTACCCCTGGGCTCATAGAGTTACAATTGCCGTTGTAAGCAAACCGAGGGAGTCCCGGGGTAACGAATACGTTCTTTATGTGAGAAATTAAGATAGCCAGTTTGACTTAATTTTTCCGTAAGTTAAATGTAAAGAATCTCGAAGTACTTAAGGCGTTGTCTCTGGGTGAGAAAACAACAACAACAAAATTTACCGACGAAAGTTGTAAGCATTTGTAAAGCTTCAAGGGAATTACTTTGGGACTGATTGATATTGATTGCACAGAATAGGGGCAATGAATCCAGTTGTGAATAGTTTAATTTCAAAGTATCGGGGAAAATTCAGAAACGAAATGATCGCTTGGAATACATATATATGAAATCTATAGGTATTAGTTTATTTTTCGGAGCTTGATATGGCATCATTGTTGCTTTGAGCGTACATTTTAAATGAATGAATAAATATATGTATAGAGAGAAAAGAAAACAAACCAAACATAGTCTTAATTGTCCAAGTACCGGGTTGATAATTGAAAATGGTAAGTTAGTTCAGAAGGTTGTGAAAATCATCTTGAATGAAACAATCTAGGCCATATTAAGTAAATGTTTGATAAAAACAAAGAATTGTCGCTGTCGTGCTTTCAATTTGAACAAAAGCACTTAGAACTAATATTTCCGTCGCAATAAAGCCGAAAGAGTCCCGAGGTAATGCACACGTTCAATACAGCGAAAAAATAAATATCTATGGCAACATTGAGTAAATATTGACGTCAGAATGAAGCAGAAAGAGTCCTGAGGTACCTGTGTTCCCATGTGTTTTAAGAAACGAAGCGATCGACGTAAAATTGAATAAGTGACCAATCGTCATTGGATTTACTCACTGATATTAGAATGTACGATAAGATGGGACACCATATGAAACACGTTTGTCTTTTCTTGTCACTGATTCTCTTATCCTAATAAAATTTGGGAAAGAGTTAAGCATTCGTATAAGGTTAGAAAAGTTATTTCCACTATTTTTCTTTTCCGCTCAATGTTCTTTGGGGGCGAACTTGTTACAGTGTTTTCTGCTTTTATTCTGGCTTCTAATGCATGACAAAGATGTTCTCAGACTTCACATACATCAATTTCTTTACAACACACAGGAATTCCTTTCTTGTACAAATATGACTTATTACACTGGGACTTATATTCATATTCGGTTATCAGTCCCCCGGGTTGATATATGACGATGTGTAGAGTGGAAAAAATTCCATAAACTTCCATTTATACTTTACTAATTAAGAACGCAACAATATCTTGTCAAACTGTAGGTATGACGTTTTTGATAGAAATCCGAAGATGTAATAGACCTTTTATGGATCTGAATGCATCTTCTTATTCTTAAGAATTGAATAAAATGATATTAAGGTCCCGGAGCATTACAATAAATATTTATAAATGTTTATATATGAAAATACTACTGGAATTCAAGGATATATTTTCAAGAATATATTTTCTTGCTTATGGGGAGTCCGAGCGTATGTGAAATCGTCAAAGAAAGTCAGTATGCACTTTATACTAAAACTACCGTTATTCCTTATCTTTGAATATATTAAAGTTGAATTACCCAGGATGCTCATGGATCTTCTGAAATCATAGTTATAATATATGTAAACTGAATTTGTCTCTGTTTACTTGATATGCAATTGAAATGATTTTGACCTTCGGATATCTCTTTTAAATTAATCCCCGGGTCAGTCAAACATTATTTAAAGTACGCATCCGTCCGGGGTATGGTTATATACACAGTATCTCTGATTTTTTTTTAATTCAAATCTCTTAAATTATCCCAGTGGTGCAATCACAAATTGTTCCAATGAATTATGAGTCCCGGATGAGAGAGGAAACCAATTCCCGGGGTACACGATGTGGCTAGACAACGTATTGAATACAGATGCAGTGTTATAACTTGTTAATATTGAATAGGTTTTTCATAATTCAAGCAGTAAGGTTGTGGAATGTTTCTTCTTTTAAACTGACTTTTCTTAAAACTCCTGAACAAAATCTAGTTCCGGGACATGTAGTGTACTTAACTGTTAAACTGGTCAGGCGGACGGACACCGGTAATTTAATTTGTCCAAATATATTTAAAATTTGCACTGCATAAAGGGTACTTTCGTTCATCTATCGCCGCTACCGTGGTTGTAAATCATCGTCACACGGGCTCTCCATTTAACGTCTTACCAAAAAAAAAACAAAAACAAAAAAAACAAAAAAATCAGTTTGCTGGTTTGGTTAAGCAAGGGCTCGAGCCCATTATGGTGCGGTTAGAAGTCAAGTGCTCTACCAAATGAGCTTATCGGCTGTCATATACTTCATAAAAAATTTATAAAGCATCTGCATATAACTGCTTGATGGTTCCACAAGTTTGAAAGTTCATCGAATAATGTATAATTGTCGAAAATCAATATGCTGAAAGGCTGTTATAGGCATGTTTCAAAGTAGCATACAGTTTATTGAAAAAGCTTTATCAACAGTTACCATATTTTTTTTATTTATTCGTATTTTGTAAATGAATAGCGTTACAAGCATTCTTGTAATGACGAAAAAAATAAACTCGATTTTTCATACGTAGGTTTTAATTTCTGCAACATCAAAATTTAATTACATCATAAAAATATGAATAGAAGTTCGGAAACTTTAATTGTGTGTTGTTACAAACATTTATTTTATACATATATGTTCAAGCATATGAAGAACGATTGGGCCTGGTTTGTCGATCTTGGGGCTGCTTTGGCGATATATGGGCCGGTTTAAAGCTTTTTAATGGAGAGGCCGGTTTGACTTTATTGGGCCTGTTTTGCCAGGGGCCGGTTTCACGATGGGCCGGTTTGACTGGTTCCATGTAATGCTAATTACGGACAGCGCCCATATAAACCAATTTGAAATTTTGAGTATTACAGGAGAGGTATTTATTATAATTCCGTACATTCAACTTAATATGTGGCAATAATTCTACATATCAGGTGTCCCGGGGTTTCCCGCGGTAAATAACAAATCGTTTGGGCGAACATTGGATGGTCGACGACAACAACAAGAATGGAGGCGATTTCAAGTTCATTTTGTACTTTCGATATTTTATCGACGTTTATTCATTTTAATAGTCTTGAAATGATATTTCTTCAATCGAGATATAATAAGAAAAATATCATAGAACAAACACCGATATGAATAGCTGTCATAACGATTAGCGAGGCTACTGCCTTTAAGAACGGAGTCGTCGTTTTCAGTGCATCAAATTTAGATTGTCATCGGCGTTGAAAAAGGTCAGTGAATACTGTAATCACACACACATTAAAGTAATGACATAAAAAAAACAATGCTTTTTGTTTCTTTTAAAGACAAACAATAGTATTTATCAAGTTGTCTTATTCTTTACAAGAGCAACTTCTTTGATTTTTCTATAACTTCCCGTCAGGAACCACCAGCAAAAATGTTCAGGACTTCTTAATTTTACCCATGTGATGTGCCGATCTTGTAGCCTATTCAGGACTTCTTAATTTTACCCATGTGATGTGACGATCTTATAGCCTATTTAAGGATATGTGTTGGTGTGAAATTGTCAGGATTCTGAAAACAAGCCATTCCATTAAAATTGGTCAACAATTTTGGAAATTCTATGGGCGTGAATTATGATAATTATTATGTTAGGGGTAAAATATGTGTGCTAGTTGTTCTTATTGAATTACTTTGGAACATCAATATGAACGCATAAAATATTCTTCTAAGAAAGGGATGTATACATCTGAATCTGACAAATAATGATTGACAAACATTTCTCAAACAATCGCACCAAATATTGCGGAATGTACTGACCACGGATAAAGAATCATCTGTTCATACCACACCTGGCTAAAAATAGAATGAAACAGAGATGATAGATAGTAAATAAAAGACCCTACAGAACAAGTTTTATGTTTTAGCCCTCCACATTTTCCAAGAGAAAGCAATATCCCACAAGAGATATTTACTGCTTTTATGCAACATAAAAAGACATTTTATGCTTTGAAATCTAGAAATGTTATTCATCTTTCTAAACACAAATCAGATGAATAATTATATGCATAGAACCTACAGTATGAAATGAAGTAAAGTGCAAGAAATGAAAGTCTTTTTCAACATGCTTGCATGCACTCTAGAGGTCACAATTTAAGCTCAATCCATTATTAACAATTGTCTTCATGGGGAGTTATAGCCATGCCACTGATCATGTGGGTATATTCAGGACCTGGGTATGTCCTTTGGCAAGGCATTCAGTCACAACATAGTACTAGAGATACTGAGCAAGTACATGATTGATTGATTAAATGAAGTTTAACGCAACTCAATTTAACAGTATTATAGTCATATCACAGCAGCTGGCGCCTTGGAATCCTGGTACTTCTGAAACCGGTACAACCACCACATTCTCTGAGTCTCAAGCTGCTCATCCCATAAAGGTTTATGGCTATCCACACATTGGTGGGCTAACATATGTCGGGCAGGAAGTTTGCTGTGGCCGAGGGTTAAACCCTGGACCCCATGACTAGGAGTCCTATGTACTACCACTGTGCTATGACCATGGCTGAAGTACATGAATTGGTGAACTTGGCCGTGATTTAACTGCAACGTTGTTCTTTGAACAGTGTTATACCCTCATTTAATCAAATGAAAAAAGACCTAGCTTCATTAACAGAATTTACATGATTTAATCCGCTTTATGCATGGAACTAATCTCAAGTGATCAAAGGCCAACAGCCTGAGGTTAATGCTCAATAGCCAATACAAAACAATTTGTCTGTTATGGCGACTCTCAGGCCCTTCAGGGCTTTGATTTCTTTTTCCACAAACTCAAGCATAAAATTCATGGACATAAAAAAGAACCATTAATTATATAGGAAAGGGTTAAGTTATGGATGATTATTCTAGTCAGAGCAGGTGGTAGTGCATCAGACTCCAAATCTTCAATCATGGGATGTCATGGGTTGGATCCCCAGTGGAGGTACATATCCTGGCCAACATTTGTTTCTTACCAATGGATGGATAATCATAAACCTAAATGGGATAGCAGCTGGAGGCTAGGAAAGGATGTAATGGTGGTACTGGTTTGAGAAATACCAGGAATGCATTGTTAGGTGCTCCAGCAACTGTGATATGACTGAACATAATTTAAAGGGGTGTTAAACCCAATTCAAACAACCAAATCTAGATTCAGAAAGCCTACAAAGAGTGGAACTTTTATCAGGTTGAGTATACCAGGCAGTCTGATCAGGGTAATTAGAGCATACCAGGCAGTCTGATCAGGGTTATTAGAGCATACCAGGCAGTCTGATCAGGGTTATTAGAGCATACCAGGCAGTCTGATCAGGGTAATTAGAGCATACCAGGCAGTCTGATCAGATTTATTAACTTTGCACTGACACAAGGTCCCATTTTGCTTGACAGGCCATATATGCTTTTTTGTCAGCTGGAGATATGTTTGCAAATTTACATCAAGAAAGAACCAAAAATTGTTTAAATCAGATTCACTGAAATTATTTTTTGTTGTTTTTATGCAAAGCAATTCAGTCTTATACATCTTGCATCAAATGTCATTCTGCTGCATAATTAGATAATCAACTTCTGAGTAATGAAATTTAAATCCAATTTCTGTAAATTAAACAGCAAGAAGGTTCTAAGTAAAAGTGACTTGGTCTGGCATATAAGTGATAATGTTCACAACAGAGCTGTTGTCTAATCAATCAACCATAGAGTTGTCTTCTCTTATTTGTTTGGTTTATATTAAATTTCTGTTCTGATTAACATTATTTTCTGAAAAACCCTTTCCTGTTTTTTTGAAAATTTAGACTGGTCCAAATTGAAAAAGGTTACAGATGACAATGAAAATGAGATGCAATAAGAAAAAAAGGTTTGGAAGACATGGTGAAAATGAAGGCATTACTTGTTACAAGCAATTTCTTTGCTATCCAATTCTTTTCTACCAAGAAATTCAGAGATATGTAAAATTCTATGAACTTCATATTGTCGTCTGCAGCTTCTTTGAATTTTGATCTTTCTAAAATTGTGTAGTCTTGTAATAGGTTAAGTTAAACACTCTCATTGAACCTTTCCCTATAACTTCTTCGAATTTGGACAAATCCAAGCTTCTGTGTATTAGGAAGGATTTAGACATTGATCTCAAAGTCTATTTTTCCTGTATAGGTGCGTGAAAGAGTGTGTATCTTAACCGCACCCTTGTTGTACAACAATTTTACAACAACAATAAAACTGGTGCAAATTATAATTGCTATAATTATATGTGCTGCATATTCTTTGAAGGTATGACAAATTATTGAATTTCAAATATTCGTTACATTATTGCGTACTTGATGTATTTGGCATAGTATTCCATTTGATGAAATCTGAAAAATTGAAAACAACTCCTGATGATGTGATGGCGTTATTGATAGCCAAACAACCTAGTTATAACAGCGCTGGTATTTTCATTAGGATTTTTAGAGATTAGGAAGGGTTTAGCAGGTTTGGGTTCCCTAGTAGATAGCCCATTTCAATACAATGATGTTTTTTTGATGGTTAAGAAAAAAAGCTGTAGAAAACATTATGGAAAATGAAGAAATTGCTTGTTACAAGCAATTTTTTCATTATCCACAATGTTTTCTACCTCAAAGGGCAAAAATTTCATCAACTGAAATGTTTTGTCTCCAACATTGCATACTGAAAATGGGCTAATACAGTTATCTCCATATGTTACAACAATGCTTGATTCTGAATGGCACTAAGACTTCATGGTACAAATGGAGTTTTGATGAATGAAAAGTTGACAGTTATAATGATGTTTTATTATATTATTTTTGTTCCCCAAGCATATATTACTAAAGTTTTTTCTGTAATTATATCACAATTACAATGCATGATACCTATAGATACATTAACCCGTGTCATGCTGAATTGAAATCCCTTGCAGAATTGCTTTAAAATCAAAGGACTGACAGCACTGGAAGGTCTAAATTAGGATCAATATTCCTTTTGAAAATTGATTATTTAAACAACTCTGGATAAAAAGGGACAAGGAGGAGGTGCAGACCAAGATCAGACTGCACTTATGTACAGGCTGATCTTTGTTTATACCACCTGCCAAGACAGGAATAGTCCGGGTTCAGCATGACAAGGGTTAATTAGTATTCATACAAATCAATTTATGTCAAGAAAGAACCAATGAATAAATGATTTGATTGGTCGACTTATTCTTTGATAGACAATAGTGATCCCTATATTCTGAAAACAAAAATATGATATGTAAGAATGGCGATTCTAGACTCAGAAGATGTACAGAGAGCAAACAGCATCAATTCTGGTCATGTAGCACCAGTCCTGCTGTCTGATCAAGGTTGATACATTTCACTCTTCTCAGGAGATCCCTTCTCAACTATATTAATGTGTATGTACAATTATGTAACTGATAAATACGGTATTTGTATATAATTCAATTTTCAGGGAATGGAAACGATTTAGTCAATATTTTATAATTATACCTGTAATATGCAAAGTTTTATATGTCTTTAATTGTTCACGAATTATGAGAACTATATACCTAGATTTATATATTGTTTGTACACACATCAATATGGACTATATACTTATCATTGTACATGTATTATCTTATATTTCACAGTGAGACAATTTGCCGATATTTGTTTATTTTCTACTGCACAATATAAGTGTACAGTGGCTGAACTGGAAAGCGAGTAAGTCCACATTTCTGTAATCTTTTCTATGTTTTCGATCAAATTTTGTTTGTCTGTCTGTCCTAAATGTTCAGAGAAATCTATGGCTCGATACTAAATTGATGGACTGTGGCTGTAGATAAAAAATATCTACGATTGACTAATCAAAACATAC
This sequence comes from Fragum fragum, assembly GCA_946902895.1. Taxonomy (NCBI): domain Eukaryota; kingdom Metazoa; phylum Mollusca; class Bivalvia; order Cardiida; family Cardiidae; genus Fragum; species Fragum fragum. The sequence goes on from OX336379.1 coordinate 3,349,070, forward strand.
ATTAATTTAAAGTATTCTTTTTGAAGTGGCGACTTAAACACCATAACTACAGCTTCTTCAAGGTGTAGTTACGATATTTAGGTCACCAACCAACCTTTTTACTGTTTTGTTACATTTTACTAGACGTTACTTTTGCAATATAATACCATTTAACCCATTCCAACAGAGTGACGCTTTTAAATGCCCCTCAAACTGAAAGCTTTGGAAAACAATTGTGGAAAATGAAGAAATTGCTTGTTACAAGCAATTTCTTCATTATCCACAATGTTTTCTACCCCAAAATACAAAGATTTTAAAGATTTCATCAACTTAAAATTGTCGTCTGCAACTTCTTTGAATTTGGACTGGTCTAAAATCTTATTGTGTGGGAATGGGTTAATATTTAAGTCATAGAGAAGGCATGGCTAGCAATCTATCAATTCTATACAAAGCAGGTTGATGGGTCAAGGTGAAACAGCTGTAACTGCCTATAAACATATAGCCAGTTACAATTGTTTCACACTGATTTTTAGGTGATTTGATTCTTAGAGTTATTAGGCTCATGTTAACAATTTGTGTTTACCCTAACTACATAATGGTTGTTCTGTGTTGTGAAAACTTTATGTCAACAGTTGTGGATAAAAAAAACCCACCCTACAAATCCAACAAAAATCTTGAATGTAACTGAGGCTGATTTTGTCTATAAAATCATCTTTCTTGGATCGGTAATGCTTCAAGGTTTTTATTTTTGGGGGGGGGGATTAAAGAATTGTGGTAGGAGCCACTTTAAAAATTGACAAACATTTGTCCATATATGTGAAGCATTTTTCTTTGTTTGGCAGCTTGAACATCAAAACATCATAACTACAGCTTATGCTAATGCAAGTTGTAGAAATGATATTTCTGACAAACCAACAGTTTTACTTTTGGGTTACATGTTACAGGCAATAATATTGTTCTTAAACCCATTCCCACACAAGCCCTCCTTTTTTCGCCCCTCAAGAAAAAAGCTTTAGAAAACATTGTGGAAAATGAAGAAATTGCTTGTATCAAGCAATTTCTTCATTTTTCACATTGTTTCTATCCCAAAAGACAAAAAAAAATTAAAATTCCATTAATTTGAAATTGTCGTCTGCAGCTTCTTTCAATTTGGACCAGTCTAAAATTCCACTGTGTTGGAATGGGTTAAGAGGCAGCTGGTGTGTCAAGCAATCCATCAATTGCAGTTTATAGTTCCACTGGCTAAAAGCAGTTCATTAACCCTTTCATGTTCAAACCTGTGATTTTACATTGCTGTGATTTTACACTTGAGCAAACATTTTGGAAAAAGAAGAAATTTTTCCCTTTCCCCCAATATTTTCTACCACATAGGTTTGTTTCATTTCAAATTGCATCCAATTTCTAATGTTGTCTGCACCCTCTTTCAATTTGGACCAGTCTAAAATTTAAAAAAAAGAGGGAAAGGGTTAATGAGCTCCAGACTGAATCTGTTATTTCTCATCCATACTCTATGTTGTTGGTACTCTGTGGAATCATGTTCTGTCTAGAGCTTTGTCCCATCACCTGCTGTATGTCCTTCAGTACTATTGTCATGTCTTACCCCTTTTTTGACTGGTCCATTTTGAAATTAGTAGCAGACAACAATTGAATTTGGCTGCAATTTGAGATTAACAAACATACAGGCTAAAAAATATTGTGGGAAAAGAAGAAAAAATTCAACAATATTTTCTCAAGTATAAACAATATTTTCTTCAACACTGAAAATATATTAACTGGAAAATAATTTCTTTAGGCATGAGTCACTAAACACTTTTTTCCCATTCTCTCTCTCTTTCATTTTACATTTAATTTTTCCTTTGCCATACAACTTTAGCATTTGTGAAACCAGACAAGCAATATCTGTGTTCTTTTCTGTCCTTAGTTAGTATTTACACACAGTTTGACATTCTATAGGCAACATTACTTTTCAAATGTTGACTGGTGTTAAATATTTGTCTTCTATCAAAACATTTAACCCATTCCCACTCAGTGACGCCTTTAAACACCCCTAAGGAAAAAAACTTTAGAAACGTTGTGGAAAATGAAGAAATTGCTTGTTACAAGCAATTTCTTTATTTTCCACAAGGTTTTCTACACAGAAAGTTGAAAAAATCAAAAATTTCATAAACTTGTCGTCTGCAACTTCTTTCAATTTGGACCAGTCTAAAATTTTGCTGTGTGGTAATGGGTTAATATACGATAATGAATACCCAGAGCTTACAGATAGACGGCGTATTTGGTATTTTAGATTTAAAGATTTCACCAATACTCCCATAAACCCTATGTTGTAGGTACTCTTTTGAATTGTCTCGGTGAGACGATTCAAATGAGTACCTACAGCATAGGTTTTCAAGAGGTAATAAGGATTTGAGAACGCTGTTAACCCCCCCCCCCCCTCCCCCCTCTTACCTAGACCCCTGATACCACCCCACTGAAGGTGGTAATATTTTGGTAACATCTTCTGTGACTGTCTATTCTGACTTCCAGCCATCCCATGGTCTGCTAGTCCAGATGTCTGTCTGTCCAATTTTTTTGTTACCTTATCTCCTGCTACATTTATGGAAGGATTTGAATGAAATTTTCACAGAATGGTCCTAGTCACCTGATCTTGCACATGTGGTGGTGTTTTGCCATTTTATGCTACATCACAGAAAAATGGAGCTTAATGCAAAATTTCATTTTTAACACATATCCTACTTCATTTATTGACAAATTTGAATGAAATTTCCCAGAGTGTTCCTAGTAACCTGACCTTGCTCATACTGTCGAGGTTTTACCATTTTTGGCTGCGTCACACGAAAAGAGGGACTAATTGCAAAAATGGCGGCAATATATATTGTGACTAGGACACTCTTGTCTTAATGAACCAGCCTTGATTAACGCACTTTTTGGTGTTTGTATTTATTCTTTTTGTTTGTTTCTTTGGATGCTGTCTACCCCAGTTTCAGGTACTTATTTTATTTGAGACACATTTTTTCTGTTGGTAATTGGTTTGCTTTTGGTCTTTCATATTTAACCAGAAATAATAACCAGGACTTTAACTAATTTTCTATCATTTTTGAACAATTAACTCATTCCCAAACAATCCCGATATTTTTTTGCACCTCAAGACAAAAACTTAGGAGAATATTGTGGAAAATGAACTTTCCACAATCTCTTCTCCAAAACATGAAGCCTTTTGGAATTTCATTTACTGAAATTTTTTGTTTCCGACTTGTTTGGTTTTGGACCATTCTAAAATGTTTTCCTCTGATAATGGGTTAACACACAGTGGGACCTTTTTAACCCTTGTCATGCTGAACCCGGAATATTCCGGCTTTAGCAGGAGGTGTAGACTAAGATCAGACTTCACTTATGTGCAGGCTGATCTTAGTCTATACCTCCTGCTTGTACTTTTCTTGCCAGAGATACTTTTGAAGTTGATTTCTAAAAAAAATATTGATTTTTGAACAAGAAGTACCATCAGTGCTTTCAGTCCTTTGATTTTACAGCAATTCAGTAACGTAATTTTTACAGCATGACAAGGGTTAATATCTTAAAGAATTCAATCTTGGCAAACATTGTAAAATAAAGGAGAAAGCACTTGTCTCAAGCAACTTATTCCTTTCTCTTGATATAATTTGCATTACATGGCACATATTTTAAAATCTAAATACATCCTTCAATGTTGTCTGTGACCTCTTTTGGACTAGTCTGAATATTTCAAAGGAATTATCTTAAGGCATTCCCTGATTATCCCGCCTTTTCAAACCCTCGAAAAAATGTTTGAAAAAACACTGGGAAAACTAAGAAAATTGCTTGTCACAAGCAAATTGTCTTCATTTTCCATGTTGTTTTCTAAATTATATCAACTTGAAATTGTTGTATGCAACTTGACCAATCTTAAAAAGATTGTCTGATGATGGATTAAATTCAAAACTGCTAAAATTGAATTTGAGATATAATTACAATCCTGCACAGTTAAAAACCTCTAACCTTTTTAGCTCACCTTAGCAAAAAGTGCTTAAGATGAGCTACTGTGATCGCCCAATGTCTGCCATTGTCCTTGTGTCTGACAACAACTCCTTTCAACATCTCCTCCTAAACCAGAGGTTCAATCTTGTTGAAACTTAACGGGAATGTTGGATTAAGCCCTTGCAAAATCATCCACATGATTGAAATAAACCCTTAACTCTGATTGCAATAAAAAAGGAAAAATAATGGAATCTTAACCCTTGTCATGCTGAACCTAGAATAATCCGTTTTTGGCAGGAGGTGTAGACTAAGATTAGACTGCTCTTATGTGCAGGCTAAACTTAGTCTATACCTCCTGCTGGTACTTTTCCTGCCAGAGTTGCTCATGAAGTTGATTTCTAAAAAAAATATTAATATTTGAACAACAAGTTCTGTTTTCAGCGCTTGATTTGACAGCAATTCATTAAGGTAACTCATACAGCATGACATGGGTTAAAAAACCTTCTCTGACGCCAGAAGTCTGATAGCTTTGATATTTGATATGCAGCACCTCCTTTGGAACGTCAGTGTCAAATTTGTTCAAACAATAGCCTTTTGGTTATGTTTGGGCCCAGCAAGAAGCACTCCATTTTACATTAAAATAAAGCAATCAACATTGAAAAAAATTCTTTAAAACCAGTAAGCTGAGAGTATTGATATTTGGTATATAGATCCCTACAAAGTTTGTTCATGTGATACTGGCAGCTGTCATAGCGCAGTCGGTAGCGAGTCAGACTCCTAATTTTCAATCATGGGATGTCATGGGTACGATCTCCAGCGGAGGCACATGATCCTTCCTAAATTTGTTTCTTACCAATTGGTGGATAATCATAAACCTACGTGGGATAGCAGCTGGAGGCTTAGGGGATGTAGTACTGGTGTGAGAAATACCAGAAATCCATTGTTAGGTGCTCCAGTCGCCACGATATGACTGAAATACTGTTAAAAGTGGCATTAAACCCTAATCAACCAATCATCATGTGATGCTAATTTGGTGATCGTTAGGTTCTTCCTTGGAGTATATCCTATTAGAAAAAAAGAAAATCTTTAAAAAGATATCTTTAGAATCAGAAAGCTTTGAGAATTGTTATTTGGTGTGCAAAATCTTCTTGTGGACCTCTCCAAGTTTGTTCATGTGATGCTCCTGAGGTAATATTTGGAGTAAACCCAGGTACAGCCTATTATACATAAAGAGAGAAAGAAATCCTTAAAAAAAAATCTCCAAAACCATAAACTTTAGAATATTGGTATTTTGTATTAAGAATCTCCAAGTGAATTTCTTCAAAATTTGTTCATTTGTTATACCCATTTGGTCATATTTGGATTTCACAAATAGATCCTTCTTGAAATTTTTTAGAAATATTAAAAGATTGTCTCATAAATAACACCAAGAGAGTTTATACTTTGTTTCTAGAATCAAGTAGATTGCTTTCAAATTTGTTCATATGATGCTAATAGCGTTACATGTAAACTAGTTCAGAGCACTCCTTACCCCATTCCCACTCAATGATGCCTTTAGACACCCCTAAGAAAAAACCTTTGGAAAACATTTTGGATAATGAAGAAATTGCTTGTTACAAGCAATTTCATCATTTTCCACAAGGTTTTCTAGTCAAAAAGTGAAAATTTCCAAACTTTCATAACTTTTGAAATGTTGTCTGCAACACCTTTCAATTTGTAGTGGTCTAAAATTTTGCCTTCTGTTAATGGGTTAAGTTGTTCAGATGGAAAGAATGAAATCTTATTCAAAATCTTTTTGTGACAAATCACTAAGCTCAAAGGTTTCATATAACGAATTGGGTTACTATCTGCCGTGTCTTTAACATTTCCAAGCATTGTTTCAGGTGTGCATTTCAGGCCAATTGGCCCTCTTGTTAAAACTTATATATACCAAAGATCTAAAGCACTTTAACCCATCTTTTACGCCCCCAAGAAGAACAGCCAGGAAAATATTGTGTAAAATGGAAAAATTGCTTGAAACAATTGATTTCATCATCTGCCATAATGCTTTCTACCTAGAAAGGTTAAAAATCTAACAATTCATAAACTTTAAATTGTCATCCCCAACTCCATTCAATTTGAACTAGTGAGTCTGAAATTTTGCCCGTCTTGGAATGGATTAAATACTTTCAGAACTTTGAAATTGGTTTTGGACAATTCTTAAATTTTTACACATCAGTAGTATGTCTGAAGTTAGACTTCATACTAATATTAATAAATTAGTTTAAATTGGTTTATTTTCTGACCTAATTTGAACTACAATAAAAGAAATCATCTATGAAATACTCTTTCTTTTAGTTGACATGGTGATATTTAATTTGCATAGGATAAGGCAAATAGATCTCTTAGCTTGTATGCACTATTAGCACAAAGATTCTCACTTGATAGATTTTTTTTTTAACCCTTGTCATGCTGTATAAATTACCTTTCTGAAATGCTCCCAAATCAAAGGGCTGAAAACACTGATAGAACTTGTTGTTCAAAAATCAATATTTCTTTAAGAAATCAAGTTCATAAGCAGCTCTGGCAGGAAAACTACAAGCAGGAGGTGTAGACTAAGATCAGCCTGCACATAAGTGCAGTCTGAATTAAGTCTACACCTCCTGCCGAAACCAGAATATTCCGGGTTCAGCATGACAAGGGTTAAATTGCACAACAGTAATTGCACAGCTTGACAGCATAGATCTAGCCACTTATCTAAAATAAAGTTTCTTTTCAAAACATATTTTAACCTGCTCAATTTTTTGGCTTCAGCTAGAATTGTCTATGATATATAATGTAGCAATGGATTGTTTCAATTATTTTGATGCAATTACAGGTAGATTTATCAAGTCTAAATGAAATTTATTTCTGTATGAAAATTATTCAAGATGAGGGAGATACTTAAGCTATTCCAATACAATGAGGCTTTTTGACGCCCCACTGGAAATTCAATTTGCAAAACATTGTTGAAAATGAAGAAAATCTTTATTTTCAACCTTATTTACCCTTGTCTTCATTTAACCCATTCCCACACGACAAAATTATTGATTGGTCCAAAATGAAAGTAGTTGCAGACAACAGTTTAGAGTTGATGAAATTTTGGATTTCAACTTTTTCAATTGTAACAAGCAATTTCTTCATTTTTCACAATGTTTTCTAAAGCATTTTCTAGAGGGGTGTCAAAAAGCGCCACTGTGTGGGAATGGGTCAAATATTCTTTTGGTGATCAGTGATTGTCCCCTTTCCCACACAACGACATTTTTCAACACCTGGGACGAAAACATTGGGTTAAATGAATAAACAATTGCAATAATTTCTTCATTTTTCACAATGTTTTCTAAAGCATTTTTCTAGAGGGGTGCTAAAAGGCGCCACTGTGTGGGAATGGGTCAAATATTCTTTTGGTGATCAGTGATTGTCCCCTTTCCCACACAACGACATTTTTCAACACCTGGGACGAAAACATAGGGTTAAATGAATAAACAATTACAATAATTTCTTCATTTTACACAGTTTTCTAGTCAGAAAGTTTTGGAAAAAATCTAGAATTTCTTAGACTTCAATTTGTCGTCTGCAACTCCTTTCATTTTGTACCAGTCCATAATTTTGTCATGTTAAACGTTATTTAACATTACTTGTAATGATATCTTTTAATTAAATAAAATAATTATGTCTATTATAAATCTGCGATTAGTCATGAGTTATGTTATTTATTTACACATTGTATATGAACCAAGGTATATTTTTGTTTGTTTCCAAAGAATCACTTTGGGTTTTTTTGACCAGAATTTACTGTAGTTGCCAGTAACGATTTAACTGAGGTTATTATGAACTTTTTTCAGAGGTATTTGCATATGTTTGAGGTATTTTTTGTGTTTTATTAAAAATGTTCGTAAGTCAGATTAACCAAATTTTTATGGTAAATTTATTGGCAAAACTCTTTCAAATGTCAGATTCTAAATACCGCTATTTAAAGTTTACCTTTGTTGCTCATGCCGGGGACAACACCTTTGACTCTTTGACAGAATTATCTTGACCTTATCTAGTATAAAAAAATTTAACCAAAAATTATAACCAAAACTTTAACCTAGCTTATTCTTTGATTCATTATAAATAATAAATCCTACAGTTTTATGATCCTAGATTAAAAAGAAAGAAACCTATTGTGGATAATGAAGAAATTGCTTGGAAAGACTCTTAAAAAACATCAACAAGGTGTTTTTACACTACTCTAAATTGAAAGATGTTGCAGATGACAATTTCAAGATGGTAAAATTTTAGAAAAAGTCTTTGCCTTCTAGGGTGGAATGCAATATGGATATTGAAGAAGTTGCTTGTAACATGCAATTTATTCATTGTCTACAATGTTTTCCAAAGATTTTTCTTGAGGGGCGTAAAAAAAGTGGGATTGTATGGGAATAAGTTAACAAAAAAACAAGGAAGGTAATCTAAGAAAAATCTTAGATCAAATCAGGATGCAGAGTGCTTTGATATTTTCTAGTGGTCCTTTCATGCTAGCTTCTTGATACGAGTCATAACATAACCGTTGTCATGCTGAATTAAGATTCCATACAAAATTGCTTTAAAATCAAAGAACTTGACAGCACTGGGAAGTCTTATTTAGGGTCAATATTTCTTTTGTAAATTGATTATTTAAACATTTCTAGCTTAAAGGGAAGAACTGGAGATGTTTGATCTTTGTCTATGTCTCCTGCCAAAACAGGGATACTCCAGGCTCAGCATTACAAGGGTTAAAGCCCCTGCAAGGGCTTTGCCACATCTTAACAAAGCATTTTAGCACATGAATTATATTCATAAATAAAAGCACTCGATCATAAGTAAGATTTTGTCAAAAGAAAATATATATCATACAAATGTTTCCAAAATGTTGTTAACATCATGAAAATAATTTGTGGGACATTTGACAATTTGTCATTTGTGCTTCTGATGAATGGTTGATAAGTACAGCATCATTGAAGCTAATTTAAATTTTGATCATAGATAGTTATTATTAATTCTCGTCTTGCTGAACACAGAATATTAAGGTTTTGGCAGGAGGTATAGACCAAGATCAGTCTTCACATATTTGCATTCTTATCTTGGTCTACACCTCCTGCTTGTTCTTTTCCTGCCAGAGTTGTTTATGAAATTTATGTCTAAAAGAAATATTGATTTTTTTACAAGTTCTATCAGCACTTTCAGCAGTTTGATTTTACAGTAATTCAGTACGGTAATTTATACAGCATGACAAGGGGTAATATAAACATATTTGAACTGTAACTGTCTCATAGCTCAATAGATACTGATCTAAAGAAATTAATGGCAGAATTCCCTATGAAATTGTTTGCAGTGATAAAAAAATGTTGCAGTTTTAGAAATTCATGTACATATATACAATGTTATTATAACACAATTCTTGTAATTATATAAACCCTTGTCATTCTGAATAAAATTCTCTTCAGAACTGCATTAAAGATCAAATGGTTGAAAAGACTGGAATCACTAAGTGTTGACTGATATTCATTTCGAACATTCATCTTTTAAACAACTCTGGCTTAAAAAGGGACAAGCATTATGTGCAGGCTGATCTTGGTCTATACTCCTATCAAAACAGGATTATTCTGGTTAAATGAAGATGTTATCTAAGTCGGCAATGTTGTTCATAGTGGTTAATATGACATCACTGGCCACCTATAAGCTGATCCAAGCTCATTTGTTTATATCTATTACAGAGATGGATTTCCCATACAACCTAGTCAAACTGGATTTTGTAAAGTGTTCCACCTCACTCCTTTGTTATCCAACAATCGAGACAAGAGGGGTCTGGCTCTCGATGGAAAACTTAAACATGAAGACACAAATCTTGCCTCTTCTACAATGTAAGTACACAAGTCTATCAAAGTCCTTCTGGAAAGATCAGCTTTTTGCAAAGTATTTTTTTGCTGCTCATTTAACCCATTTCCATACAACAAAATTTTAGACTGGTCTAAATTCAATTTAATTGCAGGTAAAAATTAATTGTTTATGAAATTCTAGAATTTTTTTTTCAATTTTCTAGGTAGAAAACATTGTGTAAAATATAGAAATTGCTTGTAACAAGCAATTTCATCAAATAACCCATACAATAAAATTTTGGACCAGTCCATATTCAGAAAAGTTGCAGACAACAAATTTAAGTCGATGAAATTTCAAAATCTTAGTGTTTTAGGGTAGAAAACATTGTCGACAATGAAGAAATTGCTTGTTACAAGCAATTTCTTCATTCTCCACAATGTTTTCCAAAGCTTTCATATTGAAAGGCATTTAAAAGCGTCATTATGTGGGAATGGGTTAACACAATGTTTTACCAAATGTCTTTCTTGAGAGGCGTCCAAAGGCGTCATTGTGGTGGAATGAGTTAACAATGAGGATATAACCTAAGTTATTCGTTGCCATTAGTTACAAATTAATTTTAGTGATAACAGATTAATTTTAAGTGACAACTATTCAACCCATTCACACTCAATCCCACTTTTTTACGCCCCCGAAGAAAGAAGCTTTGACAAACACTGTGAACAATGAAGAAATTGCTTTTAACAAGCAAATTTTTCATTGTTCAAATTGTTTTTTACACAGAAAGACAAAGATTTTTACGATTTCATCCATCTGAAATTATTGTCTGCAGCTTCTTTCAATTTGGACCAGTCTAAATTTTGTTCAGTGAGAATTTGTTAAGGTCTTGCCATCCGTGTTTTCCTTGCTTCCCTGTAATCAACAAGTGTTCCCTTTGATCCTTTGGGGACTTTTTATCAAATTCCTTCAAAGAATTTTGATTGGACATAAAAACATGGCTTTATTGGGCGGGGAATTATTTCCATATATGGTGAAAACTTTGAAAATCTTCTTCTAAGAAACCATTTTATGGATTTCAACAAAATTTCACCAGAAGGAACCCTTGGTGACCCCTAATTAGATTGCTAAAAAGGAATTGATTGGATGTTAACATTGCTTTAATGAATTGGGCTTATTTCCATGTATGGTAAACAGTGAAAATCTACAATCTACAGGATGGTTTTCAACCAGATTTCTCAGGAGTGATTAGTAAATTCAGGCCGGTGGAGCGAATCAGGCCCTCAAGCACCTCTAGTTGAAAAACTTGAGGTGTGGAGGACTTGGGCATATCAAGTTTAGAGAAATCAGGAAATAACTCTTTGAAAATGTTCCTCACCGCCAATTTGGACCAAACTTGGCGTAAATGTTCCTTTAGGTGCTTCTTTTAAAAACTTGTTCATGGAATTTTGATTTGTTACAAAATAGGGTTAGGGGTTATCAGTTCTGAGCTTAGCAGAGTTATGAGATAGAATGAAATAATTCCTTAAAAATCTTCCCCTCTTAAACCACAAGTCTAATTAAGACTAAATTTTGCTGGAATGTTCCTTGTGTTATCCTTTTTTGTTAAATTTCAATTCCCATAGGCTTATCAGACAAAGAGAAATATTCTCCTCCTAACCTAGTTAGGTTATTTGTGCTGTCTGATCTTAGTCTAAACCACTTTTTATACACCAGTTGAAGATGGGACGCATTATGGAATCACTCATGGCGTCTGGGCGTCCAGGTGTCCGGAGGACGGCGTGCATTGGATCTTGTCCAGAGTATAATGTTAAAAGTAAAAAGGCTATGATCATGAAACTTCATTGATAGATCTCATCAAGGGGAAGTGCAGTGCGCAAGAAACATAACTCAACCTGGCTTATTTTTTGAGTTATTGCCCTTTTGGGTTTTTTTTCCATACTTCTTGTTTGGAGCATATCTCTAAAAGTATTCAAGGTATGATCATGAAACTTCATGGGTAGATAGATCTCATCAAGGGGAAGTGCAGTGCACAAGAACCATAACTTTATCTGGCTTATTTTTTGGATGGATAGATATCATCAAGGAACCAATCTTTTTTTCAACTCTCAAATAGTGTAACAGCCTATGGTTTTCATAACCTCATGATAACAAGAATAACACCAGAACCATAAGTTATCATTGTGAATTGTTACACTTTCTTGAAATTAGACTTAAATTTTAATCCCCTTCCCAAGTCATCAACCAGTAGTGTTACGGGAGTATTTTGTGACAATTTGCCACCTTTTTGACCTTTCAATTTCAGATTTGTAAACAGAGTTAATTGACAAAAAATAGTGTCATCTGAATTCATTGATCTCTTACAAAATACATATCAGATCATTAATGTCAAAATAAAACCCTAACCCTCTTCAGTGGGCTTGTAATCAATATATACTGTCCGAAATGAGAAAACAAAACTAAAGGCCAGATAAATTCACGTATTCTCATTTTGTCATTACTGATGAAAATCGGCATAGCCTAACTGGGACATATACAATGTAGAATCATATTTTTGTTTGACATCATTTCAGAGGACAGAGACCTAAAACTAGGTAATTGACTGGTACAGTACATTACCCATGTAAAGCTCCTTACAAATTTTCTGAATCTTCTTAAAACTATATCAACAATATTATTGTATTGCGTAGACCGGATGATCTGGATTCAAAAGGTCATGTTGAACAAGCGTAGATTTTCCAGTGTATGTCTGGTTAAGAATATGTAGTTTTGAAATTTCATCAAAATCGTAAGATGCATTTCAGGTTGATGTGAAGTTAAACAATTCCCACACAATCACCCTGTTTTATCCCAAAGAAAAAAAGCTTGGGAAAACATTGTTGAAATGGAGAAAAATTTCTTGTAACAAGCAATTTCTTCATGATCAACAATATCATCTACCATGAAAGACAACCGTTTGTAAATTTCCACCAACCTTAACCCTTGTCATGCTGTATAAATTACCTCACTGAATTGCTGTTAAAATCAAAGGGCTGAAAGCACTGATAGAACTTGTTCAAAATAAATATTTCTTTTAGAAATCAATTTCATAAAAAAACTCTGGCAAGAAAAGTGCAAGCAGAAGTGTAGACTAAGATTAGTCTGCACTTATGTGCAGGTTGATCTTGGTCTACACCTCCTACCCAAACCGGAATATTTCGGAGTTCAGCATGACAAGGGTTAAATTGTCTTTGAATAAGGGCCAGTCTAAAATTTTGTTGTGTGGGAATGGATTGAAACATTGCACATGATGTATAAATTTCACTTATAATGATACCGTTTATGACAAAGATGATACATAACCAATAACCCATTCCCATATGAGAACATTTTAGACTGGTCCAAATTGAAAGGACTTGCGGACCACAATTTAAATTTTGTGAAATTCTAAATTTTCTCAACTTTCTGGGTAGAAAACATTGTGTAAAATGAAGAAATTGCTTGTCACAAGCAATTCCTTCATTTTTCACAATGTTTCCAAAGCATTCGTTCTTGAGGGGCGTCTAAAAGCGTCATTGAGTGGGAATGGGATAACAAAGGTCAGTCATAAGATCCTTATGTAGCACTGTAACAATTCCTAGAATGGCTTTTATTGATGTATCCTGGCTGTTTATAAAAAAAATCAACTGATCAATCAATTTATTGAGTTAGATTGGAAGAGAACTCTTTAAACTCCGACATTCGTCCTAATATGTTTTGTTTGTTTGGCAACTTAAAGAGAGTAACCACAGCTTATTCAAGCTGCTGTTCTGACATTTGGGTCGCCAAACAACAATTTACCGTTAATTGATGTCCTCCCCTCGTTTTGTTACGAGAGTCTAGATACCATGTCAGAGGTCAGTAGACGGAGTCAGTGATCAATCAATTTAATTGAAATTTTCCACTTCAATTTAACCCTTGTCAAGCTGATCCCGGAATATTCCTGCTTTGGCAGGTTGCGTAGACAAAGATCAGCCTGCACATACGTGCAGTCTGATCTTTATCTACACCACCTGTTTGTCCTCTTCAAGCCAGAATTATCCATAAGATCGTTTTCCAAACTTAATATTGACCCTGACAACAAGACCTACAGTGCCATCAGTGCTTTGATTTTTATCTATTTATGTACATTGGTTTTTTTTTTTCAGCATGACAAGGGTTAATTAAAGTTTTCTACTTTAAGTGCAGAAAGGTTAATAATGACAATTTTGTAATGATTTGTCCTACTACAACTACATAAGCATGTTTTATACTTAACATATTTCAGCTTTGATACAAGTCCTCAGCTATATATATTGAAGCATTATAATCTGTTCACAGCATTTAGACATGACATGTATGATTTTCCATGGAATATTTGACTTGAAATTTCCTCAACTATCATGCATGGATCTAGAGGGGGGGGGCCTGGAAACCAGGGGTCCAACCCCCCCCCCCAGGAAATTAGGAACAAGTAAGGTTATAAGATCTAGAAAATCAGGAAATCATAGAATCATATTGTCAGTTGGCATCCAAAATGTCGTAAACACATCTTTGTTTCAGCTGTTGTTATGACATTTTGCTCGCTAACTGACAAATGATATAAAACAAGAACATTTTAGTTGGACTCCCAACATGGGCCTCCCCCGAACTTCCACCCCTAAGATCCATGTATGCCTATTGAAAGCAGAGTCCAGAACAATCTGATACTTAATTTTTTTTTTTAAATCTATGTTACTGTTACTTTTTCCTGAAAAAAAATGCTAAATGCCTATTTTCTAAAAAAAATTCTATTAAATTTTCTATAGAAGTAGCCAAATGCAGTTCAAAGTGAGTCTTGATTATTGGAACACAGGTATCATTGGTGTAAGAACTCAATTTTCCCATGTTCTTTTATTATTGTTTAGTTAACTGTAATGCAATACATTTTATAAGATTATGTTTGAATGTTTTTTCCACACTATGTTCCTTTCTACTTTCAGAATTCAAGACAATGTGTCAAAAGAGAATCTTGGTATTGTGGTATCATACAAGGTGAAAGTCAGACTGATATTAGGTTTTGGATCAGGGTAAGTGATATTTCCACTTATATATACAAGGTGAAAGTCAGACTGATGTTAGGTTTTGGATCAGGGTAAGTGATATTTCCACTTATATATACAAGGTGAAAGTCAGACTGATATTAGGTTTTGGATCAGGGTAAGTGATATTTCCACTTATATATACAAGGTGAAAGTCAGACTGATGTTAGGTTTTGGATCAGGGTAAGGGATATTTCCACTTATATATACAAGGTGAAAGTCAGACTGATATTAGGTTTTGGATCAGGGTAAGGGATATTTCCACTTATATATACAAGGTGAAAGTCAGACTGATATTAGGTTTTGGATCAGGGTAAGTGATATTTCCTCTTATAAACCTATACATATTTGCAGTAAAATATATACATTCAACATAGACAAAACTGGACAAGTCAGAAAAAAAACTGTATCTGATTGTGACAAAAACTGTTTCCATATGGATGGGTCAGCACAAAACAGTTGTAACTACCTGTAAACATATAGGCAGCTACAACTGTTTTGCGCTGACCCATCAATATTACGGTAGGTTGTCTAAAATGACGTCATTTTCATTCTGTATATGACATCATATTCTTATTAAATGTAATCAGAATGGAAATGGAGAAGGGAAATACATGTAGAAATACAGAATTTTTTATCATTTCATAAATTGATTTCATAAAAAAATAGGTAAATAATAAAGGGAATCATGTATTTGCTTCATGCTATAGAGGAAAATTTGATATACCATTTGACCTTTGGTCTCGTGAAATATCAAAATTTTCCTTTTCAGCTCAAAGCAAATACAATATGTATTGTAAACCCTTTCCTGTACAATCACTGGTTTTTACGCCTTTGTGTTTTTATACATGAGAAAACATTGTGGGAAAAGAAGAAATTGCTTGTATCAAGCAATTTCTTCTTTTTCCACAATATTTTCTACTCTACTGAATGGTTATTTTTCAAATAAAATTAACTTTAAATTTTCGTCTGCAAAACCTTTGAATTTGGACGGGTCTAAAATTTTGCAAACCAGGAAAGGGTTAATTTGTTATCATAACAAAATACTCCCTATTGATTTGGGGAATTTTGTGTTCCTTAGCTTTGACTCTAACTCATTACTTTACATCCCCACATTTTAAAGAAAGAAATAGATAACCATGAAAAATATCATAGATAAAGAAGAAAATGCTATTAGCAAGCATTTTCAAATTTGCATTTTCACAATGTTCTCAAATTTGTCTGACACAAAATTTCTTGGGTAAACCATTATCAGACAACAAAATTGTAGACTGGTCAAAATTGAAAGAAGTTGCAGATGACAATTTTTTTGTTAAAGAAATTTCAAGAATCTCTGTCTTTGGGGAAGAAAACATTGTACATAATGAAGAAATTTCTTGTAAGAAATAATTTCTTCATTATGCCCCCACCACTTAATGGTGGGGGGGAGATATAGATTTGCCTTTGTGCGTCCGTCTTTACTTCTGTCCTTCAATCCGTCCATCCCGAAATTGTCCAGGGCATATCTCTGAAAGTAAAATAGCTATCAACTTGAAACTTCATAGATGGATAGACCTCATTGAGGTGAAGTGCAGTGCATAAAAACCACAACTCTTGCTTGCATAATTTTGGAGTTATTGCCCTTTGTTATTTTAAAGACTTACATTTTGTCTGGGGCATATCTCTGAAAGTATAATAGCTATCAACTTGAAACTTCACAGGTGGATAGACCTCATGCGGGAGAAGTGCAGTGCACAAGAACCACAACTCTTGCTTTCATAGTTTTGGAGTTTTTGCCCTTTGTTATTCTAAAGCCTTACATTTTGTCTGGGGCGTATCTCTGAAAGTATAATAGCTATCAACTTGAAACTTCACAGGTGGATAGACCTCATTGAGGAGAAGTGCAGTGCACAAGAACCACATCTCTTGCTTACATAATTTTGGAGTTATTGCCCTTTGTTATTATCAAAGCTATCTGTGGGGGCATCTGTGTCCTGTGGACAACGCTATTGTTTTTTACATTGTAAATGCATTTTTAATGATAAGAACTTTTTAGCTTACCTGAGCAGGTAGTGCTCAAGTGAGCTATTGTGATCCCCTTTCTTCCGGAGTCGAGCGTCATCTGTCAACAATTTCTTTAACCCTTTCCTGTTTTTCAAAATCATAGACCTGTCCAAAAACAAAGATTTTACAGACGAAATTTTAACTATATTGAATTTGAAAAGTTACCATTAAGAAGGGTAGAAAACATTGTAGAAAAAGAAGAAAGTGATTGTTACAAGCAATTTTTTTCTTTTTATACAATTTTTTCTCAATTATTGAATCACAGGGACGTAAAGAACAGGGATTAAACAGGAAAGGGTTAAACAACATCTCCTCCCAAACCACTGGGCTAATTTGAACCAAATTTGGCAGAAATGTTGCTTAGGTGGACCCCTTCAAAATAGCTAAAAGAATTTAAATCTGTTAAAAATTCTGGTTGCCATGGCAACAAAAGTGAAATTTTAAAATAATCTTTAAAAATCTTCTCCTCCTGACCCAGAAGGTGTAGAACAGTGATATTTTGCATGAAGCATCAGTATATTGACCTCTTTCAGAATAGCTAAAATCATGATCCTCGGGTCCCCAGGGGCAGAGCCCCAGGGGGGTGGGGTTTATATAGAAATAGGGAATGATTTTTTAAATGACATCTCCTCCCAGACCACTGGGCCAATTTGAACCAAATTTGGCAGAAATGTTCCTTTGGTGGTTCCCCTTAAAAATAGCTAAAAGAATTGCAATCCGTTAAAAACTCTGGTTGTCATGACAACAAAAGTGAAATTTTAAAATAATCTTCTCCTCCTGACCAAGAAGGCGTAGAGCCTTAATATTTTGCATGAATTATCAGTATATTGATCTCTTACAAAATAGCTAAAATCATTATCCTCGGGTCTCCAGGGGCGGAGCCGGGGGAGTGGGGGTATAGGCATGAAGCATCAGTTCACAGACTTCTTTCTTATTTCTGAAATTATAACCCAAGGATCTAGAGGGAGGAAAAAGTTTTTTCTTTCTTTCAAATCAGCACTAAAGCCTTGGAATTTGTAGTTTAGACTTATGGATCCCCAGGTTCATAGTCTTTATATGTAAGTGTGGCCCACTTGTTTCATAATCCTAATCTTAACATGAAATTAGACTGTTGAAAGAAAAAGAGCCTTTATCTCAGGTGAGCGCCCCAGGGCCAACGGCCCTCTTGTTTTAGATTTGTACTGAGCTCTTTATTTAAATTTTCAGGGATTTATGTGTGGAGCTCCCTTTCACTTTGACCCACCCTAAACCCCCAGAGAGCCCAGCCCCATCAAGAAGTGTCAGTATCAGTAAACCCCTAGACGGAGATCAAGGGGTCGACACAAACTTAATTCAATTGGATACCAGGTAAATCATATTCTTAATTATATGTTTTCCTTCTTTACTATTAGGTATTATTTTTCAGATTCTCTTGACTTAATTGACCATTTGCGGCAGTTAATCAAGAAATATATCGACTAATCAAATGATTCATTCAGCGCAGAATTGAAATTTTAACTTGAACGTTGGCTGCCATTTGTGTGACATTTTTGTTGGTTATGCGACTTAAACATCATGACTATGGCTTATTCAGCTTTCGGTCGCCAGAGGTGGATGTATTTTGGTATCCTCTATCAATCTATCCTGACGTCCGTCTGTTGGTCCACACATTAACATCATGTTTATGCATCTCCTCCTACATCTTTCGATCCCCGACGGCGGCACTCATCCTTTCCAACTATTTTGTCTCTCACCAATGGGTCAATAATCGTAAACCTATGTGGGATAGCAGCTGGAGGCTAGGAAAGGATGTAATTGTATTACTGGTGTGAGAAATACCAGGGTTCCCTTGTTAGGTGTTCCAGCTGCTGCGATATAACTGAAAGATTGTTGAAAGCGGCTTTAAACCCCATTCAAACAAACCTCCTACATCTTTGGTTGGATTGAATGAAATTGTCACAGAATGTTCATAGTCACCTGACCTTATTTGTACTGTCGGGGGTTTGCCACTGTAGGCTGCATCACAGAAAAAGAGTGCTTAACCCATTACCAGATGGTAAAATTTAAGATTTGCCCAAATTGAGAGAAGTTGCAGACAACAATTTAAAGTTTATGAAATTTTCAATTTTTCAACGTTCTGGGTAGAAAACATTGTGGAAAATGAAGAAATTGCTTGTGACAAGCAATTTCTTCATTTTCCACAATGTTTTCCTGAGCTATTTTTCTTGGGCGCGTCTAAAAGCTTCACTGAACATCTATTACGACTATGGCATTCTTGTTCTTGAAGTTATGGCCCTTTGTTAAAATATCTTGTTAGTTCATTTTCTGATCAGTTATTGACATGTGCACACAGTATTAAGCAAAGATGTTCATTATTCTGCGTTTGTTATGGTCCATTTCATTTTCTTTGTTATTATGGCCCTTAGTTGATTATTTGATTTATTGAACAGGGTTTAATACCATGTTTAACAGTATATGAAGTCATATTGCAGATTCCTGGTATTCTCATACCATTACCACCACTACATCCTTTCTGAGCTTCCAGCTGCTCATCCCACTTAGATTTACAATTATCGTCCCGTTGGTGGGAGACAAATGTTGGGAAGGATATTCGCCATGGCTGGGGAGGCCCTTGGTTGAACAGAATGCTTTATTCCGATGACAAATTTGTTTTCCATAACAAAGAAATGTTTCGGTACTAATTTAGTTTAATGGTCTTGTTTAATCTTTCCAACACTAAGCCATGTTTCTAATATGCTAATATTTTAGGTATTTGATAAGGGACGAAAAGTATCTGGTCTAAAACCTACATACAATTTGGGTACATTTTGTATCATAGAATAATACTGTAGGTAACACAGGGCTCATGCTAGCATTTGAGATTGAATAGTTATTGACTACTTGACCATGAAATTCTAAGGGTCAAAACTGATTTTAAGTGTTTAGAACAACAAATGTCAAGAGTGTAAATTTGATGGGTTAAGTTTCAACAGACCTTTTCTTGCAAAGATATGAAGTAAGTGAAAGGGTTATACTTTGTATACTAATTTCAATAGTAAATAAGATATTTTACTGAAAACTAGGCTTAAAAAAGCTCTGTTTTGATCCTTAGAAATTTCACTCAAGGGGGTTAAAATAACCCCCTTGAGTGAACTTTCTAAGGGTCAGAAGGATGTATTCAAATTTTTGAGGGTCAAACCCCTGCTGTATAAGTCAAAAGCAAGCCCTGTAATATTAGGGTAATACAGGTCTAAGCTGATGATTAAGGTCTAAGAATATTCAATGTTTCCTTTATACCTAGGTATAGAAATCCTATCTACTTGAAATTGCAGTCTGCAGCTTCCTTAAATCTTTACCCAGACTCAAAAACAACACTATTTTAGATTGGTCAAAATACATATTTTTATGCCCCCACATCGATAAGATCGGGGGCATATTGTTTTACCAGTGTCCGTCTGTCTGTCCGTCTGTCTGCAAAACTTAACCTGCCAACTAAACATTTTTCTATAACTTCAACCCTGATTAAGTTACAATGCTAATATTTGCTATGTAGATTGGTCTCAACAAGGCGCAACTGGGGAAGGTCATTTACCCGTTTCTAAAGAATTCCCGTTTCGGGGGCATAGTGTTTCACAAACACATCTTGTTCTTGATGATATTTTTAATCTTATTTGTCTATTTAGGTGGAAAACATTGTTGATAATAAAGAAATTGCTTGTAACAAGCAATTTCTCCATTTTCCACAATGTTTCTGAAGCTTTTTTAGTGGGCGTCGAAAAAGCGTTATTGTGTGGGAATAGGCCATAAAATAAAGTTATAGATAGAGATAGTTATGTTGTGTCAACAGCTGGTGATTTTGATTTGATGTGACGCACACACTCGTGCAAGACAGGATAGGAAGACATTGTTAGGTTTTTTTACTAGCTACATAACCCATTCCAACAAAATCCTGATTTTCTATGCCTCACAAAAATAAAGCTTATTAAAACATAATTGAAAATTGACGAATTGTTTTTACTTTCTTCATTAACCTTAATGTTTTCAATAGCATTATTCAAAGAATTGAGTTGCATCATCTTAAAATTGTCTTTTATGCAACATCTTTGATTTTGGACCAGTCTAAAATGTTGTTGTCTGGTAATGGGTTAAGAAATCACACCTGTCATTCCATCTCGATTTTTGAAGGATAACTGAGACAGCTAACAAGCTTGTTGAAGATGCCATACAAGCTGCTAGGATGGAAGTAGAAGCTTAAGAGTTCATTGAAATTTACAGAGATTGAAAATATAGTCATTTAAGAATTCAATGAATTTTACAGAGATTGAAAACTTGGTCAATTAACCCCCATCCATACAATACAATTTTAGACTGGTCTGTGTTGAAAGAGGTTTCAGAGAGCAATTTTAAGTTCATAGAACTCAAATTATTTTGTCTCTCAAGAAAAAAAAATCTGAAAAATGAAGACATCCTTTTCCAAATTTTATTTATTTAATATTTTCTGTGGGTCATAAAAAAGTTGGATTGTATGGGAATGGGTTAATTTTGATACAAGTTATAGAATGCCAGTTTATATAAATTCATTAGTCTTAAGATGTTTTTAGCTCACATGAGCACAACATGCTCAAGGCGAGCTATTGTGATCGGTAATTGTTTGGTGTCCGTCTGTCCGTCCGTAAACAATTATTAAAAAATCTTCTCCTCCTAAACCATAAGGCCTAGAGCTTTGATATTTGGTATATATCATCACCTATTGACCCTTTTCCAAAATACTTCAAAGAATTACTGTACTCATAAAATTAACCCTTTTCTGTGCGATCCATGATTTTACAAAGGAAATCTTAAAAAATCTTCTCCCCCTAAACCATAAGGCCAAGAGCTTTGATATTTGGTATGTATCATCACCTATTGACCCTCTACCAAAAAACTTCAAAGAATTACCGTATTCTAAAAATTAACCCTTTTCTGTGCGTTCCCTGATTTATAAAGGAAATTTTAAAAATCTTCCCTCCTAAACCATGAGGCCTAGAGCTTTGATATTTGGTATGTATCATCAACTGTTGACCCTCTCCCAAAATACTTCAAAGAATTACTGTATTCTGAAAATTAGCCCTTTTCTGTGCAATCCCTGATTTTACAACGGAATAAAGAAGGAAATCTTTTGAAATCTTCTTCTCCCAAACCATAAGGCTTAGAGCTTTTATATTTGATTCATATCATCATCTATTGACCCTCTCCCAAAATACTTCAAAGAATTACTGTTTCTGAAAATTTGTCCTTTTCTGTGTGATCCCTGATTTTACAACGGAACAAAGAAGGAAATCTTTTAAAGTCTTCTTCTCCCAAACCATAAGGCCTAGAGCTTTGATATTTGGTACATATCATCATCTATTGACCCTCTTCCAAAATACTTAAAAAAATAACTGTATTCTGAGAATTAGCCCTCTTCCGTGTGATCCCTGATTTACAAAGGAATAAAGAAGGAAATCTTTTAAAGTCTTCTTCTCCCAAACTATTAGGCCTAGAGCATTTATATTTGGTATGTATCATCAGCTATTGACCCTCTGCCAAAATACTTCAAAGAATTACTGTATTCTGAAAATCAGCCCTTTTCTTAGCGATCCCTAGTTTTTGATAGGAATAAAGAATGATACCTTTGAAAACTTTCTTCTCCTAAACCATTTGGCCTAGAGCTTTTATATCTGGTATGTATTGATGTCTATACTTCAAAGCATTGCCTTATTCAGAAAATTAGGGTTATATGGTGGGATCATCAATATACCTAGGATTAAAAGAGAAAATCCTTAAACATCTTCTTGAAAATAATTAGACAGAGGGCTTTGCTATTTTGTATATATCATAAATCCATGAACCATCATACTCAGGGGAGCCATTTAGGACCATCATGGTCCTCTTGTTTAGTATGCTTTACATATAGTAATTGATAAATGGTTTTAATTAAAGTTTTCATGTTAGATTCCTCATAAAGACCGCTGCTATACACAGCTAAAAAAATTAATTTTAGAAAACATAAATTTGTAAGCAAATATATAGATCATCTATATAGATCATAAAGCAAGTATTATTAGTACAGGTTTAAGAAAAATAACTGATATGTTTTTGAATTATCAATTAACAACATTACAATTATGGATTTGATGTGAGCAATGGCACCTTGCTTTAAAAGGTAATGATAAAATTCCCATGTTTTAGCCAGCTACTATTTATGCATAATTGTGAAGTATCAATGTATAAACTGAAGGTATATATGAATTTCAGCCAAACCTCATTGATAATTGTCACTTATCAGTTGACAGATTGTGGCTGTACATCAAAGAATCAATCAACCAATCAAATCATTCATTGAGACTGAATTGACCTTGAACATCGACATAGGCTGACATTTATGTGAAGTGTTTTTAGCTCTACTGGCTGAAAGCCAGCGAGCTATTGTCATGGCGTTGTGTCCGTCTTCTGTCCGTCTGTCCGTCCATAAACTTTTACTTTTAAAATCTTCTCCTCAAAATGTACTGAACAGAATTCAACCAAATGTCACAGAAATGATCCTTGGCTGACCCTTTATCAGATTCCTTCAAAGAAATTTGATCGGATGAAAAACATGGCTTTAATGGGTGGGGCTAATTTCCATGTATGGTGAAAGCTTTAAAAATCTTCTTCTCAGAAACCTATTGATGGATTTCAACCAAATTTTACAGGAATGATTTGGATGACCTGTATCAGGTTCCTTCATTGAAATTTGATTGGATAAAAAACATGGCTTTAATGGGCGGGGCTTATTTCCATATATGGTGAAAGTTTTAAATCTTCTTCTAAAAACCAATTGATGGATTTCAACCAAATTTCACAGAAATGATCCTTGGCTGACCCTTTATCAGATTCCTTCAAAGAAATTTGATCGGATGAAAAACATGGCTTTAATTGGCTGGGCTTATTTCCATATATGGTGGAATTTCCATGTATGGTGAAAGCTTTGAAAATCTTCTTCTCAGAAACAAGTGGATGGCTAATTTCCATATATTGTATATACTGAAAAATTTTTCAAAAAAAATTCAAGGAAATGACAACCATATGACTGTTTGTCAGATTCCTTCATATAATTTTGATTTGTTTTGTCCATAAATGGTATACAGTGAAAATTTTGCATAATGAATTTTACATAACTTGACTTGACTTTTGTAAAACAATGAAAAGTTTGAAATGGTTCTCTAGAACTATTTCAATCATTTCATTGATTTAGATTTATTTTCATTATATTCAGTTTATTTTAAATTCATGAAAAGAATTTGCTTAATTAATCAGTACATTCATGAATGTGGAGCGATACAGGCACTCAAGCGCCTCTAGTCTTTAGGTACTGATCATAATTTTGCAATATCAACATTTGAGCCTATGCGTGACATTTACAACCATTTCGCATGTAAGTGGCTCGCACACATTGAGCACAATGGACAGCCATTCGGGGCAATAAGAATATTCGCCGATTCTTTAAAGAAGCTTTGGGTCCGTATCTATCTACAGAGAGCAGGGTAAAAACTCTGATCAGACTGCGGGAGCACAGGCTGATCTGAGTCTTTACTTTGCGCTCATATGTAATGGTTGGAAATGTCACGCATGCGCTCATTTAATATCTAATCGCAACTTCCGATCTAAGATCAGTGGTAGTGGCGAATCCCTCCTTTTTATGCCTCTCCAGAAAAAAACTTTAGAAAACTTTGTGGAAAATGAAAAAATTGCTTGTAGCAAGCAATTTCTTCATTTTTCACAATGTTTTCTATCCTAAAAGATGAAAAAATCTAAAATTCCTACAACATGAAATTGTCATCTGCAGCTTCTGTCAATATGGACCAGTTTAAATTTTTGGTGTACGGGAATGGGTTCATTCCCATTTCATGTGGTATATTACAATTCTATTTTTATCTGATTTGATTCAAAAGACGAATATGATTGTCAGAATTTTTAAATTTTGAGTGATAGAATTGTGTGAAAAATATAAAATCTGTATAGTTTAGGATATGTGACATTAAAAATGAGGTTTTTAACTGCACTTGAATAAGAAAAATGTAGTATTTTATATATAGTTGAGCCTTTTTCAGTTAAAAGTATGTTGAAAAATATAGGTAGAGAACATTACTTCCAGTTATTAGAATTGACTTGTCAGCTGTTCATGCCAGGCAGCATTGGACAATAATTTTTACAGTTGAAGTTTCTGACTAATCACTGAAAATGGCTCAACCCATAACGGCAAAATTTAAGACCGGTCCAAATTGAAAGTAGTTGCAGACAACTTTTAAAAATGCAGTAAAATTTGAAAATAAGTGCCATATAGGGTGAAAACTTAGAAAAGGAGATTTTACTTGTTATAAGCAGTTTCTCTTTTCTGACAGATTTCCATGATCTTATTTCTTTTGGGTGTCAGCGAGCTTCGTTCAATAATGGGTTTATCATATATCTCTGTTTCACTGATGTATCCATAGAATTATTTTATTAAAATATATATATTTATATTATATATATATATAATAACTTTAATAAGTAACATATTCCTTATGAAATTGTAATTTGTCTGACTTTCATTAAACTATTACCAGATGACAAATTTTAGACTGGTCCAAATTGAAAGAATTGCAAATATCATTTCAAATTGTGCTTAATTTTGAAAATAAGTGCCAAAAAGGGTAGAAACTTTGTGAGAAAAGGAGAAATTGCTTGTTATAAGCATTTCTCCTTTTCTCACAAAGTTTTCCATGAATGTATTAGTTAAGGGTGTCAAAAGTCTCATTGTGGGGTGATGGATTAAACTAGAGATAAATGCAAAAGGCATTACCAAATATTTTGAACTTGCTACTCAAAACTTTAAAGTTATTGGTCCAATTCTACTGGCATTAGCAATAACCTTCCTTATTAGTACCGCATCCTTTGAGGATACCCAAGGGCATATAAATTCTCAAACCATGCTGTGATATATAAGTAAATAAAAGAGTGTTCAAAATAACAAAAAACGAAACCCTCTATCCAACCAGCTGGGTAAAATATGTCCGGAAATCAAATTTGCTACAGAAGCAAATTAGCTCCTCATTAAGGGGCCACACACTAATGAAGATTAATCAATATATTGAACCCATATGATTGTCAATTATATTGACAGTGTTAAAAGGGCTGCTTTTGAATCCCATAAAATCTAAGTAGGTGCCATTGTGCCCTATTTGATAAGAAAGTCTCAAGATCAAAAGCTTTTACAGTAGAAGTATGAAGATTTCTTTCAAGCTTGAATAAATCACATGTGCAATATGCATGTTTATGTTCATTATATCTCTTTCACAGTATGCTCTATTTTAACATTATCCATTCATGATGTAATAAATTGTTTCCCTTAGTCCTTTTTTGTAGCGGCAGTAGGGAATCGCTGTTTAGCGTGTAAGCTGTTGACCTTGTTCCAATCTAATGAAATTCAAACCAAAAATTTAAGGTGGCTTCGAATTTCTAAATGACTTTACAAAGGGCAATCATGTTGAAATATAATCTTTCTTGTGATAGACTTATTTGTCAGAAAGGACCATGACCCATGTGACCTTAACCTTTGACCTATGTTTCAAAAACTTGAACCTTACCTATATTTGTAGCTCACCTGAGCACAAAGTGGCTGTAGTGTTTGACCTCCATGTGTCAACATTTTCTGTAAATGACATCTTCTCCTAAACCACTGGGCTCTTTTCAACCAAATTTGGAATACATGTTCCTTAGGTGGTCTCCTTCAAAAATTATCCTTTGATTCCTATGGACAAAGCCCGAGGGGGGAGGGGCCTTTAGAGAAATAAAGAAGGATTTTTAAGAGGACATTTACCCCTTAACTGTTGGACCAATTTCAACTTTACATGGCAGTCACGTTCCTTATGTGGCCCCCTTACAAATTTCTAAAAGAATTGAAAACTGTTGATAACTGGTTGCCATGGCAACAAAAGTTGAAATTTAAAAACATTGTAGAAATCATCTCCTGACCCAGAAGGCTTAGAACCTTGATAATTTGGATGTAGCATCAGTATATTGACCTCT
Organism: Fragum fragum; assembly: GCA_946902895.1. Classification (NCBI taxonomy): domain Eukaryota; kingdom Metazoa; phylum Mollusca; class Bivalvia; order Cardiida; family Cardiidae; genus Fragum; species Fragum fragum. The sequence goes on from OX336379.1 coordinate 3,376,060, forward strand.
TTCAAAATTGGTCAAATCAATATTCACAGGTTAGGTGTGGTAGGGCCTATATAGAATAAAGAAGGATTATCAAAAAGGTAACTCCTACCAGAATACTGGGCAGATTTAAACCAAATTTGGCAGGAATAATCTTTAGTTTGTACCCTTTTAGAATTACTGAAAAATTTGAAAACTGTTGAAAACGTTTCCTTGAAATGGCAACTTAAGTTAAATTTGAAACAGTCTTCTCCAGGCCCAGTTGGTTTTTATCCTTGAAGAATAAGAGCCTAATCTCAGGCAAATGCCAGGGCCATTTGCCCTCTTGTTTTATTCTTTTCACCTAGTACAAACACATTTTATGGAGACTCTCACAAAGTAATAGACTTTTATTTCAGCTCAGGGACAATTTGACATTGTGACCTTGAATTTGATCTTCTTTTCAGACCAAAACCTTGCTTAAACCTTGCTCATATTGTACAATTCATTTCACTTAGGAATATCAAATCTTATAGATACATCCACCAAGTGATGACCAAATAACATGATTCTGTGACCATGATCTTTGGCCTACTTTTCACTAACTTTAACCATGCTCATATTCTTTTGATTCCTCCAATCTAGGAGCACTAAATAATAAGTATAAACTCATCAAATGTTAGACTTTTGTTTTAGTTGATTGATTGATTGGGTTTAACACCACTTTTAATAGTATTTCAGTCATATTGTGGCGGCTAGAGTACCTAACAAAGGATTCCAGGTATTATTCACACCAGCAATACCATTACATCCTTTCCTGGCCTCCAGCTGCTATCCCACTTAGGTTTACGATATTCCACCCATTGTAGAGAGACAAATGTTTGAAAGAATATATGCCACGGCTGGGGATCGAACCCATGACATCCCATGATTGAGGATTTGGGAGTCTGGTGCGCTACCGACTGCCCTATGACGGCGACACTTTTGTTCTAGACTGACTACCATGATTCTGTTGCCTTTTTCTTATGAAAAACATAGATCTTGCTTATATGTTCTCATTATTCATGCCTAAGACCTACAAATTCTATATATACACTCACCAAGTGAGTTTTCTTTCATACTATGACTCTTTGATCACCTTCAACCTTCTTGCTTTATTTTGATATACCTTGATATATTTTGTGTTCATATCTAATTCAGGCTTTCATGGTGTCAACGCTTTAATTTATTGACCTTCAGCTTTGCTCATTGTTTAACCATTTAAAGTAGGCTATTTTTAGAGAAAAGCAGAAGTATTGCTAAAGCAAGGTCAATGTCTGTGTTGGTGTTAGGCCAAAAAAGTGACATTTTGTAATATCTCTGGTCATACTGATCATACTCACTTGAATCTCGGAGTATATGCTCACTATCAAAAGAGCAGTTCATACCAAGAAGAGGATAACTCTGTATGCATTTTTGAATGAATTACATCCCTTTTTCGACTTAAAAATCTTACCCACTATAAAGCACTTGGACAGGTGAGCCTCAGCATCAGCATGTGGTATACTTGCTTGTTACAAGCAACTGTTAAGACAAGCCCTGATGTCTGTTGAAAACTCTTGTCTACAAGTTACCAAACAGGCTTAAACTTAGATTTAAAAGTTTGGTCGTGTGAATTCTTTCTGTACTCTTGAATATCAATTTTTACAGGTTCCTTTATAAAAATTGGCTTTGAGACAGAATCAAAAATGTATTATTGCTTATAATTATACATAATTGTATGACCTGACTGTTGATCAAGAAATGGTTGACCAATGAAACCATTCAATTAGACTAGAAATGTACATTTATGCTTGACATTTTTGTGGTGTGTAACAATTTAGGCTGTATGTACAATATTAAGGCTGTAAGTAAACAATTTTCTGTTTTTTTTCTATGCCCTATACCATATATTTTCCAAACAAGTAGTGTCTATTTTCTCAGTGGAACTACCTTATTGGAGGTCAATTTATTTGACCAGCTGTCTATCAATTGATGATCACTGCTAAGTCAATGGACATAGCCTGTGATCATTTGTTCGATGGTCTGCTAAAACCCACTTGGACAAGACGTACAATCTCTAAGTCTTTAACTTTTCTTTCTATTTTCAGTGAACTTGATGCCTACGACTACAAAGATGATGATTTCATATTTGAGGACTTTGCACGATTACGCCTTAAAGGTCACGAAGGGGATGACACGGAAGCATAATTGTGTTCCTTTTGACCCAATACCGGATGATAAAATTTCAGACTGGTCCAAATTAGCAGATATTAGAACTGACAATTAAATTGTGTTCAGGTGTTGAAGCAAGCATCCTAGAGGTGGTAAATATTGACTAAAAACGAGAAATTACTTGTGACAAGCTATTTCTCATTTTCCCTCAATATTTTCCTTATTATTATACATCCTAGTCATGAAAGTATATGATTGTTTGGAAATGATTGTACAACTTGTCACTGGGTTGATATTAACAATGAAATAGTCTCAGATTAAAAATGTGCATTTATAATAAAACTAAATTGTTTAATATGTTACTGCCATTTTAGAATAACTTTACTCTCTGTCAATTTCTCTCTCATGAATGATTTTACATTTCCTCCCACCAAAGTTTTCATATCAATTTCTATGTCGAACAATTCCATTTTACTTTTTTTTGCGGTTTTCAGATTTATTAAACAGAATTAAATTCAATATGCCCTGCAAGAAAAAAAATAGGAAAATATTGTGGAAAATGAAGAAATTGCTTCATTATCCACAACGTTTTGTACCCCAAAACACGAAGATGTTTAAAATCTTATGAAAAGAAAATTGTCATCAGCAACTTCTTTGAATATGGACCAGAATGAGTGAACCCTTTCCCGTTCAAATACGGGATTTTAAGTTCCTGTGATTTTATACTTGAGAAAACATTGTGGAAAAAGAAGAAATTGCTTGTAACAAGCAATTTCTCCTTTTTCGACAATATTTTCTACCACATATGATGGTTTCATTTCAAATGGCATCCAGTTATCATTGTCGTCTGCAACCTCTGTCAATTTGGACCAGTCTAATATTTCCAAAAACGGGAAAGGGTTAAATTATACAAAAACAGATGGAAAACTTGAGATTTTTTAACTAAATACTTCTGTCATTCAATGCTTTGATGCCCAAAAACAAATTTGCAAAGGAAAGTAAAAAAGTTTTGGTGAGAGAAAAAGACGTGAGTAAAGTTATAAATTGGTTAAATAGCAATTAATTTGTATGTTACTTTTAATGTTATATTGTGCAGTATCATAAATATTTTGCGAAATAGAGTACTTTTGTAAGTTTTGTAAAGCTTTAAAGACAAATCACTGCATTATCTATGTATGAATGTATAGATTCACTTTCCCCTGGTACATTAAATTATTTTGTTTGTTTCTTTTTAACCCATTCCAACACAACCTGTCTATTTTTAAGGGGGATGGCCCTCAAGAGATAGAGCACAGTGGAATATGTAGATTTTCTTTCTTTATTGCCCAAAACATTGTCTACCCAAAAATCAGAGCAATTTAAAATTCCAGCAACTTGTAAATAACAACAACAAACTACTTCAATTTTGACTAGTCTAAAATTTTGTGGTATTTTTAGGTCACCTGACCGAATGGTCATGGTGACCTATTGCAATCATCGTTTGTCCGTCGTCGTCCGTCGTCCGTTGTGCATCGTCCGTCGTCCGTTAACTTTTAAACATTTTCATCTTCTTCTCAAGAACAACTGGGCGGATTTCAACCAAACTTGGTAGAAAGCATCATTGGGGGATGCCAATTTAAGTTTGTGAAAATAGGCGTTCTGGGGGTCATAGGGGCCCAAATAGGGGCCAAAAAGGGGTAATTTTTGGTACTTCTTTAAAAATCTTCTTCTAATAAACCGTTAATGCCAGAGCTTAAATATTTTGTGTGCATGACAACTAGGACAGGTATATTATAAATTGTGAAATTCATGCCCCTGGGGTCATGTATGGGGCCACACCCAGAGGTCAAAGTTCATCATGTTAGAAAATTCACATTTTCATCTTCTTCTGATGAAGTACAAAGCCAATTTCAAACAAACTTTGTGAAAAGCATCATTTGGTAATGGTTATTCAGATTTGTGAAAATAAAAAGGCTGTGGGGTCAGGGGGCCCTAAAATGGGGACCAAAAGGGGGTAATTTTGGTAACTTTTAATTATTTCATCTTCTTCTCAAGAACTACTGGGCAGATTTCAACCAAACTTGGTAGAAAGCATCATTGGGGGATGCCAATTCAAGTTTGTGAAAATAGGGGTTCTAGGGGTCAAAGGGGCCCAAATAGGGGCCAAAAAGGGGTAATTTTTGGTACTTCTTTAAAAATCTTCTTCTAATAAACTGTTAATGCCAGAGCTTAAATATTCTGTGTGCATGACAACTAGGACAGGTATATTATAAATTGTGAAGTTCATGTCCCTGGGGTCATGTATGGCGCCACACCCAGAGGTCAAAGTTCATCATGTTAAAAAATTCACATTTTCATCTTCTTCTGATGAAGTACAAAGCCAATTTCAATCAAACTAACTTGGTGAAAAGCATCATTAGGTACTGATTATACAGATTTGTGAAAATTAAAAGGCTGGAGGTCAGGGGTGCCTAAAATGGGGACCAAAAGGGGGTCATTTTTGGTAACTTTTAAACATTTTCATCTTCTTCTCAAGAACTACTGAGGGGATTTCAACCAAACCTTTTTCTAATTCTTTCAAACAAAATCACTTGTCTTGGTGCTCTTTTACTCAGGTGACCGTTAAGGCCCACTGGGCCTCTTGTTTTTCTAGTAATTGTTCAATTGAGTGGGGACTATCTGAGAAAAGTTAGAATTGTCCAAATTGATAGAGGATGCAGACAACAATATAAAATTGAAAGAATTTTTAAGTTTCTCTGGTGGTTTTTTTTTAGGGGATGGGGGGAATAGAAAAACAGAAATTACTTAACCCATTCCAACACAGCAAAATTTTAGACTGGTCCGAATAGAAAGAAGCTGCAGACGACAATTTCAAGTTGACAGAATTTTGAATTTTTCGTTCTTTTTGGATGGAAAACATTATGGATAATGAAGAAATTGCTTGATACAAGCAATTTCTTCATTTTCCACATTGTTTTCAAGCGGTTTTTTCTTGAGGGGCGTAAAAAGGAGGGATTGAGTTGGAATGGGTTAAAACAAGCAATTTCTTTATTTTCCTCTTTGTTTTTCTGGAATATTTTCAGTGGGATTTTGTAGTAATGGGTCAACCCATTGCTGGTATTAAGACTAGTCCAAATTCAAAGGAGATGCAAACAACAATTGCTGGTCTCTTTTCCCCTTGGCAGTCTTGTATCTCCTGTGAAGGAAAGATTAGTCCAAAATCTAGTTTATCCAATAACCAGACTAAAATATTTAGACTAGTCCAAATTCAAAGGAGATGCAAACAACAATTCAAAGTGCACAATAAAGTGAGAACATTAGAATGTGGTTGTTATAAGCAACCTCTCCTTTTTTGACAACTTTTTCTATTGCTATTTTTCCTCAGCTCATCAAAATTTGACATTGTGTGGCTATGGGTTAAGCAAATTGTGGCAATAGAAATAGATGTTCAAATGCTTCAATTTTTATCACGAAAATGGAGGAAAATATGACCCTGTTCATACGATTTCTAACCATTTCACAAGAATTCAAAGAAAAGATTCAGACCAGACAATGCCGAAACACAATGGATTTGCTTAACCCATTCTCATACTATGACACTTTTTTATGTAACAAGCAATTCCTTCATTATCCACAATGTTTTGTCGTCTGCATCATCCTTGAAATTGGTTTGTTCTAAAACTTTGTTGTTAAGGAAATTACTGGTTATAATTTCTTTGTTTTATGTAATTTTTAAAAAGGAAGATATTGTTTTAGGTCAATGAAAATTTGTGCTTGTGTGGTTTAGGGTTTTTAGACTGGAACAAAGTTCTTATTCAGTATTAGACATGTTTTTGTATCTAGAAATACCACATAAAGCATAAAAGTAAATGATGAAATATCAGAATGAATAAATTGTCATCTGCACTTGCATTCGATTAGAATCTGTCATGAAATTTAGTTGTCAAGTAGCAAGTTAGTTAATATTTGCAGTACCTGAAATAAACACATAAAGTTTGTCTAACAGACACCGTTTTGGGTCAAGATTTTGAATCAATTCCTTTCAGCCGTAAGACAGCGGAGGACAAAGCCAGACAAATTGAGCGCCTACAAAGTGTGCCAACTGACGACGAACATGGGGGCGTATTCATCGGTGAAAATTAAATATAGTCTTGCAAGACAAAATTGTTAAAAAAAAGTTTCATCAGTTTTTGTGAAAAATGTAACTTTCAACTCTGATACTTTTCAGACATCTACTAATGTCAAAATAGAAAAATATCGCAGGCCAAGGCAATTTAACAGATTTATAATCATTACCAATATAAATGTGGCTTTAGAACTTTGTGTTGTGGGGTAAAGGGTTTATATTGATATTTTGTTAAAGTAAGCTAAATCTGTAATATCCCTAATCTTAAATAAGACATGTGACAAAATCTTACTTCAACAAAGCCTCTGAAATATCTTAGCTGAAAAGGATCAGCATTTAATCATATTTTGTGCAAAAGCCTTACAATGCTAAAAACTGAATGACATAAAATAAGAAGGATATTAGATATGCATGTCTTCTAAAATAAAAAGAATGATCAGCATAACTTAGGTAAAAATATTGGAAATTAACTAATCTGAGCTGCCAAAGAAGTACATTTTCCATAAGTTGAAAGAACAAAAAAGTGTATAGTATCAAACATCAAATTTTGCGTTCAATTAACTGAGCTGCCGAAGACGTGCTCATCGCATATGAAAGCTAGAAGTTCAAAGGTAATTTCTTGAAGAAGTAATTGTTTATAACCATACCGGAAAATAACACAAAATTTGCGTGGTTTTTTTTTTGGAATTCAGAATTTAGGTTTCAATATGTCCAAACCTTAAAATATCAGAAGTTTAAGAGATATTTAGAATTATAAAAACAAATGTGATTTGAACTGCCTGTTATAAACTTTTCTTATGTTTATTTTATGTGGTTCTAAATTATTATTTAGTGGCTAAAAGTGTTCATATTATTTGAATATTAAAAGCTTTCTATATAACTGTATGACTTTGAATTGAAAAATAAATATTTCTATTCAGCTAAAAGTACGAGTATGTACTTCAAATTTATTCTGAGCTGCAAACTACTTTACAAGCTGCAAAAAATTACAAAGTTAATTCTACAAAGGAAAATAAAGATACGTAATAATACAGGATTTTTAACTATACGAGATCATGTCTGACAAAAATGGATGATAAAAAAATGAACGACTTTCATTTAATTCTGTACCTTTTTTGAGCTGCCAAAGATGTTGATATCATGACTTAAAAATAATAAGTTATAAAATGAGGAATATTAAGGAACTAACATAGATTGTCCACTTTTGTCAGAATTTGCCATAGTCAAGCAGAACCTGAAATATTTCCGCTTTGAAAGGCAGTATAGTGGAATATCAGCCTGCACAATTGTGCAGTCTAAGCTTTGTCAGCATCAGCTGTTTGACATTTTAAGCCAGACTTGTTTATAGAATTGATTGCCTAAAGAAATATTTGGTCAATATTTAGGGTCAACCATAGCTTTCAGTCCTTTGATTTTGATGCTGAACAAGGATTTGCTAAACACAATAAGGGTTACAGTGAAGTATACAGGAAGAGTTTTGCACCAACCCCTAGACATTTTACAGTTTAGCTCTCTACTCTTTACCACACATTCACAAATTTTAAAAGTCTACAGGCAAACCTTTTGCCTATTCCCACACGATAAAATTTTAGACAAATCCAATTTCAAAGAAGTTGCAGACAACACTGTTACATTAGTGAAGTCTTTGAAATCTTTGTATTTTGGGGTATAAAACATTGTAGATAATGAAGATATTGCTTGTAACAAGCAATTTCTTCATTTTCCACAATCTTTTCCATAGCTTACAAATTGAGGGGTGTTTGAAAGCCTCGTTGTATGGGAATGGGTAAAACTAGGAGAGTATTTACTCCTTTTCTCACTGAAAATGAATTTTAACCCTTTCCCGTTTTTGGAAATTTTAAACTAGTCCAAATTGAAAGAGGCCGCAGACGACAATGAAAACTGGATTCCATATTAAATGAAACCATCCTATATGGTAGAAAATATTGTGGAAAAAGGAGAAATTGCTTGTTACAAGCAATTTCTTCTTTTTCCACAATGTTTTCTTGAGTATAAAATCACAGTAACGTAAAATCCCGTATTTGAACGGGAAAGGGTTAATGGTCATAAATTTTGTTATTTGATACCGAATTTATTGTTTTTCATTTTATTTATCAGTAAATGAAGCTTTTTTAACCCATTCCTACATCTATTCTGCTCTTTTACAGCCCTTCAAGATTAAAAGCTTTGGAAAATATTTTCAAAATGATGAAATTGCTTTTTACAAGTATTTTCATTATACACAATGTTTTCTACTCCAAAAAGGCTAAGAATTTAAAAAATTTATCAATTAAACATTGTTGTCTGCAACTCCCTTTTAATTCCAGAACCAATCCAGAATTTTATTGTTTGGTAATGGGTTAAAAAATGAATTGTACATATTTGTTGTTACAATAGTCTACCCAATATCTATACATTTGCCTTGTGGATTAATCAGTCTTATTTTTACGTTCCTTTGATATCATACGTGAGGAATCATTGTTGAAAAAGAAGAAGCATTTTTTCTTTTCCAATAGTATTTTCTATCAAATAAGATGGTTCCGTGTTTGAATTTTTACTTACTTTAAAATGTCATTTGCTAGCTCTTTGAATTTGGTATAAAAATGTCTTAAACATTTTGAAAAACAGATAAAGTTTAAAAGATTGTTATAAACAATGAAAATGTGCATATATAAGAGCCAAACAAATCAGATCATTGGATCAATCAAAATTAAAAAAAAAAAAATAACTGCATTATGTGTAGCTATTAGGTTGGATATGGTTTATATGATAAATCTATTCTAAGTCATCTTTGTTTAATCCATTACCAGACGGCTAAACTTTAAACTGGTCCAAATTGAAAGGAGTTGCAGAGAATTAAAAGTTTATGAAATTTTGGACTTTTTTCAATTTTCTGGGTAGGAAACATTGTGGAAAATAAAGAAAGTGCTTGTCACAAGCAATTTCTTCATTTTCCACAATGTTTATCCAATTGAGGGGTGTGAGAGGGCATCACTGAGTGGAAATGGGTTAATAGTATCTTTTATATGTCACATGGTATGTTATGTTGTCAAGCCTGAAATCGTAAGGTTTAACCCAAAAAAATTTTAGACTGCTCCAAATTGAGAGGAATTGCAGACAACAATTTCAAGATGATGAAATTCTATTTTTTGTCTTTTGAGGTTGAAATTTTGTGGGTAATGAAGAAATGTTTCCAAAAGATTTTTTCATAGGGGAATTTAAAGCATTCTTGTGTAGAAATCTTTTTATAGCTATGAAATTCCTGAAGAATGATAATATTGAAAAAATTGTGCTTAACCCTTTCCTGTACAATCACTGGTTTTTACGTCCCTGTGATTTTGAACTTAAGAAAACATTGTAGAAAAAGAAGAAATTGCTTGAAACAAGCAATTTCTTCTTTTTCCACAATATTTTCTACTCAACTGAATGACCATTTTTCAAATTAAATCCAATTTAAATTTTCGTCTGCAAAACTTTTGAATTTGGACAGGTCTAAAATCTAGCAAAACAGGATAGGGTTAAAGGAGATATTGTTTGTCACAAGCAACATTTTTTTCTGCCCGTTTTCGTTCATTTTTTTAATCAGATCGACTTTGGCATGTAATCTGCAAGTTCTTTGAATTTTGAACAGTCTACAATTCTTTTGTCTGTTATTGGGTTTATTCTTTCAATAAATCATTTGCACATCACAAGGGTTAATTATAATACAGTTCTAGGACTGTATACAATGTATGGACACTTTGAACTGTATGGCAATCAACTCCTTATCATGTACTTGAGCTGCCTTCATCAATCTAAGTTATTTTAGAGGTCAAAGTTCCGGGCTTGGTATTTTAACAAGGGTTTAAGTCTATTTTGATCATGTGACTATCATGTGACTGGTGTTGTCATGGTGCTGTAATGTAGGTCAGTTGGTGCCAGTCTATTTTTTGTGTGTGTTCAATTTTGTAGTGTTGATGTTATGATGAATGTCTAAATGAACAAACTGACCGATCAGGGCTGTCAATTTAAGATTCAATTAACCAAACAAATCATTAATTTAGACTGGAAGTTATCTCTGAATTACAATGTTCTTCTACATTATGTGAAGCTTTTTGTTGGTTCAATTATTTAACCCATTCCCACACGACAAAATTTTAATCTGGTCCAAATTGAAAAGAGTTGCAGGCGACAACTTAAAGTTTATAAATGGGTTAATTTACATTAACTTTTAGATTGTATTTTCAATAAATTCTTTTTTGGAAAACGTAACGGTCATAAATGTGATAAAATATTTTTCAGAATGTTATATCATTTTATTTTAAAAAAGTAAAATTGCTTTGTCATGTAATGTATATGTTGGCATACTTTTTAGACTATTTTTGTTCAGTTAAGGCAAAAACAAGCTCACAAGTTGAAAACTACGTCAATCAGATTAACCCTTTCCAACCTTGACTTAGGATATCATTACAAAATTCTAAAATTCTAGAAATTGCTTGCTATGACCGATTTCTTCATTATCCACAATATTTTCTACCTTAAAACACAAAGGTTTTTCAAAATTTCATCAACAAAGAAATTACAGTCTGCACCTTCTTTGTATTTGGACCAGTCTTGTTTTTGTGGTCTGGTAATGAGTTAAGGCAATAATAACTCATTCACGCACAATGACACTTTTTTAGACCAAGCAATTTCTTCATTTTCACAATCTTTTCAGCACAGAAAGTTGACAAAATCTAGATTTTTTATATCCTTATAGTCTTTTCTGTATCTCCTTTCAATTTGGGCAATTTTAAAGTTTTTCACCAACTCAAATATTGTACAGTGATCCACCAAACTGAGCAATATTTCAGATGACCATTAAAACTATGGTATTTCTCTCTAAAGTTGAAGAGGACCCATTCTGTATACAGTACATAATGTTATGGCTTGCATCTTCTACATTCCAGGGACAAAATTGGGTCCATGCAGGTTTCCCAGTAGAAGGAGTCAATGAATATCTTTTTACTGAATTAATACTCGGCAAAATTTTAGACTAGTCCAAATTGAGGAGAGTTGCAGATGGCATTTTCAAGTCTATGAATTTTAAGATTTTTTCAACTTTCTCGGTTGAAAATATTGTTGAAAATGAAGAAATTCATATTACACAATATTTTCTCAGTTGTTTTTCTATAGGGGCACCCAAAAGCATTATTGTGTAGGAAAGGGTTAAGCTAATTGGTACAAGAATAAATTAATGAAATGTTTTATTACAGCTACCTAGAGTATTATTTACTTAGATAATTTTTTGTATAGAATGGCCTTTCCTCGGATTTTCTCTACCAAAATTTTTAACTTGCAACAGAACTAAAGGATTTCTCAGATACCAATTTTCTTAATTGTTATCAATAAATTTTTTTTCTGAGCTGCAAACTTGATCTTAAAAAAAAAAAAAAAAAAGAATCTCAATTCATCAGCATTTATGAGTATTTCTTGAAATGTTTTCATCAATGTTTCAAATGAATGAACAAATGAACAATGAAATTCTAGGGGTATATTGAATTTACAGCAAAAAGTATAAATTAGAAGATTTAGGTGTAAAAATGTCTTTTCTTGTCAAGATAGTTATTAATTTGTATAATTTCCTAATACATACAAGATACATTATCAAAAAAACTGATGGTTAAACCCTGTTTTGGCCCTTAGAATTTTCTCAAGGGGGTCCCTAGAGGGAAATTTTTAAGAGTCAAAATAAGATATATATAGATTTTCTTTTAGGGTCAAAGCCCTGGTTTAAGCTTCAAAAACAAACTCTGCTTGTATTAAGTTAATGTATTACGAATTCATATGTTGATACAAAGGATTTTGTCTTATTTTGTTATGTTTACCTCATTTTATTGTTACCTCTATTGAAGACGAAGGCAATACAGCGCATATTAACTTTTGAATCAACTCCTTTTCCAATTACCTGGTCCAACAATTTCTCCTTATCTCAATGTACTCTTAAATAAATAATACATACTTTTTTCCCCATGCATTTGAGACGTCTTCGGAATGTTCCTGTGGTGGCCCTTTATCAGATTCCTTGATGAAATTTTGATCAGGTTTTAGGGACAGGAGTAAATTCTGTGTTATGACATGGGAGACCAAAAATTCATAATTACAGTCTATTCAAGCTATAGTTTTACCTTTTTGACGATATGGTAAATAGTGAACTATTTTAAAATTTCTAATGGGTAGATATTTACAAACCTAAGTTGGATGAGCAGCTGGAGGCTTGGAAAAGATGCAGTCGAAGTACTGGTGTGAGAAATAAACAGGAATCCATTTTAAGGTGCTACAGCTACTGTGATATGACTGAAATACTATTTACAGTGGTTTTGACCCAATTCAATTAAATGAAATTTCTTACTTCCAAGAAGCCAAATTGTACTGGAATGTTTTGAGTGATCAGATCAGTGATAACTTTGACCATTTTCTCACCTGAAACTATGAAAATGATTTCAACCAGCTTAATAGGAATGTTTCTTATTGTCTTGAAAAAAATGACCAGTTTTCCTGGTAGGGTCTTTTTTGTCGTAGAATACATGTGTTCTCCTCAGAGCTCTACATCTTTCATGTAGATTTCAACGAAATTTTGTACAAATAATTCTCGCTGTGACAATCTATTGCGTTCTTTGAAGAAATTTGAATTTGATGAAAAACATGTTCCTTTTTTTTTTGACAGAATATTGCAAATTTCCATAGAAGGTATACATTGTATTGTGAAAACTTGAAAGTTTCTTCTCTGAAACTACAAAGTGAATTTCATAAAAAACATACTTTTTTCTTCCAAAAATAACTGTTTTGTTAAAAAACATATCTTTTTCATGACAGAAAAAGTTTTAAAACTTTGTTGAAAATGAATGTCACAAATTCAAAGTTATAATATTTGGCTGTTCAAAGTGGATTGAAATTGGAGAGATCAGGCATATAATTCATAAAAAAAAGCAAGATAAATGAGAAATTGATGGAACAAGCAAATTGTGAGTTATCATAGTGCTCAACAAATCTGTTTTTCTATGTGTAGTAAAATTACATATTTAAAAAGGATATATTTCAGATGCTATAAGAAATCAGTTTTTTCTACAATGTAACCTAAATACACCCTTTAATATTTTATAGTGATCAAAACCTTTGGAAATGATTTAATAATCTGTTAAAGTGCAAAAGAACCGAGTCCTATACTGTACTGTTACTGGTTTTTCAACTATTACCAGACGACAAGTTCTAGATTGGTCCAAATTCAAAGAAGGTAGACGATTTTTTTTTCATATAGATTTTTAAAATCTTTGTCTTTGTAGTTGCAAACATTGTGAAACATTGAAGAAATTGCATATCAAAATGAATTTCTTCATTTCCCACAACTTTTTCAGAGTTTTTTTTTTCTTGGGGCGTCAATAAGCATTATTGTGTGAGAATGGGTAAAGTCTCTGGATGTTTGTATGAAGAAAACATTTTGGAAATAGGAGGTTTCACTCCTTATTTTTATCTTTCTGAGTTATACCAGTCTAAAATTTTCCCTTGTGTAATGAAACTGTAAAATATCATGTGCTTTTGTAATATCTTTAATTATCTTGATGGAATGGATGAATATAATTCTTTAAATGTTTCTCTGTTGTAATTTTAGATTTAATTTATGTAGAAACGATCTGATGAAAACTAAGCATATTAAAAGATTAAATTGTCAAAGATGTGGTATAAAACTGTGTTTTGTCTTTTTTAAATTCCTCATACACATTTGATTTTATATAAAAATTTGATAGATCCAGCCACTGATTTTTTTAAAAGTAATCTCAATATATTCATATTCGTTATTGCAAGTCAATTATTGTAGTTTGAAATCTTTAGCTAAACTAACTTTCCTTGCGAAAAGTCAGCCCAATTACTCCAATTTTTAGACTTCAAAACCCGATCCGAGACCAGGGCTGACATACTCATTGTAATAGAGGGCGAACAGGAAAATAATAGGGCGAACGGACCAACTTTTGGGGCGAACAGACCCGGGGCGAAAATATATTAAGGACGAATGGACCCAATACCCACGAGAATTGATTCATAAATTTCTCGTAGTACTATTTGAAAAGGTAATTCTATTCATGAAAGTGACCGTGGTAATGCCGTATCACTAATGTACTGAGTGATTAAGACTGTAAATTTCCGTTTATTTATCGTCGCTACCGTAGCACATGCCCTTAAGAGCGACGCCCCCAGAGGACTGGATATAGAGCAAGGTTACAGATCGAAACTGCTGAGAGCTCCTCCTAGTCCTTTAAAGTGCTCGGTGGAAAGCACTGTCACACGGGGCCTCAGTTTAATGTCTCGTCCGAAAGACAATTAGAGTGACCGGTACTAATATTTATACCATTTAACTAGACTGCATGGTTGCGCCGTCGACTTTATCCTAGACCGGTACCGTCGTCGACTTTAACAAAAAACCTCCCTCGGTAGCTTACCGGTATATTTTGTGGGAAAATTCATTAAAAAATAAATAGTAATAGGACAACAAAAGCCCCCTTGGAAATTTGAACCGCCTTTACAGATATTCATGGTCCGCCCCAGGTGCCCCGAGTAGCAAGACAGTTACAATGAATTAGCTTCAATGTCAGCTTGTTAAAAAAAATGGGACTTAAGTATGGAAAAGGGAAGAGTCGAAGTCACCCGTTTTAAAAAAAATTTATAACTGAAAGAGCTCGGTGTTGTACAAGCATGTGCTTCTTTTTAGAGAGAATTTTTACTTGTGATGAATATTTCCCGTGTTTCTCTAGATAGTAATCTATGCTGCCAAAATGAATACTTGTAACATGTTGATAATAATCAAACTTGTGAGGTCAATCAACTTTCAAGAATTTTAATAATACTTCTGTTGGTATTAGTAAAATTATTTTAAACGAATTTCGTAAAAATTGCTTTCGTCACACTTGTCGTCTTCTCTTTCAATTATGATTCAGAAGGGCCGACAATTTCATTTTTTCATATTTGATTCCTCGCATGAGCAAGTCCTCTAGCTTAACTAGGTGGAGCACTTGACTTTAGCCTTCGAGATTGTGGATTTTCTTGTGGTGACCAACAGGCACTTAGTTTCCAGAACTTAACAACATAAATACTATTTCTATATATAAAAGCTGGTAAACATTTCGCAGCTTCAATGCTCTAAGCCAGTAGTATTTATTGCAAGTGTGATTGGTCTGCTAATGTAGATTTAAACATGTTCTTTGTCAGTAACTAGTTCCCGTATCAAAATATCCGGAGGCATTTGAAACACTTTACAGGAAAAGACAGAGGTATTCAGATGCGATTGCATAATAAACAAGCAAATTCGTTGAATTGTTATCCCCCGCCGAAAATATTTTGTTTGTCAATGGAGTATATCAATCTTAGGGACTTATTGCTCTGTATGTATATGGCTTCACCAATCAGGGGCAGTAACTCTAAATTAAATAGTTGAATCGGATAACCCCGACGATATGCGCATCTCCTCTGTAGTGAAGCTTTCCCCAAAGTTTCATTGAAATCCCGTCAATGGTTTCCAAGAAATAGCACGGAAACAAAACTCGGAAGGACGGACGAGGCAAAAACATTACCCCCCCCTCCCAATGATTTCATCGGCGAGGGATAAAAAGCTTAACAGGCTAATCAAGTAAAATGGCTTCGAGTATCATTTTAGTTGATGAAACTCAGCCCTGGCTGCATTTGAGGCCGTTCAGGCCTTTGATTTAGCTCCCCTGGCTGAAAGCCAGTAAACTATTGTCATGGTGTTGCGTCCGATTTGCGTCTGTCCATGTATGGGTGCGTGAGTCCGTCTGTCCGTACGCTTTTACTTTTAAAATCTTCTCCATAGCAAGTGCTGAACATAACTCAACCAAATTTCCCAGAAATGATTCTTGGATTACCCTTTATTTGTTTGCTTCAAAGAATTTTGATCGGATGAAAAAAATGATTTTAATCAGCAAAACTAATTTCCATATATGCTGAAACCTTTAAAAATTTTCTTCTCGGAAAGAAGTAAATGGATATCAACTAAATTTAACGGACTCGTCATTGGATGATTCTTTATCAGATTCCTTCAAGGAATTTCGAATTGATGGGAAAACATGACTTTAATTGGCAGGGCTAATTTCCATGTAATTATTGTGAGAGCTTTAATAAGCTTCTTCTCAGAAACCGGTTGATGGATATCGCCCAAATTTCACAGAAATGTTCCTGGGTGACCTTTTAACAGATTCCTTCAAAGAATTTTGATCGGATGAAAAACATGGTTTTAATCGGCGGAGCTAATTTCCAAATATGCTGAATGCTTTAAAAATCTTCTCAGAAAACAGATGATGGATTTCAACCAAATTTTACAGGAGTTGTCAATGGATGACTATTTATCAGATTCCATCAAGGAATTTTGATCGGATGAAAAATGTATCTTTATATTTGCAGGGCCAATTTCCATGTAATAATGGTGAAAGCTTTAAAAAATTTCTTCCGTGTTGAAGGATTTCAACCTAATTTCACAAAAATGTTCCTAGGGTGACCTTTCAAAAAAATTCTATCGTATGAAAAGCATGGCTTTAATCAGCGGCGCTTATTTATATACTGTGAAACCTTTTAAAAACTCCTCAGAAACCAGTTGATGGATTTCGACCTAATTTCACATAGAATGATCCTGTGGTGACTATTTTTCAGAGAGTCTATCAAATAATTTTTGATTGGTTGAAAACATGGTTTTTATGGTGGTGTCTTGTGTCATTTTATGGTATCGGGTGTTTTTTTGTTTATTTTATAAGTGTAAATAAAGTTAGCTCACATGAGACCAACGTGCACAAGGTAAGCTTTTGTGATTACCCTGTGTGTGTTGTCCATCAGAAGTCGTCAATTAATTCTTTAAAAATCTTGTTCTCTGTAACCATTTGGCAAATTTCAACCAAACTTGACAGAAATGTTCATTCGGTGACCCTTTCAAAACTTCTTTGTTAAATTTCGATAAGCATAAAAGGGGCTTGGTAGAGTCGAGCTTATCAGACTAGAGAAATCACGTTCTTTAGAAATGTTCTCTTTAACCCCCTGGCCCATTTGGACCAAATTTGTTGAGATTGTTCCTTGGGTGGTTCTATTCAAAACTTATTCATGAAATTTTGATTAGTAATAAAACGGCGGCGTGGCTGGTAGTGCTTATTATACTTAGACAATTAATGAAATAAATCTTTAAAATTCTTCTACTCCAAACCCCGAGGCCAATTTCAACCAAACTTTGCAGGAATATCCCTTTGGTAACCCTTTTCAAAACTTCTTCCAGAAATGTTTATTTGTTAAAAAAAGGGGCGTGGTAGAGTCAAGCTTATCAGACATCACGAAATAATTCTTTAAAATCGGATAATCTCCGTAAAGCCACAGATTTTTTAATGCTCTTAAATGGCTGAAAATCGAGTTTCCTTTGAAGCCCACACAGAGTTCTTACACGTTTTTGAGCTGCACTTTACCGCAATTGCTTTCCATAGTGGATAGCGCCATTTTGAAAGTTTGTCACGTGAAGATTTAAAAATAGTCCTACGACGTACAACCGAGGTTTGATTCGTAAAACGAGGAACGGTTGGTTGCTCTAGTATGTCAGCATTTGATTTCTGTGGATAAGTAAAAGCTCATGATTTTGCAGCATGTGCATGACCATACGCTTTATCAGGGAATTGTAAAATTTATCACATTTGTGAAGATGCGATTTAACCTTTCGATGTATTTTACATCTGTCAAAAATCAAAGGCTTTGCAGGCGACAATTCAAAATAGATTTTATTTTAAAAGTAACCATTAAGTAGGGTAGAAACTATTTTGGAAAAGAAAAAAATATGTTGCTTTTTATCTTCTTATTTTTCCCACAGTATTTTTTAAGTATAAACATAGGGATGTAAAACCCGGGGATTGAACAGGAAAGTGTTGACGTGAGCTAGATGCAATTTCGTCAAAACATTCCGGGAAAAGTAACTAAAATTAAAACCAAAGGACCAATAATGCCGATAGTCTTCTGTGAACGCTTGTGCTGAGTCCCATTACCGGAGTTTTTTTTTTTTTTTTTTTTTTTTTTTTTTCTAGGCTGGTCCAAATTGAAAGAAGTTTCAGACTACAATTTTAAGTTGATGGATTTTTTTAAGATAGAAAGAAATATGGTCAATGAAGGAAATGCTTGTAACAAGAAATTTCTTCATATTCCATAATGTTTTCCAGAGCCTTATCTTGGGGGTGTAAAAAAGCGGGATTGTATAGGAATGGACTGACTGACCCAGGATAGAGATTTAGGCAAGGTTCAAGACAATTGATTTGATATTGTAGTCTATTGAGTGTATTGAAGATTTTCCTAAAACTTGACCTTTACCCTATTTTTTTTCCAATGACTAACTTGTCCATTGCATCGCATTAACTCACATCTTGACAATTGAAGTATTTTTAGGAAAATATGTAACTGTTTTCCATGAACAATGAGTGCGATCATTTAATTAATCTGGAAAAAATCTAAATAAATCATGCTGTGGAAAGTTATCTTTGTTCTGTTCAGAATATTGCAACATCATTCTTCTTTATCGCATTTGGCTCTTGTAACTATCAGAACTTCAACCTATACAAATATGTGCTAAACTCGTGCTTAATCATTTCCCAAGTAGGACTAAGTACGGTTGTTCATAACTGGCTTACTTCGACCTGCCTTGGCCTACGATTAAAGCACGAATTAGCTTTTAAACCCTACTACTGATATGTGGGGACATGCACTGTCTTTAAACGAACTCTCATACATTTGCAGCACGAAGTATCAAGCCCAATTCTGTTATCTTCCGAATCCTCTTTTGGAAGTTTTGCGCATCCTTCCAACATGGAGAAAACATTTTCGACACGCTTCAGTGCGATTTGTCTAAATCTTTTGAAAAAAAAAAATACAATCAATTGGTCTCAAGCTATCACATTTCGTGGATATTGTAAAGCAAATCAAATTTTAATTCTAGGTTTACTTCAATTACTTTTAAGTTAAATATTTGAATGTTTAACATGGGTTACAGTATTTCATACATGGTTTGTATATATTTCTATGTGCGGCTCCACTGAATATGTTTCATGCGAGGAAATAGGCGTTTTGATGAAATATTCAAGTTCCTTTATTATCATATGCTTATCAGGGCGAGTTTCGTCCTTCATTTTAGCTAGCAAAGTGACAGCTTTGATAGCTTAAGTTTACAGACAAAATTTTGAGGTCTTCTCAAAGTTCAACGAGTGCAAACTACCACTGGAGGCTTAACCACCAAATCCATTGACTGCCTACGCCATAAGAACTAGTTCTTATGTATTTAAGAAATATTGCAAACTCTATTCAAATTGAAGAAAACTCTTTCAAAAGCATGCTGCTTTTACCCACTCCAACTCAATTCCGCCTTTTAAGAATACCAAGAAAAAAGCTTTGGAAAAAATTGTGGACAATGAAGAAATTGTTTCTTACAAGCAATTTCTTCATTGTCCACAATATTTTCTATCCAACATGTAAAGGATTTTCTGTCATGATAACCTTTAGCAAAGAAGATTACTCAACAAAACTATGCTTTGATAGCTTACAGTACTTTCAGTACTTTGATTATACCAGGTAGTGGTAAAATTGTCTTTGATACTTATCATATCAGAGCAATTCGGAAAAAGATGAGCATTTGTCAAACACAAAACATTAAAAATAAAAGAAAAATATTCAAATTTCAAAGAAAATGTATGCGCAAGGCCACCCTAACAAAAACTAATGATGCTTTGAGAGGCAATATAACACATTCGATATTTACAGCACCAGATTTCAAAATTCTAGGGGTTCTGGGGGTAGGTTGATTTTCACTAATTTGTATGCATACCCCTGAATCGAAATAACCTGGGGGCCAGCGGAATATTTTACCGTTGTCAATTTGTTTTCCCGTGTTTCTCAAACTTATCATCAAACTTAACACTTTCATGTATTTTAAATATTTACTATCAAGGTCAAACTTATCATCAAACTCAACACTTTCATGTATTTTAAATATTTACTATCAAGGTCAAACTTATCATCAAACTCAACACTTTCATGTATTTTAAATATTTACTATCAAGGTCAAACTTATCATCAAACTCAACACTTTCATGTATTTTATATATTTACTATCAAGGTCAAACTTATCATCAAACTCAACACTTTCATGTATTTTAAATATTTACTATCAAGGTCAAACTCATCATAACTTGGTGTTTCTGAAAGGTATAATTTTCAATAGATTTGTCGATTTATTTTATTAACCCATTCCAACACTGTGGAATTTTAGACTGGTCCAAATTGAAAGAAGCTGCAGACGACACTTTTAAGTTGATAGAATTTGGAATTTTTTCGTCATTTTGGGTAGAAAACATTGTGGATAATGAAGAAATTGCTTGATAAAAGCAATTTCTTCATTTTCCACAATGTTTTCAAAAGATTTTTTTCTTGAGGGGCGTAAAAAGGAGAGATTGAGTTGTAATGGGTTAATATATTCCTGACCTTGAAAATAAATTTTGAAACAGTGTCTCCGTAATTTATCAAAAGCTGAAGATGAGCTCAATATTTCTTTGTTTTAGTTCACCTTCAACACGTTGTTCTTTTGTACTTGTGGGATTTCTGTCATCAATAGTGCCTCGTCAACTTCTGTCTTGTCTTGAATAACCCGACATTCTAGAGATTGCAGAGTTTGCACAAATAACCTGCAATTTCAGGAAATTTTTCCTATCAAAAATTCGAGTGAGATAAATTTGGATCATTTCCAATAAGAAGAAGATGACAAAGACAAATTATAGAACACCGGGGCATTATAGAGGCTTCATTTCGTACTGATTCAACCTAAAAATGGTCAGGATGTTTATGAAGGTAAAATATTGTACAATGTTTCGTGGTAAGTCAACATGAAAATAATTGAAACTAGAACTGTCGCAATGCAGTCAAATACTCCAGCAGCAATTTGTCATTCGAGAAGCACAGTTGACCTTTGACCTACATTACCCCAAAACAATAGGGTATTCCTTATGCCGTAATCAACATCTGTGAAAAGATTCAAAATTCTAGATAAAATGGCTTTTGTGATACAGTACGGAAGCGATTTTCAATCACAGTTCAATTGTGACCTTGAACAAAAAACAATAGGGCAGTTCCTTGGATCATATGCAACAACTGGATGAAGTTATACGGGTGTGGGTCAGTTGGTTCTTGAGCTAGAGTATGGAATCGAAAAACAAACTTTTAGAAGCTCCGGGAGAAATATTTTCTGCACAATAAAACAAAAACCGAGTCTTTGTGTGTATTAACTTTAGAACATATTAAAAATTGTGTCGCTTGAAGTTCTAATCTTAAAATCCTACGAGCCACAATTTTTGCTCTAACATCCTTACAATTGGCCTGTATGTTAGCTTCAATTAAATCGCGTACGGCTTCTAAACAGGGTAACTTATGGTTTACAGATAGCTTACTATACCAAATCTATGAAAAAGACCGAGAATTCTTTAGAGGCCACAATCCCTTGCTTATCAGATTAGGTGAAATCTTGAACAATCAGACAACTCTCTCTTAATTACGTTCACGAATGTCTTCTTTAATCTCTATTTAGACCACAGAGACAGATCTTTAGCTGACTCTTGAATACTTATAGTGACTTCGGAGGATTTGATTTGAAGTTATGATTGAACGGGTGCACTTTCTCTTACTCGGTTACAATCCTTAGGAGCAAGTTGAGAGATACAGTTAAAAAATCGATTTGTTTTATGAGTCATTGGAGCTGAAAAAGCAAGTACATAAATGTCATTTCGACACCCTTGTCAAATTTATCCCCCGAAAAATAGTTATTTTGCAAGTCGAAATTTCGAGGGTAAATCGTTTCATGTACACCAAAAATGGTCGAAACTATCTAGATACACATAGTTTGATTATAATTTTATACCTTTTGTTTTGTTTTGATACATTGTGTGGACTTTATATGATTTCTGCCATTTCCTCTCACCAATAAGCGAACGATGGGTAGTGTGCCCGTATTTGATGAGCAGCTAGTGGCTCAAATTAATGTCCTGGTTGAATCGGTGATACAGGATATAACGGGTAACCGCACCAGCCGCTCTACTTTTGAACGTGGATTTAAACTCCATACATCCATTTATTGGCTAGCAGTTTATCAACTCAGAGAATGTGAATATCTGTTTTAATTAATGAAAGAAAAATAGACATTATGTGTGTTTCCACCTATGGTTGATCATAAATATTCAACTTTGAATCGAAATTATTCCTTCTTTTTTATTAAAAAGATACTTCATACTTTGCTCTAAGCCAAAGATTCGTTGAACATATTTGACAACAGTTTGATGATAAATACCAAACGTGTACAGTTTTACAATTAAGAGATGAAGAGAATAATTTTTGTTTTCATGGAGGTATGAACCGAAAAACCTAATCACACTGTATGAATACGCGAAGCGGATTCATACATTGTGTGATTTGGTTTTTCGGTTCATACCTCCTTGAAAACAAAAAAAAGTGTTTTCTTCATTTCTTATAATTTAATACCATGGAGCGAAAAAAACCAAAAGATTTACAAATTTTGATACCTTTTTGTATGGGACTATTTTGTGCTAAAGCATACAAAATAGCTGCGTGCTCAAATTTTTGTTCATGGAGTTATGAATATTTTTTTTCGACCAATCATAACGCTCGTTTTTGATAGACAAAACTAAAAATTAAATTACAATAAAAATGAACAGACAAGAAATAAAAGTTACCACAGGACCTACTTCTTGATAAAAGAAATGCGACCTTATTCCTTTTCACAAGGCTTAGAAAACCGACTTCTATTGAAAAATTCTCTGACTCAGTCCTAAGAACTCGATAATATTTGTTTGATCATTGGGTTACATTGGTCAAAATTGGGTCTCAAAATCTTCCTTGAAATTTACATTTCGTTCGAAGATAAATCATAATGATACCTTGGACAAGTTCGATGACTGAGGTAACTTGAACCAGGTCACTAAGCTGTTTGTGCGAACCTTAAAGGCTACAATTCCATAAGGCCCAAATGCATGTATCTTGTTGAAAACAGGTCATAGCCAAGCTAAATATTTGGTAGACTAATGATATTAAAACTGAGCCCTTGCGTGGAATTTACAATCCGTGCATTACTATGAAACGTGTGTGTTCGTGTACGGAACGGCCTCGACAGCCACTAATGGTGTTTAAAATTTTCGCAAATCACTTGAAGAAGCTTTCACTTAGTATTCGTTCTGTCGACTCGGGTGCCGCGGATCACTGGGACTGTGCGAGTATCGCACACGGTTGTAGGGGTCGACACTATCAGTGTCCCGGGATCCCGAGGATCCAGAAAACTTCAAGGGACCCGCGCAATTACAGGATATGGATTCAGCTAGGATCCCTCAGTATTTCTCGATCTTAATGTATTAACTAATGCGCCTATTTTCGTTAAATTTGAACTTGATCTTTCTTTGGTATCTAACTTGCCAGTTACCAGACGGCAAACTTTTAGATGAACCACATTAAAAGAAGTTGCAAGCGACGTTTATGGTTTTTGGAATTCTAAAAAGGTTTGTCTTTTTTTAGTAGAAAACGATTGGATGGTATAAAACGCAGAATTATAGAATATATAGTAACACATACGATATTAAATAAAGAAACATTTCGGATATGGATATAAAACGCAGACAACACAGATAAAGAAGGAGTATGCTGTTACGCAGACGATTAGGACTCAAATTATGTTGTTAAAGCTATTCTATATTTTATACATTTGTATATTTATTTTTAAAACTTATTTAATTCTTGAGTAAGACTTTGTAAGAAAACGTAATTAATATTGAATGTTCATATAAGCGAGAATGCTTTCGTTACGGAAAAAGATAGTCATATACATACAGAATCATTTGTTGGCTGCGAATTTTGATGAGGTGATGTTGTTGTTTTAACTTATAAAGTCTTTCAGATATGCAATGTTAAATCGTGAACGTGTCTGAGTAATAAAATAATGATAATGAAAAAACTCAATTCCTCAAGTTAATACTCTATTATTCTGTTCGTCGACCTTAAAACACATTGTAAGTAAATTTTCGGATAAATTAATACATGCAGAGGTCGTTTGTATGAATATGAATTTTGTTATTTTTTTAAAAGCTCAAATTCTTTTTACCTTCACAAATATATAAGGAATTAAGTTGTCTTGTTAAACCTATGCACTTTACATCGATTTGGAAACAAGTTCTTCCATATAAGATTATATATATCTCGCGTGTGCTTCCTATTTTGTATTCCAAATGAAAGAACAAATGTAAAATTTCCGCTCCCGGTTATCGAATATGGACCTTTTGATTGAGAAGCCGATGATTAACCTCTCGACTATAGGCCTGATACAATACATAATACATATGAGCAAATTTAATTGATTGATAATTGTACGGTACCACTTATGTGATCACTCACTTGAACTTATACACCTATAGAAATCGAAGAAGTTCTAAGTTTATTGCTACAGTGTTTTCGGTAGCTATCTAAGTGATTGAGGAAATTTGATAGTTTTGGAATGACTACCGGGTAATTGACCCGGCACGCTTCTTACTTAAAACCGTTATCCGAGATTGAGTTCAATTAAGAGATGAAGAGAATAGTTTTTGTTTTCATGGAGGTATGAACCGAAAAAACTAATCACACTGTATGAATACTCGAAGCGGATTCATACATTGTGTGATTTGGTTTTTCGGTTCATACTTCTATGAAAACAAAAAATGTTTTCTTCATTTCTTATATTTTAATAGCATCGAGTGAAAAATGCAAATATTTTACAATTTTTGATTCCTTTTTGTATGGGACTATTTTGTGCGGAAGCATACAAAATCGCCGCGTGCTCAAAAATTTTGTTATGAATATTTTTTTTGACCAATCAGAACGCCCGCTTTTGATAGACAAAACTGAAAATTAAATTATAGAAGTGCGGCCAACGCCTTGCAACACCGATGTTTTGTTACCAGTCTTGATTATCTCGTCAATGAGGACCAATCCTGTTTTATCTTCCCCGTGTCTTGTCACAATTGAATAAGGGACGTGCCAAATTGTAAGTTATATATATTGAATCGTTACTCTATATTTATAAACAATAAAAAAATATTATACTCATTTATAATTTACCAAACTTCACAATGAAGATGCATCTTTATATCCTACATCGTCAGAAATGTTTCTTTATTCTATATCGTATGCGTTACTTTATATTCTATCTTGTCTGCGTTTTATACCATCCCGAAAACATTGAGAATAAATGTCAAGCAAGCAATGTCTACATTTTACACTATGATTTCCAATTTTTTTTTCATGTCGGGCTGAAAAGGGTGGGGTTGTTTGGAAATGATTTTATGTTTTTTTATAAGAAATCTTGATTTATCTGGAAGGAACTCTGGTGTAATAATTAGGGATTCCAAGGGGGTCCCATTGAAGCTATGTTAGTGACCCAAATATACTAAAACCTAGCAATTCGTATATTTGTTCTTGTTTATTGAAATCAACACGGTGGTCCGACCCGGTCGAGAAACACACCAGAAACTCTTCGCTAACATATTTATGTCTTCTCTTATGGTTTTTGTCCGCAGATGTAGAAACAAATCTTGGTCCTGACTATCTATGTGGTTCGCGTCAATATGAGGTTCTTCATGAAGACCATACTGTTGAATGCGACACCTGCCAGAGATGGTTCCACATCATATGTCAAGATTTACTAATGAAACCTATTTTGATCCCGTAGCTCGAAACATGTCATTCTCCTGGATCTTCTCAACCTGTGATGCCCAGAATTTCTCTAGAAATTCGAACCTTTCTATTTCTTCTTTTTCATCGCAGAATAGTTACAGTGTATTAAGTGAGCAGTCCGACTTGCAACATCCAAGTACCACCACCGGAAATACAGCACAGAGATCTAAACAAAACAATATTCCTTTTCATCTTAAAGTAATTTCAGTTAATTGCCAGTCCATTGTCAACAAAAATGCAGAATTTCTTTCTTTAATAGATCAACACAAACCTGATTTAGTTGTAGGTACAGAATCCTGGTTAAATAGTCAGCATGCAGGTTGTGAATTCTTTCCAAAATCTTTAGGATACACACCTTTTAGATTAGACAGGTCAACCAAAGGTGGAGGAGTATTCATCCTTGTTAAAGATACTTTCCTGGCAACAGAGCAGAAAAAAATAAAGACTGATTGTGAAATCATTTGGATTGAATTACAGGCCAAAACATGTAAACCTCTTTATATCGCAGCCTACTACAGACCGAAAGAATCAGACATTCATAGCTTTAATGAATTCAAAAAGTCCCTGGAATTGACAAGAAACTTGAAAGGATCTTTTTGGGTGCTAGGTGATTTTACCTTCCCAAAATTCTTGGAGCAGTGATCATATAACAGTCTTAAAGTCAGGATGCAGTTATACCAACTTGTATGCACAATTTAATGACTTGCTTTCAGATTTCAACCTCACTCAGATGGTAACAGAAAACACCAGAGGAGAAAATACACTGGACCTTTTCCTAACATCTAGTCACACTTTAATTAAAAATATAAAATATCCTTCGGGTATATCGGACCATATTACTGTCTGTATTCTTGCAGATACAAAACCACAGGTGACCAAACAACAACCGAGAAAGGTTCATCTCTACAAAAAAGCTGACTGTGGTAGCTTTAAAATCTACATGGACCAAGTTAAAAATGAAATACTAAATTTTTTTATCATGTAGAAATCTGGTTAAATTTTCAGATGCAATTTTCACAGGTATCGAGAAATTTGTTCCAACTAAAAGACTAGGAAATAAGAGATCACTACCATGGATTACACAGCCTATAACACGCCTAATTAGAAAAAGGGATCATCTCTTTTTCAGATTAAAGAAAAATGGAAACAACAAGATAAAGACTGCACTCCTGGCTCTAAAAAGAAACTACTAAAAGTCTCGTACAATTACTATATAGAATACATTTTAGGTTCAGATGGAAACACTGAAGACAAGGAAAAAGCCACAAAATTTAACAATTAGAAACTTTTCAGTCTGATAAAAATGCCAAGCAATACGCAGCAGGAGTGGCCCCACTTCTCGATAAAAATTCAGGTTGAATCAAATCGGACAACACAGAAAAGACGGAATTTCTAAATCAACAGTTCAAGTCAGTCTTTACTCCAACGACACCTATTTCTCTGGCTCAGTCCTGCCTTTCATCCATAAGACAAAATATGTTTTCTTCCTCTTTCAGCAAATACCCAGTCATGTCAAACAATACCATCTGCACTAGTGGAGTACAAAAACTAATTTCCAACTTGAAACCAAACAGAGCAGCAGTACCAGACAACATCAAACCTCTAGTACTAAAAAAACTTGTGTTATCAAATTTCACCTTTCTCACAAATTCTCTTTCAGAAATCCCTAGCCACAGGCAACCTCCCCCAGGTATGGACAAAGGCAAACGTGACTCCACTCTTCAAGACAGGAAACAAATAAGATCCTGCAAATCACAGACCTATATCCTTAACATGTATACTGTGTAAAGCTCTTGAACATAATGTAGCATCAAATCTAGCTAAACATTTTGACAAAAATAATAGTCTTTATGACCTACAGCACGGTTTCAGAGCAAGGCGTTCATGTGAAACCCAACACTGCAACTGACCGACCATCTTGCCAGAAACCTTGCAGAAGGAAAACAAACTGATCTAGTTTTGTTAGACTTCAAGGCTTTTGATAAAGTTAGCCACTTAAATTTTTTGTATAAATTGCAGGAACGTGGAGTAAACAATACTACCCTTTTGTGGATTAAATCTTTTCTTATAGACAGAACACA
Source organism: Fragum fragum (assembly GCA_946902895.1). NCBI lineage: Eukaryota > Metazoa > Mollusca > Bivalvia > Cardiida > Cardiidae > Fragum > Fragum fragum. The sequence continues at coordinate 3,404,182 of OX336379.1, forward strand.
AAAAGTAGTCTTAGAAGGTGGATGCTCATCCGAAGTTCCAGTCACGTCCGGAGTACCTCAGGGATCGCTGCTTGGTCCTCTTCTGTTTCTCTTATATATTAATGACCTTCCTAATACCATCATCTCCCAAGTTCGTTTGTTTGCAGATGACACTGCCGTTTACTTAGCTATAAACACCAAGCAAGACTGTATCACCCTGCAAGAAGATCTAGACAAGTTAATGCAGTGGGAGAAAAAGTGGGAAATGGAGTTTGACACCAGCAAATGCATTGTCCTAAATATTACTAAAATGGAGAAAAAGATTTCCTTTGAATACAGGCTACATGGACAAGTGCTAGAGACTGTTGACAATGCCAAATATTACTGAAAAGAAGAAAAAGATTTCCTTTGATTACAGGCTACATGGACAAGTGCTAAAGACTGTGGACAATGCCAAATATCTAGGAGCCTTGTCACTTGCATGCAGAGGAAGTTTGGCTTGTAGACAGGTACCGCTGTCGACTTTAACAAAGCCGATAGTGGTACCAGTCTACTTGGCTGGCAAAATCTTCAATATAGACTAAACGTTTCCAGAGTCACCATGTTTTATAAAATCGTTAATAGTTTTTTTGCAGTGCTCGTACCAGCTTATCTTGAAAGACCAGTGAAGACCACCCGACATCTGCACACAGCATCTTTCAGACAGATCCACACAAATGCTTCCTTTTTTAAATATTCTTTCTTTCCCTACACAGTGATACTTTGGAAGAGCCTATCAAAAATCAGTAATAGTACAGCAACCTTACATTGCAGCGTTCAAAAAGAGTCCCGATTCTTTTCAGATAGTGAGCCGTCCCTGAATGTATCAGATCTTTTAATCTAACATTCACGATATTTTTAAATATGGCACCCTTATCAATGACTAACAGTTTTTATTCCAGCACAGACGCGCACCTGCCAGTAATACCCGAAAGGAGAGTTAGGCAGTATATATAGATAGATAGACCCCTGCATCGGTATGAATGGTTGGAAATATCACTAACCGGTCTATTTTCGCAATGTAATATAAATAGCTCTCCGTACTAACGGTTTATGGTATTTTTTCAAGTGAAGGACGCCTTATTAGTTATGGGTTGCCTAAGACAATGTGAGCATTTGTTTGATAGTGGTCTTACGCCATTATCGACCAGATAACAACAACAACGTAGTTGGGTATTTGGTTTCCGGTTCCTGTAAACTGTCTCAAAGTTAAGGAACTTTTGTTTTTATGGTATTTTTCTATAAATATCTTTGTAAATTAGATCAGTTCTATTCATCTTTATTAGATGTTAGATATTTTAAATTCCAAAGTCTACCAATCGGGAATAGCCACAGGCTCACATTAAATGTTTCGTACCCATTTACTTTCATCCGCCATTTCAGAATCTAGGAATGAACGCTTGGTATGGGCAGCGCTACGACTTCAGTATTTGTGTCAAAACGTTTATGATGCCAGTTTATTATCATTTTGCAGCTTTATCAAAATGAAAATGAGGGATAATAAATGTCCAAAGACAACCATAAAAACAGAAAAGTTCAATGCTCTATAATACCATTGATGGATTGCACCTTGTCAATAAAAGAAAATCAATTGACCAAGTAAATCAATCATTTAGAATGGAAATGAACTTTGAACAATTATGATAATGCTAATCCTTCGAGGCGAGTGCAGTGATAAATGCTTTTCCTTTGGATCTTGTTTGTTTACATTTTTTCCTTAACAGGAAGTCTAGATACGACATTATTTCCCGGGATCAGAATACCGGTAACTTCCAACATACTGCAGGCTTTTGTGTACTCATCAATTATTAAAATACAAAAAAAATCAATTAACATTTCTAAATGTTTTAAAGGATGAAAAAATTGTCATCAGTCTCTGACCAAACCAGAAACAAAGGCCTGTGATCACATTATCAACTCCCACAAGATACCGACAACAATGTCCCCTATTTTAGTATTAGCTTCCTAGCTTTATGTTTTGTGTAACTTTTATCGTCTGCATGTAAAAATGAATAAGTTTGAAGTCAAAAGAACAAAAAAAAAAAACCCAAAAAACAGAAACTGAGCCTTCAAATAAGTAAGTTTGCAATCCACCACCCTGTCAAATATTCTAACAAATTAACCTCCGTGGCTAGTGAAAAGAATGCATTACGTAAATGGATGCTTCTCCAAATTTGGAAAGGTACCGCTGTCGACTTTAACAAAGGTACCTGTCTACTCCAAGATCTAAATATCGAGCTCTAGCAGAAAAGTAGATATTCTAGATATTGTGTTCACTAACCGCTGTCTCCATATGTTAGTAGGTTTTAACCTCTCAGATTCCTTCAAAGAATTTTGATTGGATGAAAAACATGTCTTTCATGGGCGGGGCTAATTTTCGTATATGGTAAAATCTTTTAAAATCTTCTCAGAAAGCATTTAATCAAATTTTACAAAAATTTTAAATTTTGTTAATATCTTTTCATCTTCCCAAGTGAATGAATTTTACATAACAGTTAACTTAACTTGACTTTCGAAAAAACAATGAAAAATGCTTCTCTAGAACTACCATATTTTCCTAATATGTTCGGACACCCGAAATTTTTCGGACATCATTAATTATTTTCAAAATGATTTATTTTTTATCCCTAATTTGGACAAAGATTAGATTTGACAACCCTTAATTTTACAACACGAACTTATGACGTACAGATCTGTCAATGACAAAAGACGAAATGGTTCTCTGCATTATGCAGCCATTGTTGTGTACAATCGTGTTGCTAGACAAAACATTACAGCAATATGTAATCATGCAATCTTGATTTCTTAATAATTCTTGGTTGTTATCTTCTGTTTAATATAGATCTTGTGTAAATGGTGAGGCTAATTTCTATATATGGTGAAAGCTTTGATCATAAACAAATGGATGGATTTCATCTGAATTTCACAGAAATGATCCTTGGGTGACCCTCTATCAGATTTCTTCAAAGAATTTTGATCGGATGAAAAGCATTGCTTTAATGTGCGAGGCTAATTTCCATATACTGTAAAACTTTTAAAAATCTTCTTCTCAGAAACCAACTGATGGATTCCAACCAAATTTCACAGAAATGATTCTAGGGTGACCCTTTCTCAGATTCCTTCAAAGAATTTTGATTGGATGAAAAACATGTCTTTCATGGGCGGGGCTAATTTTCGTATATGGTAAAATCTTTTAAAATCTTCTCAGAAAGCATTTAATCAAATTTTACAAAAATTTTAAATTTTGTTAATATCTTTTCATCTTCCCAAGTGAATGAATTTTACATAACAGTTAACTTAACTTGACTTTCGAAAAAACAATGAAAAATGCTTCTCTAGAACTACCATATTTTCCTAATATGTTCGGACACCCGAAATTTTTCGGACATCATTAATTATTTTCAAAATGATTTATTTTTTATCCCTAATTTGGACAAAGATTAGATTTGACAACCCTTAATTTTACAACACGAACTTATGACGTACAGATCTGTCAATGACAAAAGACGAAATGGTTCTCTGCATTATGCAGCCATTGTTGTGTACAATCGTGTTGCTAGACAAAACATTACAGCAATATGTAATCATGCAATCTTGATTTCTTAATAATTCTTGGTTGTTATCTTCTGTTTAATATAGATCTTGTGTAAATGAGGTAATGAGGTGTCAGCAACCAATGCAAAATCTGACTCATATTCTAGTATTAAATATTCGTTTGAGCATATTTTTGGGCAATTTGGAAAATTAATGTGAGGGTCTATTCAAGATACAATGCTCATATTTGGCATGATAATACATCTGCATAATATGCATCTCCTCATTTCAAGGTCAAGGTCATGTTATAAGGTCAAGGTCACATGCCAAGGTCAAACGCCAAAAACCCCTCATGTACAGCAGGGGCATTGTGTTTCACAAAGTCATCTAAGTTTCAGAAACATGGATACAACCCTTTAATCAGCTGGATCCAACCTTCTTTTAGTTATTTATTTTAACTCATTCCCACACGTTATGATTTTAGACCAGTCCAAATTCAAAGAAGTTGCAGACGACAAATTTAAGTTGATGAAATCGTTAAAATCTTTGTCTTTTGGGGTAGAAAACATTGTGGATAATGAAGAAATTGCTTGTAACAAGCAATTTCTTTATTTTCCACAATTGTTTTCCAAAGCCTTCATATTGAAGGGGGTTTAAAAGCGTCACTTTGTGGGATTGGGTTAAAGAATTCCTGAATTCCTGAATTCCCGAAATTCCTATTCTCACAATGATGGGTTAAATTTACTGTCAAATATTAGTAGGCCTAAGTTTTAAATTTTAATGTATTTACTTTCTGCATATGGAAGATCTGTAGGAAATGGGTTTTGGCTTCAGCCTCTTAATGATTTTGAAAAAGACGTTTTTTTCTCATGATTTAAGATTTATCCAGTCAACTTTAAAGCCTCTTTCTTATGCACTTGAGAAATGCTTTTTATGCGAAAAGGAGAAATAATTATGGTGATGGTCATGTAACAAGCAGTTTCTCCATTTTACAATGTGTTTCTACCCAGAAAGTTGAAAAATCTTAAGTTTCATAACTTTAAATTGACATCGGCAACTCATTTCAATTTGGACCAGTCTAATATTTTGCCATCTGGTAATGGGTTGCAAACTCACTAACTATTCGTTTGATGAAATTTTATAAACCTATGCCTTTCTGGAAGAAAACAGTATGTAACAAGAAATTTCTTCTTTTCCCACAATGCTTTGTCAAACTCTTTTCTTGGAGAGCATAAAAGCTGTATTGTGTGGGAACTGGTAAAAATCTATTTTAAAATTTGCTAAACATACTCAATTTTGATTTTATGATGCTCAATTTAAGCTTTTAGTGAAATTGATTAGCAAGTTTCACAAATACATTATACAACATATTAAGTGAAGTTCACTTATTACCCACTCATTTCCAGACAACAAAATTTTAGACTTGTCAAAATTGAAAGATGTTGCAGACAACAATTTCAAGTTAGTGAAATTTAAAACATCTTTGCCATATAGAAAGTAAAACACTGTGGACATTGAAGAAGTTGCTTGATAAAAGTAATTTCTTCATTGTTCATGTTTTCAAAAGCATTTTACTTCAGGAGCATACAAAAGCAGAATTGTGTGGGAATGGGATAATAAAGAAAGGCATTACACTCGTACAATGTAAAGCAATGATACTTGTGTTTAGTGATGACAAAGGGCCTCAGGCAAGTATGACAAATAACAAAAGGAGATCTGATATTCATGTTAGATGTAAGGTTGTAAGATTGTGGTAGTAATGTATCACCAGTGACAGATATATAGTGAGATTGAGGACTTAATTAACCCTCGTCATGCTGAATAAAAACCCTGTTTAAAATTGCACCAAAATCAAAGGACTGAAATCACTGAAAGTAGTAGGTGCAGGTCAATATTCAAATTGAAAACTGATTTTATGAACAATTCTAGTTTAAATGGAACAAGCAGGTGATGTAGACTAAGATCAGACTACACATATGACGTGCAGGCTGATCTTTGTCTACACCTGCTCAAACAGGAATATTTGGGGTTCAGCATAACACGGGTTAATGATTAATGCTTAGTACATATCACTGTGTTACTCTGTAAGTTTTGTGTTTTATTTACCTTTTGATGTACTGTCCAACCTTATCACAACCCTTATACTGTACTGAGGAAAATGTAGGATAAATTGCTTTTAATAAGAAACATTTTCCTTTTCCTAAATGTTTTCTCACAAATGTGTCTTTCTACTTCATATGGGCTATAAACCCATTACCACATAACCTTGTGTTTGGCACATTGTCGAAATGTATGGCAAATATTGTGGGAAAAAGAGAAATTGCTTGTAACACGCAGTTTTTCTTTTTGTCACAGTGTCCTCTATTCAATCAAGCATTTATTTTTCAGTTAAAATGCAAATTTGTTGTAATCTGCAACCCTTTGAAATAGAGATTAGTCTAGAATTTTGTTGTCTAGTAATGGATAAAATTGTTGTACAAAATGTTTATTTGACAGAATTTCATGAAATTCTGAGTTTTGGCATAGATGATTTATCAATCAGCATCCCATGTGTTTGCTAACCCAAAGAACAAAGACCTAACCCATTACCAAATGGTAAAGTGTTAGACTGGTCTAAATTGAAAGGAGTTTTAGACGATGATTTAAAGTTTATGAAATTTGAGATTTTTCAACCTTTTGGATAGAAAACATTCTGTAAAATGAAGAAATTGCTTGTTAAAAGTAATTTCTTCATTTTTCACAAAGTTTTTCCCCATTTGTTTTTTCTCTAGGGGTGTCCAAAAGCGTCACTGTGTGGGAATTGGTAAAAATTTAGTCAACTAAAATTGTTGTCTGGAAATCTTTGAAGCTGGACCAGTCTAAACCTTTATCTTGTCATGGGTTAAACATTTTTGTTATTTTTTTTTTCAGATTAACATTCATCTAGACAAATATGGCTTCCAGTACTATCACTGTTAATCCAAAAAAGAAAACTGGCAACATCACAATTCCACGGAGAAATGTTGTTCAAACAAATGTGAATAAAGGGACTGTATTACTACAAACCCCACTTCCAAAATACAGGTTCGATTTGAAGCCTAAGAAGTCCACCAATAAACTAATGGAAAAAGATGGAGATAAACTTGATAAGGTTGAAACAAAGCCAGAAACAGAGAAACAGGTTCAAAAGGAAAGAAGTAACGATGAAAATCAGATAAAACAAAACCAGACAAAATTGTTACAGGACTCAGACAAATTGGAAAGTAAAGTAAGATCTGAACTTGGAGAAATATCTGTTGTTGTCAAACCAAAGGAGAAGCCAGTTATCAAAGTTGGACCCATTACAACTACATTAATACCAGTGCCTAAATTAACAGAAACAGATAATCAAAATGTAACAAGTACTTTAACATCAACAGGGACTGTTTGTGTGACAGATATATTACCAGATTTAGCATTATCAGAGATGAGTACCCCACCAAGCCTTCCAAACCTCACAACCAAAAACTTACAACTCTCATCACAGATCAATACAGTGCACACAGATCAAAGTATGACAATCACTAGGGAAACACCCTCTGATGAGGAACCAGCAAATACTGGTAATCAGACAATCTCGTGCCCAATCGAGTCTGAGACAGACGGAGCCACAAGTCGAGGTAATGGTTCCCAACAATGTGAGAGTTACTGGCAAGATAAAGTCAAACACTTAGAAGAAGAAAAACAGTTATTGAGGAACCAGCTTGATGTTCAACTTCAGGTAAAAATTAAGTTGTCGACTTTATCAAAGTCGACAGGTATACACCGATTTAACAATACATACGCGAGAAACCTAGCCCATTAGGAATTTACCTTACTGAAATTGAAGTCAAGGCCTGTGCATGCACAGTTATCTTTATTGATACAATAGTTTGAGAAATGCCCGTCAGCTTTGTTACCCCATTCCCACACAGTGACGCTTTTGGACGCCCCTCAAGAAAAATATTTGGGAAAACATTGTGTGAAATGAAGAAATTGCTTGTAACAAGCAATTTCTTCAATTTACACAATGTTTTCTACTTAATAAGTTGAAAAAATCTAAAATTTCATCAACTTTAAATTGTCGTCTGCAACTCCTTTTGATTTGCACCAGTGTAGAAAATTTCGTCTGGTAATGTGTTAAACTGGACGGGGGCACCAGTCTAGTCATTATATTCTCACACAGCTACTCTTTCTTATAGACATGCACATCTTTACCTTGTCTCATAAATAAAAGTCGATAGAGCTTTCCAATATTTTTATGCCCCAACCATGTAATGGTGACAGGCATATTGAGATACCTTTGTCTGAGTATGGGGGAGGCATTAATGTATCCATTTCTTGTCCGGAGTATATCTGCTACAATAATGAATGGACTTTGAAATAAGTTAGCACAGTAGTTCTCCTTGATGTAAAGTTCTGTTGGATACTTCTAAGTTCAAGGTCACAGCTGAAGGTCATGTGGTAAGCTCTTATGTGGGGGCATCTGTTTCTGTGACACATTTCTAGTTTCTGATCTATAGTCAGTTACCGGTAGATCAACTTGGTTCATAGAAAATCTCACATCTATATGTCACTGTCTGTTGGACAAGAAAATGTTATTAGCATCAATTAGACATTAATTAGAATATGAAAACTTGTCAACATCATTTTCTCTCTATTTCAAACTAATTACATGTGGCTAGTTAAATCTTTATCTCACCTTAGCACAAAGTGCGAGGTGAGCTATTGTGATTCGTCAATGTCTGTCTTTCTGTCTGTCCAACTGTCTGTTCATCCACAATTTCTTTAAAAATTCTCTCCTTCTAAACCGGTCGGCTGATCAAGTTGAAACTTGGCAGGTATGTTTACTTGTTGAAGAATTACAATAGTTGTTAAAAGTAGTTGAAACGTGATAAACCCGTGCCCTGTGAGAATTTTACCCTTGTCATTATTTAGATATATTCACAATGATTAATAGGCTGCCTGAACTTTTTAAAATTACTGATATAATTTAAAAAAAGATAAAATGGATTTGTTTTGTTCACACAGCAGGTAGGCTTTACTTTTTAAATTGAATGTGATAAATAACCATGATTTATAGTGATAGTCAGATTTAGTAGGTTTGTATCAACCGTTAAAATGTTAAACTGTCCTAATTTTCAAATACCATCATTATCATTACGACAGTTTTCGCTTACCTATGCTGTAATACAAAGCACATGAAGTCAGATATTCATACAAAATTGCTTATCCAGAAATACGCTTAATCTGGACAATACCACCGGGAACCAAAGTGTCCGGATTAACACGTCATGATTGTAATTGGTTAGAAATTAAGAAATTGCATGTAATGAGCTTTTCTAACAATATTTCTCCAAACCTGTTTTCTTAGAGGGCAAAATGTGGTATTTTTTAGTAATGGATTTAACTATAAAGCCAAAGGCATCTAAACTTGTTATGTAGCAATAATCTATGGTTTTGTACTAACTCAAAATCTTATATTTTGTTTGCTCCAATTTAGTCTTTTTATATATATAAAAGTATTTTAATTCTTTGATAGAAAATAACTCAGGTGAGCAATTTAGGACTATCATGGTCCTCCTGTTTTCTAATAGGGACAAGTTTTGATCCATTACCCAGAAACATAAGGTGTAAAAAATAACTATTGATGATAAACATTTAATTGTCATCCGCAACCTCTTTGAAATTGGACAAACCCAACATGGTGATTAGTTGAACATATTAATTCATTACCAGATGACAAAATTTTAGACTGGTTCCAAATGAAAGGAATTACATACGACAACTTTTAACTTTATAAAATTTTAGATTTTTTCTTGGTAGAAAATATTGTGTAAAATGAAGAAATTGCTTGTTAGGTAATTTGTTCATTTTACACAATGCTTTCCAAATTATTTATCCCAAAAGGGCGTCCAAAAGCATCATTGTGTGGGAATAGGTTAAAGTTTTGTCCAAAATTCTGTATGTTCAATCTGAGGTTGGTATTGTTAGGGAATGATATGTTATAGAAAACTTCAAAAGGATCAGTCGTTAGACTTAATGAATAAAGAATTGTACAAAAAATAGTGCTGCAGTCATAGCGCAGTCGGTAGCGCAACTGACTTCCAATCTTCCACTATGGGATGTCATGGGTTTGATCTCAGGCGGAGGCACATATCCTTTCCGACATTTGTCTCTCACTAAAATGGGTTGATAATCGTAAACCTAAGTGGGATACCAGCTGGAAGCTAGGAAAGGATATAGTGGTAGTACTGGTGTGAGAAATAATAGGAATCCATTGTTAGGTGATCCAGCCACCGTGATATGACTGAAATACTGTTAAAAGTGGCATTAAACCCCATTCAATCAATTGAAATCAACAAAAGAAAGTCTCATACAAATATTTTTCTGTAGGTGAATCAAGAATTGAAGAAGTTGCTGGTTGCATCAGTAGGAGAAGACCTACAACATAGGGTAGAAAGATTAACAAGGTATGAATTACAGAACCTTCGTTGTTTGACCCTTGGTCAATATTGAGTTATAGATTGCACAATCTTCTAGAAAAATATAGCACATGTGACCATCAGTCCATCATGCTAAAAGTAATTTGAAATTTCTTTAACAAGTTTTTGTATCAGAAATTTACTTTATGTAGGTATATTCAAAGTAAAGACATAATTTTGGTACAATTCAGGAAGTTAGGCAGAATCTTAACCCTTTTCATGCTTAACCTGGAATATTCAGGTTTTGCCAGGAGGTGTAGTCCAACATAAGTGCAGTCTGATTTGGGTCTACACCTGCTACTTGTAATTTTCCAGTCAGAATTGTTTATGAAATTGATTTCTAAAAGAAATATTGATTTTTGAACAAGTCCTATCAGTGCTTTCAGCCCTTTGTATTTACAGTAATTCAGTAAGGTAAATTATACAGCTTGACAAGGGTTAGAATTTAGTAAAGAACTGAAGACTGCTTTCGCATGAAGGTGAGTCCAAGATGGTCAAAGCTATCCAGTATGTTGTTCACTTTTAGTTAAGCTGTAACTTAAAATCCTTTGAAATATGAAGATATTTAGAAAAACTGAACCTTAACCTCACATAATCCGGCCTTTTGACACCCCTCATGAAAATAGCTTGAGAACACATTGATGAAAATGGAGAAATGGCTTGTCACAAGCAATTTCTTCATAATCCACAATGTTTTCTACTCCAAACAACAAGGATTTTTAAAATTTCATGTACTATAAATTGTCATCTGCAACTTCTTTGAAATTTGACCATGTGGTTTAGACTAAGTTCAAACTTCTCTTATGTGCAAGCTGATCTTTGCCTTAACCTCTTGCAAAAGCAGAAATGTTCAGAAGTTAGCATGCTAAGGATAAAAAATTTGTGAAAAGCCTGCTGAGACCAGTCCCTTTTGAGGTGACATGTTACAGAGGGACCATTCTGAGAGATAGATTATGAAATACTAACTGTCCTTGACTTGAGTTTGAACTAACCTTTGTTATCCATTTCCTGTACAGACCCAGGATTTTACGTTGATTTTATACTTGAGAAAACATAATGGAAATGTAATGTCTCCTTTCCCACAATATTTTCTACCACATAGGATGGTTTCATTTTAAATTGTATCGGATTTGCATTGTCGTCTATAACATCTTTCAATTTGGACCGGTCTAAAATTTCAGAACAGGAAAGGGTTAAACAAATGATTAGATCATGCTGAAAATAAGTTTGAGATAAGGAACTTGACATAGTTTTGTTTTTTTCATGAATATGATAGACATACATGTATGATAAGGTAGTCACATGACATTCCTTATGATGTACTCAACACTTAACCCATTACCACACAAAAATATTAGTCTGTTAGACTGGTCCAAATAGTGCTTGTACGAATTCCAAGTAATGAGTATTTATAGATTTCTATTTTTAGCGGTCATAGCCCTTGTGATTTCAAAGAATTTTGGACAAACTGTCTTTGTCTGAAAGTTGCAAAGAGTGATATTGCATGGGTTTTATCTTTTATTGTTTTTGCTCATTTTTAGTCCAATTCAAATTTATTACTAATATTAAGAATATTGTGCTTCAAACTCATTTGCCAGTTTTTTGTAAGAGCTTTTGTTGTCTTCTTGATTAATTTTTATTCTGAGACCTATACTTAAATTGAATATATGCAAAATATATGAAAACTGAATCATCTGTAGTCTACTCTACATTATTGTTGATGACCAAAACCTAGTACAATGTGACTGCATTTCAAGCTGTAGTTAAGAGACTTTTGGCCTCCCATCGATGATATGTATTTTTCTAAAATATATTCACTGAGATCCAGATAAGAAACAAGACATTCTCAGCGTCTTGTTTCTCAGACAAGCTCCCTTGTTCATTCATTTCAGTGAGAACCCATAGCATAGAGCTTTATTTACCGTGAAATGATGGAAAGATAAAATTCAATCCGGCTTAAACATCCCAATTTCTGGAGCTCTGTATTCAATGCCTAACTATTTCAAATGTTAGGACTCCCACAAAAACATGACAATAAATGAATGAATAAATAAAAAACATAAACCATATGATAAATTGAACATGTTTATTATCTAAAGATGATCATCATATTCATGAATTCATCAGTACTGCAATATGTAACTGACCAATTGCAATCGTATCAATCAACCAATCAAATCTTTCATCCGAACCAGAAGAGAATGAGAATTCAGACATTAGGCTCCATTGTAATGAAGCATGTTTGTTGGTTTGCCACTTAAGTGTCTAACTACAGCTTAACTTTTTTTGTTACATGCTACTGGCCATTAACTTGTAACAAGCAATTCCTCCTTTTCTCACACTGTTTTCTAGCATATATAACCCTTATTTTTCAATTTAAACCACCTTTGTTTTGTCGTCTGCTACCTTTTTCAATTTCAAACCAGTCAAAAATTAATCGTGGGATTGGGTTAAAATTGAAGTTGAACTTTTTTTCGCAGTCAATGGGCTGGACCAAAAGAGTTGGCGATTCGTCAATTAACGCCAAAAAATAAAAATGATTTTATTTATATTCAGTTGTGTGCTTTTCATTTACTGGTACGAGTAACAACATTCTAATGGAGTATTAGATAAATTGGCCAACTCACACACAAGCTGTCACAAGCAATTTCTAACAATATATCTTAACCATCTTCGAGACAAAATGAGACAGCAGGCTAGGGTTAGGGTTAGGCCAGAAGCTATGGATTGCTATGATTTTATCTCATCTTCTTCCCTTTTCCTTTCACATTATCAATCCTTACGACTAATTATGAAACAACGCCATTTTCAGATACAGTCATGAACTTGAAGTATGGAAAAGAAATCAAATCAATTTAAAAAGGTCATCTTTTCTTCAAGCTGAATTTGGCATATATATGTCACATGATGACAAAGACCGGGATGCAAAATAAATGAAAAATTCTCTACTGAATATTGGTATTTTTGAAGCTGTACATTTTGGTAACCTATATATAAAATCCTTGTTTCCCCATGACTTTGATACCTCAGAAGTATTTTATATGAAATTTATTATGGAAATGATTAGAGAAGGGTTGAATTCTATTCCCCATTTAACAGCAGATACACAATGGCCTTTTTAGCTCACCTGAGCACGTAGTGCTCAAGTGAGTTATTGTGATCCCCTTTTGTCAAGCGTCCGTGCGTCGTGCGTCGTCCGTCAACAATTTCTTTAAACGAAATCTCCTCCAAAACCACTTGGCCAATTTGAACCAAATTTGGCAGAAATGTTCCTTAGGTTGTCCCCTTCAAAAATAGCTAAAAAATTGAAATTATTTAAAAAATCTGGTTGCCATGGCAACAAAGTAAAATTTTAAAATAATCTTTAAAAATCTTCTCCTCCTGACCAAGAAGGCGTAGAGCCTTGATATTTTTCATGAAGCACCAGTATAATGACCTCTTTCAAAATAGCTAAAATCATGATCCTCGGTTCCCCAGGGGCGGAGCCCCAGGAGGGGGGGGGGGTTATATAGAAATAAAGAATGATTTTTTAAATGACATCTCCTCCATAACCACTTGGCCAATTTGAACCAAATTTGGCAGAAATGTTCCTTAGGTGGTCCCCCTTAAAATTAGCTAAAAGAATTGAAATCTGTTTAAAACTCTGGTTGCCATGGCAACAAAAGTGAAATTTTATAATAATCTTTAAAAATCTTCTCCTCCTGACCAAGAAGGCGTAGAGCCTTGATAATTTTCATGAAGCACCAGTATATTGACCTCTTTCAAAATAGCTAAAATCATGATCCTCTGGTCCCCAGGGGCGGAGCCCCAGGAGGGGGGGGGGGTATATAGAAATAAAGAATGATTTTTTAAATGACATCTCCTCCCAAACCACTTGGCCAATTTGAACCAAATTTGGCAGAAATGTTCCTTAGGTGGTCCCCCTTAAAATTAGCTAAAAGAATTGAAATCTGTTTAAAACTCTGGTTGCCATGGCAACAAAAGTGAAATTTCAAAATAATCTTTAAGAATCTTCTCCTCCTGACCAAGAAGGCGTAGAGCCTTGATAATTTTCATGAAGCACCAGTATATTGACCTCTTTCAAAATAGCTAAAATCATGATCCTCTGGTCCCCAGGGGCGGAGCCCCAGGAGGGGGGGGGGGTATATAGAAATAAAGAATGATTTTTTAAATGACATCTCCTCCCAAACCACTTGGCCAATTTGAACCAAATTTGGCAGAAATGTTCCTTAGGTGGTCCCCCTTAAAATTAGCTAAAAGAATTGAAATCTGTTTAAAACTCTGGTTGCCATGGCAACAAAAGTGAAATTTCAAAATAATCTTTAAGAATCTTCTCCTCCTGACCCAGAAGACGTAGAGCCTTGATATTTTGCATGAAGCATCAGTATATTGATCTCTTACAAAATAGCTAAAATCATGATCCTCGGGTCCCCAGGGGCAGAGCCCCAGGAGGGGGGGTATATAGAAATAAAGAATGATTTTTTAAATGACATCTCCTCCCAAACCACTTGGCCAATTTGAACCAAATTTGGCAGAAATGTTCCTTAAGTGGTCCCCCTTAAAATTAGCTTAAAGAATTGAAATCTGTTTAAAACTCTGGTTGCCATGGCAACAAAAGTGAAATTTCAAAATAATCTTTAAGAATCTTCTCCTCCTAACCCAGAAGACGTAGAGCCTTGATATTTTGCATGAAGCATCAGTATATTGATCTCTTACAAAATAGCTAAAATCATGATCCTCGGGTCTCTAGGGGCGAACCTAGGGGGGGGGGGGGGGGGGTATAGGCATGAAGCATCAGTTCATAGACTTCTTTCTTATTTCTGAAATTATAACCTATGGAAAAATTTTTTTTCCTTCTTTCAAATCAGCACTAAAGCCTTGGAATTTGTAATTTAGACTTTTGGATCCCCAGGTTCTTAGTCTTTATATGTAATTATGGCCTACTTGTTTCATAATCCTAACCTTAACATGAAATTAGACTGTTGAAAAAAAAAGAGCCTTTATCTCAGGTGAGCACCCAAGGGCCAATGGCCTTCTTGTTAGCTCACCTGAGCACAACGTGCTCATGGTGACTATTGTGATCGGTAATTGTCTGGTGTCCATCTATCCGTCTGTAAACAATTATCAAAAAATCTTCTCCTCCTAAACCATAAGGCCTAGAGCTTTGAAATTCGGTACATATCATCATCTATTGACCCTCTACCAAAATACATGTACTTTAAAGAATTACCATATTCTGAAAATTAGCCCTTTTCTGTGCCATCCAAGATTTTACAAATGAATTAAGAAGGAAATCTTTGAAAATCTTCTTCTCCCAAACCATAAGGCCTAGAGCTTTGATATTTGGTATGTATCATCACCTATTGACCCTCTCTCAAAATACTTCAAAGAATACCGTATTCTGAAAATTAGCCCTTTATTGTGCGATCCCAGATTTTACAAAGGAAATCTTAAAAAATCTTCTTCTAAACCATAAGGCCAAGAGCTTTGATATTTGGTATGTATCATCACCTATTGACCCTCTACCAACATACTTCAAAGAATTACCATATTCTGCAAATTAGCCCTTTTTTGTGTGATCCCTAATTATAGTTAGAAATAATGATATCTTTGAAAACCTTCTTCTCCTAAACCAATAGGCCCAGAGCTTTTATACTTGGTATGTATTGATGTCTATACTTCAATGCATTACCATATTCAGGAAATTAGTGCTAAATGGTGGGATCATCAATATACCTGGGATTAAAAGAGAAATCCTTAAACATCTTCTCCAAAATAATTAGACAGAGGGCTTTGCTATATTGTTTATATCATAAAGCCATGAACCATCATACTCAGGGGAGCGATTTAGGACCATCATGGTCCTCTTGTTTCTTAGGGGCATCAAAAAGGATCATTGTGTAGTAATGGGTTAATTATTCTGAAATAAAGCTGTGTGACTAGAAGTTTCTTGTATATTACAGAGATAAAGCTCTGCTGTCCATGGAGTTGGGAGACTACTCTAAACAGATGGTGAAGGACTATGAACATTTGGATAAAATATCAATCCAGGCAGATATGTGGAGAAGTAAATACCTGGCCTGCAGGTAACCTCTTACTTGATTTTTTTATTCATCTCGGCAAATGCTCAGGATGACATTTTGCGATCGACAGGTATCTTGATTGTTGCCAAGCAGTGTGAAAAAAGCTTTCCAGTATTTATAGAGGATTGTGACAAAAGTCATCTTCCTTTACATGGCTGTAAAATTTTACATTAATCAAAATTGAAATAAAAATGTATACTATACCTGTAATCTAATGTTATTGAAATAATTGTTTCAAAGTAAACAAAAATTAATGCTCAATATCAAGCTGTCCTCCATCTGTCCACAATTTCTTTATAAATCTTGTCCTCTTAAACCACCTAGTAAATTTGCCAGAATTTTTGCAGGGATGTTCCTATGGTGAATTCTCTGTAACTGTTGTTAAAGAATTCCTTCAAAAACTCCTGTTGCTATGACAACAGAAAGCTCAAAATTGTTATGTAGAAAAGTTTCTCCCTATAAATAATGATGTATGGATCTAATGTATGTTGCATATGGCATTTCCTTGTAGACCTCTACAAAAATTGCCAAAAATGCACACATGGTCCCTTTATGACACTTCGCACCTACTTCACATGAAATTACAATAGACATCTTTAAAAACTTTTCTTTAGACAAGGATAAGGTATGGAAAATTGATAATTTGCATGTGTCATGGCCTGGTGGCCCTGTGCAAAGGTTGTCAAAAAATAATGTCCCTGGGGTCTCAATTTGGCACCACCTGGGCATGCCCTAGTTTATATATAAACAAACAAATCTTTGAAAAACCTTCTGAAAAATTGATAAGGCATAGAGGTTTGACTGTTTGCATCACCTCTGGCCCTCTACAAGAGTTGTTGATGTTGATGTGATGTGGATTTCAAAAGCTGGGATTGTTCAGGAAAGGATTAACCCATTCCAACAAAATTCCACTTTTTATGCCACTCAAGCAAAAGGCTTTCGAAAGCATTGTGGAAAATGTGGAAATTGCTTGTTACAAGCAATTTTCTCATTATCCACTATGTTTCCTACCCCAAAAGATTTTAAAAAAGATATCTACTAAAATGGTTGTCTGCAACATCTTACAATTCAGACAATTTGAATATTTTGTCATCAGGTAATGGTTCAATTGATGCCTTTTTTCCATTTAACAGAGTCATGAGTGATGAGCTGGCCTCATCTAGAGCATTTTATGCCATGCAGTTCCAGGAATGTCAGATGGCCCTTCAGCAGTTGTTGAATGAGCGACATGAACTGAGGATAAACCTACATGAAGCTTACAGGTCTGGTATACCAGTTATTGGGTTCTTTCAGTGTTATAGCTTCTGATAAAGGATAAGACATTTCAAAATATTTAGCCCTTTCCTGTTTTGCAAAATTTTACACCTGTCCAAATTCAAAGTTTTTGCTGACAAAAATTTAGAGTGGATTTAACTTGAGAAATAGACATTCAGTAGGGTACAAAATATTGTGGAAAATAAGAAATTGCTTGCCCCAGCATGGAAAGTTCGGGGGAAAATTGTTTTACTGTTGTCCGTCTGTCTGTCCATCATTGAGTCTGTCTGTCTGCAAAACTTAACATTGCCAATTACTAGCAGCCTATTCAAGATACAATGCTCATATTTGGCATGATGATACATCTCCATAATACGCATCTCATCATGTCAAGGTCATGTGATAAGGTCAAGTTAAAAAACACCTAATGTATGGCAGGGGTATTGTGTTTCACAAGGACATCTTGTTACAAATATAGAATCACAGGGACATAAAAACCAGGGATTATACAGGAAATGGTTAACTATCTGCATTCAAGTAACTATCACGTCTTTTCATATACAAAATTCAATTCAGTCTGGAAAATACAGAAGAGCTGTCAGAGATGAGTATGTTCCTGTAAAATTGTATGGAGTGATTGTACTTGTTAGACATGGGCTTTTCTACTTTTGGACAAGTGCATTTCTCAAGGCCAATTTTCTGAGGGGACAAGTAAATACCAGGGCTAATGTTGGGATGGTACAAGATAGATCTTAAGGATTGCTTGTTTTATATTGGAAAATTATCATAATCTTTGTATTGAAGAGTAGAAAATGTTGTAGACAAAGAAAATGCTGAGTCAAAATTGATCTAATCAATCTTTTGGGGACAAGGTAATTTTTATTTCTGGACATGTAAAAAGTCATGTCTTACTTGTCTGGGGACAAATGGAGAAAATCTGTATTTCCACGCCACTGATCATAATAACTGAGGACTTGATTACAAAGGAAAAAGTGTTAACACACTGAAACAGAGCTTAACAAGTTTAAAAATATGCCAATAAGTTCCCTTATTTATGTTCCCCTTTTATTGGTGATCCCTGATTTGAAATAGGTATAAGGAAGGAAATTTTTGATTTTTTTTTACAAAACAATAAGGCCTATAGCCTTGATATTTGGTATGTATCATCACCTATTGACCCTCTACCAAAATACTTAAAAGAATAACTTTACACTGAATATTAGCCCTTGCCCATGAGATCCCTGAATAAAGAAGGACTTTTAAAATTAACCCTATGTTGTGAGAACTCAGATTTATAAAGGAATAAAGATGGAATCATAATACCATCATATTCATCATGGTCCTCTTGTTTATGAAAATAATCTCAAGTGAGAATGAGTAGTATCTTTTAATGAACAAAATTTTAAAAATAACTAAGAAGATAGCAGATAAAAATCACATTGTCATGAAACAAGGTTACAATATAGTAAGCCTCCTTTTCCTGTAACACTATTTTTGTAATACAAATACAGATTTATTTTGGCAGAAAAAGGTTAAAGTAGTCCAGATAATAACATGTTTCTATTTCCATTTCACAGAGGCCTTCAGTTGATTCAAGGTGCCTTTGACCCACTAAATAGTCAGAGTTCACACCATACCACATCCAAAAACATCCTTGACCTTTCACGGACCAATCAACATCTGGTAGACACAATAAAGTACCGCCTCCTTCCTAGTCATGTGACTTCGACCATGAGTAAAAAGATAGAGATGGACTGGAATGACTACCTTACACCAGCAGAAGCTCATGCTAGACAGGTTAGTCTTACCCAAACAACAAAATTGTAGACTGGTCTAAATTCAAAGCAGTTGGAGACAACAAATCTAAGTTGTAGAGATGAAGTCATTACCAGATGGCAAACTTTTAGACCGGTCCAAATTGAAAGGAGTTAAAGACAACAATTCTAAATATATGATTTTTTTTATTTTTTCAATTTTTTGCGTAGAAAACGTCGTGGAAATTAAAGAAATGGCTTGTTGCAATTTCTTTATTTTTACACAATGTTTTCCCAGTTGCTTTTCTTGAGGGGCAACAAAAAGCGTATTTCTTGTTTTGGATATGCTAAACATTTCTTTCTCTTCTATTTCTTGTTAAAAGCAATTTTCTCATTATCCACAATGCTTTTTTGGGTTTTTTTCTCCAATTTTTATATCAGGGATGTAGGAAAACAGGATTGTGTGGGAATGGATAGAGTTAACTCCAGCCAACAAAATTTTGGACAAGTCTAAGTTCAAAGAAGAAGATGACATTTCAGAGCATGTATAGATAAAAAAGAAATGGTGCAATATAAAGTACTAATCTTGTGAGAAAAAGAGAACAATTGCTTGTTTAAACTAAAGTTGCTTCAGGCAACAATTGCATATCATATGTTGGAAGTGTATGCCGCGGATTATGATTTTGTTGACTTGAAGCACAATTAACACTTTCCTGTTTTGAAAATTTTCAGACCTATCCAAATTCAAAGGTTTTGCAGACGAAAATTTAAAGTGGATTTAATTTGAAAATTAACTGTTCATTAAGGTAAAGAATATTGTTGAAAAAGAAGAAATTGATTGTCACAAGCAATTTTTTCTTTTTTCAGCTTGGCTGTTTTCAGTGAAACCCGAGGTATTGTGATCACCTTGGTGTCGTTGGCATTGGCTTGACAAACTTTAACCTTGGTCATATCTCTGTTGTTATTGAAGATATCCTCATGAAACTTCGAATGTGTATTGACCATCACAAGAGCTATCTAGTCTACCAAGGGGGATAACTCTAAAAGCATTTTTGTAAGAGTTCTGCTCCTTTTTCGACTTAGAATTTTTGCATAATCCAGTACCTGCAGTTGAGTGTTGGCATCTGTGGGCGGTGATCTTGTTTTTTTAGTTTTTTTTTTTAAATAAAAGATATCGACATAAAAACTAGGGATTGAACAGGAAAGTGTTAAATGTTGGGGATTTGGGCTTATAGTTGGATTAGCTTAACTCACTACAAAGTGCTTTTGTGATCTTTTGGGAACACCCTATGTCTTTTTGGGAACACCGTGTGTCTAGCAGGGTCCATCATGTTACCTCCAATGTTGACTCTAAAACCACTTTTAACAAATATATGTACATAAGCTCCCATACATAAGGCCAATTTGAATGAAAGTTGGCAGGCATGTGACTTCAGTAGTCCATACCATACAGAAAGAATTTGAAAATTTGAATGCCCTAGAGCCTACTAACTTAACCCATTCCCACACAGAAGCAATTTCTTCATTTTCCACAATATTTTCTATTGAGAGGCGTTTAAAAGCATCGCTGTGTGGAAATGGGTTAATACAAGACCTTATGGATATCCATGAACATCGCTAAAATCATGCCCCTCCTGTTTCTCAGGGACAGAGCTTTAGAGGGGCCCAACCTGTGAAGAATTAAAGAATTTTTTTTTTACCACACCTCCTCATAACAGCTTGAATATTTCTTGAACGGTTCTCTTTTAAAGTATGTAGAGAACAGAAATCCTTGAAAAGCTCTGTATGCCATAGCAACGCAAGTGAATTTTGAAGATCTTTAAAAAGTGTCTCACTATGACACAGATAGTTTTTATGCCAATTTTTTTATATGGTCCCTAACCCTTTTCATGTTGGATCCCTTATATTCCTGTTTGTGCTGGATATATAGACAAAAATCAGCCAGCAAATATGTGCAGTCTGATCATAGTCTACACAACCTGTTTGTATCTTTCAAACCAGAGTGGTTAATAAGATTGATTTCCTAAGGAGATACTCATTAAAAACTAGTGCTATCAGCCCTTTGATGTTAAAGCAGTTTTAAAGAGGATTTTATTCATGATGACACAAGGCTTACCGTAAACTAAACAATAAACTGGACCATTGTAAGGAAAAGATCCTTTGTCACAGGTAAGCGCACAAAGGCCAAAGACCCTTTTCTTTGTTAACCTTATTTGTGAAAAACACTGATAAGCCTGCTAAGACAGTCAGTATTGCGCTGTACTGTAAGTTGCCCTAGAACAATTTGATGGTTCAGCGCGTAACAGTTGTAACTGCCTATAAACATATAAGCAGTTACAACTGTTTGGCGCTGAACCATTGAAATTATTATCCTAGAGGTACATGTTTTCAAATTAGTTAAAATCTTACTTACCATTTCAGTTGATGTCTCGTGAGATGAGACCTGAAGACTTTCGACACATGGCCAAGCCCCTCCCACCTGGTGTGATGTCTGTTGATAGATTTCACCCTTTCCAGAATTTCGACAATCTTACTTTTAATGTGTGTAAAAGATGTAAAGGAGATATCAATGTTGTTTAACCCTTTCCTGTTTTTCAAACTTTTAGACTTGTCCAATTTGAAAGAAGTTGCAGACGACAACTAAAAGTGAGTGCAATTTGAAAAGTAACTGGCCAACAGGGTAGAAAATATTGTGGGAAAAGAAGAAATTGCTTGTTACAAGCAATTTCTTCTTTTTCCACAATGTTTTCTCAAGTATAAAATCACAAGGACGTAAAAACCGGTGATTGTACTGGAAAGGGTTAACCTATTACCTTATGATTAATTTTAGACTTGTCCAAATCAAAGAAGTTGCAGACAACATTTCAAAGTGCACTTAAGATGGAAAATAAATGCACAGAAGGAATAAAACGTGAGAGAAGGAGATAATTCTTATGACAAGCAGTTTCTCCTTTTCCTACACAGTTTTCCATTTCAATATTTCTTGAGGGGTGTTAAAAATCAGGATAGTAGGATGATGGGTTAACCCTATTTCCATATGGCCCCCCCCTTTTTTTACAACCTCTAAGAAAAAGGCTGTGAAAACATTTCAGGAAGTGAAGAACTTGTAAAACCACCAATGTTTTCTATAATTGTGTGAAACTTCTCTCAACTTCAATTGGCCTAAATCTTTGTCATCTATTGATGGGTTTTAGGGGCCGCCGTAATAATGCAGTCGGTAGCGCGTCAGACTGTCATTCAAAGGGTCCCAGGTTTGATCCCAGACGGCGGCAATACTCTTTCCGACATCTGTCTCCCACCAATGGGTAGATAATCGTATACCTATGTGGGGTAGCAGCTGGAGGCTAGGAAAGGGTGTAGTGGTAGTACTGGTGTGAGAAATACCAGGAATTCATTGTTAGGTGCTCCAGCCGCTGCGATATAACTGAAAGATTGTTAAAAGCGGTGTTAAACCCAATTCAAACAAACAAACAAAAATTGATGGGTTTTAGACTTGTCCGATAGGAAAGAGTATGCACATCATTTGGTAAAGGAAGTTGAATTGACAAATTCCAACCCATTCCAACTTAATAACGCTTTTCACTTGGAACTTGGAAAATATACTATCAACAGAATAATCTAAACCACAAGACGGATAACTAGATCCTTTTTTAAATTAGAAGTTTACCACTTATCGAGCACTTTATCATCCAAGTTTCAAAATGGAAATTTATACCACTAGACAGATTACTAATGGTGCTCTTGTTCAACTCATTACCGGACAATGACACTTTTTAAGGCTCCTCAAGAAAAAATGCTTAGGAAAAAATTGTGGAAAATGAATAAATTGCTTGTGACAAGCAATTTCTTCATTATCTACAATGTTTTCTACCCCAAAATACAAAGGTTTTAAAGATTTCATCTACTTGAAATTGTAATCTGAAACTTCTTTGAATTTGGACCAGTCTAAGATTTTTATCGTGTGGGAATGGATTAAGATAGAAATTACGTAAAGATCTTAACACTTTCCTTCTGATTCAAGGATATCTGTCTCTGTCCTTGGCAGGCAGCTTATACCAAGAACAAATTGAACATACTGTCAATCTTCCATATTTGATCACATGTATTAACCCATTGCTAGAAGACATATTTTAGTCTTGTCCAAATTGAAAGATGTTGCAGACAACAATTTTAAGTCGATGAATAAAAAAAATCTGTGTCTTTTAGGGTTGAGAATATTGTGGGCACAGAAGATATTGCTTATTAAAAGCAATTTTTTCCATTGTCCACAATGTTTTTTTTAATATTTTCTTGAGGGGAGTAAAATGGAGGAATGGTGTTGGAATGGGTTAAATGACAAATCAAAATTCCAATTTCAAAAATCATAAGGTTTTTAGAAGTTGAAGAAGCTGCTTTAAAAGGATACTGTAAGTAAATCCTATGTTATTTGAACTCATTAGAATTGTCTGAATGAGACCATTCTTATGCATTCAAACAAGATGAGCTTGAGTGAAAACTATGCACCAAATTATGTATGCCAGCAAATTGATCAATCATCAATTGATCAATCACAAAAGAATGTGTTGAGCTACCATTCTCCTCAGCAACTACCTTTTGGCCTAGCCATTTAGTGGTTGTTAAATACAGGTTTTTCTGTATATAACTGCAGTCAGTAAAAATTGCCAATTAGCCATGCTGGTGAAACCCAGGAAGCATATGATTAATAGACCAATGGCAGCCGTCAATCAAGGAATCAATCAAATAATTTATTTAGCACAGACCTGAACTTATCAATTCTGACATTGGCTGCCATTTTTATTAACCTTTTTTGTTAGTTTGGCAACTTAAACGTCGTAACTACAGCTTAAATAAGCTGCAGTTACGACATTTAGGTAACCACCCAACCATTTTGCTGTTTTGTTATTTGCTACTGGTCATAAATTTTGAAAATTGTGAAAAATCGAAGCAGAACTTCCTGTCGGAGTCAATGGGCGGGACTAACGTTGTAAGTAGGCGGAGCCAGCGATTGATCAATTAAACTTCACCTAGATATAATTTAATTTTTAGTTTCGTCTATCAAAAACGAGCGTTCTGATTGGTCGAACAATATTATTCATATCTCAATGAACAAGATTTTGATCACACAGTGATTTTGTATGCTTCCGCACAAAATAGTCCCATACAAAAAGGTATCAAAATTTGTAAAGCTTTTGTTTTTTTGGCTCGATACTATTAAATTATGAGAAATGAAGAGAATATTTTTTGTTTTCTTGGAGGTATGAACCGAAAAACCTAATCACACAATGTATGAATCCACTTCACATATTCATACAGTGTGATTAGTTTTTTCGGTTCATACCTCCATGAAAACAAAAAATATTCTCTTCATCTCTTAAGTAAATGAAAGATTGTTGAAAATGGCGTTACAAACCAGAGAATCGTTTATTACATAAGTATCTATTTTATCCATTTCCTTACAATCCCAATTTTTACACCTCTGAAGAAAAGACTTGAGGAAAACAAGCTGAAATGAAGAAATTGCTTGTTAAAGCCAAATTCATCATTTTCAACCTAGTTTTCTTCCAAAAAAAAAAAAAATAACAAGTTACTCGGAATTCTTTCAACTTCAAATTGTCGTCTGCACTTCTTTAAATTTGGACTAGTCCAAAATTTTGCCAATGGGTTGTATATATCTTATCAAACATGTTGTTCAACCCAATTTAAGTTGATATTCAGCAGGACATGGGTTAAATCAAGGAAGAGTCACTTGAATTTTGTAAATGTAATGTCGATTCACGTTATCAATAAAATATATTCAAGAAATTTAAACAAGGATCTTATAAATATACCACTAGTCCTATTGATTAGTTTACAGTGCGTTGTTTGAATAGTTTTAGTTGAAATCAGAAAGAATCTTTCGGAAATCGATCCTGAAAGGTGAAAAATCAATTTTCATCCTTTATTAGTTACCTATCGGCGAAGCCGAAATGGACTATAGGTTTGCATTCCGTCCGTCTGTCTGTCAGTCCGGAGATTTCATTTCCCGGACTATTTTTCCTAAACGTGGGAGATATGAGCTGTTTTTTGCTATGTGAGTCCGCATCAATGAGTTACAGAGCAAGTTCGAGTTTGGTTCTGGTCCATTGATTTTTGTGGAAGATACGAATGCTTGACTTAGAAATTACCAAGAAATTTCAGTTTTCCGGACTTTTTTCCTAAACCCTCAGAAATTTTGAGCTGATTTTTGGTATGTGAGTCCGCATTAATGAGTTACAGAACAAGTTCCAGTAAGGTTCCGATCCATTGATTTTTGAGGGAGATACGGATGCTTGACTTAGAAAATTACCAGGACTTTTTTCCTAAACTCTCAGAGATATTGAGCTGATTTTTGGCATGTGAGTCCGCATCAATGAGTTACAGAACAAGTTTAAGTTTGGTTCAGGTCCATTGATTTTTGTGGAAGATACGGATGTAGGACTTAGAAAATTATCAGAAAATTTCAGTTTTCCGGACTTTTTAGCTCCCCTGAGCACGAAGTGCTCTGGAGGGGCTATTGTGATCGGTCATCGTCCGTCGTCGTCCGTCCGTCCGTCCGTCTGTCCGTCCGTCCGTTCACAATTACAAAAAAATCTTCACCTCCTAAACTAACCATGGAATTTCAACAAAACTTCGCAGAAATGATCCTTAGGTCATGCTCTTTCAAAATACTTCAAAGAATTGAAATCCATGAAGAACTCTGGTTGCCATGGCAACGGAGTGAAAAAACTTAAAAAAATCTTCTCCTCCCAAACGGTAAAGCCTAGACCTTTGATATTTGGTATATATCATCATCTATTGACCCTCTACCAAAATACTAAATAGAATTACCGTATTCTGAAAATTAGCCCTTTTCTTAATGATCCCTGATTTTACATAGAAATAAAGAAGGAAATCTTTAAAAATCTTCTTCTCCCAAACCATAAAGCCTAGAGCTTTGATATTTGGTATACATCATCATCTATTGACCCTCTACCAAAATACTTCAAAGAATTACTGTATTCTGAAAATTAGTCCTTTTCTAAATGATCCCTGATTTTACATAGAAATAAAGGAGGAAATCTTTAAAAATCTTCTTCTCCCACACCATTAGGCCCAGAGCTTTGATATTTGGTATACATCATCATCTATTGACCCTCTTCCAAAATACTTCAAAGAATTACCATATTCTGAAAATTAGCCCGCTCCTTGGCATTCCCTGATTTAATATAGAAATAAAGAAGGAAATCTTTAAAAATCTTCTTCTCCCAAACCATGAGGCCTAGAGCTTTGATATTTGGTATACATCATCATCTATTGACCCTCTACCAAAATACTTCAAAGAATTACCGTATTCTGAAAATTAGCTCTTTTCTTAATGATCCCTGATTTTACATAGAAATAAAGAAGGAAATCTTTAAAAATCTTCTTCTCCCAAACCATAAGGCCTAGAGCTTTGATATTTGGTATACATCATCAACTATTGACCCTCTTCCAAAATACTTCAAAGAATTATTGTATTCTGAAAATTAGCCCGCTTCTTGGCAATCCCTGATTTAACCTTGAAATAAAGAAGGAAATCTTTAAAAATCTTCTTCTCCCAAACCATAAGGCCTAGAGCTTTGATATTTGGTACAAATTATCATCTATTGACCCTCTTCCAAAATACTTCAAAGAATTACCGTTTTCTGCAAATAAGCCCTTTTCTTAATGATCCAAGATTTTACATAGAAATAAAGAAGGAATTCTTTAAAAATTTTCTTCTCCCAAAACGTAAGGCCTAGAGCTTTGATATTTGGTATACATCATCATCTATTGACCCTCTACCAAAATACTTCAAAGAATTACTGTATTCTGAAAATAAGCCCGCTTCTTGGCAATCCCTGATTTAACCCAGAAATTAAGAAGGAAATCTTTAAAAATCTTCTTCTCCCAAACCATAAGGCCTAGAGCTTTGATATTTAGTACAAATCATCATCTATTGACCCTCTACCAAAATACTTCAAAGAATTACCGTATTCTGAAAATAAGCCCTTTTCTTAATGATCCCAGATTTTACATAGAAATAAAGAAGGAAATCTTTCAAAATCTTCTTCTCCCAAACCATAAGGCCTAGAGCTTTGATATTTGGTATATATCATCAGCCATTGACCCTCTACCAAATTACTTTAAAAATTAGCCCTTTTCTGTGCAATCCCTAACTTTAGTTAGGAATAAATAATGATATCTTTGAAAACCTTCTTCTCCTTAACCATTAGGCTTACAGCTTTTATACTTGGTATGTATTGATGTCTATACTTCAAAGCATTACCATATTCAGGGAATTAGTGCTATATGGTGGGATCATCAATATTCCTAGGATTAAAAGAGAAATCTGTAAACATCTTCTCCAAAATAATTAGACAGAGGGCTTTGCCATTTTGTTTATATCATAAAGCCATGAACCATCATACTCAGGGGAGCGATTTAGGACCATCATGGTCCTCTTGTTTCCTTAAACCCTCGGAGATATTGAGCTGATTTTTGGCATGTGAGTCCGTATCAATTAGTTAAAGAACAAGTTTAAGTTTGGTTCCGGTCCATTGATTTTTGAGGAAGATACGGATACTTGACTAGAAAATTACCAGGAAATTTCAGTTTTCCGGACTTTTTTCTTTACCCTCAGAGATACTGAGCTGATTTTTTGTATGTGAGTCCGTACCAATTAGTTTCAGAACAAGTCCGCATCAATGAGTTACAGAACAAGTTTAAGTTTGAGGGAGATACGGATTCTGGACTTAAAAAATTACCTGGAAATTTCAGTTTTCCGGATTTTTTAAACCGTTTGTGATATGAAGGTCAATATTTATAAGTTACGGGACAAGTGTAAGTTTCGTCCGGTCCATTGATTTTTGGGGAAGATATAGATGCTAGACTTAGGAAATTACAGTTTTCCAAGACTTTTTTCTTAACACTTGCAGGTATTGAGCTGATTTTTGGTAAGTGAGTCAGCATTGATTAGTGGCAGAACGAGTTCAAATTCTGTTCCAGTCCATTGATTTTGGAATAAGATATGGATGCTTTTGCAAAATAAGTTACATGTTAATAATATTGAGTTTAATTGCAGTCCATTGCCTTTCCAAGGATTGTAAAGGATGTTAGGGTGGTCCTGGTGAGAGAGATACCAGGAATACATTGTAAGGGTTCCAGCCATTGTTATATTGACTGAACAAATTGTTAAAAGTGGTTGCATGAAGTGATCAAGGCAAAATATTTTGATAACCCTATTTCCGAAAAGCATTCATAATCCTAGACAAATTTTTGAAAGCCTTTGTTCAAAGTTTACTTGGGCTTTAGGGTCTTAATTCTCTTAGAACAGATGACTTTATGAAGTATAATTTAGCTAACAACAAAAAGAGACGCCTATTTTTTATGTGTGTGTGTTTAAGAATTGCTCATAAAATCTGATACAACTGTAATGTTTTGGAGGGGTAGTAATCCCTTTACCACCCAAAAAATATACCGCTCTAGGGATATATATAAAGCCGGTAGGGGACTTGGTATTGCCATGCAATACTTCAGAATGCATGTTGCATATGAGGTATTGTCGGGCCTGCTCGCTCTTAGCGAGACACAACTGCTTCTTTGTCCATTTCCCGCGGTAAATATCCTTTCCGCCATTAGTCTCTCACCCATGGGTAGATAATCGTAAACCTAAGTGATGAGGATGTGGAGGCTAGGAAAGGATTTAGAGGTAGTACTGGTGTGAGAAATAACAGGAATCCATGGTTAGCCGCCCCGGTATGACTGAAATACTGTTAAAAGTTGTATTAAACTCATGTCCGTTTGATGTTTATGAATACGTCTGCGTGTCCATTAATTCATTCTCACATGAACACGCTTTCTACAGCCGAGTATAAATCAAAGTACTGAAAGTACTGTAAGCTAGCAAAGCATAGCTTTGTTAAGTAATCTTCTTTGCTAAAGTTGTCACGATAAATAAACGAGGTTAAAGTAGCCCATTACAACTTGAAAAAATCTTAGACAAATTGAAAGAAGTTGTAGACGGCAATTTCAAGTTGGTTGAGTTTGGAAAATATTTCCCTTGTTGGGTAGAAAACATTGTGAACAATGAAAAAATTGCTTGTTACAAGAAATTTCTTCATTGGAAACAATTTTTTCCTTTTTTTTCTTGGGATGCTTAAAAAGTGGAATTGTGGATGTGGATTAAATAGCATGCTTTTGAAAGAGTTCTCTACAATTTGAATAGATAGATTACAATTTGCAATATTCCTTAAATACAAAAGAACTACTTTATATGGCGAAGATATACAATGGATTTAGTGCTTAAGCCTCAAGTGGCAGTTTGCGCTCGTTGAACTTTGAGAAGACCTCACAATTTTGTCTGTTAACTTAAGCTATCAAAGCTGACGCTTTGCCCGCTAAAAATCGCCTGGAAACATCGTGAAGAATGGAGACATTACTTACCACAAGCAATATCTCCGTCATCCTGAATGTTTTCTAAACCAAAAATACGAAATGGAGACTATTTTATCAACTTGATATTGTCGTCTGTAAAACATGTCGTCTGTTAATGAGTTATGGAAATTCTACATAAAATAATGAAAGAATTCACTTTATTTTCCTACTACACACTAAATGAACTCTACCTAATCCAGTACCGTACGATGAAATTTTAGACTGGTTCAAGTTGAAAGAAGTTGCATACGACATTTTAAAGTGCGCTGAACTTGGGAATTGAGTGCCATATAAGGTAGAAAATATAGTGAGAAAAGTGGAAATTCCATGGAAATAGCAATTTCTCCCTTTCCCACAAAGTTTTCCATAATGATTTTTCTTCAAGCCGATAAAAAGCGGGCTCGTTTGGTAATGGTTAAAATCTTTGAACGACGGTTCACATCATACTTGTCCGAAGATAGGAACTTTTTCTCACCCCAGGTTTGAAGATACAAGTTCTGTTTCCCATCTCTCGTAGCACTTTACCCATACTACCTCGCCCACGTGTATACGTGTTTCTAGCTTCAACATTCTTAACTCGTGGAGGATTTCTGGGTGATCTCGGTAAACTTTCAACACTGTGCATTAGCTTATCCATCCGAAAACCTGTATCTAAATGCGCATTGTCTTCCGCTTCTTTCTTGACGCGCGGAACAGCGCGTGCTGATAAAGGCATGCGTCCGTATTTGTGAAGAAGATGGTTCATCCGTTTACCTTTGTCAAGTTCTGCGTTATCGTCTGCTTCGGGTTTCACTCTAGGGACAGCTCTCGCTGAACGTGGTAGTTTACCGTAGCTGTGTATTAATCCATTCATTCTCTTTCCTTTATCAAGATCTGCGTTATTTTCTCCTTCCATTTTAACTCTTGGAACTCCTCGTGGAGACAGCCCGAGTCTTCCATAACTGTGTATTAAACGACCCATTCTGCCACCTTTGTGTACTTCCGCTGTATCTTCAGCTTCCGGTTTTACACGCGCAACTCTCGGGGTTGCTTTACTTTCGCCGTATTTAGTCAACAAACGACACATTCTTTCACCCTGACTCAGTCGAGCTATCTCCTCACCTTCCATTTTGATTCTAGGCGGGGCCGTTTCCGGTCTAGGGGTAGCTACCCCGTCAATAAGGGGTTTAATCGTCCCTTTTTTACCATGAGTCCAGTTGGTTACAGACTCGTCGGTTGGACATCGTGGTTCGGGCATCGGGGAGGGCGGACAGTCACCAGCGTGGAACGCCCACTTATCGATGACGCCACGACTTTTTACTAGGACCTCTCCCCCCTCATACTTCACTCTGGGTACTGGGAGCTGGTCCTCGTAGTCCCCTTCAAGGTCAAAGTTCGGGTACGGAGGGACCTTTCTGGGTGACCGCAGAGCTTTGGCATCTGATTCGAGCATCGCGCCTGGTGCCATTCCTTTTTCAACCTGCTAAATATCAAAAAAGCTTACTTTTCATTAACCCTTTACTGCATTGCAAAATTTAAGACATGTCTAATATCAGAGGTTTTGCAGACGATGAATTTAAGTCAAATCGAGAAATTTCTTCTTTTTTTCACATTTTTCTCAATTATAACATACAGGGACATAAAAAACAGGAAAGGTTAAATGATAGGAAAACATAAATAAATCAATTTTCTCAAAACGTATTGAATCCCCGAAAGTACAAAATTATGGATGACATATGAAATTATTTGTTCGAGACCTCCAGAAAGCGCCATATTTTTGTTTTGTCCAACGTGATTTCACACACACACACACACACACACACACACACACACACACACACACACAAAAACGGATTTCGTATTAGAGGATGGTTACATACTACCATGCAATTGACCAATCGCTGGCCCCGCCCACTTACCACGTTGGTCTCGTCCACTGACTCCGACAGGAAGTCCTGCTTCCATTTTGAACGGCGTTTTTTGCAAAATTTAGGGCCAGTAGTATGTAACAAAAAAGTAGAAAAGTTGGTTTGCGACATAAACGTCGCAACTACAGCTTATATAAGCTGTAGTTACAACGTTTAGGTCGTCAAACCAACTAAGAGTAAGTGAACAAAAATGCGGCAAATGTTGGAGTTGAAAACTGCTTTCTGATCTAGGTGAATGGTTTCATTGGTCGACTTGTTGTTTTTTTCATTGACAGCCGCATAGCCCAACCCGATTACTTCCGACAAGAGGTTCGACTAAGTAAGCAACCCCCGTTTTTTTTGCAATTTCTATTGTCATTAGCATGTAACAAAAATAAAGTTGGCTGTTCACAACCTTAACGTCGTAATTAAAGCTTGAATCAGCTGTCGTAACGCCATTTAAGTCGTAAACCAAAAAACTTGGCCCCTTGTCATGCTGAACCAGGAATATTCCGGTTTTGGCAGGAGGTGTAGACTAAGATCAGACTGCACGTTTGTGCAGGCTGATCTTAGCTTACACCTCCTGCTAATACTTTTTCTTTCCCGAGTTGTTTATAAAGTTGATTTCTAAAAGAAATATTGATTTTTGAACAACAATATCTATCAGCGCTTTCAACACTTTGATTTGACAGCATTCGGTGAGGTAATTTATACAGCATGACAAGGGTTAATGTTTCACGTAAGATTGACAAAAGTTCAAAACCGGTCTAAATAAATGATTGATTGTTAGATCGATTTTTGATTGACATACGTGAATTGTTTAGCATTTTCAAATTCAAACGTATATAGGGTCACTGTTTAAAGTGAAGCACAGTTCATGACAGCTATAACTCACGCTTTCAACTAGTTTTTCATATTCATTAATGATCTTGTGTTGAGTGCATCATAGGGAAAGCAAGGGCCGTCTAAAATGAATTTTCGTCGTCGGACAAACTTAGGCTTTAAGACGGAGTTCGGTTTATAAAAGCCTTAACATTCTTACTTGTTGACCCGTTGGCGTAGTCGTTGGGATGCAAAAAAAAACTCATTTTGTATCGTATAATCCCGTTATTTGAAATTCAATTTTGTCAAGATTTTAAGTTGCAAATAACCAAAAAATGCAATTAAAAGAATGATCTGTGCTATAAATCTAATCATTGTCCATAAATTCAGTTTTAACTAAGCAGTGAATGGCTATTATCAGGGTTGCAATGAATACGATTTCATTGTTAAAGGTATTCGAGTGACACCTTTGATACAGTAAACCATGTATCATGGGACGACCACAAAGTGGCCGGATAAGAGAATAGTCGCTTAAAACACAATTAAATTAAATTTATGAAGGATTAACTCGTTTTCATAAATAATTTGATAAATAATTACAGAATCTTAAGTTGTTTGGACCCATTAGAATCGTCTCCTCGAGACGATTCTAACGAGTTCTAACAACATAATATTTAGGTTTGATATATATATATATATATATATATATATATATATATATATATATATATATATATATATATATATATATATATATATTTCTTTTTGCAAATACGACCGATTGTTTATGACAGCTCTTAATACTTGAAAATGGGATTTCGATCGTGGTCGCTTAATCGAAGTGGTCGCTTAAATGAGTTGGTCGCTCGAGGAAGATCGACTGTATATCGACGCTTTCCTCATAGTCAAAAAAGAAATCACCCGCTTGCAGTATTTCTGTTTTCCCAATGATGTAGAGGCTGATTTTAATAATTTTGCTGTCTCACTGTGAAATTATTCAGTGAATAATTCACCGAAAAATCTCAATAGTCCATTGGAAAAAATGAAAGAATATATATATTGGTCCAATTTGATATAAGAATCGTTAAGTCAGGTTAAACCTGCTTGTTTGCATTATTGATAAGAAGTAGAGATATATGTGTTAGTTTAGAACATGGTGGTTAATTGAATTTGCACCTTTATCTACCTCACTACTTAGCCAATTTCAAGAGTTACAGCATTTTTAGTTTTAGAAATAACACGTTGAGCGAAAAGAGACTATCCGGGAATTCCTTAAATACATTTTCAAACAATCCTACTGTTTTATGCCATTCAAGAAAACAACAACAACAGCAATAAAAGTGGAAATTTTGGTGAAATTAAAAATGTGCTCGTTACAAGAAATTTCTTCATTATTCCGAAATTTTCTACCCTTTTTTATAACTCAACGAACAAAATTTGTCTGCAACCTCTTCGAATTTTGGAACAGTCTAAAGTTTTGTCTTCTGGGAACTGGTTAAACTTATACATGAACATGAGATCTTGTATAGGTCAATTAAGAGATGAAGAGATTTTTTTTCATGGAGGTATGGACAGAAAAACCTAATCACGCTGTATGAATACGCGAAAAAAGCATCGAGCGAAAAAACAAAAAACTTTACAAATTTTGATACCTTTTTGTATGGGACTATTTTGTTCGGAAGCATTCAAAATCGCTGCGTGCTCAAAATTTTGAAACAAAAAATTAAATTATTCAGGGTTGGTATTAGTTCATAAAATGTAGAGAATATTGACCTTATAGTAATGGAATTCAAATTTTATTAAGCCAGTCATCTATAAAAACGAGGTTCTAAGTACCAGGTCGATACTTTTTCCACTATCAAGATGAATTGTGTTTGTGTGTGTGTGTGTGTGTGTGTGTATGGCAATCAATTAGAGGACCCAGGCTTGAACGCACTCCAACGATTAGAGGACTGCGGTACAATTGGAGGACTTGCATACGGGTCCTCAAAATGTTTTCATTGTATTCAACTGATTTTGATATACTATTATAGAAAATTGAAAAATAATCGAGTCCTCATTTAAACGTTAAAAAGTAGTCTGGACGCACAGAACATGCACACTTTGCTTTTGTCACGTGACTTGAGAGTGTGCTTGACGACTGGCACAGGTCCTCACATACATATATTTTGTTTTTCCCATGGCTGTATGCACAGGTCCTCACAAACTTGGGAGTTTAACATGAATGAAGATACATATATTTTGTTTTTCTCTTGACTGTATGCATAGGTTCACACAAACTCTTTTCTGTTACAGTACATGTCCTCACAAATATTTCGTCAAGCCTCAATAGCTCAGTCAGTAGTCAGGCTGGCAATTTAAGGGATCTCAATATGGCACTGGCTCGAAACCTGGCTCAGCCAACTTACTTTCCGAAAAGTCAATGTGACCTGATTCATTCTTTTTCACCAATGGACAAAGTTTATGTGATAAAGCAGTCAGTGGCTTGGAAAGAAAGCTATGTGTGGTACTGGTGGATAGGTGCACTGACTGCCATGATTTGACTGAAACAACGTTCTTTCCAAGTGCACCTATCCATGCTGTCATGGTATTTCTTCACCGGTACCGCAAGTAACGTTTATTTTCTTCCAAAATTAGAATTACTTTTACAAACAAAGTGCATTGGTGAAAGACGAATGATTCGGGTCACAGACTTTCATCGAACGTCGAAAAGAAAGATAGCCGAGTTGGAATTCGAACAAGTGGCAAACTGGGACCACTTGCTTGTAAATTGCTGCTTATAAGTCGCTACCCACTGAGCTATTGAAACTGCATAATGCGTGAAATGACGCCTTGAACAAATTGAAACACTTTAAAAGACGGCAGGAGGTTGCGGGTTGGATCCCTGGCCAAACATATCGGTGACAATATAGCATTGATAGTAATTGACTAGTTTTCTAAACTATACCGTAGCAGATCATAACCATTCATTGGTGTGTCTTATTCTTGTTTCACTTTTAAAAAAAGTTAGGTTTCAAAAAAGCCGTCTCTTGCATACAAATCAAACTAAGGACCCAGGCTTGAACGCACACCAACCATTAGAGGACTGCGGTACAATTAGAGGACTTGCACACGTTGAGATTGTCCTAACGTGACGCCACTGTATACTTGATAAAGTGGATTATGGCGTACCAAATGGGTCAAAAGTCTATTTCGACCGTGAACGCATAAAATATACGCGTCCACGCGTAAATTTTATGCGTCGACGCATATATTTACACGTCGACGCATTAAATTTACGCTTTAAAAGACGGCAGGAGGTTGCGGGTTGGATCCCTGGCCAAACATATCGGTGACAATATAGCATTGATGGTAATTGACTAGTTTTCTAAACTATACCGTAGCAGATCATAACCATTCATTGGTGTGTCTTATTCTTGTTTCACTTTTAAAAAAAGTTAGGTTTCAAAAAAGCCGTCTCTTGCATACAGATCAAACTAAGGACCCAGGCTTGAACGCACACCAACCATTAGAGGACTGCGGTACAATTAGAGGACTTGCACACGTTGAGATTGTCCTAACGTGACGCCACTGTATACTTGATAAAGTGGATTATGGCGCACCAAATGGGCCAAAGGTCTATTTAGACCGTGAACGCATAAAATATACGCCTCCACGCGTAAATTTTATGCGTCTACGCATATATTTACACGTCGACGCATAAAATTTACGCTTTAAAAGACGGCAGGAGGTTGCGGGTTGGATCCCTGGCCAAACATATCGGTGACAACATAGCATTGATAGTAATTGACTAGTTTTCTAAACTATACCGTAGCAGATCATAACCATTCATTGGTGTGTCTTATTCTTGTTTCACTTTTAAAAAAAGTTAGGTTTCAAAAAAGCCGTCTCTTGCATACAGATCAAACTAAGGACCCAGGCTTGAACGCACACCAACCATTAGAGGACTGCGGTACAATTAGAGGACTTGCACACGTTAAGATTGTCCTAACGTGACGCAATTGTATACTTAATAAAGTGGATTATGGCGCACCAAATGGGTCAAAAGTCTATTTAGACCGTGAACGCATAAAATATACGCGTCCACGCGTAAATTTTATGCGTCGACCCATATATTTACACCTCGACGCATAAAATTTACGCTTTAAAAGACGGCAGGAGGTTGCGGGTTGGATCCCTGGCCAAACATATCGGTGACAATATAGCATTGATAGTAATTGACTAGTTTTCTAAACTATACCGTAGCAGATCATAACCATTCATTGGTGTGTCTTATTCTTGTTTCACTTTTAAAAAAAGTTAGGTTTCAAAAAAGCCGTCTCTTGCATACAGATCAAACTAAGGACCCAGGCTTGAACGCACACCAACCATTAGAGGACTGCGGTACAATTAGAGGACTTGCACACGTTGAGATTGTCCTAACGTGACGCCACTGTATACTTGATAAAGTGGATTATGGCGTACCAAATGGGTCAAAAGTCGATTTAGACCGTGAACGCATAAAATATACGCGTCCACGCGTAAATTTTATGCGTCGACCCATATATTTACACGTCGACGCATAAAATTTACGCTTTAAAAAACGGCAGGAGGTTGCGGGTTGGATCCCTGGCCAAACATATCGGTGACAATATAGTATTGATAGTAATTGACTAGTTTTCTAAACTATACCGTAGCAGATCATAACCATTCATTGGTGTGTCTTATTCTTGTTTCACTTTTAAAAAAAGTTAGGTTTCAAAAAAGCCGTCTCTTGCATACAGATCAAACTAAGGACCCAGGCTTGAACGCACACCAACCATTAGAGGACTGTGGTACAATTAGAGGACTTGCACACGTTGAGATTGTCCTAACGTGACGCCACTGTATACTTGATAAAGTGGATTATGGCGTACCAAATGGGTCAAAATTTTATTTAGACCGTGAACGCATAAAATATACGCGT
Source organism: Fragum fragum (assembly GCA_946902895.1). Lineage (NCBI taxonomy): Eukaryota > Metazoa > Mollusca > Bivalvia > Cardiida > Cardiidae > Fragum > Fragum fragum. Next base: position 3,441,412 of record OX336379.1, read on the forward strand.
CCACGCGAAAATTTTATGCGTCGACGCATATATTTACACGTCAACGCATAAAATTTACGCTTTAAAAGACGGTAGGAAGATGTGGGTTGGATCCCTGGCCAAACATATCGGTGACAATATTGCATTGATAGTAATTGACTAGTTTTCTAAACTATACCGTAGCAGATCATAACCATTCATTGGTGTGTCTTTTTCTTGTTTCACTTTTAAAAAAAGTTAGGTTTCAAAAAAGCCGTCTCTTGCATACAGATCAAACTAAGGACCCAGGCTTGAACGCACACCAACCATTAGAGGACTGCGGTACAATTAGAGGACTTGCACACGTTGAGATTGTCCTAACGTGACGCCACTATATACTTGATAAAGTGGATTATGGCGTACCAAACGGGTCAAAAGTCTATTTAGACCGTGAACGCATAAAATATACGCGTCCACGCGTAAATTTTATGCGTCGACGCATATATTTACACGTCGACGTATAAGATTTACGCTTTAAAAGACGGCAGGAGGTTGCGGGTTGGATCCCTGGCCAAACATATCGGTGACAATATAGCATTGATAGTAATTGACTAGTTTTCTAAACTATACCGTAGCAGATCATAACCCTTCATTGGTGTGTCTTATTCTTGTTTCACTTTTAAAAAAGTTAGGTTTCAAAAAAGCCGTCTCTTGCATACAGATCAAACTAAGGACCCAGGCTTGAACGCACACCAACCATTAGAGGACTGCGGTACAATTAGAGGACTTGCACACGTTGAGATTGTCCTAACGTGACGCCACTGTATACTTGATAAAGTGGATTATGGCGTACCAAATGGGTCAAAAGTCTATTTAGACCGTGAACGCATAAAATATACGCGTCCACGCGTAAATTTTATGTGTCGACGCATATATTCACACGTCGACGCATAAAATTTACGCTTTAAAAAACGGCAGGAGGTTGCGGGTTGGATCCCTGGCCAAACATATCGGTGACAATATAGCATTGATAGTAATTGACTAGTTTTCTAAACTATACCGTAGCAGATCATAACCATTCATTGGTGTGTCTTATTCTTGTTTCACTTTTAAAAAAAGTTAGGTTTCAAAAAAGCCGTCTCTTGCATACAGATCAAACTAAGGACCCAGGCTTGAACGCACACCAACCATTAGAGGACTGCGGTACAATTAGAGGACTTGCACACGTTGAGATTGTCCTAACGTGACGCCACTGTATACTTGATAAAGTGGATTATGGCGTACCAAATGGGTCAAAAGTCGATTTAGACCGTGAACGCATAAAATATACGCGTCCACGCGTAAATTTTATGCGTCGACCCATATATTTACACGTCGACGCATAAAATTTACGCTTTAAAAAACGGCAGGAGGTTGCGGGTTGGATCCCTGGCCAAACATATCGGTGACAATATAGTATTGATAGTAATTGACTAGTTTTCTAAACTATACCGTAGCAGATCATAACCATTCATTGGTGTGTCTTATTCTTGTTTCACTTTTAAAAAAAGTTAGGTTTCCAAAAAGCCGTCTCTTGCATACAGATCAAACTAAGGACCCAGGCTAGAACGCACACCAACCATTAGAGGACTGTGGTACAATTAGAGGACTTGCACACGTTGAGATTGTCCTAACGTGACGCCACTGTATACTTGATAAAGTGGATTATGGCGTACCAAATGGGTCAAAATTTTATTTAGACCGTGAACGCATAAAATATACGCGTCCACGCGTAAATTTTATGCGTCGACGCATATATTTACACGTCGACGCATAAAATTTACGCTTTAAAAGACGGTAGGAAGATGCGGGTTGGATCCCTGGCCAAACATATCGGTGACAATATTGCATTGATAGTAATTGACTAGTTTTCTAAACTATACCGTAGCAGATCATAACCATTCATTGGTGTGTCTTTTTCTTGTTTCACTTTTAAAAAAAGTTAGGTTTCAAAAAAGCCGTCTCTTGCATACAGATCAAACTAAGGACCCAGGCTTGAACGCACACCAACCATTAGAGGACTGCGGTACAATTAGAGGACTTGCACACGTTGAGATTGTCCTAACGTGACGCCACTATATACTTGATAAAGTGGATTATGGCGTACCAAACGGGTCAAAAGTCTATTTAGACCGTGAACGCATAAAATATACGCGTCCACGCGTAAATTTTATGCGTCGACGCATATATTTACACGTCGACGTATAAGATTTACGCTTTAAAAGACGGCAGGAGGTTGCGGGTTGGATCCCTGGCCAAACATATCGGTGACAATATAGCATTGATAGTAATTGACTAGTTTTCTAAACTATACCGTAGCAGATCATAACCCTTCATTGGTGTGTCTTATTCTTGTTTCACTTTTAAACAAGTTAGGTTTCAAAAAAGCCGTCTCTTGCATACAGATCAAACTAAGGACCCAGGCTTGAACGCACACCAACCATTAGAGGACTGCGGTACAATTAGAGGACTTGCACACGTTGAGATTGTCCTAACGTGACGCCACTGTATACTTGATAAAGTGGATTATGGCGTACCAAATGGGTCAAAAGTCTATTTAGACCGTGAACGCATAAAATATACGCGTCCACGCGTAAATTTTATGTGTCGACGCATATATTCACACGTCGACGCATAAAATTTACGCTTTAAAAAACGGCAGGAGGTTGCGGGTTGGATCCCTGGCCAAACATATCGGTGACAATATAGCATTGATAGTAATTGACTAGTTTTCTAAACTATACCGTAGCAGATCATAACCATTCATTGGTGTGTCTTATTCTTGTTTCACTTTTGAAAAAAGTTAGGTTTCAAAAAAGCCGTCTCTTGCATACAGATCAAACTAAGGACCCAGGCTTGAACGCACACCAACCATTAGAGGACTGCGGTACAATTAGAGGACTTGCACACGTTGAGATTGTCCTAACGTGACGCCACTGTATACTTGATAAAGTGGATTATGGCGTACCAAATGGGTCAAAAGTCTATTTAGACCGTGAACGCATAAAATATACGCGTCCACGCGTAAATTTTATGCGTCGACCCATATATTTACACGTCGACGCATAAAATTTACGCGAGCAGTTGAAAATTCATGCGTCGACGCGAAATTTTCAACTGCTCGCGTAAATACACGCGTCGACGCGTATTTTATCTGTGAACCCATCAGCTCCTTCGTTTCATCAATCAATTTTATGGTATAAAGGGAAAGGTTTCTAACCACCTCTCCCATTTGCCAGCATCGGTTTCAGATTTTTTACTCCTGCTCGCGTATAATTTACGCGTCGACGCATATTTTTTCAACTGCTCGCGCAAATTTTATACGTCGACGCGCATATTTACGCGTGGACGCATAAAAATTTACGCTAGCAGTTGAAAATATATGCGTCGACGCGTATATTTAATGCGTGCACGCTCTAGGCCTATATAGACTTTTGACCCATTTAGTACGTCATAGTGGATTCCTAATAATTTTTGGTGGGTTTTCTTTTCAATCCTTGAGAGAAAAGAGGAAAACAGTCGGTGTTATTGAAAAACCTCGTAACTCCAGCTTAATTATATAGCTGGAGTTACGAGGTATCTTGCTATAACATCAATGCAATGCCGTTTCCATTTTGGGGTTTTAAGCAAACATTCTTCAGGGACGTCAAAACCGGTCTTGTTTGGGGGGTGTTATTTTAGCATGAGAATTATTAATAATACAAACGAAATCGCGGATATTATATCAATTATTTAGGGTAAAAACAATAAAATAAGATAAAAGTCCCCAAATCCGTGAGAATTTATAAGGCGTATCTTTTTTTCATTGGACACAAATATAAATTTATAACCTATGCACGGGGGGATTGTGCATGCTGAGATGGATAACGAATACGGAGAAAAATAATCTCGAATCTTGTCAAATATTTTGCAATAACTCCTTAATTTCTTTGTCGACTTTCAAAAGGTCTGTTGCATGTACCCCGCCTTGAAAATCCCTTTCCTCGGATACATGGATTATTTGTGGTATCCTTTTAATTTTTCAAAAAATTGATCTCAAATGACCAGAAAACGGAATGATAACGACTCCGGCAAAATAAGCCACGCTTCAGGTAGGAAATTGTGCAATAATTTTCTTATTACTGTGTCAATTTTCAAGCGGTTTGTTGCATGTACCCCGCCTTACTGAGCGCTTTCCTCAGGTGTATTACTTATTTGAAAACTCCCCATATTTTTCCCAAAAATGGATCCCAACTGACCTGAAAAACGACCAGATTTTTTGTCGTTTTTCTGGTCGGTTGGGATCACTTTTCGCAAAAAGTACAAAAGGGTTTCGTGTAAAGCATACATCGTGGGAAAGAGCTCAGTGAGGCGGGGTACAAGCAACAAACCGTTTTTTAATTGGCGCAGAAATAAGGAAGTTATTGCAAAATGTCTTAGCTGAAGCGAGGCAAATTTGTCCGTAGATTTACCCATCCCAGCATGCACAATCCCCACCGTGCTATAGCAAATGGCGGTAGGCTATTTAGTCGTAAAATATACTGAGAGGCAAAAGAAAGTATACACCTTTTGTCTCTATATATCTCTCTTAATTTCCATCATATCGACTCAAAATTTTGCATTTTTTATTTCTACCCAAAAACCAATATCAGTTATGATGAATTTCACCTGAAATTGCTTTGACTACCCATACTCCTGCTACATGCCGATTTAGCGAAGCATTAGATATTGCCATTATTCCCTATTTGGTGTCTTTAATCCTTATCATAACAAATCACAACGTTAAATGTTCTCTAACATTCTAACCCAATTCTCGGTGGCTGGTAGAAATTGACCAATATGCCACTTTTTTGCATTAAGACCCATTTTTCTATGACGCAGCATAATAATGAAAGAAACGCGACTTTATATTCACTTGGTCAGGTGACTAGGAACATTCTACGCAAACTTTATTAAAATCCGTCAATGAATTTAGAAGGAGTTATGTCAGATAACCCGTTTGCATCAAGTCCCATTTTGCCATGACGCACCGTAATATGGAAAAGCACTAACAATGTACGCGTAGTCCTAGGTGACTAGACTTTTTCTGTGACAATTCTGTCAAAATCCGTTCATAAATGTAGGGAATATGTCAACACATATGCTTGCATTAATTTAGCGATTAAATCCCCTTTTTCGATGACGCTGTATACTTTGAAAAAACGTCGCACCGAAAGAAAAGATAGATGGACGGATAGGCTAAGAAGGTTACATCAATAGACGAATATCTTCGGTGGCGTTTAAAAATTGTACAAAATCTATTAATCGGTTCTCCGAAAACGTGAAAGAACTATGGTGTATACTTAATTTTGCCTCTCTGTATATATTGATTGTTTCAAAGTTGAAGGTTTAACCCATTACAAAACGACAGTTTTAGACTGGTCTAACCTCAAAGATGTTGCAGACGACAACTCTATTTGAATGTCATTTTACATTTATTGATAATTTTAGGAAGAAAATATTGTGGGAAATGAAGAAATTGCTTGTCATAAGCAAGTTCTTCATTTTCCACAATGTTTTAAAAAGTCTTTATTTTGTAGGGTTTCTAAGACGTCATTGTGTGGAAATGGGTAAGGGTGCTTCAAGAATAATTTTAAAGACTTTGATCACGATTTTGTTCCCAAACAAATATTGAGCAATATATCTTATACCCTCGCTTTCCTGCAAAAAGCTAGCTCACAACTACACTGTACAACTTGTATAAAGAGACAAATAAATTATGAGCATGCATTGTAGAGAACATAAAAGTTTTTCAGAACGAAATATGCCATTTCAAATTGAAAGAAGCGAATGTAAAAAGCTCACAGGGGGAAACGTTTCGGTAAATAAATACGTAAACGCCCAAATCAAAAAGTGTCAATTTTCGAATTTTGCACAATAATTTTATGTGAACCTATACTGACGTCCAAAAGAAACGCCCCAGTCCTAATAAATGTCCGATTATTCAGTAAACCTGATTTGAAATTACAAAATAATTTCCATCAGTAAATTTGACTATCTGTTGTTGAAAAATGATGATAAAGAAATAATCAAATTGTTACAGTTTAGAAAAACGGCACATTTAAACAGAGCGGTATCAGAATTTTTATTTGAAAATCTGTAGCACGTGGTTCAAACTTTACTTGAGACGACAAAAGATACCGTAAAACGACTTATTTGGTGACCACAATTATTGAATACTAAACGCGATGTTGATTTCAACGTTTCAAACCTGAAACGCAAATGACGTCAACGTAAGACGGCTTCTTGTATAACAAGCGTTACGCGAGGTCTACCTGACTTTGGACGATTGGCAAATGTTTCTCTAACTCTAACTCGTCGAACAAGATGCCAGATTGTGCAATGAAAGACGTTAAAACGTCAGGCGGCTTGTTTTTCACTTCCCCGTATTCGAAAATGGCTTATCTACGAGCTCTATTTTCCAAGCAGTGTGTCTATTTCAAACGTAAATGACAACAACAACAGTTACCAAAAAAATACTTATTTGACCACCACAGTAACAGACTACTCGACAGAAAATCGATCCCAACGTCACAAACCTGAAACGTGCATGACGTAAACGTGGAGAATTATCATGCTTTATAGGCGTTAAATGGGGTCTACTTGAGCGTGACCGATCGATAGATGTTTGCGGAACTCTAACGCGTCGATCAAGACACCGAATCGAGAAACACAATATGTTAAACCATCTTGCGACTTGTTTGTGCATTCGTCGCATTAAAAAAATGCCATATTACGCGCTCCCTTTTCAGAATTTAGTCTTGGTATCCTTCAATTTGGATGTTTCATTAGAAAATCTTTAAACTCGTGGTTGCCTATCCACTAACACATGCAACTTTGTAAAATATGACCCATTTCATCACGTGATAAACATACACGAAGCGCACGTAGAAAACGTGACCAGTCACCGGAAATGGACATATTGGCGAATAAAAACGCACATTTTTTTCATTTACCGTAATTGTCGGTCAAAATGATGATATACAGTATACATTTTACTAACATTGTTGCAGGCATAAGGAAAATAACGACAAATTTCATTGGGGCGTTTCTTTTGGACGTCAGTTTATTTAAATAATGCCAATTCATCAATTTTCGTAGCGTATAATTTTATGATAACTTTTTGAATGTGATGAATGACGTTGCTTTTCTTTAAAAAAAACCGCGTATCCACAGCTTGATTTAAGCTGTAGTTACCAGGTTTTATCCACATCTTGATTTAAGCTGTAGTTACCAGGTTTTCGAAGAAAAGCAACTATATTTTAGCCGGTTCAGTAAGCGGGGTTAATTGGACTTTACCGTTCAAACTTAAAAATTAAAGGGCTATATAAAGCCTCTCTTACAACCCGTCGTGCATCTTTTTAAATCGTACGTTTTAAAACTCTGCAAAATCGCACGATTTATAAAGACGCACTACGGGTTGTAAGAGCGCCTCAAAGAATTGTCCGGTCAATTCTTTGCTGCGTGCAGTCTGTGTCGTGGTTGTGTCCACCAGAATCGTACGTTGCACGTGCGTGCATCGCACGACTAAACGTACGTTTTAGACGCAGACCGCACGCAGGAGCACGTACGACCGGTTGTAAGAGAGGCTTAAGTAAATTTACTACGCGTCATTTGAAAATGTTGGTCCCCTTTATTGCTTTCCATAACAGTTTTGGATAAAGTTTCCCTTACAGAGCATTGAGAGAAAGAACAAGCATATCGCTGCTTTTCAACAAAAAAACTCGTAACTGCAGCTTAAAACCAGGTGCAATTACGAGGTTTTTGTTGAAAAGCGATGATGGTGGCGACTAGCAGTCTCATATCAACCCCACTCCACAGAAAGCTACTTGCCTCTATAAACTATGATTCACCGTGTCGTTTGCAACACCTTCGAATTTTGACCGGTCAAAACTTTTGTCGTCTGTGAAAGGGATTATTGGATGTTGCGGTTCAGACGTAAAATTAAAAGACTATCTAAGTAAAGTTTATGACCTACCATTCTAAAAGGATGGCTATGTATTGCATGGAGAAAAGGACATTTCGTAGGCCTAACTGTGTGAAATGGAAAAAAGTTATTCCACTTGTCCAAAACGAAAGAACTGCGTGTGAATAGGGTATAAAATATTAAAGGGACATAACATTTCAATTTCATATTTTAAAAGTATGTCTTGATGTAAGGATGTGTTATTCTAATGCGTAGAAATGCTATCATTTTTTTTTTTTTTTTAGGTTGTTATTTGTGAGAGAAAAATACGCCTTTAAAAATGAGACAGAAATGAAAAAAATCCATGTAAATCTGAACTGTTGTCAACAACAACTTGTTTGATTTTAGCACAAAAATATGTATTTCTCGTAAACGGTTCAGTATTTTGGCTTGAAATTTTCGGAATTTTCATAAGAGAATTTGTTCTTTCAGATAAATATTAATGTAAAATTTATGTAAAAAAAAATATGAAATGTCACTTTAAGGGGAAATCATCCAAGTATACAGATCAAACTAAGGACCCAGACTTGAATGCACATCAACGAGTAGAGGACTGTGGTACAATTGGAGGACTTGCACACGGGTCCTGAAATATTTCTTTGTATTCAACTGATTTTGATATGCTAAGTCGAAAATTAACTCATTTGACCGAAATTCAAAATAAAGGAGCTGTTGCAAGCATCATGGGAAAAAGCCATTGCTCGCGAGTTATAGCTTCTTTATCGTTAACAACAGATAATCCGCGGAAACCATACACAACATTCTTTCCAAGTGTACCCATCCATGCGATCATGGTATTTCTTCACCGGCACAACGTTCTTTCCAAGATACTCACTGTTGTTATCACTTAAACAAAGTCCATTTAAGACAAATGAACCGGATCACAGTGACTTTCAGCAAGCGTCAAAAAGAAAGTTGGCCGAGCCGGGATTCGAACCAGTTCCAAACCGAGACCACTTGCATGTAAATTGATACCCACTGAGCTATTGAGACTGCATAAGTACTGAAACTCAGATGCGATGCGAAATCGCTAATAAACCGAACCGAAGGCGGAAAAATCATAACTAAAAACTGCCTAAACATCACAATGTCATCTAAAAGAGCAGGAGACCGTAATTAGAGCAGGAGACCGTAATTAGCCTATGTAAACACTGTGAAAAAGGAAACCACAGCTGTAGCAGTTTCATTGGTGTGTCATATTCTTGTTTCACTTTTAAGAAAAGTAAGGTTTTAAAAAATCCGTGTCTTGCCCCAGATATTAAACGTGTTTGTATATGGATCAAACAGAGGACCCAGGCTTGAACGCACACAAACGATTAGTTGACTGCGATACAATTAGAGGACTTGCACACGGGTCCTCAAAATGTTTTCTCTGTCAAAAATTAAACCATTTGACCGAAATTCCAAATTAACAAGCTAGTTTCGTAGTACCTACATGTACTATAGGCATCAACTGTAATTTGATACTTACTGTTGTCAAATGCATGAGTATGCCAAGTAACATACAAGACGAAATGGTTGTACGGCGCCGAATTGATTGGCCAAAATGTATCCTATCGATCAGGTGGGAAACCAAATTAGCCAAAAACATTTTACGCAGGAAGAATATTAATTTAGAGTTGTTTTCCATCGATGTTTCATTTTGAGAAACCCCCTACATTTACACGTTTGGGATATCCCATGTTTTCAACCGGCAAAATGACGAACTCTTGTGGTCAAGAAATCGACGCATTTAGCCCGAATGAAAACATAGAAAACAATCAGTGTTGAGATGAACAAAGAACTATGTTCAAGGGCGGATCCAGGATTTTTTTCCAGGGGGGGGGGGGTCCAATGCTAAGATATTTTTTCCAGGGGGGGTCTAAGCTCAAATTATGGCTTAAAATGTAATAAATATGTAACATTACACTAAATTTATTTAGTAAAAATTTAATTTTCTGCAAATGCCAGGGGGGGTCCGGACCACCTGACCCCCCCCCCCCTCTAGATCCGCCCATGATGTTCAATAAAATAGACGGAACAGCCGCACTATAGACTGGTACCACTGTCGACTTTAACAAAAAGCCTTTGTTAAAGTCGACAGCGTTACCGGTCTAAGCCACACTATAGCCTGAACTATCGTCAATCGAAGTCGGCCAAAATGTAGTAATGAACAGTCGCGGAACTGTTCGTTACTCAATGTCTTTGTACAATTTACACCTCCAGTGATAAAGCTCAAATAACATACCATATTGTACGTACTATAAAAAACAACTATACTGACTGACTTTAAAAACGCATCACTTATTTTCAAAATGTTTTCGTAGTTAAAGTCAACATGATCTAATTTCTACTTCTGATATATATTTCAACAAATAAGACACGATATTCAATAAAATTTATTGCAGTCAGTTACCACGTTATTTCGCACGACGTCAACGTGGAAAATATGGATAACGTTTACGTATATACACCTTAGGTGACCAACTGGATTTTTGTTTTCATATTCCATATTCAAATGGTCAGGAGTTACTTTTATTTCTCAATCAATTGTGCAAGTCCGATCACAACTTTCAAGTTAGGTCCTCGTAATTATGGTCATAAAAGGTATTGTGTAAAATATGCAAATTAGGGTCCTCATACCGAAGGTCCTCATAAATCAGGCTAAAGGTGACAAGTCCTCACTACGTTTTTTTTTATTTACTTTGAGTGTTAAGGGAAAACAATATCAATTTTGTACTTTCCACGCAATGAAAAAGAAACTGACATCACATTGCGTTTTATACGCAAACGTTTTACATGGGTCCTCAGGATAACGCGGAAAGTCAAGGTCCTTATATTGTATGCTGTACAAGTATGTGTGTGTGTGTGTGTGTGTGTGTGTGTGGCAATCAATTAGAGGACCCAGGCTTGAACGCACTCCAACGATTAGAGGACTGCGGTACAATTGGAGGACTTGCACACGGGTCCTCAAAATGTTTTCATTGTATTCAACTGATTTTGATATACTATTATAGAAAATTGAAAAATAATCGAGTCCTCATTTAAACGTTAAAAAGTAGTCTGGACGCACAGAACATGCACACTTTGCTTTTGTCACGTGACTTGAGAGTGTGCTTGACGACTGGCACAGGTCCTCACATACATATATTTTGTTTTTCCCATGGCTGTATGCACAGGTCCTCACAAACTTGGGAGTGTAACACGAATGAACATACATATATTTTTTTTTTCTCTTGACTGTATGCATAGGTTCACACAAACTCTTTTCTGTTACAGTACATGTCCTCACAAATATTTCGTCAAGCCTCAATAGCTCAGTCAGTAGTCAGGCTGGCAATTTAAGGGATCTCAATATGGCACTGGCTCGAAACCTGGCTCAGCCAACTTACTTTCCGAAAAGTCAATGTGACCTGATTCATTCTTTTTCACCAATGGACAAAGTTTATGTGATAAAGCAGTCAGTGGCTTGGAAAGAAAGCTATGTGTGGTACTGGTGGATAGGTGCACTGACAGCCATGATTTGACTGAAACAACGTTCTTTCCAAGTGCACCTATCCATGCTGCCATGGTATTTCTTCACCGGTACCGCAAGTAACGTTTATTTACTTCCAAAATTAGAATTACTTTTTCAAACAAAGTCCATTGGTGAAAGACGAATGATTCGGGTCACAGACTTTCATCGAACGTCGAAAAGAAAGATAGCCGAGTTGGAATTCGAACCAGTGGCAAACTGGGACCACTTGCTTGTAAATTGCTGCTTGTAGGTCGTTACCCACTGAGCTATTGAAACTGCATAATGCGTGAAATGACGCCTTGAACAAATTGAAACACTTTAAAAGACGGCAGGAGGTTGCGGGTTGGATCCCTGGCCAAACATATCGGTGACAATATAGCATTGATAGTAATTGACTAGTTTTCTAAACTATACCGTAGCAGATCATAACCATTCATTGGTGTGTCTTATTCTTGTTTCACTTTTAAAAAAAGTTAGGGTTCAAAAAAGCCGTCTCTTGCATACAGATCAAACTAAAGATCCAGGCTTGAACGCACACCAACCATTAGAGGACTGCGGTACAATTAGAGGACTTGCACACGTTGAGATTGCCCTAACGTGACGCCACTGTATACTTGATAAAGTGGATTATGGCGTACCAAATGGGTCAAAAGTCTATTTAGACCGTGAACGCATAAAATATGCGCGTCCACGCGTAAATTTTATGCGTCGACGCATATATTTATACGTCGACGCATAAAATTTACGCTTTAAAAGACGGCAGGAAGTTGCGGGTTGGATCCCTTGCCAAACATATCGGTGACAATATAGCATTGATAGTAATTGACTAGTTTTCTAAACTATACCGTAGCAGATCATAACCATTCATTGGTGTGTCTTATTCTTGTTTCACTTTTAAAAAAAGTTAGGTTTCAAAAAAACCGTCTCTTGCATACAGATCAAACTAAGGACCCAGGCTTGAACGCACACCAACCATTAGAGGTCTGCGGTACAATTAGAGGACTTGCACACGTTGAGATTGTCCTAACGTGACACCACTGTATACTTGATTAAGTGGATTATGGCGCACCAAATGGGTCAAAAGTCTATTTAGACCGTGAACGCATAAAATATACGCGTCCACGCGTAAATTTTATGCGTCGACGCATATATTTACACGTCGACGCATAAAATTTACGCTTTAAAAGACGACAGGAGGTTGCGGGTTGGATCCCTGGCCAAACATATCAGTGACAATATAGCATTGATAGTAATTGACTGGTTTTCTAAACTATACCGTAGCAGATCATAGCCATTCATTGGTGTGTCTTATTCTTGTTTCACTTTTAAAAAAAGTTAGGTTTCAAAAAAGCCGTCTCTTGCATACAGATCAAACTAAGGACCCAGGCTTGAACGCACACCAACCATAAGAGGACTGCGGTACAATTAGAGGACTTGCACACGTTGAGATTGTCCTAACGTGACGCCACTGTATACTTGATAAAGTGGATTATGGCACACTAAATGGGTCAAAAGTCTATTTAGACCGTGAACGCATAAAATATACGCGTCCACGCGTAAATTTTATGCGTCGACGCATATATATTTATACGTCGACGCATAAAATTTACGCTTTAAAAGACGGCAGGAGGTTGCGGGTTGGATCCCTGGCAAAACATATCGGTGACAATATAGCATTGATAGTAATTGACTAGTTTTCTAAACTATACCGTAGCAGATCATAACCATTCATTGGTGTGTCTTATTCTTGTTTCACTTTTAAAAAAAGTTAGGTTTCAAAAAAACCGTCTCTTGCATACAGATCAAACTAAGGACCCAGGCTTGAACGCACACCAACCATTAGAGGTCTGCGGTACAATTAGAGGACTTGCACACGTTGAGATTGTCCTAACGTGACACCACTGTTTACTTTATAAAGTGGATTATGGCGCACCAAATGGGTCGAAAGTCTATTTAGACCGTGAACGCATAAAATATACGCGTCCACGCGTAAATTTTATGCGTCGACGCATATATTTATACGTCGACGCATAAAATTTACGCGTTAAAAGACGGCAGGAAGTTGCGGGTTGGATCCCTGGCCAAACACATCGGTGACAATATAGCATTGATAGTAATTGACTAGTTTTCTAAACTATACCGTAGCAGATCATAACCATTCATTGGTGTGTCTTATTCTTGTTTCACTTTTAAAAAAAGTTAGGTTTCAAAAAAGCCGTCTCTTGCATACAGATCAAACTAAGGACCCAGGCTTGAACGCACACCAACCATTAGAGGACTGCGGTACAATTAGAGGACTTGCACACGTTGAGATTGCCCTAACGTGACGCCACTGTATACTTGATAAAGTGGATTATGGCGTACCAAATGGGTCAAAAGTCTATTTAGACCGTGAACGCATAAAATATACGCGTCCACGCGTAAATTTTATGCGTCGACGCATATATTTATACGTCGACGCATAAAATTTACGCTTTAAAAGACGGCAGGAAGTTGCGGGTTGGATCCCTTGCCAAACATATCGGTGACAATATAGCATTGATAGTAATTGACTAGTTTTCTAAACTATACCGTAGCAGATCATAACCATTCATTGGTGTGTCTTATTCTTGTTTCACTTTTAAAAAAAGTTAGGTTTCAAAAAAACCGTCTCTTGCATACAGATCAAACTAAGGACCCAGGCTTGAACGCACACCAACCATTAGAGGTCTGCGGTACAATTAGAGGACTTGCACACGTTGAGATTGTCCTAACGTGACACCACTGTATACTTGATAAAGTGGATTATGGCGCACCAAATGGGTCAAAAGTCTATTTAGACCGTGAACGCATAAAATATACGCGTCCACGCGTAAATTTTATGCGTCGACGCATATATTTACACGTCGACGCATAAAATTTACGCGTTAAAAGACGACAGGAGGTTGCGGGTTGGATCCCTGGCCAAACATATCAGTGACAATATAGCATTGATAGTAATTGACTGGTTTTCTAAACTATACCGTAGCAGATCATAGCCATTCATTGGTGTGTCTTATTCTTGTTTCACTTTTAAAAAAAGTTAGGTTTCAAAAAAGCCGTCTCTTGCATACAGATCAAACTAAAGATCCAGGCTTGAACGCACACCAACCATAAGAGGACTGCGGTACAATTAGAGGACTTGCACACGTTGAGATTGTCCTAACGTGACACCACTGTTTACTTTATAAAGTGGATTATGGCGCACCAAATGGGTCGAAAGTCTATTTAGACCGTGAACGCATAAAATATACGCGTCCACGCGTAAATTTTATGCGTCGACGCATATATTTATACGTCGACGCATAAAATTTACGCGTTAAAAGACGGCAGGAAGTTGCGGGTTGGATCCCTGGCCAAACACATCGGTGACAATATAGCATTGATAGTAATTGACTAGTTTTCTAAACTATACCGTAGCAGATCATAACCATTAATTGGTGTGTCTTATTCTTGTTTCACTTTTAAAAAAAGTTAGGTTTCAAAAAAGCCGTCTCTTGCATACAGATCAAACTAAGGACCCAGGCTTGAACGCACACCAACCATTAGAGGACTGCGGTACCATTAGAGGACTTGCGCACGTTGAGATTGTCCTAACGTGACGCCACTGTATACTTGATAAAGTGGATTATGGCGTACCAAACGGGTCAAAAGTCTATTTAGACCGTGAACGCATAAAATATACGCGTCCACACGTAAATTTTATGCGTCGACGCATATATTTACACGTCGACGCATAAGATTTACGCTTTAAAAGACTGCAGGAGGTTGCGGGTTGGATCCCTGGCCATACATATCGTTGACAATATAGCATTGATAGTAATTGACTAGTTTTCTAAACTATACCGTAGCAGATCATAACCATTCATTGGTGTGTCTTATTCTTGTTTCACTTTTAAAAAAAGTTAGGTTTCAAAAAAGCCGTCTCTTGCATACAGATCAAACTAAGGACCCAGGCTTGAACGCACACCAACCATTAGAGGACTGCGGTACAATTAGAGGACTTGCACACGTTGAGATTGTCCTAACGTGACGCCACTGTATACTTGATAAAGTGGATTATGGCGTACCAAATGGGTCAAAAGTCTATTTAGACCGTGAGCGCATAAAATATGCGCGTCCACGCATAAATTTTATGCGACGACGCATATATTTACACGTCGACGCATAAAATTTACGCTTTAAAAGACGGCAGGAGGTTGCGGGTTGGATCCCTGGCCAAACATATCGGTGACAATATAGCATTGATAGTAATTGACTGGTTTTCTAAACTATACCGTAGCAGATCATAACCATTCATTGGTGTGTCTTATTCTTGTTTCACTTTTAAAAAAAGTTAGGTTTCAAAAAAGCCGTCTCTTGCATACAGATCAAACAAAGGACCCAGGCTTGAACGCACACCAACCATTAGAGGACTGCGGTACAATAAGAGGACTTGCACACGATGAGATTGTCCTAACGTGACGCCACTGTATACTTGATAAAGTGGATTATGGCGCACCAAATGGGTCAAAAGTCTATTTAGACCGTGAACGCATAAAATATACGCGTCCACGCGTAAATTTTATGCGTCGACGCATATATTTATACGTCGACGCATAAAATTTACGCTTTAAAAGACGGCAGGAGGTTGCGGGTTGGATCCCTGGCCAAACATATCGGTGACAATATTGCATTGATAGTAATTGACTAGTTTTCTAAACTATACCGTAGCAGATCATAACCATTCATTGGTGTGTCTTATTCTTGTTTCTCTTTTAAAAAAAGTTAGGTTTCAAAAAAGCCGTCTCTTGCATACGGATCAAACTAAGGACCCAGGCTTGAACGCACACCAACCATTAGAGGACTGCGGTAAAATTAGAGGACTTGCACACGTTGAGATTGTCCTAACGTGACGCCACTGTATACTTGATAAAGTGGATTATGGCGTACCAAATGGGTCAAAAGTCTATTTAGACCGTGAACGCATAAAATATACGCGTCCACGCGTAAATTTTATGCGTCGACGCATATAATTACACGTCGACGCATAAAATTTACGCGAGCAGTTGAAAATTCATGCGTCGACGCGAAATTTTCAACTGCTCGCTTAAATACACGCGTCGACGCGTTTTTTATCTGTGAACTTATCAGCTCCTTTGTTTCATCAATCAACTGCTCGCGTAAATTTTATACGTTGACGCGCATATTTACGCGTGGACGCATAAAAATTTACGCTAGCAGTTGAAAATATATGCGTCGACGCGTATATTTTATGCGTGCACGCTCTAGGCCTATATAGACTTTTGACCCATTTAGTACGTCATAGTGGATTCCTAATAATTTTTGGTGGGTTTTCTTTTCAATCCTTGAGAGAAAAGAGGAAAACAGTCGGTGTTATTGAAAAACCTGGTAACTCCAGCTTAATTATATAGCTGGAGTTACGAGGTATCTGTCTATAACATCAATGCAATGCCGTTTCCATTTTGGGGTTTTAAGCAAACACCGGTCTTGTTTGGGGGGTGTTATTTTAGCATGAGAATTATTAATAATACAAACGAAATCGCGGATATTATATCAATTATTTAGGGTAAAAACAATAAAATAAGATTAAAGTCCCCTAATCCGTGAGAATTTATAAGGCGTATCTTTTTTTCATTGGACACAAATATAAATTTATAACCTATACACGGTGGGGATTGTGCATGCTGAGATGGATAACGAATACGGAGAAAAATAATCTCGAATCTTGTCAAATATTTTGCAATTACTCCTTAATTTCTTTGTCGACTTTCAAAAGGTCTGTTGCATGTACCCCGCCTTGAAAATCCCTTTCCTCGGATACATGGATTATTTGTGGTATCCTTTTAATTTTTCAAAAAATTGATCCCAAATGACCAGAAAACGGAATGATAACGACTACGGCAAAATAAGCCACGCTTCAGGTAGGAAATTGTGCAATAATTTTCTTATTACTGTGTCAATTTTCAAGCGGTTTGTTGCATGTACCCCGCCTTACTGAGCGCTTTCCTCAGGTGTATTACTTATTTGAAAACTCCCCATATTTTTCCCAAAAATGGATCCCAACTGACCTGAAAAACGACCAGATTTTTGGTCGTTTTTCTGGTCGGTTGGGATCACTTTTCGCAAAAAGTACAAAAGGGTTTCGTGTAAAGCATACATCGGGGGAAAGAGCTCAGTAAGGCGGGAAACAAGCAACAAACCGTTTTTTAATTGGCGCAGAAATAAGGAAGTTATTGCAAAATGTCTTAGCTGAAGCGAGGCAAATTTGTCCGTAGATTTACCCATCCCAGCATGCACAATCCCCACCGTGCTATAGCAAATGGCGGTAGGCTATTTAGTCGTAAAATATACTGAGAGGCAAAAGAAAGTATACACCTTTTGTCTCTATATATCTCTCTTAATTTCCATCATATCGACTCAAAATTTTGCATTTTTTATTTCTACCCCAAAACCAATATTAGTTATGATGAATTTCACCTGAAATTGCTTTGACTACCCATACTCCTGCTACATGCCGATTTAGCGAAGCATTAGATATTGCCATTATTCCCTATTTGGTGTCTTTAATCCTTATCATAACAAATCACAACGTTAAATGTTCTCTAACCTTCTAACCCAATTCTCGGTGGCTGGTAGAAATTGACCAATATGCCACTTTTTTGCATTAAGACCCATTTTTCTATGACGCAGCATAATAATGAAAGAAACGCGGCTTTATATTCACTTAGTCAGGTGACTAGGAACATTCTACGCAAACTTTATCAAAATCCGTCAATGAATTTAGAAGGAGTTATGTCAGATAACCCGTTTGCATCAAGTCCCATTTTGCCATGACGCACCGTAATATGGAAAAGGACTAACAATGTACGCGTAGTCCTAGGTGACTAGACTTTTTCTGTGACAATTCTGTCAAAATCCGTTCATAAATGTAGGGAATATGTCAACACATATGCTTGCATTAATTTAGCGATTAAATCCCCTTTTTCGATGACGCTGTATACTATGAAAAAACGTCGCACCGAAAGAAAAGATAGATGGACGGATAGGCTAAGAAGGTTACATCAATAGACGAATACCTTCGGTGGCGTTTAAAAATTGTACAAAATCTATTTATCGGTTCTCCGAAAACGTGAAAGAACTATGGTGTATACTTAATTTTGCCTCTCTGTATATATTGATTGTTTCAAAGTTGAAGGTTTAACCCATTACAAAACGACAGTTTTAGACTGGTCTAACCTCAAATATGTTGCAGACGACAACTCTATTTGAATGTCATTTTACATTTATTGATAATTTGAGGAAGAAAATATTGTGGGAAATGAAGAAATTGCTTGTCATTAGCATGTTCTTCATTTTCCACAATGTTTTCAATCGACCGCCTAAATAAGATAAAATTCATTTGTCTGCGATGTATATTGACGTGATTAATGCATAAATAAATCGTCTCCCGAAAATACCATTTGAAAAACGCTGTAGTTGAGACGTTCGAGTCACTCCACATTAAACACGTTAAGATAATAGCGGTTTACGAATTCAGCGTTTTCGCATTGGATTTGAATAACTTGATTACTTGATTGAATATGGATTGACAGTTCAATTTGCCAATAACCATTTAGTTAAAAACAATTACTTTGTAGATATGTATCGGGTCGAAGGTCAAATCCGATTCGGATGGAGGCCCGGCCGGATGCTATTTCCCACGTTTGAAATATAATAATGATGATATAAAAGCACGCGTTTCTATACGTAAAATATTACGAATCCGAAGGACAAGCCAATAACACGGGTTTTGTAATGGGTAGTATAACAGAAATCTCCGCTTATAAAGATACCGCTTAATATGATATTTTGATAATTACTAAGTGGTCTTTCCTTTTTGACGCAAAGGTGTCTATTTTTAGAGATTCCATTGCTCCTAAAACTAATACGATGCAAGATATCTTTCTTACATGTGTAATAATCAGATTAGCGGGATCAAATTGAATTTAACTGTATAACAGAATACCTATGAATTACCTATTTCGTTATTTTCAATGTAGTTAAAAAATTGAAGATTGTATATATAGCTATTTTTTCCCAAAACTTTCTTAATTAAATGCACCTTTTTTTAGATTGCACCTTAATTAACAAAGTATTTTTAATTGTGAAAATACATGACAAGGTAAATGGCTCTATTTTTTCCTTATACATGTATAATCAGTCTATGATTATTTCTAAATGGTTATATAACGCTGGATAGCCTTAAATTAGTTTCGTACAATTGCCGAGGGTTACAAAACAATAAAAAACGATTTGATATATTGAATCTATTCAAAGAGAAAAACGCAAAAATTGTTTGTATACAAGAAACACATTTAACTGAAGATTTAGAAAAAACAGTGTACACAGAATGGAATGGTGATTGCTTTTTCAGCCATTATACGTCCAATGCCAGAGGGGTGGGTATTTTGATTAAGAAAGACTCGGTTATAAAAGTACTAAATTCAAAAAAGGATCAAGAGGGAAGATGGATAATTTTAGATATAACTTTTTGTGATGCGAGGTTCTTAGTAGTAAACCTTTATGCACCAAATTCAGATAACCCTAGTTTCTTTAAAACAATTTTTCAAACTATCGATAGTATCTCTGCAGAACATTTTATATTATGTGGTGATTTTAACTTAGTATTAGATCCAAACGTTGATTACCAAAACTACAGAAATACCAATTTAAATAAAAAATCTAGAGATTTCTTAATATCAGAAATAAAAAGTAGAGATCTTATTGATGCCTTTCGTTTTATCAATGGAGAAAAGAGAAAATACACATGGAAACGCCTTAATCCCTTACAGCAAGGACGCATTGATTTTTTTCTTACGACAAAAGATTTCGAAACAAGCATTCTTGATTGCGAAGTAGATATAAGCTATAAGTCAGACCATTCCATAGTTGAATTGAAAGCGAGTTTCTCATCATTGAAACACGGCAAAGGTTTTTGGAAATTTAATAACCAGCTATTACACGATGTAAAATTCCTAGAATGTATAAACAAAAAGATTGATGATGTAATCCTACAATATTCTGTTCCCGTTTATGAAAGAGATTCCATTTTAAATTTGAACAAATCTGAAATACAGTTTATTATTGATGACCAGTTATTCTTAGAAACTCTTTTAATGGAATTAAGGGGAGAATCGATTTCTTATTCAGTTTTTAAAGCAAGAGAACGTAACAATCGAGAACAAGCTTTGATATCAAAAATTAGAACACTAGAAGATAATTTAGACGAAAACAACAAAGAAAATTATTCGAATCTTCAAAACGAATTAGAAGAAATAAGAAATGATAAAATCAAAGGTGCTTTTATAAGATCCAGAGCACATTGGATCGATAATGGAGAGAAATCGACTAATTATTTTAGCAACCTTGAAAGACAACACGTAACATCTAAATCTTTACGATTTATAGAAAAAGAAGATGGTAAACGAGTTTATGCTCAAGATGAAATTCTTAAAGAAACAAAAGATTTTTACGAAAAGTTGTATTCAAGTTCACAAAATAAAAGTGCCAAAATTGATTTAGAAACAAACCTTTCACACTGTGAACTAAAGAAACTGAGCGAAGATCAAAAATTGTCACTCGAGGGTTTATTAACCCACGAAGAAGTATCGATTACATTAAAAAATATGAAAAATGATAAGAGTCCTGGCTGTGATGGTTTTACTAGTAATTTTTTAAAAGTATTTTGGAATAAAATAGGTTGCTTTGTTGTGAGAGCTTTAAATGAAGCTTTTTCATCTGGAAAAATCTCTAAAAATATAAAGTTAGGCACTATTATATGCATCCCTAAAGATAATAAACCTAAACACTTTCTAAAAAATTGGAGACCAATTACACTTTTAAATGTCATCTACAAACTAGCGTCCGGAACGATAGCTAATCGATTAAAATCAGTTCTTGACATTCTTATTTCGCAGGACCAAACCGGTTTTATTAAAGATAGATACATTGGTGAAAATACACGACTCGTCTATGACATTATACAATACTGTGAGCAACATAATATACCTGGACTATTAATGCTTATTGATTTTGAAAAGGCATTCGACTCGATTGAATTTAATTTTATTGAAAGTACATTATCCTTTCTAAACTTTGGTGATATGTTTCAAAAATGGATAAGACTTTTTTTATATAATACGGACGTATGTGTTCAGTTAAATGGTTTTATATCGAATTACTTCACCGTAAAACGAGGTTGCAGACAAGGCGATCCCTTATCACCGTACATCTTTATTCTCTGTGCGCAAATCCTTAATTACAAAATAAAGAACTGCAGGAGTATATCTGGAATAAAAATCAATAGCAACGAATACATTATATCCCAGTTCGCTGATGATACTACCCTACTTTTAGACGGAACAGAAAGAACGTTACATGCAGTTTTAGAGACCCTCAATAATTTTACACTTATATCAGGATTGAAAGTTAACTTTGAAAAAACAAAAGTAATTTGGATAGGAGTACTGAAATATAGTACACGCTCTATAAAAACAAAATGGAAATTATCATGGGGAGAAACACAATTTAGTTTATTAGGAATAAAATTTGACGTTGATTTAGCCAAAATGCAAGAAATGAATTTTAGTAATAAATTACAATCGATTAAAAGATGCATTTCATATTGGAAAAGGCGTAAGTTAACTCCCTTTGGAAGAATTACAGTTGTAAAAACCCTATTACTTCCCTTACTCACTCATCTTTTTATAAGCTTACCTTCACCAGACCATAAAACTATTAAAACTTTACAAACTATTTTTAACGATTTCATTTGGGACGGCCGCTCGAAAATAAAATATTCCGTAGGAATTAAAGACTATGCAAATGGGGGTTTAAGAATTCCTGCTGTAGACCTTTTCATTCATAGTTTGAAGATAAAGTGGTTGAAAAATCTCGTTACATATAATAAGAACACGTGCTATCTTTTACCCAATAATTACTTTGAAATCGATAAAATTCTTAGTTTTGGATCTAATTACTGTGACAAAATAGCAGCAACAATTCAAAATAAATTTTGGAGAGACGTCATTAAATCTTACGCAATTTATATTGAAAAATTTGAATTAAAAAAATGGACGCATATTTTGCATACTCCAATATTTCATAATAAACTTATTACTATCAATTCTGAATCTTTTTATAACAAAACGTTGTATGAAAAGGGTATCCGCTTTATAAAAGAATTACTTAATCCAGATGGAACTTTTAGGTCTTTACAATCTTTACAAAATACTTTCGATTTAAAAATAAATTTTTTATACTATTATAGTATTAAAAAGGCCGTACAATCTTTCGTGCAAATTTACAATATTGAAAATGATTCATATTTACTTGAGGAATATCACAACCCTTGCACTATATGCTTCTTTCATCCAATACTAACAAATAAATATTGCAATAGATACATTTATAGCACATTGGTTAGTAACAGGGATACTCCCACTTGTGAAAATAAATGGCTCTCCCTTTTTGGAAATATTGAAAATTCTTGGTATAGGATACATCTAAACACTTACAAAATAACAAGGGATACTTATTGTCGGTGGCTTCAATTCAGAATTATACATAGAATTTTACCAACGAATGCACTTCTTTTTAAGATGAAACTCTCTGAAACAAAACTTTGTACATTTTGCGAATTGACCGATGAAACACTATCTCATATATTTTGCGAGTGTTGCAAAGTTAAACACATTCTAGTTATCTTAGAAAGAAAAATAAAATATTTTTATCCAAACTTCACACTCAATCATCCCGGAGTTATCTTAGGATACTGTAATGATTTTATTCGGGCAGACGTTGTGATCCTTCAATTTAAGAAATACATATTTTTATGTAAACTTAAAAAAGTTGCACCAACTTTTGACGGGTATAAAAAATTCTTGATGTTAGCATGGGATATTTATCAGAAAACAGATATAAATCATTCTGAAAACGACAATTGGGCAATTGTAAAATCCTTCCTATAGAGCCATATACCTTAATATAATAACTTCAAACTGTAGTTACTAGTATTTAACACTTTGTTGAAAAATGTGCTTTCAGCTCATTGCACTTTTTCATTTTCTCATTGTTTACCTTTTTTTTCCTAGTTTGTGTTTTTATATTTTTCCCAACTCATGATTTACTAAGCTATAAAAATGTGATTGTGCGTTGTTTTATGAAGTTATTTGCGTGCAACATATATGTTATTACTCAATGGCGTTAACTCAAATTAAAATTAAAAAACCGGGTGTCTGTCCGTCATGAAAATGATAAATAAGAATTCGGAAAATTCTTCAATATAAAACTTATACAATACATAGCGCATGCTAGAGAACCTAAACTAAAGATTTTAATTTGCTTCAGTCTCTGCTGATACATTTTTTAAAAAAGTCCCTACCGTTTTATAGGTATAAAATTTATTAAATACTACATTTCGGAAAAGACTTTCAAAAACAATGCAAGTAAGATAGTAAGCAAAATCACACCAAAAACATGTATGAGTGATGACATATCTGTTGGATAGATAATTCAAATAATGTATACATTACATATTGTTGTAAACTGAGAGAAGTAATGTAAAATGAAGTTGGAAAAAAAAAAAAAAATGTTTTCAAAAGTCTTTATTTTGTAGGGTTTCTAAGACGTCATTGTGTGGAAATGGGTAAGGGTGCTTCAAGAATAATTTTAAAGACTTTGATCACGATTTTGTTCCCAAACAAATATTGAGCAATATATCTTATACCCTCGCTTTCCTGCAAAAAGCTAGCTCACAACTACACTGTACAACTTGTATAAAGAGACAAATAAATTATGAGCATGCATTGTAGAGAACATAAAAGTTTATCAGAACGAAATATGCCATTTCAAATTGAAAGAAGCGAATGTAAAAAGCTCAAAGGGGGAAACGTTTCGGTAAATAAATACGTAAACGCCCAAATCAAAAAGTGTCAATTTTCGAATTTTGCACAATAATTTTATGTGAACCTATACTGACGTCCAAAAGAAACGCCCCAGTCCTAATAAATGTCCGATTATTCAGTAAACCTGATTTGAAATTACAAAATAATTTCCATCTGTAAATTTGACTATCTGTTGTTGAAAAATGATGATAAAGAAATAATCAAATTGTTACAGTTTAGAAAAACGGCACATTTAAACAGAGCGGTATCAGAATTTTTATTTGCAAATCTGTAGCACGTGGTTCAAACTTTACTTGCGACGACAAAAGATACCGTAAAACGGCTTATTTGGTGACCACAATTATTGAATACTAAACGCGATGTTGATTTCAACGTTTCAAACCTGAAACGCAAATGACGTCAACGTAAGACGGCTTCTTGTTTAACAAGCGTTACGCGAGGTCTACCTGACTTTGGACGATTGGCAAATGTTTCTCTAACTCTAACTCGTCGAACAAGATGCCAGATTGTGCAATGAAAGACGTTAAAACGTCAGGCGGCTTGTTTTTCACTTCCCCGTATTCGAAAATGGCTTATCTACGAGCTCTATTTTCCAAGCAGTGTGTCTATTTCAAACGTAAATGACAACAACAACAGTTACCAAAAAAATACTTATTTGACCACCACAGTAACAGACTACTCGACAGAAAATCGATCCCAACGTCACAAACCTGAAACGTGCATGACGTAAACGTGGAGAATTATCATGCTTTATAGGCGTTAAATGGGGTCTACTTGAGCGTGACCGATCGATAGATGTTTGCGGAACTCTAACGCGTCGATCAAGACACCGAATCGAGAAACACAATATGTTAAACCATCTTGCGACTTGTTTGTGCATTCGTCGCATTAAAAAAATGCCATATTACGCGCTCCCTTTTCAGAATTTAGTCTTGGTATCCTTCAATTTGGATGTTTCATTAGAAAATCTTTAAAGTCGTGGTTGCCTATCCACTAACACATGCCACTGTGTAATATGACCCATTTCATCACGTGATAAACATACACGAAGCGCACGTAGAAAACGTGACCAGTCACCGGAAATGGACATATTGGCGAATAAAAACGCACATTTTTTTCATTTACCGTAATTGTCGGTCAAAATGATGATATACAGTATACATTTTACTAACATTGTTGCAGGCATAAGGAAAATAACGACAAATTTCATTGGGGCGTTTCTTTTGGACGTCAGTTTATTTAAATAATGCCAATTCATCAATTTTCGTAGCGTACAATTTTATGATAACTTTTTGAATGTGATGAATGACGTTGCTTTTCTTTAAAAAAAACCGCGTATCCACAGCTTGATTTAAGCTGTAGTTACCAGGTTTTATCCACATCTTGATTTAAGCTGTAGTTACCAGGTTTTCGAAGAAAAGCAACTATATTTTAGCCGGTTCAGTAAGTGGGGTTAATTGGACTTTACCGTTCAAACGTAAAAATTAAAGGGCTATATAAAGCCTCTCTTACAACCCGTCGTGCATCTTTTTAAATCGTACTTTTTAAAACTCTGCAAAATCGCACGATTTATAAAGACGCACTACGGGTTGTAAGAGCGCCTCAAAGAATTGTCCGGTCAATTCTTTGCTGCGTGCAGTCTGTGTCGTGGTTGTGTCCACCAGAATCGTACGTTGCACGTGCGTGCATCGCACGACTAAACGTACGTTTTAGACGCAGACCGCACGCACGAGTACGTACGACCGGTTGTAAGAGAGGCTTAAGTAAATTTACTACGCGTCATTTGAAAATGTTGGTCCCCTTTATTGCTTTCCATAACAGTTTTGGATAAAGTTTCCCTTACAGAGCATTGAGAGAAAGAACAAGCATATCGCTGCTTTTCAACAAAAAAACTCGTAACTGCAGCTTAAAACCAGGTGCAATTACGAGGTTTTTGTTGAAAAGCGATGATGGTGGCGACTAGCAGTCTAATATCAACCCCACTCCACAGAAAGCTACTTGCCTCTATAAACTATGATTCACCGTGTCGTTTGCAACACCTTCGAATTTTGACCGGTCAAAACTTTTGTCGTCTGTGAAAGGGATTATTGGATGTTGCGGTTCAGACGTAAAATTAAAAGACTATCTAAGTAAAGTTTATGACCTACCATTCTAAAAGGATGGCTATGTATTGCATGGAGAAAAGGACATTTCGTAGGCCTAACTGTGTGAAATGGAAAAAAGTTATTCCACTTGTCCAAAACGAAAGAACTGCGTGTGAATAGGGTATAAAATATTAAAGGGACATAACATTTCAATTTCATATTTTAAAAGTATGTCTTGATGTAAGGATGTGTTATTCTAATGCGTAGAAATGCTATCATTTTTTTTTTTTTTTTTTTTTGAGGTTGTTATTTGTGAGAGAAAAATACGCCTTTAAAAATGAGACAGAAATGAAAAAAAAATCCATGTAAATCTGAACTGTTGTCAACAACAACTTGTTTGATTTTAGCACAAAAATATGTATTTCTCGTAAACGGTTCAGTATT
Organism: Fragum fragum; assembly: GCA_946902895.1. Lineage (NCBI taxonomy): Eukaryota > Metazoa > Mollusca > Bivalvia > Cardiida > Cardiidae > Fragum > Fragum fragum. Next base: position 3,468,382 of record OX336379.1, read on the forward strand.
TTGGCTTGAAATTTTCGGAATTTTCATAAGAGAATTTGTTCTTTCAAATAAATATTAATCTAAAATTTATGTAAAAAAATATGAAATGTCACTTTAAGGGGAAATCATCCAAGTATACAGATCAAACTAAGGACCCAGACTTGAATGCACATCAACGAGTAGAGGACTGTGGTACAATTGGAGGACTTGCACACGGGTCCTGAAATATTTCTTTGTATTCAACTGATTTTGATATGCTAAGTCGAAAATTAACTCATTTGACCGAAATTCAAAATAAAGGAGCTGTTGCAAGCATCGTGGGAAAAAGCCATTGCTCGCGAGTTATAGCTTCTTTATCGTTAACAACAGATAATCCGCGGAAACCATATACAACATTCTTTCCAAGTGTACCCATCCATGCGATCATGGTATTTCTTCACCGGCACAACGTTCTTTCCAAGATACTCACTGTTGTTATCACTTAAACAAAGTCCATTTAAGACAAATGAACCGGATCACAGTGACTTTCAGCAAGCGTCAAAAAGAAAGTTGGCCGAGCCGGGATTCGAACCAGTTCCAAACCGAGACCACTTGCATGTAAATTGATACCCACTGAGCTATTGAGACTGCATAAGTACTGAAACTCAGATGCGATGCGAAATCGCTAATAAACCGAACCGAAAGCGGAAAAATCATAACTAAAAACTGCCTAAACATCACAATGTCATCTAAAAGAGCAGGAGACCGTAATTAGAGCAGGAGACCGTAATTAGCCTATGTAAACACTGTGAAAAAGGAAACCACAGCTGTAGCAGTTTCATTGGTGTGTCATATTCTTGTTTCACTTTTAAGAAAAGTAAGGTTTTAAAAAATCCGTGTCTTGCCCCAGATATTAAACGTGTTTGTATATGGATCAAACAGAGGACCTAGGCTTGAACGCACACAAACGATTAGTTGACTGCGGTACAATTAGAGGACTTGCACACGGGTCCTCAAAATGTTTTCTCTGTCAAAAATTAAACCATTTGACCGAAATTCCAAATTAACAAGCTAGTTTCGTAGTACCTACATGTACTTTAGGCATCAACTGTAATTTGATACTTACTGTTGTCAAATGCATGAGTATGCCAAGTAACATACAAGACGAAATGGTTGTACGGCGCCGAATTGATTGGCCAAAATGTATCCTATCGATCAGGTGGGAAACCAAATTAGCCCAAAACATTTTACGTAGGAAGAATATTAATTTAGAGTTGTTTTCCATCGATGTTTCATTTTGAGAAACCCCCTACATTTACACGTTTGGGATATCCCATGTTTTCAACCGGCAACATGACGAACTCTTGTGGTCAAGAAATCGACGCATTTAGCCCGAATGAAAACATAGAAAACAATCAGTGTTGAGATAAACAAAGAACTATGTTCAAGGGCGGATCAAGGATTTTTTTCCAGGGGGGGGGGGTCCAATCCTAAGATATTTTTTCCAGGGGGGGTCTAAGCTCAAATTATGGCTTAAAATGTAATAAATATGTAACATTACACTAAATTTATTTAGTAAAAATTTAATTTTCTGCAAATGCCAGGGGGGGTCCGGACCTCCTGAACCCCCCCCCCCCTCTAGATCCGCCCATGATGTTCAATAAAATAGACGGAACAGCCACACTATAGACTGGTACCACTGTCGACTTTAACAAAAAGCCTTTGTTAAAGTCGACAGCGTTACCGGTCTAAGCCACACTATAGCCTGAACTATCGTCAATCGAAGTCGGCCAAAATGTAGTAATGAACAGTCGCGGAACTGTTCGTTACTCAATGTCCTTGTACAATTTACACCTCCAGTGATAAAGCTCAAATAACATACCATATTGTACGTACTATAAAAAACAACTATACTGACTGACTTTAAAAACGCATCACTTATTTTCAAAATGTTTTCGTAGTTAAAGTCAACATGATCAAATTTCTACTTCTGATAAATATTTCAACAAATAAGACACGATATTCAATAAAATTTATTGCAGTCAGTTACCACGTTATTTCGCACGACGTCAACGTGGAAAATATGGATAACGTTTACGTATATACACCTTAGGTGACCAACTGGATTTTTGTTTTCATATTCCATATTCAAATGGTCAGGAGTTACTTTTATTTCTCAATCAATTGTGCAAGTCCTCATCAAAACTTTCAAGTTAGGTCCTCGTAATTATGGTCATAAAAGGTATTGTGTAAAATATGCAAATTAGGGTCCTCATACCGAAGGTCCTCATAAATCAGGCTAAAGGTGACAAGTCCTCACTACGTTTTCTTTGATTTACTTTGAGTGTTAAGGGAAAACAATATCAATTTTGTACTTTCCACGCAATGAAAAAGAAACTGACATCACATTGCGTTTTATACGCAAACGTTTTACATGGGTCCTCAGGATAACGCGGAAAGTCAAGGTCCTTATATTGTATGCTGTACAAGTATGTGTGTGTGTGTGTGTGTGTGTGTGTGTATGTGTGTGTGTTTATAACAGTTCTTAATATACAAATCGCGGCTGTCAATCAAATAATCAGTCGACCAATGATATCATTCATTTAGCCTGGAAAGGAAATTTGTACTCCTAAATCGGCCGCCTTTTATGTCTTGTATTTGTGTTTGTTTGTTGACTTAATCGTCGTAACTGCACCTTAGCCAATCTGTAGTTACTACGATTAAGTCACAAACCAGCCAATCAAACTCTTTTTTATTTCATGTTACTGGCCATAAATATGGCAAAATAACAACGTTTTAAATCGAAAAGGAGCTTCCTGTCAGAGTCAAAGGGCGGGTCCAACGGAGTAAGTAGGCGGGTCAGCGATTGGTCCCGATTGGCCAGATTTTTTTTTTTTTTTTTTTGCGTGGCATGTCTTAAGTCCTGTGTTTGTCTTTCAACAAAAGAACGACAACAGATGTGGTATACGCAGAACCAAGTTTTATCTTTTTTTTGGGGGGGGGGGCATTTTTTCAAGTTTGATATTAAGTTTGTTTTATAATCTAGAGCCCATCAGTCTTTCGCTTTGGGATTTCATTGAAAACAATAATTTCAGGCAGTATATCAAACCTGACGTATGAGCGCTGTCAATCAGAACATCAATTGACCAATCAAATCTTCCCTTACGACTAGAAGTGAGTGTTGAACCCTGGCATCAATGTCAAGCATTTTGTTAGTTTGACCTCTTAACAATGTCTTATTTAGCCTTTAGTAAGGTCGTTTAGGTCGCTCACTAACGACAAGCGGATATTCTAAAGGATATGTGCTGATGATAAGGCTGCTTACTGGGTTCGCCTCATGAGCCTTTGCGTTATATTTCAAACTATTTTACATGACTGCCAAGTAGACACTCAGATCAGAATGTACTGACAGAACAGAATCTACACTCTAAGCTCGAAAGATTTATACTGACCAAAAGACGATCGGGAAACATTCTAAATGCCCTGACTGTCTGTCCAGGCTGCTCGGTGTGCGAGAGCACATCGCAGATGGGCGAGCAAAATCTCGTAACTGCAGCTTTATTCAAGCTGTAGTTACGACATTTTTCACGCCCAACAGCGACGTGTGAAATGGTTGAGAAAGTCACGCAAAGGCTCATATTTACATTCCTGGATATCGACGGGTTAATGTAGAAACATCGTAAGTATATATATATACACTGTATAGACACGATGCTTTTGCACTAACCCGTCGAAATATTACTGTATGTCTAAATAGAAAAATTCGTATTTGTATTCAAACAAGTAATCTTATTTTAGTTTCGTCTATCATGTTCCAAGATTTTTGTTGGCTGATATTTTTCATACCCCCACGAAGAAAATCTTGAGCACGCAACTACTGTATATGCTAGCGAACAAAGAAGATCAATAAACTTTTTAGTAAAAACTAGTGAAGCATTTGATTTGATTTGCTTGATGGCATAAGATCAAGGAAATGAAGAGATTTTTTTCCTTCTTTTGATTGAGCAATGAACTTAGATCAACATAGCTCAACTTTTCATTTCTAAAAAAGATTAAAAAATATTAAACAAAATGAAAAGTGTTTCACTCACTATTTAAATCATTTAATATATCAACATGGTTCGCATGTAATCTCCATTGTTTTCGTTTAGCACCGTCTCACACCCACTGTTTAACCCAAAGTGTACGTAAATGTATTTCAACAAATCAAATAGGCTGGTTGGTTTTAAATGGTATCGATTTGACCCTCAGTCTTTCTGTCATAACTTTATAAGACGTTGTTATAACCCTTCTCATCGAGCACGATTGAAATGTTCTCCGTCCCGCTAACAGAGATAAACACAGTAGCGTAAAGTATCGATTCTGATCAGAATGGTGGATCGCACGGGCTTGTCGCTTTTGTCAAATGTGTGTAAATGTTTATTGACCAATCGCGAATGTCGAAGACAAAAACGACTGATCAAATTATTTATTTTCATTGGAATTGAACTTTGAACTCTAACATTATCAGAAATTTTTGTGTAGCATTTTAGTTGGTTTGACGGCTTAAACATTTTATCCAAGCTGTAGTTACGACGTTTAGGTCGCATACACCAACCCTTAACTTTTGTGTAACATGTAACCAGCCATAAATTTTGCAAAATAACGCAGGTTGATATTGAAGCGGAACTTCTTGTAAGAGTCAGTGGGCGGGGCCAGTGGAGTAAATAGGCGGGCCAGCGATCGTTTAATTATACATATCGTCGCTTTAAATACTGCAACTCCAGATCGGTGTAGAATTAGACGGATATTATGTGATATCCTTGATAGTGATTTATCTGAAAGATATGGAAAAACGAAAAAATATCCAATGAAATGAGGGGAAAAGGGAGAAGTAAAAAATGGCAGTTCTTGTTTCCTCATCTTGTATAACCCATTCCCAAATAAACAACACAATTTCAGACTAGTCCAAATTAAAAAAAACAAAAAAATTAGACAACAATTTTTCGTTGGTGAAATTTTAAAATTCTTTATATTAGGGGGTTGAAAACATTGTAGAAAATGAAGAAATTGCTTTTCAACCCAGAAAATTGAAAAGAAATCTAAAATTTCATAAACTGTTAATTGTCGTCTGTATCTCTTTAGAATTTTTACCAGGGAATGCGTTAACAAACAAATTTATCTGAAGTCTGGGATTGCACATTGAGATTGTACCAAGAGAAGTGTCGGTTGTTGCAGTGTAGGTTAAAATCCCCCAAAGTGACGTTAGACTCTTTAAACTATTCCCACGCAACGACACTTTATGTCGACCCTCATGAAAAACAAGAAAGAAAACATTGTGTAAAATGAAGAAATTGCTTGCAACAAGCAATCTCTTCAACTTACGCAATGTTTGCTACCCAATGGTTTATCTTTAAACTGCTATTTTTGGACCCTGTCGAAGTTACGATTAATTCTAAACCAGGTAAATGTCGACCAACACTTTATTCTTTTCTAATTATGTTCTGACATCTAAGTCAAAGTTAATCTAGAATGCGCTGTGGATGATAGAATTATTTCAAGCAGTCTAGTTAAGTTGGTCTCGATGGCATTATGTATGGAAAAGGAGAAAATGTTGTTATTCTCATAGACTATGTATTTAAGTGTTCATAAACGATGTAATTCTTTGTGTAAAGGGTTGTGATTTATTTATTTGAACAAACTTCGACGGGATCCAAAAATAACAGTTTAAAAGATTAAACGTTTTAAACCGCTATCGTGTTTACAACAAATAAAAGTACAAATCAAAACACTCAAAGTATTGAAGTGCCAAACGTTTTTGCTCGTTTTTCTGCCATTGGTATAAATTTGCTCAGCACAGTTCCCATTGATGTGATGCCCTGTCTTTGCCAAATTGACCAATCGCGGCTGTCAATCAAGGTATATATCGACCAATCAAAGTATTCATTCAGTCCGAAATTGAGATTTAAACTCAGACATTTACCGGAATTTGTCTGAAACTTTTTTGTTGTTTGGAGACTTAAACGTCGTAGCTACAGCTTATTCAAGCTGTAGCTACGACGTTAAGGTCGCCAACCAACGATTCTTCTTTTCTATTACATGCTTCTTATCATAGTTTTTGCAAAATAACGCCATCTAAAGTCGAAGCGGGACTTTTTGATGCTTTCAATGTAAATTTTCATAAGGCCCATTTTCCGTGTTTCTTTACGGATAAGACCTAATTTCGAAAGGAATGATTGTTTTGATGGCACAATCATTCTGTCAAAGTTTGAAGCTAATTCGAAGAAAACTGTGGACTTATACTAACAAGGAGAAGTTACCGGATGGACGGACGACTTGACGGACAGAAATCAGAAAATAAAATGATTTAAACGTCTAACGGCCATGTGGACATGGTTTATTGATTTATTGAATGGGGTTTAACACAATTTTTAATAGTATTTTAGTCAAATCGCGGCGGCTCGAGCACCTAACAATAGTTTCCTGGTATTTCTCACATCAGTACTACCACTACATACTTTCCTAGCCTCCTGCTGCTATTCCACTTAGGGTTACGACTATCCACCCATTGTAAAAGATGGAACTGTTGCAGAAGATCTGATTACGGATGAAAGAGAATTCCACATGGTTGTAGCTACCGCCATATAACTACGATCTCCATAGGTTCTAGTTCGGCTTTTGGGGAACAATAAGAGTCATAGTATTTGATCCCGGTCTTAGATCTCGTTTTGGTACATATATGTCTAAAAGGGTTTTAGTGTAACCGGGAGATTGACCATGAAGAGCTTTGAACGAATCAAAAGTTAAGATTTTTAAAGCGAATTCTGTGTTTTACAGGGAACCAATATAATTCTTTCAAAATTGGTGTAATATGATGGTGCCTCTGCGTTCTCGTGATAATAAGGGCAGATACACTTTGAACTATCTGTAGCTTATTCAGAGTTTTTTGGAGGTAGTCTAAACTGTAGTTAGTTGCAATGAAATAGCCAAGATGTAACTTAGAATTTACTCTTTGTGGTGTTCTTATTTGATAATCTCTGATGAGACTGATTTTTCGAGGCTGCTTATAACACGATCTGCAAACGTTTACATGTGATTTTTGTTTTCCATGTTCTTCTGAGAATCTAGAAAATCACCAAAGATTCCTAATAGACGTTCTTGATTTCACTCGATATATCAGCGATTTTGTTCAAATGTCTATTATTTTGATGCCAAGACCATAATTTCAGTTTTTTTCAGCGTTGAAATTTGATACATCCAATGGATTATATCACGCTATTGACAGCTTCATCTCTACAAATATTGTCATTCGGTCTAAAGCAAAGATAGAGTTGAGAATCATCGGCATAGAAATGGTGGTCTAGATCATGGTTTCTGCAGATCGTACCGACTGGCTTAGTATACATACTGATTGATGACGGTCCCTCTGGTAGACATCATCCAGGCAAGTAGTTTACCAGAGATATGGAACTAATGAATGAGAATTTCATGGTCAAATGTGTCAAACGCCGCCGACAAGTACTGTAGTACAAGGATGGTGATTTGGTCGTATCTATTGGTTTCAAAATGTTTTTAGGCTGAGCTGTCTCTGCCTCTGTCGAGTGACATTTTCTATCAGCAAACTGTTCCGCTATTTGAATGCCCACGACTTTTTCTAGCACGTTTGAAACAAAAAGTAAATTCAAAAGAGGTGTATAATTCTTCACTTTAGTTAAAATGATCAAGACCAGGCTTCTTTAACAAAAGTTTGACCTGGGAACTTTTAAATGTACTAGGTACAAACGCTATCTCTAAATATTAATTAATAACTTTTGTAAGAAGTTCAATTAGTTCATCAATACACGGTTTAAGAAGCCATGTATGTATGAGATCTAATTCACACTTTTACAGCTGTGGTTACGAAGTTTTGGAATGACACCGACGGTATATACTATATGCTTATATGCTCAACGTCTGTAATAAACTTATGCTCCGTTCATGTTCTGTTCTATACTACGCAAAATTTGCTAAGGATCATGTTTTCGTTCAATGATTTAATTCTCGAAACAGCTCAACCCAAAAAGATAGGTTAATATTGATGACTTGATGACCCTGTAGCAAAAGTGGCAATTTGGCATATATACAACGCACAATGATCTTGAGTAGAGACATACTCCCTGAAACGTGTTTCATTTTGTCTTGTATCTTTAGGTGCGTTGGTACATGTAGCAATCTTTCCGCAGTTATCACAAATTTTGGTTTGATTTCCATGTCCATATAGCCCGCCGTCATAGCGCAGTCGGTAGCGCACCAGACTTCTAATTTTCAACTATGGGATGTCATGAGTTCGATCCCCGGCGGCACATATTCTTTCCGACATTTGCCCCCACCAGTGGGTGGATAGTCGTAACCCTAAGTGGAATAGCAGCTGGAAGCTATTAAGGATGTAGTGGTAGTACTGATGTGAGAAATACCAGGAGTCTATTGTTAGGTGCTCGAGCCGCCGCGATTTGACTAAAATATTGTTAAAATTGGTGTTATACCCCATTCAATCAATCAATAAAACATGTCCATATGGCCGATAGACGTTTAAGACATCATCTTAGTCAAGATGACGTGAATAGGGGTATTGGGATGCTTAATTCCTGGTTATCCAAAAGTCGTGTTTCTAATGTCCTTAGTTTGTCCCTGGCTGTTATTTCCAGAATGTTAAACGGTTTATTAATGCCGGTTTTTGCATGGTGGGGGAGGGGAGTGTGGGGGGGGGGGGCGAGAACGCTCAACAAAAGAAGTTCAACAGCGATTTCTGGTTACTCAGGAACGGCGCCACCGGTTTAACAACGTAAAATATTGACTTCATGAACGCTACAGATGTGCGCATACGTACCCAGACCACCAAATATCGACTGTATGATGTTAGCCTGAGGTCAAGACGACCAACAATCCGGGTTCCGTGTACTTGATATCACGTTCAAATGCATAAAGCCTAAATTGACAGGGCCCCAGTCCTGTTTACAGTCGAGTCTAGGATTTGTGTGGCGTGCAAGAGTAAGGATAATGCCAAATGAGCGATGCCCCGGTTTATGTGGCAGAACATGGTCGATTCGGTGGGGGCTCAATCATGGTTTGAGTGGGACTAAGTGCTCAGGGGTAAACAGACCTCCACGTCATTGACAACGACACGTTGCATATGCAGGTGTTGTTTGTCAAAATTTCATTCTGATGGTTGCCAATGCGCGTGCACAAAGAGCCCTATCACAGATCCAAATCTTGAACAAGCCACAATCGTCCGTATAGAATGGCCAGCTAGATCCCCGGACCGAGATCCAATAGAGCATGCTTGAGATATGCTACAGACAGCTGTTTCAACACGCTCCGTGCTACCAGCATGTCTGTACAGGAACTCAGACAGGCTCTTCATGAAGAGTGGGTCAAATTCTACAATAAAGGCTCATGCGTGACATTTCCAACAATTACACATGTGCGCCAAGTAAAGACTCAGATCAGCCTGTGCATCTGCACAGTCTAATCAGAGTCTTCTCTCTGCGCTCTGTAGGTAGATACTGACCCAAAGCTTCTTCAAACAATCAGCGAATATTCTTATTGCCCCGAATGGCTGTCCAGGGTGCTCAATGTGTGCGAGTCACGCACATGCGAAATTGTTGGAAATGTCACGCATAGGCTCATATAAGATCGAGAGGCTTATCAGCAGTATGCGGAGGCGTTGTCAGGCGGTAGATGAAGCCCGAGGACAGCACACACGCTATTGAAGAGCATAAAACCTCTAATTTTTTGTTTTTTTATTTTCACGGTAGCACCGAAAATGTTGATTGTTTTACCATTACGTCCGTTGTGTGTCAAAATAACACCGAAACATTCGATCTTGAACAAAATATCAATACCTAAAACACTGAAGTTGTAGGAAACACATTGTTCAAAACTTGTGTAATTTTCTCAAGATACAAAAATATTTAACTAGAAAAAAGGGATCCTTAGCAAATTTTGAGTGATATATATCTCGATAGGATCAAGGACACGAAGACGGAGAGAATAAAACTGACAAAATGACCGGCATCCTGGCGTCTTTATGTCCCAGGTTTTATTTTAACCTCGTCTGAGAACGACCTGAACTAACTTGTCCGAAACTCTTAGATTTATTTTGACACAATTTTCATGTACTTGTTTGGTTGAATCCTAGCTACGCAATCAAATTGTTTTTCATATATCAAAGTTAAAGGTTAAATTAAAACTCAAAGGTCACAATTTAGTCAGGACTGTCCAAGTGGGGACAAAATCTCACAGTTTATTTTGTGTAGTTTCACACACATCTTAAGTTTCAGGAAAATGTAAATTGATAGGCTCTATGTTGATAGCCAAACGTCATATTTGCAGTGAAGCAACTTGTTTTTGGTGACTGGTGGAAACTTTTCGGGTTCAGTAGATGTTATGAATGAGGAATGGTCAGAGTACCTTACTTTATATTGTCAAGGATGGAAACTTCTCACGTAAAGCAAACGATCTTCATGGCGAATGCTTTATATCGTAAAGAGTGGAAACCGAACGCTATTAGCGGAGGTTGAGAATAACATATGATCGATGTATCTAACTTAACCCTTGTCATGCTGAACTCGGAATATTCCGGTTATAGCAGGAGGTGTGGACCAAGATCAGCCTGCACATAAGTGCAGTCTGATCTTGGTCTACACCTCCAGCTTGTTCTTTTCCTGTCAGAGTTGTTTATGAAATTGATTTCTGAAAGGAATATTTGTTTATTTTAACAACAAGTTCTAGCAGAGCTTTCAGCCCTTTGATTTTACTGCAATTCAGTAAGGTAATTTATACAGCATGACAAGGGTTAATGTTGTCAAAGGGAAAATTTTTACCCGTTTAGCAGAGATTCGGAATGACGCATGGCGGTGTAGCAGATGGAATGAGTGAGTGACCGACTTTATACCGTTTTAAAAATTATTGAGCAAAAAACTATTTTTTAAGCTCGCGTACAAAGTTGATCCTTGATCCTTTACTCAAAACGTGTAAAATATTGTTATGTTTTGCTTGGTGGCGTGTTTGTTTGTTTGAATGGGGTTTTACGCCGCTTTCAACAATCTTTCAGTTATATCGCGGCGACTGGAGCACCTAACAATGGAATCCTGTTATTTCTCACACCAGTACTACCATTACATCCTTTCCTAGCCTCCAGCTGCTATCCCACATAGGTCTACGATACCGACTCATTGGTGAGAGACAAATAGTCGGAAAGGATGAGTGCCGCCATCGGGGATCGAGCCCGGGACCTCTAGATAGAATATCATTTTTTGTTGAGGGCTGAACCTAAAGACATACTGAATCCGCTTTGCTTATTCATCTAGTGTGATTAAATTGTCACTTTCATAACATAATGAAAAAAATCTCTCCATTTCTTAAAAACTTGTGCGAGCTGTGAAATTTAATTTCTAATAGACCCAAATTCCGTGTCCGTTATTAGGTTTACACAAGAACGGTAAAAACTGAATACATTTACACACAATTACACACTAAGAAACATTGCAGTCAAAAGAAAGTATATAATGTCAAAATTGCTCAATGGTTGACCATATGGTTAGGTATATAAGTTATGTTATAAAGTTATATAGCTTTTCAAAAAATACTTTGCTCTGTTCATCGATAGCCATCGCATGCCAAAACCTCTTCAACCTTCTGAAAGCCATCATCTGCAAGATATTGTTTTTCAAAAATTAAATCTATATAGTCCTATTGTTGATGTAATTCTAAAACTAAGCTGTAGTTACGAGGTTTTAGAATTTACACCGACGATATTATAACGATATTTTGCATTTGCTGGATAAGATTTTTAAAAACCCAATTAACCTTAAACATTGTTTACAAATACACTGCACCCTGAAGTACTCTCTTCACCCGTATGTCCCCAAATATGGGACTATCTAGCCCCTCGTTCTGGTTAACATTTAACCCTTTCCCGTACAGTCACTGATTTTTACATTCTTGTGATATTATACTTGAGAAAACATTGTGGAAAAAGAAGAAATTGCTTGTGCCAAGCAATTTCTTCTTTTACCACAATGTTTTCTATCATATACGATGATAACTTTTTTAATTGTACTAACTTTGTAAAGTCGTCTGCTACCCCTTTGAATTAGATAAGTCTGAAATTTTAAAAAACAGTAAAGAGTTAAGGCTCCTGGTTTGGTAGCTGCTTATATAGCAGTTGATGGTTCACCTCTGTCAGTAAAAAAATCAATTGACCAATCAAATCATTCATTTCGACAAAAATATGAACGATGACCTCCGCCATTTATGTCCAGAATTTGTTGGTTTGGCGACTAAAACGTAGTTACTCATCTTTTTAAGCTGTATTTACGACGTTAAGGTCGAGAATCAAAGTTTTACCTTTTGTTTTATATCCCAGACGATATATATAGATGTATATTTACAAAATAATGTCGTTTTTAACACCATTCAAACTGCGTTATCGCATGTCAATGGTCTGTGCTAGCTATCCGTAAATAGAATTTTAACCCATTCCCAGAAAGTGACGCCTTTGGACGCCACTCAAGGAAAGCGATTGGTAAAACATTGTGTAAAATAAAGAAATTGCTTGCAACAAGTTTTCTATCCGAAAAAATTGAAAAAAAAAATCTAAAATTTCATAAACTTTAAATTGTCGTCTGCAACCCCTTTCAATTTGTACCGGACTAAAATTTTGCTGTCTGGCAATCGGGTTAAGCAGCGAAGAATAAAATGCGAATATTACGATGTGTTTTTTGTGTTTTGTTTTCATTTTTTCGTGATTTTTCTTTTCATTTTAATTCAAACAACATATATTTTTTTTATCAAAGCCACATAAATAATTGGTATACCTCTGTTTCTGTCAAGAATATTAGTTTGGCGGGTATAGAAAAAAGCCACACACTTATACAACGTTAGTCAGCAAAGCAGTTAAAACGATTATACAAAGCAACTGAATCTTAACTAAAATGAGAGCGAAATAACATATCCCTACACAATCCCGCTGTTTTATGACACTCGTGAATAAAGATTCAGAAAACACAGTGAATAATGATTACTTATTACAAACTATTTGTTCATTATCCACAGTATTTTGTATACCGAAAGGTAAAGACTTTAGAAAATTCATCAACGAAATATTGTCGTCCAAAACTGATTCGAATTTCGGTCGATCTAATATTTTGTCGTCTGGTAAAGAGTTTATACAGGAGAAGTAGGAAGTGAACATGTGAAGATTTGATTTTCTTGGTAAAGAATGGCATAGTTTAGTCCATGTATAGCTACAGTCAATATTTCGACGGAGTAGTGCAAAATATCATCGCAAGTGTCGATACATATTATAGACACTTACCATGCTTTTGCACTAATCTGTCGATTTGTTCGATATATAGTCCAAGGAGAGAGAGAGAGAGGGGGGGAGAGAGTGAGAGAGAGCGAAGGAGAGAGAGAGAGAGAAAGAGAGAGAGAGTGTGTGTGTGAGAGAGAGAGAAAGAGAGAGAGAGAGAGATTAGGGAGGGCGAATATACTTAAATTCTCACCTGTTTGATTCGTTCCCATTTGAGTCAATTACAGCCCAACCGTCACTATAAACATTGGTAGCGCTTTAGCTGAAGCCCGTATCAAGCAATATACCAACTATTCAAGAATAACTTTGGAAACCAAACCAACATTCTACACCACTTAGTAATTAAGGGTTATCTTTACTCGAAACTCCATAAAACAACAACAACAACGACGACAACATTAACACCAACGACAACAAAATCAACCAACCAATCAATGACCAACCAACCAAGCGAAACCAAACAACAAGAGGACCATGATGGTCCTAAATCGCTCCCCTGAGTATGATGGTTCATGGCTTTGTGATATATACAAAATAGCAAAGCCCCCTGTCTAATTATTTTGAGGAGATGTTAAAGGATTTTCTCTTTTAATCCTAGGTATATTGATGATCCAACCATATAGCGCTGATTTCCTGAATATGATGATGCTTTGAAGTATAGACATCATTACATACCAAATATAAAAGCTCTAGGCCTAATGGTTTAGGAGAAGAAGGTTTTCAAGGATATCATTTTTTATTCATATCTAAAATTAGGGATCGCACAGAAAAGGGCTTATTTTCAGAATACGGTAATTCTTTGAAGTATTTTGGTAGAGGGTCAATAGCTGATGATATTAACTGAATATCACAGCTCTAGGCTTAATCTTTTGGGAGAAGAAGACTTTAAAAGATTTTCTTCTTTATTCCTTTGTAAAATCAGGGATCCCACAGAAAGGGGGCTAATTTTCAGAATACGGTACTTCTTTGAAGTATTGTGGTAGAGGGTTAATAGCTGATGATGCATACCAATTTCACAAGCTCTAGGCCTTATGGTTTGGGAGAAGAAGATTTTCAAAGATTTCCTTCTTTTTTTTCCTTTGTAAAATCAGGGATCGCACAGAAAAGGGCTAATTTTCAGAGTACGATCATTCTTTGAAGTATTTTGGAAGTGGGTCAATAGATGATCATACAAACCAAATATAAAAGCTCTAGGCCTGATGGTTTAGGTGAAGAAGATTTTTAAAGAATTCCTTCTTTATTCATTTGTAAAATCAGGGATCGCACAGAAAAAGGTAAATTTTCAGAGTACGATAATTCTGTGAAGTAATTTGGTAGAGGGTCAATAGGTGATGATATGTGCCAAATATCAAAGCTCTTGGCCTTATGGTTTAGGAGGAGATTTTCAAAGTTTTCCTTTGTAAAATCAGGGATCGCATAGAAAAGGGTTAATTTTAAGAGTACAGTAATTCTTTAAAGTATTTTGGTAGATGGTCAATAGGTGATGGTATGTACCAAATATCAAAGCTCTAGGCCTTATGGTTTAGGAGGAGAAGATTTTTTAATAATTGTTTACGGACGTACTGACGGACAGTCGGACGCCGGAAAATTACCGATCACAATAGCTCACCTTGAGCACATAGAATATTCTCTTCGTCTCTTAAATCATTTCAAATATGTGTTTTACGGATCACCTGGAAGTTCCCTTACAAGAGGAGAGAGTGAACATTAATACAGAAAACTAGATCAAAGATTGTGCCAATTCTGAATTCTAACATGGATCAGCACTTTTCACCCACATTGTTTTCGTTGGTTTGAGATGAAATTTCTTTGAAGTCAGCTTCGGTGATTTAATACAATACAGTTCAATACGTCTTTTTTGCATTAAATATCAATACAATATTCAAAGCAACAAACAGTATTGTCGAAAATGGAGGAGAACAACAATCGGACAAATCATTCAAAAAGAGACAAAATTGATAAATTTGTCATAAGAACAATTTACTTTCCTATTGGATCTTTAAAAAAGTAATGTTTTCTATAAATAATTACAAAAATCCGGAGCAGCATGACTTCGGTAAGCTTTGTGTATATGGCTGTCATTTACTGGTAAAGACAAAATAATCCGGACATTCTTCTATTCAATAATCATTTACTGACTTCGGTAAGCCTTGTGTATATGGCTGTCATTTACTGGTAAAGACAAAATAATCCGGACATTCTTCTATTCAATAATCATTCACTGACTTCGGTAAGCCTTGTGTATATGGCTGTCATTTACTGGTAAAGACAAAATAATCCGGACATTCTTCTATTCAATAATCATTCACTGACTTCGGTAAGCCTTGTGTATATGACTGTCATTTACTGGTAAAGACAAACTAATCCGGACATTCTTCTATTCAATAATCATTCACTGACTTCGGTAAGCTTTGTGTATATGGCTGTCATTTACTGATAAAGACAAACTAATCCGGACATTCTTCTATTCAATAATCATTCATTGACACTAATGACAGAAGAGGAGTATTTTCGACAAGTGCAAATTAATAACCTGATAGGTAGGAAAACATTAAAAGTAAAAACATTGTGAGTAAAAGAGTAAAAACTTTCATCTTTTCCAACAATGCTTTCCTTCATATTATGAATTCTCACAGGTGTTGAAAAGATGAATAATGTGACAATGGGTTTTATTCAATTACATGTATGATATAGCTTTTATTTATTTGTTTGTTAATTTCAACCCTTGTCATGCTGAATATTTTTTTTCTTTCAAGAAATGCATTAATATTAAAGGACTGACAGCACCGGAAAGCCCTTGTGTTGGACAGTTCTTTTTCATCGAAAATTAATGTGTATTTTACTATGGATTGAAACGACAAGTATGTGGTGTAGACTAAGATCAGACAGCACATAAGTACAGGCTGATCTTTGTCTGTACTTCTGCCAAAAACAGGAATACTCCGGGCTCAGTATGACAAAGGTTTAATGTTAATATTTTATCTAAATAAGCTATACAGAAGAAGCTGCATATTGATGAAAAGGCGTTGTTAGTAAGAAATCCTAATTTAAGACATTCCCTCACAAGGACGCTTTTAAAACGCCCCACATGAAGAAAATCTTTGAAAACCCTTGTAGACAATGAATAAATTGCTTCTGACACGCAATTTCTTCATTGTCCACAAGGGTTTTTTTACGTCTTAAGACAAAAGAATTTAGACGTTAATCTACTAAAAATGCCGTCTGCAACATCTTTGATTTTTTTTTGACGATTCTAAACTTTTGTCGACTGGGTAATGGGTAAGTAAATCCGCATCATATGTACGGAAAGCTATAAATAGGACATGCTGATAAGACCATGTAATCAGTTATTGTATTAATCGCACTCAAAAACAAAAAGAATTAGAAATATAGAAAAGCGGACTTACACCCCATCAGTATCTTTGTCACTCAAGTTACCCACGTTACCCAAAAAGATAGGGCACCTCTATTGGTAATAGATAACATTTGTCTATGGAGATTTAAAGTCCAATGTCAAAAAGTTGATGATTAAGAGCATGGAAATAGTTTTCAATCAAAGTTCAATTTAAACGTTGACTCTTGATCAACGTGGCCATAAAATAGTATGGCATTACCTTGAATCATTTGCAACCATTGTATGACGGATAGACGGACGAATGGACAGACAGACACAGAGAAACGGGGAAACCAAGATACCCCCTTTACTTCATAGGGGTATAAAAAGGAAAAAACAAACGAAAAGAAATTTCAATAATACAAGAATTTACCCCAGTACCTAAAAGGGGCTTAACTGCATAAACATGTAGACATGATCGATTGCGAAATCAAAATCGAGATTTAAGCGAAATGACTTGGTAGCTTTATTTAACCCTTGTCATGCTGAACCCTGAATATTCAGGTTTTAGCAGAAGGTATAGACAAAGATCAGACTGCATATAAGTGCAATCAGACCTTTATCTTCACCTCCTGTCTGTCCTTTTGAAACCAGAGTTGTTCATGAATTACTTTCAACCCTTTGATTTTTATACAATTCTGAAAAGGAATTTATTTAGCATGACAGTATTTACTCCTCGAAATGTAAAGTGCGTGGTTAAAGACAATCAAAATAGGTTTATTTTTCTGTCAAAACCGTATGGTGTGGATATTCAATGGAATCGTCCTTGAAAGGCAATGAAATAAGTCGCAAAGACATTTCAAATGAATACCCACATCATAGGGAAAGAAGGACAAATAATAAATTGAACACTTTCGAATCGAATTTGCTCCTTATATCCGGAGCTCTGAAACAATAAAGCTTATTCAAGGTGTACAAATGGTATATTTTTATCGTCCGATTTCGAACAATTCTTATATTACGTTTTAGTCACACAAATTTTGGGATAGAAAGATATAGTCTACTTATTTATGCATTTTAGCCTTTTCTATACATATATTTGTATATAAAACGTACCGGAAATCAGTCATTTTCTTATCCTGCAATATTGGACAACATTCTAAGATAAATCACAAGGAAGTAAAATTAAATCCTGTAACACCTTTTTTAGATTCAAAATACACAAAGGAATTAAAATTGTTCGAATATATGGCATCATTTTAAAACAAACAAACAAACAAACAAACAAGATTTTGACTAGCTTTAATTAGCTTCTCTGTGAAACCTAAATTTCGTTCCTTAACCCATTCCCACACAATCCCGCTTTTTACGCCCCTCAAGAAAAAATTTAAGGAAAGCAATGTGGAAAATGTAGAAATTGCTTGTTACAAGCAATTTCTGCATTTGCCACATTGCTTTCTACCCAGAAAAAAAAGATACATTTAAAAGTCTATCAATGAAAATGACATTTGAACTTCTTTCAATTTGAACAAGTCAAATATTTTGTCGTGTGGTAATGGGTTAATTGGCAAATTGCGGCTTTCAATCAAGGAAACAGCCGACAAACCAAATATCCATTCAGGTAAAATTTAATAACCGGCACTGGCTGACATTTACATGAAGTATCTTTGTTGCATTAGCGACTTAAACGTCGTGACTAGAGCTTACTTAAGCTGTGGTAACGACGTTTAGGTCGAAAACCAAGAAATGTTCTTTTTTCTTGTTACATGTTACTGGTAAAAAATAAAAAGGATCTGCCCATTGGAACGCAGTGGGCGTGGCCAGCAATTTGTAAATTCAGAGACATGGAATTTTCGTCCCGTCTGCCGTTTTTTCTCTTTCTCTATTTTTCTCCCTTTTTTCTTAAAAATTAAAACTTTAACAATGGCCTTTATCGTTAGTAGTTATAGCTTTCATATGTAACATGTGAATTCCTGGTGGTATTCATTTCTGGAGATACTTTGTTAATACTGTAAAAAAATCATTGGAATTCATAATTAGTACAACTTATCATTTCAAAATGAATTTCAATTTTCACCATTCGTTGTTCAATTTATAGAAACCACGTGACAAGTCTACTTATATCTTAGACATGGCTGCCACCCCACCTTTCTTTGGCATTTTATTGGAAAGCCAGATATCAGATGTGCAGTCGCCGCCCGGGTAGCGGATTTCGTGGGCTAACACAGGACCTTCAGGTTCGAACCCAAAATCCACCACAAAGTTCTCGTTGAGTGTCAGGCCGCCTTTATCCGTGTCGACATCGATTTGTAGCATCATGGCGCCATTTCTGAAACAAACATATTCATCTCTCAATTGTACTTAAATGCCAGCAAATGTCATATTTTGAAGGACAACAAAACATACGCTCGGCTGATTTATTCAATGTGAAAAGGGTATTCCAGTGCACTCTTATAGGCTACATATATTTATACAACACTAACCCTTCAGAAAATTGCCTCTTTCCAGACAAAACTGAAAGAAACTGGTAAAGACAAGATTGATTTGGGAAAAGTAAAATGTATGTCTGATTTTTCGCCTTTTAACTTTACTTGCTAACATAATTTTGAATATATTATTGCATGACCTAAATGATTCTTTCTTACAAGTCTTATCCTTTGTATGTGACGATATCCAAATTTCCGCATTTAAAGTCGTCTGGTCCTTTAAATGTGACGATACTAATATTTCAGCAAGTACATTAAATTGGCATTTTGTATGTGACGCGACCAATCAACTTCGCATGTACTGTAATCTAGCCCTTTGTTTATGACGACACCGTATCCGCATGTACAGTGTTCTATAATTTTGTATATAACGAGACAAAATATTTCAAATGTACAGTGATCTGACATGTTATTTTCTACGATACGAAGAATTTCTGTGGTTACAGTAATCAAGTGACGATATCAAACAATCCCGCTTTTACAGTTATCCAGCTTTTTATATTTTACGAGACCAAACATCTCAGCAAGTACAGAAATTGGGCCTAATTACATATATGACTAGAAAAAAACATTTAATCATGTACAGTAATCTAGCCTTTTGTAAGTGACGAGACCCAACATTTCAACATGTGCAGTTATCTGACCTTTTGTATATGATTAGACCAAACATTTAAGCATATACAGTAATCTAGCCTTTTGTATGTGACGAGACCAAACATTTTCGCATATACAATGTTTTTGGTTTTTTATGTGACGAAACCAAATATTTCCACATGTACAGTAATCTGGCCTTTTGTATGAGACGGGTTTAAAAATTTCCGCAAGTACAGTAATCTAGTCTTTTGTATGTGACGTTACTAAACATTTCCACGTGTACAGTGATTTTAAATTTTGTATGTGACCAGACCAAACATTCCTTATGTACAGTAATCGGGCCTTTTGTATATGACGATTGCAAAGCATAGGGTGTAAAACAACTTAAATCTTAGAAATATATACTAGTTATATGTAGCAAGCTAGTTGTTCACGTAAGATTATTTCACTGATGTTAACTTTCTAACACCACCAACTGTCATTGCCTACTGTAATATTACGACAAGAACTTGAAAATTCCCAACCATGCTACAAATTTGCGTAACGCAATTGCTAAGATTTTCATTTGAACATACTCGTCCAGAACTAAGATGAACGTTAGATGCAGTAGTGTTCATTCAGTAGTTACAATATATTCCAAATTACTGCTTTGTTCGGGGTACGCCCGCGAAAGACTTGTTACACTAAATCGGATATTTAAAGCCGTCTTCAATTCTTGTAAGCTTGGATAGCGCGTGAATTGGTTTAAAATACAGGTAAAACCATAAAATTCAGGCGAAGGCAGTCCTAAAATGTAGGTGTTTTTTTAAGCGTGGGTGCTCGTTTTTTAGACTGCGCGCGTTAGAATTATGCGTTCAAGACCAATTTTTGAGCGCACATGCTCGATTTACACGGTTGCAGATACATTAAATGCGTGGGCACGCGCTCTTTTATGTTTACAAGACTATGAGATAATTACGGTATGCGTAACAAAAAGAAAATCAAATATCCTAAGGCTTTGTATAAATTCATTTGACGGATGGTAAGTAAGTAACTCTTTGTTAAAGTGACAAGTAACTAACAATGAATAATAAGTATTTGAACGAATAAATAAATGAATGAACAATTAATAAATGAATGAATGAATTAATTAATTAATAAAATGTATTTATGGTTCATCGACAGCGGAGGTCATTGTGCTCACTAAAAACGAATGAAAATTACTATCCCCGCCCAATGGACCTATATGTCACTTTCAATCATAAGATACACGTAAATGAAGGGGGCAGCATGGAATGCGATTAATTAAACGAGCATTGCGTTGTTATTACATGCAAAAATAAATGGCTATTTGGCCGACCGTACTAAGAGATAATTAATCAATCGAGGCTGTCAATCAAAGAATCAATCGACTTATCAAATATTACATTCACACCGGAAGTGAACTTTGCACTTTTAAATTTCGCGAAGTATTTCATTTGGTTTGGCGACTTAAACGTCGTGACTACAGCTTGAATAAGCCGTAGTTACGACGTTTAGGATCGCCAACCAACCATTTAACTTTTAGTGCATGTTATTGCCAATAAATCTTGCAAAATAACGCCGTTTAGTATTGAAGTAGAACTTCCTGTTGGAGTCAGCGGGTGTTTTCAACGGAGACATTTGGCGGGGACAACTCTCCGTCATTTGTTTGTTTCAGGGTATGGTCGATTTATCTTTTATTGAATGAGCAACAAAAGCTATATAACTACGAGTGGCGGACTAACGGGTGTTCAATCAACTTTTGTGGAAATGAAAAGGAAACAATTTTCATTTTCTTAATGCAAGTAGACAAAAAAAAAAAAAAAAAAAAAAAGATTTTTTTCTGAATAAAATCTCTCAAAGCACGTCATTTTTCACGTGATTTACGAGGCAACCTGATGACGTCATGACGACTATTGTCAAACTTAGATGACGTTCAGTAGTGTGAAATGAACGAAAGTTGTGCTAAATCTACAAGAAGAGTGATTAATTTCACAGTACAGTCAAATCTGTGTACAGCAGCCATTGAAGGCAAGTGCCCAAACTGGATGCTATACTGGATGCTGTACTCAGATTGGCTTCTGATCACAATTTTCAATCTCAAAGATATAATTACTCTATGCAGATCAATGTGTGTGAGATCTGTGAGTTCTGCTAGTTAAAATAATGTATGTATTTTTTTATGTGCTCAAATTTTAAAAATGGACATTATTGATATTTTGTAAAACCTTTATCACATAGTACCGATCATGAGGAGCAAATACATATGGATTTAAAACAAAGAAAACCTAACTGACCACATTCTCTTGACTTAGCACCGATGACTAAATAGGTATGGCCTTGTACAAAACAGTTTTTAACCAAGTACAACTGATATCCAAGTTGGATATTTTATTAGCAAAATTCACTGTGATATAGCTGAATGATTGGTTAACCCCCCACAAAAAACAAAACAAAACAAAACAAAAAAAAACGGTTCACTCACTTGCAAATATCAGGGTAGAATTGCTGGTCCCAGGCGGAGAAGAGCGACGTGGTCACATAGAGTCTCTTGCCGTCCAAACTTAACTGTATCATTTGTGGGGCCCCTTTAACTGGGACATCTTTAATCTTTCGATGATAAGGTTGCTCCTTTAAATTTTAAAATAAAATGACATATCATATAACATCATATTTTTAAGTCTTATGCAGATGTGTGTAATAAGCCAAAGAAAAAATAATTTTGGGAAATGTATTCAGTATTTATTATCATTTTAAACATATAAAGATTTCCAGTAGAATATATATTTCACACAGAAAAAAACAACAAAAAAAAAACGTATATGAAAGGTTGTCTAAGGTAGTCTAAAATGACGTCATTTTAATTCTGTATTTAGCGTCATAATGCAAATTAACGTAATCAGAATGGTGAAGGAGAGCAGAAATATACATATTCTCTTAAATCATTTCATCGAATTTATTTCATTAACCCGTTCCCACACAGTGACGCCCCTAAAGAAAAACAACTGGGAAAACATCATGTAAAATGAAGAAATTGCTTGTAACAAGCAATTTCTTCATTTTACACAATGTTTTCTATCCAGAAAGTTGAAAAAATCCGTTATTTCATAGCCCTTAACTTGTCATCAGTAACTCCTTTCAATTTGAACCAGTCCAAAATTTAGACGTCTGGGAATGGGAATAGGTATATAATAATTGTAATATTATGTTACGGTAGAGATACAACATCTTGTATTTGCTTCTTGCTGCTGAGGGAAATTCTATGTTCCACTCGGCCTCCACCGCAGTTCAAAGTACATACAATATGTTGTACCTCTGTCGAAACATGTTATTCCCTTTATATTTTACCCAACCATTTTGCAAACACTCCGCTTTTTACAAATATTGTTCTGTCTGATCATTAACGCCCCCCCCCACTCCGCTTTTTAATTTTTTTCTTAAATTGGACAGTGTTCTTGTACTACCATGCTACGTTTATTTTTTTAATCTTTTATCCGATGACAAAATCATACACTGGTTCAAATTGAAAGAAATTGCAGGCTATATTTCAGAGTGTGCTGAATTTGGAAAATAAGAACCAAATAAGCTAGAACAAAATGTGAGAAATAAGAGTTTGCTTATTAAAAACAATTTCTTCTTTCCAGAAAGTTTTTTATGATCACATTTATTCAAGGCGTCGAAACATGGCACTGTATGGTAACGGGTCAATGCAGCCAGTTTTTGGATCAGGTGTTATACATTGCTAAATAAGAAGAAAGCGAATGAAGCATATAAGGATCAGTACAACAGTGTGTTTGTCTAGTTGTAGTTTTCGTGTTCGAGAATCACGTGTATGTATTTTAATTGAATAAGAACGAAGGTCGAATTGAATAAAAAATATCTACACCCGATTTGAAAATACGATAACCACAACTAGAAAACACACTGTTTTGATACTCCTTTTATTATTCATCGCTGAAAATAACAACAATATTAAAAAAAAACCAACAACACCCCCCCCCCCAAAACAACAACAACAACAACAAAAACCCGTCATCGACTCTTTTACGGAGAAATCCCAAACATCAGTACACAAAAAAGTAGTCCGTGGTTAAAGGTACCAATACAGTTTTTAGCTAGCAAAGCGACAGCTTTGATAGCCTATGTTAACAGACAAAATTTTGAGGTCTTCTCAAAGTTCAACGAGTTTAAACTGCCACTGGAGGCTTTACCACTAAATGTATTGAATGCCTACGCCATAAAAGGTAGTTCGTATGTATTTAAGGAATATATTACATACTCTTTTCAAATTGTAGAGACCTCTTTCAAAAGACTGCTTTAAACCCATTCCCACTCAATTCCGCTTTTAAAGCATCTCAAGAAAAAAGTTTTTGAAAACATTGTGGACAATACAGAAATTGCTTGTTACAAGCAATTTCTTCTTTGTCAACAATGTTTTCTACCCAACAAGGGTAAGATTTATAAATTCAACCAACTTGACATTGTCGTCTGCACCTTTTCCTTATTTGAACCAGGCTAAGATTGTGTCGTGTTATAATCGGTTTACTCCTGAGTTACTATAACCTCGTTTGTATATCATGATAACCTTTCGCAAAAAAGATTACTTAACAAAATTATGTTTAGCTAGCTAACAGTACTTTCAGTACTTTGATTGGTGTATTGCAAATACAAATTTTTTCCTGGCGGGTTGTATCTTCATTCAGATCATTTATAGGTTTATAATAAAACGAGATATACTCTTTGTGGACATCAATGGTTTCTCATAAAAATTTCTTCGTGACTCTTTAAATAACATAGCTTAGATTTAAAAACGTTGATAGTTGTTCTTCAAGTAACTGAAAAGGTTAGCATACCTTCAGCTCAGGGTCATAGGTCACCTTTACACCTTCTCCCTTACAAATACTGCCACCGAGGAAAATCTAGTAAAGATACAAATGATACTTCAATATAGATGGAGTAAAAGATGAATGGAAGAAGAAAAATACCCATAGAATATCATATATAATGAATGCACAATATCACAATAATTATGCAAGAAGAGACAAGTTCAACATCCGGGTCAAGTATGATAGAGTCCTGCATGCCTCGGTGTTCGATATCCGGCATTTCAAGGATTATTTCTTGACTCCTTTGTGCCTGCATTCTACATTTACTATGAAAATAAAATCCAAGAAGATGAATGTTAGTTTGTTAATCTGTGGCATCATTCTTTGACAAGAAACAGACTACTGTTGAAGGTCTTATACATGTATTTAGAATGGGCTACATTATGGTAAAATTAAGATTTGTTTGTTTGAATGGGGTTTGACGGAGCATTGCAGTCATATCGCGGCGGCTGGAGCACCTAACCATGGATTCTTAGTATTTCACACACCACTACTGCCACAACATCATTTCCGAGCCTCATCCCACTAAGGATACGGTTACCTACTTATTGGTGGGAGAAAAATGTCGGAAAGGATATAGACCGGAAATCGAACCCAGGACCTCATGATTTAATGTCCGACGCGCTACCCACTGCGCCATAGCAGCGACCTAAACAATATGCTGTCCGTCATATGGCTGTGAGGCATTCTCAAATAGTTACTGCTAGGTGGCAAAAGAAAACATTTCCATGGTTCAGCGTGAAACAGTTGTAACTGCGTATAAACATATAGGCAGTTACAACTGTTTCACTCTGAATCATCGATTTGTCTTATTAGTGAAGGATCGTTGATCACGACCATAGATTCCGTCAACTTAGAATTGAGCCAATTCCTGACATTTCCAACTATTACTCATGTGCGTGACTCGCACACATTGAGCACCCTGGACAGCCATTCGGGGCAATTAGAATATTCACTGTTTGTTTAAAGAAGCTTTGGGTCAGTATCTATCTACAGAACGCAGAGTGAAGACTCTGATCAGACTGTGCGGATGCACAGGCTGATCCGAGTCTTTACTTGGCGCACATGTGTAATGGTTGGAAATGTCATGCATACACTCAATTGATATTACTGCCTGTAACCGACTGGCAAGCGCATCCGTGATATAATTAACTACACGTGTTCACGATAGAAAATTTATAGAATTCTTGTTTAAGCTATGTAGATACAGCATACCTGATTTAATATTATAGGATTTTAAAATCTGTTATATCAGATTTTCTGATATCCCCTTGAAGCCAGTTATTGAAGCAGAGATGTCTGTCATCAAGTGATATAAATAACTGTGAATGTCTAACTTACTAACATCTTTCGTATCTGCGATATTAGATATCTCCGCGAAGCAAATAGATGGAAAAAAAGATGCCTGTCGTCAAGCGATATAAATAACTTTACCTGTCCAACTAGTTTAGGATTTCTCGTATCTGTGATATCATATTGTCTGATATCTCCGTGAAGCCAGTTACTGAAATACAGAAATCTGTCGTCAAGCGATATCAAGATATCTGTAATCAATCCGGGCATCTCTGGTAGGGCCCACCCATCCACCTTTTTACTTGGGACAGCAATCACCTTATCCGCGCACCAAGTTCCAACCTGTGGATAAAACAATAGATTAAGATACTTCTTGCTAAGCTATACAAGATGAACTTTTTTTTAAAACCTAAAAGCAAATGATCCTGAAAATTCTACCATGATCTTTTAATGATTGTTTTCTTAAAAACTAGAAATTATCATTATGCCAAGCAGAGTCATTGCGCTGAATTTGGCAATTCTAAGTCAATTCTTTGTCAAGCTTTCAACCGGACATGGCTTTATCAATACATCACAATGTTCAATGTTACTGTGACTTTGGCCTTTGATGAATTGCTACCATTTAGGTGAAGCATTTTTGTTGGTTTTGTGACTTAAGCTTTATTTAGCTGTTACAACGTTTAGGTCGCCAACCAACTATCTTATTTGATTTTTTACTTGTTACTGACCATAATTGTTGTATACACCTTTAAATATCGAAGTAAATGGGCGGGGCGAACGGAATAATTGGGAGGAGCGATTGGACAATTCATGTAATACTTCACACATCTAAAAAGACAAAATCGAATCTTGATAAAAAGGAATATTATGATATGGTTGTGATACAAAACCTTGTATTAGAATCGAGCCGGGTAGGTACATTTGGATATTTCATGAGACCGAAGGTCGAGTAAAATATCAAGTTTTCGTTCGGGGCAAGAATCCAAAAGCAGTTTTTATAATATCTAGAAAACAGTATTATATATATATCTTAACCCATTACCACACAACAAAATTTTAGACTGGTTCAAATTGAAAGGAGTTGCAGACGACAATTAAAAGTATATGAAATTTTAGATTTTTGCAATTTTTTTGGTAGAAAACATTGTGTAAAACAAAGAAATTGCTTGTTACAAGCAATTTCTTCATTTTACACAATGTTTTCCCAATTGGTTTTCTTCAGGGGTGTCCAAAAGCGTCTTTTTGTGGGAATGGGTTAAAAAAACGAAATTGATTATATGACGGAAAAAACCTGGCGAAACTTGTATATAACCATTTTTTTTAAATCCCAGTAGATCTAACGTTATTTGATGCGTGACGTCATTTTACTGAACTGATGCGGATCGTTGTCTGCGCATGTCATATTCTCCGAAGATTGACCTGTCTTCGAGACCGTATCACTTATCCTGATTGGGATAAATATTATTACGTCGTACGCATAACTCCATATTCTATCGCCAAAAAGTAACAAGTGGATAATTGCAATAAAACTTACAATTGTGGAGAAATCAAACTTAACCGTCGCCAAAAGTTAATTAGAAAAATAATTATTATAAATTGCGAAAGCATTCACATCTTACATGTGTTCAAAGAAGAGGCATAAAGAATACGAAGCGTGCATTTCCTGGGCGCTGACATTTTGAATGTAGTTCAACGGAATCGGCCGAGTTGCCACGAATGACACTACCTAGAATGCTCAAATTAGATAGGTCAGTATTTGTAAAATGCCACCTATCGGAAGATAACGTAATGCGGTATGGTTAGTTGACGTCATTTCCTCCAGTGCCATTTGGACTCTTTAAGGCACTGTAGCAAGGGTGAATCTTTTTGATGTGGCTAAATGGTTGATATGAACAAGTCAGATATCTTATTTTAAACCTACACGTTTTCCTTATCAGATACATTCATTGCAGGCGGACAAAATCGCCCTTGTCAGAATGAAAAATCCGTATCAGCCATTTAGATGAAGAATTAAGTTATATAAGTTATACCATATACAATTTTTACAACTTTTAACACAAGATTAATTTGCATACCCATTTTACAACTAAGTAATTCAGTTGTTAGTTTCGTCTATCAAAAACGAGCGCTCTGATCGGCTTAAAAATAGCACATTCTTTAACAAGACCTTGAGCACGCAGATATTTTGAATGAGTAAGCAGCTATTTTGTATGCTTGCGCACAAAATAGTTCCTTTATTTGAATAATTATTTATACAATATCTGCCTTTTAGCTCGATGTCATTAAATAATAAGAAATGAAGAGATTTGTTTTATGCATACGTGAAAGGGAAAACCTAACCAAACTTATGCAGAAGCCTGCTTAGAGTATTCATGCAGTGTGGCTAGTTTTTTTTTCTTTCGTTTCATACCTCCAATAAAACAAAAAACATCTCTACAAACCCATAACGTTACTGTTCCTAGAAAGAGATCGGAGGAGCACAGTCGGCCAATGAAATCGTTCATTTAGACCAGAAATGAGTTTTGAATTCCTGCTGTAGTTACGACGTTTAAGTCGCCAACAAACTGTTCTACTTTTTGGTTTAATGCCACTAACCATGAAATTTACAAAATAAAACCGTTTAAATTCGAGGCGCGACTTCCTGTTAGAGTAAATAGGCGTGGCCAACGTGGGGCTAGCGATTGGTCAATTATTGCCTATGTGCATTATTTTTAGCTCTATTTTATCACTTGAGTTGTTTACTGTGACCCAGATGAGAATTATTGTTTATGACACAAAGAGTACGCATGGAGCGCTTTTGGAGATTGGTGAAATTTTTAGACCACTTCCGAACTATTCAGCAGTGCATTCTTTCTCTCTGGACCAAGTACATAAAACCTTTAAGCCTTTTTAATAGACCCCCTTCATTGACATCCTTTTATGTTAAAAATGTATGTCCGGATGAGACCGAAATGGGGCTTCGGGTACATTTGTTTGGCAGCTTTTTAAAGGGTGACTACATGATGTCATAAGCAAAATATGAAAGCTCTAATCCGCAAAAATCATTCCAAGAAGATATCTTGAGATTTTCCCATACTGTTCTTGTTAATGAATTTATCTATTTAAGAGCTTTAGCAGAGCTTCAACCTCGTAATAGTCCTGTCAAGTTTCAGCTTGATTGGTTTTCCTGTTAGGAGATTTTCTTGGGGAATTAAGAACGGACAGACGACAGTATACGACTGATCACAGTAGTTATCCCCACACTGCGTTTTCAGGATAACTTATACAAAATCAACGATTAATAAAGGTAAGAGAAAATAATCCCTAAAAAAACAAAGCCGTAAATTGTACGCATTTTGCCTTGATGTATTATTTCAGCATTACCAAGATACCATTTCAACCCATTCTTACACTATACCCATTTCTACGACACCCAAGAAAAAACTCGAGAAATTTCTTCATCGTCCACAAAGTTTTTTAGTCAGAAACACATTACTTTAAATTTGACATACTAAAATCATATGCAATTACTTTCAACTTGGACAATTCTAAAACTTTCTCATCTGGTAATGGGTTAATCGTGTGATACCAAACTTTGTACGTACGTTATTCCTGTAGAATCTAAAGACAGTAGAACTCAGAGCACAGCCAACGAACCCCTCGCAAGCCTCAGGGTTATGTAAGAATCGGATCTCAAGGGGAATCAGACCCTCGGGTCCCAGGTCTAAGGTCTGTTTAAGGGCGTGTGTCGTCCAGTCCCATACATACAGAAATCGGGAATAAAGGCCTGAAAGGACATAGATTGGTTTATTTTTTACTCCATTACCAGATGGCAAAATTTAAGACTAGTCCAAAATGACATCAGTTACAGACGACAATTCTAGGTGTATGAAATTTTAACTTGTTTAAACTTTCTGTGTAGAAGACATTGTGTAAAATAAAGAAATTGCTTGTAACAAGGAATTTCTTTATTTTTACACAATGTTTCCTCAATTGTTCATCTGGAGGGGCGTCAAAAGGCGTCACTGTGTGGTAATGGAATTCTCGTTTGTTTTCTGTTTTAAGCATGACTGTTAAATCTTAGCGTCTGTAACACCTGTTCGTAAGCATGACTGTAACATCTAAGAGGCTGTAACACCTGTCTGTAAGCATGACTGTAACATCTCAGCGGCTGTACCACCTGTCTGTTAGCATGACTGTAACATCTCAGCGGCTGTACCACCTATCTGTAAGCAAGACTGTAACATCTCAGCGGCTGTACCACCTGTCTGTAAGCATGACTGTAACACCTCAGTGGCTGTAACATCTGTCTGTAAGCATGACTGTAACACCTCAGCGGCTTTACCACCTGTCTGTAAGCAAGACTGTAACATCTCAGCGGCTGTAACACCTGTCTGTAAGCATGACTGTAACATCTCAGCGGCTGTAACACCTGTCTGTAAGCATGACTGTAATATCTCAGCGACTGTACCACCTGTCTGTAAGCATGACTGTAACATCTCAGCGGCTGTACCACCTGTCTGTAAGCATGACTGTAACATCTCAGCGGCTGTACCACCTGTCTGTAAGCATGACTGTAACATCTCAGCGGCTGTACCACCTGTCTGTAAGCATGACTGTAACATCTCAGCGGCTGTACCACCTGTCTGTAAGCATGACTGTAACTTCTCAGCGGCTGTACCACCTGTCTGTAAGCATGACTGTAACATCCCAGCGGCTGTACACCTGTCTGTAAGCATGACTGTAACATCTCAGCGGCTGTTACACCTGTCTGTTTATTTTTATAATTGACAGAGCATGACTGTCAATCAAAGAATCAATCGAATGGTCAATTCATCAATTCATTAATTTTGACCGAAAATAAACCTTAAAATCTAACATTGGCCGGCATTTATTTCAAACGTTTTGTTGGTTTGACGACACAAACGTCATAACTATAGCTTATTTGGGCTTTAGTAACGAGGTTAAGGATCACCAGCAGACCATTTTTAGTCAGCAAAGCGTCAGCCTTGATAGCTTAAGTAAGCAGGCAAAATTTTGAGGTCTTCTCAAAGTTCAACAAGTGCAGACTGTCACTTGAGGCTTATCCGCTAAATCCACTGAATGCCTGCGCCATAAAAAGTAGTACTAGTGTATTTCAAAAATATTACAAACTCTTCCAGTTTTAGTGAACTGTTTCCCACTCAAATCGCATTTTGAGCATCTCAAGAAATGGCTTTGGAAACATTGTTGACATTGAAGAAATTGCCTGTAACAAGCAATGTCAACAATGTTTTCTACGAAATTCCACCAACTTGAAATTGTAATCTGCAACATCTTTCAATTTGTCCAGTCTACGATTTCGTCATGTTGAAGTGGGTTATCTCCTGGGTTACTTTAACCTCGTTTATTTATCACGATAACCTTTGACAAAGGGGATTACATGTACTTAACAAAACCATGCTTTGCTAGCATACAGTACCTTCAGAACTTTGATTCTTTCTTGTTACATGTTACTGGCCATGAATTTTGCACGGTGGAACTTTCTGTTGGAGCTCAATGGGCGTGACATGCGACCCGTCAATTTCTCGCACAATGGGCCAACTAACCTATGGCTAGCTCCGCCTACTTACTCTATTTGCCTCGTCCGTTGATTCCGACAAGAATTTCCGCTTCGATTGATTGATTGATTGAATGGGGTTTATCGCCGCTTTTAAAAGTATTTTAGTCATATCTTGGCGGCTGGAGCACCTAACAATGGTATTTCTCACACCAGTACTACCACTACATCCTTTCCTAGCCTCCAGCTGCTATCCCACTTAGGTTTACGATTATCAGCCCATTGGTGAGAGACAAATGTCGGAAAGCATATGCCGCCGCTGGGGATCGAACCCCGCTTCGATAACGGCGTTATATTGCAAAAGTTATGGCACGTAACAAGTAACTTGGAGAATGTTTGTATTTGACAGATCGCGAGTGCCAATCAAAATTCCATTGACCAATCAAATTATACATTTAGACCGGAGGTGAACTTTGAGTTTCGACGTCTAGCTATATTATGTAGTGGTGTTCTTTTTTGCTGGTTTGGCGACTGAAACGTCATAACTACAGCTTGTTCAAGCTGTAGTTTCGACGTTTAGGTCGCAAACCAAAGATATTAGATTTTGTTCCACGTGACCGACCATACATTGTGCAAAATAACGCAGTTAATTTTTTGAGTCGACCTTCCTTTGGGAGGCAGTGGGCGTAACCAAAAATCCGCCAATTAACTGTCTTGTATCACATGTTTACATGCATACCTCGTTTAAAATGACAGGTTTGTTTGACTTTCACAACACGAAATGTTAACTAAAAAATATTACATTATATATTATAATTACGTGGAAAGATATACAATTTGGAATAATGTGAATACACAGAAGTCGGGGGGGGGGGGTAACAACATTTTAAAATTCTAAAATGTCAACGAAACCCTATGTTGTGGATACTCGTCTCGTCGAGACGATTAAAATGAGTACCTACAATATAAGGTTTATGGCAGTATTGGAGAATTATGTAAATCTAAAATTTGCTAGTTACAAGTTATTTCCTTTTTTTTCAAAATGTTTTCTTAAATATGTTTTCACGTGGACGTAAAAATTAGGGTTTGTATGGGAAAGGATTTATTATCTTGTACATAGTTACTGGTAATTTTGTTTTTTTTAAAACCTTTTTCTGTTTAATCCCAGATTTTTACGTCCCTGAGTTCTTATACCTGGGAAAAACCTTATGGAAAAAAGAAGAAATTGCTCGTAACAACCACTTCTTCTTTTTCCACAATATTTTCTACATTAATTAATGATTACCTATCTAGTAAAATCTACTTGAAATAGTCGTCTGCAAATCTTTGATATTGGACAGGTCTAGAATTTTTGCATTACATGCAGTAAAGGATTGAATAAAAACAAGGAATTAGCGTACCCTTTTCAACTTCTGCAGGATCGAACCCTCTCCGCCAGGCATTCGGGGCTCCCCAACCCGTGCTGATCATCACGTTGTGATAGGGTTGGTACCAGAAATCATAGCCAAACTCAACAGGCTTCGTCTCCCAGTTCTTCTTGTATTCGAACGTCTCTCCGTCCAGAATCACAAATCCACCTGAAATAAGGGTCAAACATGGGTACTGAATTAAATGTTTTCCTCGTTCAGTACCGAATACACATCGAGGGTTAACCCATTCCAACTCAATCCCTCCTTTTTACGCCCCTGAATATAACAGTTTTAGAAAACAGTGTGGAAAATGAAGAAATTGCTTGTTACAAGCAATTTCTTCATTATCCACAATGTTTTCTATCCAAAAAGATGAAAAAAATTAAAATTCCATCAACTTCAAATTGTCGTCTGCAGCTTCTTTCAATTTGGACCAGTCTAAAATTTGGTTGTGTGGGAATGGGCTAATCGTGATACTGTTCTAAGGGTGTTTACAATGAATAGACACTTAGAACAGTATCGCAATTAAAATGTGATGTGTTGTATTGAAAATCTGACAGTATTCAAGCATATTTTTTTTTTTATTGAAAATCGAAATAGGATAGATGAAACTAGAACTTGTCACAGGAGGTGACTAAATACCCCCGCAGGAGCCTTGCTAGTCTACAAGTATCATATGATAAAAATGTCTGAATTCAAGGGGAGATAACTCTTCTGTCAGGGTAGTTGAGACTTCTAAAACGAGCTGCAAATTGTAGAAAGAGTTCGTGAAATGAAATTACTAGAATTTTAGTTGAAATATGAAAACATTTCTAAATTTAAGAGGATGTGTTTCTTCTGTAGGAGGAGTTGAGACTAGAAAAAAATATGTTGCTAAATTTCAATAATTACTCAATATAAGTATTGATTACTTTTGAAGCAAAATTTTAAGGGGTAGTTTGTGGATTTTTTTTGTACACGGACAGACAGACGAGTCGATTCCAGTATACCCTCGAAAATATTCGTTTTGTTGGGTATCAAAAGTTAATCTTCTTATCTTTTGTTTAAGTATAATTTGAGAATAGACTATGAGAGAATTTTAGAGGAGTAAGGCTTGATAATCAAAAAACGTAGGCAAATCAGATCATACATTTAGACCTGAAGTCAATTTTGAATTCAGACTATAGTCTACATTTTTGTTGGTTTTAAGACTTAAGCTGTATTTGCGACGATTAGTTTGCCTCTAAACCACTTTACTTTTTATTGCAATGCTACTGACTATAAATGTTGCAAAATACCACAAAATCTTATATATATGAACTTCAGAGTAAGGCAAATGATAACTTAAACCGAATGATTTAAAAATGTTTGACTGGTGCAACTGAAAGAGACTGTAGATCACAAAATAAATTAGTTTCGATTTCTTTAAATAAGCAACTTCTTCTTTTCTCACAATATTTTCCTAAAGTATTTTTCCTCGGCGCGTAAAAAAGGGGGATCGTGTGGAAATGGGTTAAACTTTTTTTCTTTCAGAGGAAAACATATTTTTGTCCCCATGTTTTCAAATCAATTACACATGATACTTAACGAGCTTCATCTTCATTAGATCCCATCGGGTCCCCCATGCAACTGATCGTGATCTCTAAACGCTAGATAGTGGGCTGTGTGTGGGGCTACTAATCCGGCTTGATTGTGTGTAATATCCTTACCTTAGTTGATCCTGTTTGGTCCCCCATGCAACTGCTCATCATCTCTCAAAACGCTAGACAGTGGGATGTGTGTGTGTGTGGGGGGGGGGGCTACCAGTCCGGCTTGATTATGTGTAATATCCTTACCTTTATTTGATCCTGTCGGGTCCCCCATGCAACTGATCATGATTTCCCAAGACGCTAGATAGTGGGCTGTGTGTGTGTGTGTGTGTGTGGGGCTACTAATCCGGCTTGATTGTGTGTAATATCCTTACCTTTATTTGATCCCATCGGGTCCCCCATGCAACTGATCGTGATCTCTAAACGCTAGACAGTGGGATATGTGTGGGGCTACCAGTCCGGCTTGATTGTGTGTAATATCCTTACCTTAGTTGATCCTGTTTGGTCCCCCATGCAACTGATCATGATCTCTCAAAACGCAAGACAGTGGGATGTGTGTGTGTGTGGGGGGGGGGGCTACCAGTCCGGCTTGATTATGTGTAATATCATTACTTTTATTTGATCCCGTCGGGTCCCCCATACGACCTTATATGATCTATACAGATCATAAACATTTGGATGTGCGTGGGGCTACCAGTCCGGCTTGATTGTGCGAAATATTCTTACCTTTATTTGATCCTGTCGGGTCCCCCATGCAACTTATCATGATTTCTCCAGACGCTAGACAGTGGGATGTGTGTGGGGCTACCAGTCCGGCTTGATTGTGCATTGTGCTCGGCTCTACAGTCTGGTTACAGAAATACAGATTTTAATTCATACGTGGTAAAATTAACCCATTTTCAAACACTCCCGCTTTTTGTACGCGATGAAGAAAAGTACACTGGGAAAACTATTTGCAAAAAGGAGAAATTTCTTGCAATATACTATTTCCCCATACATCTCCATAATAAAAACACTATGAAAATATTTTCAATCTTTTTCACAAGGTAGGGTAAGGTGATTTTCAATCTTTTTCACAAGGTAGGGTAAGGTGATTTTCAATCTTTTTCACAAGGTAGGGTAAGGTGATTTTCGAAAAATCTGCCTTATTTGCGTGGACAGTCATTCTTTTTTTAAGAAGAAAGATTAGCGAAATATCTCGAAATATTTGAAAAGAAGAAAAACTTTATTGGTGGCTTTTTTGAGCATCAGAATTCAGTCTTATGAGATTCAATAAAATGGGTGGATCATTTAGTGTTGACATATCCATATTTCATTGTATTTTTAAGAAACATGTTTCAATCATATCAACTTGGTGAAAATGTGTCTAGATCATTACGACAAGTAACATCATTCCATACAAGTTTCAAGGATAATCGTCAAAAATAATGTAAAGCATATATACACTGAAAGTAGAGCGTATAAGTCAAGGGCAGATCACTCTGACACAAAGCTAGCGAGGAAAGATACCTTGAACATTTGCCTATAACACCACGACGTGTACACATCGTTTGGTCGCCTATCGACAATATATTGAAAAAAAAAAGAAAAAAAAAAGAAATGGAGGAAAATTTGGCCTGTGGTGCACTAGTGACCTTTACCCATTTCAACATTATTCCGCACTTTACGCCCTTCAACAAATTGAAGCTTTGGAAAACATTGTGGAAAATGAAGGAAATGATTGTTACAAGAAATGACTTTATTATCCACAACGATTTCTATCCCAAAAGACTAACAGTTTTTGAATACCACCAACAGAAGAATGACGTCTGTAACTTGTTTGAATTTGGACCAGTGTAAAATTGCGTCGAGTGAGAATGGGTTAAATAAAAGCGACTATGTCGCATACTGAAAGTATCCAAGCAAAGGAATCATACATGGCGGTCCATTTTAATTCATTTGAGTTCTTCATTAAAATGTGGAGCCAAACAACACACACAGACAGACTGAATCTAGTAAGAGCTAAGATATATGTGCAGTCTGATCTAAGTCTACACCGTGTATTTGTAATTTCAAGCCAGATTCGTTTATAACATAAAGTTTGGGGAAGAAAAATTAACCTATAGCTAGTGCTTCCAGTGCCTTCAGTCCTTTGATTTTAATGCCATTCTTACAATGATTTTATACATCATGGCAAAGGTTACGTAAAGGTCTACAAGATGACATTCCAAATCAAATATCAATAGATCTATAGAACTGAGATCTTAAACCTTATTTAGTGATATTCGCATTTTTTCGGGGGGGGGGGGGGTTATAAAAATATTTTATTTTTTGTTTCAGTTACATCCCCATCCCCACCCCAAAAAGATGCGCCTTGGCTAAACCAATGCAGGATCATAGTAAGTTCAAAACAGATTAAACGAGATTTCAGTTTGCATATTATTTAAGCATATATTTAACACATTCCAGCACAATTACGCTTTTGAAAGCAATTTCATCATTATCAAAATGTTTTCTATCCCAAAAGACAATGGTTTTAAAGATTTCATAAACTTATAATTGTCGTCTGCAACCTCTTTGAATTTGGTCCCAAACTTCATGGCGTGGGTATGGGTTAAAATTCCGTCACCTTGAATAATCTTGGCGCGAGGGGGTCTGTACCAGTATCCACCACAT
Organism: Fragum fragum; assembly: GCA_946902895.1. Lineage (NCBI taxonomy): Eukaryota > Metazoa > Mollusca > Bivalvia > Cardiida > Cardiidae > Fragum > Fragum fragum. Next base: position 3,505,413 of record OX336379.1, read on the forward strand.
AAATTCTATCACTGTTTAAACACGGCATTATAAGCCTATCTCTAGTTTTACTCTCGTCGTCATGACAACTAGAGCAGGCGTTCCAACCAGTATGATGGACCTCGTCAGCAAGGTTGGGTAAGTGTAATCTGTGTACAACCTGAAATGAGGTCGTTTAACGGAGCTCAAAAAGCGAGTGATGCTTGGTGATAACAGTTAACCCTTGTCATGCTGAACCAATAATATTCCTGTTATGACAGGCGATGTTGAGAAAGATCAGACTGCAAATAAGTGCAGTCTGATCTTAGCTTACATCTCCTGTTTGTCTTTCTTCAGTCAAAAGTGTATGTAGAAATGTTATTCCAAGGAGTTCACTTGGTGTGACCAGTGAAGCGAAAATTGTACCGTGAATAGACGGAATCTAAGAAATACGCACAATAAATGATTGTACAAAATCAAGGAATAAATAAGATTTAAAAAAAGAATAAGTAAAATAATACGCGAATAAAGACGGTATTGTCACATTTCTTTTCTAGAACATAGACTGAAATCAGATAGTCTTCAATTTGAGGCGACAAAACAACAAACAAAAAGCTATTGTGTTATCATGGCACATTATTATCCAAAAAATATTCATTTCAAAATTGTATCATTATTAAACAAGAGGGCCAAAATGGCCATCAATCGCTCATCTGAGAATGGCTTGAAATAGGATCTAGCTGCCACGCGGATGATTTTTTAAGAATAATTCCACGATTTCTGTAAGTCTGATAAGCCTGGCCCTGCCATGCCTACGTTTTTTCGCAAATCAAAATATCACGAACAAGTTTTCAAAAGGGTCACTTTATGAGAATTCCTGCCAAGTTTGGTCCTAATTGGCAAAATAGTTTAGGAGGAGAAAATTATTAAAGAATCATTCCATGATTTTTCTAAGTCTGATAAGCCAAGCCCTGTCGTGCCAATATTTTTTTGCGATTCAGAATTTCACAAACAAGTTTTGAAAAACGTTAGCCAAGGAATAATCCTGTCAAACATGGTTCAAATCTATCAAATGGTTTAGGAGGAGAAAATTTTTAGAAAAATATTCCATTATTTCTCTAAGTCAGATAAGCCAGGCCCTGCCATGCCTTCATTTTTCGAGAATCAAATTTCATGAAGAAGTTTTGAAAGGGGTCACCGAATGAACATTGCTTCAAAGTTTGGTCCAAATTGGCCAAATGGTTTAGGAGGAATAGATTTTAAAGAGATGTTTCATGATTCTTCTAAGACTTATAAGCCTGGCCTTGCCCTTGGCCCCCGATTTTTTTTAGAATGAGAATTTCACGATCAAGTTTTAAAAAGGACCAGCCATGGAACATTCCTGCAAAATTTGGTCCAAATCGTCCAAATTGTTCAGGCAGGGAAGATTCTTAAAGAATGATTCTATGATTTATCGAAGTCAGATAAGTCCGGACCTGCCTTGCTCACATTTTTTTCGCGAGTCGAAATTTCACGAACAAGTTTTGAAAAGGGTTACTCAATGATCATTCCTGTCAAGTTTGGTCCAAATTGTCACTAAGGTTTAGGAGGAGAAGATTTTTAAAGAATTATGTCACGATTTCTCTATGTCAGATAAGCCAGTCCCTTCCATGCCCCCGTTTTTTTTTTTTTTTTTTGTATTTATTTTAAAAATCAGAATATTATTTACCCTGAACGATAAAGATTTGTAAGATTCTTCTTTCTTAGATTCGTCGTCTGAACCTTCTTTGAAGTCGGACTAGTCTAACATTTTGTCGTAGTGAGCCCCTCTTACCTATCCTATTTCTCCTTTTAATTAATGATATTACTGAAAATTTAGATTTCAATTTGTTGAGATTTGGAATTGTTATCGAAATACCTCATTCTATTTGCAGACGATATAGTTTTGTTCACTACCAGTCATGTCAGCCTACAATCCGAAATAGATTGTTTGTACCAGTATTCTTGCAAATGGGGTCTCGAAAAATATTGAGAAAAACCAAAGGAGGCGTGTTTGAAAAAAGAAAATCTCAAAAAGAGCAAAGTATATTTGTTGAATTCGTTGATCATTTCTCGTATCTAGGCCTTGTTTTTAATTATACATGCTCCTTTAATCTAGCACTAAAATCTTTGAATGACCAAGATTTAAAAGCATATAACAACCTGATGATAATCTTTAATACAAGAGGACCATGATGGTCCTAAATCGCTCACCTGAGGCATTACAGTACTTTTTTGTATAAAAAAGACACAACTTGAGCAAAATAAATAAAACAAATATAAGATTTTGGGCTTTGTACAAAACAATCCAGTAATGCTTTAAAATGAAAATGAATGCCTTTGGCTTCATAGTTTAATCGATTACCAAACTATCCCAGAATTTGTCACCCTCAGGGAAAAAGGTTTAAAAAAGCATTGTGAGAAAGCAAGCAATTTCTCCATTTCTATTTAAGAAGAACCCTTTCAATGCGATTTATGCAATTTTCAATCCCAGGAGCGGAGACATTTTTTATCCTAAGAGCAATTTTTCCTGTAACATAGTACTAAATTATATAGTCATGCTACATACCAAATATGAATGCCCTTCATCTTATATTTCAGAAGGAAAAGACTTTTGCTCTAATTGGGTGTTTTCCAAAATTTTGGACCTCTGGGGCAGTGCCATGTTTTATCCCAGGGCTAAGATTTTAGCTAACATAGTAGAGAACCATCTGGTTATGCTATAAATTAAATATGAATGCCTTAGACTTTGTAGATTGGGAGGAGAAGACTGTTGAACATGGTCTAATTGAGCATTTTTACGAACTTTGGACACCCAGGGAAGGGGTGTTTTTAACCTACAAGCATAATTAAATCAAAATTGATAGATAACAGCCAGGCTATGCTACACTCAAAATGTAAATGCCCTCTGAAGAAGTTTTTTCAACATACTCAAATTTTGCATTTTTCCAAATTTTTGGACCCCTAGTCAGGGCCGTTTTTGACCCTTGGATGAAAACTTTTTGTGATATAGTACAAAACCATCTAGTTATGCTACATTCCAAATATGAATATCCTAGACCTTATAGTTTAAGAGGAGAAGCCTTTTGAAATTGCTCTTATTAAGAATTTTTCAAAACTTCGGACCTCAGGGGCGGGGCCATTTTTGACCCCAGAGATTAAATATTTAAAAACTTGGTAGAGAACCATATGATTAAGCTCTTTACAAAATATAAAGGCCTTTGGCCATGTAGTCTATGAAAAAAACAACATCAAAGATTTACTAAAATTTCCAATTTTCATATGCCGCGATTACAAGAGTTTTTGACGGAAATAAATTCTTTTAACAACTTTTTAAGAGCTTCACCAAAAGAACATCCCTGCAAAGTTTCAGCTTGATTGGCCTACTGGTTTAGGATAAGAAGATTTTTAAAGATATTTAAAGAATGACTAAAGATTCCCATTTTCAAATGCCGCTGCAACCAGAGTTTTTGACGGAATTAATGAAAAGCTTCACCCAATGAACATCCCTGCAAAGTTTCAGCTTGATTGGCCTACTGGATTAGGATAAGAAGATTTTTAAAGATATTTAAAGAATTACTAAAGATTCCCATTTTCATATGCTGCGGTTACAAGAGTTTTTGACGCAGTTAAATTATTTTAACAACTTTTGAAGAGCTTCACCCAAGGAACATCCCTGCAAAGTTTCAGCTTGATTGGCCTACTGGTTTAGGAGGAGAAGATTTTTAAAGATCTTTAAAGAATTACTAAAGATTCCCATTTTAAGATTCCGCGGCAACCAGAGTTTTTGACGCAGTTAAATTATTTTAACAACTTTTGAGGAACTTTACCCAAGGAACATCCCTGCAAAGTTTCAGCTTGATTGGCCAACTGGTTTAGGAGGAGAAGATTTTTAAAGATATTTAAAGAATTACTAAAGATTCCCGTTTTAAAATGCCGCGGCAACCAGAGTTTTTGACGGAATTAAATTCTTTTAACAACTTTTGAAAAGCTTCACCCAAGGAACATCCCTGCAAAGTTTCAGCTTGATTGGCCTACTGGTTTAGGAGGAGAAGATTTTTAAAGATATTTAAAGAATTACTAAAGATTCCCATTTTAAAATGCCGCGGCAACCAGAGTTTTTGACGGAGTTAAATTATTTTAACAACTTTTGAGGAACTTTACCCAAGGAACATCCCTGCAAAGTTTCAGCTTGATTGGCCTACTGGTTAAGGAGGAGAAGATTTTTAAAGAAAATATGGACGGACGGACAGACGGACTGACGGACGGACGGACGATGGACAACGACTGATCACAATAGCTCACCTCGCACTTTGTGCTCAGGTGAGCTAAAAAGAATTTACATATGAAAATTATCTTGATAAAATATCAAATAATAAATGGTTACAATCATATGCTTGTTATAAATTGAGTTCGCATAGACTGGAAACCGGAACTGGCCGATTTAATAGTATACAAAGAGATAATAGACATTGTAGAGTTTGCTCTACAAATGTTATTGAATCAGAACATCACTTTTTGCTTTGTTGTAAAAAATATGAATAAACAAGAAGAAAATATCTTAGTAATATTTCTTGGCCAAATGTTAATACATTTGTTAAATTAGTGTCATTATTAAAACAAGAGGACCATGATGGTCCTAAATCGCTCACCTGAGGCATCTGCAAATTAAAGTACTTTTTTGTAAAAAAAAGACACAACTTGAGCAAAATAAATAAAACAAATATAAGATTTTGGGCTTTGTACAAAACAATCCAGTAATGCTTTAAAATGAAAATGAATGCCTTCATGGTTTAATGGATTACCAAACTATCCCAGAATTTGTCACCCTCAGGGGAAAAGGTTTAAAAAAGCATTGTGAGAAAGCAAGCAATTTCTCCATTTCTATTTTGGAAGAATCCTTTCAATGCGATTTATGCAATTTTCAATCCCAGGAGCAGAGACCTTTTTTATCCTAAGAGCAAATTTTCCTGTAACATAGTACAAAATTATATAGTCATGCTACAAATTTTGGACCTCTGGGGCAGTGCCATGTTTTATCCCAGGGCTAAGATTTTAGCTAACATAGTAGAGAACCATCTGGTTATGCTATAAATCAAATATGAATGCCTTAGACTTTGTAGATTGGGAGGAGAAGACTGTTGAACATGGTCTAATTGAGCATTTTTACGAACTTTGGACACCCAGGGAAGGGGTGTTTTTTAACCTACAGGCATAATTTAATCAAAATTGATAGATAACAGCCAGGCTATGCTACACTCAAAAAGTAAATGCCCTCTGCCTTAAAATGAAGAATTTTTTTCAACAAACTCAAATTTTGCATTTTTCCAAATTTTTGGAACCCTAGTCAGGGCCGTTTTTGACCCTTGGATGAAAACTTTTTGTGATATAGTACAAAACCATCTAGTTATGCTACATACCAAATATGAATATCCTAGACCTTATAGTTTAAGAGGAGAAGCCTTTTGAAATTGCTCTTATTAAGAATTTTTCCAAACTTCGGACCTCAGGGGCGGGGCCATTTTTGACCCCAGAGATTAAATATTTAAAAACTTGGTAGAGAACCATATGATTAAGCTCTTTACAAAATATAAAGGCCTTTGGCCTTGTAGTCTATGAAAAAAACAATATCAAAGATTTACTAAAATTTCCAATTTTCATAAGCCGCGGTTACAAGAGTTTTTGACATAATTAAATTCTTTTAACAACTTTTAAAGAGCTTCACCCAATGAACATCCCTGCAAGGTTTCAGCTTGATTGGCCTACTGGTTTAGGAGAAGAAAATTTTTAAATATATTTAAAGGATTACTAAAGATTCCCATTTTAAAATGCCGCGGTTACAAGAGTTTTTGACGGAATTAAATTCTTTTAACAACTTTTGAAGAGCTTCACCCAATGAACATCCCTGCAAAGTTTCAGCTTGATTGGCCTACTAGTTTTGGAGAAGAAAATTTTTAAATATATTTAAAGGATTGCTAAAGATTCCCATTTTCAAATGCCGCGGTTACAAGAGTTTTTGACGGAATTAAATTCTTTTAACAACTTTTGAAGAACTTCACCCAAGGAACATCCCTGCAAAGTTTAAGCTTGATTGGCCTACTGGTTTAGGAGGAGAAGATTTTTTAAAGAAATTGTGGACGGACGGACAGACGGACAGACGGACAGACGGACAGACGGACGGACGGACGACGGACAACGACCGATCACAATAGCTCACCTCGCACTTTGTGCTCAGGTGAGCTAAAAATGCACTGGTTGCCGTTCTGCAAATATTCTTCTGAAATCTATATTATTCGAAAAGAAAAAATGAAAAGTAATGCTGATCCTTAAAGCAGTTTATGTTGACTTTCTATGATTTTTTATACGAATTAAAATGTATATTTTACATTTTGTATATGTTTGTCTTTGCCATATTCTGTATTTTTGTAAATGGCTATAGACATATTTATGTCGATGTTTGCCATTAAAGAATTAAATTGGTATTGGATTAATCAAATTTGAGCCAAGAAAACTCCATTGTTGTCACTCGACAAGAGTCATTGAGCTAAGTAGCTTTGGTTTTTAGCCTGAGATTGCGTGAGCAATCTGAGGCTAAAGTTACAATGCTAAAAATTCAAACGCATGCAGAGTTTCATGTGAAAACACCATGTAAAAACATATACCGCAATCAATGTGATCTTCTGTCGCATGAAAAGTAGATTAGATCTGACCATATATTAATATGCCCGATTGAGGCGAGAAGGGCGAAGGCGAGATATGACTCATTGAAAGTTGTGGGCTTGATGTACAGTACTTTCGTGTGAGTGTTCTGAATTAGGCAAAATTATCAAAACTTGACGAGTGAATGGAAAGAAAGGAGATATATAATATATTGGAAATTATTCAACATATATAATCATGACATATTGTTAAGAAAAAACAAGGTGTTTGTTTCATACCAAAATAATATTACTTATTCTAGAGTAACAATGTTAAAACGGTCCGATTAGACGAAGTTACTGTATAAAGCTGATAAGCGAAGCTGTCGGTTTTACGCACGATTGGAATGTTTTGTTTAACAAATTAATTGGTCATTCATAGGATCATGTTCGCACTGTCTGAAAACAGTTTGGTCGTGCTCGGACTTTGTGTCTATATATTTTTACCTCCGCATTCTACCTAAAGGATGCAACGTCTACATACCGCTTTTGAGAGGTGTACATAATCATGTTAACCTGGTAAACGACCGCCCGCCCTCTCTCGCTCTCTTTATCTGGAGATTATAAAGCGCATATTTACATAACGAAATTGGTCTGTGTGGTAGAATACTCACATCGCATGCAAGAGCCTCCTAGTTCGAACTTGGCTACACGCTCCATTCCCCCATCTCTCTCACTCTCTATCTCTCTCTCGCTACCTCCACTGGCTGAAAGCTTTTGTCATGCCCGTCGTCCGTACGTCCGTCCGTCAACTTTTACTTTAAAAATCTTCTCAGAAAAAGCTGAACATAATTCAACCAAACTCATCCAAAATTCACAGGAAGGGTCCTTGGGTGGCCTTTATCAGATCCCTTCAAAGCATTTTGATAGGGTGAAAAATATGTAACGATATATACATGTAAATATATCGTTACAATACCTCAATGGGATGAAAATTAATGCCGGCAGGTTGTGTCCCCTAGCGCACAAATTGGCAGATCTGCGCATAATCGACAGTAGATTTAGGTAGAAAGCGGCACCTCCGATAATCCGACCATCAAACTTTTTCTGCCCAGATTATATATCTCCTGTATACATATCCCAGGCTTTCAGCGCTTTCAGCGCTTTGATTTTACAAACCTGTGTGCACACAGCCAGAATATTAGAAAAGACGTTTTCTAAGCAAGCGATATGATTCGAACCAATTAAACGATTTGAAAACCGAAATATGCAAATCGAAGATCTCCGACCCGATTGAGATCTTTGTAATAAATAACAATGTTTTGAAGAGTTATACAAAAACTGAAATTGACAGACCCTGACTGTCAATAAAACAAGTCAAATCAATTCATTCATCTTGACGGAAGTGAACTTTGAGCTTCGACATTGGGCGACATTTATATGAAGCATTTTAGTTGGTAAGGAGTCTTAAACGTGGTAACTACAGCTTGATCAAGCGTTTAGGTCACAAACCAACCAATTTACCTTTTTATTTCATATAACTGGTCATACATTTTACCAAATAATGGTTAACCCATTCCCACTAAGCTACGCTTTTGAACGCCCCTCAAGAAAGAAATTGAGAAAACATTGTGTAAAGTGAAGAAAGATGAAAAAAATCTAGAATTTCATTAACTTTAAATTTCTGTCTGCAACTTCTTTCAATTTGGGCCAGTCTAAGATTTCACTGTGTGGGGATGGGTTAAGATGGATGTGGAAGTACTTGCTAAAGCTTAGTGGGCGTGACCAGCAATCTGTCAATCTGTCAATCAGTCAGTTGACTAATCCTGACTGTCAATCAAATAACCAGTCGATCAATCAAATCATTCATTGAGACCAGAAATAAGTTTTGAACTCCAACATTGGCCACCATTTTCGTTTATCTTTTTGGTTGGTTTGGCGACTTAAATGTCGTAACTACGGCTTATTAAATCTGTAGTTACGACTTGAAGGTCACCAACCAACCATTGTCCTCTTTTATTATATGCTACTGCTCATAAATTTTGCAATATTACGCCGGAATTTACTTTTTCGTTTACCTTTTTGGTTGGTTTGGCGACTTAAACGTCGTAAGTACGGCTTATTAAAATCTGTAGTTACGACTTGAAGGTCGCCAACCAACCACTGTCCTCTTTTATTATATGCTACTGCTCATAATTTTTTGCAATATTACGCCGGAATGTATCGAAGCGGAACCTCCTGTTGGAATCATTTGACGAAGGCAATGGAGTAAGTGGGCGGCACAAAGGGTTGGTCAATTGTACAGATAGCGTCGATACTGTACGCAAATCAAAAAGTGACATTAGCGATGGTAGTAAGCCTTCCTTTAATTAACCCTTTCCTGGATAAACCCGGGATTTTACGTTCCTGTGATTTCATACTTAGGAAAACATTGTGGAAAAAGAAGAAATTGCTTGTAACAAGCAATTTCTTCTTTTCCCACAATATTTTATGCCACATAGGATGGTTTCATTTCAAATTGCATCCAATTTTCATTGTCGTCTGCAACCTCTTTCAATTTGGACCAGTCTAAGATTTCCAAAAACGGGAAAGGGTTTAAGTACTACACAAGACAAACAAAGAAGCTAACCTGGCAGAAGTAACGTGATGAAGGATCTACATTGACAGTGGCTAAATAATCAGCCCGTTTGTTTCTCTCTGACGGGGGAACTATGCACGGGATATACACAATCTTCTCTCTTGGACCCTTCTCCATGGCCTCCAGGGGTGAGGCATAACCGGGACCTTTACAGCATGCTGGAAATCAGAAAAGAAAACTCGTAAAGACAAACATAAGTAATTTATCTTTTTAACCAATCCCACACATAATCTCGATCTTTTACGCCCCGGCTAAAGAAAAGGCTTTTTGGAAAACATTGCGAAAATGGAAGTATGTTTTCTACCCTGAAAGACAAAAATAATTAAATTTGATCAGGTTGGAATCGTCGCATGTTTCTTCTTTTAGTTTGGAACAGTCTAAAGTTTGTTGTCAGGAAATGGGTTGATACCAAAACGCTTCAAGGTAAATATATAAGGCGAAAAACTATATGCGCATTAATGACTGATTTGGTGATTTCAATGAAGTTTCAAAGATTATAATAAAATTATTGTACCGATTGGGCTTAGATGGTTCTTCATCGCTGGGTGTGACAGTCACGGGCCTCGCCTTTATGTTAATAACAACTATGGTGTACCTTTTTGGTCAAAAGTCCACTTTTAGTCATCTGAGCATAAAAAACGCGTACATACGAAAACCCATAATATTTAAGCGCGCGCGCTTATATTTTAAAAGTGCACGCGTTATGTAACGCGTGCACTTTTAAAATATGAGCGTGCACACGTTAAAACTAAACAGATTTATAATGCGCGTGTTCTTGTTATTTGATGAGTACATGCACATTTAGCACTATTAAACGCTCAGTATTTTAGCGCGCACGTCTGAATCTTTTGACAATACCTGTATTGTTTTTAAATGCGTCCTAGAGTTTATTTTGGCGTGTACGACCTAAAAGGAACCCTTGGCCCATTTAGTACACCTCCTAGGGTCACGAGGTAACGTATTTTGAAAAAAAAAACTCTATGCCTTCATGTACCTTGTTAAAGATTTGTATAGACTCACCGTTTTTGTTTCAATTTGAAATAAGATACGCTTGTCCGAGAAGGAAGGAAGTCTGGTACCCATTATCAGACGATGAAATCTTTTTAGTCAAGGGGGTTGGGGGATTCTCTTAAATGAGCAGTAGAAGAAAATTAAAGTGTAAAGAAATGAGTAACAAAGATCCATTACATTATTGAGATATTACTCCAGATAAAAGTGTAAAAAGCAAATACTTTCAATACGAGACAAACAAGAGAAATAATAAGCTAATCGTCAACCTTACAAGACCCTTGCAACTAGATTTGAACACAGGCCTCTCACTGCTGCAGTGAGTGTTCGCCCATGAACTTCAGGGAGTGATGATCTACAATGACATTCCAAAGCACCATTAATTTCATAAGTATCTTAATGCTTTAAAGCGGTTCTTGCACAGATCTATTATCGAATTCCTAACTATTATGCCTTACTATTCAGACGTTTGTTAGAAGGCGATTAAACTGATTTTGTGATGAAAATAACCGTTCATAACATGAAACTAGATGGTTGTCCCAGGACAACTGCTGTCGATCCCGCAAAGTTTTGTAGGCATCATGCTCCGAACAAGCACAATTTTAGTGTTTGACCTTTAGCTTTGACTTTGAACATGAAGCTATCCCAAGCATTCTTTCAAATGGCACATCTGCTCATGATGGAGAATAACTGTGCCAATTAATTTTGAAATCCATCAATACTGTAGAAGAAATGCTCCGGATAAGCACAATTTTAGTGTTTGACCTTGAGCTGTGACCTTGACATTAAAACTATCCCAAAAATTCTTCAAATGGCACATCTAGTCATGATGGAGAATGATTGTGCCAAGTTATTTTTAAATCCATCCATATCGTTGTCTGCGCATGTCATATCCTCCGAAGATTGACCTGTCTTCGGTTCCGTATCACTTATCCAGATTGGGATAAATATGTCTACGTCGTACGCATAACTCCATAATTCATCGCCCAAAAGTAGCAAGTGGATAATTGCAATAAAACCTACAATAGTGGAGAAATCAAACTTAACTGTCGCCCAAAATTAATTAGAAAATTAATTATTTTGAATTACGAAAGCACTCATGTCTTACCCGTGCTCCAAGAAGAGACATCAAAAATTCGAAGCATGCATTTCTTGGGCGCTGACATTTTGAATGTAGTTCGACGGAATCGGCCGAGTTGTCACGAATGACACTGCTGATAGGTCAGTATTTGAAAAATGCCACCTATCTGAAGATAACGCCATCCATATATGTAGGAGTAATTGTCCGGACGAATTCGGATGTACGGACGGACTAACTAACGCACAAACACCTTCTTGTCATAGAGACAACTATGTCTTGCTCACCGCAAGCGGGCTCGACAAAAAAGAATAAAAAAATTAATTGTTACGAGACACTTAAAACATTGGCGAAGTACAACCCGAATGGCACCAGAATTCTTCGGGTAAATAAACCATCCGTCGATTGCACCGAAAATTGCCTTATTTGTAGTTTTCATGGCGTATCAATTACGTCACTCCCTTCCGCTAGAAAGACATCACACGAAGACTAACGACCTCACCCGATAAATTCCGGAGTTTCAAAGTAGGACATGCATTAAATGAAATTTCTAGCGAATTGAGTAGATTTATCACAAAGAAAGAATATTTATTATGAAAATAGTATTAATAACTATTGGAAAAGCAGATAATCTTCCTATATATTTTTTCCTGAATCTAATCAAGAGCCGCTTTAAATCGCCAATAAAATTGATAAAGCTATATCAAACATACAGCTAAGAAGTGAATATATCCTTTTGGATTAAGCCTTTCTTTAAATAATGTATAATAAGGTATTTAAAAAAAAGAAACTATTTCCTGGTGCAATCTCATCTTTTCGAACATTTGACATAGATTTTAAGTGGATATATTCCCCCAATCTCAACTCAAAGTTTGAGCATATTTGTGAGTACGAAAGGTTTTAATGGCAGAAGGGTTTTTAATTCGTTTCTTTTAAAGGGAGGTGTCGATGTTTTTGAAAAGTGCCCAAATGCCCTAAAATACGCCGAAATGATCATTTAATTTTTGAATGTGAGTCAGATATTGTCTTCGCGGTTAAATTTAAGTAGGAAAGGTTCAGTGTAATTCCGCGTTATTTTTAGATATCACAGTTTTCGGTTGTCTCGAACCCCATGACCTCATTTGTATATGACCAAAAGTCAACAAAATTTTACAAAGTTACAAGGGAAGTAACCCAAGTAAATGATGAGCGCAAAACTACGGTAAGTGTCTATATTCATATTAAGTCTTACCGCACTTTTAGACTGATCTTATAGAATTGAAGACAAGCTAGCGAACATAACCCCTGATGATGAAACGAGCGACTTCAAACTGAACGCAGGATTCCAACGGTTATAGGCACCCCGTGAATGACCCAATATTCATTGCAACTGTTTGGGAGTTAGACAGGAAAAGAGTAATATCCTAATAAGGCTATTAGAGAAATACCCTGGTTTATTTTGATAAATTTTCGCAAAGCAACTTTTTAGAATCTATTGAAATAGCATATGAGAGGGAACAAGAGGGCCGTTGGCCCTGGGGCGCTCACCTGAGATAAAGGTTCTTTTTCTTTCAACAGTCTAATTTCAGGTTAAGGTAAGGATTAAGATACAAGCGGACCATACTTTAAACATATATAGACTATGTATCTGGGGATACAAAAGTCTAAATTACAAATTCCAAGGCTTAAGGGCAAATTTGAAAGAAGGAAAAAAAATTTTCCTCCCTCTGGATCCATTTGCCATAATTTCAGAAACAAGAGGACCATGATGGTCCTATATCGCTCCCCTGAGTATCATGGCTCAAGGCTTTATGATACAATATACAAAATGTCAAAGCCCTACACCTAATCCTTTTGGAGAAGAATTTTTTTTTAAAAGATTTTCTCCTTTAATCCTAGATATAGTGAATATCCAACCATACTGAGCTAATTTCAAGAGTACGGTAAAATGATTTTGAGCAGGTTGTGTCCCCTAGCGCATAATCGACAGTAGATTTTGGTAGAAAGTGACACCTCCAAAAATCCGGCCATCAAACTTTTCTGCCATGGTTATATCTCGTGTATTCATATCTCAGGCTCTTTCAATCTGTATTTACGACGTTCAGGTCACAAACCAACTATTTCACTTTCTTGTTACATGCTACTGGTTATGGGTTTTGCAAAATAACGCCGTTTAACCCTTTCCTTTACTGGTTTTTACGTCCCCGTGAATTTGCAATTGAGAAATTATTGAAGAAAAAGAAGAAACTGCTTGTAACAAGCAATTTCTTCTTTTTTCCCACAATATCTTCTACCCTACTGAATGATCTTTTTTCAATTTAAATCAAATTTTAATTTTCGTCTGCAAACCTTTGGAATTTGGACAGGTCTAAAATTTTGCAAAACAGGAAAGGGTTAAAATCGAAGCGGAACTTCCTGTCTGAGTCAATGATCGTGGCCAAAGGAGCAAGTGGGTGGGGTCAGAGATTGGTCAATTAACGAGCATACACACACAGACTTTTGAATTTTACACAGACAATTACGTAGCAGTAGTGATATAGATGAATTGCTCCTATTAAATGAAAAGTATTTGTTCTGTTATTACTGGGAGATGTGGCCATTTTATTTTATATTCTACTCATTGAAAAGAATTATAACAAATTTCGTGATTAAAATATGTTTGTATGTTTCCAAATTATTATGTTTTTAAAACGCTATAGAAAAGGGAAAAATAGCGACTAACAATCAGCCTCTTCTGCTCAACTTTCACAAAAGTATTAGTTTACTAGAATAGAATAGATTCCTAGAATTATTATGACATTGGATTATCCAAATTACCTCAATAGTATTTTTTCCACATCCTAAACTTTCAATAATGCGGAATTTACCGTTTGAAAAGAATATCCAACTTGTTGTTAGTGATATTCCCTTTCAAACAATGATTTTAAAAGCTACTTTCTTTGATTTATATTAGATTAACAATTGAAATACATTGAATGTCATTTCTAGTAATTTATTTAGAAAGATCAAAGATATACATGTATAACTAACGCTAGAAGTTCTATAATAGATAATGGAAAATGGGTGAAAACTGTGACCTATAGAGTGTAAACAAAGAAATTGCCATTACGTTTCTCCTTCCTGTATTTTCTAATCGAACCTTTACATAATTAATAGGATTCATCATCATGACATAATTATTATTCAGGCAAAATTTTCGTGAAGATTTGGGCTAAAACTGTGGCCTCTAGAGTGTAAACAAAGAAACTGTCATTTAGGCCCATTCTCTCGTGTTTTCTAAAAGAACTTTCCCAATAGGGTTCATCTTTAAGACCTAACAATTATTCTAACAATTATTCTGACAAAGTTTGATAAATATTGAGTCAAAACTGTAGCTTCTAGAGTGTTAAATTGACTTAAATTGTTGACGCCGCATGTCGCATGACTCACGACGGACGACAAATATCCAATGATCACAAAGTTTAACCACGAGCACGTTGAGCTTAGGTGAGCTAAAACTGGAAGTGGGCCTTAGTGACAATTTCTTTGTTTACACTCTATAGATCAAAGTTTTGGTTCAATATTCATGAAACTGGTTATAATTGTTTGGCTCCAGTTGTGAGTTTGTTAACAGCATATGATTTAGGTGAGCGAATTAGGACCAGTATGGTCCTCTTGTTCTGAAAGCTTGTAGTATTCGGTCCTTTCCAGGTTCTTTGAATTTTTTTATGCAATAAACTTCTAGCAAAAGGTTTAAAAAATATGCGTCACCAGGTTTGTTTTTGTACATAATATTTATTTCTTATTTTTTATTTTTAGGGAGGCACTTAATCAGAGGTTGATAAATTGAATTAATTTTAATATTCTTTTTAAGACATTAAACATTCACATTTCCTTCATTTCTTCAAATGACCACCTACAGATAATGAATTGCAATGACATGATTTTAATGTTTGAGTCTTGTGAACGTAATGAATGAATAAAACTAAGTTTTGACAAAAATAACTTTCATAAGGTATACATCTTGATTATTTAAAAAATCCATGACTACCTAGTTAATTTAATGGATTTTTATTATTACCTGGATAACCTGCATCATAACCCATTCCCACATAGTGACGCTTTTAAACGCCCCTCAATATGAAAGCTTTAGAAAACAATTGTGGAAAATAAAGAAATTGCTTGTTACAAGCAATTTCTTCATTATCCACAATGTTTTCTACCCCAAAGTACAAAGATTTTAAATATTTCATCAACTTGAAATAGTCGTCCTCAACTTCATTGAATTTGGACTGGTCATAAATTTTGCCATGTGGGAATTGGTTTAACACTCACCTCTAGTTGATAACAAACCCTGTAGCGATTGTCCTTAACCCATTTCTAGACGACAACATTTTGGACAGGTCCAAATTGAAAGACATAGGCATACTTTTTTTAATAGCTTACATATGACATGCAAGACAATATTTTGATATTCTTTTCATCCTTCATTCCCAACAGATTTTGATTATTTTGTACCACAGACCGTAAAATTGCGACAAAATTTGAATCAATCAAACGTGAAATATGTCGTTTGAATTCGATCTACTTCAGACTTTTTTACTTGTACAAAAACTTTCTATTCTGCCCTACAGCAAGAAACGGCCGTGAATAAAAATTGGAATCGTCAGTGGGCGACTATACCTTCACTCAAGCTGTAGTTATGACATTTCGGTCGTCAATCGATGACTACTGATCTATAAGTAAAGATACTATAATATTAAATGCAAATAACTTTGGTAGCAGTCAAGAAAACGCGTGCAGTACTCAACAGTGAAAATATGAGTCATTTAAAAAAAAAGTTCAAAAACGCTTGAAGAACCAAAATAACGAATACCTCTTTAGAACATTTCTTTAAACAATTGAACAATCGCGGGCCCCGCCCACTCACTAAGTTGGCTCCGCCCATTTACTCCGATAGGAAGTTCGGCTCCAATTGTAAAAGGCGTTTTTTTTTTTTGCAAAATTATAGTCGGCAGCATGTAATAACAAGAGGACAATGATGGTCTTATATCGATCCCCTGAGTATGATGGCTCAAGGCTTTATGATGATATACAAAATATCAAAGCTCTACACCTAATTATTTGGGAAAGTAGATTTTTTTAAACATTTTTTCCTTAAATCCTAGGTATAGTGAATATCCAACCATGTCAAGTTAATTAAAGAGTATGGTATTTCTTTGAAGTATTTTAGTAGAGGGTCAATAGACATTGATACATACCTAATATCAAAGCTAGAGGGCTAATGGTTTAGGAGAAGATTTTATAAGCTGAGACATAAATATACAGAGATTGTCTCTGTTCTAAGATATCCTTCTTTATTCCTTTCTAAATATGTGATTGCACGGAAAAGGGCTTATTTTCAGAATTCTATGAAGAGTTTTGGTACAGGGTCAATAGGTATTATGACACGCCAAATATAAAAAGCTCTAGGCCTTATAGTTTTGGCGAAGAAGAATTTTAAAGATTTTCTTCTTTATTTCAATGTAAAATCAGGGATCGCACAGAAAAAGGCCGATTTTCAAGATACGGTAATTCTTTGAAGTATTTTGTTGTAGGGTCCATAGATGATGATTTATACCAAATATCAAACCTCTAAGTCTTATGGTTTGGGAGAAGAAGATTTCCATAGATTTCCTTCTTTATTTCTATGTAAAATCAGGGATCACACAGAAAAGGGCTAATTTTCAGAGTACGGAAATTCATTGACGTTTTAGGGTAGAGGGTTAATAGGTGATGATTTAAACCAAATATTAAGCTCGTGACCTTATGGTTTAATGTGAGAAGATTTTTTAAGTTTGGTTTTTTTTCACTCGGTTACCATGGCAACCAAAGTTCTTCGTGGATTTCAATTCTTTGAAGTATTTTGAAAGAGCATGGCCTGGGGATCATTTATGTGAAGCTTGTTTGACATTCCATGTTTTCTTTAGGAGGAGATTTCTTTTGTTATTGTGAATGGACGGTCAGACGGGCTGACGAATGCCGGACGATGACCGATCACAATAGCTCACCAAGAGAACTTCGTGAGCTAAAAATAGATTAGACAGAATCTTTTTCACGTGTTTTCAGGGCTAAATGGCTGTAATACAAACGCCTGATAGATTTTTATACACTTAATTCTTTTAAAGGTATTAAAAGGTAATGAAGTGTAACCATATCAATAGCCGATGGCCTCAAGATTTATCCGAATTAAAGCAATTTTTCGAACTTTTTTTAGTGGAAAGAAAAAAGTATGGATAATGAAGGAACTGGCCTTTGTAAGCAATTTCTCCATTTTCCACAATATGTAACAGAGTGTTTTTTTCTTCTGGGGGATGGTGTGGAAAAAAGGTTTAGCAATAAAATCTCTGAAATACTATTGATACTTTGATACAGAGTTAGATGAAAAGAATAGATTCAGTGCATATGCAAACCCCTCACTTTTCTGGGTAGAAATAAACCTGCTTAATTCTTAGATAACGCCGTATATAACCAAAGGAAAATAATTGATACTCTCTTCAAACAAACTCTTTATATAGCTGGAAAGCATTTTAATCAAATTTGCTCTTCAACAGATCTTTAAGTGCTTTGATTTTTCCAAAGATTTTCTTAAATTTGTTAGTTTGATATACGCCCGAAAATGCCAACACAGTCACGCAGAGTGCTTAATTAAGTAAGTCTTCCTTTGGAAGAAAACAAGAGACATTATATCTTTAATACACTAACACACATACATACATACATACATACATACATACATACACATACATGTATGTATATATACATACACACATACATACATCAACACACATACATACATCAACACACAAACATATATATACAAACACATGCATACACACATACATATACACTCAAACATACATACATCCACACATAAATACATTCACACAAACGCATACACAGACTTATACACACATTCACACACAACCATATATACACATACATATTCACACACATACATTCACACATATAATCTTAAATAATGCATTATCACATACCTTCATACATAAATACACACATACATATACATACATTCACACATACATTCGTACTTAAAATACACATATACATACATGTACATACATACATACACACATAAGTACCTACGTTCATGCATACATGCATATGTACATATATAAACGTTTTTCGACATTAAATATTTTACAACAAAGTTATACCCTTAATATAAATATAGAACATGAAACAGCAAACACGGTGGGAGAAATATGAAATTGTTATAAGAGAAGTAGCTCGTAAAAATAAGGTTTTTGTCTCGCAAAAACTGTGGACAGATTTTAGAAAATTTTCGCGTATTTTCAAGTAAACCCCAGATTGAGAGTAACTGTAAGTGAGAAGTGAAATAGCCCCTTGGGGCAAGAATGAACCAAGAGACTTTTTTTTTTTATAGTTCTGAGAAAATCCAGTTTAAAGGTTCAGACAGTTATATGAAACCAGGTTTTCATTCAAAGAAGCTTATACTCAGTATGCCAATAGCTATGACTTATATCTACAAACACAAAATGTGATGAGAAGATTGGTCTATCAATGACCCATAATTGATTGATTTTGTATTGTTGTACCTTTTTGCCCTGAGAATTTTGGAATATCTTTTTTATCAAGAAGGAACCATGTGACTAAATACATGTAGTACCTTTTTTCCATTCACCATAATTGTTGTATGAAGTGAATAAATTAAATAAAAGGTGCCCTTGGGCAAAATGTCTCCTTCTTGCACAAATTTTTATTGAAAATATCAATAAAAATCAACTTTGAATCCATCCAAAAAAAATTTTTCACAGGATTTTCACTACATATGTGTTTTACTATATATGTTGATTATGTCTTCATTATCAAAGAACTTTTGTCTTTTGGGGTAGAAAACTTTCTAGATAATCAAAATAATGCTAATAACAAACTGTACACTTTCTTCATTGTCCACAATGTTTTCCAAAGCTTTTTTCTTTTGAGGATCGTCTAAAAACGCCACTGTGTTGGAATGGGTTAATAAGTTAAGTTAATCTTTAGTTGATATCAATACTGTGGTTGAGTTAGGTTCCATTTTTTCACTAAAATTTGCCTTATTTACGAATAAACACTTGGTCATGTTCTAGATGACAATTTCTAAAAGAATGTACTAAGATATTGTGATGTCTAACTTTACAACTAATTATAAAGATACCAAATTAGCTTATCAGTATATGGTATGTGTATCCATTACAGTGCTAAAAGGTACCACTTGAGTTATTTTGATATTGAAAAAATACCAATGTCTACAATTTTTTGTGTGCAAAAAGGTACCATTTTTATGATTGTACCTTTTTGATGAAAATCTGTTTAACTTAAAGAAATTCCTTAGTGCAAAAAGGTACTTTAAGTGAAAATGGTACCTTTTTGCACTAACTACATGTCACATGGTACCTAATGCAAAAACACCGATTTGTACTTTTTGACATAACCCTATATTGTTGGTATTTAAAGAAGTAGAGCCTAGAAACTTTTAGACATGCAAGATACAACAAAAACACAGCCATTTTTTTACTAAAATGTCGGTTGGTACCTTTTTGCACCAGGGGAGCGAAATATCGGATGTAAGGAAATGCTCGATGGAAATGTTTACGTTACGCCAAGATACATGAAATAAAATAGAATGCTTAATGGATAACACTATATTCGATACGCCAAATGAGCACATTTTTCCGTAAATACTCTCGAGGAAGTGTGAGAATCGGCATACCAAAACAGACTGAGAATATAATTTTAAGGATTGCATAGGAACGTCCCTTCAAGAGTCGCGTGGTCTCAAAGTGGTTTTGTCCTTGAGATAAATATGAGCAAATAAACAGGCGAGATGGTCACCCAATTTATACACCGATCATATTCATGATAATTATCATTCAGGTTTACAACATGCGCTCGGTTAAATTTCGTTTTGAAAAACCGTATATCAGACAACATAGAAATTATATCAAGATGAGGGGAGGTGGGGGAGGGAAAGTTAACCTAAACCCACACAATGACTCATTTTGGCGTCATAAGATAAATATAAGCGAAAAAAATTTGGAGAATGGAGAAATTGTTTGTGACAAGCAATTTCTCATTATCCACAATGTTTTCTATCCAAAAGACAGGACTTCATGAAAAATCGTCGTCTACATCTTCTTTGAATTCGGACCAGTCTAAAATGTTACTGTCTGGTAATTGGTTAAGAATCGAGAGATTTTCGGACAATTTTTTTACAATTAAGTACAAAATAATGTGTTGTTTTCTATCCTTGTCAGATTATTCGGCGGCTTTGTAATTCCCCCTTTTCCCCGTGTGCCTGTTAATTACATAAAACCCTAATTTCCTTATTTTATCCCATTGCAAAACTAGAAGATTTCAGACTGGTTCAAACTTATATACGCGAATGTATGTACACATATAAATAAACACTGTAGTGTTCCAAACAGGCCTGGCGTTTTAGATTTTATCTAGCATGCGTTACGACTCCCAATGGTTTGCGTCGGCAATTCTAAAAACGCGTGAATCCGTCGTCATAGCGCAGTTGGTGGCGCGTCAGAAAAATGGGATGTCATTTGTTCGATCCCCGGCGGCGGCTCATATTCTTTCCGACAATTGTCTCTCACCAATAGTTGGAAAAACCTAAGTGGGATAGGAGCTTGAGGCTAGGAAAGAATATAGTGGTAGTACTGGTGTGAGATATACCAGGAATCCATTGTCAGGTGCTCTAGCCGCCGCGATATGACTGAAATACTGTTTAAAGTTGCGATAAACCCCATTCAATCAATCAAACTAAAAACGTGTGAATTAAGTGCCAATGAGTCAAAATAGTGTGAGAAAAGGAACAATTTCTGTGGCAAGTAATTTGTCCTTTTCGCTCAATGTTTTTCAAAGGCATTTCGCAAAAGCGTGTAAAATAGCCTATGTCAAACTGTGTGTTAATACTGATAACTGAGATAAAAATTGAGATATTAACAAATATTCTTATACGTAAAAATATCTTATTGCACAGCTAATGCTTACATTTATGTTTCGCCAAGATTCAATCTTTCGATCGGCTGATTTTTTCATACATCCATTAACTAAACTTTGTGCACGCAACTATTTTGTATGCTAGCGCCCAAAGTAGATCCATAAAATGTTTACCCAAAACTAGTAAAATATTTTCTTTATTATGCTTGGTGGCATTGATTTATCAGAAATGAAAAGATTTTAAAACTTGAATCTAAAAACTTCATCACACTAATGTACGGTTCATACATTTGTGTGATTTAGTGTTTTGTTTTATACCTCAATGAAAACAAAAATATTCTCTTCTTTATTTCTTAACTCATTCCCACACAACAAAATTTTAGACTAGTCCGAATTGAGAAGAGTTGCAGACAACAATTTCATGTTTATGAAATTTTAGATTTTTTCAACTTTCTGGGTAGAAAACAGTGTGGAAAATGAAGAAATTGCTTGTAACAAGCAATTTCTTCATTATCCTCAATGGTTTTCAAAGCATTTTTTCTCTTAGGGGCGTCTAAAAGCGTCACTGAGTGGGAATGGGTTTAACAAGAGGACCATGATGGTCCTAACTCGCTCACCTGAGGCATCTGCAAATTACAGTACTTTTTAGAAGAAAAAAGACACAACTTGAGCAAAATCAATAAAACAATTATATAATATATTGGGCTTTGTACAAAACAATCCAGTAATGCTTTACAATAAGAATGAATTCCTTTGGCTTTATAGTTTAATCCATTACCAAACTATCCAAGAATTTGTCACCCTCAGGGAAAATAGGTTTGAAAAAAAACATAGTGAGAACGGGAGTGACAAGCAATTTATCCATTTCTCACAGTGTTTTCTACCTGAAATTCTTTGTATTTAGATTTCAATCAAACTCTAATTACTGTCTGATACTTCAATGGGTGTAATTTTAGCAACCTTGGTAGAGAACAATCTGGGTGTACTATAAATCAAAATATGAATGCATTATAACTTATACATGAGGAGTGGAAGATATTTGAACATGCTCTTATTTACATATCTTTGGATGCCTTGGGAAGGGCCAAAGGATTTGATTTTGATTTTGAATGGGGATAATCCATGACTACCTAGTTAATTTAATGGATTTTTATTATTACTTGGACAACCTGTATCTTATCCCATTCATACACAATCCCTCTTTTTTAAGCCCCCCCCCCATAAAAAGCTTTGGAAAACATTGTGGAAAATGAAGAAATTGCTTGTATCAAGCAATTTCTTCATTATCCACAATGTTTTCTATCCAAAAAGACGGAGAAATGTGAAAATTCATCAACTTGAAATTGTCGCCTGCAGCTTCTTTCAATTTAGACCAATCTTAAATTTTGCCGCGTTGGAATGGGTTAAACACTCACTGTAGTTGATAACAAACCCTTTATCAAATCTGTAGCGATTGTCCTTAACCCATTTGCAGACGACAACATTTTGGACAGGTCCAAATTGAAAGACATAGGCATACTTTTTTTAATAGCTTACATATGACATGCAAGACAATATTTTGATATTCTTTTCATCCTTCATTCCCAACAGATTTTGATTATTTTGTACCACAGACCGTAAAATTGCGTTAAGGGTTAAGAAGATAATTGTCAAAATATATACCATCTTAAGGCGACAAAATTTGAATCAATCAAACGTGAAATATGTCGTTTGAATTCGATCTACTTCAGACTTTTTTACTTGTACAAAAACTTTCTATTCTGCCCTACAGCAAGAAACGGCCGTGAATAAAAATTGGAATCGTCGGTGGGCGACTACACCTTCACTCAAGCTGTAGTTATGACATTTCGGTCGTCAATCGATGACTACTGATTCTATAAGTAAAGATACTATAATATTAAATGCAAATAACTTTGGTAGCAGTCAAGAAAACGCGTGCAGTACTCAACAGTGAAAATATGAGTCATTTAAAAAAAAAGTTCAAAAACGCTTGAACCACCAAAATAACGAATACTTCCTTAGAACATTTCTTTAAACAATTGAACAATCGCGGGCCCCGCCCACTTACTAAGTTGGCTCCGCCCATTTACTCTGATAGGAAGTTCCGCTCCAATTGTAAAAGGCGTTGTTTTTTTTTTTTTTTTTGCAATATTATAGTCGGCAGCATGTAATGACAAGAGGACAATGATGGTCTCATATCGATCCCCTGAGTATGATGGCTCAATTCTTTATAATATATACAAAATATCAAAGCTCTACACCTAATTATTTGGGAAAGAAGATTTTTTTATACATTTTTCCTTAAATCCTAGGTATAGTGAATATCCAACCATGTTAAGCTAATTAAAGAGTATGGTATTTCTTTGAAGTATTTTAGTAGATGGTCAATAGGCATTGATACATACCTAATATCAAAGCTAGAGGGCTAATGGTTTAGGAGAAGATTTTATAAGCTGAGACATAAATATACAGAGATTGTCTCTGTTCTAAGATATCCTTCTTTATTCCTTTCTAAAATATAGGATTGCACGGGAAAGGGCTTATTTTCAGAATTCTATGAAGAGTTTTGGTACAGGGTCAATAGGTATTATGACACGTCAAATATAAAAAGCTCTAGGCCTTATAGTTTTGGCGAAGAAGAATTTTAAAGATTTTCTTCTTTATTTCAATGTAAAATCAGGGATCGCACAGAAAAGATAATGTAATTCTTTGAAGTATTTTGTTGTAGGGTCTATAGATGATGACTTATACCAAATATCAAACCTCTAAGTCTTATGGTTTGGGAGAAGAAGATTTCCATAGATTTCCTTCTTTATTTCTATGTAAAATCAGGGATCACACAGAAAAGGGCTAATTTTCAGAGTACGGAAATTCAATGACGTTTTAGGGTAGAAGGTTAATAGGTGATGATTTATACCAAATATTAAGCTCGTGGCCTTATGGTTTAATGTGAGAAGATTTTTTAAGTTTGTTTTTTTTTCCACTCGGTTTACATGGCAACCAAAGTTCTTCTTGGATTTCAATTCTTTGAAGTATTTTGAAAGAGCATGGCCTGGGGACCATTTATGTGAAGCTTGTTTGACATTCCATGTTTTCTTTAGGAGGAGATTTCTTTTGTTATTGTCAATGGACGGTCAGACGGGCTGACGAATGCCGGACGATGACCGATCACAATAGCTCACCAAGAGAACTTCGTGAGCTAAAAATAGATTAGACAGAATCTTTTTCACGTGTTTTCAGGGCTAAATGGATGTAATACAAACGCCTGATAGATTTTTATACACTTAATTCTTTTAAAGGTGATAAAAGGTAATGAAGTGTAATCATATCAATAGCCGATGGCCTTAAGATTTATTCGAATTAAAGCAATTTTTCGAACTTTTTTTAGTGGAAAGAAAAAAGTATGGATAATGAAGGAACTGGCCTTTGTAAGCAATTTCTCCATTTTCCACAATATGTAACAGAGTGTTTTTTTCTTCTGGGGGATGGTGTGGAAAAAAGGTTTAGCAATAAAATCTCTGAAATACTAATGATACTTTGATACAAAGTTAGATGAAAAGAATAGATTCAGTGCATATGCAAACCCCTCACTTTTCTGGGTAGAAATAAACCTGCTTAATTCTTAGATAACGCCGTATATAACCAAAGGAAAATAATTGATACTCTCTTCAAACAAACTCTTTATATAGCTGGAAAGCATTTTAATCAAATTTGCTCTTCAACAGATCTTTAAGTACTTTGATTTTTCCAAAGATTTCCTTTATTTTTTTTTTAGTTTGATATACGCCCGAAAATGCCAACCCGTCACGCAGAGTGCTTAATTAAGTAAGTCTTCCTTTGGAAGAAAACAAGAGACATTATATCTTTAATACATTAACACACATACATACATACATACATACATACATACATACATACATACATACATACATACATACATACACACATGTATGTATATATACATACACACATACATACATCAACACACAAACATATATATACAAACACATACATACACACATACATATACACTCAAACATACATACATCCACACATAAATACATTCACACAAACGCATACATACACTTATACACACATTCACACACAACCATATATACACATACACATTCACACACATACATTCACACATATAATCTTAAATAATACATTATCACATACCTTCATATATAAATACACACATACATATACATTCATTCACACATACATTCGTACATAAAATACACATATACATACATGTACATACATACATACATTCACACATAAATACCTACGTTCATGCATACATGCATATGTACATATATAAACGTTTTCCGGCATTAAATAATTTTACAACATAGTTATACCCTTAATATAGATATAGAACATGAAACAGCACACACGGTGGGAGAAATATGAAATTGTTATAAGAGAAGTAGCTCGTAAAAACAAGGTTTTTGTCTCGCAAAAACTGTGGACAGATTTTAGAAAATTTTCGCGTATTTTCAAGTAAACCCCAGATTGAGAGTAACTGCAAGTGAGAAGTGAAATAGCCCCCTTTGGGCAAGAAGGTACTTTTTTTATAGTTCTGAGAAAATCCAGTTTAAAGGTTCAGACAGTTATATCAAACCAGGTTTTCATTCAAAGAAGCTTATACTCAGTAATCAGTATGTAAATAGCTATGACTTATATCTACAAACACAAAATGTGATGAGCAGATTGGTTTATCAATAACCAATATTTGATTGATTTTGTATTGTTGTACATTTTTGCACTGAGAATTTTGGAATATCTTTTTTATCAAGAAGGAACCATGTGACTAAATACATGTAGTACCTTTTTTCCATTCACCATAATTGCTGTATGAAGTGAATAAATGAAATAAAAGGTGCCCTCCTTCTTGAACAAATTTTTATTGAAGATATCAATAAAAATCACCTTTGAATTCATCCAAAAAACTTTTTTTCACAGGATTTTCACTACATATGTGTTTTACTATATGTTAATTATGTCTTCATTAACAAAGAATTTTTGTCTTTTGGGGTAGAAACTTTCTAGATAATCAAAATAATGCTAATAACAAACTGTACACTTTCTTCATTGTCCACAATGTTTTCCAAAGCTTTTTTTTCTTTTGAGGGTCGTCTAAAGACGTCACTGTGTTGGAATGGGTTAATAAGTTAAGTTAATCTTTAGTTGATATCAATACTATGGTTGAGTTAGGTTCCATTTTTTCACTAAAATTTGCCTTATTTACGAATAAACACTTGGTCATGTTCTAGATGACAATTTCTAAAAGAATGTACTAAGATATTGTTATGTCTAACTTTACAACTAATTATAAAGATACCAAATTAGCTTATTAGTATATGGTATGTGTATCCATTACAGTGCTAAAAGGTACCACTTGAGTTATTTTGATGTTGAAAAAATACCAATGTCTACAATTTTTTGTGTGCAAAAGGTACCATTTTTATGATTGTACCTTTTTGATGAAACTGTGTTTAACTTAAAGAAATTCCTTAGTGCAAAACGGTACTTTAAGTGCAAATAGTACCTTTTTGCACTAACTACATGTCACATGGTACCTAATGCAAAAACACCGATTTGTACCTTTTGACATAACCCTATATTGTTGGTATTTAAAGAAGTAGTGCCTAGAAACTTTTAGACATGCAAGATACAACAAAAACACAGCCATTTTTTACTAAAATGTCGGTTGGTACCTTTTTGCACCAAGGGGGCGAAATATCGGATGTAAGGAAATGCTCGATGGAAATGTTTACGTTTCGCCAAGATACATGAAATAAAATAAAATGCTAAGTGTATAACACTATATTCGATACGCAAAATGAGCACATATTTCCTTAAATACTCTCGAAGTAGTGTGAGAATCGGCATACCAAAACAGACTGAGAAAATAATTTTAAGGATTGCATAGGAACGTCCCTTCAAGAGTCGCGTGGTCTCAAAGTGGTTTTGTCCTTGAGATAAATATGAGCAGATAAACAGGCGAGATGGTCACCGAATTTATACACCGATCATATTCATGATAATTATCATTCAGGTTTACAACATGCGCTCGGTTAAATTTCGTTTTGAAAAACCGTATATCAAACAACATAGAAATTATATCAAGATTAGGGGAGGTGGGGGAGGGCAAGTTAACCTAAACCCACACAATGACTCATTTTGGCGTCATAAGATAAATATAAGCGAAAAAAATTTTGAGGAATGGAGAAATTGTTTGTGACAAGCAATTTCCTCATTATCCACAATGTTTTCTATCCAAAAGACAGGAATTCATGAAAAATCGTCGTCTACAACTTCTTTGAATTCGGACCAGTCTAAAATGTAGTTGTCTGGTAATGGGTTAAGAATCGAGAGATTTTCGGACAAATTTTCTACAATTAAGTACAAAATAATGTGTTGTTGTCTATCCTTGTCAGATTTTTCGGCGGCTTTGTAATTCCCCCTTTTCCCCGTGTGCCTGTTAATAAACATTAAACCCCAACTTCCTTATTTTATCCCATTGCAAAACTAGAAGATCTCAGACTGGTTCAAACTTATATACGCAAAAATGTATGTACACATATAAATAAACACTGTAGTGTTCCATTCAGGCCTGGCGTTTTAGATTTTTTCTAGCATTCGTTACGACTCCCAATGGTTTGCGTCGGCAATTCTAAAAACACGTGAATCCGTCGTCATAGCGCAGTTGGTAGCGCGTCAGAAAAATGGGATGTCATGTGTTCGATCCCCGGCGGAGGCACATATTCTTTCCGACATTTGTCTCTCACCAATAGGTGTATAAACCTAAGTGGGATAGGAGCTGGAGGCTAGGAAAGAATATAGGGGTAGAACTGGTGTGAGATATACCAGGAATCCATTGTCAGGTGCTCTAGCCGCCGCGATATGACTGAAATACTGTTTAAAGTTTCTATAAACCCCATTCAATCAATCAAACTAAAAACGTGTGAATTAAGTGCCAATGAGTCAAAATAGTGTGAGAAAAGGGACAATTTATGTGGCAAGTAATTTGTCCTCTTCGCTCAATGTTTATCAAAGGTATTTCGCAAAAGCGTGTAAATAGCCTATGTCAAACTGTGTGTTAATACTGATAACTGAGATAAAAGTTGAGATATTTACAAATATTCTTATACGTAAAAATATCTTATTGCACAGCTAATGCTTACATTTATGTTTCGTCAAGATTCAATCTTTCGATCGGCTGATTTTTTCATACATCCATTAACTAAACTTTGTGCACGCAACTATTTTGTATGCTAGCGCCCAAAGTAGATCCATAAAATGTTTACCCAAAACTAGTAAAATATTTTCTTTATTTTGCTTGGTGGCATTGATTTATGAGAAATGGAGAGATTTTAAAACTTTAATCTAAAAACTTTATCACAATAATGTACGGTTCATACATTTGTGTGATTTAGTGTTTTGTTTTATACCTCAATGAAAACAAAAATATTCTCTTCTTTATTTCTGAACCCATCTCCACACAACAACTTGTAGACTAGTCCAAATAGAAAAGAGTTGCATACAACAATCTAATGTTTATGAAATTTTAGATTTTTTCAACTTTCTGGATAGAAAACAGTGTGCAAAATGAAGAAGTTGCTTGTAACAAGCAATTTCTTCATTATCAACAATGTTTTCCAAAGCTTTTTTCTCTTAGGGGCGTCTAAAAGCGTCACTGAGTGGGAATGGGTTTAACAAGAGGACCATGATGGTCCTAAATCGCTCACCTGAGGCATCTGCAAATTGTAGTACTTTATAGTATAAAAAAGACACAACTTGAGCAAAATAAATAAAACAAATAAAGATTTTGGGCTTTGTACAAAACAATCAAGTAATGCTTTACAATAAGAATGAATTCCTTTGGATGTTTATTCCATTACCAAACTATCCAAGAATTTGCCACCCTCAGGGAAAATAGGTTTGAAAAAAAAAAATAGTGAGAAAGGGAGTGACAAGTAATTTATCCACTTCTCACAGTGTTTTCTACCTGAAATTCTTTGTATTTAGATTTTAATCAAACGGGAGCAGAGACACTTTTTATCTTAAGAGCATATTTTACTGTTACATAGTACAAAATTATTTAGTCATGCTACATACCAGTTATGTATGCCCATCACCTTATATTTAAGAAGGAGAAGACTTGATGTTGCTCTAATTGGATGTTTTCCAAAAATTTTGACCTCTGGAGCAGTGCCATGTCTTATCCCAGGTTTAAGATTTTAGCTAACGTGGTAGAGAACCATCTGTTCATGCTATATACCAAATATGAATGCCCTAGACTTTGTAAACTGGGAGGAAAATACTATTGAACATGGTCTAATTGAGCATTTTTACAAACTTTTGACACCCAGGGAAGGGGTGTTTTTTAACCTACAGGCATCATTTAATCAAAATTGATAGATAACAGCCAGGCTATGCTACACTCAAAATATATATTTTAACTCACTATGAAAATAAGTCGGCGGTGGATATGTCGATCGTAGAAAACAAAATAAAAGTGTTTTATAAGGACATTTGGACAACAATGGTTACAAACAACAATAAACTGAGATGCTACAGACTCTATAAAACAGATTTCAACGCGGAGAGATACCTACAATTCAACCTAGAAAAACACGAAAGATCTCTAATGGCACAATTGCGTTGTGGGATCTTACCCCTAAGAGTCGAAACTGGTCGGTACTTCGGCGAACCATATCAAAATAGACTGTGTACTTTATGTGACTCGGGCGAGGTTGAAAATGAGGCCCATTTCGTTATTGACTGTGGAATTTTTTCAAATGAGAGAAATAAATTTATGTCACAATGTGTGACGGACACTAACTTCGATCAGCTAAATTCATTAGAAAAACTGTCATTTTTAATTAAAAATGAAACCCGTAAACTTGCAAGATATGTTGTAAAAACGTATATGATGAGGCGTGCGCTTTTGTACTCAAAAATCTAATAGACTGTTGATTACAATAAGGATTATTAAAATGATTCATAAGGTAATCAATCGTCATATACAATTACTTCTATCGGGAGAAGTTATAGATCTACACTTCATAATATACCTTGCAGGCTTACTTTTGTACTTATATAAATATTTTAATCATCCTTCCATCCATCCGCACGCACTCACGCACGCACCCACGCAAGCACGTGCACAGACACACACACACACACACATACCCTTATCATTTTAATTTAATTGTAACTATATTATATTATCTTATACATTATGTTCGACTGAAATGATATCACAAATATACTGTAGATCATCACAGATATGATTTCGATCCGAATTGGTCTGTAGATCGTACAGACGCTCAGGAAGAGCAGTATTACCCCTTTCAATTTCGTTTCGGGTAAAGGACTGCTGCTCCTTGTTGAACAGTTAGTCATAGGCTTCCGAGGCGGGTGACCAACTGTGTCCTTTCAATAAAGGATCCAGCGTGGCCTCTGGACTCGCAACCCTAAATCAGTCTGCTTACTCGATGATACTAGCACACTCACATTGATTTACTTTAGAAAAGTCAAGGTGACATATAGGTCCATGGGGCCGGGTGTTTCCATTATTCTATATATATATAAATATATATGTGTAAATGATCTCATTGTAAACAAATTATGTTTATGTTATAACACATGTCACTATAATAATAAAATTTACTTACTTACTTACTAACTTACTTACTATAAAGTCCCTCCCCCTTAAAATGAAGAATTTTTTTAGCATACTCAAATTTTGCGTTTTTCCCAATTTTGGACCCCTAGTGCAGGGCAGTTTTTGACCCGAGGAAGACAACATTTAGTGATATAGTACAAAACCATCTAGTTATGCTACATACTAAATATGAATATCCTAGACCTTATAGTTTAAGAGGAGAAATCTGTTGAAATTGCTCTAATTAAGCATTTTTCCAAACTTCGGACCTCAGGGGCGGGGCCGTTTTTGACCCTAGAGACTAAATATTTAAAAACTTGGTAGAGAACCATATGATTTCGCTCTATATAAAAAATAAATGCCTTTGGCCTTGTATTCTGTGAAAAAAAGACAACACAGATTTTCTAGAATTTCCCATTGACGCGGTTACTAGAGTTTTTCACGGAATGAAATTCTTTTAACAACTTTTGAAGAACTTCACCCAAGGAACACTCCTGCAAAGTTCCAGCTTGATTGGCCTACTGGTTTAGGAGGAGAAGATTTTTAACGACTATTTAAGATTAACTAAAGATTCCCATTTTCAAATGCCGCGGCAACCAGAGTTTTTGACGGAATTAAATTCTTTTAACAACATTCATAGATTTTCACCCAAGGAACATCCCTGCAAAATTTCACCTTGTTGGCCTACTGGTTTAGGAGAAGAAGATTTTTAAAGATATTTAAGGAATTACTGAAGATTCCCATTTTCAAATGCCGCGGCAACCAGAGTTTTTGACGGAATTAAATTCTTTTAACAACTTTTGAAGAACTTCACCCAAGGAACATCCCTGCAAAGTTTTAGCTTTATTGGCCTGCTGGATTAGGAGGAGAAGATTTTTAAAGATTTCCTTAAGATTCCCATTTTCAAATGCCGCAGCAATCAGAGTTTTTGACGGAATTAAATTCTTTTCACAACTTTTGTAGAACCTCACCCAAGGAACATCCCTGCAAAGTTTCAGCTTTATTGGTCTGCTGGTGTAGGAGGAGAAGGTTTTAAAGAAATTGTTGACGGACGGACAGACAGACGGACGACGGACAACGACCGATCACAATAGCTCACCTCGCACTTTGTGCGCAGGTGAGCTAATAAAGCATACTTCTTCTGATGTCCCAATTACCCAGTTCTAGAAATAGATACCAGAGGAATAATGTAGGAAGTACTAATTACAAACACTTTTTTTCTTTTCTAGCAATGTTTCCCACAATCATATTTTTTTCGATGCCTGATTATGTGGTAATGGGTTGAAGTATCTTAGACTTTTCATTGGTTTCGTAAAAACAATATTTTGGCCTATTGGTTAATTTTAATACATAGCGAAGACAGATACCATTCAGAGAATGTAAAAACCATTTACATAAATTGAACAATGACATTTGACCCATTCCCACATAATGACGCTTTTTTGTCGCCCCAAGGATAAAACCTTTGGGAAACATAATGTAAAAATTAAGAAATTGATTTTTACAAGTAATTTCTTCATTATCCATAATGTTTTCTACTCAAAAAGGTAGAGCTTTTTGTATTTCATCGACAAACGAATTGTCGTATGCAACTTCTTTGAATTAAGACCAGTCTAAAATTTTGTTGTCAGGTAATGGGTTATAATAATCATTGATTGAAGATTTTTTTTTTGAAAATGCATATATCAACGAAAGTAATAAAAGAAAATACACATAACTCAATCATACAATTGCCGGAAGCCTTAATCTTATACAATCTTGTACAGAATGTCCTTTTGTGTCAGTTTGATGAAGGTATCACATTTAATTTTGCGGGGTTTTTTTTGTTTTTTTTTTTAATAAAACTCTAGAAAACGGATTTCATTTTTGTTAGTTCTGTCCTGTTTTACGATTCTTTTGATCGTGAAATAAAACTTCAGAACACAGCCGACTGTCGCCTGGAAACTTTATGTTTTAAATCCTCATTGATTTAAGACTTTTTGAGAATTCATATATCTGGGTAAAGGCATCAAAAATCACCCCGAAACGAATCACAAATAGCCAAATCCCTGATAGGCTGGACAATAATTGACGAACAAGAAGTACACTTCGAGTTGCAAACGTATAAATGTGCCCCTTTTAAGCGGTTTGACACAGGCAAGGCTGGAGACGCAGAAATGTTGAGGTTGTATCCGATATTTCGATTAAGAAATTTCTTAACCCTTTCCCGTTAATACTCGAGAAAACATTGTGGAAAAAGAAGAAATTGCTTGTAACAAGCAATTTTTTCTTTTTCCTCAATGTTTTCTACCACATAGGATGGTTTCATTTCAAATAGCAGCCAGTTTTCATTGTCGTCTGCAACCTCTTTCATTTTGAACCAGTCTAAAATTTCACAAAACGGGAAAGGGTTAACGACCTGGTTCTACTTTTCGGTCATTTCAGGTAACTTAAACATGTTCACGCTTTTTGACGCCCCAAGAATAAAACCTTGAAAAATTATTGAGGAAAAGGTGAAATTGCTTGTAACAAGTAATTTCTTCATTATCCACAGATTTTTCTACCCCCAAAATAGAGATTTTTGAAATTCTAGCGACTTAAAATTGAGAGAGAGAGAAAGAGAGAGAGAGAGGGGGGAGAGGGAGAGAGAGAGAGTGGGTGAGAGAGAGAGAGAGGGGAAGGGAGAGATAGAGAGAGCGAGAGAGAGGGGAGAGAGACAGACATACAGATAGATAGATTGTCGGACGCAGAAGATTAAAGTGGAGAGACAGAGACAGAGATCTACGAAAAGCGAAAGTTTCTGCCATCAACAGCCTACCTATTCGCAGGCTGATCATGGTCGACCCTCCCCGGATGGCCCCTTATGGCATGGCGGGTCATAAGTATCTCGAGCTCTAAGATAACCGTTAAACGAGTCAATGACTTTTACAATGACAAGATTGTTTACATGCACCGGTCATGGTGGTAGAAAATAGGACTTCATTGTTCATTTTGGGTGAACTATTAACACTTTCCCGGTCAATCCCTGGTTTTTTACGTCCCTGTGAATTTAAAATTAGGAGAATATTGTATAATAAAAGGAAATTGCTAGTCACAAGCAATTTCTTCTTTTTTTCACAATATATTCTGTCCTTCTGAATGGTAATTAGAAATACGAAGATTTTTTTATAATCAATTGGATTAATGCTTCATATGGTGAAATTAGTGTTTTCGCTTCACACTTCAGTAAAATAAATCCAACATTCTAACAGTATCTTAAAGAAAGACTACGGAAATCTCGTATAAAAAATTGGAAAAGATGTTGAACCATTTCCTGTTGCAAAATTTTAGACCAGTCCAAATTCAAAGGTTTTGAAGTGGATTTATTTTGAAAAATAGCCATTCGGTAGGGTTGAAAATATTGCAGATAAATAAGAAATTGCTTGTTTCAAACAATTTCTCTTTTTCAACAATGTTTTCTCAATTTTAAAATCACAGGGATGTTTAAACCAGGGATTGAACAGGAAAGGGTCAAGAAGCCAACAAAATTTGTATTGAATCGAATAACTAACTTTCTGTTACAGTATCTCCTGAATTATCCATAGCGTGATATTTCCAACCATTGTACATGTGCACATAGGAACCACCTCCGCAGAGTCTGATCAGAGTCTTCACTACATAGGTAGATACTGACCCAAATTATCAGTGATTATTCTAAATTCCCTGAGTGACAGGTCCAGACTGATCAATGTCTGCGTATTACGCACATGTAAATGGTTGGCAATGTTACATACAGGCACAGATGTTGTTTGGCAATTGACGGATCGCTGACCACGCCCACTGAGCTCCGACAGGAAGTGCCATTTTTACATGTTGCAAAGTTTACAGCCGGTTTACCAGTCACGAAAAAAGTAAAATAGTCGATAGACAGCATAAACAAGCGATTTCAAATTGTAGATACGACGTTTAAGTCTCCAAAACCAACGGAAAATGCTTCGCAGAAATACCGACCAATGTCGAAGACCAAATTTAACTTCCGATCAAAGTGAATGATTTGATTGGTCAATTGATTTCTTTGTTTGGCCGTCGCGATCCATCGATTCGAAAAGTAAAGAAAAGGCATTTATCCCGTTGATTTTCTTTACGTTTTCTCTAACACGTGACACACTATATATTAACAGTCGACTTACCCACCTGATGCCATTGACTGTTTTATTGCACTTAAATATATCGTATTACCGGGTTAAAGGACAATGACTTACCCGACTTATCTTAACGTTTTCTGAAACTAGATACTCGCTTATAGTAAAACGGCTACCTCTCTGATATGAAAGACCAGTGTCGACCCTGGCCCCGCCCACTTACTCAATTGCTTCCGCCTATTGATTCCGACAAGAACTTCTATTTCAATCTGAAAGGGCGTCAGTTTGCAAAAACAAACAAACAAAAAAAAAAAAAAAAAAAAAAAACCAGTAACGACCAATGTCGGAGTGCAAACATCACTCCCGTATAAGTGAATGATTTGAGTTGTCGTCTGCTAATGGTTTACTTTTATTGTCAAAGTAACAACAGGCTCAAACCACGATGGCCAAGACATCCTCGCACAGCTTATTTGCGACCCGTCACACAAACTTTGATTGAATGATTGAATAGGATTTATCGCCACTTTTAACAATACTTGGGATATATCGCGGCGGTTCGAGCACTTTACCATGGATTCCTGGTATTTATCACACCAGTACTACCATAGCATCATTTCCGAACCTCAAATTCCTCATCCCACATGTTTATGATTATCTAACCAGTCGGAGACAAAATACAGGAAAGGATATTAACCGGGATCGAACCCGGGACCCGATGACTAGGTTACCAGTGCCACGGCCTTGCAAACCTTGAATTGATTGATTGGTCGATTTGGGTTTAACGCCACTTTTAACAGTATTTCAGTCATATCGCGGCGGCTGGAGAACCTAACAATTGATTCCTGGTATTTCTCACACCAGTACTACCACTTTATCCTTTCCTAGCCCCCAGCTGCTTTCCCATTTAGGCTTACGATCATCCACCCATTGGTGAGAGACAAACGTCGGAATGAATATGTGCCGCCGCCAGGGATCGAACCCATGACATCCAACGATGCGAACCTTGATGGTACAACCTTCATAGAGCAAGAAGTTGTCATCAACGTCACACTGGGCTGATATTGTAGGCTGAAAGGATCACAACCTTTGGACTTTGATAGAATTTTTATATCGACAATTGACGGACCGCCGCTGTCAATCAGAGAATCAACCGACCAATCAATTCCTTCATTTAGACCGGAAGTGAACTTTTAACCCGGGCATTGATGTTGAGCGTTTTTTGTTTATTTGGTAATTAAGACGTCCTATAGCTTATATAAGCTGTGTTTAGGACGCTTATGTCCATCTAGCCATTGAAACTGGCCATAAGCTT
Organism: Fragum fragum; assembly: GCA_946902895.1. Classification (NCBI taxonomy): domain Eukaryota; kingdom Metazoa; phylum Mollusca; class Bivalvia; order Cardiida; family Cardiidae; genus Fragum; species Fragum fragum. Next base: position 3,541,811 of record OX336379.1, read on the forward strand.
TGTAACATAACGCCGTTTACTATTTCAGCTGAACTACCAGTTGGAGGCCAGTGGGTTGGGATCGCGATCTGTCAACTTTCGGTCTATTATACTTGTCACTTTTTTAACTCATTCCCACACTATGACGTCATTCAACGCCCACAGAAAAAGTTTTGGAAAACACGGAAAACGAAGAAATTGCTTGTTGCAAGCAATTTCTTCATTTTCCACAACGCTTTCTACTCCAATAGTAGAAAAATTCCAAAATTGTTTCAACTAAAACTAGTTGTCTGCAACTTCTTTGAATTTGGACCAGTCTAAAGTTTTGTCTTGTTGTATATTTGAGACGAATGTCAGCGACGGATAGGCGTGCTATCGGCCCGTCGGTCGGTCGGTTGGTTGGGGGTTAAATCTACCTTGTGTACGAAGCTACTCCTATGATTCTTGACGGATTTTGATGGAGTTTTCACATTTTTTCTTCATGTTACCTAGCAAACATTATCATCGTTATACAATTCAATGCTGTGTCATGAAAAAAGGAGAGTTTTTGTCAACATTTTTGTGTGCGCAAGTACTCCGCAATTTCTTGATGAATTTCGATGAACCCATTGAAAACCTGGTTTTGTGATAATTTTGTCTCCTTTTAAAAAGGAATTGTAATCGACCTGTGCTCTACTCGATCACTTTTTTTCATTTGTTGTAATGAATTCCCAGATGGTCCCCTTTTTCTTGACGGGCCATGATTATTTCACCCCTTTACCCTCTCTCGTGTTTTACAAAACCATATAATTTTCAATACAGGGGATCGTATATTGTCAGTGTAATTCAAAAACCTCGTAACTACAGCTTTATTCAAGCTGTAGTTTAGAGGTTTTACAATAACACCGACAATACGAAAATAGTGCATTTCCATTCTCCCAACAGAGATCCGTAAAGCAATTGTAGCGCGTTTTCAGTGAACATTCTCTATTAAACATTATTGCCCCAATATTTGTTAAGGGTTTATTTGCGCAATATGTTACACTGGGGGGGGTGATCGGATTATAACGCCGCTCCCTTCGATGGTTGGCTTGCTTGAAAATACTGTAACAACAACTTGTCTTCATGTATTCTAGAAAACTGTGAGACATTAAAATTAGAGAATAAGCTTTTATCGGAGTTTTTCGAGTGATTGTCAAAGGCGTTAACCAGTTCTTCCTTGCAGCCTTTCACCGAATATCAAATCAATTTTACAACACGACAAAAACACGGTTTATGCCCTATATTGATCGTTTGCACAAAATAAACAAATCATAAGTTAACATACCCATTCTCTCCTTCCGTCCTTGTCTGTGTTAGGACGTCCTATTTTATCCGAGTTCAGTATATGAATAAATGCGTTATCGGACAGTAAATAGAAAACTTATTCACTGACGAACAGAGTACACCGTTATCATTTCTTCTTCAAGGTCGCTTCACTTGTTTTGTAAAATTTAAATACTGTACAAATTTCTCCTCTGTCGCGGCCATAGCACGGTGGTAGCGCGTAGGACTCCAAGTCGATGGATCCCGGGTTCAATCCCCGGTCGCGGCGAATACCCTTTCCGAAATTCGTCTCCTTCAATTGGATGGATAATCGTAATCCTTAGTGAGATGAGCACATGAAGCCTCGCATGGGATGTAGGTGTAGTACTGTTGTGAGAAACACCAGGAATCAATGGTAAGGAGCTCCAGGCGCCGCGATATGACTGAAATACTGTAAAACCCAATTAAAACATACTCATTTCTCATCTGTCAATAACAGCTGTCGTTTAAGAGATTTGTTACCAATTTCAGAAACAACGTTAGCACGCCTCGCTTTCCAAAAGGTAGGACATAATGTCCTACCATATGATTATTATTGTATTATCAGCAAGCAAGAGGCCCATGAGAGCCTGAGACGCTCTACTGTTTATCAAGTGTTTTGTTAAAGAAATCTGATATCTAAGGAAGTTAATTGATTAAAGGAGAATGCATAAAGGGGAAAAAAAAGGACTTTATCCCCTTTATTATTTTAAGCAACAATCCCCAAGACCCCTTTCCCGTGTTTCATGACAGATCCACTCCATTTCCAAAAGGAAGTTTTCATATGACCCTACAATCATCCTGTGAAATTTGCATCAGAATCTGACAATAATTGTGGATTTTATCACAGAAATAGGATTGTTTTGAATGAAAACCCATAAGGCCCCTTTTCCTGTGTTTTCTGATGGATTAATTTCATTCCAAAAGGAACTTTCCTAACAGCCCTACAGTTGTCCTGTGAAATATTAAAGACAATCTGATAATGATTGTGAACTTCATCACATACACAATAATGTTTTGAATGATAATCTGAAAGGCCCCTTTTCCTGTTTTTCTAATGCCACAATTATTCAATGCATATTTGAAGAGAATCCGGTAAAACTATTGACTTTATTATGTTAACAAAGATATTAAAATCACGTTCTCATAAGGCCCCTTTTCCCGTGATACTTTACTGTTGGTTTTATCATTCTGCGAAAGTTTAACCCATTCCTGTTTTGCAAAATATTAGATTTATCCAAATTTGAAGGGTTTGTAGAAGAAAATTAAAATCGGATTTAATTTGAAAAATAATCATTCAGTGGGGTAGAAAATGTAGTGGAAAAAAGAAGAAGTTAGTTGTTACAAGCAATTTCTTCTTTTTCTACAATGTTTTCTCAAGTATAAATCAGTGACGTAAAAACCAGGGATTAAACAGGAATCGGTTAATGTGAATCCGATGAAATATGAGGACTTCATTGCGTTTACTTATGAGGACTTCATTGCGTTTACTAAAAAAAAAAAAAAACACTCAAAAATTCACATGGCCCCTTTTTACATGTTACTTGATGGATTGTACCCAATTCTGAAAAGAACCATTTAAGTGATTGTACAATCATTCTGTGAAATTTTGAAGTGATTCCGGTGAAATCAAGGGACATCTTTGTATTAACTAGAACATTTAAGAAAGTTTTTCATAAGACCCCTTTTTATGTGACACTTGTCATAATCAGATACACTGTCAAAATCTACAATTGTAGTGATGGTACAATCAATCTGTGTAACCTGTGGAATTCATTGTGTTAATGAGTTTATAGTGAAATCTTCATAGGGCCCCTTTTCTTATGATACTTCGCAGAACAAACCAAATTTCAAAAGGAACAATTCTAATGAAGGTACAATCATTCTTAAAAAGTTAAAGAGAAAAACAGTGGACTGAATAGTGTCAAGAATTTTTTGTAAATAAAATTTTCATAGGGCCCCTTTTCTCGTGAAACTTAACAAATCAGACCCAAAGTACAAAGGAACAATCCTAATGATAGATAGTTTGAAGAAAATGATAAAGACTGAGGAATTTATTGTGAAAATGATGTTTTTGTAATAAAATTTTCACAAGGCCCCTTTTCTTGTGTCGCTTAACCATTCAGACCCAATTTACAAAGGAACAATCCAAATGATGGTAATCATTCTATTAAAGTGTGAAGAGATTATGATAAAGACTGGGGACATTCTAGTGTTAATGAGGATTTGGTTATAATTTTTCATACAGCCCCTTTTCCTATGATGAGGCTCAATTTGAAAAGAAACAATCCTCATGATGGTAAAAATATTCTGTGAAAGTTTGAACAGAATTCCCCCCAAAAAACTGTGGACTTTATTGTGGTACAAGTATTTCAAAATTAATTTCGTAAGTCTCCTTTTTCTGTGATACTTGACGGATCAAGTCCAATGTCAACATCAGCAATCATTATTATTGTACAATTATTCTGTGAATGTTTGAAGAGAATCCGATGAAAGCTCTGGACTTGATAACACGGATTTCTAAATGAAATTTTCATAAGGCCCCTTTTCCTGTGTTTCTTGACAGTTCAATCCCATGTTATGAACAGAAAGTTCGTTATGACCTTCCAATCATTCTGTGAAAGTTTCAACAAAATCTGATCAAAGATGTGGGCTTCATTGTGTTAACAGGGATTTTTTAATTGAATTTTCATATAGCCCCTTTTACTATGTTACTTGATGGATTTGAACCAATTCCAAAGGGAACTAAACTTACAAAAGTATAATTATTTTGTTTGAGTAAAAAGACAACCCAATGAAATCTGTGGACTTAAAAGCATTAATTAAGATTTTTCTAATTGTTTTTTCCATGGCCCCTTTTCCTATGTTTCTCGATGGATCATACCAAATTTGAAAGGAACAATCCTTATTCCGTGAAAGATTGAAGTCAATCAGGTGAAATCTGGGGCCTTGATGTGTTAACTAAGATTTGTTTATTAAATTTTCATAAGGCCCCTTTTCCCATGATACTTGATGAATCAAACCCACTTCCGAAAGGAACAATCCGTTTAATGTAATAATCATTCTGCGAATGTTTGAAGAAAATCTGATGAAAACTGTGGATTCTAGATTGTTAACAAGGATTTTTTAATCAAATTTTAAAGACCCCTTTTTCCCATGGTCCTTGACGGGCCATACCCAATTTCAAAAGGAACAATCCTTATGATGGTACAATCATTCTGTGACAGTTTGAAGAGAATCCGATGAAAACTGTTGACTGTAGAGTATTAACGAGAATTTCTTAATAGATTTTTTAATCAAATTTCAATATCCCCTTTTCCTGTGTTTCTTGACAGTTCAACCCCATGTTATGAACAGAAAGTTCGTTATGACCTTCCAATCATTCTGTGAAAGTTTCAACAAAATCTGATCAAAGATGTGGGCTTCATTGTGTTAACAGGGATTTTTTAATTGAATTTTCATATAGCCCCTTTTACTATGTTACTTGATGGATTTGAACCAATTCCAAAGGGAACTAAACTTACAAAAGTATAATTATTTTGTTTGAGTAAAAAGACAACCCAATGAAATCTGTGGACTTAAAAGCATTAATTAAGATTTTTCTAATTGAATTTTCCATGGCCCCTTTTCCAATGTTTCTCGATGGATCATACCAAATTTGAATGGAACAATCCTTATAATGGTATAATCATTCCGTGAAAGATTGAAGTCAATCAGGTGAAATCTGGGGCCTTGATGTGTTAACTAAGATTTGTTTATAAAATTTTCATAAGGCCCCTTTTCCCATGATACTTGATGAATCAAACCCACTTCCGAAAGGAACGATCCGTTTAATGTAATAATCATTCTGCGAATGTTTGAAGAAAATCTGATGAAAACTGTGGATTCTAGAGTGTTAACAAGGATATTTTAATCGAATTTTAAAGACCCCTTTTTCCCATGGTCCTTGACGGGCCATATCCAAATTCCAAAGGAACAATCCTTATGATGGTACAATCATTCTGTGACAGTTTGAAGAGAATCCGATGAAAACTGTTGACTGTAGAGTATTAACGAGAATTTCTTAATAGATTTTTTAATCAAATTTCAATATCCCCTCTACCTGTGTTTCTTGAGAGATCATGCCCGGTTCCGAAAGGAACAATCCTTATGATGGTACAATCATTCTGTGAAATTTTGAAGAGAATCAAATGAAAACTGTTGACTCAATAGTGTTAACGAGGATCTTTTGATGAAATTTTCATAAAGCCCATTTTCCCTTGTTTCTTGACGGATCTGACCCATTTTTCAAAGAAAAAACCTTATGATAGTACAATCATTCTGAAAAAGTTTGAAGAGAATCCAATGAAAATTGTGGACTCTAGAGTGTTAACAAGGAAAAGTTAACGGACGGACGACGGGCGTACGGACGGGGTCCGGACGGACGCCGGACGGGAAAAAGCCATCGCAATAGCTCTAGAGCTAAAAAACAAATACTTATCCATCCTATATGTCTCTATAAAGTATAGAAATAAGCAAATATTGTGACTATTTTTAAATCTGTATTAATGAAAAATTCTCCCCGTCATTCTGAGAAAATTTGAACTTGATGCGATGTTTCTTTCATTGAAAAAACTTGTGCAGAATGAATATGGGTTGATTTAAAAATTGAGGCTTTTTTTTTATTTGACTGGATTCACCAAAAAGGATAGGTTAATTTCATTTTCAATGAGGATTAAGCACTAAAATTGGGTTGTAAATGTTGGAAGGAGAGTCAATACCACATGTGACAACCATTTTACCCAATGCACGGTGTGATTCGATGGAGCATACTGTTTACATAACGCCGTATGAAAGGCGCAGGCAAGTTGTTCCATTCAACCTGCAAGGCTGCTTGAAAGTCGTGTAAGGTTTTGTTGAATGGTTCGAACGCGACGCCCTAGCTCGTTGAATGTGCGTTCTATGGGATTCTGATCGGGGCTATTTGCAGGCCATTCTAAGACGTCGACGTCAAGAGCCGCTAAAAATCGCCGAATTGCAGCAGACGTATGGATACGGGCGTTATCATGCAAAAAATTGGCATTGGGACTATGGCGTTGATGGAAAGCCTCCACTATTAGAATATCATTGAATAAAGACCGAGCATTGATATTCACATTAAATACAATAAGGCGAGTCTTGTTTCGACCCACAATTCCCCCCAGACTAATACCGACCTGCCTCCAAAGCGGAGAAAACGAAGAATTATCCACAATAAGACAAACATTCTTTAAATTTCATCAACTATAAACTGTCGTCTGCAACGTCTTTCAATTTGGACAAGTGTTAAATTTTGCCGTCTGGTAGTGGGTTAAACTATTGGCAAGAATAAGATAAGGTAATTCAGCTTCATTATGTACATTGTTATTTAGTTGAAACGCAAGTGTTGTAGAAATATCATAGCTAACAGCACATGTTTCAGAGTAAAACTGAATAATTTAATTGTTAGTTTTATCTATCAAAAACAAGCGATCTGATTGGTCGAAAAATTTAATTCATACCTCCATGAACAAAATTTTGAGTACGCAGCCATTTTGAATGCTTCCGCACAAAATAGTTCACTACAAAAAGGTATCAAAATTTGTTAAGTTGTTGCATTTTTCGCTCGATGCTATTAAATTATAAGAATTGAAGATAATATTTTTTGTTTTCATTGAGGTATGACCCGAAAAACCTAATCACACAATGTATGAATCCGCTTCGCGTATTCATACATTGTGACTAGTTTTTTCGGTTCATACCTCCATGAAAACAAAAAATATTCTCTTCATCTCTTAAATGAAAAAATACCTTTGTTTCTTTAAATGTATAGATTGCCGGATCGCATCTGTCAATCACAAATCCATTTTTCAATGAAAGTATTCTTGTAGACCGGAAGTGAACTTTAAACTCAAACATTTATAAGCATTTTTGTTGGTACGGTTAGTTGAAGATCGTGTCTACAGTTACGACGTTAAGATCCCCAACAAAGAATTTGTCTTTCAATATTATGTTACTGATCATGCATTTTGCCATTTATAGCCTTGATTAAAATGTGAAATCGAAGGTCAGGAGGCTTGACCAGAGATTAATTATACATTTGAGTGGAGATCGTCTGGGTATCTTTAGTGGAAAATATAAGTGAAGTCTATACACTTATAGGGGAAATAAGTAGTTTTCAATTCTCAAAGTTTTTTTTTCTTTTTTATTTTTTTATAAAGGTTAGTGACCGGAAATTTTGAGACAGAGTATTTTGTAATCTGATTCCCGGTATTCATAAATAATCTCATAAAGTTTAAAAGTTGAATGACGAACAGGATAGAGATTTCAGTCATAGCAATTTTTTATTCCACACCTGCCAACCTAAAGACTAGACCCTTTCCTGTTTTTCAAAATTTCAGACCTGTCTAAATTTAAAGGTTTTGCAGACGAAACTGGAAAGTGGGGTTAATTTGAAAAAAATAAGCATTATGTAGGGTAGAAAATATTGTGGAAAAAGAAAAAAGAAATTACTTATTATAAGCAATTTCTTCGTTTTCTACAATGTTTTCTCAATTATAAAATCACAGCGACGTAAATTCCAGGGATTGAACATGAAAGGGTTAATCACACTGATGAATGAATCTGCTTCGCGTATTCATACAGTGTAATTGAATTTTGAAGTTCAAATCTCTATGAAAACAAAGAAAAAAACTTCTCTCTTCACGTCTAGGATAATCCGTCATGCAAAAAGGGGCAGCCCAGAAATCTAGTAAAAAACACATAAAATTGAAACCACCAACATATCATGTGCGTCAATAAAGTGTTTTATGTCGAAAATTGGCGTACATTGGGGTAAAAGGAAAAAATCAACGAAACGTTTCAACGGGAAACACACTATCGCTAAAAATGAACGTTGTTTGGTTCATTACCGCTGTTGTTGGTCAATAATAATTCAAACTTTATTGGGATTCATTTAACGAAATTCTTCGTTAACATTAGAGGCATGGTTATACAAATTTTGTACATGAAGCAGTCAAGAAGAACATGAAGATCGTCCTTGACATGATATCAGAAAGGACATGTTCGGCTTTCTAATGATAGACTTTTTATAACGTCGTGTTTCCAGTCTTAGTGGGGCGACACCACATCCAAACGTACTAAATGCGCTTCTATGTCTCGGTGGTAAACTTATCCCCACAATAATACTTTACTTGAATCGACTCTTTCAATAATTTATACGGAAGAAATAATTCGAGCCGTTACCGGGGGAGCCCTTTTTTCTTCAGTCATTACAGAAAGTTTGAAATAGTGTATATTCCATTTGTCTAACTATTTATTTTTCGAGATATAAGGATAAATATTGTTTTCGGTGAGTATTCTATTGACAAGAAAATGCCAATTCTTGCAAAATGTATCCCCAACTGAAAATCGTTTATCTAGTCTGTTATTTTTTATCGTATCCATCCTGCAATACTTTACCACTGGCTAACATATGGAGGTGTCCAACCCATATCCCCGGCCATTGCTGCGTTCTGTGTATATTTTCCTACATTCAGGAAGAAACACATTGCTCTATTTTGAACCGCGTTAACGACCAAAGAACTTCTAACCAACCTTATATGACTGCACCAAAGCTAAAAGTGGAGCAGACAATATTATTATAAGGTCGAGTGAATATATAATGAATACTAACGATGGACTTGCGTTCAGCTTATACAAGATCGGGGGCACGACTTGCAATGTGCGCTACTGTCTTAACAATTTCATTATAATCAAGGTTTTTGTTCAGAAATAAGCAAAGATTCTAATGAGTTTCGACGATCGCAATGGCTTGGTCGCAAAAGGGAATTTTGAAAGAAGTTCGAGATTTTTAACCTGTACGTAAGTGTACAACTTAACTTTTACCCGCATTAATTGTCATGTAATTTTTTTCTACACCAATCGCTGAGACCATTTAAGACGTTTTCTTTCGAGGTTTTAATTAAGAGATGAAGAGAATATTTTTTGTTTTCATGGAGGTATGAACCGAAAAACCTAATCACACTGTATGAATACGCGAAGCGGATTCATACATTGTGTGATTAGATTTTTCGGTACATACCTCCATGAAAACAAAAAATATTCTCTTCATTTCTTATAATTTAATAGCATCGAGCGAAAAATGCAACAACTTAACAAATTTTGATACCTTTTTGTAGTGAACTATTTTGTGCGGAAGCATACAAAATGGCTGTGTACTCAAAATTTTGTTCATGGAGGTATGAATTAAATTTTTCGACCAATCAGATCGCTCGTTTTTGATAGACGAAACTAACAATTAAATTATTACAATATCATCTGCGAGTATAAAGATACAGATTTTTTATGTCCACATTTAACACCTATATTACAGGCTTTTAAATTCAAATAAAAGTGGTTAAAGGTATGGGTGATAAACCACATCCTTGACGCAACTTGACTTGACGTAAAACCATTCAGTGCATAGGAAATTAACCCTCACGCATGACAATACCGATGAATACAGTTGATTGAATGGCTGTCAACATTTTACCTTCACTCTTTTTTTAATAATAATTCATACTACAAGTCGTCACGCTCTGTATACCAAATATCTTTTAAAAGTCTATAAACGCATAATACGTTGATAATTCGTTAACTCCTTTTTTTATCTGTAATATTTGTCAGTGACAAAACATGATTTATGGTACTTTGTACGTTTGAATGGGGTGTAACGCAGCTTTAACAATTCAGTCATATCGCGGCGGCTAGAGCACCTTACTTACTCACACCAGTACTACCACTAAACTCTTTTAGCCTCAAGCTGCTATCCCACTTAGGTTTACGATTACCCATCCATTGCTAAGAGACAAATATCGAAAAGATAAGTGCCGAGGCCGGAAATCGAACCCATGAGACCTCTTAATTGAAGATTGGGAGTCTGGTGCGCTACCAACTGCGCTATGACGGCGGCTAATCTTTAGTAATACTAGCTTTCATAAAACCATTTCGTGCTTCAATAATAGTGTTATTTGATTCAACCCACATACTGAGGCGATTGTTCAGGACAGAGCAATAGACCTTTTAAATAGAAGAAGCTGATGAAATACGTCTGTAACACGAAGTCTTTATAGGTTCTAATTCAGGAGACTTTTTTGTATTGGGCTAAAAATACTTTTACCCAATGACGAGGTATTGCGCCATTGTGGGAGCGTATTCAAAATACGGCGAATGTAGGAAAAGTATGGTAGTATCATTCTTGAGAGCTTCAGTAGTTACATAATCAAAGCCAACTCCTCTACCATTTTTCCACGACAATAAAATAATAATAAGGCATTTTGTCGAAAACATGATATCCGCTATTTTGACGCGTTAACTTATCTATAAATGTTGAAAGCTCATGACAGAATTCCCATAAAACTTAATAATAGGGTACCTTGAATGTGAAAATTAACATAATATCTGCTATATTTTCTGTTTTCATGAGAAATTACCTAGTCGTGGCGGTATTTCCTGAGTATTAGACGGCAAATCTCATGTTATCTGGTATCTTTACAAAATACAAGGTTTGTCTGGAAACTTGTAAACTAAAGCTAAATACCAAAGATTGTAAAGACTATATCTTTCTACTCACAAATATCTTAGTAGGCAACAAAGATATTCTCCTACTAACGATAAAATTACATTTTAAAAGACATTGCGGATCACATGGAGACGTTGCAACGAACATAAAATTGAAGTCGACACAGAAATACCGTTCGGACGCTCTTTCTCGGAGCTTTCATTTGTAGCAGGTTTCCTTAACCCCTGCCCTGCTGAATATTATTTCTCTTTTCACTATATTTGAAAACTTTGACATAATTATATTGATATAATAGTATTCAAGATTTCTCCCAAACCATCAACAATAAGCAGGTAATGTAGATTAAGAACAAACTGCATGTCTGAGCAGATCTTAGTCTATACACCTGCCAATGTCATTGTCAAAGCAGAAATATTTCGGGATCAGTATGGTAAGGGTTAACATAGAACAATTTTTACATAAAACAAGAGGCCCATGATGGTCCTAAATCGCTCACCTGAATCATTTGCTGTTAAAAATGCGACTAGAGTCAAATGATTATAACCAGCTTCATAAAGTTTAATCCAAATCCGTGGCCTCTATAGTTTAAACAAAGAAATTATCATTAAGGTCCCTTTTTAAGGAATTTCGGACAGAACTTTCCCATATTCATCAAGCTTCTTCCTTGTGACCTAACAAATATCCTGGCCAATTTTCATGAAGATTGAGCCAACAGTGTGGCCTCTAGAGTGTCAACAAAGAAATTGTCATTAAGGCTACTTTTCCTGTGTTTTCCAATAGAACCTTATCATCATCAAAAGAGTTCATCCTTATGACCTAACAATTAGTCTGGTCAAGTTTCATGATTATTAAGCCAAAATTGTGGCCTCTAGAGTGTAAACAAAGAAATTGCCATTAAGGCCCCTGTTCCTGTGTTTTCCAAAACAACCTTTCCATAATCAATAAGGTTCATCCTTCTGACCTAACAATTATTCTGGTCAAGTTTCGTGAAGTTTGAACAAAAACTGTAGCCTCTGGAATGTAAACAAAGGAATTGTCATCTAGGTCTTTTATCTTGTGTTTTCCAATAGAACCTTCCAATAATCAATAGGGTTCATCCTTATGACCTAACAATCATTCTCGCCAAGTTTCAGGAAGATTGAGTCAACATTGTGGCCTCTAGAGTGTAAACAAAGAAATTGTCATCAAGGCCCCTTTCCCCGTGTTATATGATAGAATCTTCCAATAATCAAAAGGGTTCATCCTCACGCCCTAACAATTATTCTGGCAAAGTTTCATGAAAACTGAGCCAACATTGTGGCCCACTAGAGTGTAAACAAAGAAATTGTCTTTACGGCCCCTTTTCCCGTGTTTTTTGATAGAACTTATTTTGGCCAAGTTTCAAGAAGATTGAACCAAAACTGTAGTCTCTAGAGTGTAAATACTTCAATTGTTGAAGCCGCACGCCGCACCACGTAAGACGGACGACAGACATTCAACGATCACAAAAGCTCAACATGAACAGCTCGTGCTCAGGTGAGCTAAAAAGCAGGCGTGTTGAAGTACAGAATTTTCGAGTCGTCATCGGACAGGTTAGACATGTTGCTCTACTTGTCCAGTATTTAAATAACTTGTTAAAATAGTGAAGGGATATAATTTGAAAACAGCAGCAACAAAGACAACAACAACAAACTGCTGTTAATGAAGAAAATGCTTCATTAACCACTATATTTTCAACACTTCAATATAAACATAATGATACTTTTCCAATATGTAAGGATTTAACTTTTGAGATCTTTAGGTACCATTCAAAAATTTGCCCTGGTCTGAACTTGCCCCTTTACAAGTTGCCTTTAAAAAAGTACTTGTAGGCAAGTAGAAAATCCCATGTCGGACATGGGAATTCAGAATCCATGAACATACTTCAGTGCTCTTGAAAAGAAAATGTGATCAAAATGACATTGTCTCTTTAACCTACTACTACTCTTCAACCAATAGGTGAGGATTATGGGTAATTGATCGTGTTATAAGGCCATAGCATACCCTTGGAGCGGCTCAAGAGCAGACTTTCATGAAAATTTGATAAAGGAAAAAGTTGGTGCTTAACCTGCGTATTAATGCAATTTTCACGATAAATATTCTGTCTTTGTCTTCAATCAACTGAATTCCCGATGAATTCAATTTCAATCGTCTATTGTCGATATTTACAGAAGTTTAATGTAGTATATGTTTTCAAGCCAAGCCGTAACTTAGCATGCCATCTGCTGTAAAACGATATGGCAACTCAGAGGTACCTAGATTCGGGAACTTTTAACACATAACGAAAACAGATGCCTGCATATTGATGGGTCAGCGCGAAACAGTTGTAACTGCCTATAAACTTATAGACAATTATAACTGTTTGCGCTGACCAATCAATATACAATACTATATACAAGGTATACCCCGTCGGTGATAATGTGTGACGTTACAAACACCGACTTGTGTCAACACTTACGCGTTGCAAGTTAGAAAAGTCAATGTTTATTTTGTCGGTTTGTTTGCATGGGGTTTAATGCCGCTTTTAACACTTGTTCAGTCATATCGCGGCGGCTGGAGCACCTAACATCGAATACCTGGAATATCTATAATCAGTACCACCATTATATCCTTTCCTAGCCTCCAGCTACTATCTCAAGCTTTATATCTTACAAATAAAGAGCACTGAATAAGTGACCGATAGACGCTAATTGGTTAGTCGATTCCATCGTCGTTGAAGTATATAGCTGCAAGGATAGTTTTACAATCGAACGGGCTTCCGTCAGAAGAGTACAAATACGGAACCTTGCGTCCATGTAGAACGTCCATTCCTATAACAATGACAGCTGTGAAGTTTTATAAAATTTAGTATCCAATAGTAAACTTTGTAAGTTGTAAACAATATCTTGAATCCATTCGCCTGTGGTGCCACTCCATAACGAAGAAGTAGATCTTGAAAATGCTGTTTAATATTATGCAAGGCAATTAGGGTCGATTATATACATGTAGTTTATTTTAGTTCATATAATATTTTGTTTATCTTTGGTCAAAGTATCGGCTCGGATCGAACAATGATGGCCAAGTCTTGAACCCTTTATGCTCACGTTTGACTCATCACGTTTACTTGAAGGGAATCAAGATCACACTGTGTGAATAACGCAGCTGAACAGGATCGAAACCTTTTTACTTTGGTAGAATTTTGATACATCGTGTTTACAACTGACGGATGGCCGCTGTCAATCAACGGATTATTCGAACAATGTGATCGTTACAAGCAATTTCTTATTTTACCACAATTTTTTCTACCCTACTAAATGGTTATTTTTTTAAATTAAATCCGCTTTATTTTTTAGTCTGCAAAACCTTTGAATTTTGACAGGTCTAAAATTTTGCTAAACAAGAAATGGTTAGTTGCCAACCAACCATTCATTCTAACATAAAACTGACCAAAAGTAGCAAAATAACGCCGATTAGTATCTCAGTCAAACTTCAGTCCTGTATCAGACCAGTGGGTGGGGCTGGCGATCCGCAAATTATCATTCTGTTATACTTGTCCCATTAAAAAAGGGAACTATAATTGGTATGTGTTCTATCCGACCACTTTTTCATATATTTGTTAAAATGACTTGCCGGGTGACACCTTTTGTCTTGAAGCGTCATAATCAATTAATCCCTTTATCCTCTCTTATACAGTTGTTTATCAAATAGTCAAATCAGCATAACGTATTTGAAAAAATGCATTTCCATTTTTCAAATAATTTTTTTCCGAAGCATGGCAATTAACATTCTCTATAAAAATAGTATCAGCAATAATTCCGTTAAAGGCTTTGATGGGCGCAAAAGAAAAATTACAAAGACAATTTGAAAATATCTGCTGGATTAAGCTGCAATAATAGATAAAACTAGTCATTCATCTCATCCAGAATCCTATGGTCCCTAGACTCTTATCAACTAATCGTATGACATTTATGACTGTGGGATCTCAGTGAAGAAGATGGCGATGCATCTCAAATGCAGTCATTAATCAGTGCAGTAAGAAACACAAATTTTCTTCTATAGACTGCAATGTTGTAAATGTACCAGGCCTGTTTGATCCCTTTACGATCTCTGCTAAGGACCTATCTGACAGACTTGGATCCATCAAACACAACATTGATAGCAAAAGGAAGAACATTTAAATGTTTGCTTATGCTAATGGAAATCTTGAAAAATATACGGGACAATCTACGGCTTTTTCCCCTTCCGAGATCTGAAAGTGCTAATCTCCGTACCAAGTTTATTGAACTTGCTCTTATTCTTGGGGGTCGATGTCCAACCAAGCGACATTTACAATATCCACTTTCTTCCTGCTATTTCTGAGTCCCAACTTAAACCTGTGATAGTAAGACTCAACCAGAGGATTTTCAGAAATATTTAGTGCATTTTACGCTTCGAGGATCCCAAGTTGTGACATCAGAGGGTAGAGTACGTGCAACCCTGAAAGTCGACAAGGAAGCTTGTATAACCGTCAACCTGATAACCTGGCGATTTGTTTAAGGTACCATGGCCATCGATGAAAAAGATCTAACGAAATTAACCTTCAAGACATTTGATAGAGAAGTGAACGCGTAAAACTTTACCTTTAGTATGGCATTCCCCTTTTAATTGTTAGTCATTTTATTTATCCTAGTTTAAGATTAATTGATTGATTGATTGAATGGGTTTAACGCCACTTTAAACAGTATTTCAGTCATATTGCTGCGGCTGGAGCACCTAACACTGCATTCCTGGTATTTCTCACACTAGTAATACCACTATAGCCTTTCCTAGCCTCCAGCTGCCATCTAACTTAGGTTAACAATTATCCACCCATTGAGGGAGAGAAATGTCGGAAAGGATATGTGCCGCCGCCGGGGATCGAATCCATGACATCTCATGATGATTAAGATTAAATTAATCAAATGGGTTCATTAACACGTGTTCCAGTTCTTTCTATTCCAATGATTTATATTACGATAATCACAGTATTCACAATCCAAACTTATCTAGACCCAGTGACAGTAGTGTGATTCAATTATTTGACTCTGAAAATAGGGATACTCTATTATATCATTCAGACGATGAACACTCCATTACTTTGGATCGTAATCACTCTCATTCTTCTGAAGACACATTACAGTATCCTGAATTGAAACTTTTATAGTTAAGTACTGGTCGATTAACCCTTTCCTGTACAATCACTGGTTTTTACGTCCTTGTGATTTTAAACTTAAGAAAACATTGTGGAAAAAGAAGAAATTGCTTGTAACAAGCAATTTCTTCTTTCTCTACAATATTTTCTACACTACTGAATTGTTATTTTCAAATTTAATCCACTTTAAATTTTCGTCTGCAAAACATTTGAATTTGGACAAGTCTAAAAAAATTAAACAGGAAAGGGTTAAGATGTAGACTTAAATGTCTAGATTTCTCTGAAACAACTAATGACATTGTGTGTCGCCTTGAAACTAGATTTGAAAAATTTGATTCTTTGGACAAGGATATTTTAAGTGTTTACCATTAATGCCATTTTGGTTCAGATCATTTATTTAACCTTATTAGAATCATTTTAAAGGCGGTGATCATTTCTACTATTTAAAAGGTCAATTTCCTAATAAAATCCTTATTATGTAGTTTATATGGTACCTAAGGGAAGTAATTACAGTTGTATTGAATATTTTGATAGTCCAGAAAATGATATTTGAATTTGTCTTCTTATGATTATAAAATTTGTCTCCTAAGTGATTTTAATATGCATACTTAAACTGATAGGGACTTACATTTGTAGATGGCGCTATCCAACAGAGTCCCGATTTAACTTATATACTCTTGTACCATTAAACTAATAGGGTTGTCCAAAATTAGATGTAATTCTGATTTATCAAGAGGTGATAAACGTGTTTGCAGATAGAAAACCCAGGCGTCTTGCCTTTTTACTCAGAATAACAAAATGCCTGTTACAAACTGCGCATTAACCGTGATCATAATTGCGTTTCTCAATACGTGAATTCAACTATTTACCGGCTTCATTTTCAGATTTTCTCGGGGGAGACCTCAGAAACTCCCTTCTTGCCTTTTATTCAGAATATGAAATGACTGGTATAAATTGCGATTGAACCGTAACCATGATTGCGTTTCTCAATACTGAATACAACTTTTTCTTGGCTTGATCAATTTCTCCTCCAGTTTTCACCATTTTTTATCTAAAAGTCTTCAAAATTTTGATCGCAACACGCCCGTTCAGATATCACCACATGCCATCAGATAAAATCAATTTTTCAAAATTTTCTCGGGGGAGACCCCAACTCCCCTTACTATAGGGGGCCCCTCTCATGCTTTCTCGTGCCATTCAATCGCACGGTTTTTCTTTGTTTTTTTTTTGTTGTTGTTGTTTTTTGTTTTTTTGAAAATTTTCAAGATGTGTCTTGCCTTTTCATTCAGAATATGAGATGCCTGTTATAAACTACGAATTAACCGCGATCATGATTGCGTTTCTCAATACTTGAATTCAAGTATTTACTGGCTTGATCAATATCTCCTCCAGTTTTCACAAATTAATTATCTAAAAACCTTCAAAATTTTGTTAGCAACACGCCCGATCAGATATCACCAGATGCTATCAAATCGAACCATTTTTTCAAAATTTTCTCGGGAGAGACCCCCAACCCCTTACTAGAGGGGGGCCCCTCTCCTGCTTTCACGTGCCATCAAATCGCACCAATTTTTCAAAAATTTCTTGGGTGAAACCCCCATCCCCCCCTTACTAGAGGGGGGACTCTACCCCTCTCGTGCTCTCCCCCCACCCCCCCTGCTCGTGCCTTCGGCACTCGCACAACACCAATGGCGTTTGCTTAAACATTACAAATATCCTGGCCACGCCCCAGCAAGAGGTGATAAACGTGTTTGCAGATAGAAAGCCGAGGCGTTGCCTTTTATTCAGAATATGAAATGCCTGGTATAAACTGCGATTTAACCTAGACCATGATTGCGTTTCTCAACACATGAAATTGCGCAATTTTCGATTCCTTGAGCGGATACGTTTTTGATCCTAAGGGCATATTTTCCTATAACATAGTATAGAATTATTTAATTATGCTATTTAACAAATGTGAATGTCCTTCGCTTTATATTCAGAAGGAGAAGACTTTTGGAGTTACTTTAATTGGGCATTTTCCCAAATTTTGGACCTCTGGGGCAGGGCTGTGTTTTACCCCAGGGCTATAATTGTAGCAAACATGGTAGAGAATCATCTGGTTATGCTATATACCAAACATGAATGCATTACACTTTGCAGATTAGGCGAAGATGACTGTTGAACATAGTCTAATTAGAGATTTTTATGAATTTGGACACCCAGGATTAAATGGGCGGGTTTTTCTTTACCCTACAGGCATAATTTAATCAAATTTTGCGCTTTTCCCTATTTTGGATACTTATTGCAGGGCCGTTTTTGACCCTAGGAGCAAAATTTTTAGAGAAATAGTACAAAACCACCCAGTAATGCTACATAACAAATATGGACGTCCTAGTAGGCCTTATAGTTTACGAGAGGTCTTTAGAACTTGCTCTTATTGAGCATTTTCTAAACTTCTGAAATCAGGGGCGGGTCATTTTTTTACCATAGGGATAACATTTTTCAGAACTTGGTAGAGAACCATGTAATTAAGCTACATATGAAATATAAATGCCTTTGGCCTTGTAATTGCTTGAAAAAAAATCAAGTATTTACTAAAGTCCAATTTTCAAATGCCACGGCAACCAGAGTTTTTCACCGAATGTTTTTAACAACATTTGTAGAGCTTTACCCAAGGAACATCCCTACAAAGTTTCAGCTTGACTAGCCAACTGGTATTGGAGGAGAAGAATTTTACAGAAATTGTGGACACAAGGACGGACGGATGACGAACAACGACCGATCACAATAACTCACCTCGCTCTTTGTGCTAAGGTGAGGTCTAAAAGCACAAATCAATATGACGATGGAATTAAAAGATCAAAACAATTCTACGCGGTAAGCCTACAATCCATGAAAGAAGTAAAATGTGACCCTCCATAATTTAAGGTTTGTTTACATAAAACCATGATGTCAACCTTTCGCTAGACATTCAATTAATCCACTCGGTCACGGACATTAACGAAATCGTCCGTAAAGTTTAGTCATCAGCCCCCGTACAGTCAATGCCAAAGATAAACGAACATTTCCGGTGAAGAATCAGGTGCAGTCGTCTCGATTTCAAAATGTAAACACGATTTCAAATTGATAAGAAAAAAAATCAAAATGCTCTTTCCAGAGAACTTCGCTCACACCCCCTTCTTGCATATTGATATCCAGAGTGCTCTTGTTTGATTTAGTGACAAAATAGACCATAGATTGTTTAAACAATTTTTCCTTTCTCGGAAGGAAGATATGGCTTACTTAAATGCAATGTATTTACATTATCAAACTTGGAATCTTTAAGGCAACCTGTTTAAATCAAAATTGATATCCTTAGTGAAAGTAAATTCGATCACAAATTCTCTTTTACATATAAGAATCAAGTATTAGATATTCCTGAAAACTTTGATTATCTCGTAAGTGACATTTACCAGCAGACTTACAACTACAACTCTTTGATAGCATAGTAATAACGGTCTTACTGTGTGGCTCTAAAGTAACTGGTTTTTAAAAAATCATCTATTCTTAAATGATGCTTGAGGTCTGGATCGTAACCCAATCAGCATTTTTTTTTCACTCTAGCGGGATTGGTTTCTGGCAACGTATTCTTAACAGTAATAGAGATAAAATTACATACAAGCTATATCTCAAAATGCGTCAAGGGGTTCATTTTCATTCTAACTTGCTGTTGAGTGGAAATCTATGGGAGTCACAGCAGAATTTATCTCCGAGCCTTGGTAAGTACAGCAACAAATGGTCTGAATAGATCTTTCTTTCGTCCAAATATTTGAATTCCAGAATATTAAAGACCGAATTAGTTTATGGGCAATACTGTAAACTCCTGACAAAAGACTTTGTTACTGAATTACCAATTGAATCTTGTAGTTTTTTGGGTATTTCGAGGGATGACAGAATTTGTGAACTGTTTTAAAATGAACTTGGTGATGAATACCACTACCTTTTTAATTGTGGTTACTTTGATGACCAAAGGGGGTTAGGCCTTCCTAGGAATCTGTCTCGACATCCTAATACTATTCAGTACGATAATCTCATGAATACTTTAGCTATACAAATTTAATGTAAATTAAGCAAATTTTGTAAAGAAATTTTGAATACTTTTTTAAAATAATGTACGTACAATCTATAATTTTATGCTCTGTGGTCGCCGTGGTTGAGCCTCGGGCTGATGTGTGTGCCTGTAGAACTACTGGCAGTTGCGGTAGTCTCGCGCTTGGCCTTTGGGACCTGTAAGAGTTTGGGTAGGCTCTATGTTGACCTGTTAAAAACTTATTCTTTTTCCGGTGTTCATTCGGTCTGTCTCTTCTTTTAATTTCTCTGAGTTCTAGCTGTTTTTGCTAATTTCAATGTGATCTCTACATGATTGATTTACAAGACATAAAATTCTTATGATACTTAATATGATGGAGAAATGGGTTATCATCTGTAACTGCTTATTATTTTTAAATAATTCAATTTTTAGTTTCGTCTATCAAAAACGAGCGATCTGATTTGTCGAAAAATTGAATTCATACCTCCATGAACAAAATTTTGAGCACGCAGTGATTTTGTATGCTTCCGCACAAAATAGTTCACTACAAAAAGGTATCAAAATTTGTTAAGTTGTTGCATTTTTCGCTCGATGCTATTAAATTATAAGAAATGAAGATAATATTTTTTGTTTTCATGGAGGTATGAACCGAAAAACCTTATCACACAATGTATGAATCCGCTTCGCGTATTCATACAGTGTGATTAGGTTTTTCTGTTCATACCTCCATGAAAACAAAAAATATTCTCTTCATCTCTTAAATGATTTATCTAGACCCTTCAGGTTTGGATTATATTCTTTCTACTATCAGGTTGGCTCCCATTAATCCGGGGGTTTTAAATCGCTGTGGTTTTATTATCAGAGAATAATGTAGCGTTTTATTTGTCTCTCATAAATGGGTGGATAATCGTAAACCTAAGTGGGATAGCAGCTTGAGGCTAGGAAAGGATGTAGTAGTAGTGGTGCGAGATATACCAGGAATCCATTGTTAGATGCTCAAGCCGTCGCGATATGAATGGAAAAATGTGAAAAGCGGCGCTAAATCCCATTCAAACAAACAAATCTTTTCCCCAAACTGTTTATTATTTGTTATTTTTCAAAGTTAATCTTTTTTAAATGTTTGCCTGCAAAATCTTTGAATTTAGACAAGTCCAAAGTTTTGCAAAACAAATAAAGGGTTAAGGATGTGAAAAATGTGACTTAATTAGATACAGATAGGTCAATGTTAACAAAATCTAGTTCAGTGTCTGGGGGCCTTAGTTGCCACCCCTTATTTCGTACATTATTTCATCAATCATAACATTCCCCGATTGTTATTGATCAAGTCAGTTTATATTGGAGCTTTCTTCAAAAATCTTCACATTAGCTGTTGTTGCTCTGTAACTCCTGTTAGGGATCACAGTCATTGAATAAAAGCCTTTAAACCTGTAAAAACTTCCATTATTGCCTTCACTACTTGTCAAGAATTTATTTGCGCAATATGTCACACGAGCAGAAAAAGAGAGAGACAAAGATGTGATCAGATTAGAAGGCCACTCCCTTCGATAACTGACC
Source organism: Fragum fragum (assembly GCA_946902895.1). Taxonomy (NCBI): domain Eukaryota; kingdom Metazoa; phylum Mollusca; class Bivalvia; order Cardiida; family Cardiidae; genus Fragum; species Fragum fragum. The sequence continues at coordinate 3,563,444 of OX336379.1, forward strand.
AATCGCTGGCCCCGCCCACTGACTGTTAACTATTAACTATGACAGAAAGTTCCGCTACGATATTTCAACGGCGCTATTTTGCAAAACTTGTGGCAAGTTGCATGTAACAAAAAAGTGAAATGGTTGGTTGGCAACATAAACGTTGTAAATACAGCTTGAATGAACTGCAGTTACGCCGTTTAGTCGCCAAATCAACAAAAATGTTTCACAAAATGGCGGCCAACATCGGAGATGAAAGCTCAATTGCGGGTTGAATAAATGATTTGATTGGTCGATTGATTCCTTGACTGAGAGCCGCGATTGGTCAATTAGCTTACTTTGGAAACATTGCACTTCCAGCTTTCCTTAATACAAGATTGATCTAATTATGTCAAAGTTTCCAAATATTGTGAAAAGAGGGAAATATTCAGCAGGAGAAGGATTAAACTAGCCAATCATATCTCTAATTAATATTTCTATATACACACATTTATAAAGTTTCAGAAATTAGATTAAAAACTTCTTTGAGAAAAGGCTGTCATTGAATGCATGAGCTCGCAAATGTTCACTAAAACAAAGTAAGGTTTTGTTGGTTCATCATAATGTCCATTAACCAAAAATAAACAAACAGTGAATCTGCTGCCAGTGCTATCCGTAAATTGATGTTCTCAATCAAGTTCATGCTGGGCTGTTTGACTTTTAAAACTAGTGGAGTTGGCCAAAATCTTACGAATCTCGGGAAGCGCGTTACATAGTGAATGTTCAATTTTGATGTTTTAGAAAATTATAGAATCTGCATTTTATCAGAGTTTTTGGTATGATTATCATTTGCGCCAACCAGTTCTTCCTTGCACTTGCTGCCTTTTATAAAACATCAAATAAATTTTACAACACGACAAAAGCACTTCTTATTCTTTATATTGATCGTTTTTGCACAAAATAAACAAAGCATAAGTTAATTAACCCAATCTCTAGAACGTCTGTTTTATCCGAGTCCAGTATATGAATAAATTTATGCGTTGACGGACAGTTACAATCTTTAATATATCGATGGCTTAGAGCAAAAACATAGTATGGCTCTATACATTGTATAGAGCCATACTATGTTTTTGCTCTAAGCCATCGATATAGGGACCTTGTTCACTGACGAACATCGTATACCGTCATCAGTTCTTTAAGGTCGCGTCACTAATTTTACTTAAACTCTGTCAATTTGAGATATTACTTACGTAATCGTTATAATGTTTAGATTAATGGAGGTTATCTTGTAACTCAAAAATTATACGGAGAGAAGAGTCATTTACCTCTGACCGAAAAATAGAATTGTTTCGTAAATTCTATTGTCAATGTAAGCCGTAAACCAAATTTGGACAGCAGCCGGAGGCTAGGAAAGGATGTAATGGTGGTACTGGTGCGAGATTTACCAGGAATCCATTGTTGGGTGCTCCAGCCGCCGCGATAAGACTGAAAAAAATGTTTAAAGCGGCGTTAAACCTATTCAAATCGAATCAAATCATAGTAAGCGTTGCTCTAAAATGGTAAGTCACAATTTGATTAAAGAAAGATCCAAGCAAAAAATTACCACAAGAAGGCCTAAACCGAACCCTATATCATATACAAGAATAAGATAAAGAGACAGTAATACAGTTTCATTGTGATATACATTGTGATACACTTGAAACGCCAGTGCTGTCGAAATATCGCTAACAACACATGTTTTATTGAAGTCTTAACTACACTTACTTTAAAGAAAAACAACTAAACACATGTACTTTGCAATACCAGGCGGTGTCTATTTTGAGAAGCAGCATATACAGTTGGCAATATTGAATGAACAGTGTAATGTTATATACAGACGGTACATGTTAGTAAAAAGTACATTTCTTAATTGACGACCAAATAGACCCTATGTTTTGCTATAAATGTAAAGAACAAGTACATGCATCGTACAGACACAAACAACGACTTATGTAACCTTTCTTGAACTGCGTACAGAATCGACACGCTCGCCCAGGAAAAACCATGGATAAAACCCTTGTTGGAGAAAAACCATGGAAACCTGTCCCTGTATCTAACTGCGTGTCACTGCGACAGGTTCGCATTCTGAAGCAGAATTGCGACTGTGCCAAGCAATCAATAAATACCAGTCTGAAACGGACTTACGTATGTAATGACTACAAAGCACCGTCGTGAATATTAACTTACGAACTCGTATATAAAACCTGATCGCAATCTTTATCATGAATGCGAAATGCAAGTCTGAACTGAGCCATTTTCCTGTCCGATATCTCAACTAATCCTCCACAAACAATTACGTAAACAAACACTAAATAACGTGAAAAACGTATATGGACTGGTATAAGATAAATGCATTTATCTTTTGTAAACGAAAACAAGGTGCTGCTTCGACTGTGTCGTCTGGTAGAATGACCAAAAACTTATCAAAATCCCTCATGTACAATTTTAGCTCATATAACTCGTGCAACACTAACCAATACCCGCCGCTGACCCTTTACATTTCGTAACGCGAAGACAAATATTTCACGCTTTACTACCGAAACGCGTGAAAATTATAGTCTTAACTACACTTACTTTAAAGAAAACAACTAAACACATGTACTTTGCAATACCAGGCGGTGTCTATAGAACACGAAAAGAGCGGGCTGGACGGGGCTCAGATCCGAGAAATGTACTTTACAAAGCAAGTGACTTGGTTACTACCAGTCTCCTCTCCAAGGAATCAGCCACATAACCATCTTTACTATTTTCACCTTTCCAACGTCCATGCCTTTTCCAGCAACGTTCGTTTACATGCGCATTCGCGGCCGTAGTCGCACCGCCAGCACGAAGCGTATGAATACCGATATTCTTGTCGCCAACTACCTCTCTTAACCTAGACAACAACGACTCTCTAGTGCGCGTGTAACTAAGCTTCTTATCTTTACCGATCAGTCTGCAAACAGTTTTCGAACGATAGCACGGTCTGAACAGAAATGCGACGTCCGTAGTTTTTAAATTCGCCGCGTTGTAATAGCGTTTCAACATGGTGAAAGGACAAGCATCGGTTATTCATTTAGCAATTACTACTTCGTTACCGAGGCGGTATTGGTCAGTTTTGCTTTTTTCAATGGAAATAGACATGTAATCATTAAAGAATTTCACACTATTGCAATGTAAATTGATCAACTCGTCAAATCTAAGAAATCCAGAGAATGAAAGCAAAATCATAGCTAAATCTCTAATTACAAGAAGATCTGTACAGTCTGCGTATTTTTTACACAACAGTATCAAACTATCCGAAGTAATCGGATCCTTCTTATTCACCGGTTTTGAACATAATCGTTTAGCTGTTTCTAATAAATTTTTAACATATAAATTGCTAGTATGGTCGAACTGGTTGTGTAGTGAATGTACCCACTTTATGCTGTACGCGGAAGATGAAATAACAGAGTAAGATGACTTCTTGTCTATTAAGTCTGTGAGATAAAGTGCCACATGAATCGGTGAAGCTGGTAAAGCTGATCCTCCTTTGGACGTAATGAACTGTTCCCACTTTTTAAAATAACTAAAATACTTAGTGTTCGTAACCAAATAATCTGCCATCTTCGCAGCCAGATCGCCAAAATTTAGCCCAGCAAAGCCACTTTTTGCCACCTCTTCGTCTACATGGGTTCTCAGTCCTAGTTCTGAAGATAGAAAATATCAACAAATGTTCAAACATTTATCTCAATTTCAAAGCCAACAATGGGAACTTCAACGGCCTACCGTCGAAGATACCATTCCTACCTCGACCTCTTTCCGTAAGCTTGTCAGGCTGATAAACAACCGTATCCTGCACATAACTGGCGTTTGTTCCTTCCTCGGGAAACAACAAAGGCCAATAAGGCGCCGATTTCCATCCAGGTACAATTAAAGTGCCTCTACATTTTTCCTGTTTCACCTTAGCTATGCACTGACAGACCAATCTTGGTGGTGGAACTAACCAACAATGGTCATTAGACCAATTGTAATCAAATGCATTTATATCGGCTGTTCCGGGACACCAGTGTTTTGAATAGAATTTCTTGCATTTCGAATTATAGTCTGTAGCGAACATATCACATGAATGCGGACCCCATTTTATGTTTAATGACTTGTAAATGAAATCTTTAACTGACCAATCATCGCTATCAGAGCAACGGCTTAAGAAATCTGCTTGATCGTTATCTTTTCTAGGAATCCATTCTAAATCTAAAGCGACATTTCTAACTTTACAAGCGTCTATAACGCAAAATGCCGTGTCTTGCAAAACAGGTACTGTACTACCCACCTTTAGAATTCGGTTCACATTCTGGTTGTCTGTTTTGACTAGAACTCTTTGCCCTTCCAGGCTGCCAAACGAACTGTTTAATACTCTATGTATAGCCTCCAGCTCTCTCCATGTGGAGCTCAAACCACTCTCGGACTCGGACCAACTACCTACAACCTGACTATCCTCAATTCCCTGTATATACCCTCCAAATCCAGCTCCGCTGGCGTCACAAAAGACGATTGACTGTTCTTGCTCATTTAAATCGATACATTTTTCATATGGACTAAGAGCCCCCTTATTCAGTGATCTTAAATTTTCGCGCCAAAATTCCGTCTCATCCAAAGCTTTACAGCTGATCTTTACCGATGCATTCCAACTGGCTCTACTTACTATGCAGTGGTTCAACGACCGTGTTCTTAAACGTACTTCAGGACCGACAGCACTTTACATCGAAATAATCTGACCTACCAAACACGCAACTTTTCTCACAGGAAAAACTAATTGCCCGTTGCTAATCTTTTCAATAAAGAAAACAATCAAAGCAAATGTGCGTACCAACCTTTCTTCCATCACTGATATCGAGCCTTCTGTCGTATTCCAGTCGTAACCGAGCCAAGCAAGGGATTGACATGGTACCCAATTGCATTTATCTTCAGCAATAATGAAACCGAAATTCTGAAGATCTTCATGTATAAAAATAGATGATTCGATGGCTGTGTCATAACTGTTAGCCCCGCCTAAGCCGTCGTCAAGAAAAACAACGACCCTATAAGCAATGGCTCTCCATTTTGCAACCAAAACTCTAAGCAATTTAGTAAAGATAAAACCAGCTGTCGATAATCCAAACGGCAAAACATTGAAAATATAGTATATTCTATCATTTTCTGTGCCCTATGAGAAGCCAAGAAACGTTCGATGACTAGGATGAATCATAATGTGATGGTAAGCTCCCCTGATGTCAAAAGAAAACAAGAAATCGCCCTGTGCAAATAACTGCTTTGCTACTGACTGATCCTCAAAACAACACTTGTACTTAAACAAATCCAGATTTATGTGGCGACAATCAAGCACTAATCGACCCTTACCGGTCCTGCCATAAGCCACTGTCAGTAGGTTTACTACAAATGGTGCAACGCTTACCTTGGAAATACACCCTTTATTCAGCAAATTCTTTATTTCCGTTTGTACAAAGAGCGGCGCATCTAAAGCGGACTTATTATTCTCTAAATGAATAGACTTTGGCATATTTCTGAAAGGAAGCTTATATCCGTTACTTACTACGTCAAGAACATACTCGTTCGCACCGGCCTTTACCCAATAATCGTAACATGACGCTAGTCTACCGACTTGAGAATGATTACTTTGGCTCTGAAACGTACTTTCATGTTTAAAAGAATCAATAGAACTACTTATCTTTGCCTCGTTGCCAGGTTTGCCTTCACTCAGCACCGTGCATTCTTGTTGCCAATGACCGGCCCGTCCACAACGGAAACAAGAGCCCGGCTTCCTTCCCGGTGTATAAGATGAACGTGCCTGTGACGGCTGATCCCTCGCCGCCTGATCCGACTGAGAACTGATAGGTGCCTGTGACCGAGTATAGGGCGTGAAACGTCGTGCCCTTTGTCGTCTCTCCTGCTGTAATTTACGGCTCGCCTTAAACTTGGCCCGATATATCTTCCTCTCATCATCCGAGTCGTCTGCTAGAGGATGTGCCTCATACTCTTGCACAACCTACCAACCATTTTCAGAGGTGTCCGCAAGCTTAATAAGCTTCTGTCTATATGCGAGAATGTCTATACCTTGACAAATATTCTGCTGGGCTGCAGAAATAGAGTCCGTAGAACCGCGCTCAAGTGCCTCTTTCAAATGACCTTCGGCTACTCTCATCTTCTCCAGAACCTGTACGTTCACCTTACTCTGCTCCTCGTTCCCCTTCTAACGGAACGTAAACGATTCACTCGGCTGAATAGTCTGTTGAATACGCGTCAGCTCCGTCTGAGTCAAATTTCTCTGTGACTGTGTACCCATAACGCGCTGCTCGAAGTCCTCTAGCTTAGCAGACATTAGCTGCTCCAACTTTGACAGACATTCTCTTTCTGCCGCCATGCCACGTGTAGAAAAAACGGTCAAGAAAACCAAACGAAAACAAGGTGCTGCTTCGACTGTGTCGTCTGGTAGAATGACCAAAAACTTATGAAAATCCCTCATGTACAATTTTAGCTCATATAACTCGTGCTACACTAACCAATACCCGCCGCTGACCCTTTACATTTCGTAACGCGAAGACAAATATTTCACGCTTTACTACCGAAACGCGTGAAAATTATATACTTATCTCTGTGGTACTTTAGATGTATGAATTGACCGATCGCGGTCATCAATCAGGGAACAAACCGACCAAACAAATAATTATATCCCCCCCCCAAAAAAAACCCCAACTATGTTTGGGAGATAAATAGGAGTCAGCTCGTCGGTCCGACCGTCCGTCCGTCTGTCTATAGCTTTTTCGTCTCCACTCACTTTCTCGGCACCCATTGGTCGGATTTGATTCAAACTTCACTGGTATAATCAGTATCAAGCAGACATGTGCATATCCCATTTTGGTTACGGTCCATTGATTTTTGAAGGAGTTATGGCCCTTTGGTGAAAATCGTGTCCGCTTAATATCTCAGCAACCATTGGACGGCTATGATTCAAATTTCACAGAAAGACTTGGTATAAGTCAGACATGTGCATATTCTATTTTGGTTGTGGTCCATGTATTTTTGACTGATTTATTGCCCTTTTATTAAAAAGTCCAATTTTTTGTTACGGCCCTTTCATGGATATCACTTTTATATGGACAAGCCCTGTTTGAGGGTATTAGTCCGCTTATCGACAATTTCTAGTTTATTCCGCCCGGACCCGAGCTTATCAACTCAAGCATTGGCCGCCATTTTTGTTTACCTTTTTTGTTGGTTTTGCGACTTAAACGTCGTAACTACAGCTTATCAAAGCTGTTGTTACGATGTTTAGGTCACAAACCAACTATTTTACTTTTTTGTTACATGCTACTGGCCATAAATTTTGCATAATACTACCTTTAAGATCGAAGTGAAACTTCCTGTTGGAGCTAATGGGCGGAGTTTAGGGAGTCAGTGGGCGGGGCCAGCGATTGGCCAATTGACGGATCGCCGCTGTCAATCATAAATCCATTTTCAACGAAAGCATTCGTCTAGACCGAAATAGATCATCACGCCCCCACATGTATAAGCAATTTGTTCGTTCGGCGACTTGAAAGTCTTGTCTACAGCTTATCTAAGCTGTTGTAACGACTTTTACGTCAACTATTTACCTTTTGTCTTATGTTACTGGCAATATATTTTTAAAAATTTGTCCCATATCTGTCAGATTCGTTTATTCAACTCTTATCATACATATAGCGTTTCAAAACCGCGATAAATAATATTGCACCATCATGGAAATTTTGTAAAGCGCAATCTTTGCTTAACAACAGAAAATTTACAAGCCTTCTACTTTTCTTCAAAGTTTTGAAGGTTTGTATGTTTTAACCCATTCCCACAAAAATACGCTTTTTGACGTCCCTGACGAAAAATGGATGCGAAAACATTGTGTAAAATAAAGAATTTGCTTGAAACAAGGTAACTTTATCATGAAAATTACTGAAAACTTGTCCAGTAAGTGATGGCAAATCCAGAGCACTAACACGGTATAATACATGCCAATTGGTACCTTCACAAAATATCAGAAATAACGCTTTACTGTATTGCAACATTTTAGACCATTTTTAAAGGGTTTGCAGATGACAATTCAAAGAAGATTTTATTTGAAAAAATAATCATTCGGTAGGCTAGTGTGGAAAATATTGTGGAAAGGGAAAAACAATCAATTTCTTCTTTCTCTGTAATGTTTTCGTTTGGTAACTGAAGAACGGGAACATCAAACACGCTATAAAAGGGCATAAAACTACTTTTTTCAAGAAATACTCGATTTCTCTATTTTTACCGTAGCACCGAAAATATAGAGTTTTACCATTACGTCTTTCGTGTTAACCTAACCCTCGAAATAACACCGAAACATTCGATCTTTAACAAGATCTCAATATCTAAAACACTAAAGTTCTAGGAAACACAAAAATACTTGAATAATTTTCCCAAGATAGAAAAATATTGAACTAGAAAAAAGTGATCCTTCGCAAATTTTGACTTGTATATATTTTACATTTTACAACCTATTTTTTCTTTCATATAAGAAAAATTTAATTTTTAGTTTCGTCTATCGAAAACGAGCGTTCTAATTGGTCGACAAAATTTATTCATAACTCCATGAACAAAATTTTGAGCACGCAGCGACTTTGTATGCTTCCGAACAAAATAGTCCCATACAAAAAGGTATCAAAATTTGTAAAGTTTTTTTTGTATTTTCGCTCGATGCTATTAAATTATAAGAAATGAAGAGAATATTTATTGTTTTTATGGAGGTATGAACCGAAAAACCTAATCACACAATGTGTGAATCCGCTTCGCGTATTCATACAGTGTGATTAGGTTTTTCGGTTCATACCTCCATGAAAACAAAAAAAAATCTCTTCATCTCTTTACTGTGTGTACATATTTGTTAAATCTAAAGTAGTACATTTTGATTAAGAAGATTCAAATTAGCTAGCTTATTAGCTATACTTCATTTACATTTGTCATATTTTATTTATGTGTCGTATTTTCAAGATCGTCGTGTACAGCAAGATAACGGTGAATACGGTAATGGGTGTTTTTTCGCATTTTGATCCCAGCCCCTTCACTTTACCCATTACCAAATCATATAATTTTAGCCTGATCGATATGGTGTTATTACGCTTGAATAAGAACCATCAGGAATTCAGATCGATTTAGTACAGGATCTCTGAGAAATTTGCAAAGCCTGGTCATCAGATCAGTCCATTTTTTATTTTTATTTTATTTCAGAGAAAAACTTTCCCCTGAATAATTCTTTATCAATATATGGTAGAACTTATCATCTCAACAACCTCCCCGACAGGGAGTATTGACTACTCGGAAACAGTCATGTTACCCTGCAACCACATTTATACAGGCAGTGGCGGCCGGCGGAAAACTAATATATGGTCATTTCTGTCTATTTTGAATGCCATCATAAACGCTATGTTAACTTCAAAATATATAGGGTCATCTAAATCTGCAGGAGAGTATATAAGAAGAATCTTGGTATATAAGAAGAATCAGGTCTGTGCCATGATGGTAAGTGTATATGCTAATAATTAACGGATCGTTGATCCCGCCCGCTGGACTCAAACGGGAAGTTGTCCTGCCTACTGGACTACGACAGGGAGTTGTCCCAGTTACTGGACTACGACAGGGAGTTGTCCCGCCCATTGGACTCTGACAGGGAGTTATCCCGCCCACTGGACTCTGACAGGAAATTGTCCCGCCTTCTGGACTACGACAGGGAGTTGCCCCGCCCACTGGACTACGACAGAGAGTTGTCCCGCCCATTGGACTACGTCAGGGAGTTGTCCCACCAACTGGTCTCCAAACACTAGTTGGACTCCGACAGGGAGTTGTCCAGCCAACTGGACTCCGTCAGGAAATTGATCCGCCCAATGGGCTCCGTCAGGGAGTTGTCCGCCTACTTGACTCCATCAGGGAATTGATCCGCCCACTGGGCTCCGTCAGGGAGTTGTCCCGCCCACTGGACTCCAACAGGGAGTTATCCCGCCCACTGGACTCCGTCAGGGGGTTGTCCCGCATACTGGACTCCGTCAAAGAGTTATCCAGCCCACTGGACTCCGTCAGGGAGTTGTCCCGCCCACTGGACTCCGACAGGGAGTTGTCCAGCCAACTGGACTCCGTCAGGAAATTGATCCGCCCACTGGGCTCCGTCAGGGAGTTGTCCGCCTACTTGACTCCGTCAGGAAATTGATCCGCCCACTAGGCTCCGTCAGGGAGTTGTCCCGCCCACTGGACTCCAACAGGGAGTTATCCCGCCCACTGGACTCCGACAGGGAATTGGCCCGCCCACCAATTCACAATTTACCAATGTACATGAATCTAAAGAGTATTTCTCTGACTTTGATATTTCAGCCGTCGAAAATTAAATCGAAGGGTGTAACCAACACTTTCAGACAAACGTCCTTTGAAATTGTGACAATCATAAAGGGTCATCGAGACATCATTTCTGTGAAATTTGGTTGAAATACGCTTACTAGTTTCTGAGAAGAATTTCACGGTTTTTACAATAAACCATAGATAGACTCTAGCCCACCCGTTAAAGCTATTACTATATCTGTGCCTTTAAAAGGGAGTCCGGTAAAGATCACTCCTGTGAATTTCGTTCAAATCCGTTGTTCTACGGAGAAAATTCTAAAAAAAATCGTTATATACACAGTATATAGAGAATTAGGCTCACACATAAAGTTGGCTTTATACATAGTCCCACTCATGAAAGACTTGTTTTCATCAGATCGAAGTATCTCGATGGAATTCGATAAAAAAGTCGACCAAAAAACATTCTTGTGAAATTTGGTTGGAAACGGCCAAGTAGATTAAGATTTTTTAATAGGCTCTACTAAAGACATGAAGAGAATAATTTTGTTTTCATGAAGGTATGAAAAAAAAACCTAATCACACTATATGAAGCCATGAAAACAAGAATTATTCTCTCTATTTTTTATAATTTAATTACATCAAGCGAAAAAAAGATATTTTTTTTTTACAAATTTTGATACATTTCTTATGGAACTATCTTGTGCAAAAGCATACAAAATAGCTGCGTGCTCAAAATTTTGTTTATGAAGGTATTTTTTTTTCGGTCAAACAGAACGCTCGATTGTGATAGACAAAACTAAAAAATAACTATAACAGAAATGGAACTAGTACTGCCTCTAAAAGCTATGATTTTCGTCCGGTAGAAACTTTGATCTTACTAACAACTCTATGAATTAACCCTTTCCTGTTTAAACCCGGGATTTTACTTTGCTGCGATTTTATACTCAAGAAAACATTGTGGAAAAAGGAGAAATTGCTTGTAACAAGCAATTTCTCCTATTTCCACACTATTTTCTACCACATAGAATGGTTTCATTTCAAATGGCATCCAGTTTCTATTGACTTCTGCAACCTCTTTCAATTTGGACCAGTCTAAAATTTTGGGAAACGGGAAAGGGTTAAGCATCAATCTGAGTTCACTTCTAAGTTCAGCTAACAGTGTTTTCATCAAACTTTTTACACCAACTTTTATCGTCGTCTGGAACTTCTTTCAGTTTGGACAAGTCTAAAATTTCAAAAAACGGGAAAGAGTTAAAGTGAGCTGTTTACAATGTAATTACTTTTGCATTAACCCTTTCCTGATTTGCAAAATTTTAGACCTGTCCAAATTCAAAGGTTTTGCAGACGAAAATTTAAAGTTGATTTAATCTGAAAAATAACAATTAAGTAGGGTAGAAAATATTGTGGAAAAAGAAGAAATTGCTTGTTACAAGCAATTTCTTCTTTTTCCACAATGTTTTCTTAATTACAAAATCACAGGGACGTAAAAACCAGGGATTAACCAGGAAAGGGTTAAGAAAGGGAAGTAAAATGTGTAGAAAAAATGTTCACACATTATTGGTATATGCAGGTATTCTAATCAAACTTAATTTACCTCTACATACTATTTATTTGTTTGACGCAGAAGTGGCGATAAAGGTTCCTTTATTTCTTTATCCCTTAGCCCATTACCGCACAAACTCTGAGACTAGGCCAAACTGAAAGAGGTTGCAGATGACAAAGCATTGTGTGCTAAACGGCTAGAAAACATTGGGAGAAAAGGAGAAATTGCTTGTCACAAGTATTTTCTCTTTTCCCTTGATATTTTCTACCCTGATTGACAGCCGCGATTTGTACTTTCTAAACTTTGACGTGAAGATAAGATTAAATGATAATTGTAAACTCTGAAATCGAATTTTCTGATTAAGCCATTCCTAAACATTTAATTTTAGACTTGTCTAAATTGAAAGATTGCAGACAGAAAAACGAAGTTGGTTTTAACTAAAAAAAAAAAAAAAAAAATCAGACCATATAAAATAGAAAACAGGCAATTTCTACTTTCCTCACAATATTTTCCTGCTCCATTTCTTCAAAGCGTAAAAATGACGGTATGAATGGCAATGGGTTAAAACATTTTCAATCCTTTTTTTCCCTCCGCTGATATCTTTAGTGCGAAAGTTACCAGGGATCGCCAAAAATAGTGTCCCGGGGTCCCGAGGATCCAAGAAAATTGGAAGGGATCCCAACAATTCCAGGTCAGGGATTCTGCTAGGATCCTCAATTTCTTTATTTTGCGTCATGTTTTCCCAAATGTTTTTCTTGAAAAGCATCATTGCGTGAGAACGTTTTAAGTAACACTTGGATAACTTAACAAAAAATCACTCAAAATTATGATTTATTTCAGCGGGATGTCTCAGTTTTATCAACCTTTTTAATCAAATGTTCGACCAAGGTATTTCAATGTCTATTTGTCATTCGGGCATAGATAATGTGATATTTTTTTAGCTTTCAATTAAAAAAAGACACGACAGCCATTGGCTCCAAAACGTGAACCTGAGCTAAAAACGGTGGCCTCTAGAATGCACCCATGACGTTGACACACAACAGATGATGGACGACAGACACAGCTAGATCACAATAGCTTACCTTGTACACTTCGTGCTCAGGTGAATTAAAACTATTTGATATATTTTGATTAATTTATAGAAATATGAAGTTGTGGGAGTCTAGTATCTTTCGAAAATGCCGTAGGAGACAAGGTGTTACTTGGGTTTTAAATTTAAACAAGAGGGTCGTTAGTGCATTCACCTGAGATACAGGCTCTTTTCCTTTTAATTGTCTAATTTAATGTTAAGGTTAGGATTATGATACAGGAAGATAAGATCATACTTTATATCTATAGGCTCTGTACCTGTGGTTCATAAAGTCTAAAGGACAAATTTAAAGGCTTTAAGACTGAAATGTGGAGGACGATTTACCCCCCCCCCTTCTGGATCCATAGGTTAGAATTTTAGAAATAAGAAAGAAGTCAATGCACTAATGCTTCAAGCTAAATGTCAAGGCTGAAGACAAACTGGGTCAGATTAAATTTTTTCAAAGATTAAAGTTTCGGATATCCATGGCAACCCGAGTCCTCCTCTGGATCTGTATATTAAGCTGATGTGAAAGAATGCACCCTAAGGAAATATTTCTGTCAAATTTAGTTCAATGTGACTCAATGGTTTGGGAGGAGATGTTGTTTAAAAAATCCTTCTTCATTTCTAAATAGACCCCTACCCCCCGGGGCTCGGTCCTAGGTGAATATAGCTATTTTGAAAGAAGTCAATATACTGATGTTTCATGCAAAATATCAAGGCTCTACCCTTTGTGGGTCAGGAGAAGATTTTTTGAAGATTATTTTAAAAGTTCACATTTTTCCATGGCAACTAGATTTTTACACAGATTTGAATTCTTTGGGCTGTTTTAATACATGGCCACCTAAGGAACATTTCTGTCAAACTTGGTTAAAATTGGCCGAATAGTTTGGGAGGAGGTCACACACATACATGTGTGTGCGTGAGTGTGTGTGCGCGCCATATATTACCCAAAATACAATAGAAAATCAATCATATAAATCATATAAGCACAAAAGATAGATATGACAATTGAAAATATAAGATCAAAATAATTCTTCACAGTAAGCCTATAGTTCACGAAAGAAGTTTCGATATTTTAAATTGTGACCCACCACAATTGAACTTTTTTTTACATTAAGTTGTGACGTCAGTAATGACGTTTGCACTTTCGCTAGTCGTTCAAACAACCTGCTTGGTCACGTAGATTAACGAGATCATCTGTAAGATTTAGCCATCAGCACCTGTGCATATTAAAGTCAATGCCGAAGATAAGCAAAGATTACCGGAGAAGAATCGGCTACATGCGCCTCGATCTAAAATTAGAAACAAACCTAAAATGAAATATACAAGAAAAACACAAAATACTCTTCCCAGAGAACTCTGCTCATCCCCTGCTTTCGCATATTGATATCAAGAAGGTCCTTTTTGCTCTATTAGACCAAATAAACGATAAATTGTTTAAACAGTTTTTGTTTCCTCGGAGCGAAGATATGTTTTTAATTGATTGATTGAACGGGGTTCAACGCCACTTTTAGCAGTATTTCAGTCATATCGCGGCGACTAGAGCACCTAACAGTGGATTCCTGGTATTTCTCACACAAGTACTACCACTACATCCTTTCCTAACCTCCAGCTGCTATCCCATTTAGGTTTACGATTATCCACCCATTGGTGAGAGATAAATATCGGAAAGTGTATGTGCCGCCGCAGGGGATCGCACCCATTACATCCCACGATTGAAGATTGGGAAGATATGGCTTTGAAGATTCTTGTTTTTCTTTGTATAAATTCTATCCCCATGGGAACCCGAGGATCGTGATTTTAGCTGTTTTGAAATAGGACAATATACTGATATTTCATGCAAAATATCAAGGCTCTACGCCTTCTGGATCAGGGGGAGAAGATTTCTAAGATTTTTTTTTTAGATTTTCACTTTTGTTGCCATGGCAACAAGAGTTTTTAACGGATTTCATTTCTTTAAGCCATTTTGATAAAAGGCCACCTAAGGATCCTTTCTGACAAATTTGGCTAAAATTGGCCCAATGCTTTGAGATATTGTTTAATGGGAAATAGGTTGTCTAGGGACAACATGTTGAGCCCGCTGATTTGCACAGAGAATGTGGTGCACAGATTAATTTTTTTACTTATCACTACAAACATTTTGCATAACACTAGCACTCATCAAGTAGAACAACTGTGACAATTTTTCAAATCCATTCATAAATGTAAAAGTCATGCTCTGGACAAGGTCGTTACACATTCAACATTGACCTTGATCATGCACATATCATATGACACTTGAACTCATCAAGAAGAAAATCTGTGTCAAGTTATCTTTAAATCCATCTATAGTGTAGACGGTATATTCTAGACAAGGTCAATTCTATTGTTTGACCTTCAACTGTGACCATGGAGGTATCACAACAAACGTTTTTCATAACACTAGCACTCATCAAGATGAACAAGAGCTGGTCACAGTCATGTGACAAATGCCCCCAAAGGACAGGGTCAAGCATGTGGCACTTTGATTTGTTTTGTAAATACAACCACATGCATTTGTGATCTATACGTCTGGGTTTTAAATAAATGAAAATTTAATACATATAATAATTCTATAAATACAGAATCAAATCGAGAAACGCATTATTGACGGATTTTTCTGAGATCAAAAGTAGGTCAAAGGTCAAGGTCACTGGGTCAAGGTCATGTAAAGTGGTCCACCCAGTTACGCATCTGTCCAAATATGGAAGCAATCCATTGAAGAATAAGAGAGTAAGTACAATTTAACCATTCCGGACGCAATTTAACCATTCTCGACGCCCCAGATTGTGACCTAAACCTTTGAGATAGCAACCTGGGTCTTTTTCGCGACACGTCGTCTGAAGGTGGTGAATATTTGTATGAAAGAAATTTGTACCTGCGTGCATGATTATAGAAGTTACAGAGTGCACACGACAAAAAGTGCTGATTTTTGACCTTTGACCCCAGATTGTGACCTTGACCTTTGAGATATGTACCTGGGTCTTTTTTCGCAACTCGTCGTCTGAAGGTGGTAAACATTTGTATGAAAGAAATTTGTACCTGCGTGCATGATTATAGAAGTTACAGAGAGGACACGGTAAAAAGTCCCCATTTATGACCCCAGATTGTGACCTTATCTTTAAGATAGGAACCTAGGTCTTTTTTGCGACACGTCGCCTTATAGCGGTGAAAATTTGTGCATAATAATATTGAAATCCACTATTCCATGTAGAAGTTACAGAGCGGACACAAAAGGGGGACGGACGGACTGACTGACTGACGAACGGACAGTTCAATTACTATATGCCTCCCTTCGGAGGCATAAAAACTGTGCCAAATTGTTTTCAGACCAATCCATAAATGTAGAAGTTATGCTTTGGACAAGGTCAATTTGACGTTTAACCGTCAACTGTAACCTTTACCTTCGAGGTATCACAACAAACATTTTGCCTGACACTAGCACTCATCAAGAAGATCAAGCGTGCCAAGTTATTTTCAAATCCATCCATAAGTGTAGAAGCTATGCTCTTGACAAGGTCAATTTTGACCTTCAACAAAGACCTTGACCTTGGAGGTATCACAAAAAACGTTCAGCCTGACACTAGCACTCATTTAGAAGAACAACTGTGCCAAGTTATTTTCAAGTCCATCTAAAAATGTAGGAAATATGTTCTGGACAAAAATTCCGGATGGATGCACCCATGCACTTACGCACGCACGCACTTACACTGAAGCAAAATTGTGACAACTATGTATCGCACTATGCAATTGGGCTCAACAAAATATAAACCCAAACCCCTATCTACAAAATATCAAGGGTGTACACCCCTTGGTCAGGAAGAGAAGATTCTTAAAGATAATGTTATAAATTTTCACCTTTGTTGCAATGGCAACCAGAATATTCTACGGATATCAATTCTTTTACCAAATTTAAAGGGGACCACCTAAGGAACATTTTTGCCAAATTTGGTTTGAATTGGTAGGTGGTTTTGGAGGAGATTGTTTAAAGAAATTGATGACAGATGACTTACAATGCACAATGCATGGACACCAGACAAAAGGTGATCACAATAGCTCACTTGAGCGCTTCGTGCTCAGGTGAGCTAACAAAAAACAAAAACATGTATACAGAATTTGAATAATTTTAATCATTTGATTGATCACATTCACTGCTATATCTATAATAAAGAACTAGAAAAGTTTCACAGACACGGATGTCTCAACATAATTGCTTTTCACATGACCTTTAGTTGTGACCTTGAACTTGGAAGTATCCATTAAAACCTTATGCATGACACTAGTACTCTTCAAGGTGAACAACTTTGCCGAGTTATTTTGAAATCCATAAACTGTTGCAGAAAATATGACCCAGACAAGAAATACACACACATCTACTGACATACTCACACACAGACACATTCTGAACCACCAACAGTAGTAACTTTATATGCCAGTCGTCAATACATCGCAGGAGCAAAAAAGTTTGATGAAATACTATTACCCTTTACCCTTTCCCGTTTCTTGAAATTTTAGACTCCAAATTGAAAGAGGTTGCAGACGACAATGAAAACTGGATGCAATTTGAAATGAAATCATCTGATGTGGTAGAAAATATTGTGGAAAAAGGAGAAATTGCTTGATACATGCAGTTTCTTCATTTTCCGCAATTGTTTCCTAAGTTCTTTTTTTTCCCCTTAACAGGGCGTAAAAATGAAGGATTGTGTGGGAATGGGTTGAGCACTTGGCAGTGAATTTCTATCAATAAGGTTTCAATTTGAGCAGATTTCATTGTAGAAACTCTTATCAATTTGGCCACATATTCAATATCACCTGATTTGACTTTGAATTTGGACCATGCTTATATTATATGGTCATTCAACAGCTGTAAATCACTTGAGGACCAAGATGGCCAAAGCTCACCTCATCATTATTTCACAAGGACAGGAATGTTAAGGCAGACAACAAGTTTTGAAGCATGTTTGAAAGCTTTTTGGTCATTTTAAGTTTAAAATTGTTGAAATGTAACCTTTGCTGTAGTGATCATGGAATACTCCTGTAGTGTCAGGTATCATAGACAATATACCGTATGCTACCTGAATATCATTCTAATCAACAGGATGAAGGTTAGTTGATCCATTATCACACAACAAAATTGCAGATAACAAATCTAAGTTGATATTTTTTTTATTTTTTTACCTTTTGAGTAGAAAACATTGTGGATAATGAAGATATTGCTTGTGACAAATAATTTCTTCATGGTTCACATTGTTTTCCTATGCTCTTTTCTTGAGGGGTGTAAAACGGGGGGAATGTGAGGCAATGAATTAAATGTACAGTGCCAGATTTAACCCATTCCCACAACTATCTCGTTTTTACACGCACCTCAAGAAAAAGTTATGGGAAGAATTGTGGAAAACACAGAAATTTCTTGACACAAGTAATTTCTTCATTATCCACAATGTTTTCTACACGAAAATGTCAAAGTGTTTTAAAATTTCATCAACTAATAATTGTTGTCTACAACATCTTTCAATTTGGACCAGTCGAAAATTTTGTCACCTGGGAATGGGTCAATGTATAATTTGGTCTCGCAGTTTGGAACTACGAGTAATTCCTTTCCTCAAGTACAGTAAAAGTTGTATCTAAGTTTAACATTGTTACAAATTTTGGTATCATGTAAGACTTGCACTTACAACTTTGGGCATAGAATTAACCCATTCCCACATGAATCTGCTTTTTTACACCCCTTCTTATTACAAACAATTTCTTCATTTTCCACAAAGTAGTCTACCTAGAAAGTTTAAAAAAATCTAAAATTTGATAAACTTTAAAATATCTTCCTCATGTCCTTTCAATTTGGACCAGTCTAAAATTTTGCTGTCTGGTAATGGGTTAAATGAGGATGAATTAAACAAAAGTATCCCTTACAGATTCTATGCTCAGCTGTAATTGGTAGAAAACAAGAAAAAAATAATCTCGGTTAAAAATTGGTTATTTTCAGTTATCTCCCTCAATATCATCTTTTAATAATTTAATTGTTAGTTTCGTCTATCAAAAACGAGCGATCTGATTGGTCTAAAGATTTAATTCATACCTCCATAAACAAAATTTTGAGCATGCAGCGACTTTGTATGCTTCCGAACAAAATAGTCCCATACAAATAGGTATCAAAATTTGTAAAGTTTTTTTGTATTTTCGATCGATGCCATTAAATTATAAGAAATAAAGAGAATACTTTTTGTTTTCATGGAGGTATGAACCGAAAAACCTAATCACACACTGTATGAATCCGCTTCGCGTATTCATACAGTGTGATTAGGTTTTTCGGTTCATACCTCCATGAAAACAAAAAATATTCTCTTCATCTCTTATATAGTGAACAAACCAGTGCATACAAAGTTTCAATAAAATATTTTAACCCATAACCACACAACAAAATTTTAGACTGGTCCAAAATCAAAGAAATTGCAGTCATATTTTCCAAAGGATTTTTGAGGGACAAAAAAAGGGGTGATTGTGCCAGAATTGGTTAAAATTTCTAATATTAATGCAAACTCCCCTGCTCCCATAATATCAAAGTGATGGAAATAAGTTAATTTCTTTCAAAATAAAACTGATACAAAAATCTGCAAATGAAATATAAAGATTGTTTTCAAAAAGATATGTTCTAAATCTAAAGAACAAATAATTACACTTTATGGTTAATTGAGGTACTTGTTTGTATGTATACATTATTTTCTATGGTTAAGCATGTCCAATGATATATTAAACAGCTATTTTGACAAAACATAAACTTACTAAATGATCTTGTTTGAATTCAGTACATATATAACTAGATGGTTGTCCCAGGACAACTGCTGTCAAGCCCACGAAGTTTTGTAGGCATCATGCTCCAGACATGTTTGACCTTGACCTTTGACCTTGAAGCTGTCAAAAATTCTTTCAAATGGCACATCTACTCATGATGGAGAATAATTGTGCCAATTAATTTTGATTTCCATCGATAAATGTAGGAGTAATTGTCTGGACAAATTTGGATTGATGGACGGACTAAAGGACTAACTAACATACTATCAGACTAACGCACATACACCCACATTTATGTCTTGCTCACCGCAAGTGGGCTAGACAAAAAGCTTGTTAAACCAATTACCAGATAACAAAATTTAAGACTGGTCAAAATTGAAAGGAGTTGCAGATTAAAAATCTATGTTTATGAAATTTTATATTTGCTCAACTTTATGGATAGAAAACATTGTGTATAAGGAAGAAATAAATTGTCAAAAGCAATTTCTTAATTTTACACAATGTTTTCACAATTATTTCTCTTGAGGGGTTTCCAAAAGCATTACTGTGTGGGAATGGGACAAAGCAACCAAATTGCAGTTGTTTAGAAGTCTTCTTGTGCCATATATGATTATATAGACATAGACAATTTCAAGAAAAACATCTGAAAACATTGTGAGAAATGAAGAAAATGCTTGCAACAAGAAATTTGATCATTTTACGTAACATTTTCTATCCAGAAAGTTGAAAAATCTAGAAATTCATTAACTTAAAATTGTTGTCTGCAACTCCTTTCAATTTGGACCAGTCTCAAATTATTTTGTCTGGAAATGGATTAATCCTATATTGATGGAATTGTCTCAATGAGATCAATCAGAGTATGATCAATTTTTGATGACTCTATTAGCAAATACATCTAATTACGAAGATTCTTAGCATTTGGAAAGGGAATTTTGGTGCTGGTTGCTTAATGAAAGTAGTGGGGTAATACAGGTGGTTGCTTAAGCCAGGTTGACTGTATACATTACTTTTAAAAGAATGGTTTAAAAGAATCATAGCTAGAAATTGTCGCAAAATGGACTAATACCCCCCAACAACGCTTGTCCATATACAAGCCCTATCCACCAAAAGGCCTTAACAAAAAACGGACATTTTAATTAAAGGACCATAAATCATTCAAAAATAAATTGACCATAACCAAAATAGAATATGCACATGTCTGATTTATACAGAGACTTTCTGTGAAATTTGAATCAAATCCGTCAAATAGTTGCTGAGAAATTGAACAGACATGATTTTTCAACAAAGGGCCACAACTCCTTCAAAAATCAATTGACCGTAACCATAATAAAATATGCTCATCTCTGCTTATCCGTCCAGTAGTTGCCGAGAAAGTGAGCAGACACAAAAAAGCTACAGACAGATGGATGGACGGACAGACTTACCGACCGACTGACCTGCTTACTCCTATATACCCCCCAAACATAGTTTTTGGGGTATAATTATCAACCTCTGTTAATCAGGCTTTATTTGAAAGACCTTTATTTTTTCTATCATTTGAGAGAAAGATGCTGAGAAATCAAGAACGTCACTTAACCCATTCCAACATGATGTTTTTTTATGCTTTTGGAAAACATTGTGGCAAATGAAGAAAGTTCATGTTACAAGCAATTTCTTCACTATTCACAATGTTTTATACCCATGAGGGCAAAGATTTTAAAATTTTCAAAAACTAAAATTAACATCTGCAGCATTTTTAAATGTGAACAAGGCTAATATTTTGTCAGCTTGTAATGGGTTAACCCATTCCAACTCAATCACTCCTTTTTACGCCCCAAAAGAAAAAAGCTTTGGAAAACATTGTGGACAATGAAGAAATTGCTTGTAACAAGCAATTTCTTCATTAACCACAATGTTTTCTATCCCAAAAGACGAAAAAAATTGAAATTCCATCAACTTGAAATTGTCGTCTGCAGCTTCTTTCAATTTGGACCAGTCTAAAATTTTCTTGTGTTGGAATGGGTTAAGTGAGTAAGTTGGCTGAATTTTGAAAATATGTCTTTGTGGGTAGAAAACAATTTTTTGAAAATAACTAACATATCTTTACCCTTTCCCATACAATCCCTGATTTTTAACTTCCTGTGATATTATACTTGAGAAAACATTGTTGGAAAAGAAGAAATTGCCTGTTACAAGTAATTTCTTCTTTTCCTACAATATTTTCTATGATATGGGATGGTTACTTCTTGTATTGTACTTACTATTGCTTAATAGTTTTCTGCCATCCCTCTGAATTTTTAAAAAAAATTGATAAAGAGTGAAGGTTTAAGCAATTTATTTCTTTTTCTTCTATGATTTTGCATAATTTATTCCAAAATAATTTGCCTATTCTAAAGGATAATAGAGTGCAAAAAGCTTTAAACCAATTTACACAGTTCAATTTTTTCACGTTTGTCAAGCAAATACTTGATAAAAACATGGTTTAAACGAAGAAATTGCTTGTAACTGTCAATCAAGCTATCATAAAAGCTTTTATTTAATATCTTCTTTTTCACAATATTTTCTGAAGTATAAAATTACATGGATGTAAAACCAGGGATAGTACAGTAAAGGGTAAACCTGTTACAAAGATGACAACATTTTAGACTGGTCCAAATTGTAAGAAGTTGCAGACAACAATTTTCGTTGATGAAGTTAAAAAAAATGTCTGTTTTTAGAGAAAACATTGTGGAACTGAAGAAACTGATTGTAAAAAGCAATTTTTTCATTTTCCACAATCATTTCCTAAGCTTTTTTCTTGAGGGTCGTAAAAAATCGTGTTTGTGTGGGAAAGGGCTAACCAAGACAGAGTCACAAATAAATCCCTCAAGTATATCAAAGGGTTTGGTTTTAAGCCGAAGAAAAAGAATCTTCCTTCACAACAAGCTTTGATTTCAAAGCTTGGAGAAACATTATTGAAAACCTAAATTGATCACAAATTGAAAAGACTATCATTAATTAAGCATTCATTTCATCATATTATTCATGCAATAAAAATGCAATAAATTTTCACAGACAAAATCTCAAAATGTAAATATGTCACACACTATTGAACAACTACCTTTTTGAAATTATTTAAGCCCTCAAGGAACTAGATGGTTGTACAAGGACAACTGCTGTCGAGCCCGCAAAGTTTTGACCATCAACTTGACCTTGACTATCAATTTTAGTGTTTGACCTTGAGCTTTGACCTTGAAGCTTTCCAAAAAATTCTTTCAAATGGCACATCTACTCATGATTGAGAATAATTGTGCCAATTTATTTTGAAATCCATCAATAATTGCAGGAGAAATGCTCTTAACAATAACAATTTTAGTGTTTGACCTAGAGCTGTGACCTTGACATTAGAACTATCCCAAATATTCTTTTAAATGGCACATCTGCTTATGATTGAGAATAATTGTGCCAAGTTATTTTGAAATCCATCCATAAATGTAGGAGTTATTGTCCAGACGATTTGGATGGATGGATGGACGGACAGACAGCCTAACAGACTGTCGCACTCACACACATACACCAACTTGTCACTTTGAAAACTATGTATAGCTAACTGCAAGCGGGCTCAACAAAAATGCGTTCCTGGAAAGTTTGAGGATTAAATTGTATTGTTCCCATTTCTAACAAGATCCAAGTTGACATGACCATCTCCTCATAAGTCAGCCTAATAATAACATGGCTATCCTTCAGAATTAACCCATTCCCAAACAAAGACGCTTTTAAATGCCCCTCAAAATGAATGCTTTGGGAAACATTGTGGAAATGGAGAAATTGCTTGTTACAAGCAATTTCTTCATTTTCCACAATATTTTCCAACCCAAGGTATAAAATATTTCAAAATTACATGATCTATAAACTGTTGTCTGCAATTTCATTGAATTGAACCCGTCTAATAATCAGTTGTGTGGTAATAGGTTAACCCATTCCCAATAAATCCCGCCTCTTACGCCCCTCAAAAAAAAGTTTGGAAAACATTGTGAAAATGAAGAAATTGCTTTATCAGGTAATTTCTTGATTATCAACAATGTTTTCTATACAAAAAGACGAAAAAATTCATCATTTCAACAACCTGAATTTGTCGCCTGCATGTTCTTTCAAGTTGGACCAGTCTAAAATATTTGCCACTTGGTAATGAGTTAAGAAGTGACTTCTCTATCCTGCAGAATGCTAGCCATGCCCCCTCAGCTCTGATCGGAAGTTCTGCTAAATAACTCAGCAAAATTTTAGACTGGTCCAAATTGAAAGGAATTCCAGATGACAATTCAAAAGTTATGAAATTTTAGATTCTTTCAAATTTCTGGGTAGAAATCATTGTGTAGAATGAAGAAATTGCTTGTAACAAGCAATTTCTTCATTTTACACAATGTATTCCAAATTGTTTTTATTGAGGGGCGTCTAAAGCATCACTGTGTGGGAATGGGTAAAACAGATTTATTTTCCAAAATTCATTGACAGGAACATGTAACAAAATGCTTGGTTTGCAGCCCAAACATTGTAACTACAGCTTGAATAATTTGTAGTTACAATATTTAAGTAGCGCAACCAAAAAAACTGTTTCATATAAATGTATGCCAATCGGCCGAAATAAACATGAAACACTTTTTGTTGAATTAAATGTCATAACTACAACTTATTCAAGTTAATTTTTTTGGTTACATTTTACTGGCCATAAATTTGGTAAAATAACACATTTATATCAAAGCGAGACTACCTGTTGGAGTAAGTGGGCGTGGCCAGCTGAATAAGTGGGTGTGGCCAGCTGAATAAGTTGATGGGGCCAGCATTCCATTAATTATTCTACATGGAGTATTCAAGGTCTATGCTTCACACACATGAAGTGCATACATCATAAATTAAGTAAGATTTAAAAGGTAAACATCTTATAAGAGGGAAAATATTGTGACAATAGAAATACAGTAGAACCTCGTCACTGGTTCGTAGGTATGTGTTCGTTCGTATACTTTACGCGGTCCCGATCTTTTTCCTTCTTTATCTTTGTTAGAAAGTTCTGTCTAATTCGAACGTCAGTGGTTCGTAGTTCGTAGGCCATTTCAAGTCCCAAAAGTATGATTATAGCACAAACTCCTATGTTTAATTCGTAGGTGTGATAAACTAATTGTCTCAAATCACCACTAACCTCGATTTTCACACCTATTGAATTAAATGACAATTATGTGTTATCATGTACCTTTAGTTAAAAGGGGCTGTTTGGTTTGTAAGTTGAGTAATTCATCGAATAAAGATTCCAATAATTATCGCCGAAAATTTACTTTAAATTGACACCCCCCCATTAGTATCGGTGTTATTGCTCACTTAGAAATTCTAACACTTAATTTTATTCTGCGGTTGCTTTCTTCACAATCGTCAGTCCTCCTTTTTATGATTTGATGATAGAATACTCAGAGTAATTTGATCCAATGTATGTAAAGGGAAATCACTCAGATGGAGTCTACCATTTAATACAAACACTGTGTTTGAAAAATGCCAAAAATTAACAAAGAAATAAAAACATAAAAAATACAAGACGAGTAATTTTTAATGTATTTTTATGTATTCCTTAATTAATATCTGCAGGTCTCGTAGAAAAAATAACCAATTTAGAATCAATTCCTAAATGGGAGACAGAACAAGACCTTGTCAGATTCCGTGTATCTCAAACAGCCGACCTCTTTCCCTCCGTTTTGTTCGTACTAGGCTTAATTCGTATAAATTTCCCCGGTCCCTTGCGCTACGAACTACCGAGGTTTTACTGTAATTGCTTGTTACAAGCAATTTCTTCTTCTTCCACAATGTTTTCTCAAGTATAATACCACAGGGATGTAAAAACCATGGATTGTGCTGGAAAGGGTCAAATATTTGAAACCAGCATTAACCCTTGTCATGCTAAACTCTGAATATTCCGGTTTGGGCAGGAGGTATAGACAAAGATCAGCCTGTACATAAGTGCAGTCAGATCTTGGTCTACACCCCCGCTTGAACTTTTCCTGTCAAGAGTTGTTTATGAAAATGATTTCTAAAGGAACTCCCATCGGTGCCTTGAGCTTTTTGATTTTTCAGCAATTCAGTAAGGTAATATATACAGCATGACAAGGGCTAATGTTAAAAAACAAGAGGACCATGATGGTCCTAAATCGCTCACCTGAGGCATCTGCAAATTACAGTACTTTTTTGTATAAAAAAGACACAACTTGAGCAAAATAAATAAAACAAATATAAGTTTTGGAACTTTGTACAAAACAATCCAGTAATGCTTTAAAATGAAAATGAATGCCTTTGGCTTCATAGTTTAATTGATTACCAAACTATCCCAGAATTTGTCACCCTCAGGGAAAAAGGTTTAAAAAAGCATTGTGAGAAAGCAAGCAATTTCTCCATTTCTATTTAAGAAGAATCCTTTCAATGCGATTTATGCAATTTTCAATCCCAGGAGCAGAAACATTTTTTATCCTAAGAACAAATTTTCCTGTAACATAGTACAAAATTATATAGTCATGCTACATACCAAATATGAATGCCCTTCATCTTATATTCCAGAAGGAGAAGACTTTTGCTCTAATTGGGTGTTTTCCAAAATTTTGGACCTCTGGGGCAGTGCCATGTTCTATCCCAGGGCTAAGATTTTAGCTAACATAGTAGAGAACCATCTGGTTATGCTATAAATCAAATATGAATGCCTTAGACTTTGTAGATTGGGAGGAGAAGACTGTTGAACATGGTCTAATTGAGCATTTTTACGAACTTTGGACACCCAGGGAAGGGGTGTTTTTTAACCTATAGGCATAATTTAATCAAAATGATAGAAAACAGCCAGGCTATGCTACACTCAAAATGTAAATGCCCTCTGCCTTAAAATGAAGAATTTTTTTTCAACATACTCAAATTTTGCATTTTTCCAAATTTTTGGACCCCTAGTCAGGGCCGTTTTTGACCCTTGGATGAAAACTTTTTTTGTGATATAGTACAAAACCATCTAGTTATGCTACATACCCAATATGAATATCCTAGACCTTATAGTTTAAGAGGAGAAGCCTTTTGAAATTGCTCTTATAAGAATTTTTCCAAACTTCGGACCTCAGGGGCGGGGCCATTTTTGACCCCAGAGATTGAATATTTAAAAACTTGGTAGAGAACCATATGATTAAGCTCTTTACAAAATATAAAGGCCTTTGGCCTTGTAGTCTATGAAAAAAAACAACATCAAAGATATGCTAAAATCTCCAATTTTCATATGCCGCGGTTACAAGAGTTTTTGACGGAATTAAATTCTTTTAACAACTTTTGAAGAGCTTCACACAATGAACATCCCTGCAAAGTTTCAGCTTGATTGGCCTACTGGTTTAGGAGGAGAAGATTTTTAAAGATATTTAAAGAATTACTAAAGATTCCCATTTTAAAATGCTGCGGCAACCAGAGTTTTAGACAAAATTAAATTCTTTTAACAACTTTTGAAAAGCTTCACCCAATGAACATTCCTGCAGAGTTTCAGCTTGATTGGCCTACTGGTTTAGGAGAAGAAGATTTTTAAAGATATTTAAAGAATTACTAAAGATTCCCATTTTCATATGCCGCGGTTACAATAGTTTTTGACGGAATTAAAATCTTTTAACAACTTTTGAAGAGCTTCACCCAATGAACATCCCTGCAAAGTTTCAGCTTGATTGGCCTACTGGTTTAGGAGGAGAAGATTTTTAAAGATATCTAAAGAATTACTAAAGATTCCCATTTTCTAATGCCGCGGCAACCAGAGTTTTTGACGGAATTAAATTCTTTTAACAACTTTTGAAGAGCTTCACCCAAGGAACATCCCTGCAAAGTTTCAGCTTGATTGGCCTACTGGTTTAGGAGGAGAAGATTTTTAAAGAAATTGTGGACGGACGGACAGACGGACAGACGGACAGACGGACAGACGGACGGACGGACGACGGACAACGACCGATCACAATAGCTCACCTCGCACTTTGTGCTCAGGTGAGCTAATTATGGCCAGTAATGTGTTACAAAACAAGAGGGCCATGATTGAAGCACACCTGAATCATCTGCTGTTAATAAGATACAACTGGATCCAAAATAATTTAAACCAAGTTAATGAAGATTGATCTAAAATTGTGGCCTCTACAGTGTAATCAATGAAATTGTCAATTATGCCCTTTTTTCCTGTATTTTCAAATAGAACCATCCAATAATCAAACCTAACAATTATCCTGACCAAGTTTCATGTAGACTAAGCCAAAATTGTGGCTTCTAGAGCGATTCCAAAGAAATTGTCATTAAAGCCCCTTTTCCCGTGTTTTAAGCAAGAAAAGTTGTCAATGGACCCAAACCCAATAAAGATGATTGAAAGTTAAGGAAGAGAAAATATTGGAAAGGATATTTGCCTCTGGTGGGGATCTCAAACCCGGGACCCCATGACTCAAAGTCCCACGTACTATCACTGCGCTATGGCCCAGGCCAGGTATACTTCTAAAGGTATGAAAGAAGCTCCCCACACACACACACACATACTGAGGGAAGAAAAAATCTGAGAACAAGAAACTTCCACTTCATTTGGGGTTTAACATTGCCTTTAAGCACCTTTCAATATTCAATTTTTCAGGTACAACCATGATTTAACCCATTCCCACATAATTCCACTTGTTTCAAGCAATTTCTTCATTATCATCTGCAATCAATATCTTTGAATTTGGACCAGTCTATAACTTTGTCATCTGGTAACAGGTTTACCACTATTAACAAAGCGAATTGAAGGATTTAGAATAGTTTCTTTCCTTCAAAACCCTGTGTGGTTGGTGCTCATTGTAATCATGTTAATCCTATCCTGATTTGCAAAATTTTAGAATTTGCAGATGAAAATTAATTGAGGATTAAATTTACCAAATAACCATCTAGTAGGATATAAAAGATTGTGAAAAAAGAAGTAATTGCTTGTTACAATCAATTTCTTCTTTTTCTACTATATTTTCTCATTTGTAAATTCAAAGGGACATAAAAAAAATAGGGATCGAACAGGAACAGGTTAATGGAGAAAATGCTGGGTTCCATCATTTCTTCATTAACAATGTTTTCTCAAAATCTATCTTTTCTCATTTCTGCAGATAACATCATTTAATTTTGGCCAAGGAGAAAAGCATGTTTCACTTGCCCAAGGACAAGTGGAGAATGTCTGAATTTCTAACTACTGCTTTCAAACAATAATTTCAATCAAAAGTTTTTCTGGGATATTCGATAAAATGATGGATCATTTACCACGTAACTTCTCACCTTTTAAACCCTGCAAAATATTGAGAAGGAACGCAGGGTGTGGAATTCCCACGCCTGACTTGCTAGTCAAGGGCCTTCCTTCTTGTGGACAAATACATTTTTCAAGGCCAATTGTCTGGAGACAAGCAAATACTAATCTTGGAATGGTACAAAATTGATCTTGAAGATTTATTATCCTAAGGTTTATATTGAAGTGTGAAAAATACTGTTGTTAATGAAGAAAATGCTGGATTCCAGTATTTTCTTCAATAACAATAAGGTTTTTTTCTCAAATTTGTCTATTAACGTTTTTGGAAGACAAGTTTATTTAGATTCTGGACAAGTAGAAGAAAATCATTTCTTTCCTTGTCCGATGACAGGGTCGGAGAAAATCAGTATTTCCACATCACTGGAAAGAATTGTGAAACAACAGCTGTCAGTCAAAAGCAATACCTCATTATCTCAATGCTAGGTGGTTACAGCAATTCAGTGTCAACATCAATTTCCACTTTATGAATATTAGATATGACTCCAAAAATTGCCAGAAAAGGAAAAATTGGATGTTTGAGGCAATTTCTCCTTTTCTGGCAGTGTTTTCTACAACACTTATTGCTAAAAAGGCAAGATTGTTGTAAATGGTTTAACCCTTTCCTGGTTTTTGAAAATTTAGACTGGTCAAAATTGAAAGAGGATGCAGACCACAATGAAAATTGGATGCAATTCAAAATAAAACCACCCTATGTGGTAGAAAACACTGTGGGAAAAGGAGAAATTGCTTATTATAAGCAAGTTCTCCTTTTTCCACATTTTCTCGGGGATAAAATCACTGTGACGTAAAATGCCGGGTTTATCCAGGAAAGGTTTAAACTGTTATAGTAAGTTGAAGCAACATTTTCATTCACATTAGATAGGACTCCAAACATTGCCTTAAAAGGAAAAATTGGTAGAAAGAGGCAATTTCTCCTTTTCTCACAATGTTTTCCACAATGTTTATTCCAAAAAAGGCAGGATTATTTGGTAAAGGATTAACCTATTATAGTAAGTTGAAGCAATATTTTCATTCACACATACATCTCTTCTGGCGTCATTTGTCCTTCAAAAACAGTTTAATTACTTTCTCATCTCCAAAATTAACAAAAAGTTTGATACACATTGCTTGCGTTAAACTCATTCGCTGAGGTGCTTTCAAGAACCGAGCCCACGTGTCAGTATCAGGGCAATACGACCAAATTTCATCTTCTGTTGCATTATGGTATTCATGTCCAAGGGAAATGATTTGGTCCTCAAAGTACATGTAATGTCCAATAGAACGTCCGCTGAGTGTATTTGATAATAAAGTCCATTGGTTTGACACATGGCTGTAATATTCGATTGGTATTTGCCCGTGAAGTGGTGTACCTGTTCGTGGAATTCCTCCTGTGACGTAAACTTTCTCCCCGACAAGAATCATATCATGAAGGCGACGTGCATATAACATCCCTGGTTTACTCTCATAATGACGTGAGGTAGTGTGGTAGCATGTAAATGAATTCATCGCCTGACGCTCAGGTCCCATCAGTACAACCCCTCCACTGAGGTAGATCTTATCGTCATATCGGATGGCAGCAAGCGAGTGGGTTGCAGCATGAAGGGGAGGTAAATCTTCCCAAGTGTTTGTCATGACATTGTAGCATTCAACAGAATCAAGAATGGCAAACTGCTCGGTGAGACCACCGAACACATAGAGGTATTTACCAACAGCAACAAGAGCAAAGTCAATCCTGAGTCTTCTCATTGGACGCAGTTCCTGACCAATCAAATGACGGGGGTCAAAACGAGACACGGAGCTCATCAAACTCCCCCCACCAAAGTCTACAACTCTGCAAATAAATGCAAAGTTATCAATCACAGCTACACGGCAGTCTCGACTACCATTTACATCAGAAAACAAACGATAAAACATGTTACTTTGTTTATCAAACGCCGTTATTTGAAATGGTAGATAAGATGACCCGTAATGTACCAACACTAAAGACTGGCGATTGCTTCTAAGAGTGGATGCTGTTTCAATGCATGGATGTCCCTCTTTACTGTCTATATGAAACCTGAAACCTTTAGCAAGGAACTGAACTCCCTGAGGACTTCTCTTCAAAACCTCGCTTTCCTGAATAGATGCGAGCTCCATTTGCGACATCAATGGAAAACGAACATGTCTGAAAATCACCGGTGCATGTGCATTAATCCTTGAGTTATTGTAATGAAACCATTTCTCCAAACAACGAAAAAGTTTGTACTCTGTAGAAATCTGTAAATTGTTTTGAGAAAGGTGTTTCACTAAGTTTTGAGCATTCAGTTTGAGGAATTGCTGAGTTTGACTAAATTCATAGAAATTACTTTGTATCATATGGTCCCAATGATCTAACACTTTATCCAGGGAATAAGTGTCAGCAATATTTAGAAAATCCTCTGCATTTTCAAACGTCATAAGAGAAATAATGTAGGTACTACAGAGATCAAGACCCGACTGGACTTGAAGATGACTTGCCGTGTTGATAATTTCCGTCAGGTTGTCATAGTGTAGTTTCATCTCCCCGCTGTAGATGAAATCAAGAACATGTTGTAGTCCATCTGCAGTAACACCTACAACATACAATGGACCAATGTTAAACTTGTTACTTAACCCTTTCACAAATTAATTCATGTATGATAGGTTTCTTTTTAACCCATTACCAGATAACAACATTTTATACTGGCCTAAATTGAAAGACGTTGCAGATAGCAATTTAAATGTTATGATATTTTTTATTTTTTCAACTCTCTGCGTAGGAAACATTGTGGAAAATGAAGGAATTGCCTGTAACAAGCAATTTTTTTCATTTTCGACAATGTTTTCCAAAGCTTTTTCCCTTGGGGGCGTCTAAAAGCGTCACTGAGTGGGAATGGGTTAATGCAAAGAAACTGTGTGAAATGAAAAAAGATCTGATTGATTGATTGATTGAATGGGGTTTAACGCCGCTTTTAACAGTATTTCAGTCATATCGCGGCGGCTGGAGCACCTAACAATGGATTCCTGGTATTTCTCACACCAGTACTACCACTATATCCTTTCCTAGCCTCCAGCTGCCATCCCACTTAGGTTTACGATTATCCACCCATTGGTGAGAGACAATTGTCGGAAAGAACATTTGCCGCCGCCGGGGATCGAACCCATGACCCCCATGATTGAAGATTAGGAGTCTGGCGCGCTACCGACTGCGCTATGACGGCGGCTAAAAAAAAAAGATCTGATTACACCCAATTAATAAAGTATCTCATCCTTTCCAAAAGAATCTCCAGTTGAAAGATGAAAAGATCAAGGAAAAAGGAGGATCATTATGGTTCTAAATCGCTCACCTAACTGATCTGCTTAATAAAGTACTTTTTTGTATAAAAAAAGACACATGTCAAGCCAAATAATAAAGCAAATAAAATATTTTTGGAATAGTAAACTAGCATCTAGGATTCTCAGAAGATTTTCAAAGTTCTCAGAATATATTCCAAATATTGATATTAGTACCCCCACCAAAATACCAACAGCACTGGCACAGTGGTTATTTGTCCTTGGCCATCTGAGGAATACATGAGCAAAATTGTGCGATGACAATGAGTAGCTTCAAACCTTTGGTTTGCCGCAACTCAAAAATGCAACTAGAGACAAATAACTATAACCGTTTCATGAAGATTGGGCCAAAACTGTGACTTCTAATTTGTAAACAAAGAAATTGTCATTATGGCCCCTTTTCCTTTTTTGGAAATTGAGCCAAAATTGTGGCCTCTAGAGTGTAAACCAAGAAATTGTCATTAAGGCCCCTTTTCCTGTGTTTTTGGAAAGATCCTTCCAATAATCAATAGGGTTCATCTTTATGACCTAATAATTATTCTGGCAAAGTTTCATGAAGATAGAGCCATATTTGTGGCCTCTAGAGTGTAAACAAAGAAAATGTCATTAAGGCCCCTTTTCCTGTGTTTTTTTCCAATAGAATCCTCACATAATCAATAGGGTTCATCCTCATGACCTAACAATTATTCTGACCAAGTTTCATGAAGATTAAGCCAAAATTATGTAAACAAATATATTGTCATTAAGGCCCCTTTTCCTGTGTTTTTGGAAAGATCCCTCTAATAATCAATAGGGTTCATCTTTATGACCTAATAATTATTCTGGCAAAGTATCATGACAATTGAGCCATACTTGTAGGCTCTAGAGTGTAAACAAAGAAATTGTCATTAAGGCCCCTTTTCCTGTGTTTTCAAATAGAACCCTCCCATAATCAATACGGTTTATCTTCATGACCTAACAATTATTCTGACCAAGTTTCATGAACACTCCTAATTAATGCATTTATTAAAAAACATATTTCAGGAATACTTTCAATGAAATTTAATTCTGCGAAACATCAGTCTCGATCATAGATTGTTTTGACAACTTGTCTTGTGATGAATTGTCATACACCGGCTACAATGTCCCGGAAATGCAGGTGATTAACTTTAGAAAATTCTTTAGTTCTTGATACCGCTCAGGTGTTGCTTCTGAGTTTTGGATTGGGAAAATCCTACAAGAGGGCTGTTGGCCCTGGGGTGCTCATCTGAGATAAAGACTCTTTTTTTTTCAACAGTCTCCTTTCATGTTAAGGTTAGGATTATAATGCAAGTGAGCCAAACTTTATACATATATAGGCTCGGTACCTGGGGATCCATAAGTCTAAATTACTTAATCAAAGGCTAAAGGGCAAATCTGAAAAAAGGAGAAAAGGTTAGGATTATAATGCAAGTGGGCCATACTTTATACATATATAGGCTCTGTACCTGGGGATCAAAAAGTCTAAATTACTGATTCAAAGGCTAAAGGGCAAATCTGAAAGAAGGAGAAAACCTTTTCCTCCCTCTGAATCCATGGGTTATAATTGAGAAATAAGAAAGTAGTCGGTGAACTGATGCTTCATGCATATAACCCCTCCCCCCTGGAGCTCCGCCCTTGGGAACCCTAGGATCATGACTATAGCTATTTTGAAAGAGGTCAATGTACTGATGCTACATGCAAAATATCAAGGCTCTATGCCTTCTGCGTCAAGAGGAGAACATTTTTAAAGATTATTTTAAAATTGCACTTTTGTTGCCATGGCAACCAGATTTTATAACGGATTTCAATTTTTTTAGCTATTTTTAAAGGGAACCACCCAAGGAACATTACTACCAAATTTGGTTCAAATTGGCACAGTGGTTTGGGATGAGATGTCATTTAAAGAAATTGTTGACGTCATGCTTAGGTGAGCTACCCCTGCTATCCAACTTAGGTTTACAATTATCCACCCATTGCTGAGAGACAAATGTCGGAAAGGATATGTGCCGCAGTCAAGGATGGAACCCATGACAATCCATGTTTGAAAATAAGGAGTCTGACGCGCTACCATCTGCGCTATTATGGCGGCTGATTATGTAATCAAACGAAAGATATAACGACAATGTTTTTATGGTAATTCTTTTTTTTAATACATTTATCATGTATTCTTATTATTGCTTACTCTTTGTGTCGATTGGGTAGTCTGACAATTTTCTATTTGCTGTTGGAATAACCTGAATATCCACCTTGATTGATTACTTGGTTGTCACGTTTGTCGAAGTAGCTGGCCATCTCCCATGTAGACCAGGACCAGGTCTGGCACTAAACAAGTCCTGCGTAGTATCGGCGTTAAATACCTCTTTTAGCATTGTAAAATTCCAATGTAACACTGTCTGCACTTCACTCAATCTTTCAAATTATCAGATCGCAGGCAAACAATCAAGATAGCAATCAATATCCAATAATTTAATTGTAACTTTCGTCAATCAAAAACGAGCGTTCTGATTGGTCGAAAATTTTAATTCATACCTTCGCGTATTCATACAGTGTGATTAGGTTTTTCGGTTCATACCTCCATGAAAACAAAAAACATTCTCTTCATCTCTTAAATAATGTAATGAATTTATCTGTTAACCAGGTTGACATGTCGAAAAAGTGTGAAAAACTTAGTTAATTGCAAACTTTGACCTCTTTCATTACGGTTCCTCTCATAGAGGTGTGAATGCGTGTAAACAATAGTGATGGGACTTTGTAATTGATTCAACGTAGGGACAGTTAATGGATCAAAGAGAACTACATATTGAGGTTCAAAAACATAGAAGTAAAGAGTAATAAGATTGGTACCTTGAAATACAGAGAACTTTTGATAAGGGATGTTCGAGGTAAAGGTATTTGACTGTACTTCCACAAGTTAACATGCCTGCCAAATTTCAGCTTGATCAGCTCACTGCTTTAGAAGAATTTTAAAATTGTGGACACAGTCGAACACACTGACTAATCACAATAGCTCACCTCGCACTTGGTGCTCAGTGGGGGAATCCCCAATCCCTTTGCCAGAGATTGCCTTAATTATAACTTTCTTCTAGACTCCTATGTAAAAGACACAATGACTAATCACAATAGCTCACCTCACACTTGGTGCTCAGTGAGAGAATCCCCAATTCCTTTGCCAGAGATTGCCTTAATTATAACTTTCTTCTAGACTCCTATGTCGAGTTTTTTTGAGTCCTGTGGCAAAAATGAGTAAATGTCAAATCCTGCAAATACCTTTCAAGTCCACCGTATTTTGTTTGCTCTCTGTCATGACTCCACCAAACATAACTCGGAAATAATCACTTGTGGCTGCCAGCAGACACTTGTGTACCTGTCCAAAAATAAATTTTAACCCTTGTCATGCTGAATCCGGAATATCAAGGTTTAAGCAGGAAGCACATAAGTGAGGTCTGATCTTAGTTTACACTTATGAAATTAATTTTCGAATGAAGTAAATTGTATTGACAACTGAACAACAAGTACTACCAGTGCTTTCTGTCCTTTAACCCATTCCAACACAATCCCTCAACAAAAAAGCCTTGGAAAACATTGTGAAGAATGAAGAAATTGCTTGATACAAGCAATTTCTTCATTCTCCACAATTTTTTCTATTCAAAAAGAGGAAAATTTTTAAAGAGCCATCAACTTGAAATTGTTGTCTGCAGTTTCTTTCAATTTTGATTTGTCTAAAATTTTGCTGTGTTGGAATGGGTTAATTTACCACGATTCTGAAAAGGATATTATCCAGCATCACAAGGGTTAAATTCGTGATTTACTTGATTACTTTATAATTCAATTTTTAGTTTCATCTATCATATCACTTTATGATCCTTGGAGTATTCTACTGATTCAGGTTACAAAATACAATTGGTGTTCCAAATGAAATGAAAAGTTCAGAAAACAATGTGAACAAGAAATACTTGTGAAACATTAATTCCTCTAAATTGGCTGATTTATCAAAAGTTGAATCCATTACCACACAATGAGGCTTTTGATACCATTAAGAATTACAATTATGTAAAATTTCATGGGAAAAGGAGAAATCTCTTGTAACATGCAATTCCTCCTTTTCTCACAAAGTTTTCAATCTTGTTTGGTACTCATTTTCCAATTTTAGGGCACTTTATAATGTAGTCTGCAATTTCTCTGGATTTGGATAAGTCCAAAGTTTTACTTCTGCTAATGGGATTATATCAATAGATGACATTGACAGGCATACATCAAAGTGATAAACCATCATATCTAAAATGAGCATCCTGGGCGGCTGCGCATATCCTTTCCAATTGCGTGGATAATCATAAACCAAAGTGGGATAGCAGTTCAATGGGTCAGCGCGAAACAGTTGTAACTGCCTATATGTTTATAGGCAGTTACAACTGTTTTGCGCTGAACCACGAAGGATGTAGTGGTAGTACTGGTGTGAGAAATACCAGGAATCCATTGTTAGGTACTCCAGCCACCGTGAAATGACTGAAATACTATTGAAAGTGGCATTAAACCCGATTCAATCAATCAATAACATGTGCATTGTGTCTTAAATATTTAGAATAGTTTTGAGGTGAGTAAGAGGACAATGTTAACCCTTGTCATGCTGTACCCAGAACATTCTAGTTTGGCAGGATGTGTAGACTAAAATCAGCCTGCACCTAAGTGCAGTCTGATCCTGATCTACACCTTGTGTTTGTGCTTTTCTTGCCAACGTTGTTTATAACATTAATTCTCAAAAGAAATATTGATGATTGAACAACAGTTACTACCAGTGCTCCCCCCCCCCTTTGATTTCAATTCAATTGCAACATTGATTTTTTTCATACATCATGGCAAAGGTTAAGATTCCTAATTAGGTTTTGGACAAAGAGTGTAACAGATGGACAGAAGCTGGTAAATATATATGCCCTGATCTTATCAGTTATTGCGGCATAAAAAGGAGAAAATGTTTTACATGTATGTATGTAACCACACAACAATTTTTCAGACTGGTTCGAATTGAAGAAAGCTGCTGAAAGCAACAATTTAAGTCCACCAAATCTAAAAAAATCTTTATCTAATGAAGTCAAATACATTGTGGAAAATGAAGAAATTGCTGTTACAAGCAAATTTCTTCATTTTTCACTACATTTTTTGAATGCTTTTTTAAATCGATTGCCACAAAACGATGCATCGTATGCCCAGAAGAAATACCAAAATGGAAAACTTTGTGTGAAAAGAAGAAATAGCTTTTCCTGGCAATTTCTCACAGTCTTCCATAATTATATTTTTTCAGGGTGTCATTGTGTGGAAGTGGGTTAACCCTTTCCTGGATAAACCTGGGATTTTACGTCTCTGTGATTTTATACTTGAGAAAACAATCTGGAAAAAGGAGAAATTGCTTATATTAAGCAATGTCTCCTTTTCCCACAATGTTTTCTACCACATAGGATGGTTTAAGTTCAAATTGCATCCAATTTTCATTATCGTCTGCAACCTCTTTCAATTTGGACCAGTCTAAAATTTTGTTGTGTGGGAATGGGTTTAAGAAATACTCTTCCATTTATCTATGGGCTTGGCATCCATACAGGTCTAAAACATAACAATTTTAGAAAATTTTAAAGAGGTCAATGCCTGATATAAAACATCACTGTTTCTTTTCTTTTCCTAATAAAATATCTGCAGTAATTAAAGGGAGGAAACTGTCATTTGAATGCCAAACAACATGAATAGATTATAGAACTTTTTTTTACCCCCCCCCCCCTGAGACATGTATTACACAGGTATTCAATTTCCCCTTGTTTAGACTGGCCTTAAATGAAAGCATATGCAGACAGCAGGTCAAAGAGTGTTAAATTAATGCACCAAATGGGGAAGAAAACATTGTGAGAAAAGGAGAAATTGCTAGTTACAAGCAATTTCTCCCTTTTCAGCAGTTTTCTATTATCATTTTTTGAGTATCTAGAAGCATTGTGTGGTAATCAGTTAACCCATTACCCCAAAACAAATTTTATACTTGTCCAAGTTCAAAGAGCTTGCAGACGACAATTTTTAGTTGATAAAATCCTAAAAATCCAGAAAACATTGTGGATAATGAAGAAATTGCTTGAAATGAGCTATTTCTTTATTATCCACATTGTTTTCCTAATGTAATTTTTCTGGGGAGCATCATAAATCATCAATGTGTGAAAATTAGTTGACCCTTTTCCTTAAGATGACATTTTTAAATGCCCCTAAAAATGAAAGCAAGCAATTTCTTCATTATTGTCGATGTTTTCTACCAAAAAAGTCAAAGGTTTTAAAGGTATCATCATCTTTAACTTCTATGAATTTGGGTCGGGCTATTAATCTTCACTCTGCGCTCTGTAGATAGATACCGACCCAAAGCTTCTTCAAACAATCAGCGAATATTCTAATTGCCCAAAATGGCTGTCCAGGGTGCTAAATGTGTGCGAGCCACCCACCTGCAAAATTGTTGGAAATGTCACGCACGGGCTCATATGATTTCCAACAACTACAAATAATAATATGCCTAGCACATACACTTAGCAGTCAGGGCAGTCACAAAGTACATCAGGTAGATTAACCCATTACCAGACAACAAATTTCAGACTAGTCCTAATTGAAAGCAGTTGCAGACAAAAGTTTTTGAAATTTGTGACAATTTACAACTTTCTTGGTAGAAAACATACTGGAAAATGAAGAAATTGCTTGTTGCAATGTTCTCAAGATTGCCTCTTAAGAAAAGACTTGTGGAAACAAGATCCATCGGAGACCAATTTAGCTCCCTGAATAAGGCCTTTGTCACAAAACTGTATGCCATTATTGGACAAAAAAAGTCTTATTGAATGCAACTATTGTTTGAGAGTTCAGTTCACAAGAAATTTGGAAGTTTGACAAACATTGAAGGAATCTGTTTGGCTTCACAGGCCTGATTCTAGTAAAATTCAATATCATTATATGGTAAAGGGTTAAACATTTTACCTTGACCATCAAAGTTATCAATGAAAAATGTCTCCATACAAAAAATGAAGACTTTAACTTCAGTAGTCTTACAGAAACAATACTGATTTATTTTAGAGTAGGAAATATACAAAATGTAAAGCTACATGGCATTAAGCCCCCTTTTAGCATGGTAAGGTACATTGAGTCAAAAATTGAAATAAACATTATCTAAGGCACTTAATAAACAATATTTATGTAAGGTAACAAGAATTTTTGGCAATTGGTAAAAGAGTTACATTTGAAATTAATGACCTTGACAATTTAACCTTGACCAATGACCTTTATTTATCTGCTGAAAAGTCTTGACACAAGTAATAAACATTTGAAATATGAAGCTGAAGGCTGTATCACTTACCATTTTCAAAATTAGGGTCAATGTTATAGTTGAATTTAGGGCTGACTATCGGCCAAGAAAATCACTATCACGATAGTTTTACTATCACAGTATTGATATCGTGATACTATCACTATCATCAGAAATCAATCGCGATATATCACGATACTAATACTATCAGTCTATATGTTACTTAGTTTATTTTATATGTTGATCTGTATAGCTGGCATAGTCTACAGGCGAATCTCTTTTTATCAATGTTTTCGCCTTCCTTTACGAAGCCAAAATAGTCCCAAACATGGGACTTTCCGCCTTTGTTTTTCACAATCTCGAAAATCGCAGCCATGTCAGACGACAAAAATACGTAAAACAAAATAACTCGATTAGTGTGCTCGAAATAAGTAATTAATAATCGTAATTAATCGAATATCATTTATGATTGTCTTATCTTTATTTTTTCGATAATTCTAGCGCTGAGATTTCATAAAACATTGATAAGAAGTCTTAACTTAACGTGCTTTTGGATTTTTGAGAACCTTTTCACATCGTAAATCGAAAGTTAAAAATCGATTCCTAAACAAAAAAGGAGTACAAAAGAAACAAAAATCAAACGCGCCTATCACGTGATATTAGAAATTGAAAGTAGGATAAGTTACACAGAAAACTCGTTCTCCCTCTATCTCTCTCTTTCTCTCTTTTTTGACCCAAGATCCCAAGAAAACATTGAATTTCTGAGTAAGTAGGCTTTGAATATTTACTATCGAAACTATCGATATTTGAAGAAACAATCGCGATAGTTATCAATGTCAGGAAATTGCAATCGATACATCGATATCGTGACTGTCACTTTCACAATACATCGACCTATCGATCTATCGTTACACCTCTAGTTAAATTTTTCAAAATTTTGACCTTGAGAAATGAATTGACCTTGACAGATGGCCTTGAACTTAATACCAAAAGAAAGGTCATGTCATAAGCAATGCACATGTGAAATATGAAGGCTATTTCATCTACCATTGTAAACTTATGGACAATGTTAAAGTTAAGATGTTTGAAATTTTGACCTTGAGAAATGACCTTGACCTTGACAAATGACTTTGAACTTAATACCAACAGAAAGGTCA
The DNA here is from genome assembly GCA_946902895.1 of Fragum fragum. Classification (NCBI taxonomy): domain Eukaryota; kingdom Metazoa; phylum Mollusca; class Bivalvia; order Cardiida; family Cardiidae; genus Fragum; species Fragum fragum. The sequence goes on from OX336379.1 coordinate 3,604,271, forward strand.
TGTCATCAGCAATGCAAATGTGAATTATGAAGGCTACTTCACTTACCATTGTAAACTTATGGACAATGTAAAAGTTAAAATTTTTGAAATTTTGACTTTGAGAAATGATATTGAACTTAACGGATGACCTTGGACCTAGTACCAATAGAAAGGTTTTGTCATAAACGCTGAAACTGCTGGGGATAAAAAAGTAAATGGACCATATCCAAATAGGATATGCACATCTCTACTTGATACTTAGTCTATGAAGTTTAAATGAAATCCATTCAATAGTTTTTGAGAAAATGAGCAGATACAATTTTCCTTCAAAGGGCCATAAATCTGTAAAAGGTAAATGGACCATAACTAATATAAGATATGCACATCTCTGCTTGATAGTAAGTCTATCTGAGAAGTTTGAATAAAATTCTTCCAATAGTTTATGAGAAATAGAGCAGAGAAAAATTACTGACTAACAGACATACAAGAAGACTCCTATATACCCTCCCAAATAGAGTATCAGGGGTGTACAAGGCTTTGGAAAACATTATGAAAATTGAAGAACTATTTTTTACAGCAATTTCTTCATTATCTACAATGTTTTCTAGCCCAAGAGATATTTTCAAAATGTCAATGGACAACTATAGGCACTTGAGCACTTGTATCAATCCACAGGCCTGATTGTTCTGATTAACCCATTCCCACATGATAAAACTTTAGACCAGTAAGAATTCAAGGAAGTTGCAGACAAGAATTCTTAGTAGATGAAATCTTTCAAACCACTGTCTTTATGGGTAGAAAACATTGTGGATAATGAAGAAATTGCTTGTAACAAGCAAATTCTTCATTTTCCACAATGTTCTCCAAAGCTTTGAGGGGCTTTTATAAGTGTCATTGCGTGTTAACGCTTTCATGATATTTGGAAATTAGCCCCATCCATTTAAGTCATGTTCATCATCAGATCAAAATTCTTTGAAGGAATCTGATATAGGGTCACCCAATTACCATTCCTGTAAGATTAGGTTGAAATCCATTTGATGGTTTCTGAGAAGAGAATTTTTAAGGGTTTCACGGTATTTGTAAATAAGCCCCTCCATATTTTCATCTGATCAAAATTCTTTGAAGGAATCTGATAAAGGGTCACCCAGGATCATTTCCTTAAAATTTGGTTGAAAGCCATCAATTAGTTTCTATGAAAAAGATTTTTAAAGGTTTCATTATATATGAAAATAAGCCCCGCCCATTAAAGCCATGGTTTTCTTGCAATCAAAATTCTTTGAAGGAATCTAATAAAGGGTCATCCAATGATCATTCCTGTTAAATTTAGTTGAAATCCCGTAACAGGTTTCTGAGAAGAATATTTAACCATGTGGAAATTAGCCCTGCTCATTAAAGCTATATTTTTCATCCGATCAAAATGATAATCTGATAAAGGGTCACCCAAGTGTCATTTCTGTAAAATTTGGTTGAAAAGTAAAAGTTAACTGATGGAAGGGAGACCCACACAACACCATGCCAATAGCTTGCTGTGGAGCTTAAAACTTTTGTCTGAGACAGTGACATGACTGGATTTAGACCAATCTATAATTTTATCTATCTGCTGATGGGATAAGCCCCTCATCTAGATCAAAGGCTCATAGATTCTCTATACGAAAAACATCTGTGTTGAAATTACCTCAAAAACCCTTCCATCCGCGGATACCTTGAAGTCACAAAGTTCCGCCCGCTCACGAAGTTTACTGAGACTCTGTATGACATTGTTTCCATAGTTATCGGCACGGACTTTCTGTGCATCCTTTGTGTCACTCATAATGCCGGCAAGACAGAGAGTCATCCATCACCACAGTTTGTCTGTTACCTGAAACAAGGTGAAGCTTTCTATAAGTATTAACACAATTACAACACTTAACCAATGACCAGACGGCAAAATTTTACACTGATTCAAATTGAAACAGTTGCAGACGACTATTTAAAGTTCTAGGAATTTTAGATTTTTTCACATATCTGGGTAGAAAACATCGCAGAAAACAAAGAAGTTGCTTGTTGCAAGCAATTTCTTCATTTTACACAGTCTTTTCCAGTTTCTTGAGGGGCATAGAAAAGTGTCATTATGTGGGAATGGGTTAACTACATTCCCACAGAGACGCTTTTTGATGCCTCTGGAGAAAAATACTTTGGAAAACATTGTTGAAAACAGAGAAATTTTTTAACAAAAGATTTTAAAGATTTCGGCGTCTAAAATTTGTTGTTTGCAACATCTTTGTATTTGGTTCAGTCTTAAATTTTGTCATCTGGTAATGGGTTATCTCTTTGTCATGCTATTTGCAGAGTATTATTTTGGCTGGAAGCATAGTCAAAGATCAGCCTGTACATCTGTGCAGTCTTATCTAAGTCTACACCATCTTTTGGGTTTTTTTCATCAATCCCAAACAATGACACTTTTTAGCACCCCTCAAGAAACGCAATAGGGAAAAACATTGTAGAAAATGAAGAAATTGCTTGTTAAAAGCAATTTATTCATTTTCCACAATGTTTTCTAACAAAAAAGTTGAAAAAATCTGAAAATTTATAAATATTTATTTGTCATTTTCTTTCAAATTTGTCCAGTCTCAACTAAAACTGTCTGTTAAGGAGTTAAATAGAGTTGTATACAATAAGGTTGAATTTCTAGGAAAAATCTACCCTAAATCAGGCACTACTTTCAGCCCTTTTATTTAAATGCATTTTAAATTTGGGATTCCATGCAGTATATCCAGCCCTTTTATTCAAATGCCGTTTTAACCATTGTCATGCTGAACCAGTATATTCCTGTTCTTGCAGGAGGTAGAGACAAAGATCAGCCTAAACACAAGTGCAGTCTGATTCTAGTGTACACCACCTGTTTGTCCCTTTCAAGCCAGATTAGTTTAAAAAAATATATTGTAACAGAAATTTTGACCTTCAGTTTGTACTTTCATCCCTTTGATTTCCATTCATTTCTAAAAGAAAGATTATATTCAGCATGACAAGGGTTAAAATAAGTACTCCATGCTGCATGGTGACCTCACAAAGGTCAACATTCTTTCTAATTCAGCATCCTGAAAGAGACAAGTGCTGCTGAAATATAACTCTTAACCCTTGTCATGCTGTATAAATTACCTTACTGAATTGCTGTAAAATCAAAGGGCTGAAAGTACTGATAGAACTTGTTGTTCAATAATCAATATTTCTTTTATAAATCGGTTTCATAAACAACTCTGAGTCTCTGACAGGAAAAGTACAAGCATGAGGTGTAGACCAAGATTGGACTATGCTTATGCGCAGGTTGATCTTGGTCTACACCTCCTGCAAAAACCGAACACTTCAATTTCACAACTATCTTCAATGCAATTCATTTCTTGCAAAAACATATACCAAAAACATATTGCTGATGAAAATTGACTAATACATAATCAAGTCCACACATTTTTTTTTCCATTAACCTTTCTCACACAATCCCGCTTATTACACAAACAAAGCTTTGAAAACATTGTGGAAATGAAGAAAGTGCTTTTAACAAGCTTTAGCAGTTTCTTTATTTTTCACAATGTTTCCTAGCTTGAGATCTGTTCAACTTTGTATGTGATTTATCAGCAATCTCCCCTTATAACATTTGGATATTCATACATACAGAGCACAGGGTTCATTCCGTAATATGATAGAAAACGGTGTTGAAGAGTTATTTGATAAATTGTGAATGATAGTAGATGTTAATATGGTCTGGATAAAATTGGCGTATCCTAAAGCATACCATTGTACATACACCAAAGTGTCATTAACCCTTATCATGCTGAACTGGAATATTCCTGTTTTAGCAGGTGGTATAGACAAAGATCAGCCTGCACATAAGTGCAGTCTGATCTTGATATACACCTCCTGTTTATCCCCCTTCATTCCAGAGATGTTTCAATAATCAATTTTCAAAAGGAATATTGACCCTCATTCAGACCTTCCAGTGTTGTCAGTCTATGATTTTAAAGCAATTTTGTAAAGGAATTCAGCAAGACAAAGGTTAAGACAAAATTTGTGTCTTGCTCAGTGGTAGGCTAAAAGTAAGCAAGAAATGTGATAACTTTGATGACATTTACTCCCAAGCATTATTTTAACCTATTCCAACTCAATCCCTCCTTTTTACGCCCCTCGAGAAAAAAGCTTTGGAAAACATTGTGGGAAATGAAGAAATTGCTTGTATCAAGCAATTTCTGCATTATCCACAATGTTTTCTATCCAAAAAGACTGAAAAATTCAAAATTCCATCTACTTGAAATTGTCGTCTGCAGCTTCTTTCAATTTGGACCAGTCTAAAATTTTGCTGTGTTGGAATGGGTTAAACAACCAATATTCTAGAGATGATGTAATACATTCAAAAACAATGACGCTTTTACAAGCACAAAAGACTTCGTGGAAAAAGAAGAAATTGCTTCTACCCCAAAGGATCGGGATTTTTTAAAATAATAAAAAAATCAACGAAAACATCGTCATACGCAAGTTCTTTAAATTTGAACCAGTCTAAAATTTTGCCATCTGGTAATGATTGCCAAAATTCATAACATACGAATTCACTACAGTCTATCTCAAAGAAAAATATCAGCCTAACTATTCTTACTTACAGTCCCCCACCCACCTGTCTGCCACGAGGATCGAAAGTAGGTCACACTGTCTAGGACTGTCAATGCACACACATTGCTTTGATTTGGCATTATTAGACTCTAATCGTGAATAGTTAGACGGTTCCTATCGTTTGTTGTATACGTTTACTTAATTCTCTGCTAAATTAGAAAGTTTACCTGAATTTTTTTTCCTTTGGAACTTCAACTTCGATCCGGTCCCATTTTTTTCGGTTCCTGTATCGCCTCCAATTTTGAAGATCTATGTTTACAGTGTTGTCTCCCCTGTTAATTCACCAAATGACTGACAGTTCCAAACTTGTGTCGCCAGGTACGTAGTATCTCCGTATAACCAATTACCCACGAGAAAAAAAAAAAAAAAAAAAAATTAGACTGGTCCAAATTCAAATAAGTTGCAGACGACATTTCAAATTTGGTGCAGTTCTAACGACCTTTGTCTTTAAAGCAAAAAACATTGTGAATAATGAAGTTCTAAATTGCTTGTAACAATCAATTTCTCCCTTTTCCACATTTTTTTCGGAACTTTTTTTTCTTGTGGGGCGTGAAAAAGTGCGAAGGTCTCCAAGACTTATATATTTTTTTCATTTATTTTTTATCTATTCGTTGTTCTTGTTTTTAAATCCTTATAGATTAGAGTCGATTTTATTTGAAAAACAGCTATTTAGCAGGATAGGAAATATGACAATAGAAAAAGAAGAAATTGCTTCTTACAATTTGTCCTCAGTTTTCCCACAATGTTTACTCAAGTATTAAAACACAGGGAAATAAAAACCTGGTATTGAACTGGAAAGTGTTAATTGCGTTTCGACTTCATTCACCTTTAGCCTATCTTTCTGTAATAGATATAACCACTTCATATTTCCTCTATGAAATCTGGTAAGGTCCGCCTTGCAACGCCCCATTTTTCACGAACAAGTTTTGCAAAGGGTCATCGAAGGAACAAGTTTTCCTGCCAAGTTTGGTGCTATTAGGTCCAGGTCGCCAAAGGATCAGTCCTGGTACGTTTGGTTCAAACAGGCCCAGTAGAATAAGAGGATTAGATTTATTTGAGAATTATTCCATGATATCTCGAAGTATGGTGAACTCGGCCCTGCCACGCCTACGTTGTTTTGTAAATCGAATATCACGAAGTTTTGAAAAGGCTCACACAAGGAACACTTCTACCAGGTTTGGTCGACGTTTAGGAGAAGAAAATGTTTAAAGCCGGAAAATGTTGACGACGCACGACGGAAGGCAGACACCGAGTGACCCAAAAATCTCCCATGTGCATATTGTGCTCGGTTGAGCTAATAAAAATAAATTTTCTTCTCTTAATTTAAAGATGTGACGATTTTTTTACACGAATATCATTTAGCCTGACTTCTTTCAGAATCCACTAATAAATCTTGACTGGATAAAAACCCAAGTTGTTATAGGCGGGTCTTATAAGGGTAATAAGCAGGTTCCGACATGAATGTATGTTTTTATATGAGTTATCAGCAACAAGTGGAACATGAAGTAAAATGTCAACAAAACCAACCAAACAGAACAAAGTATTGTCTCCTGCATCTGCTCAGTGGGTATGAAAGATTTTAGGCAAGCATATCCCTGGGGACGACTACTTTCACACTTTCCTGGTTAAAGGGAGGTATCGATGTTTCTGAAACCTAGATAAGAAAAATTACCAAGTGCCGAAAAATATATTCAAACGAACAATTAATACTTTAAGCTAGGTCAGGTATTGTCTTGGTGGTAATCTAATAGACCTAAAGTGGCTTTTTGTGGTTACATCGGAAAGGTTCAGCGGAATTCCAGGTTATTTTTAGATATCACGGAATTCGGCTGTCGACATCGAATGACCTCATTTGCATACGACCCAGTCAAATGAAGGTAACAAATTTACTAGCGAAACAGCCAACGTCCTAAATCATGTCACATGAAAGGACTGGTCTTTACAGACCGGCTAGCGAACATTACTCCCAATGACGTAACGATGACGTTGGTTTGATGTTGTTTGAACTAAATGCAAGGTTCCAACAGTTATTCGCGCCACGTGAATGCCCTATAATCTTCGTAACTGTCTCGGATTAATCTAAATATAGATTAATAGCCTACGTAGGCTATTAGGGAAATACCCTACTTTTTTCTGATAAGCGACCTCATATTTTTGCAAAACTACTTTTCGGCATATTGTATTCAAATAGTCTTTGAGAGGAAATAAAACTGTTTAAAATCTGTGACATGAAAAAAACATCGATACCTACCTTTAAACCCTGGCTTTTACGTCCCTTTGGTTGTGTAATTGAGAAAACATTGTGGAAAAAGAAGAAATTGCTAATTAATAATAAGAAATTGCTTGTAACAAGCAATTTCTTCTTTTTCCAGAAATTTTCTTCCCCATTAAATGGTTATTTTTCAAATAAAATCTACTTTAAATTTTCGTCTGCAAAACCTTTGAATTTGGACAGGTCTAAAATTTTGCAAAATAGGAAAGGGTTAAGACTTCATTAATGAATTTTGATGGGACGTAAAACAATGGTCTACAGGGTTCTATTGGCGGTGCTTAACAGAACCATGTGGAATATATACTGAACTCATATAAAAATATATATTCATGATGGAAGCTGCTTATTAACACTTTCCTGTTTTTCAAAATTTTAGACCCATCCAAATTCAAAAGGTTTGGTGGACGAAAATTGAGGGTTGATTTTGTTTGAAAAATGACCATTCAGTAGGGTAGAAAATATTGTAGAAAAAGAAGAAATTGCTTGTCACAAGCAATTTCTTCTTTTTCAACAATGTATTCTCAGTTATGAAATAACAGGGACGTTAAAGCCCAGGGGTTAACCAGGAAAGAGTTAGATACGAATGATTTTTGTTAGGAATATCCTTTATGGCCGCCCTCTCTCAGATTTCACCAGGAAATACTCATCCACGTGCAGCAGCGTATGGATGATATAGCCAAATGATCAATTACAACTTTCTTCCTGAAACGACTCAGTTGATATATACGAACGGTGGCAGGGATGTTCATAAGATGGATTCTTTTAAAAACTTGTAAGATTTCAACCGAATCTCACAGGTGTGATCCTAGGGTGATCCTTTATCAGATTCCATTGAAGTATTTCGATCACTGATATGGGCGTGGCAATTTTTCATATGTAATATTCACAAGAAATTGTAAAATCTTGCAAGAATCCACTAAGTGGATTTCGGCCAAATTTCACACGAATTATACAGGGGTGATCCTTTGTCAGATTCCCTCGAAGAATTTAATCTGATTAAAAACATGACTGTTATTGGAGGGGATAATTCCCTTATATGATATATATCGTGAAAACGATTAGTTTCAACTAGATTTTACATGAAGAACATTTGATGACCCTTCACCGGTTTTCTTAAAAAAGAGGGCCGTTGACCCTGGGACGCTAACCTGGGACAAAGACTCTTTTTTTCTTTCAACAGTCTAATTTCATGCTAAGGTTGGGATTATGATACAAATGGGCCATACTTACATATATAGACTATGTTCCTGAGGATTTTTAAAAGGGGACCACATAAGAAACATTTCTGCCTATTATGGTTCAAAACGGCCCAGTAGTTTGGGAGGAGATGTCATTTAAAAACCGTTCTTTATTTCTATATAAACCCCACCCCTGGGGCTCCGAGGATCATGATTTTAGTTATTTTTGAAAGAGGTCAATATACTGATGCTCCATGCCAAATATCAAGGCTCTACGCCTTCTGGGTCAGGAGGAGAAGATTTTTATAGATTATTTTATAATTTCACTTTTGTTGCCATGGCAACCAGAGTTTTTAACGGATTTCAATTCTTTTAGCTATTGTTAAAGGGAACCACCTAAGGAACATTTCTGCCAAATTTGGTTCAAATTGGCCTAGTAGTTTAGGAGGATATGTCGTTTAAAGAAATTGTTGACGGACGACGCACGACGAACAAAAAATGATCACAATAGCCCACTTGAGCACTTCGTGCTCAGATGAGCTAAAAACGACCGGATGAAAACACAGCGTGTATGGTCGTTGCTAATTTCCATAAACGGTACAAATTGAAAACTTTGAAAAGCATTTTCTCGGAAACCACTTGATCGATCAATCAGTTTTCATAGGAAAGTTAATTGGATGATCCGTTATTAGGTTCCTCTAAAAAACTTTTGATTTGACCGAAACCCGTCTGTTATACAAAGAATTGTTACTGAATACCGGTAATCAAATAATGTTTAAACGGCGTAAATAACAACCAGAAAAGTCCCATTATTTTGCAAAATTCGTAGCCCAAGACATTATTGGGACTTCATTGCAATCCAAAAGTGTATCTAAGACAAGAGGTCCACAAGGCTTATCGGTCACCTGAGTCCAAAGAGCAGAAAAATATATATATAAGGATAATGCATATGCTATATTCTCCACAAGTGTAGTGAAGGTAGGGCATAAAAAGTATAATGAGCGAAAGATTGATTGATTTGAGTTTAACGCCACTTTTAATAGTATTTCAGTCATATCCTGGCGGCTGGGGCATTTAACAATGGATTCCTGGTATTTCTCATGCCAATACTACCACCACATCCTTTCCAGACTCCCAGCTGCTATCCCACTTAGGTTAACGATTATCCACCCATTGGTGAGAGACAAACGTCGGAAATGATATGTGCCGCCGTCGGTTATCGAACCCATAAAATTCCATGATTGAAGATTGTGAGTCTGATGCGCTACCGACTGCGAAAGACAAAATACGATCATAACAGATCATTAGTAGCAAAGTTCAGGAGATCATTCATCATTCTGATGGACAACAGGCATTGAGCTTTGGCAACAGCTCATGTGGTTTTTCAACAATGTGCTGATTTTAATCCCGACAAACTTTATAGATGATTCACCTTCACACAGAAGAGTTCCGTCAGACATAATCACATTTTTGTCAAGCACAAAGGCGTAGATCAGGTGCCGCTCGAAAGAAACGCCATTACAGGCCTTACAAGTTCCACATGCATATGCCTAAAAAATCTTGACTACTTCAAGTAAAGTAGCATTTTACTGATTATCTAGAAATGTTTCACTCATTTCCTCTTCCGAATCTTCTTCGCTGTTCTCTTAATATAGTGTTTTAATGATTGATAGGGGTCTAACGCCACTTTTATTTCAGTCATATCGCTTCAGCTTGAGCACCTAACAATGAATTCCTGGTATTTCTCACACCAGTACTGACCCTACATCCTTTCCTAACCTCCAGCTGCTATCCCACCTAGTTTTACGATTATCCACCCATTGGTGAGAGACAAACATAGTGTTTTAAAATGGTTGTACCAGTTGCTAAGGGAAATAGATGTTTGACTTACCAGACAGGTTTCGAACTTCTTTCTTTCCGATCATTGTTTCTTTTTATCGAAATTTCCAATTCCTTCATTTGAGCCCTACTATTTGTATACTTCCAATGTTACTTGTTGATTTATAATGCAAATTATGTTGGAAATAATCTTGTAGGTGATTATCCTTACAAATACTAGTATGTCGAAAACACTTAAAGGATAGTTTAGCCAACATTTTAAGAGCAAAACATTGTGAATTAAACCGATCTTTATCCATTTATTCGCTAGAATATGATTTTTGTATGAAATCTTGAGAACATCTACTAATGATAATTTCAAACGAGTTAAGTACACAGTCAATACAAACATTGCGATTAATCAACATACGTTCTAGATGTTCAAATTAACATTCATTTGTCAGATTTTGTAACAATTGCACATAGTTTTAAAGATTTATCTCTGAAAAAGCAAATATGCTCAAAATCTTGATGAGTTTCTTGAACTTGTTCAATGTAGCGACTTTTTAGCTAAAAAAAACTGGCATGTTGGTACCTCGGGTGATGGGAGTATTTAAAAATGATGGACAACATTAAGTATGTTATCTGAAAGAAAAAATATAATCTATGACACTGCAGCCATTTTGACTTACAAATGTGCAATCTCCCCTATGCATCTTTACCAAAACGTCCATTAATTAACGGTAACGAATACACCAATTTCTACAACTAGAGGCGCTTGAGTGCCTGTATCGCTCCACAGGCATGAATGTACTGATTAAGAAAACCTTTCATGAATTCAATATAAACTGAATATAAGGAAAATAACTCTAAGTCATTCAAATTTTGGAAATAGTTCTAGAGAACCATATTAAACTTTTTATTGTTTTTACAAAAGTCAACTTATGTAAAATTCATTACGCAAAATTTTCAATGTATACCATATATGGACATAAATTCAATTTAAACTGAATATAAGGAAAATAAATCTAAGTCATTGAAATTTTTGAAATAGTTCTAGAGAACCACTTTAAACTTTTCATTGTTTTTACATAAGTCAACTTATGTAAATTTCATTATGCAAAATTTTCAATGTATACCATATATGGACATAACCCACCAACGTAATAGCCATATTTTTTCAAACCAATCAAAATTATACGAAGGTATCTGACCGTCATCTTAGAATCATTCCTGTGAAATTTGTTTGAAATCCATCAACAGGTTTCTGAGAAATTTACTAAGTTTTCAGTATATACCATTTATGGAAATTATCCCTGCCCATTAAAGCCATTTTTCATCCAATCGAAATTCTTCTCATAATCTGATATAGACCACCCAAGGATCAATCCGGTCAAATTTGGTTGAAATCCATCTACTGGTTTCTGAGAGGAAGAATTTCAAAGCTTTTACCATAGAAGGAAATTGGCCCCGCCCATTAAAGCAACATTTTTCATCCGATCAAAATAATTTGAAGCAATTTGATAAATGTTCACCCAAGGATCATTTCTGTGAAATTTGGTTGAAATCCATCCATTGGTTTCTGAGAAGAAGGCTTTAAAGGTTTTCGCAATATATGGATATTAGCCCCGACTATTAAGGCCACATTTTAGATCTGATCAGAATTATTTAAAGGAATCTGATAGAGGTTCACCATAGGACCATTTCTAAGAAAGTTGAAGTCCATTAACTAGGTTCTAAGATGAAATTTTTCAAAGTTTTTACCATATATGGATATTAGCCCCGCTCATTAAAGCCATGTTTTTCATCCGATCAAAATTCTTTGAAGGAATCTGATAGAGGGTCAAAAGGAAAAGTTTACGGACGGACGACCGAACGCACGCACGCACGACGGACACAACGCCATAACATTGGCTCTCTGGCTTTCAGCCAGTGGAGCTCTAAAAACCAGGTAATCAAATACCAAATATATTGAATTAAGTTTCAGACTACTCTTCTTGGTAACTTGGAAGTGCCGAATAGATTTTGTACTTCAGAAAACTCTTGGATTTTTTTAAGTTATGATACGCTTTGATCAGTATTTCCAGTTCTAGCATTAGATCGCCGTTAACTGCCAAAGGACATTCTGCCAGACCTTTTTTTATATCGAATTTGCTCTGAAAATTTATAACAGCAATTCTATTTTCTATATCTAAAAGGAGAGGTCATGGGATTGATCGATTAAATGGGGTTTAACGCCACTTTTAACAGTATTTCAGTCATATCGTGGCGGCTGGAGCACCTAACAATGGATTCCTGGTATTTCTAATACCAGTACTATTACTATATCCTTTCCTAGCCTCGAGCTAAACTTAGGTTTACGATTATCCACCAATTGGTGAGAGACAAATGTCAGAAAGACTATTTGCCGCCGCCGGGGATCGTGCCACGAGATCCTATGATTGAAGATTGGGAATCTGACGCTCTACCGACTGCGCTATGACGGCGGCACAGAGAGGTCATGGGAATTGATAAACTGAAATCCTGACATGTTTCAAAGTTGATTTTTAACAAGATCTACAACCCCTTCCATTGGTCTAACACCATGAATAGACTTCGTAACTTTACAAAATTGAATGAATGGGGTTTAACGCCACTTTTGATAGCACTTCAGTCATATGTGGCGGCTGGAGCACCTAATCATGGATTCCTGGTATTTCTTCCTGGTACTACCACTACTGTCCCAGCCTCCAGTTGCTCATCCCACTACGGTTTACGACTATCCAACGATTGGTGGGGGGACAAATGTCGAAAAGGATATTCGATGCAGCCGGGGTTCGAACCCGATCAGTTTTAGGCCTTTCCGTTTGAAGGAGATTTACTTTCTTTTATTCCTATGTAAAATCTCAAACATAGGACTAATTCTCAGAGTATTATGGTAGAAACTCCCTAGTCAATGATGTATACCAAACATAAAAGCTCTAGGCATTACGGTTTGGGAGAAGAATTTTAAAGGTAGGCATCGATGTTTTTTTCATGTCACAGATTTTAATCATTCTTATTCCCTCCTATACACTATAAGGTTACGTAGGATGTTAATCTATTAGTTTAAACCGAGACAGTTGCAATGAATATAAGGTCATTCACGTGTCGCTTACTACCGTGGAATCCCGCATTCAGTTTTAATTTGCTCAAACCAACGTCATCAGGAGTTATGTTCGCTAGCCGGTCTTCAATTCAGTAAAGAGCAGTCCAAAACTGTCACAAGGGTTAATACGAATGTAGACACTTACCCTCATTTTTCGCTAACCATTTAATGCGACATAATTTAGGATGTTGGTTGTTTTGCCTGTCACTTTGTTACCTTCCGTTGACATTGTGTCAAATGCAAATGACTTCATGCGGAGTCTACAACCCAATTCCATATTTAAAATAACCTGGATTTCCGCCGAATCTTTCCTGTATATCCACAAAAAATCCACTTTAAGCCAATCAGATTACCACGAAGATAACATCTGACTCGATGTTAAGTATAATAAATATTCATTTTCGGCAAATGGCAAATTTTTCTTATCCTTGTTTCACAAACACCGATACCTCCCTTTAAAAATTTCTTTATCCAAAAGTAAAACTTTGTTCCGACAATATAGTGCTAATTTTCAGAATAGAGTATGCTTTGAACTGATTTTTAAGAGGGTCATTTGATGACGGCATACACCAAATTTCAAGGATATAAGCCTTACAGTCCTCGAGATGGACTTAAGATTTCCTTGTTAACGCAACATGTGAAGCGTCATTTAAGGCAATGATGCATAACAAATATCACAGCTCTAGTCCTTGCAGCATGGAAGAAATGGAGGTCCAAGAATTCCACAGCATATGACTAAGATTTCAGAATGATTGATTGGGGTTCAATGCCATATTTAACATTATATCAGTCATATCACAGTGGCTGGAGCACTAAACAGTAGATTCCTTGTATCTCTCACACCAGTACTACCACTACATTCTTTCGAAACCTCAATGTGCTCATCCCAAGTAGGTTTACGATTATCCATCCATTGTTCGAAAACAAATGTCAGAAATCGCGAAGGCTGGAGCACTTAACAATGGGTTCCTGGTATTTCTCACACCAGCACCACTGGCAGTACTACCACTACATCCTTTCCTCCAGCTGATATTCCACTTAGGCTTCCGATTATCCACCCATTGCTGAAACACGTTTCGGAAAGAATATGTGCCGCCGCCGGGGACCGAACCCGTGGCATCCAATTATTTAAGATTAGGAGTCTGTACACTACCGATTGCGCTGTGACGTCGGCCCCGGGACCCCCTGATTAGGATTCCTACACGCTACCAACTGCGGTATGGTCGTGGTCGGGTAATTATCCCGAGCAGAGTAATTACCTGAAGTATTTTGGTACAGGGTCATTTGGTGATCATATGCACAAAATATAAAAAATCTAGGCCTTACAGTTTGTTGGAAGATGATTTTAAAGATTTCCTTTATTCTCATATAAAATCCAGGATACCACAAGAGCTAATTTTCCGGGCAGTTCCATTCAGAAGTATTTTAGTAAATGTTCATAAGTCGACGATGTATACCATATATCAAAGTCTATATGGATTTCAATCTTTGAAGAGCATTTTGTATTTTAAACAAGCACGACCTAAGGATCATTTCCATGATTAATCTTGGAAGAGAAGATGACTTTTTAATTGTTGACATACAAATGGACAGACTGACAAAAGACAAACATTGACTGATCAAAATAACTCCCCTGAGCAATATGTGCTAAGATTAGCTAAAAAGGTTCAATGTGGAAAGGATTCAATATAGATCAAAAACTAAGAAATATCCTCTTTATGAATAAATACAGTTTAATGTCAGTTTTCCTTTCTTTTTATTACATGTATTGCTTCCTATGGGAAAATGTTGAAAAAAAGTAACAGTTAATGTCCAAATAATGAATAAGCAGGGAACTAAATTATCACTTCAAAATTAAAATAAACATCAATGTGAGAAAAAGTGTGTCAAAATTAGGGAAGATATCACATTTTCCATCAGAAATCTCTAAATCTCGTATAAAAATTCCAGTAAAACAGTATTTTCTGCAGCCTTGTTTAGTCAAAAAATCATTGCAATGAGGTAGGTGGGTTGAAATCATCGTCAAAGACTAGACTTATTGTTATTTTATAAATACCTTTCTTAAATAACAAATTGGTGAAGAGTTAAACACCATGACCAAAAGGGGTACAGTAAAATCAGATGGTGAGAAGTTTACATCAAGACGAAGAAACGGTCTTGAAAATCTAGTTGTTTGACTCTGAAGCACCTAGCTTTTGAACAAGGCAGGAGAAAACACTGTTAAATATAAATGAAGCATAAAAATTCTAATGTTAATTGTTAAAAAGTTTTTTTTAATTTCTTTTTATTGACCCTTTCTCTGTTGATACCAGGATAATACTATATAAGCAAGTAATGCAGATAAGTATTACCCTGTAGACTTGCTGGCTGATCTTTGTCTTAACACAAGGAGGGAAAGGGGGGTAATCTATTATCTAAGTTTGACAATGCTGTTCTTACTTCTTATGTTGCAGGTACTTATTGAGATTGTCAAGTCTAGATGATTCAAATCAGTATCCAAAAAACGTAAAAAATTCAAGAAAGTATTACCCCCCCTTATTCTTAAGACCTCTGTCTCACATCAAGCATTCCATTCTTGTCACTTTAAATTAGCCACAATATCACTACTAAGTCATGGAAAATAAGAGAAATAATGATTTTTTTTTTTCAAACCAAAATTTGAGTGAATTTTATATCAGCTGGAAAAAGGGTTAATAAAATCTAATTATCATCTGTATACATCATGAAAATTTGTTGTGATGAAAACTGAAGGTCCATCTTGCAGTCTCATGATGCATCAGAATAATGAGGTGTCTGATCACAATCCACGATGTATTCCATATCTTCTTGTTCAGTAATTCAGCGGATCTCTTTTTTACTGCAAGGAGAAAGAAATAATGACTTACTGTCCAGAACAATACAATAATATAAAATAATGGATGCATTTGATTGCTTCTAGAGGTGTGGATTGTCAATATGGTGTTAATGATAATTCATTTCAATGTCTATTTACCCTGAGTTCTCCTTTTCATTGAATTAAATTGGAGGCCATTTATTACTTAAGTATCCAAATTCATGTCCGGTTACTGGTACACTTCAGATGTTGCTTTGGATTTTCTCCTAATCGATTTGTCTTTTTCCTGTTTTATTAAGGATATCACAAAACCAAGACTTTTTCCCTCTGGGAAAGAGTTTCACAAAAGTCCCGACTTTTTGCAATTTTCCTGGTAGCATGGGAACCCTGTACATCCCATGATTGAAGGGTGTCGGACGCATTCCTAACTGCGTTATGGTGGCAGCCCTGATGTACTCACAGACACAACAGCACAGAAATAGCCTCATTGGCCATTGTAGTAAGATTCATACCAAGTTTGATTGAAATTGGCCCACTGGTTTGGGAGGAGAAGCCCACACACGGACGCACTCAATGCCATATCCCCAAGGCCACTATCTCCCAAAACTATGCAAGGATCAGTCATGACTCTGCACTTCTTGTTAGGATACATCCATCCCTGAAGTTACTTTCAGAGGTACCATAGAAAAATTTCATTCTAAAACAAGAGGCAATACACTGCCTGATTCACTCTGTCTTGAACTTTTACTTATCATACCCATTCCAACACAGTGACGCTTTTGGACCCCCTCAAGAAAAACAATTGGGAAAACATTGTGTAAAATAAAGAAATTGCTGCAATTTCTTCATTTTACATAATGTTTTCTACCCTGAAAATTGAAAAAATCTAAAATTTCATAAACTTATAATTGTTAACTGCAACTTCTTTCAATTTGGATCAGTCTAAAATTTTAATGTGTGGTAAAGGATTAAACATAGGAGGCATCTCATTCAACCCATTAACAGACGGCAAAATTTTAGACCAGTCCAAATTGAAAGGTGTTTCATACAACAATTCAAAAGTTAGGAAAGTTTGGATTTTTTCACTTTTTCGGTAGAAAACACGTTTTCCAAAGCTTTTTTCTTGGGGGCGTCTAAAGGCGTCATTGAGTGGGAATTGGTTAAGACAAGAGGGCCATTGGCTCTAAAGCCCTCACCTGAGGTATATAGAGAATATTACAACAGTGTACTTTTCTATTTGTTGTTATTGTGTTCGAGAATCGTGTGTAGGTATTTTTTATTGGATGAGACCGAACGTCGACTCCAATAAAAAATACCTACATACGTTTCCTTTTATCATATACCTTTAGGACGTGACAGTAAGAAAATTCTCTTAAATGATTAAGAAATAACCAACTTTCAAAAAAAATCCGAACGTAAATACACAAACAAAAGGGCCGTTGGCCCTGGGGCACTCACCTGAGATAAAGGCTCTTTTTTCTTTCAACAGTCTAATTTCATGTTAAGGTTAGGATTTTGAAACAAGTGGGCCACAATTACATATAAAGACTCCCCCCCCCCCTGGCTCTGCCCCTGGAGACCCGAGGATCATGATTTTAGCTATTTTGTAAGAAATCAATATACTGATGCTTCATGCAAAATATTAAGGCTCTACTCCTTCTGGGTAAGGAGGAGAATGTTTTTAAAGATCATTTTGAATTTTCACTTTTGTTTAAAAGATTTCAATTCTTTTAGCTACTTTTAAGGGGGAACACCTAAGGAACATTTCAAATTTGATTCAAATCCGCCGAGTGGTTTGGGAGGAGATATCATTTAAAAATCGTTCTTTATTTCTATATACCCCCCCCCTTAGGCTCCGCCCCTGGGGACCCAAGGATCATGATTTTAGCTATTTTGAAAGAAGTCAATATACTGATGCTTCATGCAAAATATCAAGGTTCTACGCCTTCTGGGTCAGGAGGAGAAGAATTTTAAAGATTATTTTAAAATTTCACTTTTGTTGCCGTGGCAACCAGAGTTTTTAACAGATTTCAATTCTTTTAGCTATTTTTGAAGGGGACCACCTAGGGAACATTTCTGCCAAATTTGGTTCAAATCGGCCCAGTAGTTTGAGAGGAGATGTCATTTAAAAATTGTTCTTTATTTCTATATAAACCCCACCCCCCTGGGGCTCCACCCATGGGGACCCGAGGATCATGATTTTAGCTATTTTGAAAGAGGTCAATATACTGATGCTTCATGCAAAATATCAAGGCTCTATGCATTCTGGGTCAGGAGGAGAAGATTTTTAAAGATTATTTTAAAATCTCACTTTTGTTGCCATGGCAACCAGAGTTTTTAACAGATTTCAATTCTTTTAGCTATTTTTGAAGGGAACACCTAGGGAACATTTCTGCCTAATTTGGTTCAAATTGGCCCAGTGATTTAGGAGGAGATGTCTTTTAAAGAAATTGTTGATGGACATCGCACGACGGACGCCAGACAAGAGGGGATCACAATAGCTCACTAGAGCACTACGTGCTCAGGTGAGCTAAAAAAACTGATCACAATAGCTCACTTGAGCACTTTGTGCTCATTTGAGCTAAAAATGTCATTCAAATGTGTCAATAAATGTAGATATGTTAACAAAATTTGAACATACGACTGAGACAGCAAAATGATATCATATAACATCCTCCTTCAACAGTAAATAACAAGAGCTTCGCATATGCGCCTAAGGGGGTTTGTTGGTGGAATATAACTTTTTACCATAAGTTATGATAAAAATGACCTTGAACACTGACCTTGACATAAGATTAAATTTTATATCAACAAAATGACAGTACCCCAAAGAATACAATTTTGTCAGTTCTTACAAGAGGAAAATCTGAAAAGAATAAAGTTTCAACCTAATGGGACTGGCTGAGAAGGACTAGAACGTTCACTTTCTGAAAATCTTTTGAATCTAGAAGGATTATCCTACCTTACATTATAACCATTTTGTAGTTTTAGATGTGAGTGTTCTCTGCTGGATGCTACCTCTTTTCATATATTCATTTTAACAATAACAAATCATAGAGAATCACTGTAGTAAATTTCAATCATTTTCAATCAACACTAGGCTCAAGTTATAACCATTTGAAAAGTTGATTACACTAGAAATTAGGCAATTTTTCAATTCAAGGGCAGATAATTGGTGAAGAACTTGGGTTATCTAAATTTTTAAGGGTTTAATGGACCACTAATGCAGATTCATTATGCAAAGTTACTTTTTAGCAGCTTTGTAGAACAAAACCGGTATTTCACATCGCTCATTCAGAAACAAGTTTTCACACATTTCAGCTTATTTCCACGCATGCTCATAAACTTGAAGTGAAAATCTATGTGATTGCCTCCATCTTTTTTCATAGCTGATGAAGAAAATAACTTACTTTCTTAATGCCAACAGACTCCTTTTAGTCATGAATATCGAGGAAAATGGTTTAATTTGTTTTGTTTGTTTGAATGGGGTTTTACGCCGCTTTCAACAATCTTTCAGTATATCACGGCGGCTGGAGCACCTAACAATGGAATCCTGGTATTTCTCAAAGCAGTACTACCATTACATCCTTTCCTAGCCTCCAGCTGCTATCCAACATAGGTCTACCATTATCGACCCATTGGTGAGAGACAAATAGTCGGAAAGGATGAGTGCCGCCATCGGGAATTGAACCCAGGACCCCTAGATTGACAGTCCGACTCAAGGTGGGAAGTTACTGGTCTCACATAGGTCTACCATTATCAACCCATAGGTGAGAGACAGAAAATGGTTTAAACTTTGACTTAAAACACACAGTAAATTGTCTAATGAATTCTCTAAATGAGAGAAAAAATTTCCAATTGATACTGTAGGAGGAATTGCGCTCACATGAAATATAGTGGTTTGTTTTTCATTTCAGGTGGAGAAAATTAAGATAATTAGAAGGACTAGAGTAATTAGAATTTCAAAGGTCTTATGCACAACTAGACATCATAGAGAACCATTATGGCACATTTCAGTTCATTCCCTTTGATACTGTAAGAGGAGTTGCGACCATAAAATTGTTAATGGACGGACAGACAGTTTGTTTAAATGGGATCTAATTTAAGGTCGTTTTAAGACCGACGACCAAGGTCATAACAATACAGCCCTCCAGGTGTACAAAAAGGAAATATGTGATTTTCTAATGAATTAACATGAATACTTACAGCTTTTTCCTCTTCAAAGCATTCTCTAATGGTAATCAAGTGTATTTCTTTTCCATCATCACCGATCCATTTTGCAATGAAAAGTGGCTGATTTTTTTCTTCATATAAAAAGTCTGCATCTGAATAAAAATATAAGATCCCTTATTTAGGTAAACCTGTCTAAATGGCATTACCGTGATGTAAATGAAAGATTGTTGAAAGCGGCTTAAAACCCCATTCAAACAAATCTTTCAAATGGCACATCTTCTCATGATGGAGAATAATTGTGCCAAGTTATTCTGACATACAGACATAATTGTAGATGAAATGCTCCAGACAAGCACAATTTTAGTGTTTGACCTTGAGCTGTGACCTTGAACTAGAAGCTATCAAAAAAATCTTTCAAATGGCACATTTACTCATGATGGTGAATAATTGTGCCAAGTTATTTTGAAATCCATCCATAAATGTAGGAGTAATTGTCTGGACAAATTTGGACGGATCAACGGACTAACGGACTAATGTTCTAACAGACATACACTGACTTGTCGTGTTGACAACTATGTCTCGCTCACTGCAAGCTGGCTCGACAACAAAGTACATAAAATACATTATTCAGTTCTGTAGACTTTGCAGTAATATCCCCCACAAGTTAGAAATCCTAGAATAGTAACATCTTAATGCTTTTATAACGTCACAATTGTATTATTATTCCTAGGACGCTCAAAAGAAAAAATTTAGAAAACATGGTGCCAAATCATTTCCTTCATTATCCACAATATTCTTTACTTGAACAAGAGGGCCGTTGGCCCTGGGGCGCTCACCTGAGATAAAGGCTCTTTTTCTTTCAACAGTCTAGTTTCATGTTAAGGTTAGGATTATGAAACAAGTGGGCCACAATTACATATAAAGACTATGAACCTGGGAATCCAAAAGTCCAAATTACAAATTCCAAGGCTTTAGTGCCGATTTGAAAGAAGGAAAAAACTTTTTCCATGGGTTATAATTTCAGAAATAAGAAAGAAGTCTGTGAACTGATGCTTCATGCCTATACACACCCCCCCCCCCCCTGGGTCTGCCCAAATAGACCCGAGGATCATGATTTTAGCTATTTTGTAAGAGGTCAATATACTTATGCTTCATGCAAAATATCAAGACTGTACGCCTTCTGGGTCAGGAGGAGAAGTTTCTTAAAGATTATTTTAAAAATTCACTTTTGTTACCATGGCAACCAGAGTTTTTAACGGATTTCAATTCTTTTAGCTATTTTTGAAGGGGACCACCTAAGCAACATCTCTGCCAAATTTGGTTCAAATCGGCCCAGTGGTTTGAGAGGAGATGTCATTTAAAAAATCGTTCTTTATTTCTATATAAACCCCACCCCCCTGGGGCTCCGCCCCTGGGGACCCGAGGATCATGATTTTAGCTATTTTGAAAGAGGTCAATATACTGATGCTTCATGCAAAATATCAAGGCTCTACGCCTTCTGGGTCAGGAGGAGAAGATTTTTAAAGATTATTTTAAAATTTAACTTTTGTTGCCATGGCAACCAGAGTTTTTAACGGATTTCAATTCTTTTAGCTATTTTTGAAGGGGACCACCTAAGCAACATCTCTGCCAAATTTGGTTCAAATCGGCCCAGTGGTTTGAGAGGAGATGTCATTTAAAAAATTGTTCTTTATTTCTATATAAACCCCACCCCCCTGGGGCTCCGCCCCTGGGGACCCGAGGATCATGATTTTAGCTATTTTGAAAGAGGTCAATATACTGATGCTTCATGCAAAATATCAAGGCTCTACGCCTTCTGGGTCAGGAGGAGAAGATTTTTAAAGATTATTTTGAAATTTCACTTTTGTTGCCATGGCAACCAGAGTTTTTAACGGATTTCAATTCTTTTAGCTATTTTTGAAGGGGACCACCTAAGCAACATCTCTGCCAAATTTGGTTCAAATCGGCCCAGTGGTTTGAGAGGAGATGTCATTTAAAAAATCGTTCTTTATTTCTATATAAACCCCACCCCCCTGGGGCTCCGCCCCTGGGGACCCGAGGATCATGATTTTAGCTATTTTGAAAGAGGTCAATATACTGATGCTTCATGCAAAATATCATGGCTCTACGCCTTCTGGGTCAGGAGGAGAAGATTTTTAAAGATTATTTTAAAATTTCACTTTTGTTGCCATGGCAACCAGAGTTTTTAACGGATTTCAATTCTTTTAGCTATTTTTGAAGGGGACCACCTAAGGAACATTTCTGCCAAATTTGGTTCAAATTGGCCCAGTAGTTTAGGAGGAGATGTTGTTTAAAGAAATTGTTGACGGACGACGCACGACGCACGACGGACGGACGCCGGACAAAAGGCGATCACAATAGCTCACTTGAGCACTACGTGCTCAGGTGAGCTAAAAATACAGATTTTAGAAATCTGAAAAGTTTTGTCTGAATTTTTTTTAAATTTGGACCAATCTAAACTTGGTGTCTGGTAATGGGTTAATGTATAAAAGGTTTTTAACCTATTCCAACACAACAAAATTTTAGACTGGTCGAAATTGAAAGTAGCTGCAGACAACAATTTACAGGTGATGAAATTTTAGATTTTTTTTAACTTTCTAGGGAGAAAACATTGTATAAAATGAAGAAATTGCTTGTTACAAGCAATTTCTTCATTTTACACAATGTTTTTCCAATTGTTATTCTTGAGGGCATCGAAAAGCGTCACTGTGTGGGTATGGGTTAAGATGATATTTCATTTATCTTTGTGAATAGGAAAGAAGCTTTTTCAAAAATTTGCAAAGGGAAAGGAAATCATCTTTTCTTTTTAGTTATTTAACCCATTTCTACACTGCAAAATTTTTGACAAGTCCAATTTGAAGGAAGTTGTGTATGTTATTTCAAATTCTGATTAAACTGGAAAATAAGATTGATTAATTGACTGGGGTTTAACTCGACTTTTAACAGTATTTCAGTCATACCATGGCAGCTGGAGCACCCAACAATGGGTTCCTGGTATTTCTCACACCAGTACTACCATTGCATCCTTCCAAGCCTCCAGCTGCTATTCCATTTGGGTTAACAATTATCCACCCATTTGTGAGAGACAAATGTCAGAAAGGATATGTGCTGCCTCCACGTATCGAACCCTTGAAATCCCATGATTGAAGATTAGGGGTCCGACATGCCGACTGCACTTTGACGGCGGCAGGTGACAATTTAAATTTGGTTAAATTTTAAAGAAGAGGGCCAATAGCCCTAAAGCACTAAGCTGAGTCGATAACTATAGAAGTAAAATAGCACAAATGACCTTATTTCAGCCCAAAGTGACCCATTATCAAATTTTATCCAAGAAATCACAAACAAACATTCTTACCAAGTTTCAAGGTGGCAAGTTAAGTGGAAAGAAGATTTCTTTATATTAGACCTTGTGACCTAGTTTTCGACCTGATGTGACCTAATATCAAACTTGACTAAGATTTTTATTAAGACTAACCTCTGAATAAATATCGAGTCAATTGAGTAAAAAATATGGCCTATAGAGTAAAAACAAGGTTATTCTCAGATTTGACCTAGTTTTTTATCCACCTATTGAGGACAAATCTCGGAAAAGATATGTGCTGCTGCCGGGGATAGAGCCAACGACATCCCGTGATTGAAGATTAAGAGTCTTGTGCCTACTGACTGGGCTATGAAAGCGGGAGAAGAAAATTAAGAACACCAAGAGGGAAACAAAGTGTGATATTTCAATTCCACCATCTTCAAGGTTAGTAACAGAAGGATATGGAGGTGCCTGCCTGTACACTATAGATTTAAAATTATCAATGACCTAACGCAAGTAAAAGTTTACGAACACCATGACAATAGCTTTGATGGCCTTCAGCCACTTGAAAAGAAATGCTTCTAACAGTCACTTTTCAAATACCCTCTGTAAATCTTATGGAATGTTTTAGAAGGGTAAGAAAAGGAAATGTCAATATTGCAAATAGTTTACTCATCTACTTACGTGAGAATACACTATCATCGTCTGGGTTGTACAAAGCAGCAAAATTTGTCATAATATTTTTAATATGTTCTTGCCAATATTTGAGCTTTTCTTTAAGGAAGTTAGCCTCAAATTCACTTGAGCTGTCTGCTATCTTAGTCTTCAATGTTTTAACATGGCTGAAAAAAGATTTAAAGAAATAACAAAAGCTCTTGTTTTGGGTTACAGATCTAGATTAGAGGGGGTAGCATCATTACAATTAAAATTCGTATTTCTAAATGGTACCCTATGCTGTGGGTACTCATTTGAATTATCCCTTTGAGACAAATCAAATGAGTACCTACAGCATATGGTTTGTGACAGTAGTAGAGAAATATTAACCCATTCCCACTCAAGCCCTCCTTTTTACGCCCCTCAACAAAAAAGCTTTGGAAAACATTGTGGAGAATGAAGAAATTGCTTGGATCAAGCAATTTCTTCATTATCCACAATGCTTTCTATCCCAAAAGACAAATTCAAAATTCCATCAACTTGAAATTGTCGTCTGCAGCTCCTTTCAATTTGGACTGGTCTAAAATTCCATTGTGTTGGAATGGGTTAACATCTAGAATATGAATTACACCCTCTACCTGTAGTTCTGGGTTTGTTTTTAACCCTTTGCTGTTCTTCAAAATTTTAGACTTGACCAAATTCAAAGGGATAGCAGAAGACAGTATAAAGTAAGCAGGGTGCCCATAATTTTCTGCTTGCAAAATTCAAGACTTTTTCCATGAACTTTGATGGATATTTCCTTAAATTCAAGGTTTTTCTTCAAAACAATCAAATCGTCAAAATCTTGTTCTATGTATCATGCATTTTTCATTCGTATGAAACTGGGGTCTCTCTCTGTTGTGGGGGGACATTACCTATTTTCAAGAAGGGGGCATTTTAGAATGTGGAACTCTATTTATTTCATGCACAATTTAATTATAGTAACCATGGGCATAACTAGAGCTGCTTGAGCACCTTTATCGCTCCATAGGCCTGATAGTACAGATTAAAAAAGAGGTATTTTCAAGCATGTTTCCTATGAATCAAAATTCTTTGAAGGAATCTGAAAAAGAGTCACCAAAGGATCATTCCAGAGAAATTTGGTTGAAATCCATCGACTGATTTCTGAGAAAGATTTTCAAAGCTTTCACCAAATATGGAGATTAGCTCGACCATTTAAGCCATGCCTTTCTTTAGATCAAAATTCTTAGAAGGAATCTGATAAAAGGTCATCTGAGGACTATTCCTGTGAAATTCGGTTGCTGATTTCTTTATAAGACTTAAAAAAATTTTCCCCGCCCATCCAAGCCATCTTTATTATCCAATCAAAATTATTTGAAGGAATCTGATAAAGGGTCACATAATGATCATTCCTGTAAGATTTGGTTGAAATCAATCAATTGGTTTCCGAGAAGATATGAAAATTAGCCGTGCCTATTAAAGCCATGTTTTACATCTTATCAAAACTCATTGAATGAATCTACAGGGTCACCTCAGGGCTCTGCAGAATGGGCGACTCAGGCGAAAAAGTCGCCTGGTTTCATAAAACTTCCCCTGATTTGCTGATCAAAGCGAAGTCGAAGTCGCCTGGAATTTTCGGGAAGTCGCCTGGATACGATAGGTGATAACCAAATCTGGCCCAGTGGCTATAAAAGTAGGGGACAGTGTGCAATTATACAACTGTCCGCCGGAAGCCTTTTGATCGTAAATCAAACGTGTATCGATACTGTAGTCGCGAGGCCAGCAGATTATCAGAAATAGGGGTATGTTCTGGCAGCTGATAGTCAACATGCTTGCTTCATTCACACCTACGCCGATTGATTTCGGCAATGCTGTGTATATTCTCGGCACTAGAAATCTTTATTTAAAATCCTTTCCCTTCTTAAGTTTTAATTATTTCTGTAAATTAAGTTATCATCAGTCTATGAGATTTGTTGCTTACTTTCACATAATGAGAATAATGGCCGACAGTTACGGACGTGTCATTTACCAGAAGTCAAAATATTTTTAAAATTTGAAATCTTGATGAAAAAATAATTCTGCCGAAAATCTACGAAGAGTAAATTTATTTTTCATTAGAATCCTTCAATTTGAGTTATCTGCTTTAATTGGAACAAGTGAAGAAAATTATGGCAAACAATTTAAAGGCTTCTACGGTCTTTTCCCGAGATTTTTGTTATGATACATTCTATCCAAAAACTAAATTTCACTTACTTGTGTTGATAATAATTCCTTTAAATAACATGTAATCCTATGAAATGGAGCAAATTATCCTGTGTTAACTTTAAACCTCTGCATGTACAGTCTGGTTTTGTGTACTGAGCAGTAACCCTTACCCTTTACACACTATAACTGACTTAATCACAGAGGACCATTTTTGACCAATAAATGACAATTTTTATCCATTTATATGTTATCAGGTAAAGTGCACAGACTTTAACTCATTACCACACAATCCCCCATTTTGACATCTTGAAATGTTTTTATGGGAAACTGTGGAAAAAGGAGGAAATGTTTGCAGCAAGCAATTTATCCTTTCCCCACATGTTTCTACCCTCTTTGGCACCTTCTTTCTTATTTAAGCTCACTGTGAAATGTCTTATTTAGCTTCTTTCAACTTGTACCAGTCTGAATTTTGAATTTTAGACCAGTCCAATTTGAAAGGAGTTGCAGACAACAAGCAAAAGTAGGTGCAATTTGAAATGTAACAAACCTACAGGTTAGAAAATATTGTGGGAAAAGAAGAAATTGCTTGTGACAAGCAATTTCTTCTTTTCCCACAATATTTGCTCGGGTATAAATTCATGGGGACATGAAAACAAGGGATTGTACAGGAAAGGGTTAAATGGGACACTTTTAACATAATCAGAGTTCTGCCAAGCTTTTGACCTTAGGGGGCCACTGGCCCCTCTTAGCCATTAATATGGAGCCACTTTTCCAAAACATGGGGCCACTTTACTATAAGATCGGATATATGATGTGAACCCAATCATTGAGAAGAAATCTCAAGGGCTTTCTTCTCATTTCAAAATAAACAATAAATTGAATTAAATACTGAATTGATACAGTTTTGAGCTGTTGATGAATTATTTTTCTTGTGCTTAATACAAAGAGAACAAGTCATTGTGTTTTTACTTAAATCGTGAGATAGCCACGAAAAGTCCAAGAGCCATTAATTTTGGAACTGTTTTTCGTAGCTCGATTAAGCTGTTTCGCGCCAGGATTCCAATTGAGATTCGGCCAATTTTGAAGTCCCAGGCTCGTTTGGCTGATCATCGGCGCCAGTTCGTGCTTAAACTTTAGATTGTTTATGTTTTCTTTTTTCTGCCAACGCGGCGACACAAAACACCAAGTTTATTATGCAGAAGGATTATTTCGTTATGTCAAACTTAAATTTGTTACTTTTATTATAACGCTATTGATTGGCTGATATGACTGAAAAACAGAATTTACACTGCACAGTCAACCAATAAGAGCGACCTTTTCAATCAATATTAATGCTCTGAATTACCAAGGGAAACCCGGAAGTAAATAAAACCCCTAACATCCGCTGATTCGTCCCAAGGTATCTTCGTACCTACAGTTCATGGTTTGTAATTCTAACGCGCCGGTCGGCCCATCGGACATATTTTTTAGGGGCCATCTGTATTTTTGGCAGAACTCTGCAAAATTTCAGTCATGGTTGTGACTGGAGCCCCTAACAATGGATTCCTGGTATTTCTAATACCAGAAATACCCACTGAGGTTTACAATTCTCCACCCATTGATGAGAGACAAATGTCGGACAGAATGTTTGCATCAACCAGGATTGCACCCTAGACCTCATGATTGAGAGTCTGTGCTGTGGCCCTGGCCTAGAGAGATAATAAAGAACAGGGGTCAACACTGTGTCCTGGGATCGATCCCTGAAAATTCAAAGGGACCCCAGCTCAGGATAGAGATTCCGTTAGGATCATTCGAAATTTCTCCAGTACAATAGAATGAATAGATCTTAATCAGGGCTTTTTTTTTTGTTCATTAATAGGGGCCTACTTCCCAATTAAAAAAGGCTCTTTTTTTCCCCACTTGTGGCAGAGAAATTTCCCAAATTACAGCTTATTTTTGCATTTTATGGATTTATTTTCTTCAAATTTTTTTTTTGTTCAATATTTCTATTCATTTTATTACCAATAAGACCATTACTTTAGTTACCGGTAATTATCATTGAATCTTGAAAAATGATGCATGAATCTTACTTTTTAAATTAAACTTATGTTTCCCAATTCTTCAGAAAACTGCACAAAAATTTCCCAAAACAAACAGGCTAGGACCTCTTCCCAATCTCTAGTAAAAAAGCCCTGTTAATATATCAACTAATGGTCCTGATTCATTTGCCGGCTTGTTTTTGTAGAACACATTGTGGGTACAAGCAATTTCTTTATTTTCAACAATGTTTTCCAAAGCTTTTTTTTTTCAAGTTGGGCTTAGAATGGCAGGATTGCATTTGAATGAGTTAAAGTATATCAAGGAGGGATCCCTGATTATCTGGAGGAAACCCTGAAGTAAAAGATAGGTGTTCCTGTGGGATCCCACTGAAGCAAAGTTAGTGTCGACCCCTGAAGAATACTAATTGAATCACTAGCCTGGATTTGCTTAGATCCCTTCCACTTTTCTTGCATCCTCAGGATCCGAAGAGACACTGTTGATGTCAATCACAGAATTAAACTTACTTTGTGAGAAAACCTTTTAAGTAAACTCTAATATCTTTCTGACTGTTAAAATCCCAAGGGCAGTCATCAACATCATACTCTTTACATTGAAACACCTCTTGTTCACCATCCTCAACCTCATCATCTCCATCACCACCACCCTCAGCTGATGCATTTCCCCCAATTAGTTTCGAATCAATTCCACACTGTTTTTTTATTTTCTGCAAAATTAAGCATAAAACTGAGAGGATTAAAAGATTTTTCTTTTTAGACTGGTTCAAATTGAAAGGAGTTGTAGACGACAATGAGGGACATTCCTGTGTTATCTTCCCTTTGTCTTGCGAGCATTAAATCAGAGGTGTGCCAAATTGTACATTGGTCCTTTCACTTCATTACCTTTGTTTTTATCCTTGTTCAGTATGGGGAAGTTGCGATTTTTTATTTGCATTTTCTAGTTTTATTATAAATACAAATCTCTCAATGGTGTTAGTTTATGGTTCAGATATAGAAATGTTGAGTTTTTCAACATTTCAACATCCAAAGTTTGCACTAAACAGCTGATCTTAAAACTAGACAGTGCAAAGAAACCTAGGATAAAGTCCAAGTAAAACACTGATAGGGACCAATGTATTTCTGGAGAGTGTTCAAGAGAGATAACCGAAGAATGTCCCTCATTTAAACTCTATGAAGTTTTTAGATTTTTTCAACAAAGCACAAAACTGAGAGGACAGTTTATTTTCAAAACAATTAACAGATTCTTTTTTATACTGGTCCAAATTGAAAGGAGTTGTAGACCAGAATTTAAACCTTATGAAGTTTTCTGATTTTTTCAAATTACTGGGTAGCAAACATAAACAAGAGACCCATGAAGGTCTGAGACACTCTTCTGGTTATCAAATTTTCTGTTAAAACAAGATGTGTTTGTGAAACACCATGCCCCCAAATCAGGAATTCTTTAGAAAGGGATGATTTTTATTGTTTTTTTTCTTTGTTTTAGAGAAAAGGGTTAAATTTTGACTTTGACCTTGATGAAATGACCTTCCAAAGTTGTGCCTTGTTAAGACCTATCTACATACCAAATATTAGCATTGTAACTTAATTAGGTATGAAGTTATAGGGAATTGTTTAGTTGACAGGTTAAGTTTTTTAGTAACATTTTAGGGAAAAGGGTTAAAATTTTGACCTTGACCTTAAAGAAATGACCTTCCCCAGTTGCGCCTTGTTGAGACCTATCTACATACCAAACATTAGCATGGTAACTTAATTAGGGATGAAGTTAAAGGAAAATGTTTAGTTGGCAGGTTAAGTTTTTGAGTAACATTTTAGGGAAAAGGGTTAAAATTTTGACCTTGATCTTTATGAAATGACCTTCCCCAGTTGCACCTTGTTGAGACCTAT
Source organism: Fragum fragum (assembly GCA_946902895.1). Classification (NCBI taxonomy): domain Eukaryota; kingdom Metazoa; phylum Mollusca; class Bivalvia; order Cardiida; family Cardiidae; genus Fragum; species Fragum fragum. The sequence continues at coordinate 3,634,390 of OX336379.1, forward strand.
CTACATACCAAATATTAGCATTGTAACTTAATCAGGGTTGAAGTTATAGGAAAAGTGGCAGGTTAACTTTTGCCGACAGACAGACAGACACGGTAAATTAATATGCCCCTGATCTATCATTGCAGAGGCATAAAAATGTGATATCTAAGGTAGTTAATTACAAGGAAGAAGTTTCCTTATGACCCTACAATCATCCTGTGAAATTTCCAATAGAATTTGATAATAATTGCAAACTTTATCACATAAATAGGATTGTTTTAAGTAAAACTGCATAAAGCTAATTTTCCTGTTTTCTGATGAATCATCCACTTCGATTCCGAAAGGAACTTTCCTTACGACCCTACAATTGTCTTGTGAAATTTCAAAGACAAACTGATAATAATTGTAATCCTCATCACATAAATAAGAATGTTTTGAAGATGAAGCTCCTTTTCCTGTGTTTCCAATGTCACAATTATTCCTTGCATCTTTGAAGAGATAAAAAATGCTAACTGTAGTGTTGTTTAGGAAGTAATTTCAATCAAATTCTCATAAAGCCCCTTTTCCTGTGATACTTTATTGTTGGTTTGAAATGAATACAATTAAATATAGGGACTTCATTGTTTACTAGATTATCTCAAAAAAAAAAAATATTTATGGATTGTACCCAGTTCTGAAAAGAACCATCCTTATGGTTGTACAATAATTCTGTGTAATTTTGAAGTGAATCCTGTGAAATCTAGGGACATCATTGTGTAACTAGAAGAAAGTTTTTCATAAAGCCAAGATGGCAAACAGGAATAACTGAAAACAAAATTCGTTGATATTAATGTGCCAGTTCCAAGGGCCAAAGATGACGAATATGATTGAAATAATTAGAGAAAGATTGAAAATTAAAACTGTTTTGAATATAATAAATTTGTTTGAATGGGGTTTTACGCCGCTTTCAACAATCTTTCAGTTATATCTCGGCGGCTGGAGCACCTAACAATGGATTCCTGGTATTTCTCACACCAGTACTACCATTACATCCCTTCCTAGCCTCCAGCTGCTATCCCACATAGGTCTACGATTATCGACCCATTGGTGAGAGACAAATAGTCGGAAAGGATGAGTGCCGCCGTCGGGGATCGAACCCGGGACCTCTAGATTGACAGTCCGACGCGCTACCAACTGCGCTATGACGGCGGCATCTTGAATATAATAAAAAAAAATTTTGATAAGAAAAAACTCTCACTTAAATACATTGTTATACTTTAGAAAAACGAGTCTTTTGGATTTTTCATATCAAAAATAACCAGTTGATTAACCTTTATATCTAAGCTATGAAGAGAATATTTTTTGTTACCATGCAGGTACAAACCAAGAAAACTAATCACACTTTGAATACGCAAAGGGCATTCTCGTTTTAATAGATAAGTGTTATTAATTAGGTTGTTTAGATTCATATCTCCCTTAAAACAAAAAATATTCTCTTCATTTCTCATAATCTAATAGCATCCCCTGAAAAAGCAATTCCGACAGCAGGTTCATGACAAGAAGATTTTCAAAGATGTACCCTTTTTTGCCCCAAGGGGAGTTAACTCTGATGTGTACAAATCTGAAGAGCCTTCCCATGAGGATACTTCCTACTAAATTTGGTTGAAATTGGGGAGGTTGGTCTCAAGGTGGGATTTGTTTGTTTGAATGGGGTTTTACGCCGCCTTCAACAATCTTTCAGTTATATCGCGGTGGCTGGAGCACCTAACAATAGAATCCTGGTATTTCTAACACCAGTATTACCATCACATCCTTTCCTAGCCTCCAGCTGCTATCCCACATAGGTCTACCATTATCGACCCATTGTTGAGAGACTAATAGTCGGAAAGGAAGAGTGCTGCCTTCGGGAATTGAACCCAGGACCCCTAGATTGACAGTCCGACTCAAGGTTGGAAGTTACTGGTCGTTTTAGTGGGGCAGGGCTCTGCAGAATCCCAGAATTTGAGGAGAAGTCACTTCTCTCTAGTCTGAGAATTGGGAGAAGTTTTTCAAAATGGGGAGAAGTGGTGAGACTTTCAGGAGAAGTGGATCGTGTTAAAATTAAGTTTTTGCGCGTATTCCTCAATTCTATCAGAAAATAAAATAGCTTTACAACCAAGTAGTTGCATTTTATATTACGTATCATGCAATAAACATACTGCTTATCCTTTCAGTCCTCAATAAAGATCTTATTCCTGTGAACAAATACTTTTGTATTTTTCTTTTTTTTGTTTAGAATTCAAGAGTTTGATTCTGAATTTATTTTTTTTTAATATTTCATAATAGATTCATATATGATAAAAACTAATAAAAAAAATGCAAATAGTGTATAGGCAGTCTGAATGAAATGAGTAGTGTTTCTATTTGAAGCAGAAAATGAGAAAAAAATTTATTGTAACAACATGCAAACTATTACCAGAAGAAAAAATTCAGACTGGTACAAATTGAAAGAATCTAAATAAGACATTTCACAGTGAGCTTAAATAAGAAAGAAGGTGCCAAAGAGGGTAGAAACATGTGGGGAAAGGATAAATTGCTTGCTGCAAACATTTCCTCCTTTTTCCACAGTTTCCCATAAAAACATTTCAAGATGTCAAAATGGGGGATTGTGTGGTAATGAGTTAAAGTCTGTGCACTTTACCTGATAACATATAAATGGATAAAAATTGTCATTAATTGGTCAAAAAAGGTCCTCTGTGATTAAGTCAGTTATAGTGTGTAAAGGGTAAGGGTTACTGCTTAGTACACAAAACCAGACTCTGTACATGCAGAGATTTAAAGTTAACACAGGATAATTTGCTCCATTTTATAGGATTACATGTTATTTAAAGGAATAATTACCAACACAAGTAAGTGAAATTTAGTTTTTTGGATAGAATGTATCATAACAAAAATCTCAGGAAAAGGCCGTAGAGGCCTTTAAATTGTTTGCCATAATTTTCTTCACTTGTTACAATTAAAGCAGATAACTCAAGTTGAAGGATTCTAATGAAAAATTAATTTACTCTACGTAGATTTTCGGCAGAATTATTTTTCAGCAAGATTTCAAATTTTTAAAAATATTTTGACTTCAGGTAAATGACACGGCGTCCGTAAATGTCGGCCATTAGTCTCATTATGTGAAAGTAGGCAACAAATCTCGTAGACTGATGATAACTTAATTTACAGAAATAATTAAAACTTAAGAAGGGAAAGGATTTTAAATAAAGATTTCTAGTGCCGAGAGTACACACAGCATTGCCGAAATCAGTCAGCGTAGGTGAGAATGAAGCAAGCATGTTGACTATTAGCTGCCAGAACATACCCCTCTTTCTGATAATCTGCTGGCCTCGCGACTACAGTATCGATACACGCTTGATTTACGATCAAAGGGCTTCCGACGGACAGTTGTATAATTGCACACTGTCCCCTACTTTTATAGCCACTGGACCAGATTTGGTTATCACCTATCGTATCCAGGCGACTTCCCGAAAATTCCAGGCGACTTCGACTTCGCTTTGATCAGCAAATCAAGCGAAGTTTTATGAAATCAGGCGACTTTTTCGCCTGAGTCGCCCACTCTGCAGAGCCCTGTGGGGTTCAAAATAGTGCATCAAAAGATGGTACTGAAATAAGTGGTTGTAATTCGGAATAGCGGGTGTCCCTATAGGGGGGGGGGATGACCATTTTAAATAAATAACAAAAATTCCGTTCTGTCAAAATTTAGTCTTAAAAGAGGCATTCCCTTATTTCTGGGTGACCATGCGGAGGGGTTTTACTGTAAAAGTATTGGAAAATCCTTATTGCTACTTTTGATTTCAGGTCCGATAAATCTTGTCCACATGTATCAACTGAAATACATGGAACGAAAGACACATCTGGGCAATATTTTACGTGGCATTATTTTTTATATGGGAGATTGTCCTGGAATCGCAGCCTTGCATAGACACTGCACGCAGATCCTTTTCTATGCTACATGTCAAAGGTATTTAAAAGGTTCCCTACCTTTACGACAATCTTTATAAAATGTCCTTCTGGATCCAATTCCTCATCCAATTTCTCAATTTTAAGAGCATCTGTGAACATTTCTTTACCTGAAAATGGAAGGAATTAGAATAATTGTTAGCATGTAAGTAAATCAAGTATGTATACCCTTTTCCAAACGATGATAATTGAGGTCTTTTGATGAACCTATTCTGCTAAAGCTTGGGGAAATATTGAAGCAAAGGAAGAACATGCAGTTAAACAGTATTAACACGCACCATTCTTGATAGAGTTGTCTTTTGAAGACTGTGTACGTAAAAATAAACCACCATAATTTTCAATACATGTAAACAATGGAGTTGTGCACGATACGCTTTCAGTTTGGGTTTCAGAGTGAAAATTTTAATTTCACTAAAAATCAGTGTGTGCATCCCGTAGCTTGGAAATTACGTGCGTGAATTTTCAATTCTCTACTTGAAATACGCACATATATGCGTAAATTGGACCTCTGCTATATACCTGTTACCATAAAGCATGTCACCAGCTTTTTTGCTAGCATTTCCTTTCGTTCCCTTTCATTTCATGTTTTGGAAAACGTTCCATTCATTCATTTAAACAAATTAAGAGTAAAGCGCCGGTACAGATCGTGACGTCAAACTTTTTTATCATCCTAATTGATTTTGAGCACTTTAATTGGATTTTCCCGTTTGCACACTTGGGTCGATTAAAGCAAAATCCACTTCCACTTCACTATCAAAAAGGCAGAGTTGTAAATAAAAAAGGATAAAAGAAAAGGATCTGAAGAATGAAAACATGTAAATCTGTGCTGGACTAGTACTTAGGTCCATGAGTCGATATAGCATATATAAAACTGAAGGGACTCTAGCAATTCCAGGGTAGGGTTTCCATCAGGATCTTTCAGTACAATACATCTTAATGTATCAACTAAAGATCCCGATTTCATGTAATTTCAATTTTTTCTCTAACATTATACAATTGAACAGATAAAATTTTAGACTGTTCGGTATTTAAAGGAGTTGCAGACAACATTGCAGGGCTCTGCTGACTCCCAGAATTTGGGGAGAAGTCACTTCTCACTAGTCTGAGAATTGGGAGAAGTTTTTCAAAATAGGGAGAAGTGGTGAGACTTTCAGGAGAAGTGGAACACGTTAAAAATCATTTTTTTTTGGCATATTCCTCATTACTATCAAAAAAGAAATAGCTTTACAACCAAGTAGTTGCATTTTATATTATGTATTATGCAATAAAAATAGAAAATACTACTTTCAGTCCTCAAAAAAGATCTTATTCCTGTGAACAAATACCTTTGTATTTTTCTTTTTTTAGGTTTGAGAATTCAAGAGTTTGATTCTGAATTTATTTATTTTTTAATACTTCATAATAGATTCATATATGATTAAAAAAAGTCAACTAATAAAAAAAATGCAAATAGTGTATATGCGGTCTGAATGAAATGAGTAGTGTTCCTATTTGAAGCAGAAAATGAGAAAAGATTTTATTGTAACGACATGTATTTAATCAAACCATTACCAGAAGAAAAAAAATCAGACTGGTACAAATTGAAAGAAGCTAAATAAGACATTTCACAGTGAGCTTAAATAAGAAATAAGGTGCCAAAGAGGGTAGAAACATGTAGGGAAAGGATAAATTGCTTGCTGCAATCATTTCCTCCTTTTTCCACAGTTTCCCATAAAACTATTTCAAGATGTCAAAATGGGGGATTGTGTGGTAATGAGTTAAAGTCTGTCCACTTTAACTGATAACATATAAATGGATAAAAGTTGTCATTATTGGGTCAAAAATGGTCAAAAATGGTCCTCTGTGATTAAGTCAGTTATAGTGTGTAAAGGGTAAGGGTTACTGCTGAGTACACAAAACCAGACTCTGTACATGCAGAGGTTTAAAGTTAACACAGGATAATTTGCTCCATTTTATAGGATTACATGTTATTTAAAGGAATTATTACCAACACAAGTAAGTGAAATTTAGTTTTGGATAGAATGTATCATAACAAGAATCTCAGGAAAAGATCGTAGCAGCCTTTAAATTGTTTGCCATGATTTTCTTCACTTGTTACAATTAAAGCAGATAACTCAAATTGAAAGATTCTAATGAAAAATGATTTCACTCTACGTAGATTTTTCGGCAGAATTATTTTTCATCAAGATATCAAATTTTTAACAAAATTTTGACTTCTGGTAAATGACACAGCGTCCGTAAATGTCGGCCATTATTCTCATTATGTGAAAGTAAGCAACAAATCTCGTAGACTGATGATAACCTAATTTACAGAATAATTAAAACTTAAGAAGGGAAAGGGTTTTAAATAAAGATTTCTGGTGCCGATAGTATACAAAGCATTGCCGAAACCAATCAGCGTAGGTATGAATGAAGCAAGCATGTTGACTATTAGCTGCCAGAACATACCCCTCTTTCTGATAATCTGCTGGCCTCGCGACTATCGATACACGCTTTTATTACGATCAAAGGGCTTCCGATCAACAGTTGTATAATTGCACACTGTCACCTACTTTTATAGCCACTGGGCCAGATTAGGTTATCACCTATCGTATCCAGGCGAATTCCTGAAAATTCCAGGCGAATTCGACTTCGCTTTGATCAGCAAATCATTCGAAGTTTTATGAAACCAGGCGACTTTTTCGCCTGAGTTGCCCACTCTGCAGAGCCCTGCATTGGTAGGTCGCAACAAGAATTTTTTGACATTTTCCGCATTTTCCGAAGCCTATTTTCAAGTTGGGCTTCAAAGGGCAGGATCGTGTGGGAATAAGCTGATGTATATTAAGGCGGGATCCCTGAATTTCTGGGTAAACCCTGAGGTATTTAGTAGGCATTCTTGTGTGATTCCTTTGAAACAAAGTGTAGACATCTTAATGAAGCAAAACCATATGCTATCAATTTGTTCCATTTTACTTTATTTTCACATTTGACATAAGAGGGGTAATATTCTACCAAAACAATGGATTTCAATATTCCAGACGGGGATTATCAGGGTCAACATTCTTTAATTTGGGGTTGAAAAAAACTTTGGTAAATATGTTGACAGTCAATAGTTACAAGTACGAAATGTACAAATTCCTCATTCGTTGAATCTATCAAAGTAAATTAAAGGTAGGAAAACATAAGGACGTGTGGATTTCTGGTTTAGCAAATATATCACAACCCTTGACACCGTGACTCGTTGATTACGAGTGTCAAATAACAATGGAAAATAAAGATAACAAATCGCTCCGAAATATCTAAGAACAATATCTATATATATACATAGACGTCTAGGAGTAATAGACCATATTAGAAGGCAAAAAAACTGGGTCTGCTTAACCTGAAACAAGATCCTTGAAAATTATCATCTTTGCTGGATGGTGAGTGATCTAACGATATTTCACAACAATTTACGTTAAGATCACTGATGATCACACCGGAAAAGGAAGTAACAGTGGACAATAGACTGGAACTTTACCAAATCTAGACTAAAAGGTTACTTTTTACTGTAGGTGCGAAAATGTTGTCATTTACCCACCAGATTTGAAATCTGATATCAGCACCATACCTTTTGTTTACGCACAATCTAATGATATGAAATTAGGCAAATTGTATTGAATCAAAAACAAACTTGGGAAATGAGCAGGTCCATAAATTTGGGGATGAAAGTTTCTGAGAGCTCAAATGTTAGCCATTAATTTTACTAAAGCACAATCGGCTTTCTTATTCTGATTCAACAGAATTTCAAAGGTTAACTTGCAAATGCACATCGATGTTAAATATCATCATGCCAGATATGCGAACTGTAGGTCTGAATAGGCTTGAAGTAATTTGCAACGTATTTTGCTTGGCACCAGCAAACGTACAGTCTATTTCGACGATTTGGCTTACTATCAATTAGAAACTCAAGGGGGGGTGTTCTAAATGCAGATTATTCAACCATTATAAAAAATCAAGTATATAACACTGGCAGTAATGGATTTTGTTACATGATTAAGTGTGCACACCTAATGTTATGTATTTATGTAAAACAAAATTCTATTCATTGTTCTAGTTCACACGGCATATAAACTTTGTTGGAGAAAAAGGCTAGTATGACATTTATATATATTTGCAGCTTTCTTGCTGCAATTTATTAACTTAAGATGGTCATTTGAAAAAAAACGAAGGAAATGTGAAAGTTTAATATCTTAAAGCGAGTGCTACAATGGACTTAGTTTATCAACGTCTTTAATGAAGTGTCTACCCACCACCCACCCCCAAATAAAAATCATTTTGTAGAAAAACAAGGCTGGTGACATATACTTTTAAGCCATTGGTCTTGAACTTTATTGCCTAAATAGTTTTTTCGAAGGAACGAGAAAAATATAAATGCTACAACTAGCACAAAATTCTAATATTGCATTATTTTTCTTTTTTCGACAGATTTCCTTTTTTGCCAAAATAGTGGCCGTTATTTCTATGAAGCATGCCGGATCAACCAATAAGTCCTTTTCCTATCGGGGTCATAAAGAAAGGGTGTGGAAATTTGCTTTTTAAGTTTCCGAGGCGCAACTTCACTTTGAATGGTACGAATGTACTTGAAAACATATCGTATTTTTTAGCTGGTGATCTTCCTTTTTTTCGGACACATAATTAACAAACTGTTTATGGTGTTATGGTGAAAATCTGTGCGATTGTCCGATTTTTATATGAATAGATATTCACAAGCCTTTGTCCAGTGCCGCTTACCTGCAAAACTATGGACAGAATACATATGACCTTTTTTTAAAAGACAAATGGGTTCACCGTCCTCCAGTTCCATGATAACGTACATTTTGGGAATCTTATATCATTATTTCTATAGTCAAGTAAAGTAAAGTAAGCAAGCTTCAGCTCAATTCATTGATTCCCAGTGCTTCTACACCCAGCGCTATTAAAAGATGATTTTTGTAAAAAAATCTATAGGGATCACGAAAATACCTTTTATGCAAAAAAATACTACTCGAATTTGTGAATTTTACACAATAACCTTGTTGAAACGATTACTTAAGTGCATATTTGGTTATATTGTAGACCGATATAATTTTTGACCAAAGAGAGATAAACTCTCAGATTTGCCCAATTATAAAACATTATTTCTCTTACATATTCTCTAAAACGTAGTTTTGGATTCTGCTCGTGAATCTATTTGGCTACTAGAGAAAATGTGAGAATTTTGCATTTTGTTTCCTCAAGGTAAAATGAATTGTAAAAAGGCCAATCGATTATTCTTCTGACAGTATCTTCCTCCTTCAGCACACTCAGTACTTTGATCTTATAGTCTGCAATAAGATCGTTTAGAAAATGAAAATAGACTTCAGCTAAACTTTTCGAGTATGCTTTGAAGTGTTGATCATATGATTACCAAATAAGGATTCACCAAATAAAGTGACAAATTCATACTCTCTTCAGTCACACCAACCGGGATGTCCACAGCAAGATAATATGAAAAGCATTCCTAGGTGTATTCGTATCTAAGTGATCATGTGACGTGCTCTTCGGGACAATCGAATTGAATACTCTATTTCAATTTTTCGGTTTTTTCAAATCTAAGTTTGAAATGTAACTTAAAAAATAATTTGCATTTCAACTTAAAAATGATTGGTAGAGTTTGAAATAGCATTTCGTAGTGAGCGTCTAAATGCCTACGCTATAGCTAACAATAAGCTAAAGTTACGGGGGTTGGTCGCCCATCGACGATTTCATTTATAGTAAATTATACAACGGCGAAATAAATAACATTTTACATGGCATCCAATTTTAGAATTATTAAGATCCCACGTAATAGAAGTTTAATGATATTTTACATAAAAACATAAATATAGAATAACGATTATATCATCATCTAAAATAAAATGCAGAGGGTAGATACGAGAATATTCATTGTTTGTCAAATTTAAAATGGCTGAATATATTGCAGAATTTCTGATAAGGCCATAAATGGTGTGAAGACTTTCTTAGATTAATATCGCATGCTTCAAATTTAAAAACCTAATAATTTGTGTTACAACTTTAAGTTCAAAATTATTATTTCTTTTACCCCACTTCTGACATCTGTTTACTTTTTGCGTATGTTCACAACCATGAATTCATCGGAAAAGATGCAGTGTTGTGCACGTTCTTCTTTCCCACCAACAAAGTCATACAGTAGTAGCAACTAGATATCTTCAAAAAGGAAAAAAAAATGTGAATGCAAAGAAAGAAATCTGCACGGTTATTTTGTATCAAAGAAATTCAATTCTATTTCACCATACCACGGTCAATCATTTTTTAAACTTGCGTCGAAATATGTGAAAAGGCAGCAAACGAAAATACTTTTAAGTTTTAACCAACATTATCGCCACCTTGTATATATTGATCTAATGTTTAATACAAAGGTGCAATGACATTGATTTCGTACCAGTCAAAACGTTATGTCTGATAATGTTTTCAGATTTAAGTAAAAACATCAAAAGAGATGAACAAGCTTCTATTTTGACTAATCATGTAAAAGTTATATAATATCTTTGATTTTAGATGCAATTTTTTCTTAAATCAATGGATGAATAATCGTAAACCTAAGTAGGATGATCAGCTGGAGGCTCGGAAAAGATGCAGTGATAGTATTGGCGCGAGTGATACAACACACTAATTGTAAGGTGCTCCAGCCGCCGTGACATGACTAAAATACTGTTAAACATTGCCTTAAGGAACAATCAAACAATCAATAAATCAAACAATCCACATGCAAAGCTCGAATTGATTAACAACAAATATTTCATTTATAAAAACACAAGCGCACAGACTTTTTGGGCCATATATGGCCCCATAACGTACAGAAATTCGTTTCACGGTTAGTTTCGGTTTGCACCGAACAGTACGCATTCGATATTCCACAAGGTAATTAAAACAAATCATAGTATAATGACAAACTATTTATACATTGTTGTAAAGGTCAACCATTTCTCTACCCTTCTAGGCATGTGGTTTCGTAAGGAACTGTCTACATTCGGAAATACAGACCGATTTTTCAAAAATCAATCGCTTCGATTTTCTAAGCCACAAAAACACTATGTTCAGTCAAACATTACAAAAGGTACTGTTTCATTTCAAAAGGGTTCTCCAAACAAATGTCTTCACGACAATGTCCCACTCTTTGTGTGAAAATGCATATTCAATAATTTCTGACCAGAAATAAATGACACTTACCTTACAAACAAATCCCGTCCGCTATCTTGGAAGCACCAAACATTTCTGACGTACAGATTGTCCATAAGTATTTTTCGTTTAGTGAGGCGGTTTGAGATTTGAACTGTTTTCTACCCCCCTCCCCTTGCGTTAAGCCGCCGCAAATTAAGGGAATTTTGATGTTTGTTTTGTTAAATGTAAATTTGTCGAAAGTTTATTATAACCTCGCTTCGAAGGAGAGGGAGGTATAATGGTTTACCATCGCCCGTCCTTCCGTCCGTCCGTCCATCCGTCTGTAACCAAAATTTCGTCGCACTTTTCTAAGCAACTTTTATTAACATTGACATGAAGCGGAGGTTCTTCTTTGGGTCCTACATGGTGCTTACCGAATTCAGCTCAGCAAAATGACTACTTCCTGTTTTACGATTTTATCTATATTCGGAAAATGCCTGTAGAAGTTGTATCTTTTCGTTCATTTAGGTTCATTTAGGGGTCCTACATGGCGCTTACCGAATTTGGGCCCGCAAGTAACTATGTTTATATTCGGATAATAACTGGTGTAATGGAATATTTTCATCGCTCTTTTATCAGTAATTATTCACAACATCGACTTGAAACTTGGTTTGGAGGTTCATCTAGGGGTCCTACATGGCGCTTTCTGAATATAGGTGTGCAAGTTTAATGCTTCCAGTTTTACGACTTTGTTTATACTCTGACATTGATGGTATAGTCCTACATGGTTCTTACCAAATATATTTATTGAGAGAGATTTTCATTTTAACTGTAGTATGCGGTAGTGCATGCGAGGGTATACTAAGCGAGTTTTGACTCGCATGTTTCTTGTTGCTCGTGGTATCATTATCCTAACAGCAGTGGCGTAGCGGCATATTGTAACTTAATCAGGGTTGAAGTTATAGGAAAATGTTTAGTTGACAAGTTGAGTTTTTGAGTAACGTTTTAGGGAAAAGGGTTAAAACTTTGACATTGACCTTGATGACATGACCTTCCCCAGTTGCGCCTTGTTGAGATCTATCTACATACCAAATATTAGCATTGTAACTTAATCAGGGTTGGGGTTATAGGAAAATGTTTAGTTGGCAGGTTAAGTTTTGCAGACAGACAGACAGACAGACAGACAGACAGACAGACAGACAGACAGACGGACACCGGTAAAACAATATGACCCCGATCTATCGATGCGGGGGCATAAAAAGGCAGTTTTAGATATAACCATTGCAATTCTACCGTATTGCTCAAACTGTAGTTCCCAATCATTTTTTATCATTAAAGGAAAAAGAAATCATACCGACTTTTTTGTGAACATCATGCTAAAGATATCATCTGGGAACTTCGCAAAAATATTTAAAAAATACACAGGGTCAAGCTGTACAGTGATCACGTTTGGAAAATAGTTATAGAAGAAGGTAAATGGACCATTTTACATTCTTTTTTGGACACAAATAAATGCTCCTTAAACGGGGGATCTTTTTTATTAAAAAAAAAATTGAACACAATACCAAATTCAACTTAAAAAGATAAAAACATTACATTTAAAAAGTACTTATTTCTCACAATTCTTCTTTTCAAACAATGTTTCTAAATTTCACCTTAAAAATATCGTCATTTTCCAAGTTTCAAAATCAGTTCCACAAGTAGACTGGTGAACCTGTCCCATCTACGCTGCTCTCCGATATTGTTTGTATCGTCAGATTAGGATAGGCTCGCCAGTCAATTCTACAGGCTGCTATTTTGGTGCCAACTAATTAATCTCGACCTGGATGATCGGTACAGTGATACAAAGTACAGTGTGCCTATAGTACATGAAATGGCCATGCAAAAACATCTAAGAAGAAAAGAAGAAATTGCTTGAAATCCAACACGATTTTTGATATTGAAAATACATGCAAAATATGTTGGATGACTCCTTCAAAACTATCCCTAATCAGGTGGATTGTACGTTTAAAAGTAATGAAAATGGCGCCATTCATTAGTCAAATTCTAAAACAATCGGCGTGCGGGATAACTCCTTCAAAACTATCGTTAATCAGCTCTTGAAAGTGTGCGCTTAAATAACATCTTTTATTTGGCATTAAATACAAAAAATATTTGAGCCAAAATTTGACAAATCATGAAGAGAACATATACATATGCAATTACCAATATATGTCTATGAATAAAGAAGTTTTATTCTGTGATATTGTTTTTAATTTGCAAGAGAATAAACCGAATCTTGCTTAATAACATGCCATGTTATTATATAGACAACGTAATATGATTAGAGTCGCCCGTCAAGCCGTCTATCAGGTTTTTAGATAGTTGTCTGTCTTGTGAGGCGAATATGTTGTCGGTAGAACTGTATTAAAAACAAGCCTTATACATAAGTTCATAATATATGAATATTCAATTTATATTCGTGTCGGATTCAATCTTATAAACGACGGCGTATACGGATTTCAAATCGATTTGATGACTGTAGATTACCATACATTATTTTTTTAAAAGCGCAATGTATGAAGTTAGCTAAATTTATAGTCGTTTTCCGTGATTTTGAAGACATCAGAGCATAAAACTTTTGGATGATCGGCCACGTTAAATAATGTTTTGATATATACGTTTCTCGAATAGTTTTGTACTGTGGACATATTAAAAGCATGTGGTATTCAGATTCTACAGTATTAATTGTGCAATAGATACATTTTCGATCTTTGGGATCAGTGTTTGTATGTCCACCAGTTTCAGCTGCCAAATCGCGTGAAGAAACTCTGAATTTCGTTAGTGCTATTCTTTGTGGTCATTTTTTATATAATTCAGATAGTCTTCTTGATTCAGATTTTGCTTGATATTACTATAAACGGAAAGTCTATTAGAGTTATTCATTTTGGAATGCCATTTTTTTGTATATGTCTATGATTCGTTGTTTTATAATCATTATTTGTTGGTCTGTTGTACTTTGATTTTCCCAAAATGAACGGAAATAGCACCATTCATCTGACTAATTCTTAAACATTTTCGGCGTGCTGGGTGGCTCCTTCAATCTATCGTTAATCAGGTTAAGCGTACGTTTTAAGCAACGGTAATGTAGTTATTCAAATGTCAAATTCTAAACACTTTCGGTTTTTGGGAGGTGCCAAAGAATTAAACTTGTCTTGGATAGTCGATACAGTGATAGAATGTACAGTGTACTTATGAAATGGCCACGTGAAAACTTCCAGGAAGTAAAGAAGAAAATGCCTTTTATCAATTAGATTAAGATAATGAAAATTCATGCAAAACACGTAGGATGACCCATCAAACCTGTCGTTAATCAGGTAGATTGTACGTTTAAAAGTAACGGAAATGGTACTATTCATCTGTCAAACTCTAAAACAAATTCGGCATGTGGGAGGGGACACTCTCCCTGGTCCCACCCCAAGGTTGAAAACTATACGCGAAGCGCCTGTAGCTTGAATTTCAGGTTAAATGGACGCTCTTTAAGATGAACCCAGATTTGAATCCCAACGAAACCTGTGAATAGAGTTATACTCTGCCAAAACTTAAAACTTGTGAATAGTTGTACTCTGCCAAAACTTACCATTTTTACTCTAACTTGAGAAGTCAAAATCGGGTGGGCGTGTATTCTGATAAAAATAGGGATCAGTATAAAACGCGGATCAGATTTGCAAAAATGCGGAGCAATGTATGGAATACAAATAATATGACATGACTGTTTGACACGGTCCCTAACACTTTTATAACTCTGTTCTTCTGATATTTGCGTTCTTGACAATTTCGATGTAAAAGCGAAATTGAATAGTGGTATGTCACGTCTAAGCACAATCTTACAAACTAATAAACAAGTCGGTATGAAAATGAATAGTCCGATTCAGTGACGTTAAACTTGAAATTTTTTTTACTGAAATTATTAGCTAGCGAGGCGTCATTAAAAACTCGCTGAAATGCTTTCCATTTCCACCCAATACCGCTCTTTTACGCATCTCAAGAAAAAAGCTTTGGGAAACATTGTGGACATGGAAGAAATTGCTTGTAACAAGCAGTTTCTTCAATGCCCACTGTGTTTCCTACCATACAAGGCATGGTAACTATGATAACCTTTGACAAAGGAGACTACTTAACAAAACCATGCTTTGCTAGCTGACGGTATTTTCTGTACTTTGATTTTATCAATTTCGTCCAAGCTACCGTGAAGCATTTATCGATAAAAGCCAATCAATTTATTCAATCATTAAAAAAAGTTAACTTATCGAAACTTTGAAGAATCGATAGAGGATCGACGGTGTAATATACTGAACTTAATTGATTCGTGGATTTATTTGTTTATCTTCATTTGATGACTTGAATTATTTTCAAAACTATACCGTGATAAAGCCAGAGCGAACGAACAAACTGCTGCTACGTTGTTCGGTCGCCCAACGACGATCGAAGTATGACCAAAGTAACAATTGGCACAGATCTAAATTTGAGTCAGATATTGTCTTGGCTGTAATGTTATATGGGAAAAGTTCACCGGAATTCCAGGTTATTTATAGATATCAACGTTATCTTCCAATAGGTGGCATTTTTCAAATAGTATCACGGAATTTGGTTCTCATTACCGCATGGCATCATTTGCATATGACCCTGTCAACAAAAGATAAGAAATTGACTAGCGAAACTACCAACGTCCTAAATCTTGTCACATTAAACTACGGTAAGTTTGATTTCGTACAAATCTATACAACTAGCGAGCAAAACTCCTGATGACGTAACGATGACGTTGGTTTGATGTAATTCAAACTAAATGCTAGATTTCAACGGTAATTCGCACCACGTGAATGACCCTTTGTTGTTTGCAACTGTCTCGGGTTAATCTAAAAATAGATTAATAGCATGGGAATACCCCGTTTTTCTCTGATATTCGCACAACTACTTTTCAGAATATGGTATTCAAATAGCATATGAGAGGAAATAAGAATGATTAAAATCTATGACACGAAAAAACATCGATACCTACCTTAAAACACCCCCTAACTTAGAAGAAATAAGCAGATGGTGCAAACTAAGATTAGACTGAACATATGTGCAGGCTGATCTTGGTCTCTATCTCCTGCCAAAACAGGAATATTCCGGTTTCAGAATGACAATATTTAAGCTTGCAAACTTACGTCTTTTGATATGGAGCAGTCAAACTCATCGTCGGAAGATTAGTGTGGCATAAAAATGACCAATGACCAGATACTTTGTGGCAAGTAGGCCTATCAAGGCTTAATGATTTCTATACATGTCTCGGTGACAAGAATTTTAAAGAATACTGTCAAATCGAAGGATCGCATACCATTTAAACTTTCAATTGAACTAGATTTAAATTTCACGGAATAGGAACTTCCTGTCGGAGCTCGGTTGGTGTGGTAAGCGATCCAATGTTGTCAACACTATAACTATAGCAACCAGAGCTTTTCGTAAAATTCAATCATGCAAGAAATTACAAAGGAAAACACCAAGAAAATGTTTCTCACATTTTTATGGTGTTGAAAAAAAACCCAACCCTTGTTTATTTCTTTAATTGGATATAATCTACTACTAATAATAATCACCCCTGGGTTGTTTGAATATCTCCTTATTTTTGCTTTAATTTTAATCCAGACTAAGCCCCCTGCCTAGTAATTTTGAGAAGAGGTCTCAATGTGTATTAAAATTGCAAATTATATATCGACTCCAATGATACGCCCCCGTTACAAGATTCCTAATGGCAGACAGTGGTGGTTTTAGATCGGCTAGATCGAGTGAAGCCACAATCAACAAAAGATCTCTATCTAGATCAATACATGTCCCATGCCATAAGCTTATTTAGGTGAGTTTTGTTACAGGTACCACTGAACCCCTTTGTCAAATATTTTGTCGGAGTTTATGTGTAGCCTTTTCACTTTTGTTTAGTATATTTAACAACAGAAAGAGCGAAACAATTTACGACACGAAAACCCGACAGAGCAAGAATCGCATGTATTGTCTTTGCAAAAGTTTTCTGATACTTTTTTTAAAATCACACTTTCCTGAAATACACCAAGAAAAATATGATCGTGACACAATCCTTTTGCGTTCCAAAAGTCTTAAAAAGAGCAACAAAAATGAAAATCGGTTTACACATAGAAACTATCTAAAGCTTCGCAAAGAACAATTCAAGTTTAAACCACAAGCCAGAAACCATTTACAAACGGTCATTAGCAAGCTAGCAGTCGTAGGAGAATCGCTTTCAACCCCCAAAATATTACAGTATTTCCAACGCCATCATTTTTGTCTGAGTTTGCTGGTCTGATATCACAGATATTAATTTCATTGTATAAAACAGGTGAGCACTGGGAACGCTCTCATTCAAATTGGAACAAGCTCTGGACAGCTTATTGGAACGACTTCTTCTGGAATTTTCTTAATAATTTGCTTAGGCTAAATAATGCGCCCCGTTGCCATTTTTACAGGATATGTAATACAGAGTGCTCGTTTCCCCAGGGCGAGCGTAACGGGGCTGTATTCTTCGCGGAAAACCACAAATTATGCAAAAATGTGTCAGTTGTTGACGAACTGTTGTGAAAAAGCAATATCGTGTTCGAACTTTTAAAAACAACTCAGTGGAAATTATTTCGGTTTCAATCGCAGTTTTGGGCCGTATGCATCGAGAAGACATCTTTACACGACACAGCATTGTCATAATTAACCATTTTTCGCTAGAAACTTAGAAATAAATAAAAAGAACCACCGACACCTACTGTACCTTTGTTTACCTGTTTCTAGTCTTTGGACCAACCTCGCGAGTTCCCGGATGTGCGACTGGAACAGAAATTCTTTACCTCTTTTTGGAGGTCGTTCCAAACTTTACCACCCGTGTAGATGTTCGTCAGAGATCTTAAATCTAGTCTAAACTACAACATTTTATCTGCTATTGTAGACCTACCTGGCTTTAGGTTTTAACAACTTCGCGCGTTTTTGTGTGACGTAATGATGACGTCATTTGGACGAAGTTTGTAGCGAAAATGGCTTCTCACGGTAGTGCCGTATTGCAACATGAACTTGACATCAGTACAAAAATCTCCAACCTAGAAAAAAAGGCCAGCAAACTCGAGTTTGATTTTAACGAAATGTTAAATGCTGTCCAAGAAATGGAACTTGCAGTCAAAAAGTATGTAAAGAAGGCAGAGACAGAGCAAAAGGTAGGCCTATTCGACAGGAGTTTGAGAATTTATCTTATGTCGACAATAGGAGTCCGTAATTCGAGTTCCTTCCACCTCATAGACCAATATAATCTTGGTTTGATAAGCTTCTCAGCCTTGACAGCGTACACAAACGTCAGCTTCAATACATACCCGGAACCGGACAAAAGACCCACTTTGTAGGTGGAGCTTATAACTCAGTTTGGGTTTCACTGCTATGAAGGAAACACGCTACTTGATTATGTCTATAAGGAAGAATCCAATTTCGAAAGGAACGATCCTTATAATGGAGCAATCATTTTGCGAAAGGTTAAAGAGAATCCAATGAAAACTGTGGACTCTAGACTGTTAACAAGGATTCTTTAAATAAGATTATAATTAAGTCCCTTTTTTATCGATCGAACCAAATTTCGAAAGGAACGATCCATATGACGACACAATTATTCTGAGAAAGTTTGAGGACAATCCGATGAAAACTGTTTACTCTAGAGTATTGACACGGAAAAGTTGACAGACGGACGACTTGAATTCGTTCATTTTGACAGGAAGTGAAATTTGAACTCCAACATTTGACGACATTTTTGTGAAAAATAAGAGAACCATGATGGTCCTATATCAATCCCCTGAGTATGATGGCTCAAAGCTTTATGATATGTACAAATATCAAAGCCCTACGCCTAATTGTTTCGGAGAAGATGTTTTAAAGATTTCCGCCTATAATCCTAGGTATATTGAAGATCCACAAGACAATGTATATTAAGAGATAATTTCTAGAGTACATAAATTCTTTAATTTCTAGAGTACAGAAATTCTTTAAAGTATTTCGTTAGTGGGTCAAAAGGCATTGATACATACCAAATATCAAAGCTCTAGGCCTAATGGTTAAGGAGAAGATTTTCAAGGATATCCTTTAATCCTTTCTTAAATCACAGATTGTGTTATTTTCAGAATACCGTAATTCTATTCAGTATTTTGTAAAGGGACAATAGGTATTGATACATACCAAATATTAAAGCTCTAAGCCGTGTGGTTGGGCGAATATTTTCAAAGATTTGCCTGTGTAAAGCCATGGATTGCAGAAAAACGAGTTATTTTTCAGAGTACGGTAATTCCTTGAATATTTTGGTAGGGGGTTAATAGGTGATGATTTTATTCCAAATGTCATAGCTCTAGTCTAGGCTTTGTGGTTTGGGAGAAATAGATTTTCAAAGTTTTCCTTCTTTATAATATTATTACTCGGTTTTCTCCGAGATAAGCTCACCTAATCTTCGTCTCGATTAGAAAACTCATAAAACTCTCCGAGGCTAAAGGCCCTGTTGCTAACCTTTTTAGACACTTTCCCACACAATGACGCTTTTTTCAAGAAAAAAGATTTACACCATTGTGGAAAATGCAGAAATTGTTTGAAACAAGCAATTTCTACATTTTCCGCAATGTCTTCTACACAGAAACTCGAAAACATTCAAAATTTCATAATTTTTTTTTTGTCGAAAGCAACTTCTTTCAATCTGGACCGGCCTATTTGTTAATTTTTTTGTCGTCTGGTAATGGGTTAAGCCCCTGCAATGTAATGGCCACTGACATGTTGAACTACATTGTTAATGCGTTCGTACGTGTCCACTTCTTATTAATCATCTACATTTATAGATGGATTTCAAAATAACTTAGCCCAGTTCTTACCCTGGAATGGTACTAAGCTCATGCCTAAATTTTTGTTGGATACTCTCAAGTTCAAGGTCACGCCTGTCACGTGACAATCAATTATAGTGGTGTGGACAACCGTATCGGTGACATAATATTACTCTATTCTACACTCGGTCAAGATCAGCTCATCTCCATGACAATCTCCCGAGTGATTCTACAGGTCTTTAAACTTCTTAATCCTTTCCCACACAATCCCTCCTTTAACGACCCCCGAGAAAAGCTTTAGAAAACATGTAATTATTGCCTGCAGCCTCTAACATTTTGATCAGTCTCAAATTTAGTTGTGTAGGAATGGAGGTAAAATCTAAAGTAATTAATCGCCGCATTGTGAGGTGTAAGATTGAGAGGTATGCATTTTGATAAATGCAGACGAGATTTACCACATGAGTCAGCCTTAATAATTTAAAAGACGGTTAGTTGTTACGGGGGATAGTGCAAGGATACAGGACGAAACTGCTGAGAGCTCCGCCTGGTTCTTTAACGTTCTCGATGGATAGCATCGTCACAAGGGGCCTCGGTTTAACGTCTCATCCGAAAGACAATTAGTTTTGTTAGTTGATATGGTCAGCCCAGGGCTCGAACCCGTGATCTTGAGGTTTGAAGTCAAGTGCTCTACTAGACCGGTACCGCCGTCGACTTTAACAAAGCCTTTTTTGATAAAGTCGACATTGGTACCAGTCTAGTGCTCTACCAACTGAGCTTATCGGGCTGACTCATCGAGTATGACCGGTACCGCCGTCGACTTTAACAAAGGCTTATTTAAATTCGACAGTGGTACCAGTCTAGGTGGGTGTAAGATGCACCCAGTAATCGACAATTACGTAAATTTTGACACTTATACTATATCTTTACGTAATCAACATCCTATGCGGGAATTTTGTCTAAAATTCCCGGGACATCTTTCAAGAATGCGAGACCAGGGACAGACTTTGAAATTACGGTACAGTAAGGTATAATCCGGGACGCATGGCGTTTCTGCTAAAGAACCCGTTTCTGATTTCTGTTTCAGAGCACGGAACTGCTCGAGAAAATAATGGGGGCAGATACAAACCTCTCTGACGTCATGGACCACGTGAGGATATTTTTCAACTTCATCCTTGCCAAGATGAAATTACAACGAGCTGACATAACTGACGTAAATATGTTGTGGCATCTTATAGACTGTGACGGAGTTTCCAGGTGTTTTTCTGATGTCCTTTTGCAGTGTGGTTTCTCATCAGAGGATATGGAAAATATGAGTACCCTGTCCGCCGTAGTCAGCAGATTGCACGTTGATCTTGAAAGTGAAGATACCTCGATTAACCCAGGTACCAAATCCGGTCCCAAGAACCAGGACATTGATGGACAAACTGACCTAAGCAGGAATTCCGATAATGGCGGTACGGAGTCGGTCGATAATAGCAACAAGTTTGACGTGGCAAACACCAATTCTGGAACAAATCAAGAATATGTCGAAAAGGTCGATGACATTACAGACACCCAGACAGAAAGACACGTGAATCATACTACAACACGACCAATAGACTTGAGCAATTTAAAAGAAACTCATGTATCGATTAGAGAATCTCTGAAAAAGATGAAATTCGTTGACATTGATGGCGATATGAAGAGATTGATTGAGAATATTGTCTGTTATGTTACTAAAATTAGGTTTGAATAAAAATGACAGGACACTCTAATCTTAAATCTGAGAATATTGTTGGCCCTTGTCAGAAAGAAGACATTTCAAGCAGGTCGGATATTACCATCATTTGTGATAACTTCTACGTACGTTTCTGTTCATTTTTTCTTCATACTTATGTATACATTTGATCTCTGTACCTCAGATATTGTTTTACAATTTGAATGTATATATATGTTTAGGACCATACTACTTAAAACCCAATAACACACAATCCAACTTTTCTTCGTCCCTCAAGACAAAGCTTAAGAAAACATTGCAGAAAATGAAAAAAAATGCTTAAAACTCCACTAATTGTTTTATCTTCTGCCATTTCTTTGACTTTTGACTTGTTTCAAATTTTGTTGTCTGGCAATTGGTTAATAGTTCATAGATGACCAATCACTGGTTTTAGAGTTCAGTTCACAAGACATTTGGAAGTTTGACGAACATTGAAGGAAGCTGTTTGGCTTCACAGGCCTGATTCTAGTAAAATTCAATATCATTATATGGTAAAGGGTTAAATATTTTACCTTCACTATCCAAGATATCAATGAAAAATGTCTCCATACAAAAAATGAACACTGTAACTTGAGTATTCTTGCAGAAACAATAGACTAATTTTTTTGTGGAATAGGATATATACAAAATGTAAAGCTACATGACATTAATCCCCCTTTTAGCATGGTAAGGCTCATTGGGTCAAAAATTGAAATAAAAATTACCTAGGGCTTTTAATGAACAACATTTATGTAAAGTAACAAGAAATTTTGGCAATAAGTAAAGGAGAAATATTTGCAAATTAATGACCTTGACAGTTTGACCTTGACCAATGACCTTGAACTTAGTACCAACAGAAAGTCCATGTCACAAGCAATGCACATGTAAAATATGAAGGCTATATCACTTGCCATTGTTTACTTATGTGAGATGTAAAAGTTAAAGTTTTTCGAAATTTTGACATTGAGAAATGACCTTTACCTTGACAGATGACCTTGAACCTCATACCAACAGAAAGGTCATGTCATAAGCAATGCACATGTAAAATATGAAGAGTGTGTCACTAATACCATTGTAAACTTAAAGACAATGTTACAGTTAAGGTTTTCCAAATTATGACCTTGAGAAATGACTTTGAACTTGACAGATGACCTTGAACTTAGTACCAACAGAAAGTCCATGTCATTAGCAATGTACATGTAAAATATGAAGGCTATATTACTTACCATTGTATACTTATGGGCTCTGGTAAAGAATTTTTTTTGAAATTTTGACCTTGAGAAATGGCCTTGACCTTGACAGATGACCTTGAACTTAGTGCCAACAGAATGGTCATGTCATTAGCAATGTACATGTAAAATATGAAGGCTATATCACTTACCATTGTATACTTATGGGCTCTGGTAAAGAATTTTTTTTTGAAATTTTGACATTGAGAAATGGCCTTGACCTTGACAGATGACCTTGAACTTAGTGCCAACAGAATGGTCATGTCATTAGCAATGCACATGTAAAATATGAAGGCTATATCACTAACCATTGAAAACTTATAGACAATGTTAAAGTTAAAATTTTCAAATTTTGACCTTGAGAAATGACCTTGATCTTGACTGATGACCTAGAACTTAGTACCAACAGAAAGTCCATGTCAAAAGCAATGCACACATGAAATATGAAGGTTATATCACTTAACATTGTAAACTTATAGATAATGTTTAAGTTAAGTTTTTGTAAATTTTGATCTTCAGAAATGACCTTGACCTTGAATGATCACCTTGAACTTGTTACCAACAGAAAGGGTTTGTCACAAGCGAAGCACATGTGAAATATGAAGACTTCATCTGTAACCAATCAAAAGTTATTGCCAATTTTAGTTTTTGCAGGGAAAAAAGACAGTTAACGTAAAGGTAAATAACATTAAGGCCCCTTTTCCAATGACGCATTTTTTTTAAACAAAAAATCCCGTTAGTTTAAGGTCAAGGGGATCTGATTTGCTACTCAAATATGAAATTTCATGAAATTCTAACAATTAGTCTTGGAGAAATTGGCAAAAACTAGTTTTTACATTAAGGCCCCTTTTTCCATGACACAGCCTTGTAATAAGAAAAATAAAAACAGGTCTTGCAAATTTCCTAGGAAGATTATATAAGAAGTTTCCTCCAATTAGGCCCAGGGGTTGCTGAGATATGACTTCTGACGGACAGCCGCACTGCTGGACGAAAGGAAGGACGGACGGACACACAGGCCGGCTACTATATGCTCCCCCCGAATATTTTTTCGGTAGGCATAAAAAGGTGGTCAATGTCAGAGTTCAAAACACAATTTCCATGATCACTGAATTTCTTCATTGGTCGATTGATTCCGACATTTGCAATTGATTAATTGCATGAATGAATTAAAGTACATGCACATCACCACCTGAATGCAATTGCTTAATTCTACAACAGTTTTCAGTGTAATGACTTGACAAAGAAACATATTAAAATGTCTCTTTTAAGTTATTGATCATTAACCCATTCCCACACAATCCCTCCTTTTTACACCTTTTAAGAAAAATGCCTTGAAAAACATTGAGGACAATAAAGAAATTGCTTGTTACATGCAATTCCTTTTTACACCTCTCAAGAAATATGCATTAAAAAACATTGAGGACAATAAAGAAATTGTTTGTTACAAGCAATTTCCTTATTGTGCACAAGGCTTCTGTGACCAAAGTCAAAGATTTTTGGAATTTCATCAACTTAAAATTGTCGTCTGCAACTTCTTTCAATTTGGACCGATGTAAGATTTTATTGAATGGGAATGGGTTAATCGACAGTCTTTTTCCCAAACAAAAATAAGTGTGTCTAAAATGAGGAGAAAAATACCTGGTCGAGGGATTCTGTTAACCCTTGCCCTCTCAGCAAAATTTTAGACTGGCCTAAATTGAAAGAAGTTGCAGGTGACAATTAAAAGGTTATGGAATTTTAGATTTTTTAAACATTTTGGGTAGAAAACAATGTGGAAAAGAAGAAATTGCTTGTAACAAGCAATTTCTTCATTCTCCACATTGTTTTCAAAGGCTTTTTTTCCTGGGGTCGTCTAAAAGTCACTGAGTGGGAATGGGTTAAGGACCTTTTACCATAAAACTGTCTCCATAAATAGTACCTAAAATATTGAAATTTACTACAGGCACTGGTAATGTTGCCAGGTTGCCATGTAATAAACATACCAAATAACATGCCTATAGAAAGTTTCCTCATAAAATGTCATATTAAACAAATAGAATAATTGGTTCAGCCACTCATGAAAATATAGCTTTTGTTGTTCACTCAATGAAAGATAAATCAATCTTACACCAATACAATTATCCTCAATTTATTTATACCTTTTAAGGCCATCTACTAGATATTTATTTGTATGCTTGTGTAATTTGGTCCAAGCTAGTAAATAACAGCTTTTCAATGAATCATATTGTTCGTTTATTTCTAAACATCATAGCTTCAGGCTAATTCAAGAAGTTACAAGGCTTTAAACATAAACCAATAATACCTTAACAATACACATTACATAAGATCAGGAATGAGTGGTCAAAGGAAGGGATCTGAAACCTACATTAAGGGATAATTTAACTCATAACTATTTTAACCCATAACCACTCAATAACGCCTTTTAACGCCCCTGTAAAATAATGCTAAGGAAAATATTTCTGGGAAAGGAGAAGTGGCTGTAGCAATTTCTCCTTTCCCCTCAATATTTTCCGGCATATTGAGTCACTATTTTTCAAGTTACACACACATTTTGAAATGTCATCTGCAACCTCTTTCAATTTGGACCAGTCAAAGTTTTTGTCGTTTGGGAAAGGGTTAAGAGATGAAGAGACTATTTTTAAGTTTGATTGAAACAAAAAGCCTCAACAGAACAGAAAGTGTAGAGATTCTAGTAATTCATATTGATAATGTGCAGTTAACCCTCTCCTGTTCAATCCCTGGTTTTTTCGTCCCTATGATTTTATAACTGAGAAAACATTGCAGAAAAGGGAGAAATTGCTTATTACAAGCAATTTCTTTTTTCACAATATTTTCTCCCATACTGATTTTCTTTTTTCTTTTTTTTTTTTTATCAAATTCACTTAAGTTTCCATCTACGTATCTTTGAATTTGGACGTGTCTGAATTTTGCAAACAGGAAGTGTAAAGGAAAAAATTATTGAGCCTGCCTTATTTATATTATCACACTTTCATCAATATCTAACCTTATTACATCTAGACTTGAAATCAACACAGTACCACAAAAGATGTTACTAGTAACTTGAAGTGAATATTTTCTAAAACTAAAGCAATTTCTCCTTTCTCTTGTTTTCTATATTGTCAAATGCTGGGTTTTTCTTTAATGTATTTGCTTTTGAAGGCCACCTGAAACCTCCATAAATTTTGTGACACACATATCATGTTGCCACTCAATAGGTTGTCCCTGTAGTCATATGTTTATTTACCACTTGTGGTACTGCTGACAAAGCCCACTAAGTCTAACCGGATTTTCCATTTTGATATTAAACAGCTTAACCCATTCCCACACAATGACGGTTTTAAATGCCCCTCAATATAAAAGCTTTGGAATACATTGTGGAAAATGAAGAAATTGCTTGTTACAAGCAGTTTCTTCATTATCCACAATGTTTTCTATCTAAAAAGACGAAGAAATTAAAAATTCCAACAACTTGAAATTGTCATCTGCAGCTTCTTTCAATTTGGACCAGTCTAATATTTCACTGTGTGGGAATTTGTCAATTTGCAAAAGTTTGGTCAGTAACATGTAACATAGTAAAAAGGTTGGTTTGGGGACTTAAGCACTGTAACTACATGTACAGCTTGAATAAGCTTAAATTGCAACAACAAAAATGGTTAAAAAAATGACCGCCAATGTCAGAGTTCAAAGTTCACTTCTGGTCTGAATGAATGATTTAAATAGTTGATTAATTCTTTGATTGACCGCACAATCCGTCGATTGACCAATCTAGGCTGTCAATCAAATAACCAGTTGACCGATAAAACTATTCATTTAGACTAGAAATGAGTTTTGATCTCCAACATTGGCTGCCATTTTTGTTAAGCTTTTTTGTTCGTTTGGAGACTTTAACATCGTAACTACAGCTTATTTACATTTTAATGATGTATGCTGCTTGCCATAAATTTTGAATAATAATGCCTTTAAAAATTGAAGTGGGACTTCCTGTTGAAGCCAGTGGGTGTGGCCAACAGAGTGACCGGGCGGCCCAGCAAATTAGTCAATGGATGTATTAATATCAGGCACAAGACACTTCAACTTTTGTCACAACATTTGTCTCTGTTAAAGGATTAGTTTTGACATCAGTCTCTGTCGGGGAGAGAAGATCTGTACTACACTCAGTGTCATATCTTGATTTAGCCTGTTTCAACAATTGGATTGATAGCTTGTACAGTTCACCATCTACTTCTTGTGTTGGGAATACATTGTTTTGATCCAAGGTCTATAAATATATGACAGGGATAGTTGAAAGAACAAAATATGAAGGCATCTGATACCAATAGCCTGACACTGTTGATAGTGAATTACGAAATAATTGTATTTTTCCTGTTATGTTAACTTGAATTTTGGTTGATAGGGAGGAGTTATTACGCAAAAGGTAATTTCCCCATCAAGCATGACCCAAGCACATATAAGCAAAAATACTATAATTTTTAACAAGCATATTTTTGAGGTTAACCTTCTTGAGACTTTCACTAGCATTTGGACTCCTAGAGCATGGCCCTTTTAACTGCAAAGGCGTAATATGAACACTCTTGATAAGACAATTATCTGGTATTTGTACACATATATATGCCCTAAAATTTATAGTTTTTGGCAAGAAGATTTTTGATGTTGCTCTTAATAAGCATTTCTTCCAAATTTGGACCCCTTTGTCTTTAACCCCAGGGGCATCATTTGAAATATCTTGATAGACAATCATTCAGTTATGCTACAACCGAAATATAAATGCCCTTGGATGTATAGTTTTGGCTATGAAGATTTTTAAAGCTTATCTAAATGTACCTTATCAACTCTACAGAGCTGTCTTCGTATTTCCAGATCTCTTCTGGCACACAGGGCTCTCCTAAATGGTCCAATATTAGACATCACAGCTTTCCTCTCTCGCAATTTTTGTAAAGCAGAGGAATGACACATTGCAACATCATTCAAAAATTGAAATTTTTCTGATGATTTTTGTTCAGTCTTTACATCACTAGTGTCCTTGTCTGATTCATTTCTTCCTTCCTTTAACTCCGGCCTATCTGCACTTTTACTGTCTCCTAATTGTTCTTCTGACTTCACATCTTGTGTTGAATCTTTCACATCAGCCCCTTAAAAAGCAACAAATTCATTTTTCTTAACTCATTGCCATACAATCTCACATTTTGTTACCTAAAAGGCTTGCACACAAAAACATTGTGAGAAGAGGAGAAAGTGCTTGTAACAAACAATTCCCCCCTTCTCACAATATTCTTTCACACTTTTTGGCACAAACTATTTAATTCTCACATTTAGAATTATCATCTTCAACTTATATCAATTTGGACCAGTCTTAATTTTGGTCAACTGGTAATACATACATCCAAACTAAACCAATTTCTACATAATCCAGCTTTTTGACATCCCTCAAGAAAAAGGTTTTGGAAAACATTGTGGAAAAAGAAGAAATTACTTATTACAAGTGATTTCTCCATTATCCACAATTTTTTCTTGCCCCAAAACCCAAAGATTTTTAAAAATTTGATCAACTAAAAAAATACACATTACATAATTTCAAACTGGTACAAATTGAAAGAAGTTGCAGACAACAGTTTTTCGTTGAATTTCAATAAACACACGGGTCAGTCAATTAACGAAGTGTGACAAACAATTATTCGAGGAAAATTGTATGACCTACTGTACAGGTGATAGTTTCTGAAAATGATCGTAAAGACTTCTTAAATGATAGCATACAAATCAAATAGGAAATTTCAGTCCAATATCATGAAATTGCTTGAAAAATTATGGCTTCTATGATTGAATTCAAATGAACAAGATGGATCACTCATTTTAAGAAATAAAGTTGTTTTTTCGGGAAGGACCTTTTTGCAGTCAAAAGTCTCCCAGTTCAGCAGATTTTAGTGGCATAAAGCTGGGCAAAAAATTGGGCTTCTTGGCAACAAATTTGGCACCATTTTATTTCAATTTGGCAAAAGTGATGATGAAAAGAAAAATCAACCCAGAGAAAGCCCTGAATAAAAATAAAAGCACTTACTGAGATCTTCATGAAATTTCTGACAAACCCCTAAAACCTCAGAGTATAACTTCTCTCCTGCAAACTGTCGAGATATGCCCATCTGAGAAAATATGCTACCCGCTGAAAATCTCTTCAATGCTGATCCTGTCACGAGTTTGGGTTTCTCATCTCGTACCAGGCTGGCCCAGTCTATCTTCAGAGCATCAACTGCGGCTGAATTATGAAAATAACAGTTCATTTACACATGCCCAAGCATATAATCCATTCCCACATAAATCACACTATTTGACACCCTTCAAGAAAAAGCTTTGGAAAACATCATGGAGATTGAAGAAATTGCTTGCAACAATCAAATTGTTTATTATCCACAATATTTTTAATTTTAAATTTTGAATTCAATCTACTATAAATTGTCAGCTGCAACTTCTTTCAATGAACCAGTCTAAAATAGTGTCATCTGGAAATGGGTTAGACAATTTATCATGTGTGCTGAGTAACAACTTCGATAAGCCAGTGCATGAACACAGTTTGGTCAGTCACAACTGAAGTACTGCTGGTCCTGCCTGCTATCTTACAACATGGCTGTTTGACTGAGGTGATGGACAACAGCTTGGAAAAAAATATGGACAGGTATAAGAATAGAACCACAAATCATTGATGTCCTCCTAAACATCAGGACTATAGCTTAACCCTTTCCCGTTCAAATACGGGATTTTACATTCGTATGATTTTATACTTGAGAAAACATTGTGGAAAAAGAAGAAATTGCTTGTAACAAGCAATTTCTCCCTTTTCCACAATGTTCTCTATCACATATGGTGGTTTCATTTCAAATGGCACCCAGTTGTCATTGTTGTCTGCACCCTCTTTCAATTTGGACTAGTCTAAAATTTCTAAAAACGGGAAAGGGTTAAACAAGATGTAGCTACATGGATTAATTTTCCAGTATGTACCTCCTGTCTTAATGAATGTTTTAACCCTTTATTGTTTTTACAAAACTTTGGACTTGTCGATATTCAAATGGGTAGCAGACAACATCATAAAATCAGAACAAATAAATGAGTAACCACCCTATATGATAAAAAAAATCTTTGGAAAAGAAGAAGTTTCTTCTTTTTCCACAATATTTACTCAAGTAAAATATTAACTGAGATGTAAATAAGAGAACCATGATGGTCCTAAATCACTCCCCTGAGTATGGTGGTTCATGGCCTTATAATATATTCAAAATAGCAAAGCCCTTTGTCTAATTATTTTGGAGAAGATGTTTAAGAATTTTCTTGTTTAATCCATTGATGATCCCAGCATACAGTGCTAATTTCCTGAATACGGTAATTCTTTGAAGTATTTTGTTAGAGGGTCAATAGACATCAATACATACCAAATCTCAAACTTCTAGGCCTAATGGTTTAGGAGAGGAATGTTTTTAAAGATATCCTTCTTTATTCTTTTCTAAAATCAGGAATTACACAGAAAAGGGCTAATTTTCATTGTACGATAATGCTATGAAGTATTAAAGTAAAGGGTAAAAAAATGATAATTTATTCCAAACATCAAAGCTCTAGGCCATATGGTTTGGGAGGAGAAGATTTTCATAGATTTCCTTTTTCATTCCTTTGTAAAATCAAGGATCACACAGATAAGGGATAATTTTCAAAATATGGTAATTCTTGGAAAGTATTTTGGTAGAAGGTTTATAGGTGATGATACACACCAATTATCAAAGATCAAGGCCTTATGGTTTGTGAGAAGAAGATTTCCTTCTTTATTCCTTTGTAAAATCAGGGATTGAACAGAAAAGGGCTAATTTTCAAAATATGGTAATTTTTTGAAGTATTTTTGTAGAGGGTCAATAGATGATGATACATACTAAATAAAAAAGCTCTATGCCTAAAGGTTTGTGAGAAGATTTTCAAAGATTTCCTTCTCTATTCCTTTGTAAAATCAGGAATGGCACAGAAAAGGTCTTTTTTTTTCAGAAAACTAATTTTTTGAAGTATTTTTTAAGAGGGTCAATAGGTGTTGATACATTTCAAATATGAAGCTCTAGGCCTTAAGGTTTTGGAGAAGATTTTCAAAGATTTCATTCTCTATTCCTTTGTAAAATCAGGGATTGAACAGAAAAGGGCTAATTTTCAGAAAACATTAATTCTTTGGATAATTGCTATGTCAATATGGAACAAATATTGTAAGTTAAAGGTCAATATCTACAGTAATAACACAGGTAATAAACCATTTTTTTTTTATTCAGAAAAGCCACCACTACCAAAAATAATGCCAAGATACAGTAATACTTAGGTTTTTCTCCAATAACATTCAAGTTAACCCTTGTCATGCTGAACCCAGAATATTCTGGTTTCGACAGGAGGTGTAGACCAAGATCAGCCTGCACATAAGTGCAGTCTGATCTTGATCTACACCTCCTGCTTGTACTTTTCCTGTCAGAGTTGTTTATGAAATTGATTTCTAAAACAAATGTTGATTTTTCAACAACAAGTTCTATCAGTGCTTCAAGCACTTTGATTATACAGCAATACAGTAAGGCAATTTATACAGCATGACAAGGGTTAATGTGAAAATTTGGTTGTAACAAACAGTTGTCTCCTGTTTATTCTATGGTTTGACCCATTCCCACTCAGTGATGCTTTTGGACGCCCCTCAAAGAAAACAATTAGGAAAACATTGTGTAAAATGAAGAAATTGCTTGTAACAAGCAATTTCTTCATTTTACACAATGTTTTCTACTCAGAAAGTTGAAAAAATTTTTTTGATTATAAAAACTTTAAATTGCCATCTGTAACTCCTTTGAATTTGGACCAGTCTAAAATTTTGCCATCTGGTAATGGGTTAATGTCTTTCACTGTATGGTCAATTTATGATTCAATTTCTCTGAACCCTTTCCTGTTTATTGAAATTTTAGACTGGTCCAACATGAATAGGGTTCAGACTACAATTAAAATTTGAGGCAACTCAAAATGGAACCATCCTATATGGGAGAAAATATTGTGGAAAAAGGAGAAATTGCTTGTTACAAGCAATATCTTCTTTATCCAAAATGTTTTTTCAAGTATAAAGTCACAGTGACAAAAAATCTTGGGTTTGTACAGCAAAGGTTTAAGTTGACTACTTGTAGTATTAAAGTACTTTGACATGATATCAACAAATTCTTCTGACAGGGTTATTAGCCAAACCTAATAAATTTTTTCTGTAATGTTAAAGCAAATTAACTGGTAACCAACCACTTTACTGTTTTGTTACATGTTACTATCCATAAAGTACACCCTGTATCCCCAACCTCCTGTCAGAGTCAATGGGCTGGGCCATCAAGCCATCAATTCGACAGACAAGAAATTCAAAAAATGTTATCAGCTTTAAATTTTAGAGAGCTATAACCATACTTACCAACTTTGACATGTCCTAAAAGACTTCCTTCATCCGATGAAATGGATTCAAAATCTTCTTCTTCTGTTAAGTTAAAATAAATAAGGAGTATTATGTTATGATAGAGATACAACATCTTGTATTTGCTTTTTGCTGTGGAAGAAAATTTGGATATTTTACGAGACTGAATGTCAAGTGGAATATCAAATATACCTTCGCAGCGAGAAGCAAATACAACATGTTGTATCGTAATAGTTATATAATATCCCATTTAATATACATGTATACTTTTTTATCAAATAAATTTGATGAAAAGATAAAAAATCAAAGGGACCATGATGATCCTAAATCGCTCCCCTGAGTATGATGGTTCATGGCTTTATGATATAAACAAAATAGCAAAGCCCTCTGTCTAATTATTTTGGAGAAGATGTTTAAGGATTTCTCTTTCAATCCTAGGTAATTTGATTATCCCACCATATACCACTAATTTCCTGAATAAGGCAATGCTTCGAAATATAGACATAAATACATACCAAATACAAAAGCTCTAGGCCTAATGGTTTAGGAGAAGAAGGTTTTCAAAGATATCATTCTTTATTCCTATCAAACATTAGGGATCACACACAAAAGGGCTAATTTTCAGAATACAGTAATTCTTTGAAGTATTTTGGTAGAGGGTCAATAGGTGATGATCAATACCAAATATCAAAGCTCTAGGCCTTTTGGTTTGGGAGAAGAAGATTTTCAAAGATTTCCTTCTTTATTTCTTTGTAAAATCAGGGATCGCACAGAAAAGGGCTAGTTTTCAGAATACAGTAATTCTTTGAAGTATTTTGGTACAGATACAATAGGTCATGATACATACCAAATATCAAAGCTCTAGGCCTTATGGTTTAGGAGGAGAAGAATTTTCAAGATTTCCTTTGTAAAATCTGGGATCGCACAGAAAAGGGTTAATTTTAAGAGTACAGTAATTCTTTGAAGCATTTTGGTAGAGGGTCAATAGGTGATGATATGTACCAAATATCAAAGCTCTAGGCCTTTAGTTTAGGAGGAGAAGATTTTTTTATAATTGTTTATGGACGGACAGACGGACGACGGACAATTACCGATCACAATAGCTCACCTTGAGCATGTTGTGCTCAGGTGA
Organism: Fragum fragum; assembly: GCA_946902895.1. Classification (NCBI taxonomy): domain Eukaryota; kingdom Metazoa; phylum Mollusca; class Bivalvia; order Cardiida; family Cardiidae; genus Fragum; species Fragum fragum. Next base: position 3,667,898 of record OX336379.1, read on the forward strand.
GCTAAAAAGAAACTATAAGCAATTTTCCTGCCTTATTTTCAAAAGCTATTTTCCTTCAGCATATTAAAACAAACATATTAAAACAAGGGATAAAATTATATTCAATTTACCCATTCCCACATAATCCTACTTTTTACAGAAACAAGAGGACTATGATTGTCCTATATTGCTCCCCTAATTATGATAGCTCAAAGCTATATGATATATACAAACGTAAAAGCTTTACTCCAAATTGTTTTGGACAAGAAGATTTTTAAAGATTTTTTCCTTTAATCCAAGGTATTTATTTGATCCCAGAATATAACGTAAAATTCTAGAGTATGTTGATACATGTAAATCATCACTCTAGGCATAATGGTTTAGGAGGAGAGTATTTTCAAAGATATTCTTCTTTATTTCTAAGTAAAATCAGGGATTGCACAAGAAGGGCTAATTTCCAGAGTACCGGAATTCTTTGAAGCACTTTGGTAGAGAGTCTATAGATGATGATTTATACCAATTATTAATGGTTAGCTTAGAAGATTAGATTTTTTTGTAAATTGTGAACAGACAGACAGTAGATGGAGGGACAGCCGGACGCCAGACGATGACCAATCACAATAGCTCACCAAGTGCACTTTGTGCTCAAGTGAGCTAGAAAGCTTTGGAAAACATTGAGGACAATGAGGAATTGCTTCAATGTCAACAAAGTTTTCTACCCAAAAGACAAAGATTTCTAAAAATTCATCCACTAGAAACGGCTATCTTTAACTTCTTTCAATTCGGACCAGTCTTAAATTTGTTTTGTGGTAATGGGTCAAATATATGCAAAATTGACTTTTTTTCTTGGTAGTCTATAACATGACAATAAAATGTTTTAGCAGTAAAAATTGACAGATGTGGTGAGCAACATTTCACAGTGAGTGTAAACTGAAAATAATTGTCATATAGGCTAGAAAATGGTAAGAAAAGTAGACAAGAGGGCCGTTGGCCCTGGGGCGCTCACCTGAGAAAAAGGCTCTTTTTCTTTCAACAGTCTAATTTCATGTTAAGGTAAGGATAATGAAACAAGTGGGCCACAATTACATATAAAAGACTATGAACCTGGGGATCCAAAAGTCTAAATTACAAATCCCAAGGTTTGATTTGAAAGAAGGAAAAAACTTTTTCCATGGGTTATAACTTCAGAAATAAGAAAGAAGTCTGTGAACAGATGCTTCATGCCTATACCCCTTCCCCCCCCCCCCTGGGTCCGCCCCTGAAGACCCTAGGATCATGATTTTAGCTATTTTGTAAGAGATCAATATACTGATGCTTCATGCAAAATATCAAGGCTCTACGCCTTCTGGGTCAGAAGGAGAAGATTCTTAAAGATTATTTTGAAATTTCACTTTTGTTGCCATGGCAACCAAAGTTTTCAACGGATTTCAATTCTTTTAGCTAATTTTATGGGGGACCACCTAAGGAACATTTCTGCCAAATTTGGTTCAAATTGGCCCATTGGGTTGGGAGGAGATGTTATTTAAAAAATCATTCTTTATTTCTATATAAACCCCACCCCCTGGGGCTCCACCCCTAGGGTCCTGAGGATCATGATTTTAGTTATTTTGAAAGAGGTCAATATACTGATGGTTCATGCAAAATATCAATGTTCTACGCCTTCTCGGTCAGGAGGAGAAGATTTTTAAAGATTATTTTGAAATTTCACTTTTGTTGCCATGGCAACCAGAGTTTTTAGCGGATTTCAATTCTTTAGGCACTTTTTGAAGGGGACCACCTAAGGAACATTTCTGCCAAATTTGGTTCAAATTGGCCCATTGGTTTGGGAGGAGATGTCATTTAAAAAATCATTCTTTATTTCTATCAAAACCCCACCCCCTGGGGCTCCGTCCCTGGGGACCTGAGGATCATGATTTTAGCTATTTTGAAAGAGATCAATATACTGATGCTTCATGCAAAATATCAAGGCTCTACGCCTTCTTTGTCAGGGGGAGAAGATTTTTAAAGATTATTTTAAAATTTCACTTTTGTTGCCATGGCAACCAGAGTTTTCAACGGATTTCAATTCTTTTAGCTATTTTTGAAGGGGACCACCTAAGGAACATTTCTTCCAAATTTGGTTCAAATTGGCCCAGTGGTTTGGGAGGAGATGTCGTTTAAAGAAATTGTTGACGAAGGACGCACTACACACGAAGGACGGACAGATGCCAGGCAAAAGGGGATCACAATAGCTCACTTGAGCACTACGTGCTCAGGTGAGCTAAAAATGCTTGTCACAAGAAATTTCTTCTATGCTCACAATGTCTTCATAAATGTATATCTTAACGATTGTGTAAATTGTGCCTGGTAATGGGCTAAGTATCAGTAAAACTAACAGATTGTGGCTGTCAATTAAGGAATCCATCAACCAATCAAATTAATCATTTAGACAGGAAGTAAAGTTCGAACTCCAATATTGCCAAACATTTATGAGAAGCACTTTTGTTGGTTTAGCAACTTAACTCATTCCATCACAGTGGAATTTTAGACTGGTCCAAATTGAAAGAAGCTGCAGACGACAATTTCAAATTGATGGAATTTTAATTTTTTTTCATCTTTTTGGGTATGAAACATTGTGGATAATGAAGAAATTGCTTGATCCAAGCAATTTCTTCATTTTCCACAATGTTTTCCAAAGCTTTTTTGTTGGGGGCGTACAAAGAAGGGATTGAGTGGGAATGGGTTAAACGTCATAACCACAGCTTATTCAAGCTATAGTTCCAAAGCTATGATCACCAACTAACTACTTTACTTGTTTGTTACATGTTACCAGGCATAATTTTTTTGCAAAATAATGCTGTTTCAAATTGACATGAAATACCTGTTAGAGTCAGGGGGGCGGCAATCTGTCAATCCAAGTTTGTTTTCTTAACAAATTACCAAACAGCAAAATTTTAGACTGGTTATAATTGAAAGAGTTACAAAGGACAATTTAAATTTCATGAAATTTTAGACTTTTTCAAATTTCTGGTTAGAAAAAAAATGTGGAAAATGAAGAAATTGCTTGTGACAAGCAATTTCTTCATTTTCCACAATGTTTTCTCAATTGTTTTCCATTAGAGGCATCCAAAAGTGTCATTGTGTGGTATTGAGTTTACCCATTACCGCTCAAGGAAATTTTTGACTGGTCCAAACTGAAAGAAGTTGCAGACCACATTTTCAAGTTGATGAAAATTTAAAGATCTTTGAAAAAATTGTAGATACCGGTAATGAAGAAATTACAAGTAACAAGCAATTTCTTAATTTTCTACAATGTTTTCCAAAGTTTTTCTGTCTTGAAGGGCGTCAAAAAGCGTCATTGAATGGGAATGAGTAAAAGAAAAAGTTAAGATACCTCCATCTCCTTGCTTCTTTGGTTTGAGAGGTGGTAACCTGAAATTATAACAAAGTTAGTTTATACACAAACCAACAGACTTCAATCAACCCTCTGACCAACTGTCAAACTGAACCCTATGTACACCAAGATTTTTTTTTTGGGGGGGGGGGGGTTATAAAAAACAGAGGTTTTTTTGGGGGGGCATGGTCAGTCTCTTTTGATGAATAAAACATTACCAATAATTTAAAAGATATCAGATAAAAATATGCTTTATCCTGAAGCAAGGTTACAGTATACCAAGCCCCTTTTCCCCTTAACACAGTTTTGTGTAAATGAAAAACAATAGTTACATGATCTGGTATCTTTTATAATACACTTAGATATTATATTTCATTACATGCTGGTCTGTAAATCAAAAGAAATGAGCAAAAAAACTTAGCTTGCATAATCGCTTTTTGTCCTATGTTAACCATAGTCAAGAACAGATGACCTTCAGTTGTGACCTTGAACTTATGAGAAACCAACACAACACATGATATTTGAACTCTTCAAGAGTACAACTATGCCAAGTTATTTAGAAAGCAATCAATTAACCCATTCCAACTCAATCCCTCCTTTTTACGTCCCTCAAGAAAAAAGCTTTGGAAAACATTGTGGAAAAGGAAGAAATTGCTTGTATGAAGCAATTTCTTCATTATCCACAATGTTTTCTATCCAAAAAGACAAAAAAAATCAAAATTCCATCAACTTGAAATTGTCGTCTGCAGCTCCTTTCAATTTGGACCAGTCTAAAATTTTGCTGTGTTGGAATGGGTTAATGTAGAAGATATGCTCAGGACAATAATCAGACACACGCTGGCACTATCATAAACAGACCCATCTACTCATACACAGACTGAGGCACTATCACAAACAGACCCATCCACTCATACACAGACTGAGGCACTATCATAAACAGACCCATCCACTCATACACAGACTGAGGCACAATCACAAACAGACCCATCTACTCATACACAGACTGAGGCACTATCATAAACAGACCCATCCACTCATACACAGACTGAGGCACTATTATAAACAGACCCATCTACTCATACACAGACTGAGGCACTATCACAAACAGACCCATCCACTCATACACAGACTGAGGCACTATCACAAACAGACCCATCCACTCATACACAGACTGAGGCACTATCACAAACAGACCCATCCACTCATACACAGACTGAGGCACTATCACAAACAGACCCATCCACTCATACACAGACTGAGGCACTATCACAAACAGACCCATCCACTCATACACAGACTGAGGCACTATCACAAACAGACCCATCTACTCATACACAGACTGAGGTACTATCATAAACAGACCCATCCACTCATACACAGACTGAGGCACTATCACAAACAGACCCATCTACTCATACACAGACTAAGGCACTATCATAAACAGACCCATCCACTCATACACAGACTGAGGCACTATCATAAACAGACCCATCCACTCATACACAGATTGAGGCACTATCATAAACAGACCCATCCACTCATACACAGACTGAGGCACTATCATAAACAGACCCATCCACTCATACACAGACTGAGGCACTATCACAAACAGACCCATCCACTCATACACAGACTGAGGCACTATCATAAAAAGACCCATCTACTCATACACAGACTGAGGCACTATCACAAACAGACCCATCTACTCATACACAGTCTGAGGCACAATCACAAAAAGACCCATCCACTCATACACAGACTGAGGCACTATCACAAACAGACCCATCCACTCATACACAGACTGAGGCACAATCACAAACAGACCCATCTACTCATACAAAGACTGAGGTACTATCATAAACAGACCCATTCACTCATACACAGACTGAGGCACTATCATAAAAAGACCCATCTACTCATACACAGACTGAGGCACTATCACAAACAGACCCATCCACTCATACACAGACTGAGGCACTATCATAAACAGACCCATCTACTCATACACAGACTGAGGCACTATCACAAACAGACCCATCCACTCATACACAGACTGAGGCACTATCATAAACAGACCCATCTACTCATACAGGGACTGAGGCACTATCACAAACAGACCCATCCACTCTTACACAGACTGAGGCTATATCACAAACAGACCCATCCACTCATACACAGACTGAGGCACTATCATAAACAGACCCATCTACTCATACACAGACTGAGGCACTATCACAAACAGACCCATCCACTCATACACAGACTGAGGCACTATCACAAACAGACCCATCCACTCATACACAGACTGAGGCACTATCACAAACAGACCCATCCACTCATACACAGACTGAGGCACTATCATAAACAGACCCATCCACTCATACACAGACTGAGGCACTATCACAAACAGACCCATTCACTCATACACAGACTGAGGCACTATCACAAACAGACCCATCCACTCATACACAGACTGAGGCACTATCACAAACAGACCCATCTACTCATACACAGACTGAGGCACTATCACAAACAGACCCATCCACTCATACACAGACTGAGGCACTATCACAAACAGACCCATCCACTCATACACAGACTGAGGCACTATCACAAACAGACCCATCTACTCATACACAGACTGAGGCACTATCACAAACAGACCCATCCACTCATACACAGACTGAGGCACTATCACAAACAGACCCATCTACTCATACACAGACTGAGGCACTATCACAAACAGACCCATCTACTCATACACAGACTGAGGCACTATCACAAACAGACCCATCCACTCATACACAGACTGAGGCACTATCATAAACAGACCCATCCACTCATACACAGATTGAGGCACTATCATAAACAGACCCATCTACTCATACACAGACTGAGGCACTATCATAAACAGACCCATCCACTCATACACAGACTGAGGCACTATCACAAACAGACCCATCTACTCATACACAGACTGAGGCACTATCACAAACAGACCCATCTACTCATACACAGACTGAGGCACTATCACAAACAGACCCATCTACTCATACACAGACTGAGGCACTATCACAAACAGACCCATCCACTCATACACAGACTGAGGCACTATCACAAACAGACCCATCTACTCATACACAGACTGAGGCACTATCACAAACAGACCCATCTACTCATACACAGACTGAGGCACTATCACAAACAGACCCATCCACTCATACACAGACTGAGGCACTATCACAAACAGACCCATCTACTCATACACAGACTGAGGCACTATCACAAACAGACCCATCCACTCATACACAGACTGAGGTACTATCACAAACAGACCCATTCACTCATACACAGACTGAGGTAACTCTGTATGCCCATGGTGATGGTGGAGGTAAAAAAATCCTGACTCATACCCTTAATTGACCAGATCCGACTGTCAATCAAATATTCAGTTGACCAATCTAATCACTACCTTTAAAAGAAATGAGTTTTGAACTCTGACATTTTGGTAAAGCTTTTTTGTTGGTTTCGCGACTTAAACCCCATAACTACAGCTTTAATAAGTAGTTTTGGGACTTTTAGGCTGCAAAAAAAAACCATTCCACTTTTTTGTTACATTCTACTGGCCATAGACTTTACAAAATAATGCTGTTCAAAATCAAAGCAAGACTTCCTACCACACTTATTGGGCCGGAACCAGCAGAGTAATTGGGCAAGGCCAGCCACTGGTAAATTAAACCATTCCCACACAATAATGCATTTTGACGTCCCTCAAGAAATACAATTTGAAAAACATCCTGTAAATGAAGAAACTGCTTGTAACAAGAAATTTCTCTATGTTAGACAATGTTTTTTACCCAGAAAGTTGGAAAATCTAAGATTTCATACACTTTAGATTGTTGTCTTCAACTCCTTTGGATTTGGACCAATCTACAATTTTGCTGCCTGGTAATGGTTTAAGTACAAACTCTAAGCTTACCCATCATCTTTAGGTTTGCTCTTGTGTAGAACGCTGACTTGAGGTACTTGATTAGTCTCTGGCTTAGCATCACCAGTTTCTGCTGATTTTGGAGGAACAGGGGACTGAAACAATGGAACATAATTTTTTCTGAACATGACAATTTGTCAAAACTAGACTGGAGGACAACTTGAGTTATGCAAATTTTTATTGAAATCCATCTATGAAAGTCATATCTGCCCTCCAAGGAAGGAAAAAAAATAGTTGAAATAATCTATCACTTATTTGGTCATTAAAGCAAACAAAAGCTTTCATAATATCAATATGCAAAAGCAGGGTTTGAGTGATGTTCTCTTGAAAGAGTATTTTGTGTTTTTTCTTGTTGATTTCAAGTTGTGTTTGTTTACATTTTGAAATCGAGACAAATTACCCGGTTCTTCACTGAAAATTTTTGCTAATCTTCAGCATTGACTGTTAAATGCACCTGTGCTGATGACTAAACTTTATGGATGATTTTGTTAATCTTCTTGACCTAGCTAGTTGTTTGAATGACTAGCAAAAGCTAAAATGTCATCACTGACATCATACTTTTATGTAAACAAAACTAAAATTTTGGTAGGTCATAATTTAAGATATCTAAACTTCTTTCATGTATTGTATGCTTACTGTGAAGAATTATGTTGATCTTCTAATTTCAATCGTCATATTCATTTATGCTTTTGAGCCTGGGGTATGGCTTTCTTATTAATTCTATAGTGTATTTTGGGGGAAGATATGGCTTAAAGTTCTTGACAAAACTTGACCTTCAAGTATCACATTGACAATGAACCTCTCTGATCAAGCTGTCCTAGACAAGAAATTTCAGACTGGTCCAAATTGATTCATTGAATGGGGTTTAATGCCACTTTCAACAGTATTTAAGTTATATTGCAGCTGCTGGAGCAGCTAACAACGGATTCCATGTATTTCTCACACCAGTATTACCATTACATCCTTTCCAAGCTTCCAGCTGCTCATCAGGTGATAAAATATGTCTCATCTACTGCAAGTGAGCTCGATAACAAAAAACTCCTTGGACAGGAGCAAGAGATCACTTCCCATTACCACTGAGTAAATTAGATATCTTCCATAGCAGTTTCTAAATTTTAAAGAAAATTTGGAGGACAATACAAATCAAGTGGAGTCCTTACCCTAGCAAACTTAAAACATTTATCCCCTTTATTTCTTCAAAACTAGAGGCACTTGAGCACCTGGATTGCTCCACAGGCCTGAATGCACATATTAAGCAAATGTTTTCAGGAATTAAAAATAAAATTAATCTTCTTTGCCATATCAGGAAATAAATCTAGACACTTAAATCTTTGAAAGAGTTCTAGAAAAGCATTTAAAACTTTTCAGTGTTCTTACAAATGTAAAGTCAAGTTCTGTAAAATTTATACACTATGTCAGTTGAAGGGTATTTACCCATTACCACTTGGAAACTTTTTAGAATGGTTCAAATTCAAGGAAGTTGCAGATGATATTTCAAATTGCACTAAAACAGGAAAATAAGTAACAAAGAGGGTTGAAACATCATGTTACAGATTTGAATTATTTTTATTTCCTCTCATATACTATTTGAAAACAATGTTCTGAAAAATTAGTTTTGGAAAAATCTATGGTCACTTATCAGAACAAGAGGGCTGTTGGCCCTGGGGCGCTCACCTGAGATAAAGGCTCTTTTTCTTTCAACAGTCTAATTTCATGTTAAGGTTAGGATTATGAAACAAGTGGGCCACAATTACATATAAAGACTATGAACCTGGGGATCCAAAAGTCTAAATTACAAATTCCAAGGCTTTAGCGCTGATTTGAAAGAAGGAAAAAACATTTCCATGGGTTAAAATTTCAGAAATAAGAAAGAAGTCTGTGAACCGATGCTTCATGCCTATAACCCCCCCCTCCCCCTGGGATCGCCCCTGGAGACCCGAGGATCATGATTTTAGCTATTTTGTAAGAGATCAATATACTGATGCTTCATGCAAAATATCAAGGTTCTGCGCCTTCTGGGTCAAGAGGAGAAGATTCTTAAAGATTATCTTGAAATTTCACTTTTGTTGCCATGGTAACCAGAGTTTTAAACGGATTTCAATTCTTTTAGCTAATTTTAAGGGGACCCCCTAAGAAACATTTTTGCCAATTTGGTTCAAATCGGCCAAGTTGTTTGGGAGGAGATGTCATTTGAAAAATCATTCTTTATTTCTATATAACAATTCCCCCCCTGGGGCTCCGCCCCTGGGGACCCGAGGATCATGATTGTAGCTATTCTGAAAGAGGTCAATATACTGATGCTTCATGCAAGATATCAAGGCTCTACGCCTTCTGGGTCAGGAGGAGAAGATTTTTAAAGATTATTTTAAAATTTTACATTTGTTGCCATGGCAACCAGAGTTTTAACGGATTTCAATTCTTTTAGCTATTTTTGAAGGGGACCACCTTAGGAACATTTCTGCCAAATTTGGTTCAAATTGGCCTAGTGGTTTGGGAGGAGATGTCGTTTAAAGAAATTGTTGATGGACGACGCACAACGCAAGACGGACGGATGCTGGACAAAAGGGGACCACAACAGCTCACTTGAGCACTTCGTGCTCAGGTGAGCTAAAAAGCTGGGTATTTCCCTTTTAGCCTATGTAGGCTATTAATCCATTTTTAGATTAATCCGAGATAGTATTAAAGATTATAGGGTCATTCATGTGGTGCAAATAACCGTTGGAACCTCGTATTTACTTTAAATTACACCAAACCAACGTCATTGTTATGTCATCAGGAGTAATGTTCGCTAGTCGGTCTTTAATTCTGTAAAGATCAATCCAAAACTGTCGTAAGCATTATTACGAATATAAACACTTACCATAGTTTGCGCTAACCATGTCATTTGACATGATTTCAGACGTTGGCCGCTTGTTAATTTGTAACATTCAGATGACTGGGTCAAAATTCTTTTAAAGAATCTGATAAAGGGTCACCCATCAAGCATCATTTCAGTAAACTTGGTTGAAATCCATTAACTGGTTTCTGAGAATATTTCAAAGCTTTTACCAGCACTGCTCATTAAAGACATGTTTTTCATTTGATCTTTGAATCAGATAGTGGGTCACCCAAAGATCATTGAGAAATTTTGTTGAAATCTGTTAAGTACTTTCTGAGGAGAAGCTTTTTAAAGTAAAAGTTTACAGACGGACAAGTGGACAGACACCATGCCATGACAATAGCCCCCCCCCCCCCCCGGCTTTCAGCTTAGTTGGGAGGAGATGGCAACTGGAATAAAAGAATCAAATTTTGCCAATTGAAAAAGATTGTGGAGGACAGATGAAGATTTAAGTGAGAGTTTATCTAACTTGATAAATAATTTCTGAGAGAGTTCAGCATTGCCCAAAAGAATGTTCACTAGGAGAAGAAGGGTATCTTTTTCATAAAACAGGCGAAAAAAAAATTGAAATTGTTTTATGCTTCCTAGCCAAACCATTAACCCTTTCCTGTTTAATCCCTGGTGCCTGTGATTTATTCTTGAGGAAAAATCATGGAAAAAGAAGAAATTGCTTATAACAATTTCCTCTTTTTCCACAATATTTTCTACCCTACTGAATGATTATTTTTCGTATAAAAATCAATTCTAAAATGTCAACTACAAATTCCTTGAATTTGGACAGGTCCTAAACTTTGAAAAACAGGAAAGGGTTAAATGACTTACTGGCTCCCCATGCTGATTCAAAATATAAGGGTTAAATGACTTACCAGTTCCCTTCCCAGCCTGATTAAGAATATAAAGGTTAAATGACTTACCCGTTCCCCATGCTGATTCAAAATATAAAGTTTAAATGACTTACCGGTTCCCCAGCCTGATTCAAAATATAAAGGTTAAATGACTTACCGGTTCCCCATGCTGATTCAAAATATAATAGATAAATGACTTACCGGTTCCCCAGCCTGATTCAAAATATAACAGATAAATGACTTACCGGTTCCCCAGGCTGATTCAACATATAAGGATTAAATGACTTACCGGTTCCCCAGGCTGATTCAGAATATCATCATCTGAGTCATCTGACCAGTCACTAAAGTTGTGTTCAATATTGTCTAAATTACCTCCGTCTGTAATGATACATAACCCTATGTTCTTCTAAATACTGTCAAGTACAATCAATGCTTTCATGACCAAAACTATTTCAACTCCATACCAGACAACAAAATTGTAGACTGGTCCAAATTCAAAGAAGTTGCAGATAACAATTCTTTGTTTATGAAATTTTGAAAATCTTTGTTTCCATTTTCCCCCTTTCCCGAGCTTAAAAAGGTTCATAATTTATTTATAGGGTGTCTTCTTTTTCAAATTCCCCATGATAATTATAATCGTCAATGAGTGGAAGATAGATGAAAACAACTGACAGATGCTACTTTCATTTTGTTTTTGAAAATTTGGTTGTGTATAAATTGCACTTCAAACAATGTACCACAGTCCATAAAATTCTAATATCTAAAATCTTGTAAATTAGATGGGCAAATAAATTACATTATTAAAATTTCTGTAATTTACAGAATATTATTGGGACATACGCCCCATACGCCCCCCACACACCTAACACCCTGAGTACCGCCGATTTAATTATATTAGTAACATACTTTTTCGTAAACTAGTTATCCAAAGTTCTTTTAATCTAACACAAACGTCTGCTGATGGAAAAACACAGCCGACATCACAAAAATGTCAGGTCAGTCCATTCTACCCTATTGGGGCGCAGAGTTGTGACATACATCAAAGGGAGACAAACTCAAGAGGGTCGCCCACGTGTTAGACTATTTTCCCATTGAAGCAATTTTCTTTTTTTTTATTAATTGTAGTTGATTTGAGATTTGTTATTAGGACATTTTACACTGCTGAAGTAAGATTTCATGATTCATTGCTTCTTTAACCCTTGTCATGCTGTATAAATTGCCTTACTGAATTGCTGTAAAATCAAAGGGCTGAAAGCGCTGATAGAATTTGTTGTTCAATAATCGTTATTTTGTTTAGTAATCGATTTCATAAACAAATCTGGCAGGAAAAGTACAAGCAGAAGGTGTAGACCAAGATCAGACTGCACTTATGTGCAGGCTGATCTTGGTCTATACCTACTGCCAAAACCGGAATATTCCGGGTTCAGCATGACAAGGGTTAATTTCATAAACAGAACTAGCAATTTTCTTTAGCAGCAGTTTTCATTTGTATTTGTTTATTACATTCTCCAGATTTCCACTTAGTATTGAATTCTACCAGCTATGTTACTTAATGTGAATGTAAAACTATAAGACATAATAATTTTATTAACAACTGACTTTTTAATACACATTTCAAACCCAGTCTCTTACAGGTGACAATTTAATGGTGGTTTAACCTTTTCATGTTTTTCAAAAATTTAGACCTGTCCTAATTCAAAGGTTTTACAGACGACAATTCAAAATTATATAAAAAAAACATCATTCTGTAGGGTAGAAAAAAATGTGGAGAAAGAGGAAATTGCTTGTCACAAGGAACTTCTTCATTTTCCACAATGTTTTCCATTGCTTTTTTCCTTGGAGGCGTCTAAAAACGTCTCTTAGTGGGAATTGGTTAATGTCTATCTGAGATTCATAAAACATTAGATGAAAACAAAATTCAATTATTTCATTTTTTAGTAAGAAAGGTAATAAATACATTGGTTTTAACATTGTGGTCCCTTTTGGGTAACTTGTTTATGTTCAGAAAGGTTCTATTTATTCGGAGGTCTAGATAAGAGAGGGAAACAGCATTCCTTATTTCTCAACAAAACCCTATGTCTTGTCGAGACAATGCAAATGAGTATCAACAATTTAGTGTTTATGGCAGTAATAGTGAAAAATTTAAATCTAAAACACGAATCACGCCCTTTATCTGTAGCTCTGTTAATTACAAACCTTCTTTATCTGAACCAACAGTATCCTTTATCACATATCCAGCCAGCTGACCCACACCTGAAACAAAGCAAGAATTAGTAGATTTATATCATAACCTATGGCCTGTAAGGAAATATTTGTATAATAATATATTACATTTGGGTAATAACAATGTATTTGACCAATCGTGGCTGTCAATCAAATAGTCAGTTGACCATTAAAATTATTCATTTAATCTAAAAACTTACTTTGAACTCTGACATTGGCTGCCATTTGTGTGAAGCAGTTTTTGTTGCTTTAGAGACTTAAGTGTCGTTATACAGCTTATTCAAGCTGCAGTTAAAATGTTTAAGTCGCCTGCCAACCTTTCCTGTCACAGTCAGTGGGCGGGGCCGACGTAACAAGTGGTCGGAGGCAGCAATTGGTCAATTAAGCTGAAACCTATAATTAACCCCTTTCCAAACCATAAAAATGATTTTATGATGTATGTACTGCTATCAATTTTAGAAATGGCCTATGTTTTGCTGAATACAATAAATCATAATATTTCCTGGAATTTCATTAATCCTTGTCATGCTGTATAAATTACCTTGCTGAAATGCTGTCAAACCAAAGAGCTGAAAGCACTGATAGAACTTGTTGTTCAAAAATAAATATATCTTTTAGAAATCAACTTCATAAGCAACTCTGGCAGGAAAAGTACAAGTAGGAGGTGTAGACTAAGATCAGCCTGCACATAAGTGCAGTCTGATCTTAGTCTACACCTCCTGCCAAAACCGGAATATTCCGGGCTCAGCATGACAAGGTTAATTTATCACAGAATATACCTCATATCATTCAAAGAAAATCAAATTTTTTGTTCATAGAGTTACAAATATATGAAACTTGCCATCTAAAACAGATAAACTAGAGGTGCTTGAGCTTCTTTCCCTATAGGAATATACAGAGCCAAGTTTTTCATAAAAACAAACTTTTTTTGCAAATAATCTCTACCAATAAAAGCTACCTTTTTTCATCAGAGCAAAATTCTTTAACCCATTCCCATACAATCCCTCCTTTTTACGCCCCCTTAGAAAAGGCTTTGGAAAACATTGTGGACAAGTAATTTCTTCAATGTCCACAATGTTTTCTGCCCCGAATGATGAAGAAGTTTTGAATTTCATCAATCTAAAATTGATACCTGCAACTCCTTTCAATTTGGACCAGTCTAAAATTTTGTTAAGTGGTAATGGGTTAATAGAATCTGCGTAACGGTTAACTCTAGGATCATTCCTGTGCGATTCGGCTGAATTTCAGCAAGTCTTTACAAGTCTTTACTATGGATAAGATCTTTTGAAGAAAATAATTACAGACAGACGGACAGACATCAGACACAACACCATAAAAATAGTCCTAGTGTCCTTCAGCAGGTTGCCAATGCCTCATTTCTGTCTGTTTACAAACGACTCATTCATAGATCTGGTAATTCAGAGGTGTGGAAATACAGATTTTCTCCACTTGTAAACTGGCAAGTATGAGATCATTTTCTACTAGTCCAGGATCAAAATGAGCTTGTCCACACAAAAAAAGAAGATAATTTTTTGAGAACATAAATGTTTAAGAAGAAAATGCTGAAACCCAGCATTTTCTTCATTAACGACAATATTTTCTACCTTTCAATATAAAAACCATAATAAATCTTTGAGATCTATTTGGTAACATTCAAATATTTGTTCTAGTATTTACTTGTCTTTGAAGATGTACTTATCTGCAAGTAGAAAAGCCCATGTCAGACAAGTTGTGCATAGGAATTTCACACCCCTAGGTATTTGATGACCACTTATGTAGTATCCTGTATGTATATAACTAAATATCCTGTTAGCCAAATATCAATCTTTGTAACCACCTACATCTGATACGACAGTCAAGTATTATTTATACTGGCAGTCATGTTTCCTATAGCATACCCACCTTCAGTATATGGACTAGAATCCAACTTTCTTCTCTTGCTATCCCCAGTCTCTGATCCATCTCTTGATTTTGACCTTGACCTTTTTTTCTCTGCATCTCTGTCATCCTACAAATAAGTATCATTTTGGATTCTCTACAAATCATCTTACCACTTGTCATGCTGAACCCAGCATATTTATCCTTGGGCAGGAGGTATAGACTAAGATCAGTCTGCACATATGTGCAGTCTGATCGTATTCTACACCACCTGTTTGATGTTTTGAGCCAGAGTTGTTTATAAAGTCAGTTTTCAATAGAACTTATGACCACAACAGGAGCTTCGACTGCCATCAGCCCTTTTATTTTAATGTTATTTTAAAAAGAACTTTGTTCAACATAACCTGGGTTAATATTATTTCAATTGAAATGTAGCCTGCAAAGTCAATAAATTCTTACAATATGTTTATGTGAAACACTAATACTTCCTTAATAGCAATTCTTTTCAGAAGTAACCTTGTCAGATGACCTGGACCTTGGCATTGAGAGCATTGTAACTCGACAATTATGTAAGTTATACGAAGAAAAAAAATTACGAAAATGTCAAGTTTACAGGTAGAGTTTTGAGCAGACAGAAAGACATTGGCAAAAAACAATTCAGTCTAGAGTCACAAATTCTTCTTTTCATCAACATTTTCGTAAATATTATTCCAAAAGGGCACCCAAAGAAGGGATTGTGTGCTTATTAATCAAACATCAGTATATTGGGAGAGATATATTGTTTTGAAGAGTAAATAGAACTGCCTACCCTTCTAGAGGCACGTTCTTCATCTCGGCCACGGCTTTTGTTGGTGTATCTAGATCGGTCACTTCCTGCACGTCTCGATCTCTCACTTCCAGCCACACTTCCCTGTCATAAAAGACATGCAATTTAAACAAAAAAATGTGACTAACACTTACCCTTGCCGCTGTTTTTCATATAAAACAATACCCATACCCACTCACATATCACATGATTTTGGTTTGTTTGTTTGAATGGGGTTTAATGCCGCTTTTTACATTTTTCAGTCATATTGTGGCAGCTAGAGCACCTAACAATAAATTCTTGGTATATCTCGCACCAGTACTAAAATTACATCCTTTCCTTTCCAGCTACTATCCCTCTTTAGTTTACAATTATCCACCCAATGTTGATAGACAAATGTCAGAAAAGGATATGTGCCGCCACCTGGAATCTAACCCTGACACCCCACAAACAAGATTGATTGACATAACTTTTTAAATTTCATCATTTATTTCCTGTCTGCATGAGATCATTATTAACCCATTCCCATGCTTTTTGATGCCCCTCAAGGAGAACAAATGAGTAAATATTGTGGAAAATGAAGCAATTTCTTCATTTCAAGAATGTTTTTCACCCTGAGAGTTGAAAAAATCTAAACTTTCATCAACTTTAAATTATTGTCTACAACACTTTTCAATTTGGATCAGTCTAAAATGTTTTTCTGTACTCTGCTCTATTTCACAATCTATAGATCTTGACATTCTTGTGTCCTCATTTCCAATTATTTTCCCTACACAATGGTTTTGAATTTCAAAAAAACTTGATTTGTAATCTACATTTACAATGGTTTGAAAACAGCCACGACTTTTAAAATCTTGATAAATGGTAAACTTCATGATAGTACACATTCTTTTTCACCTTTTCACTTTTGCCATCAGCGTCTTTCTCTGGATCTTTATCTGCCTCCCTGTGACTACGACTATGACTAGACAAGGCAGGTGAATTATCTCGAGGCTTCTTCAACGATGGTGACCGTGACCCCTCTTTTGAGGCTCTCCTCTTCCTACAATGTAAATGTATTTTTGGGGAATTGATCATTTTTCTAAGATAAAACGAATTATGAAATCAACTGTTTCGTTTGTTTGTTTTTGATTGTCTATCTTTCTTAATTTCTTTTTTTTATGAAAAATAATTGCCAATAAGGGTAGACAATATTGTGAGAAAATAAGATTTTTTTTGTTACATGTAAATTTCTCCTTTTCCCACACAGTTTTCAATAATTGCATTTCTTCAGGGCGTCAGAAAGTGTTATTGTGTGGTAATGGGCTAAATGATACAACTTATTCAGAATGATAGAGGTTGAGATGACATTTTTAACCTGCATATCTGAACTATCTTTGTTTGGATTAAATGATACTGTTGTAATGCAATCGGTAGAAAAATTTTTAAGGTTTTCTGTGTTAAAATCTACAATTTCAAAATCTTTCCTTTACAATCAGAACTTTTATGGCTTACCAATGTATGACCTCCATGAAGTTCGAAGAGATTGTGAATGAAAAGGAAAGAGCAAATAACATGCAATATAATTATCATTTTCTTTAAACCCCACAACATTCAATATTCTTTGCAACCTTTCACAAGTAATCAGTAAATGCATTCAATTTGGACTAGTCTGAAATTTTACCAAGTTTTTCTTCTTTTACTTGGCAGTGTAAGATAAGTCTCAGACAATAAAGCTCTAGACTAGTCCAAGTTGAATGAATTTTGAAAACAACATGCCAAAGCATTACCTACAGGTGCCTGTCGCTTGATTGTTGTATGCAATAGTCAGTAAAAAATACAAATTGAACTAGATTATCATAGTCACAATTTACCTTGCCAAATAATAGCTTATCAAGAAGGTAGCTAGAGAGGTACGCTGGTTAGAACTCATGGATATACCATGTAGAACGACTTGTCAAGATAAGAAATTTTGCATTATATCCCCATTATCTGTGACCTAGCCTCACATGGCCAAACCCTGATAAAATGGGCAAGATCAAGTGACACAAAACATTCTATGAGAATTTCATTCAATTTTATTCATTGTATTAGGAGCTCAAATGTTAACAAATTCTGCACATACAGACAGATGGACAGAAATATCCGTATATCTTCATATTTGGAGGCGTATAAAAAGGGGCATCATGCTTACAACAATATATTTAGATTAACAAATCTTGACTTTGTGCTTATAAGAAAAATAAGAGTTAATAACTATGATTTTTTGAGAAATATATCCACTTTTAAAAACATGTGCTTTTAGGAATGGGAATTTTTACAGCGATCAGTTTATAACAGAGGTCGATTTAGAGAAGTGGCTTCTTAAGCAAGACAAACTTTACCTTGATCTTTCTCTTTCTTTATCCAGAGAGCCCTCCTTCTTTCTATCTGTATCTCCATCTTTGTTTCTTCCATCTCTGTCCTTTTCTCTATCCCTTGATCTCTCCCTCCCTCTGTCTTTCCTCTCTTCATCTCTTCTATCCTTCTTTCTATCATCTACACCATCAGGTTTCTTAGAATCCCTTTTGTCTGCTTCAGGACCATCTTGACTTTTATCAATTCTATTATCATCTTTTTCAGCATCTTCTTTCCTCTCTCTGTCGTCTCTCCTATAATAATAATAGTAAATCTCATTATTCTGTTAGCCCAATAACAGACAGCAAAATTTTAGATTGGTCCAAATTAAAAGGAGTTGCAGACAACAATTTTATTTTTTTGAAATTTTAGATTTTTTCAACTTTATGGAAAGAAAACATTGTATAAAATGAAGAAATTGCTTGTACAAGCAATTTCTTCATTTTATACAATGCTTCCCAAAATGTTTTCTTGAGGGGCGTCCAAAAGTGTCACTGTGTTGAAAAGGGTTAATCCAATACTAGAAGATATTTCAGACTGGTCTAAATCATAAGAAGTTGCAGATGACAGTTTAAACTCTAGACAAAATTTAAAAAATCTTTGTCTTTCTGGGTAGAAAACATTGTGGTACATGAGAAATTGCTTCATACAAGTTACGTTATCATTTTCAGTAATTTTTCCAACCTTTTTTTTTTGGGGGGGGGGGGTTAAAAAGCAGATGTGAGTAGAAATGAGTTAATGCAATCAAAATGGACTTGTAAATTTCAATTCTTTGAAATCTATATAGTTAGAAAGTATTTCATTTTTTTCCTTCAATGTTTTCTCAAACATAGTGACAGGGACATAAAAATCAGGAATTGTACAGGAAAAAAAGATTAATGGAGACTTTTGCAATAATAAAAGTTCTATGAGCAAATGTTGTGATAACAAATGAGCAAGGTAATTGTCAGGTCACTTGTCTCAAACATTTCAGATTAATTGATTGAATGGGGTTCTATGCCATTTGTAACAGTATTTCAGTCATATCACAGCCACTTGAGCACCTGACCATGGATTCCTGGTATTTCTCACACCAGTACTACCACTACTTCATTTCTGAGTCTCCAGCTGCTCATCCCACTTAGTTTTACGATTATCCACCTATTGGTGGGAGACAAATGTGGGAAAGGATATTCATTTTGGCCAGGGATTGAACCTGGGACCCCTTAATTAGGAGTCCTAAGCACTACCAGTGTGCTATGACCACAATCATTTCAGAAACAGAGCACTTGTACAATAATTGAGATTACATTTATTTAACCCATTTCTACACAATGACATTTCTTGATGCCCCTCAAAAAGCAAAAAAGCAAGTGCAACAAGCAATTTCTTCATATTCCACAATGTTTTCTACACTTACAGTTGAAAAAATCTTATGTTTCATAAACTTTTAAATGTTGTCTGCAACTCCTTTTAATTTGGACCGGTCTAAAATATTGCCATCTGGTAATGGGTTAACAAACAAGATTGCCACAGTCATAATAAGTGCCCCAAACTAGCCAAGACAAGAAACTATTCATGTAGTCCCCTTTTCTGTGACACAAATATAAAATAACAAGAGGCCAAAGAGGGCCTGTATTGCTCCATTGGCTTTAACATTTCCAGATTTGAAGTCTGTAATTTCAGAACAATGCTTGTAGACAAAGGCTAATCACAATAGATCATATGATGAAATGTTCAAGTGAGCTAAGAAAGGGTGTACATCATAAAATAAGATGTGTTTTTAAATCACAAATGTCAAGTTTTGACCTTGACAGATGACTTTGATCTTGTCACATTACTTTGATATTTGCGCATGCATAAACACGAGATCATGCCAAATATAAGCTCAGAGGGCTTTGTATTCTAACAAAAGTTTTTCTCAAATACACAAAGTTCTTTTGCAATCAAAGATGGGTGTCCATGATATATCAATAACATTATGATACAAATGTCTATACTTTGAACACCATGATGTTCCAATTTTATTTTCATTAAAGAAAACCCATATAATACTTGGTCTTGTAGTATTCTTTTGTATGAATTCAATTTCTTTTACAATGCAAGAAGAAGGGTTGAAATCGGTACATTGATTTGGAAGAAGAAGATGTTTAAAGAAAAAGTTTACGCACGAAAGGACAGACGTAAGCACTGACGAAACATGCGCGACAGACAACGCCATGACAATAGCACTCTCACACTTATTTAACTCAAAATTGTTAAATAAATATATTTCTCCAATAACCTGAAAACTTTTGTTTTGTTTAATATGAATTCCAACAAATTATAGCAGACTAATTTTAGCTACAATGTTTTTCATAACTTATATTGTCAGTACATCAAAATGATTTTGTTCAGTATTTGGAATATACAAATCTGTAAGGGAAGTAATAAGAAATAATTCTATAGCTTCATAAGATGTGTTTATCTCCCTTTGATCAATGCTCTAGAAAATGTACGTATTCAGATATTCCTACACATGTAAACTTACACAATATTTACATCTCTTTGCATCTACATGTTTAAAAGTGATAAATTAATATTTCTAACAAATAAAGCTCAATCTGACTGAAAACAGCATTTTGTGGTCTCTTTACAACTATTTTGTGATGATTTACTAAGTCTGACTCGAATTCTACCAAAATATTTAATTACCCCTAACCCGCATACCCTTTACCCAACAATACCAACAATACCAACATTTAGGTGATTGCAACAACTAAACTCTTCTAAATACATTTTCAGGAACAATTTAAGTAAAGGGTCATCCATGGAACATTCATACCAAGATTCATTGAAATTGGTCCAATTGATAGGGAGAAGATTTTATAAGTTTTCAAAGTGAAAATTGTCCACGCCTTGCCACGCCTATACATGGGCCCATCAAAATTCAATAAACAATTTGAGTATAGGGTCACCTAAGGAATATTGATACCAAGTTCAATTGAAATTTGGTAAAATGAGTCTGGCATAGAATATTTTAGATTTTAGAGTAAAAAAAAGCTCTGCCCTGCCATGCCCAAATTTAGGTTGCAATCAAAATTTCATGAACAATTCAAGTAAAGGGTCACCCAAGGATCATTCATGCCAAGTATTGTTGAGATTGGTTCAATGGTTTGGGGGGCGAAGATTTTTTAACATTTTAAAGTGAAAATAAGCCCCATCCTACCACACCCATACTTTGGGGTCAAACAAAATTTCTTGAACAATTCAAGTAAAGTCATTCAAGGAACATTCATGCCAAGTTTCAATGAAATTGGCCAAATGGTTTGAGAGGAAAAGATTTTAAAGATTTTAAAGTGAAAATAAGCCCCACCCTGCCACGCCAATATTTGGGGGTCAATCAAATTTCTTGAACAATTTAAGTAGAGGGTCACTAAAGTAACATCCATGCCATGTTTCATTTAAATCAGCCCAATGGTTTGAGAGGCAAAGATTTTAAAATGAAAATATGCCTTGCCCACGCCCATATTTGGGGGTGAATCAAAAGTTCATTAACAATTTAAGAAGAGGGTTGCCCAAGGAACATTTCTGCCAAGTTTCATTAAAATCCAACAAGTGTCATATATACAGCTTATTTAAAGCTTTAGTTACGATGTTTACGTCTCGCCAAATATGTTTTTGAATTTTGTGGCCACAAATTTTACTCAAAAGGCTTTAATATTGAGATGGAACTTCCTGTTGGAGTCAGTGGGCGAGTCCAGTGGTAAGGCAATTTCTAGTTCAGTCATTAGATTTTTAAAAGTGTGTAACAAGGGGATATACATGTAATTTTATTTGATGCAAAATGAAAGATTAAGATACCTTGCATCATCTCTGGGTATATCCCTCCTTTCATCCCGGCGATCTCCCTCCCTCCTATCAGCGTCACGACGATCTGGTCTTTCTGTCCCTGCCCAGTCACGTCTATCAGGAACATAGAACTCGTCTGTCCTTCTCTGACCTTCCCACTCTCCACGCCTGCTTCTCTCCGGGTAACGGCCTCCTCCTGAATTAGAGAAAAGTATTGTAAGAAATACAATTGAATGATTATTTGTCAACCTACTTTTAACCCATTCCAGTACAAGCCCACTTTTTTATGCCCCCTAAGAACAGGGCTTTGGGAAACATTTCTCAGAGCTTTTTTTACCCAGATAAACAAAGACATTTAGAATTCCATAAACTTGACAAGAGCACAGCTTACAGGCACCTACGCTCGGCTATTGGATGCTGGATAGTGGATAAAATGCATCTAGAGTTATCCCCCTTGATAGTATAGGTTGCTCTTTTGATATTGAACAAGTGTGCCAAATTTCAAGTGAATGCCTTGAGTAGAACCAGAGATATCACAAAATTTCAAAGTTATCGCAAAAAGTTTGCTCCAAAAAGTCGAGCTAAAAATAATGTCTGCAAATTCCTTCAACTTGGACCAGTCTAAAATTTGCCTTTTGGGAATTAATTAAACCGTATGTAACATCATGTGATTTCCTACAAATTGCAGCAGTGGAATGATTTTAATTCCTGTTTTGTTAATTGTTTGTTTACTATTTGCCTTCAAATTCCTTTCATGTAAGGAGATAAAATAGAATCTGGCTTCAACTGAAATCAAATTGTCAACTAGCAATTTGTTTTTTGGTCCTTATACATATAATTCACAGAAGAAAGCCATTTCATATCTCAGGCAAACTGGTAATGGCCATTGATCCATCATTTGATGCAGGTAAACCCATTCCCACACAATGACGCATTTTGATGCCCCCCCAAGAAAAACAATTGGGAAAACATTGTGGAAAATGAAGAAATTGCTTTCAACAAACAATTCCTTCATTTTACAAAATGCTTTCGTCCAAGAAATTTGAAAAATAAAAAAAAATCCATGAACTTCAAATTTCCATCTACAACTCCTTTCATTTTAGACAATTTTTTTGTTAAGTAAAGGATTATAAGTTTTCGCATGATGACTACGACAACAGCAACAATGAAACCAAGGCTATCGCAATACCTGGGGTTTTCTCTGAAAACAGCCGAGCTAAATATACTCATCATTAACCCTTCTCCAAACAATCCCTCCTTTTATGCCCCTCATTGAAAAACCTTTGGAAAACATTGTGGAAAATGAAGAAATTGCTTGTTACAAGCATTTTCTTCATTATCCAAAATTTTTTCTATCCAAAAAACCCCCCAAAACATGTAACATTCCCTCAACTTGAAACTGTTGCCTGAAGCTTCTTTCAATTTGGACCTGTTTAAAATTTCACTGTGTGGGAATGGGTTAAGACTTTCTTGAATTTACATTCTATAAATAAGCTCATAACAATGTGACTTAAAAGTAGCCATTTTAATTTGCTCCATTTCTTAACCAATTAAAAAACAAACTAGAATTGTCACAAAGTGGACTTATACCCCAGGCCAGCATTTTGTCACTCAAGTTACACAGTTGACCTATGACATAGTTGATCCCAAAACAAAAGAGTGCTTCCTTGGATCATTGGCAACAACTGTGTAAAGTATCATGGTCAGGGGTGTGGAATTCCCATGCCCGACTTGTCCGACACGGGCTTTTCAACCTGCGGGCAAGTACATTTTTCGAGGCTACTTGTCCATGGACAAGTAAATAACAGGGCAAATCTTGGAATGGTACTAAATAGATAGAAGAGATTTAAGAGGGTAATGTTTGTATATAAGGCTAGAAAAGACTGTTTTTAATGAAGAAAATGCTGAGTTCCAGCATTCTCTTCTTTAAAAACATGTTTTCTCAAAATTTATCTGTTCTTCGTCTTTTCACGGGCAAGTCCATTTTGATCCTGGACAAGTAGAAAATCACATTTTACTTGTCCATGGACAAGTACAGAAAATCCGTATTTCCACATCCCTGATGGTTATAGGTCAACTAGTTCTAGGGCTAGAGCAAGGAAAAAGGTCTACAGACAGACAGAAGCTAGATGAATGGTAAGAAAGACTTGGTGAATCAAATATACCCCCTCTATTTTATAGGTGGAGGGAGGTTTCAAAACTATTAGACAAGTCCTTATAGAAAGGAGTTTCAGCGAACAATTCAACTTGTGTTCAATCTGAGGAATAAGTGTCTGATTATTGGGTAGTAAACACACTAGAAAAAGTATTGCTTGAATTTTTTTCCTAGCATGTTTCAATTAGCATTCTTCTGAAAGGAATCAAAATGGGAGATTGAGCTTTAATCAAAGCCATGTCAACAAAGCATTACTAACTTTCTCCAGGTCCTCCATGACTCCAGCCTGGCGCCCCTCTAGGCACACCCCTGCCACCTCGGTCCCAACTTGAATCTCTATAGTCATACCCTGGTCTCCCAGATGATCTAACTGTTATAAGAGAGAATAAAACAGCAAATACAGCAACGTTAGTATTACAAAGTTGGGAATTTTACTTATTAACCAATTAACCAATCCCACTTTTTAAGAAAACATTGTGGAAAATGAAGAAATTTATTGTGACAAGCAATTTCTGCATTTTTAGATCAACCTAGAAAGAAAAATATTTTCAGATTGACTCTTTTAAGTTGGTTACAAAATATTTGTTCAAGATAATGATTAGCCTAAAATTCGTGCATCATGTGCTGTCAGCCCTTTGATTTTTATTCTGTTGAGGATTTTATTCAGCATGACAAGGGTTAACAAAATTATACACACCTTATTTCCATAGCGATTAGCCCATTCCACAACATTTACACCTTATTATTTCCCCTAAATAAAAAAAGACATGAGGAAAAGAAGGTTGAAAATGAAGATATTGCTTGTAAGTAGCAATTTCTTCATTTTCAATGTTATTTTCTACCCAAAAGACTGATTTCCTCAAAATTCTCTCAAACTAAATTTGTCATCTACAACTTCTTCCAGTTTGGATCAGGCCTCTGCACAGTCTGATCCGTGCATACAATGTGCTTTACAGATATATACAGACTTCTTTAGATGATCAGTATTTATTCTAAATGTTCAGAGTGGCTGTCAAAGCCGATCATTGTCTACACTTCAAGCACATGTAACTCAAGGGATCTTTTGGATGGGTCAGCACAAACAGTTGTAACAGCCTATAATCATGTAGGCAGTAACAACTGTTTTGTGCCGACCCATTTATCTTTCATATCAAACTTTTTGATTGCCGCTTTGTGCATGACAAGACATATAAACTCACCATCTGGGTATCTGGAGTCCGCCCTCCCTGGTCCATATCTATCATAGGGTCTGTCTACAGGTTCCCTTCTATCTGCGTCTCTTCTATCAACAGCGTCTCTAGGGTCTCGCCCTTCCCTCACAGGATCCCTACTGGTGTCCCTAGGATCCCTGGGGTCTCTACTAGGGTCGCGATTTGGATCCCTAGTTTCCCTCTCTGGTCTATATCCTTCTCTGTCAGGACGCCCATAGCGACTCCTCTCCTCAAATCCACCTGGTGGTGCATATCTCGGGTCATCATATCTTTCACGTCTGCAAACCAATTACATTGTCAATGCTAGGGGTGAAACAATACAGTAAAAAGTATATTACAATATATTGCAATATGGCCAATCCGTATTGCAATACATATTGCAATACACCCTTTCTTTACACTGAAAATTATGTGTTAACCACTTATAGGCACTGTAAAGGTAATACTTACTCAAAGTGAATTTAAAGAAAAGTGGAAAACTAATGAATTCCCCTTTAAACACTTCAGTTATTTCCAATTAATGAAGTTTATGAATAGTTTTGTATGCAATTCTTTTGGATGAATGAAAAAAAACAACAGTATCTATTTCAATGATGGTGTAATTCGTTTTAAAACCAGCCCTACTACCGAAATTCGGAAGAGTAATACTTTCCCCATTTACCTATTTTGTTTAAATTCAAACCAAGTAGGATTAAGTTAGAAATAAATATCAATAAAATTTTGTTCATATGATAGTAGTTAGACAGTAAGCAATTATTCAGTGCGGGCATCGCAAATTTGAATCAATCCATATTTGACAGGGTTATTATTTTAGTTCAGCACCGGTACCACTGCCAAAGGAAACAAGTTCTACTTTCTTTTGGAAATGTTTTGAAAGTTTTAAAATTGATCGATTTCAGAATGGATTCTTGGGGAAATACATGTAGTACTTATTTATCTTATTTAACCCTTTCCTGTTTTGCCAAATTTTAGACCTGTCCAAATTAAAAGGTTTTGCAGACGAAAATTTAAAGTTGATTATATTTGAAAAATAACCATTCAGTAGGGTAGAAAATATTGAGGAAAAAGAAGAAATTGCTAGATACAAGCAATTTCTTCTTTTTCCACAATGTTTTCTCAATTACAAAATCACAGGGACGTAAAAACCAGGGATTAACCAGGAGAGGGTTAAAATGAGAAGAAAACATATTGCCCTAAGGTACAGAAAAATTCAATCCGGTTTCAGTTTTTCTCTGTTGACAGACCGCGGTTTACTGGTATAGCGGTACACCGTTTCACCACTAGTAAATGCACTAGGACATGACCCATCATTCTTGCTATTAAATTTTCAGTGTGGTTTTTCTAGGTTTTTAACCCATCCTCACACAATGACACTTTTTGATGCCCCTCAAGAAATGACCTATTGATTGAATGAGGTTAAATGCCACTTTTAACAGTATTTTAGTCATATCTCGGTGGCTGGAACACCTAACAATGGGTTCTTGGTATTTATCACACCAGTACTACCACTAAATCCTTTCTTAGCCACCAGCTGCTACCTCACTTAGGTTTACCATTATCAACCCATTAGTGAGAGACAAATTTCCGAAAGGATATGTGTCAACGCAATGTTTCATACCCAAAAAGATGAAGGTTTTCTTTAATTTCATCAACTAAGTACTGTATTGAGGAAACAATAGAATATGTTTGCATTTTTGTATTGGATTTCATTCTGTTTGAATATATTTCTGTTATTTCACAGCAACTACACAAAGCAAATTGCAACACATCCATGACCACCCTTTCTAGTAATAGCTAATTTTTGAAGCTCACATCATTATATCATTATTATAATTTTCACCCAATCCCTCACAACAAAATTCTAGACTGGTTCAAATAGGATAAAATGATAACGATAACAATTTCTGGTTGCTGAAGTTATAAAAATCTTTCAGACCGTAAACAATGTGGAACATTAAGAAATTGCTAGCAACAAGCAATTTCTTCATTTTCAACAATGTTTAGAAAGCCTTTTTCTTGATGGATGTAAAACTAGGACATGTGTTGGAAATAGGTTAACAAATTACTCATTATCTTTATCGATTCCCACACAATGCCACCAAGAAAAAAAGCTTTGGAAAACATCGTGGAAAAAGAAAAAATTACTTGTCACTAGCAATTTCTTCATTACACACAATGTTTCTACCTGAAAGAGTAAAAAAAAAAAGTAGAAAAATTCACCCACTAAAATCTGTTGTCTGCAACAATTTTCAATTTAGATAGCCTTCAATCTTGTTGTCTGGTAATGGGTTACAATGCCTTCCAATTATCATGTGTACCCAATTTATCTGGAGCTACCCTACCTTTCTCGAGATTCCCCAACAGACTCTCTAGCAGTCACATCCCGGGGATCATAGTCTCTCCCTGGAGCTGATCTATCCCTTGGGTCTCTTTCCCTTGGGTCTCTTTCCCTTTGGTCCCTTTCCCTGGGATCTCCTCTTTGCTCTCTGAGACTCCTAGAAACCTCTTCTCTTTCTCTTATATCCCCCTCCCTCGGGTCTCTTTGATCCCTTGGTTCAGCCCTTTCCCTTTCTCTTGGGTCTCTACCCTCTCTTGGATCCCTAACATCTCTTGATCTGTCTCTTTGATCTCTTGATTCTCTTTCTCGAAGATCCCTTGCTTCTCGTGAATCTGGACGAAGCTCTCTTTCTCTTAAATCCCTTTCTCTTGGGTCCCTCTCCCTGGCTTCCCTTTCTCTAGGTTCCCTCTCTCTTGGGTCTCTTTCTCTAGGATCAGCTCTAGGATCTCTGTATTCTCTACCATCTCTGCCTTCCCTCTCTCTCTCCTCTGAATTAAAAAGTGGAAAATACTAAACAATATGACTGACAATTTTTGGAAAGACCAAATACTCCCCTTGACTTTAGGTTTATTATATATCTACTGATTTGAGACAAATTTGCTTTGCTACTTTTTAACTTTTATCAGGTATTAAAAGGAATACTATTATGAAGTAGTGATAAAAAAAACCTTGCATTCGACGCGTAGGAAGATTTTATATCTTGCCCAACCTTCGATCTCATGAAATATCCAAATGTTCCTTATGCAGCTGAAATCCAATACAATTTTTTGTATCATGCTATAACATAAAATTCTCTATATTTTTAGGTTAACTTCATTTAACCTGGATTTCAACAAGTTTTTTAAGCTTAAATAAGCTGTAGTTACGATGTTTACATTGCTAAACCAACTAGAGCACCGCCTACGCTTGCCTACGCTCGGCTGTTAGGTGCTGGATAGTGGACAAAACTTATCTAGAGTTATCCCTTGATAGTATAGGTTGCTCTTTTAATAGTGAACAAGTGTGCCAAGTTTCAAGTGAATGCATTTAGTAGGACCAGAGATATCACAAAATGTCAAAGTTTTCGCATGACGACGACAACGACAAGGCTATAGCAACACCTCAGGTTTTCTCCGAAAACAGCCGAGCTAAAAATGTTTCGTACAAATATCATCCAATGTCAGCGCTGAAAATTCACTTCCAGTCTACATGAATGTGATTGGTTGATTGATTCTTTTGTTGACAACCACGATCAAACAGTTAGATATAACACTTTTCAATTCTAATCCAATTATTACAAATATAAATGAGAAATTAAATAAAAGATAATTGATTTACAATTCAATGGGACTATAAACTTCACCCTTTCCGACAAAGTTTTATAAAAAAATTGTTTCAAATTTATTGTCTAGTAAGTTTAATGCATTCCCACACAATCCAGCTTTTTTATACGCCGAAGAAAACATTGAGAGAAAAGGAGAAATTGTTTGTAACAAGCAATTTCTCAATTTCTCACAATGTTTTCTACCTCATATGGCCTATATTTTTAAATTCAAACTAACTTTGTTTTGTCATAGGCAACCTCTTTCAATTCGGATTAGTCTAAGATTTTGTCTTTCGGGAATTGGTTAAGTCCAAGGGAAAAACTAGTACTACAAACCTCTATGAGATGGTTCTGGTGATTTTCCTCTTCTATCAATGTCTCTGATAGGTTTCGGTGACCTTGTTCGCGGATCTGCCCCTGCATTATACAATAGGGATTGTGAAATTTAACTTTTCAATGAAGAAACTTTGAAACCTTGTAAATTCCATGTAAGAGGAAAAGTTAGCCAATGGGAATTGTTTGAAGAATTTTGAAGTCACAGAAAAACGTCTCCTATTACTTTGAAGGCAGAATGTCCAAGGCATCAATCACAGTGTTTAGTTTACACTTATTTATTTCTGTAGGATTGCAAAGAAGCTTGATTCCTGTAACACCAATCCATTAGTGTAATGCCCTTGAGAAGAATAAAACAAGAGGACCATGATGGTCCTAAATCGCTCTTGAGTATGATGGTTCATGGATTTATGATATATACAAAATAGCAAAGCCTTCTGTCTAATAATTTTGGAGAGGATGTTTAAGGATTTCTCTATTAATCCTCAGTATATTGATGATCCCACCATATAGCACTAATTTCCTGAATATGGTAATGCTTTGAAGCAGGGCTCCGGAAATTTGGAAATTCAAATCGGTCCGTGACAATGCACGTTGTGCTCAGGTGAGCAAAAAAGTCTGGGAAAACAGAGTGAAAAAAGAAGAAATTGTTTGGTAGAAACGACTTCTTCATTATATGCAATATTTTCTAACCAAAAAGACAAAGATCTTTGATATTTAATCAACTAACAATTGTTGTCTGCAACTTCTCAGAATTTTGACAAGTCTAAAAATTTGTTGTCCAGTGATGGGTTAAGAAATGAAGAGAATTTTTTTTGTTGTTGTTTTCATTGAGGTATGAACCTAAAAACTTACCCAATCTGTATGAACATGCTAAGCTATGGAAACTATGGCTTATTTAAATTTTACATATGACTTTTCAGTCCCTCCCTTCAACAATTTACTTTGATTTTGTCATATCAATAAACTGACCTCCAAGATGGCAGTTCAACTGAGGTAACAAACACCCTTTTTCTGTAAAATATGTGGTCTGGGAGGTAAATTGTAAGTTGTCGACCTAAATCTCAAGGTCATAAATAAGTATATATTGCCAAACAAAAGAACCTTACATTACTGTCAAAGTTCACTTTGAATGAATGATTTGATTGGTCAATTGAATCTTTGAGTGACAGCAATGATTACTCAATTTACTGACCTCTGTCAGGAGACCTCCCTCTCCTCTCAGGTGCTTGGTCACGGATTTCCCTTCTGTCTGACCTAGATGGAGACCGACCTTTACTATCTGTAAAATTAAAAGAACAATAGCAATGGTTAACCAATTCCCACACTAGCCGTTCTTTACGACCCTGGAGAACAAAGCTTTGGAAAACATCGTGGTAAATGAAGAAATTGCTTGTATCAAGCAATTTCTTCATTATTCCCAATGTTTTCTTTTCAAAAAGACAAAAGAAATTAAAATTCCATCAACTTGAAATTGTGATCTGAAGCTTCTTTCATTTTGGACCAGTCTAAGATTTTGTTGTGAGTGAATAAATTAATCTATTACACTTGCATTTATTAAACTTATTGAGTGAAACAACACAATAAAACAAGATGTGTTTGTGAAAAACAAATGCCTATATAAAAGCAATTGTTTTCAGAAGTTTAACTCGTTACAAGACAACAAAATTTTAGACTACACCAATTTGAAAGGAGCTGCAGACAACAATTTAAAGTTTTTGATTTTTTTCCAATTTCTGGGTAGAAAAAAAATGAAGAAAATGAAGTTTGTTTGTTTGTTTGAATGGAGTTTAACGCCGCTTTTAACAATCTTTCAGTTATATCGCGGCGGCTGGAGCACCTAACAATGGATTCCTGGTATTTCTCGCTCCAGTACTACCACTACACCCTTTCCTAGCCTCCAGCTGCTATCCCACTTAGGTTTACGATTATATACCCATTGGTGAGAGACAAATGTCGGAAAGAGTATTGCCGCCGTCGGGGATCGAACCCGGGACCCTTTGAACGATAGTCCGACGCGCTACCAACTGCGCTATGACGGCGGTGAAGAAAATGAAGAAATTGCTTAATGTTTTCCTAATTTCTTTTTTTTTTTTTTTTTATTTGAGGGGCATCATAAAGCGTTACTGTAAAGGAATGGGTTAACCTTATTAACCCTTTCCCATTTTTGAAAAATTAGACAGGTCCAAATTGAAACAGGTTGCAGACAACAATGAAAATTGGATGCAATTTGAAAATAGACCAACCTACGGGTGAGAAAATATTGTGGAAAAAGAAGAAATTGCTTGTCACAAGCAATTTCTTCATTTTCCACAATGTTTTCAAGTATAAAATCACAGTCACATAAAATTCTGTGTTTGTCAAGGAAAGGGTTAAATCACCTTAACACCAGTAGATACATGTCAATAAGGTCTATCATCATTTGAATTTATAAGCAACAAAACTTCAATGGCTTGGAAGTTTTAAGAAAATATTAGTTCACAGATTAAGTTTTTGAGTAAAGTTTTAAGGACAAGAGTTAAAAAACAAGAGGACCATGATGGTCCTATATCGCTCCCATGAGCATGATGGCTCAAGGCTTTGTGATATAATCTAAAAAATATCAAAGCCCTACACCTAATCATTTTGGACAAGAAGATTTTTTAAAGATTTTCTCCTTTAATCCTTGGTATAGTGAAGATCCAACCATATTGAGCCAATTTCAAGAGTACTGTAATTCTTTGAAGTACTTAAGTCAATAGGCATTAATACATACCAAATATCAAAGCTCTAGGCCTAATGGTTTCGAGGGAGAACATTTTCTATGATATCCTTCATTACTCTTTTCTGGGATTGCACAGAAAAGGGCTTATTTTCAGAATACAGTAATTCTTTGAAGTATTTAAGTACAGGGTCAACAGGTATTATTACACACTAAATATTTAAGCCTTTGGCCTAATAGTTTGGGAGAAAAAGATTTTGAAAAGATTTCCTTCTTTATTTCTATGCAAAAAACAGGGATAACAAAGAAAAGGGCTAATTTTCAGAGTACGGTAATTCTATAAAGAATTTAGGTAGATGGTCAATAGATGATGATTTATACAAAATATCAAAGCACTAGGCCTTGTGGTTTGGGAGAAGAAGATTTTTAAAAGTTTTCCTTCTTATCTCCATGTTAAATCAGTGATCACAAAGAAAAGGGCTATTTTTCAGAATACGGTATTTCTTTGAAGTATTTTGGTAGAGGGTCAATAGATGATGATTTCTACAAAAAGTCAAAGCTGTAGGTTTATGGTTTCGGAGGAGAAGATTTTCAAAGTTTTCCTTCTTTATTTTCATGTAAAATCAGGAACGCATAGAAAAGGGTTAATTTTTAGAATACTGTAATTCTTTGAGGTATTTTGGTAGAGGGTCAATAGATGATGATTTCTACAAAAAGTAAAAGCTGTAGGTTTATGGTTTCGGAGGAGAAGATTTTCAAAGTTTTCCTTCTTTATTTTCATGTAAAATCAGGGATCGCATAGAAAAGGGTTAATTTTTAGAATACTGTAATTCTTTGAAGTATTTTGGTAGAGGGTAGATAGATGATAATTTATATCAAATATAAAAGCTCTAGGCCGTATGGTTTGGGGGAAGAAGATTTTTAAAGCTTTCCTTCTTTATTTCTATGTAAAATCATGGATTGCACAGAAAAGTGCTTATTTTCTGAATATGGTAATTCTTTGAAGTATTTTGGTAGAGGGTCAATAGATGGTAATTTGTACCAAATATTAAAACTCTAGGCCTTATGGTATGGGAGGAGAAAATTTTTAATTCTTTTCACTCCATTGCCATGGCAACCAGAGTTCTTCATGGATTTCAATTCTTTGAAGTATTTTGAAAGAGTATGACCTGAGAATAATTTATGTAAAGTCTGGTTGAAATTCCATGCTTAGTTTAGGAGGAGAACATTTTTTTGTAATTGTGAACCGACGGACGGACGGATAACGGACAATGACTGATCACAATTGCTCACCCAGAGCACTTTGTGCTCAGGTGAGCTAAAAAGAGTAAATTGAAAGTTTTTGTATGACAACAACAACAACAACACAACAGCAACAAAGCTAAACAAACAGCAGAGCTAGAATTTTGACCTTGACCTTGATAACATGACATTGAATATTATGTAGTTGGTTATTGCTGAAAGCTGCCTTCATTTGGCTTTTAACACATTTTTAACCTACTTAATCCATTCCCATACAATACGCCTCTCAATATGAAAGCTTTAGAAAACATTGTCGAAAATGAAGAAATTGCTTGTAACAAGCAATTTCTTCATTTTCCACAGTTTTATCTACCCCTATAGACAAAGATCTTAAGGATTTCATCAACTTTAAACTGTTGTCTGTAAATTCTTTGAATTTGGACTGGTCTAAAATTTCATCATGTGGAAATGGGTTAACCCTTTCCTGTTTTTCAAAATCTTAGTCTTGTCTAATTTGAAAGAAGTTGCAGAAACAATTAAAATGAAAGCAATTTTAAAAGTAAATAACCTTCTGGATAGAAAAGACATTGTGGGAAAAAAAAGAAGAAATAGCTTGTGCCAAGCAATTACCTTATTTCCTACAATGTTTTGTATAAAATCATAGGGTTGTAAAAACCTGGGATTAAACAGCAAATGGTTTCAATAGAGAGTAACTATCAAAATATATGACTATTGCGTCTTGGGGAAGTGAAAAGTAATAACTGTCATTTAATTCATTTAATTAACCCATTACCAGACCACAAAATTTAAGACTGGTCCAAATTGAGAGGAGTTGCAGACGACAATGTAAAGTTTATGAAATTTTTCAACTTTCTAGATAAGAAACATTGGCAAAAATGAAGGAAATTGCTTGTTTCAAGCAATTTCATCATTTTCAATGATGTTTCCCTAATTGTTTTTCTTGAGGGGCATCAAAAAGCATCATTATTTGGGAATGGGTTAACGGGCATGCTAACTTCCAGATTAATGCATTGTTTATCCATAAGAAAAGTCCTATCAGTTCCTGCTATACCTCTATAGCTAGTTTCAGGTGACTTCCCTCGTCTCTCTGTATAGACATCTCTGGATGATTTTGATGGTGGACTTCTACCTCTAACTTCTACAACAACAACAACAAGATGTGCTTGTCAAATATACAGTCCCTAATATCTGCAATTCTTTATTAACCCTTTCCTGTTCAATCACTGGTTTTTACGTCACTGCGTTTTTATACCTTGGAAAACATTGTGGAAAAAGTAGAAATTGCTTGTCACAAGCAATTTCAACTTTTTCAATAATATTTTCTATCCTACTGATTTTTTCCAATAAAATTAACTTAAAATTGTTGTCTGCAAAACCTTTGAAATTGGACCAGTCTAAAACTTTGTAAAACAGGAAAGGGTTAAAGCCACCTTGAGTCAGACCAACAATTTAGAACTACCATACAAATAAATTAATGATTGACATTTTTGTGCAAATAGGAAAGACTTTTCTTTGATTACATCATGTGAAATAAACAGGCCAAAAATTTTAGGTAGGAAAATACAAGAGGCCAACAGGGCCTTATGGGTCACCTGAATCTAAAAGCACAAAATTCTCCACCAAATGATGCTACATACCAAATATCAAAGCTCTAAGCCTTCTTGTTTTGGAAAGTTTTCACTATATAAGCCTAGTTAAACTTGTAACGTCCAGGAACGGGCTAATTTTGACCCTGGGGCAATCATTTACACAATCTTGATAGAGGTCAACAAGATGACGCTTTATACCAAATATCTTAGCTCTGGGCCTTTCTGTTAGGGAGAGGAAGATTTTTAAAGTTTTCAATATACAAGCCTATGTGAATCTTATGACTTCTGGGATGGGCTAATTTTGACCCTATGGCCATAATTTATGCAATCTTGAAAGAGGTCCACCAGATGATACTGCATATTACATATCAAAGCTCTAGGCCCTCCTATTTAGGAGAAGAAGAGTTTTAAAATTTTCACTATACAAGCCTAGTTAAACTTGTGTGATGTCCTGGTATGGGCTTTGCAACCCTGGGGACATAACTTAAACAATCTTGATAAAGGTTTACCAGATGATGCTTCATACCAAATATCAGACCTGTAGGTCTTTTGGTATGGTAGAAAAAGATTTTGAAAATTGTCACTAAGCCCCCCACCCCACCCCCACCCCCATCCCAGGGCAGCCATTTCCTCAGACTTTTCTATCTTGTACAAACTTTGTAGTCCTTGCCCTAAAGACTCTAAATACCATAAGGTGAATCCAATCTAAAAGCCTGTTCATGAAAAGAAGATTTTTAAGATGTACCCTTTTTTGCCCCCTATGGAGCCCAAAGGGAAGATAACCCCATGATGTGTACAAACCTGGGATGCTTCCTGCCAAAGCAAATGTAAAAAGTTAATGCACAACCATGGACAAAACACTGTCACAATAGGTCACTATGACTTTTGGTCAGGTGACTTACAAAAAATTATTGTGTAATGTACAAGCACCTTCAACACATTTAACAAATGCTCTAACAACAAAATTTTAGTCTACTCAAAATTCAAAAAGGCTGCACATGAAACAAAGTATGTCTAAATTGATAATTATTTGCGATAATGTGACACAAGAGCTGTCAGAGGACAGCAATACTTGACTATTCTGAGTGCTGGATGGTAACAACAATTTAATGTTGACATAAGACATGATATCTAAGTGGTAATAGAGATAAACAGGAGCACCGCCTACGGGTGCCTATGCTCGACTGTACTGGATACTGGACAAAATGCGTCTAGAGTTATCCCCTTGATAGTATAGATTGCTCTTTTGATAGTGAACAAGAGTGCCAAGTTTCAAGTGAATGCCTTTAGTAGAACCAGAGATATCACAAAATGTCAAAGTTTTCGCACAACGACGACAATGACGATGACACCAAGGCAATCCCTCGGGTTTTCTCTGAAAACAGCCAAGCTAAAAATTCAGGGTTCTCCCCAGGCCCTTATGGCTTATCGGCCCCGATATGCCTTCA
Organism: Fragum fragum; assembly: GCA_946902895.1. Lineage (NCBI taxonomy): Eukaryota > Metazoa > Mollusca > Bivalvia > Cardiida > Cardiidae > Fragum > Fragum fragum. The sequence goes on from OX336379.1 coordinate 3,704,394, forward strand.
TTAATTCAGACAGGTTCCCGATATGCCTTAAGATCACTGATACGCATAAATTTGGTCACCCATACAGCTTCATTTCCAGCTGAAGAAAGGGTCAAGCAAGCTATTAAATTGGTTGCAGAAGTGTTTTTATTGAAAGATTGATTGATGGGGTTAAACGCCTCTTTAAACAGTATTCAGTCATCGTGGCTGGAGAACCAACAATGGATTCCTGGTATTTCTCAAACCAGTACTACCAGTACATCCTTTCCTAGCCTCCAGCTGCTATCATACTTAGGTTTACGATTATCCACACATTGGTGAGAGACATATGTCGGAAAGGATATGTGCCGCCGCCAGGGATGAAACCCTGACACCCCATGATTGAAGATTAGGAGTCTGACGCGCTACCAACTGTGCTATGACGGCAGATAGGGTTGCAGAAGTGTAGACACCATATGCTCTTTATCTATAGTGTTGTATACCACATATTACATAATATCTCTAATGATAAGACCCTTATACACTTGCTAATATTTGTGATTATTGATTTTTTCTCACATTTCCCACTGGTACTGCACTCTCAGTCACCAAGGATGGTGGATACCAATATGTAAACAGTGAATTCAAAATGGCGACGCAGTTGCTGAGATTGACGAGTTCAAGTAGAAGATAATGAAACATGCAATTTTCTTGATCTTTTTCCCATAAGAGAATTTGCCAAAATAATAAAGACAGATTGCGGATAGAAGTTATCCAAGTTATACTTAGCTCTTGTTTTCAACACAGCTTATAATTACATACATGTATCTTTTGGATTAAATCTATTTTTTTTTTCATCCAACATGGAGGGTATTATCTCTCACATTCGTTCCCATGTTTGTTCAGCCCATTTTTTTTAAAATTCATTTTATTTTCTGAATTTGATCCAAAGTAATATTGTTCTTAGTATTCATGTATTGGTATCTCACTCTCTCATGTTTTTTTTTTTTTACTAAAATAGAAAAACACCCCCCTAACCCCCCCTCAAAATCAAAGTGCAGAAAGCACTTAAAGGAGAGAATGCCTAGGACCAATTGGGTTTTTGATTTTTATGTTTCAATGACTACTTATAATAAGGAAAAAATAGTGCACTCTGTTATATTTTGAAAACCAAAACCTCTTTTGAAGATCAAAGTGCTGAAATCACTTAAAAAAGAAAAGAGTAGGGACACTTTGTTTCTTAAATTTGATCAAGTTAAATGTTGTAATTTTAGAATTAAGGTTGATAGTAGATACTGCTGATGTATTATTTTTTTTCAAATATCTTATTGAAATCAAGGAGCTGAAAACACTATTAGAAGAATAGTTTTAGTGCCATACAGCCAAAGGCTTCTGCATGGCTTCTCTTTTTCCTGAAGAAGGGCATTTGTTCAATTCCCAACACTTTTTTAAAGAGCCATCAAGGATATGATTTTGGGACAGAGACCTGTAAAAATGGCCAAGCATGAAAATCTAGCCCTATCCAATGGGCAAGTAGTTTACACCTTTTTTTTAATCAGTGTACTTTGAGACTTTCTAATTTATTTTTTCATTGGATTAGTTGATATGTTGATTTTAGTTGACTCACTGTATTTTTGTGTTTTTTTTAGTATATTCTTTCATTTTTTATTCCTTTTCACAACCTTTTATTTTTAAGATAATCCAGTGCTTTTCTAACAAATAGGATAGAGAGGTAAAATAAGCTGGATAACGTCACAATCGATTGGTTTTGTTTTCAGTCTTAGAGTAGAGAAATCAAGTTAAATTAAAGAAAAAGATGAAGTCTTATATGCAATAATAACTCTCAATGAAAGACAAAATGCCTTACAATAAACAAGCTAAAAGGCACATTAAAAAACTTTTATTATGTTTAGTTATATCATGATATTAACAGACTGTCATGCCGCGCATTTACCACTATGCCTTAAAAAATTTCTGGGGAGAACCCTGAAATCTTTCAATTAAAATTTTGAGTCAAACAAGAATTTCTAACGCCGTTAAGAGTTAAAACTCCACTATATGTAATATTAATGAATCTTTGCCTAGAAGATGATATGATGGTAAAAAAAGCATGTGCAAAGTTTCAAAGCAATAGCATTGTTAGAAACAGAGTTATTTAAGATATATGACAGATGCATGTAAGGTTTAACCAAGAGTTTCCAAGTTGAAAAAGGGTTCAAATTCCACTAAAATGAATGTCAGAGTAATAAATCTGTGTCTAGAGGCATGTACAAAATTTCAAAGCAATGGCATTAGTAGAAAGAGTTATTGAAGACATATGACCGTTGCTTGTAAGGTTTTAACAAGAATTTTTTAGTCTGAAAAGGATTATAATTCCACTATAATGAATGCCAGAGTAATGAAACCTTGTCAAGAGGCTGATATTATTGTCACAAAAACATTGGCAAAGTTTTAGAGCAATAGCATTAGTAGAAACTGAGATATGAAACTTGCATGTAAGGTTTAATTAAACCATTACACTGACAATGAAGCTGTTGTTAATGCCTACACCCAGGTGAACAGAATAGCCCCCTTATTCTTCAAATAGTCTAACTAAAAAGAAGAAATTACATGTTAGAAGCAATTTCTTCTTTCCTCACAATCAATCCATAGCCATATTTCTTAGTCTTGTGAAGATGTGGGATTGTGAGGTAATGGGTTAAATCAGCTGAACAAAAAGCAATATACCTTGTTCTCTGCGTGATGTATGTTCTATGGCACGTTTATCCGTTTTTTGAGAGTATTTGGAGGGTGGAGTCTCAGATCGCTCCCTATCTTTGTTCTTGTCCTTTTTATGTTTACGTTCCAGACTATCCCTGCCTACAGGTGACAAGTCTCTCTCCTTTTTCTTCTTCTCTTTCTTTTTGTCTTTCTTTTTTTTCACTGGTTCAGGCGACATGTCTGACAAAGGGCTAGCTCCTTTACCCTTTCTCTCATCTTCCTTCTTCATCTTTTTCTTCTTTTCCAGTTTTTTACTCTTTTTTTCATCTGGGGAGTATGACCTTGACCTGTCTCTGCTAGATGACCTTGACCTGTCACGACCTTTAGAAAGTTTGACTTTCTCTTCACGAACATATTCAGGGGACTCTTTTCTCTTCTTTTTAACAGGAGTAAGTGACCTTTTGACCTTAATTTTTTCAATTTTAGCCATAATATCTTCACTAGATGGTGACCTTGACCTTGTTGGCATGGGTAGATTTAATCGTGTTGGTGGAGCTGGTTCCTCCTCCTCCTCAGAATGGAATGCCATTATGGGTTTCGTTACAACGCTTTTGTTCGATTTCTTGAATTTCAATGGGCTCAACAGTTTTCTTGTTTTCACAGCCTCAGGTTCTGGCGACCTTTCAAGTTCTGGGCTTTGGTCCTTGTGTTTCTTACTTTTATTCTTTTTCTTGTGTTTCTTATGTGGCTCATCACTATCATATCTGAAAATTTAAAACATCAATTGGCCAATCACTTGCCACACTCACTTACCTCTGATTGGAAATTTGACTGAGGTATTAACTCATTCCCACACAACAAAATTTCAGATTGGTCCAAATTGAAAGAAGCTGCAGACGACAATTACAAGTTGATTTTTTAATCTTTTTGTCTGTAGGGATAGAAAACATTGTGGATAAAACGAAATGGCTATAAAGAGTGATTGTAAAGTTATGTTCTAGATATTAGATTTATTTTCTTTTTCTTGATAAAGGCATTTTTGCCGAAATATTGAAATTTAGAGTGATTATGTATAGAGTTTAAACAGTTCCCTGAGGAACATATTGTGATAATGTATTTCTCCTTAGTTAATTACAACAGATCAAATTTTAGACTGCTCCATATTGAGATAATTAACATACAATAATTAAAGGTTAATGAAATTCTAATTATCTTTTTTTTTCTTTCAGGGTAAAAAAATCACTGAAATTGCACAAATTGCTTGTAACAATCAATTTCTTTATTATCCACAATGTTTTCCAAAGATTTCTGAAGGTCCATGGAAAAGGATTGTTTTGAAATGTTTGACTATGAGGTTTCTAAGCTTTCTTCAGATCATATATTATGTAACCAATCCATCTCATATGTATATAAGGTTTGATAAGAAGAGGACCTTGTTGGTCCTAAATCGCTCACCTGAGGCATCTGCAAATTACAGTACTTTTTTGTATAAAAAAGATGCAGCTTGAGCCAAATGAATTAAATAAGATTTTGGGCATAGTACAAAAGTATCTAGTAATGCTATCCAATAAATATGAATGCCTATGGCTTTATAGTTTAATCCATTACCAAATTACCCCACATTTTGATGCCCTTGAAGAAAATAGGCATAAAAACTTTGTGAGAAAGGGAAATATTTGTTTTTGCAAGCAATTTCTCTATTTCTCACAATGTTTTCTGCCCTCAAATCTCCTTGTATTCAAATTTCAAATAAACTTTGATTACCGTCTGCCACTTCTTCTAATGATGTCAGTGTTAAGAGGAGAAGATTTTGAAATTGCTCTAATTGAGCATTTTACCAAACTCTGAGCCTATGGGGCGAAGCCATTTTGACCAAATGGGTATAATTTTAGCAACCTTGGTAGAGAAGAATCTGGATGTACTATAAAGCAAATATGAAAGCATTATAACTTATATATTAGGGGAGGAATACATGTATATTTGAACATGCTCTTATTGAGCGGTTTTCATAATTTTGGATGCCTTGGGAAGGCCATTTTTGTCCAAAGAGGTATAACTTCAAGAAACATAGTAGATAACAATAATGTTATGCTATGTTTTTAACATTAATGCTCTAGGCCATATATAAAAGAATTTTCTATTTTCTAAATTGAGTGATTTACTAAATGTTCGACCCTTGGAGCAGAGACATTTTTGATCCTAAGGGCATAATTTCCTGTAATATAGTACACATTTATTTAGTAATGATACATACAAGAGAACCATCTGGTTATGCTATATACCAAACATGAATGCCTTAGATTTTGTAGATTGGGAGGAGAAAACTATTGAATATGGACTTAATGAGCATTTTCCCAAACTTTGAACACCCAAAGTCTGTGCATTGTTTACCCTGCAGGCTTAATTTAATCAAAATTGATAGATAACAGCCAGGCTATGCTACATTCCTAATATAAATGCCCTCGACTTTATAGTGAATATATATATTTTTTGACTTACTCAGATTTTGCACTTTTCCCTATTTTGTTCTCATATTGCAGGTTTGTTTTTGACCCCCGGAGCAATGATTTAAGTACCGGTAAATAGTACAAAATCATCTAATAATGCTATACCAAATATGAATGTCCTAGGCCTCATAGTTTACCATGAGAAATCTTTTGAACCAGCATTAATTAAGCATTTTTCCAAACTTAGGACCTCAGGGGTGGGGCCATTTTTGATCCCAGGGATTTAATTTTTGAAACCCTGGCAGAGAACTATGAGATCACCTGACATAACAGATTATGAAGTGTAAATGCCTTAGGCCTTATAGACTCTGAAAAAGAAATTTAAAGATTTACTAAAATTTTCCATTTTCAAATGCCATGGCAACCAGAGTTTTTCACAGAATGAAATTCTTTAACAACTTATGTAGAGTTTCACCTAACGAACATCCCTGCAATGTTTCAGCTTGATTGGCCTACTGGTATTGGAGGAGAAGAGAAGAAGTAATTGTGGAAGGTCAGTTTGTTTTGTTTGAATGGGTTTTTCGCCACTTTTAACAATCTTTCAGTTATATCGCAGCGGCTGGAGCACCTAACAATGGAATCCTGGTATTTCTCACACCAGTACTACCATTACATCCCTTCCTAGCCTCCAGCTGCGATCCCACATAGGTCTACGATTATCAACCTATTGGTGAAAGACAAATAGTCAGAAAGGATGAGTGCCGCCGTCGGGGATCGAACCCAGAACCTCTAGATTGACAGTCCGACGCGCTGCCAACTGCGCTATGACGGCAGCTTGTGGAAGGTCAGATGGACGGACAGATGACAGACAATGACTGATCACAATAGCTAGACCTGCACTTTGTGCTCAAGTGAGCTAAAATAGAAATTCATTCACACTAAAAACTTGAATCAATTCTAAACAATACAAACTTTACTGTAACATACCCTGGGCTAACACTTCTCTGCTTAGATTTATTGGGAGACCTTGAGTGCTTTGATCTCTTCTCCTTTTTCTTCTTCCTGTGAGTAGAAATCAGTTTATCACACAACAAACACATAAATGTAATTGAACATAAGTACTGCATGCTAATACCAGACGTTCGGAAGTTTAATAATGGGTAGTTATTAAATTTCTAAGCTTAAACAATGGGTTCTTGAGAGCCTCATTCATTCAATATTAGCCTGATATTATCATCATATATGCAATTTACTTAACCCTTTCCAGTTCAATCCCTGGTTTTTATGTCCCTGTGATTTCATAATTGAGAAAATATTGTAGAAAAAGAAGTAATTGCTTGTTACAAGCAATTTCTTCTTTTTCAACAATATTTTCGACCCTATTGAATGGTTATTTTTCAAATTAAATCCACTTTAAATTTTCGTATGCAAGACCTTTGAATTAATTTATTGCTTGATTGATTGGGATTTAACGCCACTTTAACAGTATTTCAGTCATATTGCTGTGGCTGGAGAAACTAACAATGGATTCCTGGATCACAACAGTACTACCATTACATCCTTTCCTAGCCTCTAGCTGCTATCCCACTTAGGTTTACAATTATCCACTCATTGGTAAGAGACAAATGTCGGAAAGGATATCTACCACCACCAGGGAACCTTTGAATTTACACAGTTCTAAAATTGTGCAAAACAGGAAAGGGTTAAGACACTCATTTCACTTTCCTGACAGGGAGGCAACTTTCTTTCAAACAACAAACATTCTCAGTTGAGCAGTAGCAATCACTACCTGAAATTTCGCAGTTTTATCAATCGTTTGAAAACTCCTTCAAGAAATTTAACAGAGAGGAATATTTCACTATCCCATTACCAGACAGCCAAATTTCAGACTGGCCCAAATTGAAAGGAGTTGCAGATGACAATAAAAGTTTATGAAATCTTGGATTTTTTCAATTTTCTGGATAGCAAAAAATGTAGAAAATGCACTTTCATCATTTTACACAATGTTTTCCCAATTAATTTTTGTTGATGGCATCAAAAAGTGTCACTGTGTGGGTATTGGTTAACACCATTTACAGACATTAGACCTGCTGATAAAAGCCATATTTTAACCGATTATAATTCTTTGAATGTATCTGATAAAGGGTCACCCAAATATCATTCTTGTGAAATTTGGTTAAAATCTGTTCCAAACTTGCTGAGTAGAAGATTTCTACTGTAAAAATATGCATAGACACAAGGATGGACAAAATGCTATGACAATAGCCTGCTGTCTTTCAGCCAGTGAAGCTAACAAAGTTATCCCTTTAGGAAGTATAGATTACTCTCTTGTTAGTAAATCATAAATCATCAGCCCAAAGTATTGAGGAAATATACACACTGCAGTCACACAATTTAACCCATTCCCACACAATGCGCTTTGACACCCCTCAAGAAAAACAATTAGAAAAATATTGTGGAATATGGAGATATTGCTTGTAACAAGCAATTATTTCATTTCTCACTATGTTTTCTACCCCAAAAATTGAAAAGATCTTAAATTTCATAAACTTGAAATTGTCTTCTGCAACTCCTTTCATTATGGACCAGTCTAAAATGTTGCTGTGTGGGAATGGATTAACCCTTTTACAATAAGGTTGTGAGGGGATAAGAAGTGACAAAGCAGACATTGGTTATTGGTTTTAACATTTGAGTCTTTCCAATAAGTTTGAATCGAGCCAAAATGTTGTTACATCTGAGAAAAAAAATTCAATTACCCCTTTCTTGGCCTGCTCCTTTCTGGTTCACTATCTGATTCTGAACTGCTGACCTTTAAATAAATTAGAAAGAAGGTTGTTGTTTTTTTAATTCTGCAGTAAAAGCCAACATGCTTTCCATTGAAACTTCTCTTTCAACAGCCAATTTTTTACCTCGAACTTGGATTATTTCAGCTTTTTCCTATGCCCGCAAAAATTGGGATAACAAGTGTCAACTGTATATGAAATGAGGTTGTCTCTATCTATTGACCTGTTCATGTTCATCTTGGTTGGTATTTATGGAAGAAATGATAGAATTTTTTTCTTTAACCCTATCCTGGACAAACCCAGGATTTAACGTTACTGTGATTTAATACTTGAGAAAACATTGTGGAAAAAGATGAAATTGCTTGTGACAAGCATTTTCTCCTTTTCCAAAAATATTTTCTACCACATAGGATGGTCAGATTTCATATTGCATGCATTTTTCATGGTCGTCTGCAACCTCTTTCCAATTGGACCAGTCTAAAATTTCATAAAACAGGAAAGGGTTAGGTATGAACTCCAAAGTTTTAATCAAAATGTTTGAATTCACAAAGTAGATTCATACATTAATATGATTGAGGTTTTAGGTTATACTTCAATGAAAACAAAAATCATTCTCTTCATTTCTCATAACTTAGTGCCATTAAGCAAAACAAGGCCAACAATTTACTAGTTTTGGTAAAATTTTATGGATCTACTTTGTTTGCAAGCAATCAAAATAGTTGCGTGCTCAAAATTTTGTTCATGGAAGTATGAAAAGAACAAGAGGCCCAAGAAGGCCTGAATCACTCCACTGGCTTTGGCATCTCCAGATTTGAAGTCTGTAATTTCAGAACTATGCTTGTAGATGCTGGACGAAGGCTAGTCACAATAGATCATATGCTGAAGTGTTCAGGTGAGCTAAGAAAGGGTGTATATAATAAAACAAGATGTGTTTTTAAATCACAAATGCCAAGTTTTGACCTTGACAGATGACTTTGATCTTGACACATTACTTTGATATTTGCGCATGCGTAAACATGAGATCATGCCAAATATAAGCTCAAAGGGATTTGTATTCTAACAAAAGTTTTTCTCAAAAATACAAAGTTTCTTTCGCAATCAAAGATGGGTGTCCATGATATATCAATAGCATTATGATGCAAATGTCTTTACTTTGAATGCCATGATGTTCCAATTTATTTTCATTAAAGAAAACTCATATAATACTTGGTCTTGTAGCATTTTTTTGTCTGAATCAATTTCTTTTAAAATGCAAGAAAAATGGTTGAAATTGGTACATTGGTTTGGCAGAAGAAGATGTTTACAGAAAAAGTTTAAGCATGGGCGGACAGACATGGCACTGACAAAATACGTGCAATAGACAAGGCCATGACAATAGCACTCTCACAACTAAAAATTGTTAAATAAATATATTTCTCACATAATCTGAAAATTTTGGTTTTGTTTAATCTTAATTCCAACAAATTATAGCAAACTAATTTTAGCTACAATGTTTTCATAATTTATTGTCAGTACATCAAAATGATTTTGTTAGGTATTTGGCATATACAAATCTGTAAGGGAAGTATTAAGAAACAATTTTATAGCTTCATAAGATGCATTATCTCCTTTTGATCAATGTTCTAGAAAATGTACCTATTCAGATATTCCTACACATGTAAACTTACACAATATTTACATCTCTTTGCATTTACATGTTTAAAAGTGATAAATTAATATTTCTACTAAATAAAGCTCACTCTGACTGAAAACAGCATTTTGAGGTCTCTTTACAACTATTTTGTGATGATATACTGGGTCTGACCTGAATCCTACCAAAATATTTCATTACCCCTAACCCTCATACCCTTTACCAACAATACCAACATTTAGGTGATTGCAACAACTAAACTATTCTAAACACATTTTTAGGAACATTTTAAGAAAGGGTCATCCAAGTTTCCTTGAAATTTTGTAAAATGAGTTCGAAGCAGAACTTTTTAGATTTTAGACTATGCTCCCAAAACAGGAATTCTTTATAAATGGGTAGAGGGTTAAAATTTTGACCTTGACCTTGATGAAATGACCTTCCCTAGTTGCGCCTTGTTGAGACCTATCTACATACCAAATATAAGCATTGTAACTTAATCAGGGTTGAAGTTATAGGAAAATGTTTAGTTGGCAGGTTAAGTTTTGCAGACAGACAGATAGATGGACAGACAGACGGACATCGGTAAAACAATATGCCCCCGATCTTATCGATTTGGGGTCAATTAAAATTTCTTGAACAATTTAAGTAGAGGGTCAGTCATGGAACCTCCATGCCAAGTTTCAATGGAATCGGACAAATGGTTTTAGAGAAAATTTTTAAAGATTTTCAACTGAAAATAAGCCCCGCCCTGCTGCGCACATATTTGGGGGTCAATAAAAATTTCTTGAACAATTTAAGTAGAGGGTAAGTCAAGGAATATTCATGCCAAGTTTCATCAAAATTGGCTGAATGGTTTGAGAGAAGATTTTTAAAGATTTTTAAAATAAAAATATGCCACGCCCTGCTGCGCCGATATATGGGGGTGAATCAAAGTTTCTTGAACAATTTAAGAAGAGAGTCAGTCAAGGAACATCCATGCCAATTTTGATTTAAATTGGCCAGATGGTTTTGGAGGAGAAGATTTTTAAAGATTTTAAAGTGAAAAAAAGCCCCACCCTGCCAAGCCAATATTTGAGGGTCAATCAAAATTTCTTGAACAATTCAGGTAGAGGGTCACTCAAGGAACATTCATGCCAAGTTTCAATGAAATCTGCCAAATGGTTTGAGAGGAGCAGATTTTTAAAGTGAAAATAAGCCCTGCCCTGCCCTGCCGCGCCCATAATTGGGGGTCAGTCAAAATATCTTGAACAATTTAAGTAGAGGGTCAGTCAAGGAATATCCATGCCAAGTTTCATTTACATTGGCCAAATGGTTTGGGAGAAGAAGATTTTTAAAGATTTTAAAGTGAAAATAAGCCCTGCCCTGCCCTGCCACGCCCATAATTGGGGGTCAGTCAAAATTTCTTGAACAATTTAAGTAGAGGGTCAGTCATGGAACCTCCATGCCAAGTTTCATTTAAATCAGCCAAATGGTTTGAGAGGAGAAGATTTTTAAAGATTTTAAACTGAAAATATGCCTAGCCCATATTTGGGGTTGAATCAAAATTCGTTAACAATTTAAGAAGAAGGTGGCCAAAGGAACATTTCTGCCGAGTTTATTTAAAATTTGCCCATTGGTTTAGGAGGAGAAAATGTTTAAAGAAAAGTTTAAGCAAGGAAGGACAGAAGCACGCAAGCCGGAAAACGCCATGACAATAGCTCCCTGGCCTTTGGCCAGTGGAGCTAAAAATCAGCCAGTCAAAATGCTTGAATCCATAAATGAAACTGAAGCTAAGTTATTCAGTTTTGATGAATTATCTTAACATAAAATTGTCACTATTACACTGTTCAAAGATTTTGTGAATACCAATTCTGAATGTCCTACATTAAAATTTCCAAGTTAGTCCTGTTCTGTATGAAAGATGATGATCAAGAGTATCATAGACACAATATATGCTGCTACATTAAGGTCCCTTTTTGTGTGACACAGTCTAGAATGGTAAACACCTGATAATGGTTAGGTCATGGTCAGATGACTAGTAACATTCTGTAAAAATTTCATGCAAATTTGTCTAGAAATAGGGGAGGAGATCTTAACAAAACTTTTACATTAAGCCTGCTTTTTCTGTGACATAGCCTAAAATCGCACAACCCCAACAATATGTGCTAGGTGACTATAAACATTCTGTTAAAATTTCATTCAAATTCATCCATTAATATAGGGGATTTGTTAATAAGATGTCGGACATCCGACTGCCTTATATGATACCTATATACGTCCAACATCCACAGCTTAAAAGAAAGAAGCCTGTAGATAAGCCTACCCTTTTCTTCTGTATCTTAAAATTCTGTCGATCTCCGACGTCTTCCTCATCCTCTAATTGACTTAACTCTCTCTGTATCTGTTGTCGTTTCTTCTCAAGTTCTAGCTCCTTCTTAAAGTCCAAATCTACAACATAACAGTCAAAACTCAATTTTCACCTTTCTGCTCCTAGAATGCAGTTGTTGTTTTTTTTAGAGTACTGTCAAATGAGTACCTACAACATATGGTTTATGACCAGTATAAGTGAAATATTTCAATCTAAAATACAAATGACGCTCTCTATCTGTAGGTCTGATTCCAAACTAGAGGTAGTTATACTGGCTATTTAACCCTTTCCCACACAGCAAAATTTTAGACTGGCCCAAATTGAAAGAAGTTGCAGATTACAATTTAAAGGTTATGAAATTTTAGATTTTTTCAATATTTTGAGTAGAAAACAATGTGAAAAAGGAAGAAATTGCTTGTAACAAGCAATTTCTTCATTTTCCACATTGTTTTCAAAGGCTTTTTTTCCTGGAGGCGTCTAAAAGCACCACTGAGTGGGAATGGGTTAACCTGTTCCCACACAACGACCCTTTTTTGGCGGCCCTCCTCAAGAAACCCAATTTGGAAAACATAGTGTAAAATGAAGAAAATACTTGAAACAATGTTTTCTACCCAGAAAGTTGAAAAAATCTAAAATTTCACCAACTTTAATTTGTTGTCTGCAGTTCCATTTCACAGGGTTCATACAAACTTTCTTCAACAAAGTTCCATGATTTTTCCATGATTTTTCCATGATTAGGAAGTGATGTACTAGTAGACGTCGGTATAACCGTAAAGTAGTTACATCGTTTAAAAAATATCGATATGGACTATTTCTACCAAGACTTTTTGTTCAAGGGGTGATTATTGCCATTAATTAAGGCAAAATGCTTCTTTTTATAAACAAATTAATTAATTTTTTAATTCTACATTGTCTTAGATGAATTCCATGATAGTTTTTATTCTTTCCATGATTTTGGACAAAATTCCCTGATTTTTCAATGATAAAACCAAATTCGATGATTTTTCCAGACAGCACCACTTTTTCATGACTTTTCCAGAACTGTATGAACCGTGTTTTCATTAAGACTAGTCTAAAAGTTTCCGTCTGGTAATGGGGTATTTAACACTTTTGCCAATAATCTACTTGTTTGTCAGCTATTAGCCAATTTCAGACAAAAATACATTGACAGTTAATAGAAAGTGGTTGCAGACTAAATATTGTAAGAATCCAAATCAGTAGAGTATTCTCTAAAAGGGTACAAAATATTGCTTGAAATGGAGAATGTGCCAGTAATCTGCATTTTCTTCTTTACCCACTATGTTTTTTATATCTACATTTCTTGAGCATACTTAAAGGCAGGATTTGTGTGGTGAATAGTTGTAACCTTGTTCAGATATATACATAGTATTTACCCATCCCCACAAGATCCAATTTTTTTATGCCACCAAAGAAAAAGCTTTGGAAAACATTGCGATAAATGCAGAAATTGCTTGCTCAAAGCAATTTTTCACAATATTTTCTACCCAAAAAGACAAAGAATTTTTTAGATTTCACAAACTAAACATGATCGTCTGCACATCCTTTCAATTTGACCCAGTCTAAATTTTTCATGTGGGAATAGGACAACCCTATCAAAGCATGTCATTACTGAGAACTTATATAAGTCATTACTGAGAAGATATACTTTTCACTCTTACATTTGTCTGTTTATGGCTTAGGGCAAAACTACAGTAAATGTTTATATCAATATAGACACTTAAATGGTTTTGCACTAGCTTTCATTGTGCATTGTAAAATTCACTTGCATTGTATAGACACTTACAAAATTTCCTTTATGTTCAAGAGTCATTCTGACACACTACATGTACCGGTAGTTCCATTCATAGACAATTCACAGAAAATCAATAGGATTTCTAACGGAGGTCGTACTCTGGGCAAAAAAATCTTTTAGCCAACCTTTTATCCTATTTGAATTTTTTTTAGCCAAGTTTGCTCAACTGTAGCCAGCTTCTCAGCCATTGCAGAAATGTTTAAAATTGGTTAGGATTGTGTAAAGAATTTTTAAAGACCCTAATAAGATATAAAATATCTTATCTAGTGAATCATTTTTTTTGATTGGTTCTTAATTTTATGACAATTACTGTAACTTCTTCCCCAAATTCCACTTTATTAAGCCCCTCTAGAAAATGCTTGGGAAAACATTGTGGACAATGAAGAAATCTAAAATTCTACCATTTGAAACTTCTTTCAATTTTTACCAGTCTAAATTTTGTTGTCTGGAAATGGATTAATCAAAATTTCATAAATTGGTTGGGACCAGTAAAAATGGATTTGGAAGTCAGTGTTCCACACTAACTTTTTAGGCAGGAATCCCAACGGAACATCTGTCATAAAATTTGGGAGTCCCTTCTGGAAATAAGGAGTCCCTAAAAATTGGATGACTGTTAAAACTAGTATACCAAACACCACAAAGGAAAAATAAGAACAAATGCCAAGGAGAAAATTGTCAGGTATAGCCAAGCGTAAATTGTTTGAAATAGGCATTCTGGCATGCGAAAAATCAAAGTCCCAAAGGAACACCAAGAAATTAGACTTTCTAGTCCTGGCCAATATTTGGAGTCCTGGGGATCCCAGGACACTGTTATTGTCAATCACTGGAAGTATACACATGGAATAGTCCAATTCAGTCATCCCTGCTGTTGGATAGCATTAGTATCTCTTACAGTAATTCTAATAATTTCAAAATCTATCTTAAATAACAATTAATCTAGATTTCCCATTCCATTTATAACATGTATGTTATATAAAAAATAAAATTGAGAAACTGTACTGAGAGGTTTAAATTTTAAACTAGTGACCTGATTATAGCCTCTCAATCATGCTATTAACCTCTTACGGCACGGGGAAATTTTAGACTGGTACAAAATAAAAGAAGTTGCAGACTATAATCTAAAGTTTATAAAAAAATTAACTTTTCAACTTTCTGTACAGAAAACATGTAAAATGGAGAAATTGCTTGTTACAAGCAATTTCTCAATGTTACACAATGTTTTCCCAATTGTTTTCCAGTGGGGCGTCAAAAAGCTTCAATAAGTGGGAATGGGTTAAGCAAAGGTGTTTATTTGTGAAAGGGATTTTCTTGTGTCAATCTGATAACAGCTTTACACACCAGGCCCCTATCTATGGTTGTATAGAAATATTGTTTTCTATCCTTTACCCAGCATATTCGCCAATTCAAAAAATCTTTAGTCCTTAGAAAGAATTTAGCCCATTCCCATACAATCTGGCTTTAATGCCCCTTAATAATTATATTAAGAAACCATTGTGAGAAAAGGAGAACTTGACTGAAAAAAATTGTATCCCTTAATTTTCAATTTCACAGCAATTCTAAATGTTGCTTACAACTTCTTTCAATTTGGACCAGTCTAAAATTCTATATTGTGGTTATGGGTAAATAATCAATATGTGAAATACATTGTATCTTGAAACTTGGTCAAAATGTTTGTCTATATTTACCTCTTCTGCCTTGATCAGAATCATCCGAGTCACTTTTGTCACCAGACTTCTCTTTACGACGCTTCACCCGTAATCTCAAATCTTCTGGACTGTCTTCTTCTCGTCGCCTACAAATAAAATACATAATTATTGCCTCATCACATTTACGATCCAGATATCATATAACAATACATGTACCTTGAACAGTTATACCAAAGAATTCACCAGCAATTTCTGATTTTCAATGGTGCTTTCTTCCAAAAGGTACACTTGTTGTATATGTGAAACAAGAGTGCTATTTCCGTAAAGTGCTCATCAGAATTGATGACTTAAGAGGTAAACAAGAGCTGGTCACAGTCACGTGACAAATGCCCCCAATGGCCCCAAAGGACAGGGTCAAGCATGTGGCACTTTGATTTGTTTTGTAAACACAACCACATGCATTTGTGATCTATACGTCTGGGTTTTTAATAAATGAAATTTTAATATATATAATGATTTCTATAAATACAGAATGAAATCGCGAAATGCATTATGGACGGATTTTTCTGAGGTCAAAAGTAGGTCAAAGGTCATGGTCAATGGGTCAAGGTCATGTAAAGTCGTAAACCAAATTAAGCATCTGTCCAAATATGGAAGCAGTCCATTGAAAAATAAGAGACACGTCACGACAGGTCGTCTGAAGGTGATGAACATTTGTATGAAAGAAATTTGTACCTGCTTGCATGATTAAAGAAGTTAGAGCAGATAAAGGCAAAAAGTGCCAATTTTTTTACCTTTGACCCCAGATTGTGACCTTGACCTTTGAGATAGGAACCTGGGTCTTTCTCACGACACATCGTCTAAAGGTGGTTAACATTTGTATGAAAGAAATTTGTACCAGCGTGCATGATTATAGAAGCTTCAGAGCGGACACAGCAAAAAGTACCAATTTTTTACCTTTGACCCCAGATTGTGACCTTGACCTTTGAGATAGGAATCTGGGTCTTTTAGCGACACATCGTCTGAAGTTGGTGAACATTTGTATGAAAGTAATTTGTACCTGTGTGCATGATTATAAAAGTTACAGAGTGGACACGGCAAAAATTCCCCATTTTTGACCTTTGACCCCAGATTGTGACCTTGATCTTTGAAATAGGAACCTGGGTCTTTTTTGCAACATGTCGTCTTATAGCGATGAACATTTGTGCAAAGTTATATTGAAATCCACTATTGCATTTAGAAGTTACAGAGCGGACACGAAAGCGGGAAGGACGGACGGACTGACTGACAGATGGACGGACAGACAGACAGTTTGATTACTATATGCCTCCCTTTGGGGGCATAAAAAGCCCAAGTGACTGTATCTTGCCCCAACTGAGTCTTTTCTCTGAAATTGTAAACTGGAAAGACATTCTTATCACATTTAAAGATATTTATACCAGAAGTGTAGTGTCATAGGAAGGAAGGTTTTTTTAAGATCTGACCTAGTGTCTTATCTTTTGTGACAAAATATCAACCTTGACAAAATCATCATGAAGACAAACATTCTGACAAAATACAAAGACAATTAATACAAACATGTGGCCTCTAGTGTGCACACAAGGTTTTTTACCCCACATGACTTAATATTTAACTTGACTGTGAAATCACGTAGACATATAAAAAAAACATTTGAGCCAAAAAATGTGGCCTTTAGAGTGTACACAAGGTTTTTAAGATTTGATTTTGTGACATACTTTTTGACCTCATGTGACCTAAAACAAAAATGACTGAGATATCATGCAGAAAAAAATTTTTGACCAAATATTAACCCTTGTCATGCTGAATAAAATCCTTTAAAAAAATTGTGTGAAAATCTTTGTCTAGGCCTCCTGCCAAAACAGGAATATTCCGGGTTCAGCATGACAAGGGTTAAGATATGTTAGCCACAAATGTGACCTCTTGAGTGCACACAAAGTTTTTTTTCAAATTGACCAAGTAACCAAGTTTTTAACCCATGTGACCCAGTTTTGAACTTGTCTGTGAATTCACAAACATTCCGAACAGATTTGAAGACAGGTGAGCCAAAAGTGTTAAATCTAGCATGCACAAAGTTTTTCTAAAATTTGATATAAAACCTGATTTTTTAACCATGTGACCAAATTTCTAACTTGTCTGAGATATCATGTAGACAATCATTCTGACCAAGTTTCAGGACATTGGGAGCTAAAAATGTGGCCTCTACATTACATACAAGGCAAAGGTTAACCACAGATAATGGACATTGCACACAGCCTGATCACACTAGCTCACTTTGACCACAACATTGTTAGATGGGGTAAAAACACCATCAAGTCACTTTAACCCTTTCCTGTTTTGCAAAATTTTAGACCTGTCCAAATTCAAAGGTTTTGCAGACAAAAATTTAAAGTTGATTTTATTTGAAAAATAACCCTTTAGTAGGGTGGATAATATTGTGGAAAAAGAAGAAATTGCTAGTCACAAGCAATTTCTTCTTTTTCCACAATGTTTTCTCAATTACAAATCACAGGGACGTAAAAACCAGGAATTAACCAGGAAAGAGTTAAACTTCTTCCAATTTCATGTTTACTGAAATATGTCTGCAAGGTAACTAAGGTACCACAATTTGTCCATATATTCGGACACAATTAAATAATTAATTTTTTTTGTGTCCGAATACATGGATAATTACTCAAGCCAGATAGATAAATCGTCGTCTGGCCGGGAACAACCATTGCCGATTTTGATGAGTCACAAACTGTTTTGCTTAGACACTGAAGTCATTTCAACAGTAAATAAACTTGATATGTTACGCATTATGTTCACAAATTTATTTATTATTATATTTTTTCTTTTTCAGATTGTTTAAAGAATCCGGCGAAGACAACATGAAATTAATGATTAATCACTGAAAAAAAACTTTATAAACGATTTCCTTCTCTAAAATGTTGTTTTTCTTCGTTTTAACGAGTGATAGAAAAAGTCCGATTTTGATAGGATGGTAATTCTTTTCAGTCATTATGTACAATCATCGTCGGTTGAATTGAAAAAAAAAGGGAAATTAATTTGGAGAGCTAAACAAAATATTTACATTTTAATTGTTGGAGTATTAAAGTCACCAAGAGATAAGAAGTAATTTGTCAGAATAAAACTGTCGCAATTTAAATCATGGCAATGGTCAATTACGAGTTTTTCTCTGGTCTGCTTGACATAAATTATCGCACAAAATTGCCCGCAAATTAAAAGTAAATGCGGTGGCCTACCTGTGGGGAAAAAAATCCTTTTTTAAAATTATATCCGTAATGTTGTGAGAGTATTCAGACAGTCGATTAAACCATGTAAACTTTCGGCATAATGACAAGGGTAAAAATTCGGTCACCAAGAATTCTCACGAGGTACGCGTCTGGCACGTGTAAACTCCGGAAACTCTCCCAAATATAGCTGAACATCTGGCGGCAGCGCCTTTGATCACCTTTCCTCCCTCGTAGTAAAATAAACTGTACCCGAAAAACCTTGATTTTATATTTGTCAAACGTGAATTAGTTCGTGTGTTTGATTTAAAAGCATGGGATTATATTTTCGTGTTATTAAAAGAAGCATGGAACAAAAACAGTAGTTTATTTTAATTTACCAGTATTATCTCTCCAGTTTCGTTTGAGAAGTTAATAATTATGTAACAAATTACAATTAAAATTCTCGAATTTTCCGTATTTAGAGAAAATGTCGTGACTCTTTTCAAAGCATATCATTGTATTTTTTTTCTTGATTTATTACGACCTATGACAATACCCTCGATGAGCTCGGGATACGAGGGAAGTGTAGTAAAATCGAAAGTAAGTTTAGGTCAATTTGACTAATTTCATAGGGTCACGCATGTTAATCGTAGCCATCCTTTCAGAGCAGGTCCTGCCGGGGAAAGAAAATTAAGAGGTCAGTGATAGAAACCAAGCGTGATATTTTAATTGCATCACCTTCACGGTTCGTTGCTGAAGGGTATCGAGGTGCGTGCTTATTCTCGGACACTGTTATAAACAATATACACCTGTTGACACTCAACCCAGACAATTTGGGGATAATGATCGCCAAGCTTCCAAACTGCCGATAATGGGCGTGGCATTTTTTAATCTGATATTCAATGTTCGTAAATTTGGTGTCCGAATTTAAAGATAAATTCCAGACACCATTTGTCCAAAATTAGAGGCACAAAATTAATTATTTCATGAAATAATTAACAGTGTCCGAATATATGGACAAATTACGGTAACTAGTATTTAATGTAAAGTGGATCTCATGACTTGTTTTATATTTAGTGTAATACTCAATACTGATATGAATGTTTTCAATAAATATTGATTGAATGGGGTCTAACACTGCTTTTAACAGTATTTCAGCACCTAACCATTGATTCCTGGTATTTCTCACATCAGTACTACCACTACATTCTAGCCTCCAGCTGCTATCCAACTTAGGTTTAAGATTATCCATCCATTGGTGAGAGACAAATGTCGGAAAGAATATGTGCTGCTACCAGGGATCGAGGAAACTAGACAGTTTGTTCATATAGTTTTATTGCCACTTTTAACAATGTTCCAATTACATCACAGAGAAGTCCACTTATTCATGTGCACCCTGGATATCACCAGGAGTAGGTTTGGCTCCAGATGAAAATATTTTTAGGAGATACCTGAGCATATTATTAAGCCAACAATTTTACATTAAGTTTACAGTGCCTGGTATTTTTTATCCCTATTTAGCATATATCATAGGGTACAGAAACTAGATATTTGTGAGGGAAAAAAAATGACTGTGTTACCCAATACATACCCTTTCTTTGACCCTGAATAAGGGCCATGTAGAAATTTACATTTGTTTCCATAGGGACATGAGCCTTCTGCCACCCAATTTCTACACTTTTGAACATACAGATCTCTCTGAAAATAAAGATTTGTAATCTCTAATTATTCCCAGAAGTCCAGTTAATACCCTAAACATAGTGAAATATCAATCCATCACTATTTAGATAAGCGCTTTTATTAACCTATTACCAGATGACAAAATTTCAGACAGATCCAAATTGAAAAAAAGTTGCAGACAAAATAACAAATTACAAAAAAAAAAAAATAAAAATAAATGACAAATATGGTTGGAAACATTGTGAGAAAATGGGAAACTGCTTGTTACAAGCAATTTCTCCTTTTAACAAAGTTTTCATTATCTTTTTTCTTCATGGCATCAGAAAGCATAATTGTGCATTTATTGGTAACAGATTGCTAATGATAAATGATAAGTTGTAGACCTGAACGTCATTACTCCAGATTAAATAGGCTTGAATTATAATATGTTAGTCGCCAAATACTTAACATAAATGTATGGGATTAAAGTTCAGTTCAGGTCTACATGAACAACTTGAATTGAAAAAAAATCATTGCTTTTTCATGCCCCTGACCCTATATTTTACAAAATGATGTCAATAGACCAATCACTTGCCCCGCCCACTTACTTCTTTGGCCCCACCAATTGACTCAAACAGGAACTTCCACTTTGATTTTTAACGGCATTATTCTGCTAACTTTATGGCCTGTAGCATGTAACAAAAAATGAAAATGGTTGACTGGTTACCTAAATGCCATAACTACAGCTTGAATAAGCTGTAGTTACAATGTTTAAGCTGCCAAACCAACAGTAAAGGTGAAAAAAAAGTTGGAGTTGTTAAGCTCAGGTCCGGGCTGAATAAATTGTTTGATTGGTCGGTTTATTCCTTGATTGATAGCCATGATTGGTCAATTGCTACTTCGTCAAAGGTCAGTGTGCATAGCAAGCAATCCATCAATTATTTGCATATACAATAAATGTCATACAATATAAACCTTTGTTTATTTACCATGTAAAAGAGTTATCTGAATCAAAACACTAATCAAAAAATTAGTACTGGTTTTAAAATCCATAGTTTATCCTGTCAATTTATTGTCATTTTACATGATTCAAGCACAATTTCGCATGATCAGGACCTCTGAGAAGATGCTGGCTTTCAGTGTTTTCTTCATTCATGTTTTCTGAAATTTATCCCTTCACTTATTTAGAAGTTCATTTTTTAGACAATATTTTAAACTTAACAAATCAGTAAATTTTGTATAATGCTGCTATACCCACTTAGGTTTACTATTGTCCATCCATTGGTGAGCAGGGTCAGCTCTGGCTAGAAAAAAGTTGTTGCCATCACTTTGCCAAATTAAAAATGTTTGGGCCAAATGGAAATGTTGGGGCAAAATTGAGAAAGATTTGGTGCCATAATAGAACATTTCTTAACTGCACATTTATTTTCTTTCTATCTATATGAATGAAGTTATACACCTACAATGTGTTTACTCATCTTCAATCAGTGGTTTCAGTACTTTGATTAGGAAATCAAGGCTTTGATGAGAAGAATAGAGAGAAGGAAATAGTAATAAGCCTTATATAATATGCTTATAGAATAACGTAGACATCTGTAATTTTCAAAAAAACAAGAGGCCCATGAAGGCCTGAGACGCTCTACTGGTTATCAAGTTTTCTGTTAAAGAAATCTGATATTTAAGGAAGTTAATTGCTCAAAGAAGAATGCATAAAGTAAAAAAGGGCTTTATCCCCTTTATCATTTTAAGCAACAATCCTC
Organism: Fragum fragum; assembly: GCA_946902895.1. Classification (NCBI taxonomy): domain Eukaryota; kingdom Metazoa; phylum Mollusca; class Bivalvia; order Cardiida; family Cardiidae; genus Fragum; species Fragum fragum. The sequence continues at coordinate 3,726,370 of OX336379.1, forward strand.
AAGGCCCCTTTTCCCATGTTTCATGATGGATCCACTCCATTTCCAAAAGAAAGTTACCCTATGACCCTACAATCATTCTGTGAAATTTTCATCAGAATCTGACAATAATTGTGGACTTTATCAAAAAATAGGATTGTTTTGAATGAAAATCAATAAGGCCCCTTTTCCTGTGTTTTCTGATGGATCAATTTCATTCTAAAAGGAACTTTCCTTACAACCCTACAATTGTCCTGTGAAATTTAAAAGACAATTTGATAATGATTGTGATCTTCATCACATACACAAGAACGTTTTGAATGATAATCTGTAAGGCCCCTTTTCCTGTGTTTCGAATGCCACAATTATTCCATGCATCTTTGAAGAGAATCCAATAAAACTGTTGACTTTATTGTGTTAACAAAGATATTAAATTCAAGTTCTCATAAGGCCCCTTTTCCCGTGATATTTTACTGTTGGTTTTATCATTCTGTGAAAGTTAAAAGTGAATCCCATGAAATATTGGGAATTCATTATGTTTACTAGAATATTTAAAAAAAAAATCATAAGGCTCCTTTTTACATGATACTTGATTGATTGTACCCGTACTGAAAGAACCATTTAAGTGATTGTACAATCATTCTGTGAAATTTTGAAGTGAATCCGGTGAAATCAAGGGACATCATTGTGTTAACCAGAATATTTCAAAAAGATTTTCATAAGGCCCCTTTTTATGTGATACTTGCCATAATCAGATCCACTGTCAAAATGAACAATTGGAATGATGGTACAATCAATCTGTGTATTCTGTGGAATTTATTGTGTTAATGAGTTTATAGTGAAATCTTCATAGGGCCCCTTTTCTCGTGATACTTTATAGAACAAACCAAATTTCAAAAGGAACAATTCTAATGAAGGTACAATAATTCTTTAAAAGTTAAAGAGAATCAATGAAAACAGTGGACTTAATTGTGTCAAGAATTTTTGTAACAAAATTTTCATAAGGCCCCTTTTTCCGTGAAACTTAACAAATCAGACCCAATGTACAAAGGAACAATCCTAGTGATAGTTTGAAGAAATGATAAAGACTGAGGACTTTATTGTAACAATGATGTTTTGTTATGAAATTTTTATAAGGTCCCTTTTCTTGTGTCACTTAACCAATCAGACCTAATTTACAAAGGAACAATCCAAGTGATGGTACAATCATTCTATTAAAGTTTGAAGAGATTCTTATTAAGACTGAGGACATTGTTGCGTTTATGAGGATTTGGTAATAATTTTTCATACAGCCCCTTTTCCTATGATACTAGACAGATCAGGCCCAATTTAGAAAGAAAGAATCCTCATGATGGTACAAACATTCTGTGAAAGTTTGAACAGAATCTGATGAAAAATGCAGACTTAATCTTGGTGTAAAATTTTTAAAATAAAATTTTCATAAGGCTCCTTTTCCTGTGATACTTGAAGGATCAGGTCTCATGTCAGCATCAACAATCCTGATTATTGTACAATGATTCTGTGATGGTTTGAATAAAATCCAATGAAAGCTCTTGACTTGGTTACAAGGATTATAGATAAAACTCTCAAAAGGCCCCTTTTCCCATGATACTAGACAGATCACGCCTAATTTGAAAAGAAAGAATCCTCATGATGGAATAATCATTCTGTAAAAGTTTTAACAGAATCTGATGAAAACTGTTGACTTTATTGTGGTACAATGATTTTAAAATTAAATTTCATAATGCTCCTTTTCCTGTGATACTTGACGGATCAGATCTAATACAAACATCAACAATCATTATTATTGTACAATTATTCTGTGAATGTTTGAAGAAAATCAGATGAAAGCTCTGGACTTGGTAACAAGGATTTATAAATGAAATTTTCATAAGGCCCCTTTCCTGTGTTTTTTGACAGTTCGAACCCTGTTATGAAAAGAATGATAGTTATGACCTTCCAGTCATTCTGTGAAAGTTTCAACAAAATCTGATCAAAGCTGAGGACTTCATTGTGTTAACAGGGTTTTATTAATTGAATTTTCATTTAGCCCCTTTTCCCATGTTACCTGATGGATCTGTACCAATTCCAAAGGGAACTCTTCTTACAAAAGTATAATTATTCTGTTTGAGTATAAAGACAACCCAATCTCATCTGTGGACTTACAAGCATTAATTAAGATTTTTTTAATTGAATTTTCCTAAGGCCCCTTTTCCTATGTTTCTCAATGGATCAGACCCAATTTGAAAAGAACAATCCTTATGATGGTACAATCATTATGTGAAAGTTTGAAGTCAATTAGGTGAAACCTAGGGCCATTACGTGTTAACTAAGATTTTTTTTACTTAACTTTCATAGGGCCCCTTTTCCCATGAAACTCGATGGATCAAACCTACTTCCGAAAGGAACAATCCATTTAATGTAATAATCATTCTGGGAATGTTTGAAGAGAATTTGTTGAAAACTATGGACTCTATTGTGTTTACGAGGACTTTTTCAATCCCAGTTTTTATCGGGCCCCTTTTTCCCGTGTGCCTTGACTGATCATACCAAATTTTGAAAGGAACAATTCTTATGATGGTACAATCATTCTGTGAAAGTTTGAAGTCAATCAGATGAAAACTGTGGACTCTAGAGTGTTAACAAAGATCTTTGAATTAAATTTCAATAAGGCCCCTTTTCCTATGTTTCTTGAGGAATCATATCCAATTCCAAAAGGTACAATCCTTATGATAGTACAATCATTCTGTGAAAGTTTGAAGAGAATCCGTTGAAAATTGTTGGATCTAGATTATTAAAGAGAATTTTTTATTTAACATTTCATAAGGCCCCTTTTTCCTGTGTTTCTTGAAGGATCATACCAAATTTCGAAAGGAATAATCCTTATGATAGTACAATCATTCTGTGAAAGTTTGAAGGGAATCCGATGAAAACTACTGACTCCAGAGTGTTAAAGAGTATTTCTTAAAAGATTTTTCGATTAGATATTCATAAGGCCCCTTTTCCCATGTTTCCAGATGGATCTGACCAAATTCCCAAAGGAACAATCCTTATAATGGAACAATCATTCTGTGAAAGTTAAAATACAATCTGATGAAAACTGTGGACTTTATCGCGTAAACGAAGATTTTTAATTGAATTTTTAATTAGGCCCCTTTTCCCGTGTTCCTTGACCGATCTGACCCAATTTCGGAAGGAATGATCCTTATGATGGTACAATCATTCTGTGAAAGTTTGAAGAGAATCTGATGAAAACTGTGGACTTAATCGCGTAAACAAGGAAAAGTTTAGCGGACGGACGACGGATGGTTGACAGACGGGAAAAAGCCATCGCTATAGCTCTAGTGGCCTTCGGCCAGTAGAGCTAAAAATAGGTTTAAGGTTGAACATTCTTGGGTACGAATGAACAAAAAAGAAATGGCTTGTTTGCTTTAAGGAAAGTAGAACTCTTGAAATTTCTGTCAAATTTCGACAAACTACCACTGTTACTATCTACAGCAAAACAGAATATCCTTCTTATTACCCATAAATGCTGATTCATTGTTTTAGCAAGGCTTTGCGGTAGCGGTGCTGCGATTAGAAATTGACTGAAACTGTCAGAAGAAATATACAGACATATGCATGAATTTGGCAATTAAATTCATCAAAAATAGGCAAATAGTGGCAAGTTTTATAACATTTTTTTAAAGAGAGCCAATTATGCACGATAAATAAGGTCTACTGGTGTATATACTGATAGCCGTCATCTATTAAGTTTGACCCAATCATCCCTAAAACTAAATCACACAAACAAAATCAATATAACCCGCCAACCAATTAGTGCATTTCATTGATCTGATTTGCTGTCAATCGGAACTGTAATCAAAATTGGCAATCTCAAACTCAATCATAATTTACCTTATATAGAAGCCTTTGAGCAATTATACACACTTGGCCCTCGGCCTTGAATTCCGAATATTAATCAAAGTAAAAGTCAGTGCTCTCAATAAGAACCAATTTCAGGATTTTTTAAAATTCCAAGTTTCAATTTCAGGAAGTTTTCAAAATCAAGGAATTTTTTTTCACCCTCGACCATACCCCCCCCTAAAAAAAAAAAGAAATAAAAAAAGATGAAATGAAAAAAGATACTTAAAGCCTACAGTACTGTACATTCATTTCCATCCTTTACATTGAGTGTAACTAGAGAAAACAATGTGGTACAAGAAGTTTTTCTTGAGAAATTTGTTTCTTGCATAAAATTCTCCTTTTCCCACAATATTCCTGCCCCTTTAACACTATTATTTTCAAAATGTGGGTGGATACATTTGGTAATTGTTATTTACAAATCTAAAGATTTGAAAATTTCTGATTTGTACAATGTCAGAAAACAGGCTGTTTGAAACGTTTTGGGTACAAAAAAATCAAGACTGGATTATTCCGAGACCGTCTCCAGTCACATCATAGATACCCAAGTACATACGCCATGAATAACACTTGCGCAAATAAAAGAAACATTACAAAAAGAAATGAAACTAATAGCAGAGTTGCATCTTTTAAGAAATTCCTTGTTTCTTTTCTACTAGTTGATGTTTACAAACAACACATGTGACGTAATTAAAAAGGGACCAAACTCTAACAAGATCAATCAGGTAACTTCGATGTTTCTAGGACAATCATCATGTCAAGTTACTATATAGAACACACCAACCCCCCTGCGTCATAGACATATTTAGAATGCAAATTTGACGCTCCATTCTGTATCCGCCACGAACTTGAAGATGGGACATGACATTTCCAGTGCATTCTGGCCCTGAACTTGGTTTACATAAATTCGACCGAATGGCAATATTTGACGAATTCTAGTCCGATGTCCACCGGCCTACTTGATTTTTGCCCGGTTTGCTATTAAACAAGTGACTTCAAAAGAAATGGTCCAAGATGCTGTGATAGCTTGGTTACCGAACCGGCTATAATCGAGTACGCTCTATCTACCTTGGTCGTCATGGACACATTTCGATAAACTCCTTGTGGATTCAATTTTACCAAAGGGTATGGCCAGAACATACATTCTTTGTTTGTCAAACCCTTTATATTGTTACTTCAGAAAACATCTGAGTCGAGAATTCCAGATGTTTTCCTACAACCTCGGACATCAATTTACGTCCCGGTATGATTTTCCGGACGTTTTGTCTGATTTTCTGGACGTAATATACGTCGACGTCCACTTATTGAGAGCACTGAAAAGTATGTGTAAAAAAATATTTTTGGGGCTCCACGAAGTTTGGCCAAATGAAAAAAACTTGTGCCATTCCGCCAGAATTTTATTTTCATCACATTTGGCCAAAATGGCGATCGACGGCGCAAATCCTGGTGAGAGACTATTGTTGGGAAGGATATGTGACACCTTCAGGGATCAAAGCCAAGAATAGGAGTCTGATGCACTACCAACTATTCTATGACAGCAGAATGAAGTTTGATGACATGTTGCTTTCGGCAAAATGGTTTACAGGGAAGTAGTTTTTGACAAAATGTAACAGATCTGTAACCAACTTCTGTTAAAATTTTTTGTCATTTTGTAACTGGTTAACCCTTGTTTGTTTAGTTGTTTGGAAAGTTTACCGGGCACAGTGTCTGCCATATTGTTTAATTAACTGCACATGCTCAAAAACACAGCAGGTGCTTGTTTACGTTGCTAGGTCAGTGTTTATCAATGGCCACCGTCTGCAATCCATCTAGGCCCGACTCAAAAAAATAACGGGGTGTGGGGGCAGTAGCTCCCATGAATACCATTACAATATTTCAAATTAGAAATAACTTACCTATATCTACACCAATTGGCAAAAAGTCGTCTAAACTGTCTTTTAGCGTGTTTGTAGATAAAGTATGATGACCTAATGCTATCCTTTGCTTCGTAGGGTAAATTTTCTTAATAAGGTTAAGGAATGACAGGAATTTGTCTTTGGAATCGTTCAAAAATTTCTATCTCGCGCAATATTCAGCAAAATAGACTTAATATAGAAGTTTAAAAGTTCCTGATTTTGGAAGGCTGTTTTTTACGGCATGCCATGTTGATTCAATTGTATTTGTGCATGCTCGGTTTCCTTATTAACAAATTCTATGCTATGGTTTATGTTTGATGGATATAACCTTCTTGGCTAAGTGAAGAGTAAGCTTTCCAGCAGTCACTAATAAGAAGAGTGCCTGGCAAAACAAAATTTTTGATGATGGGGATCAATGTTTCAGCACTCCTGTCTTCAACAATTCTAAAAAAAGACCGTTTGCTATCCCTCTCAATTCCTCCAAAGACCCAAACACTGTCTACTTGTTTCCCTCTGTGATATTTCCTCTTTCCAAATTTCGATTCATCAATCTCAACAATTTTACCTGGCCCACCAATTCTTTCACTGTCTCTTTCTAATATTTCCAGACACACTTCCTGGCAAAAATTGTACCAATCAACTATGGTATGTTCACTGCCGATTCTCAGCTCATGAACAACGATTTCCTGGGAATATTTGTACACCCAATAATAGGTTAGTTTAACAATCTTTGCTAATGACAAATGAGATTTGCTGAACCTAGAATCTTGCCTGATAGAATTTTTTTTACCACACGTTTTATTAGTACATCTCTAGACTACGGGTCTTTGCTGTAAGAATTGTCAACTTTAAATGTTATACTTCCCTTCAAACAGTGTTGACAAGGCCCTCCAAAATTTCCTAGCAGCTTCGAATCCTCTAACCAATTTCTTAATTTTGATTCTTCTCTACAAATTTCATTAATATCATCGTTATTCATTGTTTACTATGATTTGTTTACAAATATTACGTGGGCCTATTCTATTTACCTTCAACCAATGACAGTCAATAAACCAATAAACGTTTCCGTTAGAACGTCCACTCGTAGCAACGTCATCAGCTGACTATTTCATTCATGTCTAAAGGCTATGTAACTCTGTTTAATCTTAAATTCAAATGCAAATTAATATCTTTCGGTATTTCATACTGCAGGTATTATCATAAAATTACATGATCTTTACATTTCTGGTGGAATTTTTGCATTTTTCCGGCAATTTAATTGATTTTTACTATTTAGCGCGTGCTCTTAAATATAGGACATAATATCACGCGAATTTTCGTGATTTTTGCGCTCGGTAACTGCAAGTGTCCCGATTGTTTCAAAAGCAATGAACCAAAATTAAAAGGTGGTATTCTTACAATCAGGGCACGATTTGATTTATTTGGAAACTAAATGCAAAGAGGAAGCATCCGCATGCTACTCACGTCCGAATCGGAGTCCTCATACTGTCCAAACTGTCGTCTCGTGGCATTTGATCCAAGTCTCTCAAACACACTTGGCTTCTTTCTTTCTTCAGATGACCCCGCGACAGAGTCGACCGTCACCTTTCGCTTCATTTTACTCATTTTCTTTCGTTATTTTTAAAACAAATGCAAACCGGCATCCATTTTGGCGGTGTTGTTCAAACCATTATTAGATGACAAACAAATTAAGCTCCCCCCATACCGAGGAGGCACTCCAAATCTTTCTTCAGACAGCATTTTCCCGACAGACATCTTAAGTATTGCCTGGTCCTTTATCAAAATGAGATATGGTCACCAACGGGTGAAATGCAGAGTTCTTAGAAGGAACAAAAAAGAAATGAGAGAAATAAAAACAAAAACAGATCCACCTGCCAGTAATACAAGAGAGGGGAAATAAAGATAGTACATATAGATAGATAGATTTATGGGTTCAAAATAGTTTACTAGTTTTGTTGCAGTGCCCGTACCAGCTTATCTTAGAAGACCAGTTACGACCACCCGACATATGCACACAGCATCTTTCAGACAGATCCACACAAATGCTTCCTTCTTTAAATATTCTTTTTTTTCCCCTACACAGTGATACTTTGGTCGACAACCTATCAAAACATTAGGACAGCAACCTGACGTTGCAGCGTTCAAAAAGATTCTCGAGTCTTTTCAGATAGTGAGCCGTCCCTGAATGACCAGAATATGTTTTATCAGATCTTTTAATCTAACATTCACAATACTTATAAATATGGCACCCTAATGTGTGTATTTCCGTTTATTTATCGTCGCTACCGTAGCACATGCCCATATGAGCGACGCCCCCAGAAGACGGTTAGTTGTTACGGGGAATAGTGCAAGGATATAGGACGAAACTACTGAGAGCCCCGCCTGGTTCTTTAACGTGCTCGATGGATAGCATCGTCACATGGGGCCTCGGTTTAACGGTCTCATCCGAAAGACAATTAGTTTCGTTAGTTGATATGGTCAGCCCAGGGCCCGTTATCTTGAGGTTTGAAGTCAAGTGCCCTACCAACTGAGCTAATCGGGCTGACATGGCACCCTAACCAATGACCAACAGTTTTTATTCCAGCACAGACGCGCACCTGCCAGTAAAACTCCGAAAAACATTGTATAGACCCATACTACGCTTGTGCTCTAAGGCCTCGACATATAGATAGATAAACAAAAAACGATGATTTAACAAGAAGCCCATGATGATCTGAGATGCTCTAACGAGACTGTTTTTGAATGATACAGGATTTAATTAAAGATCAGTTATTAATTTTCATATTTTAATTGGTATGTTTCATTGAGGAGATAGGTGCAAGTAATTGTCGTATATGTCTATCCTCAATAATAATAATAATAAAACACTTCTCCCTTTTTACGATTTTTATGAAATATAAGAATTTTTTTAATGACTAAGTATAAAACTTTAAATACACTTAAAATTACCGATAAACCCGCCCACAAGCGATAATTACACTATACTTACCACTTTACCGAAGTCTCCATTATTTTACTATATAATATCAATTTACCGTAGTTGTAATTTACCGAAGTCTCCATTATTTTACTACATATTATCAATTTATCGAAGATCTGTAAAGCCCCTAATGATGGTACAATTATATTGTGTTAGTTTGAAGAGAATACGATGAAATCTGTAGACTTAATTATGTTAGGCTACTGAGGATTTTTTCAATGAAATTTTTTAATGCCCCTTTTCCCATGATATTTGGGTAATCAGAACAAATTTAGAAAGGAACAATCCTAATGATGGTATAATTATTCTGTGAACGTATGAAGAGAATCTGATGAACACTGTTGACCTTATTGTGTTACTGAAATTTTCATAAGACCCCCTTTTCGCGTTTCTTGTCTATTCAGACCCAATTTCGACATGAATGATCCTTTTGAGACTACAATCATTCTGTGAAAGTTTTAAAAAAAAAGATCGATCAATGCTGTAGGCGTTGTTGCGTTAACGAGGATTTCTTAATTTATAAAGCGCCTTTTCCCATGTTGATAGTTCAGGCCAAATTTCGAAAGGTCCTTATGATAGTCTAATCATTCTGTGAGAGTTTGAAGAGAATCCGGCGAGATCTCTGGACCCGATTGCGTTAATGATTTTTTTAACTAAATTTTCATGGGACCCTTTTTCCCGTGAAACTTAACGGACCAGACCCAATTTCGAAAGGAATGATTCTTTCAATAGAACAATAATTCGGTGAAAGTTTGGAGCGAATCCGTTGAAAATGTGAACACCAGAGGGTTAACGATGATTTTTTTTTCATCAAATTTTCATAAGGATCCTTTTCACGTGATACTTAATAGATCAGACCAACTTTCGAAAACTTACACTTATGATGGTACAATCATCCTATGAAAGTTTGAAGTGAATGAAATGTAAATTGAGGACACTAGAGTGTTAACTAAATTTTCATAAGGCCCCCTTTTCCCATCTTGCTTGACGGATTAGATCCGATTTCGAAAGGAAAGACAATCCTTATTATAGTCTGTATAAGTTTGAAGAGAATCTAATGAAAACTGTGGACTCTTAGAGATTAGATAGGAATTTTAAGTTTTTTTTTATTTTTATTTTTTTTTTTTTTTTTTTTTTAATCAAATTTTCATAAGGCCCATTTTCCCGTGATACTTGAGGGACCAGACCCAATATTGTAAGTAACAATCCTTATACAATCAATTTTTGAAAGTTTGAAATCCGATGAAAACCTTACTCTAGAGTGTTAACAAGGAAAAGTTAACCGACGCACGACGTCGGACGGAAACACGCCATCGCTATAGCACTTCTGGATTTTGGCCAGTGGAGCTAAAAAATTGCCACAAGGTGTACTTAAGATTTTTCGCTGTCCGAGGATTCTGTGAACCTGAGTGTACTGGGTTACATTTAGAATTTTGAATATCGTACCTATATATTCAAAACTCAATTCTAAACCATGGATCCCCTAAAATGTATTAATTCTAATTGTCTCAGAAATAGATGCTTAAAAAAAACAAACAAAAAAACTCCTATAACCCTTCTTAACCTAACCGGTGCACGCTTAACTTCAGTAGTGCTCACTCTGTATCCAAAAGTTCAGCTAGATTTCTAGCAGACTCTGCTAACGACAGTGTTGATTTGCAAGATGTATGGCTTGTAACATGTAACAAAAAGTGAAATGATTGTTTTGATACCTAAACTGTCGTAACTACAACCTTGAATAAACTGTAGTTACGACGTTTAAGTTGCCGAACCAACGAAAGAGTTGCATATAAATATCGACCAATATCGGAGATCAAAGTGCCTTTCCGTCTTAACCCATTCCCACACAGTGACGCTTTTGGACGCCCCCAAGAAATAAAGCTTTAGCAAACATTGTGGAAAATGAAGAAATTGCTTGTTTCAAGCAATTTCTCCATTTTGCACAACGTTTTCTACCCAGAAAGTTGGAAAAATCTAAAATTTCATCAACTTTGAATTGTCGTCTGCAACTCCTTTTGATTTGGACCAGTCTAAAATTCTGCCGTCTGGTAATGGGTTAAATGAATAATTGATTTGTCGATTGATTCTCCAAGTAGATTGGCATTTGCGATCCTATTGTACTGTTACGCTGATACCATCCAAAATGATCTGGGAATAAATAAAAAAAGTTCGGGAAAAGACAATGAACTTAGTCAGGTTGAACCCACTGCCGTGACAAATTCGGGGTTCTAAGAGAGCGTCATTCACCTATACGGTCTGTACGCACTCCCCAACGTCCAACTTGAAACCCATAGTGAGACTGCCAAAATACCTTGCGGTTACAATCGGGATCGACCAATATAAAATCCCAGTCTGTCGAAAACTGTCAAATAAATTATTCGGATTCCCGGGTAGAATATATCCTAAATATATACCAACCATAAAGTTAAGTTAAGGCGTTGTCAATATAAGTATCTCTCTACCATGTAACAACCCTGGATGACAAAAGTCCTTCTTCCTGAAACTCAGTTTAAAGGAATACCGCACACTATGTAAGGTTTTTACAGCTATGTCTGGACGAGAAATGTTTCCTGTAAGAGTTATCACTAAATTGACGGATCAGGTATAAAGTGACATATTTACCCTTGTCATGCTGATCCATGAATAGTCCTGTTTTGGCAGGAGGTGTAGACAAAGATCAGACTGCACATAAGTGCAGACTGATCTTTGTCTACATCACCTGTTTGCACCTTTTACGCTGCATTTGTTCGTGAATTTAATTTTCAACAGAAATACAAGCCATCTATCAGGGCTTCCAGTGCTTTCAGTGCTTTGAATTAAAAGCAATTTATGAAGCCATTTCTATTCAGCGTGACAAGGGTTGTAGACCAATTCCATGCAATCGCCATCTTGTCGTACCAAAGGCGTCGAACGTTCTCGATATCACTTGACTCGTGAAGATGTACGATTGATGGGTCGCTAGCTACGCCCACTTACACCATTAGCCCCGCCCTTTGTGTCCCGCATTGATTTTAAACGGCGTTATTTTGCGAAACGCATGGCAAGTAGCAGGTTACGAAAATGTAGAAAAGTTGGTTTTACGACCTAAACGTCATAAGTACAGCTTGAATAAGAAATAGAAATATGCATGTGAGCAACACTAAGATAAATTCAAAGAAAAGGTAAAAATGACTGACAAACACATCTAGAAAAAACAAATATGGGACCAATTTTACGACATATATGGGAGTCTGTTTATATGTAATATGATTCGCCCGTATATGAACCCATACCAAGGGCGGCGAACGTTCTACTGATCTATATTAGAGCAAAAGATCATCTTGATATCCCTTTACTCGTAAGGATTATGGGATGCCCAACCAGTATTACGTTAGCACCCATGTGGGTAGCTTATATAAGTCCTAGATTAAGTTTATCTTGGTTTTAGTTTTACGTACAACTTTCTAATTTCTGTTCCTACAATTGACCAATCGCTGGCCCCGCCCGCTGACTCATACAGGAAGTCCCACTTCGATATTTAACTGCGTTATTTTGCAAAATTTATGACAAGAGCATGTAAAAAAACCCAGTAAAATGGTTCGCGACCCACACGTCGTAACTACAGCTTGAATAAGCTATAGTAACAACTTTTAAGTCAGCAAACCACCAAAAAAGGTTAACGAAAATGGCGGCTAATGTCGGAGCTCAAAAGTCATGTCTGGTCTTAATTTCAATACAAATGCATACTCAACGCTTGTTGGCGAAATTTACCTATATCTTATGATTGCACGGAAAATAGATTATGTCATGTCAACCCTATTTCTAGACAAACAGCCAAACGCACATATTCTTACATATATGCTTTTTACATTGACTGATGTCAGTGTTAAACCCGAATGTGAATTGTTTCGGGTTTATTGCCTACTAACAAAGCCACGTTCATTATGTTTTTAGAAAGTGAGAGAAGTGATTTTCATATATTCTTGTTTTCGCATTTTCAAAACCAACAAGAAAATATACCTGGTCATCAAATTATATAAATTGAGACTTTTGAGTAGCCTGCTTGCGGTTACCGAGACAAAGTTGTCACTCTTACACGTCGGCATATCGATGGTTCAGCGCGAAACAGTTTTAACTGCCAATATGTTTATAGGCACTTACAACTGTTTCGCGTTGACCCATCGATATGTGCGTTAGTGCGCCCCTCCGTCCGTCCGAATCTGCCTAGATATCTCCTCTTTTCTAAATATGTAGGCATGATTGTTATCCGAGTAGATGCAAGCATATGTTTGTAAGATAGAGAAATTGTAATTAACCCTTCTCTTGCTGAACATTTATCCTTTCTTAATGAAATTTTATTTTTTATCAAATTTAGATCTACTTTGTTTTCAGATATTTCCTCAACACTAAAAGAACAAGCCGGTACTGTAGCCTAAGATCAGCCTGCACATCTGCAGGCTGATCTTAGTCTATACACCTACCACAGATAATGTCAAATTAGAATTAATCCGGGATCAGCATGACAAGGGTAGAATCATTAATCATTTTTATTTATCTATTTATTTTTTTATCATTAAAGTAAAATCATAACGCTTTCGAACCACGTCGTTTCTTCGTATGGGATGCAATAATATATCAATGCGCATAAATGGGTTGTTTTTCACAAGATAATTTAGTTAACATAAACTTTGTCTTCTTGGTGCTGTTGAAGTGCAACCACTTACTAGATAACTTTTCAAAAAAAGTGGCTATCGCGTTAATTTTCACAATAATTTTATTTCGTAAAGTAACCTGATAATTAAGTTAACGTGAATTCTGTCGTGTTAGTGCTCTGGAACTGCTACCACATACTAGATGGTTTTTTCACGACCTATGACGGATATCGTGTTGACGATACATATAAGTGATAAAACAAGGAGAGAAATTGACGAGTTGACGCAAATACACACATACATTACTCGCCACTCATTACTCCGAAGCTACAAGATTCAACCTCGGAAATTATTCAAATCATTTTGTTGAATAGAGACCAAAACGTCGTAATTGCATTTATATGACTGCCATCAAGGTAATGTGTGTGTGTTTCATAACATTATTATTTTAATGCCAATGACCTATGTAAAAAAACTTAATCTAAACAACTATAAACAAGGTGATAATTAATTTCGTAGCAGATAGCGACACTATAACTGTACGCTGACAGACTGTAGGTTATTACCTCCAGTTTGCACCAGGAAACAGTAGACAAGTTTTCTATGCAGAGAATCCTCGAAGCCGACATTTTTTTCTTTTCATCATTGAGATTGTTTGTTCAAATCATGAAAAAGTTACCGGATATGATTTAAATGACTTCAATGGTTAATTTTCATCTGCAGAATGTCATAAGAATGAATAAATATATATATATAATTACCAGAAAAACCATACTTTAGAAAGCTCAGGTCAGCCGCGATTGGTTAATTGTAAGTTTGGTGTTCGATTTACAGACAAACTTTTCCAAGTTACCAAAATTTTAAGCTTTATTCTTGTTTTTCTACACTCTGACTTAGAAAATTTAGTTTGTTTTTGGGTTTTGTCTGATAAAAAACATTGATTTTCAAGGGATGCACACCGTAACATTGAAATGAGAATATCAAAAATACTTCTCATGAACGATTCTTTTTTGTAAATTGTATAAATGAAATGTTCATTCAAAAAAAAAAAAATAATAATAAAAAAAAAATCCTCCATTCTTCACATCAGCCATTTTTGATAAAAAACATTGATTTTCAAGGGATGCACACAGTAACATTGAAATGAGATTATCAAAAATAATTCGCAAATTTGCAAACTGTTAAAAAATGTTCAATCGAAAAAAAAAAAAAAAAAAGAATTGAATTCTCCTATTCTTCACATCAGTCACTTTTGATAAAAAAGATAAAAAAAAATAGTGAGTCACTGCATTAAAATTTGAAGCTCTATGGTCAAACATTGTATTCATTTTGTAATAATTCAATTTTTAGTTTCGTCTATCAAAAACGAGCGTTCTGATTGGTCGAGAAAAAAAA